>CM042479.1:17837034-19299534 GCA_023621385.1 Quercus gilva | reverse complement strand
GGCAAGTGCACGTATAACACATTAAACTCGTGGATAATCTTTTAGGCGCCGCACATGACCAATGAGTTGATCAAATAGTAATGAGACGTGTAATGGGAGTAGGGAATCAAGTGTATAGCTAGAGCCATGTAACCCTCACAAAAGATAATGAAGAAGAATCCAATTGATGCATTGTTTCTTGTTAATTCTCTCGAGTCTTTCTATTTTCCTTGGACGTGGTGACCGTGACTCCCTTGAAGTAGTTTCATTCTCTCTCTCATCTCTATTTCCCTTGGAGGTGGTGACTCCCTCGAAGTTAAGTCACATTCCATATATACAAACCATCAACATTCTCATTCAACCTTACATAACTGGCACCCTATATATAGATCCCTAAACACAAACACTCACATCGCCAAGAAATCACCTTGAACACTAATATCACTTCACCTCTAATCACATAACCAGAACCCTTAAGGGCAGAAGAACTACGGAAGAAGGCAATTTCTAGGGGCAGTAGCTCGAAAGACTTATGGTCAATGGGGTTCATAGAGGCCTAACCATCAAATGAACCGGGACCCTTATAATGATGTGAGGGTCTGCTCTAGCACTCCTTCTGGCTAGAAGTTAAGTTTAGCCTACGGGTGTTCTAAATCCTTCAGATTATTAGGCATGTGCCTTTCTCTTAATAATTTCACTCTCTTCTTATTGTCATAATGCAAAGCTGGAGGCATGGACCAAACTGTCTAGAGAGTGAAAATACCATGTTTGTGACGTCTTCTTAGGAAAATCATTCTTGGTTTGGTTTTGTTATATATATATATATATATTCTCTTGTTTCACCTTTGTGTTTCTTGTAATCAGGGGTGTCCACCCACACCCGGACCCGACCCAACCGACTGGACCCGACTAGAACCAACCCACCTGTGACAGACCCGTGAGCTTCGGCAGTCGGCGACGGGTTACAAATCCCAGAAACCGACTTCGGCGGATTGGTTGGCGGGTTCTCTCTTCTAAAACCCGCCTCAATCGACCTGATTGGAGAATTACAAAAATTCGACAATATGAGCTTTTCCGACAAGTTTTTGGTCAAATTTCTTTAGATCCAACGAGATTTATGCCGGATTTGGTGAGATCTCAGCTAGATCTGGTGAGATCTTTGCTGGATCTGGCAAATTTTCGCCTGAAATAAACGATTTTGATGGATTTTTCCACTGTGGACCCAACCGGAACCGACCGCTTTCCAGCACCGACCCAATCGCTCCAGTCAAACTCCCACACCGGTCGGTGGTGGGTCTGAACTTCCTCCACTCAATTCTGTCTAGTCGGTTGCGGGTTAAGCATTAACCCGACCCGGACTGACCTATGGACACTCCTACATGCAATATTGGATTGTGCGATGGCCAAGTGGATCCAGATCCTCTCCATTTCTATTTGAAATGGAGAGTGCCCAGTTAAGGGTTAGGATCTACCTAAAAACAATCAACGGCCTAGAACATTCCACCTCATTTAAAAGCTTTAACCTAACCAAATAGCAAATTCAAATTTTGTAACCAGAGTTAACTCTTGTCCAAAACCCAAAAAAAGCCACCCCAGGTTCCTAGCAAGGCAGCAACCATATCCTCAAGTTCAGATCCTTTCAATCTCAACAAGTGTCCTCCTTGTTCTCCAATGTCATAAGTGTGTTGGGTTTACTTGTTATTCCAGTTCTAGTTGTAATCTTCTTCCATGAAAAATGAATGGGGTAAAGGCAATTTCCATTTTGTTGGCTATTGGGGCTTTATTTCATATTTCTATCAGCGCTACCTTGATGATTCTTAGTCCAAGGCTGAAAAAAGAGATGTCAATGATGAAATTTCAATGCTCTCCCGGTTGAAAGAGGTTACTGACAAACAAGATGAGCTAAAGAATATCTATCAAAAAGTTCCACTTTCCACAGAAACAAATTTCCAAAATTATGAGCACTAAAGCTATTCCTATGTCTTGATTCCTAGAATGGTTTACAAACTCATATTTCCAAACCCAGGGCCGGCCCAAGCAAATTTGGGGCCTAAGACGAAAATTTTTATATCGGGCCTTTTTTTTTATATGTAAACATTAATTAAATAAAATTATATAATACTAATTAAATTAAGACTAATTTGATGTAAATACAGAAATTGATGAATAATACTAACTAAACTAAGGTTAATTTCATATAGATGATTGAATATCATAGTTGAACCATAAATTTAAACAAAAAGAACTAAAAAAATATTATTTTAAAAAAAAAGAAACTTATTTTAACTTGGATATATGACTATGCATGGTTAAGTCCATTTATAATCTAAATTTAAATTTTATATATTCTTTTTTAAGAGAAAGAAATAGATAGATATTATTTTGTATGTGGCTTTGTAGGAGATTAATTTATAAAAATTAAGGTCTCAAACTATTAGAGGAGATTAGTCATCATTGATGATCTATCACATTTGTAGCATCTTTTTTGAAACATTTTAGGATCTCAATTGGTTTAAATTTCTATTGGTCTCCTATTTTGGAAGCCTTGTTAGAAATGGGAAAAAAAATACTAAAAATATTACAAAATGTTCTCAATATAATGTGATAATAATTGTAATTGATAAATTTTAACAACTTAATTTATTTGTATTTGAATTACTTTTTTTATGTAATTGGTGATATGTCAATTAAACCTATAGTAAAATTTGTGATATTTTTAGCATCACTCTTAAAAAAAAGTATCAATTATTTAAAAAATGTTATATTTTTATAAAATTTTGAGCATTTTAGGAAGGGAGATGAGGCCTTTTAATAGGGAATTTTTTATTTTGTTGTGGGGCCTTAGGCCTAGGCCCAAGTTGCCAAGGCCTTGGGCCGCCCCTGTCCAAACCCCATGCCATTGTTTCTCCCCATGAAGTGTAAATCATGGTCTTCTTCATTCCATTTCTAACAATATTTTCAGATTCCAATAACTATAATTGGGCCCTTTTTTTGGTCAAAAAATGGAATTAAAAGTAGTGATTATTCTATCAATGAAAAAGAATAATCAAACTGAAAATTTAGAGCAAGCCAAATTAGTGTTTGATACAATACTGAAAGAAACTAGACAAATCAGTGTTTGATCACTTCAATTGCTAGTGGCTGATAAGCACTCAGGGTTGAGATTGAAAGGATCTAAACTTAAGGATATGGTTGCTGCCTTGCTGGGAACCTAGGGTGGCTTTTTTGGGTTTTGGACAAGAGTTAACTCTGGTTACAAAATTTGAGTTTGCTATTTGGTTAGGTTAAAGCTTTTAAATGAGTTAGAATGTTCTAGGCCTTTAATTGTTTTTAGGCAAATCCTAACCCTTAACTAGACACTCTCTATTTCAAATAGAAATAGGGAGGATGCAGATCCTGGCCAAGTAGCCCTCAATGTGGAACTGCAATAGTTAAAAGGTAAAACAATTTATGTAAACCTTGCACAATATTGTACATTTTTAATAAAATAATTAGAAATAATTATATTGCATGTTTGGTTATGATTGGTTGTACGAGGTTTGAATTAGTCAAACAAGTGGTTGAGGGAAAACCTTATTATTGTCTAAACAGTATTCACCCTTTATCTATTCTCTCCCATTTATCTACTAATATGAGTTTTAAATAATAATTATTTTATTCTGAAGAGTTCTATTTTATATTTGCTTCTCCCTTTTTTTAGGAGAGATAGGGGCAGTGGAACCATGAGAGGTCTAGAAGGTACACCAACCTTTAGGTTTCACAAAATGACATTTGCCTCAAATTGTAGATGAATACATGGTGACTTGTCTAACGTAATATTTTTTTTGTAGAAAAAATCCAACTCATTTGTACTAATTTTTAAGGGGAGCTATTTAAACAAACCTCGAGCGGAGCATCATTTCGTCTACCCAAATTTCGTCTCTAATTTGGGTTGGAATTTTTTTTTTTTTTTTTTTTTTAAATGGAACATTTTGTTAGGAGAGTTAAGTATAAGTTTCTTTGTTGCATCAAGGCCTAGTGTCATTTTGTGAAGTTTCAAAGGAAATTAGTGTATGCCGATATCTCATTAAGGCCTCTTAATCTAGTGGCACCTCCAGCTCCCCTTAAAGAAGTGAGCTCGCGCTTGGCCCACCGATTTGCTTATGGGGTGAGCTTGACTTCTAGGCAAAAGAAATAATGGGGACAAAAAAAAAAAACAGCGGATGTCTCCTAATTGTAATTGGAGCAGGTGATTCCTTGGATCTTTGTATTAATCAATTATTAGTTGAAGTGGGAGGCATGGAGTATCTAGTAGGCCAGACTCCCAGAATTAGTGGGCTTAAAGGGGTGGAATTAATTTAAGGGGATGAGTCTCACATCTCTATATGCTTACTTTGCTGATTAAAATAGATTTGGAGAGGTTGAGGTGATCTTTTGAGTTATGGCTATTCTCATTCTTTTGGAAAATTCAAATGAAATTTTTTAATTTTATGTAGCAAAAATAAAAAAAAAATAAAAAAAACTTAGATCTTTTGTCTCTTTAGATGATGTTTTAGATAGCATTGTAGCTAGCATTGGTCCTTGGAATGTTTGGGGGCTAGTGTCCGATGAATCTCAGGGAATCACATGATGTCAACTCTGGTGTGGTAATTGGCAATGTGTGTTAACTATAGGTTTGGCTACCACTATATAAAATAAGGTTGCATTGTGGGCCTTTCCGGGATAAAAATTGAGTTGTATTTAGCCCTTTCTAGAGGCCCATTGCCCATGAAGTTGGACGGAAATATGAAAAGAAATAAAAAAAATAAAAACTGGAATGTCATATTGGAGTATTGAATTGGATCCATCATCTATCTATTCCTAGGATCAAGAATGGGACTATCTTTAGGACTGGGAGCCATAAGTTCGGTGTTACTTCGGCTATGGTTTTGCAGACTTATGGGCTCCATTAACACAAGATAGTAAGTCAAGTCTAGCAACAAAAAATGAGCAAAGCTGGAGTCCAGTGCATTGGACTAGTGGTTAAAAGTTACGTATTACCATTACAATGAATTCAGTACATTGAACTCAAGCCAAATCTACAAAATATTTATTTTTAAGATTTCAAAGATTATTAAGGTCTATTTGGTGGATCTAAAAATTAGAAGTATTGTTTTAATTAACTGAATTGGTAATTTTTTGTTGGTGAATAAAAAGATGAGTTTGAATAACAAAAAATGGTTTGATACCTTGATAGGAGTATAAAGAGATCAATCCCACCTACCTCAAAGTTGTCCTCTCTCTCCAAAAAAGAAATTAATAGCAAGATCACAAATATGCAATTAAAGATATATATATATATATATATATAAGTAACTCAAAAATCAAAATTTACTAGAAAGAAACATAATAATCTTCAAAATTCCAAGACCAAACCTCCTACACACCTCTAATTTAATACCCATTGGCACAAGACAACAACTCAACAAGTCTGGAAGTCCAAATTAAATTATGCTCGGCATGTGAAGAGAGAATTAAGGAGACCCAAAGTAACTAATTAAACCAAATCCATCCATGATAGGGTCACTGGGGGACCCAACCACAGTGAAAAAGGACAATGTTTTCTCCCACTTGCTATTCTTTCTTTCTGGGTCCCCCAGTGAGGAAATTCTGGTGGAAGATTCCAACATCCATCCAGAAAGACTTATACGACTGTACTGTCAGTGAAGCTTCCCTCCCAGTTATGATTTAACACACTTAATTAAATAGACTCCCCATGCCATGCGCCACCAAAGTCTTGGCATATTGTGTGGAAGATTATAGACCATGCAAAGATTTTAAAATACCTTATACTACACCCACTTGATAGACCAAACCCACAAGGCATTGACTGGGTCAGCCTTTATAGCTGCCGAAAGGACCATGCCGACTGAGGCAGCCACAAGTCTACATCACTGCCAACTTGGCCAGCACTTTTGCATGCCAGCTAGGGACCTCTCATGCCTTGCTCCATGCCACTTTGAACTGGTCACTCATGTTTGGTGGCGGTGGGTTCACAACTGAAAACTGCATTAACGGCTATCTACAACTTTTCTAGAACTTTGAAAAATCTTTACTAGAAATAGTATTCACACATCCAAATCTATGCTTTGTGTGTCAACTCTTAATTAGATTTTAACTCTTTTATATAGGTCTATTATACGTATAAATATATTAAAATTAAATTAAGAGTTGAAATATAAATTGGGTGTGCACTTAAATATGAGAATAGATATGTTCCTAACATTACTATAATGGTTAGTTTGTTACTTATTATAAGATTCCAAATATCTACATGCATGATAAATGATGCATATCACCACTTATTATATATCTAACTAATTAGTGACCTTTCAAAAAAAAACTATTTAGTTTCAAAATAAGGCTAGTTAGCCCAATAAGGTTAAATTTGTTGTATACAAAATGTTTTATGTAGTTTACACATATTTCTAAAAATAACTGAAATTATGATTTGAAGTCACGATTTTAAAATTAGCTTTTTAGGGAATGTGTAATAAACGCTACTCAACCTAATAAAGTCTTCTTCCTCTTCATTTGGAGTAAGAAAAAGGAAAAAAGAAAAAAAAACTATTTTATAAGAATCTATATAAGAGTTATGAATCCGATATTTAATCCCTTCGACCCATCTTCTCTCTCATTGATGCCTTAATTCGCCATGTTGTCAATTGTGAAAAGATCCTGTCCCTC
The DNA here is from genome assembly GCA_023621385.1 of Quercus gilva. Taxonomy (NCBI): domain Eukaryota; kingdom Viridiplantae; phylum Streptophyta; class Magnoliopsida; order Fagales; family Fagaceae; genus Quercus; species Quercus gilva. The sequence goes on along the minus strand of CM042479.1, from coordinate 19,292,850 downwards.
TTTGCTCTTTTATGAAAGGTAATTTCCTCTTAACCCCTTATGCAAATATTATGTAGCAAAGAATTCTTCCTAGTAGGTCATGCAATTGCAAATGATTGCTACATGAAATATATTGGCCTTAGTTGGTTGGACAAGATATTCACAGATTAGGAAGGAATTAAATCTTATCCCATTAACTTTTTAATAATGATACCAACCCAAGTCGGCAAATCCTCTTAAACTGGTTCTGGGACCTCAAAATCCTGATCTTGTCTAATTCTTCCCACTTTTTCTAACTTGAGTCACATCCACTGATATTCCTTTCTTTCTAAGCCGCCCCCTCCCCCCACCCCCCCTTTTTTCTCCTTCTTTTTTTTTTTCTTTTTTTTCTTTTTTCCACAATACTAGTCTCGTAAGTCGTATCCCTTTCTTATTAGTTATTACTTTCATGTATATGTAATTATTCTTAATGAGCAGTTGATTACAAGTCTAACCCGATTCATTAGCACATATTAAGGAGAAGTGAGAACACTTAAAAAGCCATCAGGAGTGGACCAATGGGGGACACTCCGGATACTTAAGTCAATAGGACTTCTCACTAAATGAGACCTTGTGAAATGAGGTCAAGATGATTTATACCTCTCTCTTTTAATAACCCCTCTTTTATGCTCATTGAATGAGGAAAATTACTCCATCATCCAAGCTAGGGATTTAAAATTCAAATCCGGGTGTGTCCTTCCCAAATATGGAAGTATCTTACAACAATAGTTATTCACCTAGAAATCTTCGAAGTTATTCCCAAAAGGGTTGGCTTAGTGGTTTCTAAAGACTTATGATATCTATGAGATCTTAGGTTTGAAAACTATCTCACTTAACTTTAGCATAGTTTTGCTTAACTTTTTGTTTTTGAAGAGCTCACTTAATCAAGAAAGGTAGTTCACTAGAGCAAGATTATTCTAACTTAAGTGAGATAGTTTTAGTATGTTATTGCTTTGTAGAATTTTGCAGAAAAGGAGAGAAAAGAAGCATTTTGAGCCTCTAATAGCTAGTAACAGCTAAGGGAACATTTTAGAGTGCTTGTCATGACCAAAGTGACCATTTAAAAGTTCATTTTCAATGAAAAATCTTCATTGTTTATAAGCATATTTTCATATTCATTTTTATTTTTATAGATTTTGCACATCATTAGAGAAATTCACAGGATTATCCAAGTTTTCTTCTTATAGAATTTGACTTATTTGTATCTGTAAATACCCTATTTTGCAACTCTCATTTAACCTCATTTGCATCTCATGTGCATATCATCATCACATCATAGGGGGAAAATTGTAATTTTGATTAATTAATTTCCAACTGCATTGCATGAAATAAATCTTGAATTCATAATAATCAAAACAACAATTCATGAGCCTTAATCAAGCCACCAGTTTGAAAGATATCATGAAAAGCAATGTACACTTGCATGAATTAAGTCTCAACCACACATGATTATAAACTCTTAAATTTTAATTGGTCTATTTATAGTCCAATTTAAGTTTAATGATGTGTCATAACACTACTAGTTGTAGGTTTAACTTATTGTGAAGTTGCACGTATCCAATTCAATACGAAGACAATGCATTAATTAATTCCTTAAAATTGATTAAATTAAATTATTTTGAAGTTAATTTTCTGAGCTAAGGTCCAAGAAAGTTTGAAAAATGGTGAAAATTCAGAAGGATATTAGATCACAATTAAATCAGAAAGAATCAAACCAAAAAGGCCAAAATCCAGAGGAGTCAAGGACCAAGTGTCAATTTGCACTTGGACTAGAACCTTCAGATTTCCTTCATTTTTTGGTTTGGCTTGCTCCCTAATTAGTTTGACCTTGATTCTTACGGTTTTCACTCAGAATTCCAAATTTTTCAAAGTACCCCAGAATTTCATCTCTACACCTGAAATTTCTTCACTTTTCTCTATCCCTACTCTCTACAGTCAGTAGTAAGCAAGGTTCCTTTGGTGTTTTGGTCATCTTGGTCTCAACTCACTAGAAGGGGTAGCTTGATTCTTTTGGTCTCTAGCTATCAAAATTTTATTACGAATCCTACTCTAGAAAATCTTTCTTGCTTAGAGTGCTTGGGAGTGCTAGTGAATGCAGCAGGTAAGATTGCTTCTGCTTACTAGTCTATTTTGGTTCACAAACACTTGTAGAGGGAAATAGAACACCTAATTAGCGACCAGGAGTGAATAAACCGGGGACTTTCCGATGCATAAATCAGCAGGGTTTCTCTCTAAAGGAGAGCTTGTTGTGAAATAAGGTCAAGATTGTTCATACCTTATTCCGTCTATATAACCTTCCTTTTATACTTATTTGGGGAAGAAATTAGTCTATCATCCAAGCTCAAGATTTAAAATTCAAATCTTGACACTTCCATTCCCCAACATGGATATTATCTTGCAGCAAATAACGATTCGTATAGAAATTTTGACAATTAATTAGGCTTTAAAACTCTGTTCCATGCAAGGCCAAGGAGTTGGCGAACTTTCGTCTTTTTCTCTTCAAGCTCTTTCTGCTTTTACGCAACTACGATGTCATCAATTTATGTTGAGATGCCAAATCAGCACACTACTCATTATGCCAACCTACCTTGTCATTTTTTGAAGATTAGGTATAACAAGTCAAATTTCACTATACTTCAAGGTGTCCATATAAATCATCCTAATTTTATTGTACACATTATGCACCACATTACAAACAAAAAATATATATAAAGAGGAGGTACCCATATGATATTCCATACTTTTTAAGATGTAATTTTTATTATATAGTATATAGTTTTTTTCTATTGTTGCTTTTTTGTTTTTATATACTAAAAAATAGAATAAAATCTCACAAATCAGCAAAATAAGATGTAACAAGTTAAAAGTATTTTTTTTTTTTTTTTTTAAAGAGAATTTCAACCTATAACGTCCACTTCTAATGATAACTCTTCATTATCAGACTAAGACACCAATTGAACTTACTAGTACCCACTAAAGGTACATTTAAACTATCAATTTCGTATATTTATTTTTCTTTTAAAAAAAATTAGATAAATATACCATCAACTCCTAATTAGATTTCAATACTTCATATGAGTCTATCACATACACTTGAAAATGGTAAAATCCAATTAAAAATTGACCCATAAACAGGAGGTAGGAAAAGATGTGCTACTAGCATTACTGTATATCTAAATATGAAGAAATAAACTACAGCAGAACACTATCTTTCCAAGTCTTTGTTTTTTATTTTGCTGAGTCAATCTTTCCTAGTCAATTATTGTTAGAAAGTTGTCAAAAATTTAGATGGGTGCGAATTTGATGTATCTGATAGAGCAGTATTTATAGACCGGTTTCGCACACTGTTGTCTTGACTTTGAATTAAATCGTTGAACCAGTCTTTCTTCTGTTCACATAATATTGAAGGAAAGCACCACGAAATAAAATGCTTTTAAATTTTTCCTAGAAAACCAATTATTTTCATGTTTCCCCCAGATGGAGACAAACGGTGGGTACCTAGTACCTACCTAAGCGGGCAAAACAGAAGAAAATTGCAAGATGGTGGTTATTATTGCATTCATAAGTAATTGATGAATTTTATCTAGTTTAATAAGTTAGAGAGTCAGGCTTACTCTTCCAAATACCGGCAAATCTCCCGTCCGGTGCACAGTGATCAATGCCCAAGGACAGATGCCAGCACGTAAGCGAATGAATTGTGTCAGGTCAAGGGCACTAGAGCCAAACCACACCTCTGAATATAAAATTCTTTTAATAACTACTGAGCTGATAACTTGTGAATGGTAGAAATTATTGTTAATGGAGACTAATGCGAGTATCAGCTGGCTACAAGTACCTTTCATTGCCGCATATTTCATAATCCATTTCTCATTGCCCAAGTTGGAAGTGGTAAATGTTCAAATATTCTCAAACAAGCAAAGAATAGGACAAAAACATAGCGCAAAAAATGGAAATAATGCTATGGTCTCACTTAATGACATCTAGAACATTATGACCTTTTCCTCTTTTGAAGTTACATAAAGGAAAGATTAAAGAAATTTTTTGAAAATGAGGCCCCAAGTTAGTATAGCCAAAGCTGAGAGTCGTTAGCTCAGCTGGTTGAATCCATTCAACTCATCTGAAAATGAATCAATGGCATAAACATTTAGGCCTCTCGTCCGTCCAGGCGCCCCTCCTTTGAGAGTGGACAAATCCAACACAATCCTGCTCAGAACATATATACTGCCAATAAGTTGAAAATCTCACCTTTTAGGTATCAATATAAATAACACATGTACAAAACTTACAAGTTCTTTGTAGCAGTTTTCAGTTCTGGACTTCCACAATTAATGATGATTTTCTGATCAATTTTTGAAATTGACAAGTCCAGAGGAAGATCAACCCCATATGGTGCTGAATTGACATTTTAAACACTTCAAATTTAATTTTCATGGCATATAAAATCTACAAGAATAAATGAACACTAGTCACATGATACTAGTTTATTTGGGGGACTTCTTACATGATTTAGGGGTAGAAGTGACATTTCCATCAAGTCCCAAGAGTTCCTACACCAAATGAGAGTTGTTATGTCAGAATTAAGGAGCGGAATTATTTTCTGGCAACAGAAAAAATTTAAAACATAGCATCTGGAACAGCATTAGGTGTGGTGCAAAGCATCAGACAAATTACCTTAAGATTTTCATAGCACTCTTCAAGATTATCATTATACAAGATATGATCAAAAATGCCTGATGATTTCCCTTGCTCCATTTCTGCCTGAGCATTTCGGAGTCGCTTTAGGATCTGTTCCTCTGTCTCTGTCCCCCTGTTTACATTATTCAAGGTGGAACCAAGATGGTAGAATTTGAGAATAGAAAAGATATAAATGGGAATCTCCAACTCACCTTGCGCGGAGGCGCTTCTCCAGCTCCTCCATTGATGGTGGGGAGACAAAGATGAATATAGCTTCAAGAGAACTAGCCCTTACAGACCTTGCCCCTTGAACATCGATGTCAAGAATGCATCTCTACATTGAAAGGAGACAAAAGCATTAGCAGAGAGAAAACTATATTTTAAATTTGCTAGAAAATGCTTGTTTGACAGTGTATTTCCCAAAGCCTCTACAATTATCCAATAAAAAAATTTTAAAAACATATATCAATGTCAGCACACCAAAATCTAGATGATATTTCTTATCTTAGGAAAACTTATGATTCCAACTCAAGCCCTCTTATAATTCATATCATATAAAGTAATAACAACCAACACGCAATATTGTAACTCTCTATCATTGCCTGGTCTCCTTCATAAGGAGAACCAATGTTCTAATCAAACCTGACTCTTGTAACAATTGAATTATAAATTAAATTAAATTTTAAAAAAAAAAAAAAAAAACATTATTTTGAGAAATTAACTTGGTTAAAACACTCATCATTAAGCACCAAACAAACTACAAACTTAGAAGCATTTTAATTTTAATTTTAGGGCAATAAAATTATAGGTAAATTCCCATTGATAACCAACCAAAAAGGCTCACTATTGATTCCATCAACAAAGAAAAATAACTCAATGCAATGCAATTTGCTGATATAAACTGCTAGCTTCCTCATTTAGTGGCAAAAGAATGAGAAAACACACATTTTTACACCACTGCTTTTTGTATATCTAAAATAAATGAAAGCCATACCCTAGTCAAAAGTGATCCCAAAACAAATAATACATACATGCTGTATTTGGGAAGTAAATAATTGGTTTTAAAGACACAAATATGCACAGATTTACCTTCCCGGCATCTGCTACCACTTCAACAGCTTCAACACTAGTTCCATAGAGATTTCCATGAACAGAAGCAAACTCAAGAAACTTTCCATCTTTTATGTCTTTCTCCATAACACTTCGTTCGGTGAAATGGTAATGAATACTATCCTTCTCCATGTTCCGTGGAGCCCGGGTTGTGTGGCTCACAGAAAACCCAAACATAGATGGAAATTCCTTCATAAGCATGGATATCAGTGTACCCTTACCTACTCCAGAAGGACCACTGATAACAACTGGCTTCTCAGCGTTGCCCTTCACACCCTTGCTCCAAGCAACAACCTCAGTCCCCAATATTTTTCTCTGTTCCCTAACATATTGGGTGTCCACCTACCAATATTTAAGCAAATCAAACAGTTTAAGGTACAGAAGGATTAAGTATTTACATGAAATTTACAACCGCTGGATTGGGGTGGTTCAAAAACCAGTAAAAAAAATGATTGTTTTGATTTAGGCTAACATAGCTCCATGGCATCAGAAATGTGATTATTTCAAATTTTTTGGGAAAGAAAATCATTTGGATTTCAATTTACATCATGGTGCTGAACCTTTTATCTTGTACCATCTCAACTTCAAAGTACTTTGCAACCTGAACTGCTATAAGAAAGTAACAAATGACTTCATTTTAAAGGTTCTAAAAAGTTTGTATGATACCAACCTCAAGAAACCAAACGCCATCATCTAGGCTAGAACCTTTCTGAATAACCAATATTCGACCCTCATTTAAAGGCACTGCTGAATGGCCTTTACATGGCTTGGGTTTTGTTCCTAGCACAGTAGGATTCACCCTGCAAATTCTGACAGACATTAGTAACCTCACCTGAATGAAGCTACTCTAAGGCTAAACAATAAACTCACCATCCGCCTCTACTATGGTCCAAAACTTGAACTCTGACTGATTCATCATCAGCTCCACCAATCAGGTACTGTTAAAAAGATACATGGACAATTTTCAATTGGGAAAATATGATTGACACAGTGAATCACTAAAGCACAAAGAGAAACACCATAGGAGATCATAATCATAAATTGGATCATCATACTGCTTTATTGCCAATGTCAGTTCGTGTTGCATCCTTAGATTTCAAATCAAACCCATTTGAAAAACCCTTCTGCAGATCATCCTCAATGAAAGCTGGGGCTTCTCCCTGATGACCACAAGAAAATACAGATCAAATTAGAAGAAAGCGATCTCTCTGATCCACATTTAGACATCACTATCCACTTGCATTAAAGTTCAAATTTTTTCCCACTATGCACAATGAAAGTGGTGAAATATAATATTAAAAGCTCACCATTTAGAACTCTATGCCACAATCTCTAGATTCACCCTGGTCAACATACATGGAAAGGTATGAGAATACACACAGATTTTTCTGGATCTAGCAACATATGCAAAATTCTAGCCATAAAGGCACAAAAACCCCCCATTGAAGCAATCAAACACTATGACAAATACAAATATTTACCAAATAAAGGCAAAAACAAACTTGAACAGCATAAAAACAAAAACAGACTCCAAGAATCAAAACCCAGTTGCCCAATTAATGTTTCAACTTGTATGTACAAAAATCAGACGTATTCCATTGAAATAAACCCATGTTAGTTTTATTAAAAAAAAAAATGAAAAAACAATTGACAGAGCCAAAAACCATGGATCAAACAATTAATTGGAACTAAACACAATGAACAATGCAATGGGGATGAAAAAAATTAAAAGAAACCGAAATAAATCTAAAAGAGTGAGACCCCTTACCTTTGAATAAGCAGCGGCCTGTATGGCCAAAAACCAGTGATTGATATTTATAAGGAGAGATTAAACTTTAAAGAAAGCCCACTTTTTTTTTTTTGTTTGTGGTGGTGTGCGTGTGTATGGGGGTTCTTTTTCAACCTTAAGTCTCTGAAAATCAAATCAGAGCAAACTTAGGAAGAAAAAAAGAACAAGGCTTGTAAAAGAAGTTGCAAGATAAATTGAGAGGCATTCTATTCTCACTTGGTATTTCATATTTGTAGGAAAGAGATTCTCTTCCTCTCTTCTTTCTAAGGCTCTAGAGAGAGAAAGAGAAAAAAGGGGGTGTCTTTTTGGTCGCATTCAATTCACGCAACAACAAGAAAGACCGGCTTTCGTTTTCTTGTGAGGTGATTATGAAGCTTCTCTTGCCTTTTACGGAGTATTTCTTTCCTTTTTTTTTTTTTTATTGGGATATTTATTTACTATTGCTTTTGGGCCTATTGATAGATTCCATAGTTTTTTTTAAACATTTATAGAAGACTTAAATTGGTAAAGATTCTATCAAAAAATAAATAAAAATAAATTGGTAAAAATTTTTATGATTTAATTTTTGCCAACGCAAAAAAAAAAAAAGACTTTCAGGCTTTTTCTTTTTCTTTTGAACAAAGGTATGAACAGAGTATTTTTATTACATTTTTATAACAAAATTTAAATAGTAAATTGTTAATGATTGATAAAAAAAAAATAACTTAATAGTGGGTTTAAATGGGAGCCAATAACAATTTGTCAGCTTTATTAAAAAATTATTATAAAATTGTTCTATAGTACCACTTTATTTCTTTTTTCTTATTTTAGGAAAAAAAAAGTTTTAGATGTAAAAGAATATTTTATTTTTTAGAATCCAAGTGTAAAAGAATTTGAATCTTAAAAATACCTTGAATTTTTTTTTTTTTTTTTTTGAGGTTTAAAAGAATTTGATTCTCAAAACAAAAGGTTCTAAAAGAATTTTTTTTAGGTGCAAAATAATTTGGGTCCTTCTAAAAACAAGTACATTAGAAAATTAAACAAAAAATAGAAAGAAAATACCCTGCTAACAGTGACCACCTTTGGAAGGATTCAAATGTTAAGGGAAGTACCATGTGCAACTCTATTGTTGTGTGACGGTGAAGGAAAGGACTTTAGATTCTAATCAAGTGAGAGACTGACACGGTTGTTCATACGTGATAGGGAGCTGACACGTGTCGTAATAACATGCATCAGTTTTGTTTGGCCTAAACTCTTGCCTAGCCCAAAAGAGTAAGAAAAGATAAATATTGGAAGGGTTATTATAACCTTTTTCTCTTTGCGGACTCTTGCTCATTTGGATGAAAGGAATGATATTGCAACAAAAAAAATCTAAAAGAATGAGTTTCATAATTTCATCAAATATTAAATTAATTGTTCGGATAATATATTAAAAACAAAGTGAAAAAGTTAAACCAACCCTCTGATGTCAAACCCTATTTTGAGTATGAGTACAATAATACATTCAAAGTTTCAACGTTCAACTTACCCTCACCAACTATGAAAATTAAATAATTAAATAAAGCGATTGCTTTTAGTTCATAGTTGATGATGCAAAGAATAGTATGTAAGCCAAAAGTCTAGACTCACAATACGAGGGAACCCAATAGGTAAAAATGCCTACAGAGTGCATTGGTGTAGTGTTGGGATAAGACCCTTTAAAGGTTAAGTCAGTAACTCAATGGTTTTTAATAACTCCAAAAGTATGAAAGCTAAAAAATTATGCACGTATTTTGGAGAGGATGAGGCTCAGTGCTTATATAGTGGTATAGAGCTGATCAAATTCCCGTGGATTTAGACAATTCTCGTATAGGGAGTGTAAGCACATTGTCTCACACTACTCACGTGTGGTTCATGCCCCCATAGGAAGTACGCTTCAGCCAAATGGACTGGAGGCAGAGATTTGGGAGTCGTCACCTAGTTTAGGTCCAAGAATCAAATTGAGCCTTTTGAGCCACTTACTTAGATACATTAGTCTACATACTAGATTATGAGTTCAGAGATTAGGTACCGCTTGGGAATGTGTTAGGCACCCAAAACTGTCTGGTTTATGATCTGATCACCATTATGTGTTGCTACTTGCTAGGCCACATCTAATTAAAGATTAAAAAAAAAAAAAAAAAAAAAAAAAAAAAAAAAAAAAAAACACCATATCCTAAAGTTAAACATACATTATGCACTATATAAAAAAGAGCACACACAACATGTTAAATATCACATAATAGCAAAACAAGAAACACATTAACACTAAATTAAAGAAATATTATTGAACATGAAAAACTAACAATTAAATAAACACAAATGGAAAAAATATCAAATTAGACCTAACATGTAAAGGTTGACCATATAAAATATGGAAAGCAAATTAACATATTTAAATAGCCTAAAATAGAGAATTCAAAGTCAATTAGATTAAAAAAAAAGTGAAAAAAAATTAGTTAAATAAAAAATAATAATTTTACTCTAATCTGGGTTTGGAGTGCATACACATACTTAACCATATGTGTATGCATGGTCGAAACCATGCTTAAGCATGCATATGCATCCTTAGCACAAAATCTGTAAAACCGCTCAGCTTGTAATCTGGTCTCCATTATGTGTTGCTACTTACTAGGCCCTATTTAATTAAAGATTTATTAAAAAAAATAAAAAATTAAATAAAAAACATAGTCCTAAAGTTAAACATGCATTATGAACTAGATAAAAAAAGAGCACACGCAACATGTTAAATATTACATAATAACAAAAAAAGAAACACATTAAAACCAAATTAAACAAATATTATTGAACATGAAAAACTAACAATTAAATAAACACAAAAGGAAAAATATCAAATTAAACCTAACATGTAAAGGTTGACCAAATAAAATATGGAAAGCAAATTAACATATTTAAATAACCTAAAATAGAGAATTCAAAGTCAATCAGATAAAAAAAAAACACGTGAAAAAAAAATAGTTAAATAAAAAATAATAATTTTGCCCCAATCTAGGTTTGGAATGCATACACATACTTAACCACATGCGTATGCATGGTCGAAACCATGCTTAAGCATGCATTTGCATCCTTAGCACAAAATCTATAAAATCATATATTTACAGATTGTAACAAAAAAAGATAAAGCATATGAAATCAAATAAGCATATTAGAAACCCTAAACACTAAACTAACATAAAGCAAATAAAGCAAACATCAACATAAACAAATAATCATTAAACAAATCAAATAAGTATACTAAACTACATTAAATAAATAATTACGTCAATCTTTACATGGAAACTAAAATAACAAAGCAAGAACATATTATAATCAACCCAAGATTAGATTAACATATATCAACCATGATAAAAAACAAAAAACAAATCAAATATAACAAGTTACAGAAACTATAGAGGGTTCGAGGACTGAAGAGAATTAGAATACAAAAGCTTCTCATACAATCCCACACATATAAAGGTATCTACCCTGAAGACATCACTAACTTGAGGATGTGAGGGAATGCAGAATGGTGTTATGTAAGAACTTATGGACAAGAGGAAGGACCATAAGGGGGGTAAACATGGTGGAAGGAAGCTTCCTGAAAAAGCATACCTTTCCCCTTCGCATTGAATACCCCGCAACATCCTTATCAGCTGCATTAATAAGAAAATGATACTTGAACAGTTACTTCACAGCTAGCAACTCCTTTTACCACCTTTAGTGGAACTTTGATGGGACAAGTATCCTGAAAAAAAAAAAAAAAAAAAAAAAAAAAAAAAAAAAAAAAAAAGCCCTAAAGCACACAAATGGAGGGTTGGGATGCAAGGAAGAAGGATATATAAGGAAGGGGAACCTCCAGATTAAGGGGTTGAACATTTTCTTTACGGATAAGAGAAAAAGAAAAGGTGATAGTGGATAAGATAGGGCAAAACTTGGAACATTTGTGAATAAGTAACCAATCCTCGGACAAACCCGAGTAGAGTATCATTTGTAACAGCTACTTAAGAGAAAATTATATAACACTTCGAATTCTTCAGCCATAAACTAAAACTTAATCTTGAACCACTATTGAACTGTCTTCCCACTCTCTTTAGAAATTCTATTGTTTAGGCTTGGTTTGAAGGCCAAGACATCATCGTTCTTAGTGGGCTTGGACTATTACTTTCTGAGTACTTATAGAAACTCTATCAAAAACTTATATAAATCATATTAAACAAAGAATGAGTTCATGGAAAAAACATTCACCTTGCTTAAGATTATGAGTATAGAGCTTTGTTTAACCGATCCCTCAGTGCCGACAACACAAAGATTACATTTAGGGAACAAAGATAATAAAGAACACAATAGTTCTAAGGAATCACAACTCAAGAACAACTTATATTGAAAAGATTTTGTAAAACAAATAAAAAAAAAACAAGTTTCTGCCTTAAAACATTAACTAAAGAGAGGTATTTTTAGGCTAGGAAAACGTGCAGCTGCTGTGTGAGTGATTATTATTAGGGTTTTAGAAAACAAAGAGATACTATCTCTAGCTTGGGTTTAGATTTGAGACATAAGATGAGTATTTATATGTGTAAACTATGGTTTTCAAGGCTTTTTTTGAGGGTTTTGGACATTTTTTAAGGGTCTTGGGCTTGTCCCCTATCAAAGAATAAAGCTTTGGGCCCTTTAAACTGAAGTTTTGGAATGCACCATGTATGCACATACACGACTTCAAACAACTTATATTGAAAAGATTTTGTAAAACAAATAAAAAAAAACAAGTTTCTGCCTTAAAACATTAACTAAAGAGAGGTTTTTTTTAGGCTAGAAAAACGTGCAGCTGTTGTGTGAGTGATTATTATTAGGGTTTTAGAAAACAAAGAGATACTATCTCTAGCTCGGGTTTAGATTTGAGACATAAGGTGAGTATTTATATGTGTAAACTATGGTTTTCAAGGCTTTTTTGAGGGTTTTGGACATTTTTTAAGGGTCTTGGGCCTGTCGCCTATCAAAGAATAAAGCTTTGGGCCCTTTAAACTAAAGTTTTGGAATGCACCATGTACGCACATACACGACTTCAAACAAGCACGTGTAGAATCCTAAATAGATTGCACTATTGGCCCAACTTCAAACATCCATAACTCACTTATTTTAAATTCAAATTACACAAAATTTATGTTCAAATTAAATCCCAAGATGTCTACTTTTCCAATGAAATAAACCTCACTCAAAAATTATTTATGGAACAAATTTTATGGTCAAATACTGAGCAAATGTCATTTTTTAGCATCGTTTTCGAAGCAATTCGAACTCTTTTGAGTTGTGATTATTTTTGAACTATTGAGAACTCTTTAATTACCCTTGGTTGATGTATTTTAAGCTTATCATTAAGGGTGGGGATTAAAGGTTATTAACAAGTACAAAATGAGGTGTCTACATGGAGCACAGTGTAGTTAATGCCCCAAGATCTTCGGGTTTAATTTCTCATACTCGGTGGATATGACTATGTAGGTAGATCTTTGGGCGTGGTCTAAACATTTTTTCCATAGAGATAGTGGAGTGGAGAATATGCAAAGTTTAGAAAGCTAAGTGTAGCTACTTATTCATTGGGTTTGACTCTTCTGTTATCATGTTGTGTTTGACAAGTAGGTGATGGATGGATTGCATCGTAGGGTACCAAACAAGGCTACCCGATAACTTCTGTGGACCTAATGACTATCGTGGACTTGAAGATTCTCATGTGTTAGAGTGATTTAGATTTAGTGAAAATGTTCCCTATCAGTTTTAGTAAGAAAGACGAGGATGGTGGAGGTATTTATAGGTTATTATACAATCATGATATGAGTTTGGGAGTATATACAAACATTGGAGGAGCTTGAGAGACCAGCTTTCCTTTTGGAGCACTTTGGGATGCTTCCAGGGACTGAAGTTGTGTTAACAATTGCATTTTTTACCTTTTCTTTTGCCTAATGAGAAGGAAATAAATTGAAAGATCCTTTATTATTGGCGAAATGGTTAAGAGCTTTGGCTCAACTATTCGAATCCTCTCTTTTAAGTCTTGGATTAGCAAATCTATCGCGGAAAATATCTCATGCTCAGGTTTTAGAAAATAGAGAAGTCATATGGTCCCTTGCAAGTTGCCTAGGAACATAAGTTCATGTATTTCCCTACTCGATTCCAAGTTCATGGAATATCCATATTTATGGATACAAGAGTCGTGCATTCAATCTCTCAAAACTTCACTACCATTCCACTTTTAAATAAATACTTGCAGTAAAACATAGAATTGAAAATTTCCAGTCCTCCCTTCCTAGCCACAACTTTCTTATTGAAATGGATATGTATTCCTTCCCAAAAACACTTCATTTTTGAAAGGAACATAGTTCCTCATTCTCAACTTCTTAGATGGGCAAATTGGTTTTTACAATAAAAATTCCAAGTAAAACACATATAAGGGAGATAAAATATTATTGCAAACTACCTTTCCAGAAATCCTCCTCCTATAAACATTGCCATAATTCCTTCCCCTTTGTGTGTCTGTCCTATTATAGTTCTTTCATCTTTTGCCCTCTACCCCATTAATGGTCCTGAAAATATCATAAGTCTTCTTCCCCTGTTTGTGATACTCTGGCTTGTTATCAATTACCAAGATCTCAATCATTTTCTAGTTGATTACAAGTTTCCATTGCCAAATAAGAGTTCTCTCTTCCAACATCTTTCAAATGTAAAGATATTTGCAATGTTTAATTTAAAAGCAGGATTTTGGCAAGTTGGCCATCCAAAAGACGGGTTTAAGATTGCATTTTGCAGTCTACATCACCATTACCATTGAATAGTTATGCCTTTTTGGCTTTAAAATTGCACTGTCACAATTTCAAAAGACAATGGTTTGGTTGTTCTAGCCTCTCCTATCCAATGCACTAATTTATGTTGATGAGACATCATGACAACTTGCATTTTTTTTCTTCCATTTTTGAATTGGAAATAGCTATTGCACATGATGAAATCTAGATTTTTGCTAAGTTCAAGCCAAATTTCCTTTATTTTGGCATTTATAGCCCTTAATTATTGTTTGATTACCCATTTAAAATAAAATTTCAACAACTATTTAGGATTACCACTATTTACCATTTTAACTTATCAAATGTGTGTACCCTCATAATTATTTTAAATCTAATCTATTAGAATTATGACACGTCGTTAATTCAAATTAATTCTTCATAGAACTAATCAAAATTAGGTGTTCATAATCACACATGATTAGACTCAATTATGTGGATGCATCTTGGTCGTTGAAATTTGATTTTGCCATATCTATAAATCTAGTGGTTTGATTGGTGCTCATGACATATCATTTTGATTGTTAAGACTTTAGGATTTATTTTATGTGAAGCAATTGGAAATATAAAGATCAAAATTACAATTTTACCTTTAGGATGTGAAATTACCCTTTTTCCCTTGGATGAGTTTCAATGGAGGTTGAGAAAATGGGGTGTCTACATTTGGTTGAGCATAAAATTCTATTGTCTTGAAGAATACCCTAGAGCGCCTAGAGATAACTTTAATTTATATACTTTCTCATCCTATCGTTTTACTTGGGATGCTTCTGGTTGTATTATGTAAATATTTTCCTTTAATTTACCCATGAGGAGTGTCATTTGATTGATAACTAATTGATGCAATTTCAAGTCTAATTTTGTTACTTTGGTCTTGGTGATTCAAACTAGGTTAACTTTTTCACTAGGAGTATTTTCCAAAAAAGTCTACACTGGATTTGCTAAGAAAACCTCATGGCCACTTCCATCAGCCCATTTTGACCCCTCGGGATTTTTTGGAAATTTTTTCATAAAAATCAAGATGCTTAAAAATGTGTTTTTCAAATCCAATTAACAGTAAAAATTTAGTGAATTTCATAAAATTGCAAGACTCATTTGTGTCAATGGGATTATGGTGCAAATGCTAATTCAAACTTACGGTTAAATCCTAAAAATTAAGGATTTTAATTAATTTTGACCCACCACTATTGCCACCTGCCATCATCCACCCTTTGTTTACCAAATCTAATTAGTGCTCAAGAACTGTTGAATTTTAAAAAATTGTAAAACTCATTTGTGTCAATCAAATTAAGGAGCAAGCTCTAATGCGAACATACGATCAAACCCTAAAATCAAGGATTTTAACTAAGTTTGATCCACCACTGGCACCACCTACCATAAATCATCCATTGTCAATGCCATTATTGATCAAATTCCTACTATTGCTACCATTGCCACCAATGACACTATCACCATTTTCCACAACTTTAATATCCACCATTATTGGGTATTTTAATTGTATCCAAAATTATTCAATACATATACTCTTTTTTTTACTTTTCAGATTATAAAGGAAAACAAATAATTTTCTCTATAATAATTTTCCATTGAAAATATTTCCCTCTGGATAACATTTTCCATGGAAAAAAAAAAAAAAAAAAAAGATTGTGGGAGGTGGGGAGACGAAGAATATGTAAAGAACGCAGTCAATGTCAATGACACAAAGTTGGACATGGTGGGAGGGCTACTTGCACTTGTAGGATCTCTTATAATAAGAATTAGAACAAAATTTGGCTTCAAACATGTTTCGAGCCTTGGGCTCCAACTATCAATAGGAATATGACATTTGTCCTGATCACGTACTATGTGTATCACTCACTTAACCCAACCAACCAAGTGAGTCATGTATATTGTACATGGTAAGACACACATTAGCTTCCTATTGAACATGTTTGGATCCAAACATTTGTCTAAAAATAATTACCTTAGAAACCCTCAATATTTTAAATACATTATTAATAACTTTGCTTAATTTCTTATAAGATTACGTGGCAGTAAAAGAAATAATTTAACATTTGTTGTTTTTCCTATTCACTTTTCATTCAAATTTGTAGTACAGATGAGTTGTGTTAAGAAAAGTCAGTGTCTTTTATGGGCTTCCTTTGAGTGTTAAGATAATGGTGTTCCATAGTTGATCCAAAAGTGATTTTGGGCAATGGTTCGTTTGGGCCATACCATCAGCGATCAGGCATTAGCTTAGTAGCTGAATTCTGGGTGACGCATTAAAGCCTCATAATAGTCTGGGTTAGGCTTCATAAATGTGGTTTTACTGTTCTAGAGTTTTTTTTTTTTGGGAGAAGGTGGTTCTTGAGGTTGATCTTACCTTATATTGCTTTGTTATATTTACATACTACTCCACCATGGACTTCTGTGTTGGTATTCGATTGCAAGAGCCTCCAATCCTATGTAGAGTCTCATAGACCGAGGCCTGTCATATGCATCATGAAGCATATTTTCGTTCAATCCAAGGGTAACAGCAGGAGGAGGCTCGACACATATAAAATACTCCCTTATTTTTGTTTACTTTTCTTTTGTGGAGTGCTATGAACGTGACATCCATGAATGACAACAACAACAACAACGATAAAGCCTTAATCCCAACATTTAAGGATTGATTATGAATTCTTCAATAAATTAGCTAAAATCGGTCATATGTATTCTCATCCCTCATATTATTCTATATCTAAATTCATGCTTAAATACATAAATTTAAACTGCTTGTAAATACTAGGTATAGACGTATGGTGTGTGAATAATATTATAGCTTCCCTTTTCAGGGTAAAAAACAAAAACAAAAACAAAACTACAAGGACAGTTCCTAGTCTCTGAGAAGTAAATATCATTCTCTTCCCATGAGTATTAAAGTTGCTTGTTCAACTCAAAGGCCCATTATTTATATCATGGGTGAAACTCAATTATCACTAAACGTGTGACATGGGCCAGATTACCTTATGCCCAACTATAAATTGTCATGAAACGCTACGTCACGGGCCTACAACTTTTTTTTTTTCTCATCCTCGTTATCTGACCATGCTGGGCTGTTTTTATTTAATAACGTAATAGTAGTGGACCGGACCTTGTCCAATTTGAATTTTTTTTTTTCCTATAAAAAAAATTAACAGTGATTTGAAATGGATGTCATAGCATGTATCATATATGTCTTCTAATGAAATGGATGTCATTACCAACATATTTCCATGGAAAAAGAGACACAGCATATATGTCTTCTAAAAGCAAAATTCTTGTTGAACGACAAGTTATAAAATACCATAATAATTCAATGGGCATAAAATATAAAAATAGAATATAATTAAGGGGAAAGGATTTCAAGTAGTGATAGCTTAATTAGTGATAATAGCTTCTTATATAGTGCATGTCCATCTTTATGATCTTCTGACTTCTCTCCAACTATCTAGATATCTCAAAAGAATACCTATCAATTTATCGATCCTTGCGTACAATTGGTCACACTCTCTCCCTCTAATTTCTATCAAGGTTTTTTTTAGGGTCCGTTTAGTTGAAAAGATAAAAAGTGGGATAATAGAAAATTGTGAGAAGATAAAAAAGTAAGATGATATAAAAGATTTTAATTTTTCTCCTTTTTGTTTGGTTGGAAATGAAAAAATGGAGAAATGAAAAAAGTGAGTTTGTATAAATTTACGTATATTGCCTTATTAAAAAATGAGACCGAATTAAAACCAAAAAAGTGATAAACAATCAAAAAAATCAATCACTTGAATTTATTAAAAAATAAAAATCATGTCCATAAAAAAAAAAATCACATCCAAACAAAAAAAAGAAAAAAGAAAAAAAAGAATATTGGACAAGCCTGCCCAGTAAATCAAAAGAAAAAAAAAAAAGAAAAGAAAAAGAAAAAGAGAAAGAAATAGAAGAAGAGGCAGGCAACGATTGCCTAGTAAATCAAAAGAAAAAAAAAAAAAAAGAGAGGCTGGCAACGTCTAAGAGGGAAAAAAAAAGTATGAAGAAAAGCAACGTGAATGAAGCTCCTGTGAAATTGTACATGGACATTTTTATTCAAAAATGATACGCAATATCTCCCTTCAGTTTTCTCTTCATTTTGGGAAGAAAACTTTTTGGTGGGTCCGGAAAGAAAACACCTGGAACTTACTATTTATTTTCCTTCCTTTTCACCTAACTAAACACACTCAAAAAAGTTTTCCTTCCCATATTCTCTCCAAAATTTTCTATCCACGTTATGTCACTTCCAAACAAACACACCTTTAATATGAAATCATCATGCATGGGCCAACTTATTCTAACTTATTGTTTTTCTATCGTTAGATTTCAAGTTATTGTTACCACTGGACTTGCATCATTTCACTAATATCTTATCAATGAATTCACGATAAGTTACTATTTTACTAAAGGTTATAATTAATGAAATTAGATTTTTTTAAAATATGGGAATAATTGAAAGACTAAAGTAGGGACTCAATGACTAACTCACGTTCAAGGTGAACTTTTTGTTTGGCACAAATTGTCTTTGAAAACTTTGTAAAATAGATCTAGTGAACAGATTTTTCACACACACTGTAATTTAAAAGTTTCTTTGGAATTTTTTTTCTAGTAGATTTTGCTAGAAGCATTTGTTTTGTTGCATAGCTGTTTGGTTTCTAGAAGTAGGGCATTTTCAAGCAGTTTTATTATGAGGAAGCATCCGTGTTTGATGCCCAGTTGGATCTTTGAGTTTCCTAGCTAGCACCTTAACTCCCCTGAAAATTTTGGTTTTTGTTTAGAAATGTTTTATGCTGATATTCCAACCCAACTTGGAAGACAGAGTGAAGCTCGACTCGAGAATCTTCTTAAAGTTTTTTGTGAGATTCTCTGCCTCTATTTTTCAATGAATCTTGATTCGAAGTTTTATTTTCTTTTTTTTTTGATAAACAATTCGAAGTTTTATTTTCAAACCATGTGAAGCAGCAAAATGTGTTTTTACCTAAGGTACTCTAGATTGCCGGTGGATCTTGTTTGACATATAATATCTTTGATGGAATTGACGTGACTTTGTATGGGGCTGAATCCCTAACCCAATGAGGTTGTGTATGAATATGATGCGCCATTTTTTTTTTCTTTCTTGGGATTTATACCCAATTTGATGGGATTTTGATGCGTCAGCATTCCTTTGCAGGATTGTATATCCAACCCAATGTTACCTAAGTTTTTTTCACTGACGCTGGAGTCTGAGACGTTGTTTGATCATGATACCCATTGAACTTCAGAACAACCACATCTTAATGTTCTGTTCTATATATAGTATAATTATTATTATTATTTTTTTTTTTAGAGAATTTCAACCTATAACGTTAACTTCTGATAATAGTTTTTTATTATCAAATCAAAATATCAATCGGTTTTTGATATAGGCGGAGATTAAATTCTAAATCTCTTATTTAAGCATAAAAAACTTTATCAGTTGAGTTAACTAAAACCTATATTAATTATCTTCTTTAAGGGTCAGCATTTGCCAATATGTGTAATTTCCGACCATGATGCCGTGGGTTAATCTGCTATCGACAATGTTCTTTCGAGCATTACACATTTGGCTGGGTTGTGTTGTGTTCCACCACGATTATTGTATGCTGATCGATGTATGTTGATAGCCCAACTTTTGATGTACAATTTTGTGTTAGGTTCACTTCCATACGACAAAGATTATTAGTTTAAATTATTAATTTCATACAATGTTTAGTTTAAATTAATAATTAGTTCAAGTGGAAGATCAATCAAGAATCCAAACTAGATTCTAATTGGAATCTAATTTTGTGCTAAGTGTCTTTCTTGATAAACTATAATTTTTGTTAATTATCCTTCTACATAAACTATAATTTGATACCAAGTGTCAAAAAAATGAACTATAATCTAATGTCAAGTGTTTTTAGATTTTCAATACAATCCAATTTCATGCTAATGGTCATTCCAATTATATTTCAATTTTGTGTCAATTATATTTATATACAAATTCATTCGTCTAAACTTTAAAAATATAAAAAGTCTCAACTTAAATCTATCATGTTTCTGTGTAATACTGTGATTAATTATTAGTGGAACACTATTTGTTTTAACATTAACTAAAAAGAAAATTTTATTTTCCTATGTTTAATTGCGACTTTAAAATAAGTTGAAAAATTATTTCTTGACTTCTTTTATTTAGTTTCGTGTGAAATGTAGTTGTTTTCCAAAAAATTTTAGTGTAAAACTATTTTATCTCATACGAAGTTAATTAAGAAAAATTAAGTGATAATTTTCCTTTGACTCATTCTTTTACAAAAAACTATCTTTGCTTATGGTTTTCCATTAAAACAAATGGAGCACAATGCACACACATAAACTCAAGAGTGAAATTCATCATTAATTTTGAAAATTGAAAGATCTAATTAACACAAGTTAATAATTAATGAACCAAATAAAATTTGCTCTAATAATTTGAAAAACCAAATGAGTAATTTACTCTTTACATCACTACAATAGTGATCTGATTATGCTTTACAAGGAAGTTTCTTTCTCGCTAATATCCGATTCTGCGTGCTTTATTATATTCGAGCATTTTTATCCTTTTAAAAAGAACCTATTAATTCCTTCCCCACTGAAGCACATGGCTAGATAATGGCAACTTAATTAGTTCAATCTATTCACTCCAGAAACTAAAGTTTTCCCCCTCAAATACGACCACAAGCCCAAGGCATTTCAATGAGGCATCTCTCCAGAATGGTATTCAAATGGATAATTGTAAAAAATAATATAATTATGATATTAATTATTTAAATTAGCACTGTTTTAAAGTTATTTGAATTTTTTTTAATATATAAAAGAACTGTGTATCCAAAACGCAATTTCCCTTAAAAATTTAAAATAATGACATTTTAAGTGAAATTGAGTTTTGAAAACATGATCACAAATATTGAAATTATGTTTTGAAAACACAATTTTAAGAAAAAAAAAATCTAAATCCTCAATTACTTTTAAAATAGTATAAACATAAATAATAATTATTAATATGATATATATTTTTTTATAGAGTTTATTAATACGATTTTTTTTTCAAAATAACCCGTAATCAACAGCCTCAGCAGTTTTAGAACATTTGAGAAAAATGCTTTATTTAATTATTTTGTATTAGTGGGTGGGTGAGCCAACGGGAGAAAGGACTGACAATTTAAACGAAAAAAGGCCCACACAGTTTATTTTCTTTTTTCAATTTTTCTTTTTAGTACCAAAAGACACAAACAAAACATGAATTACCTTTTGTAACAAAATGACATGCAGAGGGCCCAAATTTGCAAAATTTTGGACTAGAAATGTGATTTTTATTTTTTTCGTGGCATTGTATTGTATATTAGGTTATGTTTGTTTCAACAAAAAATATTTTTCAAAAAAGAAACATTTCAAATCTTTAGTTTAATTCTTAAAAATGCTATAGAAAAACATTTTCAAGTATCTAGTTGCATTCTTAAAAATCATATAGGAAACATATTTTCTATTATTTTCTCATATTTTCTTATTTCCCAAACACATGTATAATAATAATAAAAAATGTGACCAACAACCGGTGTTAGCAGGCTAGCGACTAGTGGCCAGAGACTAATGATGTCAGTGGTTAGGTGGGGTGGCACTACAAAAAACTCATCCTATATGAGCGTTTTTTTTCCCAGCACTTTTCAAAACCACCGCTGTAAGAGACCTATAGCAGAGCTTTTAGAAACCACTAGTATAGGTTAACCTATTATGGCAGTTTAAAGCCAACACTTTTTAAACCGCTACTATTGGTGTCCTATAGTGATGGTTTTCAAAATTGTTGGTATAGGTTGACCTATTACGGCAATTTAAAGCCAACGCTTTTTAAACCGTTGCTATAAGTGTCCTACAGTGGTGGTTTTCAAAACAGTTTGTATAGGTTGACTTATTACGGCGTTTTAAAACCGCCGCTAAATGTTACGACCGTAAATAAAAGTGTAAAACATTTTACGCTCAAAGTGCTTCTATTTTACGGTCAACCAAAATTTATTTTTAGTTTAATCAACAATTTTAGTCACCGCAAACACCCACAAATGCAAAAATAATTTTCGAAAATCAATTTCTATTAAAACAAATGCAACCTTAACTAGTGAATTGCAACAAATAAACTCTTTTTTTTTTTTTTTTTTTAAATCAACATATAGATAACGTTTGACAACAAACTTTGTTGTAGCCTAAGATTACAATTACAATTTTTTTAAAAAAATTAATGTAAATTTTGACAAATTCATCGTTAGATAATATTTTCTCCTATATTCTCCATATTTGAAAAATTTCTTGAAAATAAAAAATTAATAGCTATGTCATAAATCAAATATTTAAATTTCAAGTTTTTTAAGTCTAAAACTGTTGGATATGGTAATTACTCTAAATGGGCTGCTAAGTAGAAGGATCAAAGAGGCTGATTTATTTTCAATTTTGATACCTCCACTCTTCATCTCTCCCTTGCGCACGTATCTGGCCCAATATCTATGACAATTCATTTTAGCCCATTAATCACCACAATTAAAAAGAATAAAATAGTCTCTCTCATTTTCAATGTTGGATTAAACATTTTCACTAACTCCTCATCTTTCGTATTCACTCCCACATCTTTACATTTAAGTTATAACATTCATTCATTTTAATTATTTAATATTAAAATGCTCCAACAAAAACTATGCATAAAAAATAAGTTTATAAATCTAATAATAAATAAAATTCAATTTTATGCATAGTTTTAGACTACAAAAACTATTGAACTTTAAGACTTATCTTGATTGATCTTGGTGGATAAATTTCGTGTAAAGTATTTTATCATGCGCATTTGGAGGATTTTCTTATTTATCTTGAGACTTCGTGTAATTCCTAAAAAATCAGTTAGTTAAAATACAAAAAAGAGATGAGAGAAAGAAGAGATTGGAACTCTTGCTACATGAAATATGAGACAATACCACTCAATCTCAAAGCTCTTGCCAAATACAATGTTACGATCTTGTTGATTATTAAGACCTACACACTTCTGTTTTGTTGATTGTTTGTTTTGCTTGCTGCTTTTGCTAATGGAATGAATAAAATACTTATCCATTAGAAGGTAAGAAACTAATATGTCATTGTTCATGATGTGTTTTATCTATTATCATCTCCAACCACACCCATCATTAGGTCATTCTCAAACACCCAAGTTCCACTTAAGTCCAGCACACCTTTTACAAACTAATTTGTCACCTAATGTTAGCCACTTATCACACTCCAGCTTCACATCTTACATATCCATTACATCATAAGATGGCTCCAAATAATACTCCAAATACCCCCAATTGATTGGACTCTAATATCCTATAAATTTTAAAATAAGATATTGGAGCATTTTTTATTATTATAAAAAGCTATTGGATTATTGTTGTGGTAGATAAACAAAAAATATATATAGACCAAGTTTCCCTACAAACTTTATAATTAAGAATAGAAAGTTTATTATTATATTTAAGTGATTGTATATTATTATATTAAGCTAGTTATGTGTATTGTACATGTACATGTCATTTTCATTGTAACTTTGACCAAATTTGTAACTAAACTTTGTTTAAAAATATTGAATTGAATTATTAAAAAAATAATATTATGTTAATAATATTTTTACAATAAATTATAGACGACAAACTATTAATAATGAATAAAAAAATAATATCAATAATAATATCATATTAAAATTAATAACAACTATCTTACTTAATTATTATCTTTAAAAAGCATAATGCATTACAGAAAAGCATACTAGCTAGGGGTACACATCTTTTCCTATGTGTCCCTTTAAGAAAGACACTAGATTATTATTAGGGGTACATTATATATTAATTTATCACGTGAGACGTGAGCATCTTGAAAACCTCTTTTTTTTTTTTTTTTTTTTTTTTTTTGAGAATTAGCATCTTGAAAACCTAAATAAATGACTTAGTGATACCGTACACGTGGCATCAAACTGATGGTACCTGCATGGGAGGAAGCTTACGTAGCTTTTCTAGTGGGACATCACCGTTAGATTTCGCCACGTGTAGTTAAAAAAAGAAAACTGATTGCTACTGTGCGACGCGTGTGCAGTTAAGTGACTGGTCCACACGGTGTACCTAACAGTAGTGGGCTCCACCAAAAATCATTTGGCCGACACTTGAAAATTTTGCATTGCTGCCTTTCAGTCTTACCCTATTTTAACTTTCAGCTCAAAATTTTCTGCATTTCTTGATGTGCCAAATATACTTTCTGATTCTCTTACACCCCACTTTTGTTTTATTAATTTAGGAAACTCACCTTGAATGATTTGTTTTAATGTGATATGCACATGAAACAAAACAAAACAAAAAAAAAAAAAAAAAAAAAAAGGAAATAAAGAAATAGAGTATAAAATTCTCATTTTTCTAAGCATGTTTATCAGATTCAACTTTAGTTTATAATTGAGAGTGTGGGTGAGAAAGCCCGACGCCACATGATGGGCCTGAGGCCCAGTTCAAATACGACTCACTGTCCGAAGAGGTTAAATGTATCACTGTTTTGCCACCCTGGTGGAAGCGCAGCCCATAAGGAACAAACGCTCTGTCCGAAGACAACCTGGTTGGGCCGAAGGGACCCTACCCAACGGAGCCGCCCAGAGCTTGATCGAGTAGACATGCTAAAGATTTCCCTGCCAGGGCTGATCTTCGGACATGTCTAACTGCGTAACTATCATGAAATGTCTTGCCAATAAAGCTGCCACCGCCACATTTAATGCACTGCAGCAACTTTTCTGGCCGCATTTATGTAGAGAAGACACCTGAACAGTGCGTCTTCACCCACCACCACTCACTGCAAGTTAAAGCAAACGGCTGATGTGACTAGTACTCAAGTGGGTGCCTAGATGAAGGACAAGTGTGCGGTGAAGATGGGAAAAGGGTGTATATATATAAGGGAAACAAGTCTCACAGAAGGGGAGAGGAAAAAATTTGTATTCACCAAGCCTTTAAATAGAAAACCTCTTCGGACTACAGGGATTTATCCCGTTGAAGGCTTGACTCAATCCATTTCTTTATTATTGGTTTTTGTTCATCTGGACCGTTGCTAAATCCACCATTAGCCCAGTTGTTTAGCCCATTCTCTACAAATTTATTGTGGGAAATTTGGTGGGCTCATCATATAGAGTGTTGGTGCCTGGCCCAACAAATTTTGACCCTACAGAGAGCTAAAGGACCTTTTGGCTAATTAAATCAGTTTAGTATGCCACTCAAGAAGAATTCGTTTATTTTTATGTAATTTTTCTGTCGGAAAATATT
This sequence comes from Quercus gilva, assembly GCA_023621385.1. Taxonomy (NCBI): domain Eukaryota; kingdom Viridiplantae; phylum Streptophyta; class Magnoliopsida; order Fagales; family Fagaceae; genus Quercus; species Quercus gilva. The sequence continues at coordinate 19,267,090 of CM042479.1, read as the reverse complement.
TACAATTGAAATATTTAAATTGCTTGCTTTTTGGTGTTAGATTATGTTTCTAAAAATAAAATAGAAAACATATTTTTGACATTTGCCTGATCCAAAATATCAAAAAAAGATTCTATGTATTCTTTTATGTAGATATTAAATAAAAACTTAATTCACCACATTAAATTATTTATGCAGAATAACTGAACCAACCTAAAAATAAGAAAATTTCAAATAATTTATTGAAGATTACACTAATAAAGACAATTAAAATAAGAGCATGAAAATTTAAAAAGGAAAAAGAAAAATATGAACTAAACTTACTCATGCATAATACAAAACTTGAAACATTAAAAAAAAAAATAAGGAAAAAAAAAAAAAAAAAAAAAAAGAACACTTGAAAATTTTTTTTTTTTGGGGGGGGGGGGGGTGATTCTTAGAGTTTTAAGAAATATATTATAGGTTCAAGGTTAATTTGGTCATATTATAGGCTTAGGGATACTTTGGTCCTTTTAGCATTTTGAGGATATTTTGGTCATTTTGAAGATTTCATTGGTATTAAATTCTTAGGGTATTTTTGTCATTTTAGAGACTTTAAAAAAAAAAATGGTCATTTTAAAGATTTTAGGGTATTTTAGACATTTTGAGGCTAAGGCTTTTTGATCATTTTTATGATATTTGGAATATTTCTATCAATTTAGGGATTTCGGGTTATTCTAGTCTTTTTAGAAGTTTTGAGGATATTGTAACCATTTTGAATGTTCGAGTGGCCTTTGGAAGTTTTGAAAGTATTTTAATCATTTTGAAAATTTTAGTTATATTTTATCATTTTGGAGGATTATGTTCTATTGAGGTTGAAATTGTTTTACTACCCTAAAGAAGGTTCTTTTTAATGAAAAATAATTGTACGACATCAAGCTCCCTGGGCCTGTTGAACTATTAAGGCCCAATACGACCTTACCTTTTTGCATGTTTGGGGGACGGCATTTTGATCTTGCCCGTCTATGCGGGCTATCCGAACCTACAACATCTCCCGAGGAAACTTCTCGAAGAAGTTTGGTTCTGCCTAGTAGAGTAACGACCGAGCAATTGAGACCAGGGCCAGCGTACTCCTAGCGTCCCAGAGTGGGAACCAGTTCCAAGGCCACTCCCACCTACACATCCACTTATAACCAACTGCATTGGACCTCCAAACGCATTAGCGTCAGAGGCAATCATCACCATCCCACTAGTATCTAACTATAAATACAAGGATCTTGAGAAGGCAAGGGGTTGTTGAAAAATTGGAGAGAAAAGAGAGAGTGAGGAAGGCAAACACAAAAGGGATAGAATAGTGTCTGGTCAGTCTCAGCACGAGAACGACCCAGTGTAGGAAATCCAAGCCCACCATATAAATAGATTGTGAGCCCAAGTGAGTTGTAGCCCAGTAGCCTCGTTCTTGGCGCTCCACAATAATAATTTCATTTTCATTAAGTTTTTCAGCTATTCCATACATCTAAAAATAAACAAATCATTTTTCATAAAATATTTTATGGCGAAACTAAGATGATCTTAGTGCTTGTTTGTAACAAAGATAATGACAAATCTATGACTCTAATGACTTCCTCTCCCCCTCCCTCCTTCCTCAATCCAAACGGGCTCTTAAGGAGAGTAGTAATCTTGAATGATTTTGTCTAACTATTATTCGAATTGATGGGAAGAATTGATTTAGAGTATTTTTTTGTTGATTTCTCACAAAAATTAAATGGTTAAAATAGAGGTTTAACCTTGAATGTTAATTGATTGAATAGATAAGAGGTTTTTTTTTTTTTTTTTTTTTTTTTTTTTTTTTTTTTTTTTTTTTTTTAAGGCTTATTTAGGGTTGTAGTAATGGATTGATGATGTGGCAATATTAGAACATTTATTTTAAAAGAAATGTGGAGATTTTAAGAGCTCTATTTTGTAGAGTACCTTAGGAACTCCAAAGGATTTCAATCCTAGTAGCTTAGAGGGCATATAAGAAATGGGCTTGGAGTGTGTGCTTGCAAGCCCATGAGCTCGTGATGGATGTGTTTTGTAGGGAAGTTGATTGAACAAGTGATTCATGGAACTGTTGAAGAAACACATGCACCCAAAATCTCATGATTCATTTACTTTTGGTTTAATCACAATTAGTGCTAATTATTTTGAATCCTAAAATATAGAAGATAGAGAAGATATCACTCCCCTTGCAATGACAAACCGAATCAAATCTAGTCAACTAATAGCTTTATTTGGAAGAAAAAGAAACAAACTCAATTTTTCATAAATTTCACTATCTAGTCCTAATAATACTTGTTGTTTCAAAAAAAAATTTCCTGCCATCTAAAGGTTTTTGTAGAATTTATAGGTTGATATGGAAGCCCATCAATTCTAACACTCTCCCTCACGTATGGACCGAAATTACTTTTATTAGGTGAGGCCCAATACATGAGATTTTAAATCGGATGTAGAATGGAGGAGATAAGGATCGAACTCGAGATCTTATGCTCTGATACTATGTTAAATTATTGATTTTCCTAAAAGTTTAAACTATCAAGATATAGTAAATTTAATCATTTAACCATACAATTCTAACAGTTTTTAACAACTAACCTGCTCTTATGAAATTCTCCAGTTTCATTAATTTCAAGCATAGATAGAACTATTGTTTCTTTCATTTTGCAAATCCAACATTGAATATTACTTATAATTAATTAGTTTGCTCTAATCATGTCTGTTTATTGTATTAATTTAAGTATGACGAATAATAAATCAGTGATTATTATCGTGCTCCCCTTGCTAACGTGAATAGGGGACTCGACGTCTAACATGAACTTGAATTCAAGGGCTCGCTAACAACTTAAAAAAAGGAAAAGTGAAAATCAACAATGACATTTTGCCTCATCTTTGGGATATAGGATTCTAAGGGTATGTTTGGTAACTGTTTTTTCCCCTTATTTTCTATTTTCAAAAATAATTTTCTATATTTGAAACCAAAAAACTTATTTAGTAACCCAACATATATAGAAAATAAAAACTGTTTTCAAAACTCAATTTGTGAAGGAAACTGAAAACATGCAAAAGGCTGTTTTCAGTTCTTAATTTTCAAAAGTTAATGAAAACAAGTATTTAATTTAATGAATCTATCTCATTTAATGAGTTAGAATTAGAGTTCAAATCTTAGTAACAACATATTTTAATATTTTCTATTTTTTTTCTTCAAAAAACTATCTTTTAATTTCAACTAACTAAACATGTTTTTTATTTCAAAAATACAAGAAAATTGTTTTTCTTTATATTTTCCAAAACAAATTTTTTAAAATAGAAAATAAAAACTGTTATCAAACATAACCTAAGATTTGGACATTCACTTCGCAAAAACATACCATCCTAAAAGGATGCAAGAAAGGAGTAAGATACTTGAATACAATTATTGGTGCATTTATAGAAGAAAGATGGGTATCTCCCCAATGACAAGGATGAAAATCAATATAGGTTCGAAATAACATGGGTAATTGAAGAAAAAAGGAAAAAAGACAAGGACTTAAAAAAAAAAAAAAAGATTATGCTGGAAACATGTTTCTTTTTCTTTTCTTTTTCCTCCTTTGCATTCCATCCCTGGGCTTATCAGGATTATTAACAATTTTGCGTTAACTTAAAACTTTATTATTTGTGGCCAATATTTCTCTCTCAAGTTCTCGAGACCAGAAGACAATAGACTGTGCTTAAATCCTTGACTTCTCTTCCACCAATCAAGTTTTTGCTTCCCCGCCATCTTATTCCCTTACAAGTCACAACCCATACATTCTAAAATTCTGCTATGCTGAATGATCAGAGGGCAAGCACCGGCCATGGGCAAGACAATCAGGACGAAGATGAACAAATCAGGGACATCCACGCCCTGACCCCACCTCAACCCCCACCTGTGAATCGTGGCCGTCGCAGAGAAGCTTGGGAAACAAGTAGCCATAGATCATCTTTGTCCGTGGCTAGTGAAGGTGCTCTGAGTGAAAACTTCACAAGCATGAGTCGGGAATTCAGTGCCTTAGTGGTTGCAGGTTCAACTTTTGACCATACCAGTAACAATGAGACTGAAGGCACAATTAATGGAAACAACTTGAGAAGGATTGGAGAGGAGGAGATGCTAGAGGAAGAGAATAACCCGTTGGCTATTGTGCCTGATAATAATCCATTGGACCCGCCAGTTGCATCTCCTAGACGTGGTGCTCCAGCAATCGGAGGTGGCTCTTCAACAACAAGTAATCAAACTGAGATTTCAGTGCAAAGAGTGAAGAAAGAGGAGGTGGACTCGAAGATTTCCGCATGGCAGAACGCGAAGGTTGCAAAGATTAACAATCGGTTTAAGAGAGAGGATGCTGTTATTAACGGGTGGGAAAGTGAGCAGGTTCAAAAAGCAACATCATGGATGAAAAAAGTTGAGGTACGTAAAATTTCACTTTCACTCTCGTGTATGTTGATTTGTCCATTTTGTTTAGACCTCCAAAATAATAAAAGAGGAAATTTTTGTCTATTAAATTGTTGATCTAGCTATCTTTACTGCAAGTAAATTCAGAGGGATCATGATGCATCCTAGGACTAGAAGGAAAAGTTTGTCCGTGTAAAATTTCCAAATCTTGATGCTTGAGCATGCAGTTAAAATATTTTTCGCCTTGTTAAAGACTTCAGACCAATACTAGTAGACCAAAATTACTGACTTTAGGGTCCCTTTAGTGACTAGCTAGCCAGTGAGTTATGAGTAACGACGTCAGTGTGCTCATATAAAAAAGTTGAATTTCTCATATTTTTTTTTCCTTTCCGGAAACTGTTAAAAGAAGTGCTAATTTTTCTTTTTGAATCACTTATAGTTTTGAACTGGTACATTTTTGAGGCATTAGACATAGCTAACAGCCCCTTTGAGGTCTTTCTAGTTACCCTAATCTCATGGCATCGTAAATTATTCCCTAAATTTGTTGGCTCAGCTTCCCAGGACTTTGTCATCAAATAATGCTTTACCTACGATTACACAGGGAAGTGTTAAAAAATATTTTTAAAAAACGGAAAGAAAGAAAGAAAGAAGAATAATCCATTCCTTTTTAGATGGAAGCCAAAAACTTATTAAAAAAAAAATTGTATTCTGCACTTCCTAAGACAGTCATTTTGATGGACTTGATGATTGTGGAATAAAAAAAAAAAAAAAAAAATCTCTTTCTCTAATAATTGAGGTTAATTATGTATGTTATATAAAAAATGAGTATTTATTAGTCAAGTTAAGCTCTTAGGGTTTTTTTTTTTTTTTTTTTAATTTATTTATTGATAAACCAGTGGCCAGTTGCAGACACGTTAAGATATGTACAAGTATTTAAGAGGGGATACATATTCACATCGCAACGTGTAGCTTTGGATATATCACAATCGCCAAGTTTACTAGAACTATAAGTTGATATCCTACGTTTCCTTTTTCAAGCACTATCTAACGTAGTATTTCTTACAATAAACAATAATATTTTTACATTGTTGTGTAGAGGAAACTAGAGGAGAAAAGAGCTAGAGCTCTGGAAAAGATGCAGAATGATGTGGCAAAAGCACGAAGAAAAGCAGAAGAGAAAAGGGCATCGGCGGAGGCTAAGAGAGGAACAAAAGTGGCCAGGGTTCTTGAAGTAGCCAACCTGATGAGAGCTGTTGGAAGAGCTCCTGTAAAACGGTCCTTCTTCTGAGATCATTACCGTTAGTTACCCTTGCTTTCCAAACCAATTTGGGCATAATAAATGCCCCACAATTATTAGGGACCCTTCACCTTTTGAACAATAGGGTATCCTATATGAGATGGGGCAGTGATTTGGCACCGAAAAAGTAAAGAAGTCTATAATTTTTTGGGTATTTTACTTTTTGAGTGGTTGAAGTGTGTTAGAACTTAGAAATACCTATTTCCAAAAACACTAAAAAGAAAAAGTGCGTTAGTGATGGTGATGAACAAACTTTTTTGGTCATGTACAGTAATGTAATATTGCTTCTTTTTCATGGCAGCTATAAAGAGATGAAGCTTAATTAGCATGTACTTATATATGACTACAACATTCCAGTTTGCTACTGATTGAATGGACTTTGCTTGCATATTTCTTCCCGAAGATGGAGCTATATATGTAAGCGGTTGAAAAACTAGCTCTGGGTAGTTTGAAATATATTAATTAAGGAACGATGGTAGGTGATAGGAGCTCTTGCTGAAGCTAAGAATAACTTTGATCTTGCGCATGAAGAGCACGGTATTGCATTGGGCAGCAGTAAATACTTTGAAGTTTGAGGGGCTATTTCTGATTTGAGAGGGGCTATTTGGTTGTGTATTTTGGACAATAATTTTCAGGATCACACATTTTTTTATAATATATATTTTTAAAAAATATAAATAACATTACTTGAATTACATTAGCAAATAGGCCCTAAATTAATAAAAGAAGTTAGAGAGTTTAAAATTTGTAGTTGCGAGAGAATATATGCACATCCCTTCTTGAGGAAGGGGGTGTGTTTATGAAAGACACGTATTTTTATTTTTAAAAAATATAAACCATATTACTAAAATAACATTAACAAACAATTCTAAATTAATAAAAGATGTAAGAGAATTTAAAAATTGTAATTGCATGAGCATGTATGCACATCCCTTCTTGAGGAAAGGGGTGTGTTTATGAAAGGCACATGTTGAACCAAAAATCATCTTGTTCCTTCTTCTTTACTTTCAATTGGATGGGACAGCTTTCTCAAAAAAAAAAATTTGGATGGGACAAGCTTAGATATGCTTGCTCTATTAGTTCGAGCGCCTTCTCGGATTGATTGGGAAACCCATTGAGGGGCAGAGCACTTCACATTTAATGCTGAAGGAAGGCCTATGGAGAGATAGGTGTAAATGTGAAGGAAGGCCTGGCGCAATTAATGCGATTTTGACTGCTGTAACAGTTGGAGTAGCTTTCTAGGCTTCTAAGCCCGCGACATGCCATCCTATGTACGGTATTTTTATAAATGTCATTCTCCCATGGAAAATTACTAGATTGTAAAAGCATATAGTCACATTTTTTATTGTTTCGCTAATGACCAGTAATATTTAGTGGTTGTTTCTTTACTTTTTTAAATATATTTTTTACAAATTTTTTATTCTATTCTTTATCTCATTTAAATATTATTTTTTTATTTATTTTTTATTTTTATTTTTTTATTATTATTTATTCTTCTTATATTTATTTTCAATAATTATATTTTTTAATGAAAAGTGTTATATTTACAACATTTTTTGTAACACTTTCACAACAAAATTTATTTGAAAATTTGTTACTTTTGTTACTAGTTCTAATTTGAACTCACCACTAAAATTATTTTTTTCTCACCAACATTAACTAATAACAATTTATTACTTAAAATTTACTGTAAAAATATTGTGAAAATATTGTAGTAAAATTTCTTAATTAAGATTTTTTATTTTTTATATCATTTTTCTACCTTTCCTTTCATTTTCATCCACGTTTCTTTTCTTTTTTTCCTTTTTTCTTTTTTTTTGTTTTTCTCCTCCACACAAGACACATAGACCCTTTTTTTTTATTTTCTTTTTCACCTTACAAGAACATTCAAGCGCTTCACATGAGAGAGAGAGAGAGAGAGCTTGGGCCTCCACCGCATGCATCTCCACTGCCGCTCGTTGTCCTCCCCACCGATTTGCTTGGGTCAAATCGGGTTTTTTTTTTTTTCTTCATATTTGCTTGTTTTGATTCAATTTTATTTTAAGAATTGGATTTTGTTTTGTATTTTGTGTTTGGATTAATTCTTTTGCTCATGAACATGTCTTTTTTTTTTTTTCTTCTTCTGATTTCGTTTTGTTTAGGAGAAAAAAAAAAAAAAAAAGAAGCAATGGCAACGGAGAGAATGAGAGGAAAAAAAAAAAAAAAAAAGCAACGAAGAGATTGAGAGAGAAAGAATTAATATAAGAAGGAGTGGGTATAATATTTTATTCAAGATATTTAATGGCTAATGAACAGGAGCCCATTAGACTTGATGGGCTACTGTTCATAAGCCAAAAAAGAAATTGGGTGTGCCTAATCTACTGGAGGTGGCTTTTTTGCTCACATTCTCTATTATAGCTAAGATTTGGGGGATGCCTCTACTGCTAGAGATGCTCTAAATTAGCTACTTGCCCATAATATATATATTGAGCGTTTGGATAATGATGAATGTTGCAGTTGCGTTTTTTTTTTTTTTTTCTTCAGGCGTGTGAGAGAGTAACGCAGCTACTGTTCATAAACAGTAGTAGCACTTGTTGACTTTTTATCCATGAACAGTGCATCTGTGCACTGTTTACGAACCCACAAATTTCACTTTTCAGTAACTTTTTCATTAAAAATAGATTTCACGGCACTATTCACACATTTAAAAATTATTTTGCTACAGTATTTTCAGTTTTCAGGTTTCAGCTGTATCTAAACGGACCCATAGTACTTCGTTTGATCCTACATGTCAAAGGAGTGCAATAATTTTTCTTACAAGTTTAACCAAATGTAATATATATATATATATATATTTTTTTTTCTAAATATAGCATTTGATCAATATTGTAGTTATTAGAATGATTCTTGAATGATTAAATTCATCATCTCTTAATAACATAAATTCCTACTCCACACAGATTTCCCTTGATCCAAACACACACCACCACCACCACCCCCCCCCCCGCGCGCGATGCATCACAAGGATAACCCAAAATGCTAGACAACAAAAGGTCAAACAACAGATAATATATCATAAAACGGTGATAATTGATCTAAAATTAAAATTTTCTGCCCCTGCTCCCGTTAGGCCCCAAACGGGCCAAACTTGTAGTAATCCACCATTTTAGTGCAGAAGAATCTAATGAATTCCCATATTTGAAGGTGCAGTTGAAAATCTTTATTTTTATCAACCCAAAGAATTTAAATTTTGACAACTTTGTTCTAGGCGCAAGATCCAAGCTTCTGCCACTAATTTTGAAATCAATATATAATTTCTGGTAATGATCGTGAATAAGATTATCTATGCTAATGGCATAAAAAGAGAAAAACTATAAAGCTTGATTAAAATAAAAAGAAGTCACCGAAAGCAGTCAGAAGTGGCTTATTTGTCATAAACAGTAAATTTTACAAAGAACTAGGACCATGAGTCCGTTAATCACTAGTGACTGGTGTTAACAATGTCCCACGTTTGGGAATTAAGAAAAAGGATTGACACCGAAATGGATCCTACATATCAAATTTTATTGTCTAGTAGTCAAAGGTAAGGCCAAAAAAGAAGATATTCAAAGATCTGTCGTCCGGGCCTGCTATTCTTTTATCGAAGCAAGTGATCAAGTCTATGCTGTTGCTGCTTAGACTTTTTATTCTTTTGCTTTTGTCTTCTTTTTATTATTTATTTTTTCTCTTTTGGTGCTGATCTCTATCTCCTGACCCCATTTTCAATTCCTACCCCAACTAACTCTTGATGTCATTAGCATTTTGAGGAGTACAATAATTCTATAATCAGAAATTTTTTTACAAAATATTCCACAAAGAAGGTGTTACTGTAAGACTAAAGGATGATATTAGTAATGGGCTTAGAAGAAAATCAATAAAAACCTAGCAATTTAATTATTATTAAAAAAAATTGTGTTTATAACATTACTCTTTTATAAGTAAACACTAATTAGAGTTAGAGTTAGAATTATAATTAAATGATTAAATTCATATATACAAGAGTAGAAGATCATGAGTTTCATTATGTCTGGATCTCCACTCTACCTCACATTTAAAATGTTAAAAATCTCATATATTGGACTTTACTAATTAAATGAGAGTTTAGAGCATTCTCATTAGGCGTGCCAAATGTCAAATATTTGGCACTTGATACACTAAACACCAAAAAAGCTCCCACATTAGGTATTTCAAATTCTAAAAATTTTGGCATGGGTGAACAGTATTGTTTTGAAACTCAAACCATTCAAAGAATTGGGCAAAGGAGGTTTAAGGTTTTTGAGGTCAAACCGAGGTTGAATCGAGGTTAGACCGTGATGATGTCATAATTAAATTAATAATCATTTAAAATATAAATAAATAATTAAATTAGTAAAACATTGAGAATATATATTATTTTCATGTATATAAATTTAATTATTTGGTAAAAATTCCTATAACTTATAAAAAATTCCATATTTTTTTAATCCTCAATTATAAGTTATACATGATCCAATAGGACTCATAATTAATAATAAAAAAAAACTAATCAATGATAACTACTAAAGAGTGAAGAGGAAGTGATGTGAGAAGGGGTCTTTTTAAACTTTTTATACTTTTCAAATTTCCCAAGTCCAATCCATTTTTCCTTTTTCTGTGTCTTTTTTTTCTTCCCTTCTTCTCCATCATTTGATTGATTGATTGATCTCCCCTACCATTTTTTTTTAATGGTAAATCAAGATAACTTCATAAACTAGGAATTAACACGTCTATTACAATGCATATTAACTTTATCAAAAGCCAAAATACTCTCCACCACAGACGGTGGGTTACAAAAGACAACAAAAGATGATAAGGAGTTAGCTTCTAGCTTTGCCAATGCGTCTACACACTAGTTGGCTTCGTGTTATTCGTTTATTTGGGATTGCTTTTGTGAGAGACTACTCCTCCGGCCCCTTTTTATGATGTTGGGCTAAACCCACGTGAATGGGCGGAGTCGTGTTATTGCCTCTCAAAATGGAGGTTCAACTAGTTGTGTTTTCCCCTTTAGATTAAGGATTTACAATAGAGTAACCACTTATTTAGTTATTGGAATAAATAAAAAAACTAAAATTGAAAAATTCCTCATTTTATTAATTTGTAATTGAATTTACATTGATCATAGGAAAATTACATGATTTTGGTCCTAAATATAATATAAGATAAAGTACATAGCTTTGTTTCCTAGTTACAATCTAGAAATTGAAAGTTACATGGATACGCATTTGATCTACTAACCCTTGATCTAAGTTCAAAGGCTATGTTTCAAGGTGGAAAGGTGTTAGGCACCCACCTTACCCGGTGAAACCGGTCTTCTAGACTATGGTGACCAACATTCAATATGTTATCAATCAATTTGCATGTTGAATTTAATGTGTGTGCATGTGATAAACCCTAATTAATTTATTAAGCATTTTATTTGGATCGAAAGATAAATTCTAGTAAATGTGTGTAGATGGTGATATTCTAGATTCAAGGATTTGAAAGAATTATTAAACAAACATCTTTTTCATGTTTTTGATGTGGATTTAAGATCAAAACTAGTGTTATGCATGAATATGTGATGAACAACCATGAACATGTGAAGAACACATAAGAACATTTAAGAACATTCAAACATATTCAAGGGAATTTAAATAATTACTATCATGTTTTAATCTTAAATTCTCATCATGGCAACATAAAAAAACCAATTAGGAAAATGAATTATACATTCATGCAAGATCCATATGGTGGAGGAGGAGACTCTTGATGGATGTCCTAAGGGCGAAGGAAAAGAAGAGTTAGGAGAGGGAGAGTGAGTCTCACTCAATACCTTGAGTTTTAGGAAGACCAAGATATGACAAGACTACTCTATTTCATTAGAACTCAAGAGAGGAGAAGAGAAGGGTCATATATATATATATATTTTTTTTTTGTCCTTTGGAATGAAGGAGATGGGGGTTAATATAGTAGTGGTGGAGGAAATATGAATGGAAGGCCATTTAATAAGGGTTGACAAAGAATTATGAACCTAAACCTCATTTTAGTTTTGGGGGAAATCTAGTGCATTAATTGTTGAGATTGGTGGGAGTAGAGGAGCAAGAAAAATTCGGTTTTCCTATAGCTACTGTAACAGCTTGTAAAGTCAACTTCAAAAAAAATCATATCTTGCTCAATTCTGATCGGAATTGTCTCGTTCTTATGCTCAAATTGAAGCTCCGGATGTTTAGTTTTTGGGAAAATTAACCTCATTCACAGATTCAAAATATTCTGAGAGATATTAATAAAATGGTGAGCAGAGGTCATTTGTTAGAAAACAATTTCATCATAATTAACATTAATAGGTCCCAAATTAGCTCCCAATTAAGATTAATTGGCTCCAATCACTCCCATTTTAGACTTAATTAGTTCCAAATTTTCCCTAGTTAAAAGATGATAGCACAAATTATGACACATCATTAATCCCAAATTGATTATAATTATAACCAATTGGAATCAATTGTTCATAATCTCATATAGTCGGACTCAATTTGTGATAGTGTAGCTCGGCCATTAAAACTTGATTTGATCAAACTTTCAATCTGATGGTCTGATTAGGGATTATGATCAATCGATTTGATTGTTACAATATCAAGATCATTTTGGTGAAATGAGATTAAGGATCTAGTGACCAAAATCAAGATGCATATTTCCAAGGTGAAATTACCCTTTTAACCTCCATGTGAGGTTAAATGCGGGTTGCAAAATGGGGTGTTAATAGCCTTTAACAAGTTCTTGCAATCAGTTAAAAGGGGTTCCATCAACAAATTTTCAGAGTCATTGTTTAGGAGAGTAACAACACTTAAAGCATCCAGTTCTATAATAAGGTTATTCAACTTGAGCTCCATTGTCAAGTTCAGCCCATCTCTAAGTGCCCACAATGCTGCAATAATGCTGTTGGTATTACCAAGAACTCTAGCATACCCTCGTATCCAAGCTCCTTCATGATTTCGAATTACACCGCCTCTCCCTGCCCTTCTTAGGTTTCCCAAAGCTGAACCATCTGAGTTTAATTTCATCCACCCTTCCGGTGGTTTCACCCATCCTACTGGTATGATGGTTTTGGAATTTTTCACTTTTGTTTCCATACCAATAGAGAAAAATTCTGCACTGACCTGGATGCATCTTTTTAGAATCAGATTGTCCACCTTACCTGTCCGAAACACATAGTTGTTCCGGTGTAACCAAAGCTGCCATACTCCCATCAGAAACAACAACTTCCACGGAATACCTAGAAATTTGGAACTCATCCCAATCTTGCAGTTCAATTCAAGCCACTCACCAACTAGAAGCTTAAAGGAATCTTTTAGGTAGTAAGGAACCTGCAAATCCTGCTAGAATTTTTGAGCTATTTTGCATTCTTTGAGAAGGTGGACTATGGACTCATTGCTTCTATGACACATCGTACATATTGGGTTAAGGTTTAAACCTCTTGAACCCAGCACTTCTGCAGAAGGTAAGCTATTGTATAGACATAGCCATAGGAAAAACTGAATTTTAGGGGGAATTTCAGTCTTCCAAACCCATGCAATAGACACAGTATCCAGGTTCAGGGGGTTTAAACCCATAGCCAGCAGATATGTTGTTTTTAGAGAGAAGAAGCCATTTTTTGAATAAGGCCAAATGAGGGTGTCTTCTGAATCTTGCGCATAGGAGAAGGGAGTGGCTTTGATGGTATTGAGCAAGTTTTCTAGTAGCTTAAATGAGATGCTTTGCAGGGTCCACTCATGATTTGAGTCGAAGCATTGCTTGATTGTTAGTTGGTCTTCTCCTTAGGTTAAAAGTCCCTCTATAAGGTTCCTCAAGGTACCACTGGGTAGCTAGAAGTCCATGCACAACTTGATAGAGTCACCATTCCTTACTACCCATTTTAATCCTTTAACATACACTGGTCCTCCCTTTTTGCAAGCTGCCCAAATACTTGAGCATGGTAACTTCCTCCCTTCTTCAGATATTCTACTAGGAGCTAGGTATTTTGCAGTTAGCATTTTTGCCCAAGGGGAATCCTCATCATTAGTAAGCCTCCAGCATAGTTTAGCTAGGACAGCTTGATTCCTATGCTTCATGCTATAAAGGCCCAAACTGCCCAATTCTTTAGGAAGAGACACTATGTTCCAGTTTACCATATGCATCCTCTTTTCTCCTTTTGTAGATCCCCACATGAAATCCCTCACATCTTATCTATTCCGTCACAGACCTTGATAGGAAGGTCATGACACTGCATGTAGTAATCTGCAATAGGGGTAGCAACTATTTTGGCTAGCACAAGTTTCCCAGCTCTTGGTAGAAGCTTGGTTTTCCAACCAGAAAGTTTCCTTTGAACTTTCTCCATAACAAAATTGAAAGCACTACCCACTTTGCCCTAGTGTATGATAGGGAACCCCAGGTACTTACCAAGATTATTGGTAGCATTGATTCCTAACCTTTTGCAAACACTTCTCTTCCTTCTCCTAGTGACATTCGAGGAAAAGAATATCCTGGATTTTCCATGATTCACCTTCTACCCAGCCAAGTTGCAAAAGTTGTTCAAGACCTCTAAGATGGCTTCACAATTCTTAGCATTTGCCTTAGCAAATAGCATGAGGTCGTCTGCAAAAAATACATGTGAAAAGCTTAGGCGATTTTTGGATGCTTTGACCTTGTCCCACCTTTTATCTTCACACATCTTGGTGATTTGGGCACCTAGAAACTCCATGCACAGCAGGAACAAATATGGTGAAATAGGAACACCTTGTCTAATTCCTCCTGAGAGTTGGAAGGATTCAAGTTTACTCCCATTGAAGAGCAGAGAAGTTGAAGTAGTTGTAGAGACACAACTCATACTTGGATTAATGATATTCTCTGGGAAGCCAAAGTGTCCAAGCACCATTTTGATGAAACTCCACTCTAGGTGGTTGTTAGGACATATGTGGTTCACATATTAAGAACATATGTCATACTTATTTATGTAAATTGGCTAATCCTTTGATAAAACGCACTTTACTTGTAATTGGGTAGTTCTAGGTGTTTTTAATACTTCAAGAAATAAGGTTTCAAGATCAAGTGTTGAAGTCATCAAGTCTGTCCAAGAAAAATCAAGCTGAAGTGCATTTTCATTAAAGCTCAACACCTGCTCGATAGCTCATCGACACCTGCTATCTGTCGAGATTTAAAAACTCAGATTTTCTGATTTGTTTTCTTGGGATCCGTGAATATGTTTTTGGGCCTTCTTTTCTTCTAACCCTAAACATATAAAAGGATTGTTTTAAGAACCGTCAACATAGACACAAGTTGCTAAAGCATTGAGCAATCCTTGTTCAAGCAAATTGTGATCAAAGACGAAGTTCTTGACCTAGTTCATCTTCTCTGAAGAAGTTGCTGTGTATTTGCACCAAAGGGTTTTGTGACCAAGCATCTTCCTGATCTTCATCGCATAGGATGAACTGAAGAACTTTGCAACCAACCTCTTCTTCTAAGTTAGTGTTTAAAGTCGCGTACTGGGATCCGCGCATTTGGTTAGTCACGTACTTGGGAGTCGTGCATTAGAGGTGGAAATTGTCACTACAAATCAAGTCCAATTGTGTATTGGGGTAAGGGTTCAACTGTAGGTTGGTAAGGTACTTGAGATTCCTTTTCTTGTAACCGCTTGATTTGATAATAGTGGAGTTTCGGGAGTGGTGACCTGAAAATCACCCGGTGGAGTTTTTGCCATTAGGGTTTTCCCCATTCGTGAACAAATCACCGTGTCATTTAATTTCTGCTGCATATTTAATTATTCGGTGATTTGTTTGTGCTGCCACGCAATTGCATGATAAATTGATTAATTAATCACTTGGCTAATTAATTAATTGGTTTAATCACAAGAGGTCATTCAATTTGTGGCCTATCAAGTGGTATCAGAGCAGGCACACTCTGATTAGGTTTTAATCTTTGTTGTGTTGATCCATTGACCCCTGTTTGTCATGGATAGAGGACAATCTCTAATTATACCTCATTTATTTGATGGGACTAACTATGCCTAATGGAAAGTACGCATGAGAGCTTTTTTGCAGTCCTTAGATGAGAAGGTGTGGCAAGCTGTTGAGATTGGCTGGACCAAGCCAAAAGAAGCGCTGGCCGATTGGGTTGAAGCCAAGATCAAGGCAGCAAACTTCAACAGCAGAGCATTGAATGCCTTATTTAGCGTAGTCACCAATGAGGAGTTCAAGAAGATATCCTCAACAGAAACTGCTAAGGAGGTGTAGACCATCCTCCAGACAACCTATGAAGGAACAAAGGCTATCAAAGATTCAAAGCTACAGAGGCTCACTACTAGCTTTGAAGAGATTAAGATGGAGGAGAATGAGTCGTTTGATAAGTTCTATGCCAAGCTTAAGGACATAGTGAACTCAGCCTTCAATCTTGAAGAAACCATCCCTGAACCCAAGGTTGTAAGGAAGGTGCTCAGATCTCTACCTGAGAGATTTCATGCCAAGATTACGGCAATAGAAGAATCAAAGGACATTGACAAAATTCCTTTAACTGAGCTGGTTGGGAACTTGCAGACCTACGAGCTAGGGTTATCAAGGATTGGCAAGTCAAGCAAAGGTAAAAGCATGGCCTTAAAGGCAAAGAGCAGTGATACAGATGAGTCTTCCAATGATGAAGATTCCAAGATGAAGTCCTACATTACAAGACAGTTCAAGAAGTTTATGAAGAATGCCAATGGAAGGAGCTTCGATAAGGACCGCAGGCAATCTAGTTCTTCTTAGTTTAAGAGCCAAGACAAAGGGAAGAAGGACGCAAAGGAAGGTGGTTAGTACACTGTTCCCATAGGACCTAAATGTTTTGGGTGTCATGGGTTTGGACACATGAAGAATGAGTGTCCTACGTATCTCAAGAGTATTGGGAAGAGCAAGGCTCTTGCTGCAACCCTGAGTGACACTGAGCCTGAGGAGGATTTTGACAATGAGGATGACAGAATCTTAAATACCTTCACTACCACAGTCAATCCTACTGAAGGGATTGTTGAAGAAGTGG
This sequence comes from Quercus gilva, assembly GCA_023621385.1. NCBI lineage: Eukaryota > Viridiplantae > Streptophyta > Magnoliopsida > Fagales > Fagaceae > Quercus > Quercus gilva. The sequence goes on along the minus strand of CM042479.1, from coordinate 19,250,336 downwards.
ATGAAGAAGAAGAATTGGTGGACACCAAGTGTGAGAAGATGGATGATCAAAATGATATCCATTCAGCCTATGAGAAGCTTTACAAGCTCTCTGAGAAGCATGAGAAGTTGTATAGGCTAACCACCAAGAAGCTCAGTGATGTGGAACTTGATCGTGAAGAGTTATCCACAAAGTTTGATGAGGCGAATCAAACTATTAGAGCACTGAGGTTTGAGAACAACTTCCTGGCAGAGAAGACCAAGAAGCTTGAAGCGAAGCTGTTTCAAGTAAGAGCCCAACTGGAGAGGACCTCAAGTGCAAAACTTGATGAAATGCTCAGCATTCAGAAATCTGCTTCAGATCGAACAGGCTTAGGGTATGGTCTTTCTTTCTCTAATTCTGCTTCTACTAGTTCTACTATTTTTGTTCCTCCTGCTAGTACTGTTAAAGTTGAGAACACTGATGTTAAAACTGAATTAGCTAGTGAGAACTTAGACAAGAGTAAGTCTATATTAGGAGCACCCCCTAAGTAAGATAAGAAAGATGCTAGAAACCCTAGGGCTAAGAAGGCTAACTCTCAAAAGCCTAAACAAAAGAAGCAGTATCTCTGTCGTCATTGTGGAGCTGCCAGTCATACTTGACCAAATTGTTACAAGTGGCTAGCCACCCAACAGAGCAACAGCATGACAGCATCTGGAAGCCAAAATCAGCTTCAATCCTCTCTTGCTCCTCTTGGAGATCTTCTAAAAGCCCTCATGTTCCTTTCTAACTTAAACGGTTTCAATTCTTCCCCCTCACCATCGGTTCAAGGGTTTAATCAGAGGAAAGGTTCTTCCAAGATGTGGAAGAAAAAGGATTCTAAGTGATTTCATCACTTTCTTCTCTCTTCTTGTTTTTCTTGTTTATTGCATTGCTTGTGTGTTTTGCATTTTTGTTGAGTCAGTCTAGTTTTATGCTATGCCTTGTTAACATGTTTTTGTGTGTTTACTTTCAGTTTTGTTTATTTTGTTTTTAATATAAAAAATAAAATAAAAAATTAAAAAATCAGAAAAATACAAAAACAGTGTGTGTTTTGTGTACTTTGGTACTTGTGTACCTTGGATGGCCAATGAAACAAAGTTTTCTAAACTTTGTATCTTTTGTATCTTAGATGAACATCTCTATGCACAACTAAGCAAGTGAGCTTTGTGGCTCTTGTTTGTGATGAGTAAGATTAGGTTATCTCTTAAAACTTAACACTCATATCACTCTTTTTGACGGGTAGGACTAGAAAATCCTAAGAGAAATGCATAAATAACCATCTCACCACTGTTGCCCGCTAATCATTAATGACATCTGTATGTTTCGGCATAGCAAAAGTGTGATGTCAATGATATTTGTGTGCTTCGGCATAGCAAAATTGTAAATGTCAAATATCAATGGGTATTTCTTTTCTTTCTCATAAGCCCATGCATGATATGCTTAAAAAGAAAATATGCAAAGAAAATAAAAAGCAAAAAGATAAAAAATGCTTTAAATATGGTTGCAAGCGTGTATTCTAGGAGATATGGGAGTTATAGGATGTATCTCAAAGGTGATAGTCCCCATCAAAAAGTTATGATTGTGTGTGAGTTAAAAGTTATTTTCTCATATCTCAGATCGTCATAACATGTATACACATATGCAATCTTGCGATTTTTTCACACATAACACGCAATATTCTTTGCTACTTTTGATACATGTACAGGTACAATGTGATTTGGCCATCACTAAGGTTTTACATGTGCTTTTGTATGCTCACTAAACTGTCCTGACTTGTTTTTTGAAAAATAAAATTGGTTAGACTTGTTTAGTGTGTGTGTGTTTTTGGGAGATCCATGTGCTTATATTTTTCATTGAGAGATGATTTTGAGAGCTTTTTATGTTGATTGGATCATTGTTGAGGTGTTTGCTTGATTGCATTCATGTTCATGCTTTTCTCTTCTCGAAAAACTGCTTTTTACTGTTGGCTCGACACCTCCTCGACATCTCTTCGATACCTGGTTATCTGTCGAGCTTCTCAAGCCTTTTCTTATCGTAATCTCGACACTTGTCTTGACACCTGGTGGATCGATCAAGATTTCTCCTATCTCCTCAATACCTTGTCGATCGATCGAGCTTCTGTTCTTTGAAACTGGTTCTTACATCCTCAACACCTCTTGATACCTTCAGCTGTCAATGGCCATGTCCTCGATACCTTCCTCGATAGAATCCTTGATACATCTCGACACCTCAACTGTCGAGATTTACTGAGGTGTCTATTTAAGCTCCTGTTGCGATTTTCTCTCATTTCACTCGATCTCTCTCGATTTGTCCGTGGTGGTTCCTCTCCCAAACACCCTTTTCTCACTCAAATCCTCAAACCCACGTGATTTTCGGCCATTTCTTGCTTAAATCACTTGGTAAGATCTCATTTCCCTTCCTTTCTCATGCATTTCATGTTTTGAATCTTAGGTTTTGGGATTTTTGGAAATTTTTGGGGTTTTTCAAAATTAATGAGTTTTTCTTGAAATTTTGAGTTGGGTTTTCACTTAAATGTTTTCAAAATGTCATACATTGCATTTCATGTGCATTAGAATGGTATTTACATGTATTTAGATGTGTGTTCTATGTTTGTGTGCTGTTAGGATTGGATTAGGCTGAGCCCATGATGCCTTTTAGTTTGCATGTCACATGTTCATGCATTCCCATGCATACGTACTTTTTGTTCAATATATTTGGTAAATGTGAACTGTTTTGGGACTTTTCTGATTGTCTCCCTCCCTATCTCTTTCTCATTGTGTTTACGTTAGTAGTGTCTACGGCACCCAAACGTAAATCCACTCCAGCTCGAAACCCTTTGTGTTCTGGAGCTTTTTCCTCTTCTAATTCTGCTCCTCTCAATCTTCGGTTCTGTGATGGAGATGCTCACAAGGCATTTACTGAGAACTTTTCTAGACGAGGTGTTCATTCGGAACGCCAAGTCATTCTGGCGGACTTCGCTGACACTGGCCTTCCCTCTGTCATTCACAGTAGGGGATGGGAGTCACTGGGTGATGTCCCGGTCACATGTCCACTCGTGCTGATTCAGGAGTTTTACTCCAACATGCACGGGTTTGATTGTTCAGTACCTCTTTTTCACACTCGCGTTCGAGGTACGCGCTTTGCTGTCACACCGCAGCTAGTTGCAGATATGCTTAGGGTTCCTAGGATAGAGTTTCCTGACTATCCTTCTTGTGAGCGTCTAAGGACTGTGTCTAAGGATGAGCTCATTTCTGCCTTTTATGAGCACCCTTCTGATTGGGGTGAGCATTAGTATACATTATGTAGACCTTTTGCTAAAGGTCCTAGGTTTCTTAACATGGTGATGACTTTTGTACTCCATCCTCTCTCTCACTACAACTCTATCACAGAGCCTCGTGCTCGATTTTTGCTATCTCTTCTTGAGTATCTTACGATAGATTTTCCTTCTCACTTCATTCTATCTATCATAGATGTTCATCTAGATTCGGCATCCCGTGATAAGGTCATCTTTCCTTCTGCTATCTCGAGGATTCTACGCCATTTTTCCATCCCTTTCCCTGTGTCCGACCACTTCACACACATATCTGCCATAGATGCCGCTACCGTAAAACGTAGTGAGGCTCAATTTAGGTTGAGACAAACGGATTCCACTCCTCCCTCCCGTTCGGCTCCATCCAGATCAGCTCCATCTACATTTGCTCCTTCTACCTCCACAGGCGATGTATCTCTTGGAGATATCATGGCGCAGCTGCAGCGCATGGATGCTCACCTTGATACACTCACCACTGAGTTGTATCAGGTGAATGTTCGTGTTGGTTGTATTGCACGACGGCAGGCGATCATGGCGACCATGGGTGGTTTTGCTTCTGAGGCTTCTCCTCCACCACCTCCTCCAGTCGCTTCGGATTCTGATGCTGAGGATGATGATGATGATGATGATGATGATGGTGATGACGATGATGCTTCGGATGATGATGATGGAGATGCTAGCTCTACTGATGAGATGTCTACATGACACTCTACCCTTTGTCACTTGTGACAAAAAGGGGGAGTAGGTTTTGGGTTATGAGAGTAGTCATCTTAGGGGGAGAGTTAGTATAGGACATTTTTGATAGGGGGAGAGTTGATATGTTGAGGGATGTAGTGAGGTTTTTGATGTATCTTTTCTTTTCTATTCTTGTTAGATACATTGATCTTGTATATGAGGTCTTGTGACCAGTTTTACATACATTGTAATTATTCTCTCTATATGTGGATGTATGTTTCTTTCACCTATCTCTTCATGTGTTGTTTCTTTTCTATCTTTATACACATGTCCTTTATACTTGTATGCAATCTAATTATTTCTGTTTCACATAAGATGCCTTGATGAGTTTTGTTAAAAGTGTTTCAGAAATACAAGTTGTCAAAGTCTACTTGCCATAAACTCTTTTCTTGCAAAGTTTTTCAAGAGTTTGTGTTAGGATAGATTTTATTATATTTAACAAGTGAATATGAGTTTAGTGATTTATGACTTCTCTCATATGTTCATTTGTTTGTTGTGGTTTTGTCACGGATTGCCAAAGGGGGAGATTGTTAGGACATATGTGGTTCACATGTTAAGAACATATGTCATACTTATTTATGTAAATTGGCTAATCCTTTGACAAAACGCACTCTACTTGTAATTGGGTAGTTCTAGGTGTTTTTAATACTTCAAGAAACAGGGTTTCAAGATCAAGTGTTGAAGTCATCAAATCTGTCCAAGAAAAATCAAGCTGAAGTGCATTTTCATTAAAGCTCGACACCTGCTCGATAGCTCCTCGACACTTGCTATCTGTCGAGATTTAAAAACTCAGATTTTCTGATCTGTTTTCTTGGGATTCGTGAATATGTTTTTGGGCCTTTTTTTCTTCTAACCCTAAACATATAAAAGGATTGTTTTAAGAGCCGTTAACATAGACACAAGTTGCTAAAGCATTGAGCAATCCTTGTTCAAGCAAATTGTGATCAAAGATGAAGTTCTTGACCTAGTTCGTCTTCTTTGAAGAAGTTGCTGTGTATTTGCACCAAAGGGTTTTGTGACCAAGCATCTTCCTAATTTTCATCGCATAGGATGAATTGAAGAACTTTGTAACCAACCTCTTCTTCTAAGTTGGTGTTTGAAGTCACGTACTGGGATCCGCGCATTTGGTTAGTCACGTACTTGGGAGTCGTGTATTAAAGGTGGAAATTGTCACTACAGATTAAGTCCAATTGTGTATTGGGGTAAGGGTTCAACTGTAGGTTGGTAAGGTACTTGGGATTCCTTTACTTGTAACCGCTTGATTTGATAATAGTGGAGTTTTGGGAGTGGTGACTTGAAAATCACCCAATGGGGTTTTTGCCGTTAGGGTTTTCCCCATTCGTGAACAAATCACCGTGTCATTTAATTTCTGTTGCATATTTAGTTATTCGGTGATTTGTTTGTGCTGCCACGCAATTGCATGATAAATTGATTAATTAATAACTTGGCTAATTAATTAATTGGTTTAATCACAAGGTGTCATTCAATTTGTGGCCTATCAGTGGTTATAAGCTTTTTCAAGGTCTATCTTCACCACCATATACCCATCCTTGTCCTTCCTCTTTCTTTGAGTATATGAGCTCTTGGGCAATTATGACATTGTCTGATCCTCTCCTCCCTTCAAGAAGGCAACTTACATAGGAGAAATTAGGGAAGGCAGCATGGGCCTCAATCTCTGAACACGGATTTTTTAACTAATTTTGTAGACAGTGTTACATTGACTTATTGGTCTATATTGGCTAACAATCTCTAGGCCAGGCTGTTTTAACGAGAGTAATTAGAGTTTGATTGAGGTACTTTGGAACTTTTTGGATTGCAAAAATCTCTTTTACCACTATCCTAACCGATTCACCAACCACGAAATAAAATCTCTAGAAAAATCCTTCGTGCATCCCATCACTACTCAGGGCTTTATATGGCTTCATGGATTTTAGGGTAGTCCAGATATCTTTATCTGAGGGCATGTGGGCCATATTAATTGCTTCTTCTTTGTTTAGCCTCGCACACCAATCAGAATCCCATTGTTGGGTCAAGGTGCAGGCCAACTGTTCAATCTGATAGAGCTTTTTGAAGCTTGAAATGAAGATATCCTTAACTTCCTCAACATTATGAACCCATTCACCCTCATTACTTTGTATGCTAGTAATCCTATTTTTGCTTCTTCTAGTCAGAGTAGACGTGTGAAAATAGGCCATGTTTCTTTCCCCAAAAATGGTCCAGTCAGTTCTAGATTTCATGGCCCAAATTTCTTCCTTAAGTTGAAGTATGACTTTATATTCCTTAGAGAGCTGATCTTGAAGGTTGATCAGAAAGTTGTTGGGATTATTAGCAAAGTGCTCTTTGGGTGCCCAGCAGTCTAGCCAAGATCTGTTTCTTCTTAGCAAACACATTACCAAAAACTTCCTTATTCCACCGTTGAGCTTTAGTGGTGAAGCTTGTAATTGCACCAGTCAGGTCTAAATCTTTTCCTAACTAGGACTCTCTCATAATAGCAGGAAAGTTGGTGTGGCTTAACCATATAGATTGAAATCTAAAGGGCCTATTTGATGCACTACCTATGTTAGGGCTTAAATTAAGGAGGAGAGAATAGTGATTTGAGTTTACTCTTGCCAGATGCGTGACGTTTGCTTCTGGAAAGAAAGACTTCCAGTCTGGGTTGGCCCAACATCTATCTAGTTTACATTGTATTAATCCCCCTAAATCCTTTTTGTTGGACCAAATGAATTTCGACCCTGAGAAACCCAAATCCATCATATGGCATTCATTCATACAATCTTGAATAGCCCTCACCCTTCTTTGGCAAATAGGGTTATCTCCAGACTTTTCTTCTTTAGAAAGCACTTCATTAAAATCTCCTATATGAGCCCAAGGTAAGTCATGTAAATTAGCTAGGATTTTAAGATTTTCCCACAATATACACCTTTTAGCAAACCTATGACTAGCATATATAGCACTAATAAGCCAGTTTAAGGTTTGGGATCTTACCTGGATGATGGCATGGATTTCCTGCTCTATTGAAGACAAGACATCCACTTGCACCAGCTCTGGGCACCACAGCAACCAAATACCTCCTGCAAAGCCAATAGTATTAGCCATAGCAACTCCATCAAATGGCAAGGTCTCAATGATTTCTTTAGCCCTTACTCCACGGAGCCTTGTTTCTGTAATCACCATGAGAATTAGAGAATGACATTCCACCAAGTCCATCACCGTTTTTCTGAATTGGGGCTTCATTGCACCCTTACAATTCCAAATCAATATATTCTTGATTTTATACAAGGTTATGGAAGAATCAAAGTGCGACAGTGAGGAGGAATCCTCAGTGTCCCTCAATCTCCATGCCTCCATCAGCTTCTCGTGAAATAGAGTTGTTGAGTATTTAATTATCCCCATCACTTCTTGCTTCGCTCTAAAAATGATGGTGCCATTGATCTTCGACTATGCGAATTGGAGAAGCCTCACCCTGTGCAGGTTGCCCATCATCAAGCATTCCATTGGCTTGTCTTGTAGAATCTTCCTCATTGATATCACAGGTTGGGTCCACTCCGTTTCTTCCTCGGTCAGAGATTTTTTTGAGTCTTGCACACTTAATCTTGGTGTTGATGAGCTTGAGCTTATTAGAGGAGGGTCTGACACAGCTGGCCTGTACGTGATAAATCTCTACCATAGGTTCGGAGTCGTCACCCAGGCTTCATCATTCAGAGGTAGATAACCTTGCCTCCTGCTCTCCTCCGTGAGTGGAAACATGTTCTTCTAAGCTAACATTAGCTCTAGTTCGAACCACCCCCAAATTTCATTTGGATATTGTCTTATCCACTAAATTGTCTTGTTTCCAACTGCTATAACTTTTCCTTTGTGGAAGATTGCCCACTTGTTTGTTTCCTCCATTGCGACTACCTTTCAAAATGCTTGCTTTTGGTTCTATCTCTGTTGCTTTAGGGTTAATCACTGGGCTTGCTAGGCTAGAGAAAAGAAATGGACTTTGATTTGGCCTAATTTCAATTGAAAGGCATGTTCCTAACCCAAAGGCAAAAGGCCCATTTGACTTACTCGGCCCCACTCCATCCTATTGGCTTCCACCAGAACCTTAGCTTTCTGTTTTATAACTTCTGCCATCATTGGATTTGCTTTGATTTGATAGGGAAGCCTTGGACTCCTCCCTATGTGACATGGTAGGTTGGGAATGTGTGGCTTTCCTTTTCCCTATTGCTTTGCTTTGTTCCTCTATCCTAGGTAGAGGCCTGTCACTTTTTGCTTGAAATGATTCATCCGATTGGCTCAAATCTGGGTTGCTTTGCTTACCTTGGGCTGTGTTCATCAGCTTGCGCCTAGCCATTACCATCCATTCTTCATAATCTTCTTGTTTCCTATCTGTTGGCTTCTCTATCCCAGGTTGCTGGGTGTTCTCAACAGTTTTGGAGTTTACACTTTGTTCCAATTGCGTTTCCTGGGGTCTAACTCTTATCATGTATGGACATGTTTCTTTTTTATGGCCAATCATACCGCAAGCAAAACAGAGGGTACTAATGCCTCCATACTGAATACTCTAAGCCATTTTTCCAAGGTAAATAGTTTGAATAAGGGGTTTATCTAGATCGACTTACACACACAGTAGAGCAAAACATCCTCTAGCTCCATTGGCTATGTATGCATCAATACGAAGGACTGGCCTAATGGCTTTACCAATTTTTAGGAGTGCATTTTGCTTATAAAACTCAATTGAAAGCTCAGGTAGTCTAATCCACACCATTACTGAGGAGAAGGTTGCTGAAGGGGCTTTGAATTCAAGCTTGTCTCTGTAACTTCCCTACTTATTAATCTAATTATCTTCCTTTTCCCATGCCAAGTGATGACTTTCTTTGAACTTCTTGGTGCTACGAGCCAACATATCTTCTTCTGCACCAGAGCATTTCAGCCTTTCTCTCTCCATCTTCTTAAAATGAGTTTACTCTTTAATCAATGCTCCTTCCACCGTTTTTAATTCTACATCTCTATCTCTTTCTTTTTTTCTTTTCTTTTTTTTTTTACTAGTATCTTAAAATTTTCTCATCCACCCATTTAAAAATTTTACCTTCCTAATGCCTCTTTTACTTTCCCAATGCCTACATGTTTCTTCAAGTGTTCCCTCTTCTCTCTTTCTTTTTTTTGATGAACCCTCTTCTCTCTTTCTACTTCACAAATCTCCTCACAAAACTCTTCCTTTGTCTCTTTCTTAGCCTCACTCACAGAATGGTTTTTTTTTTTTTTTCAAAAACTCTTGCAGAGCATTGCATCATCACCGTGTAGTGGCTGCATCTTTCTTCTTCTTTTATTTATTTATTTTTTTTTTCAAAAAAATCTCGTAGAAGCACTCACTACCGAAAAGAAATTTTTTCTTGAAATTGACTAGAACATTGATGTGAGTTCAACGTTTGACAAAATCTTACGGTTGAAGCTTCCACCATGGTGATTTGGTGCTATGAGTCTATAATGTTTTTATTTATTTTTAATAAAAATAGCTCTGACTTGAACCATGAAAACCGTCCACGGTTTTTAAACCCAGACGGTTTAATCGTGGTTTGAATGGTTCCCTGCTTTTCTTACCTAGAACGGTTTCTAGTTCTAAAAGAACTGTAATAGTGAGAGGATCCAGGTTAACCGAGTCAGACTATATGGTCCTGTCTGGATTTAAAAACCATGGTGAACAATATAGTCTCAATTTTGAGATGATGGTGTGGTTTGGATAGCGTGTTTGCGTGTCTACATTTTCCTTTTAAGTGTTTTTTTTTTTTTTTTTTTTTGTTCAGCTCGTAATTGTTGACAAGTTAACTGTGAACAGTGCTCCCCTGCACTGTGAACGGGTCCCACAAATTACACTTTTCAACAACTTTTTTTTATTAAAAATGGGTCTCACAGCACTATTCACATATTTAAAAATTATTTGGCTACAGTGTTTTCAGTTTTTAGTTTTTAGTTTCAGCAAAATAAGTTCTATCCAAACGGACCCGATACTGTTCATAAATTGTAAAATTTTTATTATTATTTTTATTATACTCTCTCTCCTCTCTGACCTTAATTTCTCTCTCTTCCCTGTTGCTTTTCTTTATCACAGCCTCTCCTTTCTCCTATCTTCCTTTCTAACCTAGCCGCCTCTCCTCCCTTCATTACTCACTCTCACTTTAGCATCTCTTCCTCTCTCTAGAATACACCGCTAATCTCACCACTAAACCACCAACCTCTCCTCCACATTGCTGCCACCTCATTGGGTTGTAGATCACACAAACAAAACCCAGAAATCACAGGCCTCTCGTCCACATGCGTTGCCACTCAATCAGCCTTATCCTTACCCTCCGTCGTCACCAACAACGGTGGAATTGATTAGTTTTCTGGGTTTTATTTTTCTGGTTTTTATTTTGTGGGTTGATTGGGTGGGATTGATTGTGGTGGTGGTTGGGTTGTGGTAGTCCGGTGGTGGTTGGGTTGTGTTGTTTTAGCCACTCACAATGGTTGGTCTTGGGTAATTTTTCAAATTGGGTTCATGGGTTTTGGGTCGTGATTGTTGTTGTATGGTAGTGGTGGTTGGAATTTTTGCAGTGGTGGTTAGTGTTTTTATAAATGGATTTGCTTGGGGTATTTGGCTGGATTTGTTTGGTTTTGTTTTGAATTTTGTTTTAGGTTGTGAGTGGTGGCCGTGGTTGTTGGTTGGTGGCGGTGGGTAGTGGCTGTTGCCTGTTGGGTGGTTGCTATTTTATATTGGGATGAATTTGAAGAATATATTATTTTAATGTATAGAATGGAAGAATAAAACATGTGATGTAGGGCATATTGTAAAATTATGTGTTAAAATAATAAAGTAGTCTTTTTAATGTGTTAAAATGACATATTTTTAGAACATCTGATGGACATGCTCTTAGGCCTAAGGAGAATGTTAAAATTATGATTAAATTATTTAATTCGCAATTTCCTAACAATCTATCCTTTTTGGACAACTGATTGTAACTTAGTTTTGCAACTTCTTTTTTGACGAGAAAAGTAGGATAGAAACCTTCCAAATACAAGGAACTAGTCACTAACCTGTGCGATGCACAGGAAAGCTATTGAGTATGACTTATTATTTAATATGAATGTTTTACAAATATAACTTTTGTAACCTCTTAGATTCCACATTAAGATTCCAATTTTAAAAATTCGATATGAAACATTAAATTACTAACATTCTTTTTGTTTTAGCATTAACATTTTCTTGGAAAATATCAATCAAACAAAAAATTAAATAAAGATTAGTATTCAATAATCCAATAAATGTTGCGATGTTAAATATTTGCCTAATCTCAACTATTGGCTCCAATGTAAAATAAAGAAAGTAATTAAACATTTCGTACGAAAAATTGTCAACAATCTACACATAAAATTGTTAAAAATGAGAGACATACAGATGCTCCATGGACCATAGTACATGCTCTATAATTTTAGTCCATTGTTGATTTTTGGTCTCCACGCATTGCAGTAAAATTTTTTGCATCATTTGCTTTACTCAAGCATGAATTCAATTACTCCCTTGAGAGATAACAGAGTGAACCTCCTGAAGTACAAGCCATAGTTTGAAGCTCTCCCAAATCTAACAGATTGTATAACATGCCGAAAAGATAACCAAGAATAGATTACTATAGAAACAATGTAAAGAATATGTGTATTAGTGTAGAGAGAAAGCAACTATTCCATTGCAAAGACCATCATTAACTTCTTCAACATATTTTTACACCTTTAAATTAAAAGCAACAAAATTAAATGAAACCTTGATTATATAAGGGAGTCAAGTCTATCATTAACATGTATTCGTCATGTGTAACATTGGAACTATCAGATGACATATTCATTTACTTTTCTTTGTGTGATGGCAGAGCATATTCTGATAGCTAATTAATAGCATGAAATTTGAGTGATGAGATCTGAGTTGAAGGTAAGGAAACATGTCTATGCAATAATAGGCAACTTCTGAATTTCGATTAAACTATAATTATTACATGCGCAACTTGTCCAAGTAACAGACAAACAAATGTGCATTTAAGTGCAGACTTATAATTTCAAAAACTTTATCAACAAACCAAAAAAAAAGGCATGACAATAGGGTCTCGAATGCAAACTCACTATAAAAAACACCATCAAATCAACCACAAGAATAATATTTCCCCATCCCCGTATATTATGACGGTAGCGGGAGGTTGGACTAAAGGTGGGAGATAGTTTGACCTGACTATGGTCCTTCGATCTCTCTTTGCCATTGATAAAGAGTGCTCAAGGGTTAGGGTTTTGGGGTTTTGAGCAAGGGAGTCGTACCGGGTACCGTTTTGGTTTGGCCAGAGAAACAAAATATTTCGATACCGGTCAATACTAGTGTACCATTTCAGGATTAGCACTATTTTTATAAATAGGTATATAAATATAATATTTTCTAGGTATAATATTTTATTTAAGCAAAATTTTCTTTGGACTAAAGAAAAATCAACTAATTTATTATTCTTTATTTGTCAAAAAATGATAATATAAATATTAAAAACAATGTAATGGCCTTATGGATACATTAGTAAAGAATGAATATATTAATGTTAAAAAAAAATGAAAAGCAAATAAATTCAGACTTTCATTACAAATAACAATTTACAAAGTTAAAAACTTGGAATTAGCGTTTTGTTTTAATGACATTAATTCTATAATTGTGACTGTGGGCTAGTTGATGCCAGCTATTGTTAAAAAAAAGAAAAAAGAAAAAAAAAGAAAGAGTGTCTGATATTATCTCTTTTCTATGGTAAAAGAACCACAACTAAACTGACTACGCAAAAGCTTCGGTAAAAGAACCACAACTCAAGAGGCTATTCCACAAAATTCAAAGTATAAATCGAAGGTAGCAATGCACTCAATCTTTAACTGCATTTTTATGGAGATGAGCTTTTTTTTAGCCTGTAGACAAGCGAGCAAAGCCAAAAAATAAAAAATAAAAAATAAAATAAAAATACAAGATTTGAAGAATTTTTTTCACCGTTATTCTCAAATTGAAGCAAAGAACAACAAAGAGTGGAAAAGGAAAGCGACTGGTAGCAATGATGAAGAATAAGAAGTGTAGATCTAGTAAATTCATTTTTTTTTTTAAAACTCTAAATCTTATACTGGTCTGAAACCAATATATTGGCCGAAATCCATCGAAACGGCCGAAACATCCCAATACACTCCGGTATCAAGAGTTGTACGAATTAGGTTTGTTTTTGTACTAGTCCAGACGTTGGCATGAAAAATTTTGGCTGTATTGGCCAGTATGGTACAGAATTATCTCCCTTCATTTTGAGGGTGGTTGAGAGAACGGCTTTGGTAGTTAGGCTGCATCTAAACCCGTACGAACAGAGAGATTCAATCAACCCATGAGAATAGGAGAGAAGAATAAGCTTTTGCGTTTGCGTTTCTACATAATAGCTTGCGTAGAGAAGAGGAACGTTTTATGAGGTTTTAGAAAAGTTTAAATTAAGGAAGGAGTCCTAAATGTGCTGTATTATCGGGTTTTAGATAAAAAATCAGAATTTTTTTAAAAATAATACTGACGTAAAAAATTGTGAGAGTTTCAGAAATTTCGATTTATATATATATATATATATATAGATAATAATAACTAAAAAGTGAAACGACAAAAGAATCAAATACCCAAAAAGAAAATAATAATAATAATAATAATAATAATAATAATAATAATAGGAAAAACGTGCAATCAGCCCAAGGACCCTCGTCAAATCTCAAGTGGTTAAAACCCGATCCGACTTAAACTGGCCTGGTTGCTTGATTTTGACTGAAGGTACAATGATCATCTAATACTATATGTTGTTACAAAAGCCCATACCATGGCTCTGCCATGTGTTATGTTTGAGGTTTTTACAGCTTGATACGTCAAAATTTTCAAGCTATTAGGATTATCAATGCTACATGGCAACTCATAATTTGTATACATCATATGAACATTTGGCATGTGTTAGATTTAAGGTTTGTTTGAGAACAGTTTATTTAGTTTAAACTGAAAGTTTTTTGCTGAAAGTACTATAAATAAAGTTAAAAGATAGCTAAAATATTATATTGAGACCCATGAATAGTACTAAAAAATACAATGAGACCCATGAATAATAGGAAAGATAAGCTGAATAGTAAAAAAAAAAAAAACTGATTTTTTAAGCCTTTGCCAAACGCACACTTAATGTTTATATGTAAGCCATGTGTCAAGAAGTTACATTTTTTTTTTGGGTGAGAAAAGTCTATATTACCTTTCATGATTTACCTTTTTATATATAAATATATCAATAAATAATATAAAATCAAAGACATTTTAAACTTATTTATGTTGTGCCATATAAGTTTTGGAACCTCCATAATGTTTCACGTCACCAATATTATTTATTTAAATTTTGTTTTTTTTTTTAAATTCAACTCTTTTCATACAATCTCTCCCTCTTTCAACGAGCGGCCTTTTCTAACTCTTTTCTTACTATCTACAACTACGTTTTAAGCAATAGCAATAGGGATGACTCCAAAGAAGCAAACTTAAACTTGAAGAAGAAATTGAAGCCTAGGTTCAAGATTGCCAGGAAGAATAGCAAGTGATAAGTAAAATTACAGCATAAAGGATACTCTAGATTCAACCCGTTAGTTTTGCCCGTGTAATGGAGCCTACGGTTTAAGCTGACGGGATAAGTGGTGAGGATGGCTGAAGACCTTAAAGCTGACACCATTAATAAGCTGATGACGTTATAGCTGAAGGGAATAAGGTAAGCTGACGGTCCTAAGGGTGACGACCTTATTAAAACTTGGCCTAACCACCACGCATGAGTATATAAGGAAATGACTTGTATCCCACGCTGAATGTTAGTTTCTTACAAGGAAAGGATTCCGTAATCTATGCTTATGAGGACTCCTATAAGGAAAAGATTTCTACTCCAAGGAAAAGAGGTCAACCCTCTGCTACTATAAAAACTCCAATACCCTCATAAATCAAGGTACGCATAATTAACCCCTCTCTAACAATCTAGAGTTGAAAAGAAGTTCTAACTTGACCTTCGGAGGGTATTTGGCCGGCTCCACACCGGTGCTCTCTGCGAGGTCTTCTCCTTTTTGTTGTGCAGGTGCGGATTAGAGTGCGCAAGTATCTTGTAGCTCACTGGTGATTTTTCCGGCATCATTAGCAAGCATGATCTTTAGCAAAATGGGCATGAAGAAACCTGATCATGGTACATTCTTACCAATAAAATCTTATGCAAAATGTTACATAAAACGACATTCATAACTAGTTCTCCACGTTGTGAGATATTCTTTCGTTCCATTCTCTTTTCAAAAGCAAAAGGGTGATTATAAAGGTACATGCTCTATTCTGTTATATACAGTATAATTTTTTTCTTCATGTGAATTATGTGCAGTAAGTGTTTTTATATAATTGTTTAGTTGTGCCAAATTATTTGAGAACCCTAATCTATAAGTCAGAAAACTGAAACACGATTCTCCCAAACTCATGCATATGAGGTATAATCTAATCCTAATCATTTTGGTACTCCTTAAACAATGGAACCAATAATTAATTGTTCTTTTTTATTATGAATATGTACTCTATTTTGCAGATTCGACTCAACACATTTTGTAGCCTATATAAGGCAACAATTTAGAGTGAAACATTTTATGAGAAATTATTAGTTTCTTCCAATATCTCAATGGTAATATTTGTTGAGCATTTTTTTGCAAAGTTGTCAATTTTATATTTGTTTTTTTTTTTTTAACAACTTTAGCCTTGATTAAATTAGTTTTTTTTTTTTTTTTTTTTTTTTTTTTTTTTTTGGTGGTACTAATACCACTATGATCATGCCAAAATCATGAAATATTAATTATTGGCATGTTAAATGTCTTTCATCCAAAATACAACCACATTTTTATGAAGACTTTTCATATGCGTGGAGTATTTTAAATATAAATTAAAATGTTATAAAAATTTGTAAATTATAAACAAAGTTATTTCTATTAAATATCTCAATTCATTTTTAAATATACTATTTTTAAACCTCGTTCAAATTCATGGTTTGCAAAATATGGACTAGTCTAAGGCCAACTTAATATATTTTTGGGTCAAATGTAAATGTAAAATGTATTATTAATTAATATTTTATAAGCGATTAACAATTTAGAAAAAAGAATCCAACCCTTTTATATAATTTAATACATTAATTGAACTATTTTCATATATTTATAATGCGAATTTTAAAACTTTTGATTCTAAACA
This sequence comes from Quercus gilva, assembly GCA_023621385.1. NCBI lineage: Eukaryota > Viridiplantae > Streptophyta > Magnoliopsida > Fagales > Fagaceae > Quercus > Quercus gilva. Next base: position 19,234,017 of record CM042479.1, on the reverse strand, counting down.
AATCGAAACAATCACTATCAAAATAAATATCATAATTTAGATGGTTACTGTTGGACTTCAATTATTAAATAATGGATTTCAGGAAATAATTTGTCTCAAAAACTATAAATTCTAATTTTAATTTAAAAAAATAGAAAAATGAAAAGTAAATTTTTTGGAAGATTGAAAATTTTTACATTCTTAAACTACCGTAAACATAGTAAAACATATTAATAAAATGTTGAACATTCAAAAAGAGTATAATTTAAAAAAAAAAATGATTTTTATTTAATAAATTCTTGGGCCTTAATTAATATTTTTACATCATAAGATAGATAAACAAGACATTCTATCAAACCAATAGAACATGTCTTTCTTCTTTCTTCCACACGCCCCTCCCCCCCCCCCCCCCCCCCCCCCCAAGTGAAAGACATTACTTTTTTATTATTATTTTTGTGCAATAGTATAATACAGAGAGATATAATATATTCTATTTTAAGAAAACATTCTTTCATGGGGACCTTAAGCGGTTAAGTCATTGCCTAAATGGCCTAATAGTTGAGTTGCCCCTGTTGTTTTGTTTGTAAAGGCTAAGGTACCGTTTGGATTGCGCGTCTCTCACATCCACGTTTTTTTTTTTTTTTTTTTTTTTTTTTTTTTTTTTTTTTTTTTTTTCAGCTCAGCGCCTCTTGCATTGTTCATGGGACATGAACAGTGCAAATAGGCAAATGAACAGTAACCGTGCGTGAATAGTAACTTTTTTAGTAAAATAAGCGGTATCTAAACGCACCCTAAATCATTGCAATCTTTACATATATGTAAACTTATAAAGCTTAGATTTCATATAAGTAGTACAATTAGGTTGGTTTTGATTCTTTTATATTACTTATAATATTTGGTCCTAGGAAAATTTTCTTTTTAAAAATTTTCAGTATATTGTGTTTCTTCAGCTATATAGATATCTTTGATTTTGTGAAATATTCTATAATACCTCCTTCATCTATTCGATTTACTCATTTACCTATTGTACAATTGCTTTGGTACTTGCCGTCAACAATTACTAAGACTCCTCTTATAGACCAAATCAACTCCTTCTCCGGTTACCACTATTGAGAAATCAAATCAAGCTTAGTGTTTTTATTTTTGCTCAAAAATTTTATGTGTTGCTGTTATTATTATTATTATTTGCTTTTTTACAAGGAAATCAACGCTAAAAAATGCTTGATATTGATTCCTAGGTTTTTGTTAGCACATTGCCTTACTGTTTGAATGAATGTGGCTATTTTTTTCATATATATATATATATACACATATATATATGACCCATTTTGTGTTTTTACTTTCGCCAAGACTAAAAATTGGAACCAAAAGGAAATGAGAGACAAGAAAGTGGTAGCCAAGGCTATACAGATAATAGGAACATTCAAAGTGCTTTGTAGATTGGTCATCTTCTATCATTTCCAAATTTCTCATATCTGAGCTCATGACGGGTGTTTGTTTTATTTTTTGGCTTAGATGTGCACAAAGGAATTTTTTTTAATAGTTCTGCTCTTTAAGCAAGATGATTGAAGCAACCTTTATTGAAAATCGGTGCATTTTTATTGGTCTTCACTCTCTAACAAAGTCCTTTTATTCATATAATACGCCTTTTTTATTGTTCTTGCATATTAAAATATTATAACTATCACATGAAGGGTTTTTTTTTGAAAAAAGAGTTCAAACATATATATTAAGCTTAAAGAAGGAAATGCAACATAGTTTAGCCGATATTAGACATGTTTTGCTGTAAGTAATGGACTGGGAATCTTGTAGTTCTAACTGCAATATCTAAAACCTGAGCAATCGCTACTTTAGGTACAAACAAAAATTGAGTGATCAACCCCTGCTAGTGGAAATTGAGGAGATTCATTAGTAAGGCTTGGTCCTGCCATGCTATCTTCCTGTATTTGTTGCAGATATCTACCAATCTCTTGTCAGCTCTCACAATGACAACTTTGTAAAGTCCCAATTCTGTTGATTTGACCAGTGCCTCCACTAGTGCTTCCTGAGCTGCAAGATGTTGAGTTTGTCTTCCACTACTTGCTCCCCCTCTAAATAGGAGAGTACAATCCATCTTCCTGCTTCAAATGCATAGCCACGTCTTTTTGTTCTTTTATTCCTAGATGCTGCCACCTTGATAAGTATTTGCCAGTTCTGATTGAAGATAGGTATGTTAGGCTTTGATTTCTGTCTTTGCCTCTGTTCTTGCAATTGTTGAAAGGCTTCCCTGTACCTGCAAATAAGAGATTGAGAGGTAAGTACAACCTCTAATGGATTAGGAACCTTCCCTTTGTGGAGAACCATATTTCTATGATTCCAGATTGTCCATAGGATAGTGAACACAGCTTGTAGCAGTTCCACCTTTTACATCCTGTGATAATGTCTGTGTCGACGTAACTCGGCATCCATTGCTTTGTTGAGCTATGATTTAGATCCGTTGTTCTGATTTCAAGCATTGATCCATGCTAGACAGCTCTTGCAAAGGTGCACTGTAAGAAAAGATGAGTAATAGATTCCTCCTCTGCATCACACAGCAGACATCTAGTGGATGTTTAGACACACTTCTATTGAGGGTTACAAACACAGGTAAGCTATCATGCATGATTTTCCATATAAAAATAAGAATTCTCACGGGTAGTTTAAAGGTTTAGCTAACATTATTGGCGTTTGACTTATCATAATTGGTATCAGTATTTTTTTCCTTCTTGTAATGTAATTTTTATTTTCAAGGCATTGTATCTTTAAGCAAGTTGCAAATTTAAAAAAAATTTGTTGAATTATACCGATCGCACAAGTTAGAGACTAATAGTTTGTATATATATTAATAGGTAAAACTAAGAGAAAATCCAATTAAATTTCAAATTAGAATTTAATTAGAATCTAATTTTGCGTCACGTGTCTCATCTAATCTAAGTTTTTAAATTTTTATGCTAAGTTAGTTAATTCAATGTAAAAATTGGAATTCAATTAGAGTTTAATTTTACACAACGTGTCTCATCTAATGTAAGTTCTTTAATTTTTGTGCTGAGTTCATTTAACGTAAAAAACGAGGATTTCAATATAAATAAATCATAAAAAACTTAGTCATATATATATATATATAACCAATGCTTAGAGAAAATTTAATTAGATTCAAAATTGAATTTTGCTTTTATTAGTATTCCATACAAATTAAATTGTTTAAATTTTTGCTTTTTTTTTTTTCTTTGAACTAATGAACCTATTTTTTATTACTGTTTCTATTTAGATATTTTGTATGCCAAAATCTTGAATGTAATAAATTGTAATTGAGCTGAATGATCTCATGCATCTTTCCCCATTCAATTTTGAAGATACTATTGGATCAATTTATTCTTTTATTTTGTGTTATATTTAGTAGAATTTCATGGATAGCGATTACGATTTGATATTGCATATGTAGTATCCAATAGTGATTTCAAAATTATATACATAATAGCAGTGTAATGAGAAACTTGGTGTAACCAATATCATGAAAATTGTAAGGAAAAACTATTTTAGTACTTCTAAATATCTTTGTTGAACTAATATCCTATATGTTTTATAATCGAAGCCAACATCAATAGCACCACTACAATTCATATTACATACTAGTAAATATATAAAAGCATAAGCTTCATGTATCAAAGCATAAGATTATGCCATGTGGTGTATTTTTTGAGATTTTTTTTTTTTTTTTTTAGAATAGTAAGTATTTTAACACACACACACAAACGGAGAGAGTAGAATGTCTTAAAGAAACCGATAATGGTGTATATCCAAATATCAAAATATTAGACTTCCCCTTGCATTTATATCAAAATATTAGTTCATTTGGCCAATAGAATAAATGCATATATTAATTATCTATAGTTACATAAATGCATATATTAATTATCTATAATTACATACTAATTATTTATATTAAAAGTGAATTTATATGATTATTTTTTTAAACTCAATATAAGAAACAACAACAAAAACAATAATAATAAATAATTGATTTAGAATGAGACGGTCATTCTTTCTTATCTTAGTTGCTTTGCCAAAGTTTAACACAAAAGCCATCAAAAATTAAATATTTGTGAGTTCACTAAAATTAATCTTAATAGTTTAGTTTTTCATAACTTCTTTCGATGACATGCATTTTATTTTATCAAATGATATTTGCATTCTGGAGTAAGCATGAAACATGCCTATCTATTGATCACTATATTATGCAATTTTCAAAATTGTAAACACATTGTATGATTAAGTTATTACACTACTCTTATTGTCTTTCTATTTTGTCTATAAAATAGAACAATATTACAATTTTTTACAAGAAAAATTATTAAAAAAAAAATTGTTGATACATCAATGGTTGGGGTGAGGGATTTGAACATTGAATGTTTATATTGAAAATATCATGAGGTACCAATTAGTTGAATTACAAGACTTTTGGCAAAAAAAATATAGAAATATTAGAAGAAACTAATAACACAAGTAATGGAATCAAAACAAATACAACTGTGCAACTACACTAAAGAATAAAGATACCATTTGTATGAAAGAATCTCAAAACTTTGATAAAACTTGGATAGGCTTAGGCTCTTAACATACTTTAAAATTTTATTATTTGAGGGGCTTCAAATAGATGGCTTTTCAGGCAATATTTACCTTACTCAAAAACGGAATTTAAGTTCAGTTTTGTAACAACAAAAAACAATGTAAATCCATACTAATACATTCATTGATTCATCAATTTCTACAATTACTATCACCACATCTATTCTAGGCATTTATTTTTGAGAGTTCAAATAATGTGTAAAACACTTTGTACGTTTAGACCCCTAAATTATAAATTACCAATTCAAGCTTATTATCAAACAATATATGTGCGGAATATGAAAATAAGCTGAAACAGAATTGATAAACCAATCTAAACCAAATAATTCACAAACATAGCAGAAATTAAATGGCAAAGACTAAGGGAAGAGAGATGCAAACACAAAGACAACACAGCAATTTGTTATCCAAGAGGAAACCGAAGTTCTCGGCATAAAACCTCTCAGTCGCCCTTCAAGCGGTCAATAATCCACTAGAGAATGAAGTTGGGATACATGAACAGCAAAAGACCCACCAAGCCTAATCTATCTAGTGTACTTAAGCCCTCCAAACTTCTTGCTCCAACGAGGTTATGTCGAACATTTATCTTCTCTAGCTTATCGGATTCCGCTATAGCCCATAGCATCAACCAATATCAATTGGTTCCTTCCTAATTGCTTCCCAAGCACCAAATAACCTTCTCACACATATGGGTATGGTGAGAAAAAGATTTGGCTAAATGTACCTCTCAAGGATGTAACAATAGAGATGGTGAGAGTAGAGGAATTTGGAGAAACAAGGATGAAGATTGTGGATAAGTCAATCTTGTTTTTTCTTTAGGGTTTCTCTCTCAAAATTATCTCTGGAAGCTCTTTACAATACGTGGGTATAAAGGGTATTTATACTGGTGTGTGTTTGGAATGCGAAAGGTCAGTTTTTCCCAAATAGAGTGGTCTGGCGACTTGGCCTCGCGACTTGACTGAGCTGCGAGTCTGAGTCACAAGCTAACAGAATGGCCAGACTAGAAGTTTTGTCCTATAGTGCTCCAATTGGCGTGACTCTTCAGCTCCTCTGCATGCTTCACACGTGTGCCTCCTTTGGCGACTTGCCAACCGTAAGCCAGTGGCGAGATTCAGTCATGAGGCCCTGCTGAGTGCACACTCTTGAGCTTTTTCTTCACACTCTCTCACACACTACCCTTACACGATTCCCATCTAAGTACAAGATTTCTAAATGCTGAATTACAAGCAAATTGGCATGGAATAAAGCCAACAAATGGTTGATTAAATTTAACCTTACAATCTCCCCCTTTGGCTATTCTATGACAAAACCCTAAAACAAACTCTAAACTTAACATGTGAGTTAGGAACAGTTGAACAAAACTCACTCACACCTAACTCTAGAATCTGTGTCGCTTTTGAACCATAAGAACAAGTATCTCCTGAAAAACAACAACACAATATAATCATTGTATGCAGAAAACTTGTAATGCATATGGAGCAAGTACAATACGATCAAGCAATATAGTTTAAAGCAATAAAGTAAGGCTTGACCAAAAATGAACAATCACTATAAATAGTGACCACAATGCTCATTCATACAAGAAATGAACATCCGGACATGCAAGCTAATAAGCTCAATGCAAAGTATCATTTGCATGTCCAACACTCAACTAATACAACAACACAAGGTAATTATATTAAGGATATAAAATCCAACAAGGGCATAAGTGTGATGTACTTAAAGAAAATGCATAACATTTAATAACAAGTATTAAGCTACAAAGCATAGGTACAACCAAGATACTAAATAAAAACTTAATTATATAAACCAAAGTATCAGAAGCTAAGTACCAAAAGCTTTAAACAGTAGCACAAAGTAAATACCAAGAGTTATAAAAACTATAAACAAATAAACTCAAAGCAAAAGTATGAATCAATATTTCCCTTTTAAGCTCACAACTCCCCCTTTCAATACACACACTTCCCATTCTTGTGTTGCTCTCCCCTATGCTGTATGCTATCATCCAAACTATACAATGATACAATGAGTTTTTGCTCTCCCCCTTTTTGGCACAAATAGCTAAAGACTGTCCTCCAGCTTTTGTTGAATATCATCCAACTGTGTTTCAATGGCTGTTAGGCGCATTTGAACTTGGTTGTTGGTGGAGTAGAGAACCCTTTCAAATCCAAAAATACACTGGTACAGACCCTCAAACAAAGTGCTAGGTTGTGTAGGCTAAGTGCTAGTCGTTTGTAACTCAAGAGTGCGAGGAGATGCAGACTCGGTATGCACATGCGTAGTGTGAGTGGCTGAGCCATGACCGGAAGAGGTAGCATGATGGAAAGATTCACCCTTAGGTGCTTTAGAGGAGTGACTCTTACTTGCTTGAAGAGATATCATCGATATTGGTCGATGATGTGGCAGTATTTTTCCATCTGTTGGTGGCCGAACACCTTTAAGGACCATGATCTTCATGAGAAGACTACAAAAAGGAAGACATGTTCGTGTTGCAGATCGAGCTGTGGTTTTCCCAATGGTCTGAAAAATGTGGGCACAAATGTCAATCGGAACTCCGATGATGAGATCACATAGAAATTACACTCTCCCAAGGTTGATGAATGCAGTGTTCAATAGTGGATACAGGTTGAAGAACATGATCAATTTAAGAGTCATCAGATCAAGTGCAAACTTTGCTGTTCCAATGGACGTGCCTTTGGATGGAATTTCATGATCTGGCCCAAGAATTTAAAGAATATCTTCAACCTTAGGAAGTTTGTCATCATATGGAGTGAGGTCTACATTTGTCGGTCTATTGATTCAAAGAACCTTGCAATATAGTTTGGATTGATGCTGAACTCCTTTCCTCGTACCCAACACTGCAACTCAACTCCGGTGTATCTAGCATTTGAATAGAACTCCTTAACAAATTCCTCAATCAGGTCCTTGAAGTTCCCGAACAGGTCAGCCCAATCTTTTGCTTCAAAGATCCTAGGAATAAATGTTGTTCCCAAGGTATCAAACTTCACAACCCTTTCCACCACAATAGGAGCATCTTTAAAAATGCTTGAGAAAGTCTGTGAATCGAGTGGAATCTCTCACCATTGGAAGCTTGAGACAAACGTCGAGTCCATTTTGAAATAGGGGATGATGGAGCATCAGTTACAGGCTCTTTTCCTCGAGAGGAACGATAAGACATCTGCAAGATAACATACACTCAGCAGAGAACCAAGTACAAAACCATAAGACACAAACATAAACTTGATTAGATCCAAGTTAGTCCATGAAATAAACACACATTGTCATTGAGAAAGACATATCACTCAATCATGGTAGATGAACCAAGAATGCAGTGTTTAATCATGTATTTAAACATGAGCAACACAGGTGTGTGTGGTGTGCAAATGTGATGAGTGTGCAGGCACAGCAAAGTACAATGTAATCTATGGAATCCACAGAGACACAAGTAACTGCCTTTGAGACAATTTACTATGAACATGATCAGCACAACACTAAACAATCATGATAAACTACTCAAAAATGAGAAACATGCACGAAATATGTATAACAATCATTAGATTATCAATCTTAAGAATATCCATTTAACATACTCAAACAAAGATACCCAAACCAAGTTCGATCACACATATTGCAAAACTCAACAACAACTCAAAAATCCAAGAAACGAAATATTAGTGTACCGGTCAATACTAGTGTACCATTGGGATTAGCACTATTTTTATAAATAGGTATATAAATATAATATTTTCTAGGTATAATCAACAACAACTCAAAAATCCAAGAAATCAAGGCTATAATCATGAAATACTTAGAGAAAATAAGAAAACGCATACCTTTTCTTGAAGATTGAAGTTGAGAAGATGATGAAAATGGTGGATTATTGAGTGAAACACGGTGAGTATGTGAGAGAGTTGAATGAACAAGACATTGAACAGTAAAAAAATGTTCGAGGGAAAACTGTCCTTAAAGCGCAAAACACACGTTTTTTGCGACTGAACCAAGTTGCGAACAAGTTGCTAGGACAAGTCACCAAACACCTTTGAGAAATTTTTTTTGAAAATTTGTCTAAGTGTTTTTCACGATTGGAAGGTGCACCTGCGAGTAAGTCGCAAAGGGAGCCCCGAAAATTTCTGTATAACCTCGCGACTAGAGCTTCCACTCGAGAACAAGTCGCCAAATCGAGTTGCGAGAACAGTAAAAACCCAGAATTTTGGAAAATTTTCAAAGTCTTTTTCACGACTGGGACATTGACTCGCTAGAGAGTCGCGAAAAACTTCTGTGTAATCTCGCGATTGGGGGCATGTGACTGGATTGACTCGCGACCAAGTCACCAGTACAGGGCAACATAGTTTTTGAAATTTTTGCAAAAACAAAAGACTTTCCAAAAATAATTAAAACACTCAAAAATCTTTTTCTGTTTGATCAATAAAAATTGAGTATATGAAACACATTTAATCAAGTACAATCACATAAACAAATATGACATTTATTAAACATAGACATGTGTGATGTGTGTGGGTACCAAAGATGAGATAGTCTTTAGTCAAATGTGAAGCTTCAATGATCAATTCAACTAAGACATACACAATTAGCACGAGGAAAAGTGACCTATCTCAATTATAAAAATATGCATATATGACATTCCACAAAACTTGATAACATAATTTTGAAGCTTTTCATTTTGCTCCATATTCATCATATCATTTGATTTTTTGAATCATTACATCTCATTTTGAGATCGATGCCTTAATTTTTTGATATTTCAAATTGATGAGCAAGCTTTTGGCTTTTTGGGCATCATACATTATTCACAAAAGTCGCTTTCCCTTTTTCCTAGTCAAATAGTAATATGTGCGAAGGCTTTTGCAGCTCATTATCTCTTTTCATTTTGAGATTTACATTTGTTGAGCTCTTTAAACACACACACACACACACAAAAAAAAAAAAGTGTGGGAAGATATATAGGCACAAGTCTATACAAGTTTCAAGATCAACAAAACTATTGACTAATCATTCATGACAAGTTTGAAGATCTATTTATAACAGTCACATAGATTTCAAGATTTTTCTCACAATAATATAAGTGCATTGAGAACAAGTTACGCTCGTAAATGCACAAAGCCATTAGCACAAAGGTACAAGGCAAAACATGCTTGTGACAAAACACAATAATGTCATCAAACTTTTTGGATTTTCTACTTTTTATGTGTTTTTTGGATTTTTGACATAAAAGAAGAAAAGTTTGACCAAAAACAACAATGTGAAAACATTTAAAAAAAATGCAAACAAACACAAATTTTCAGCACATGCTGGAACAAAAACAAAGAGCACACAATCAATCAAAGTCACAAAGCATAAGAAGTATTAATGCATGGACATGTTGTAATACTTATGCATTAGTACCCTTCTTCACCCACATGGCCCGTGCATTTAGGGTGATATCTCTAGAGGATTGGGTACGAGAGTTATGGCTGTCAAACATTCTAAAGAAGCTTGCCAAATAGGTGGTGAAAGCATCAATCATCTTCATCACATCTCCAATGTTAGATTCAGCTTCTCCCCCTTTCACTTGCTTGGGGTTCCTTTTATCCTTTCTTTGTCCACGTGGCCTTTGATAGTTGCCATTCTTTAATGCCCACAACTTACGACAATTCGATTTGGGGTGTCCTTGAATTCCACAGTGATGACGAAAATGTTGAGTTCTCGAATCTCGTTGTGACTTTGGGAGTGATTTCCCTTAAGCCTTAGGTTTGACCACTGATTGGTTAGGAGGCTTAGTCAAAAACCATTGGTCAGTCACATTCCTCTTCTTTTCCGGCTTCACATTCTCAATAACTAAAGTTTCTACCATTGGTTCCTTAGCTTTCACGAACTTCATATCTTTGGACACTTTGACACTTGAACTGCTCTCTCTGGTGTATCCCAATCCACTTCTGTCGGTGAATGGTTTTTGACGAGCAAGTACATCATCGAGCTTTTTGGAGGAAACCTGCTATACTTTAGCATTAGCTTAAGCCACCTTAAGCTCATGAAATTTTATCTTTGAGTAGGCTTCGGTCAGCTCTCCATTCAGCTTCTCCATTTCACATTTGGTCTCTTTGTATCGCACTAGAAGACTTCTATAATCTTCCTCTGCCCTCTTCATCTTTTTAATGGCTGCTTTAGCCACTTTTGCATATTCACCGGTCTTCTCAAGGAGGGAATTGTAGGTCTCTTGCAATCCCGCTGTTCCTTCATCCTCCTCATCATCAGATTCCTCAACTATCCCAATTGACTCCAATTCAGAGTGCTCACCAAGCTCTTTCACTAGCGCACCCAAATCATCCGAAGAATCTACTGGAGTAATGGTCATGAATGTAGAGAAGTTTCCCTCTCCATCACAGCTTTCATCTGAATCTGAATTAAAGGAGTCGGAATTACTAAGAATGGTGGCATACACCTTGCCCTTCGCTTTCAAATAATTGGGACACTCTTTCTTGAAATGTCCATGTCTGTTGCATTCGAAGCACGTGATTCCTTGAGAGGATTGAGAATCCTTCCCATCTTTTCTATTGAAATCATTTTTCTCCTTTCTAAAACTTGGGAATTTTCCCTTCTCAGCAAATTTTTCATTCTTCTTGAACTTTAAGAACTTTCAGAAATTCTTCACAAGATATGCCACGTCTTTATCGACAACATCCTCATCCAATGAGTAGTGAGCTTCTACCCTTTCATTGATCGTCTTAAGAGCAAGGGATTTGCTCTTCCTTTGTGATTGCAATGACAGCTCATATGTTTGAAGTGAGCCAATTAGTTCTTGAACTTTGATATCATCTAAGTCCTTTCTCTCTTCAATTGAAGTAACTTTTTCATGGAAACTTTCTGGCAATGATTGAAGGATTTTCCTCACTATCTTTGAGTTCTTCGTCTTCTCACCCAAGTTGAACTTGCCAATAACCACCTCATTCAGCTTGCTATAGAATGAGTCGAATAACTCATCATCATTCATTTTCAGCTCTTCAAATTGAGTGGTTAGCATCTGCAACTTAGTATCCTTCACTTTCTTGGTTCCTTCATACGTGGTCTTAAATATTTGCCATGCCTCCTTGGCAACTATTACGTGAGAAATCCTGTGAAACTCATTTGGAGAAACACCACAAAAAATTGCATTCAAAGCTTTATTATTAGCGTTAGCTGCCGCAAGGGTTGCCTTATCCCAAGTGGATTTAGCGGCCTCCGGCCTAGTCCATCCTACATCTACAACATCCTAAACAGTTTTATCAATTGAACATAAGAATACCCTCGTCTGGACTTTTCAAAAGGCATAGTTGTTACTATCAAAATATGGTGGAGCATTTAAAGATTGAGACCGGTCAATCTCAAACAGACTCAAGGATCGCAGTAAGGTAATTAAACCACAGCAAGTGCACCCGCTTTGATACCAATTGAATGTTCAAATAGTGTGTAAAACATTTTAAACGTTTAGACCCCCAAATTATAAATTACCAATTCAAGCTTATTATCAAACAATGTATGTGCGAAATATGAAAATAAGCTGAAATACAATTGATAAACCAATCTAAACCAAATAAAATCACAACCACAGCAAAAATTAAATGGCAAAGATTAAAAGAAGAGAGATGCAAATACAAAGACAACATAGCGATGTGTTATCGAAGAGGAAACCGAAGTCCTTGGCGTAAAACCTCTTAGCCGCCCTCCAAGTGATCAATAATCCACTAGAGAATGAAGTTGGGATACATGAACAGCAGAAGACGCTCCAAGCCTAATTTACCCAGTGTTCCTAAACCCTCCAAGCTTCTTGCTCCAACGAGGTTATGCCGAACTTTTGTCTTTTCTAACTTACCGAATTCCGCTATAGCCTATAGCATTAACTAACATCAATTGATCCCTTCCTAATTTCTTTCCAAGCACCAAATAACCTTCTCACATATATGGGTATGATGAGAAAAGGATTTGACTAAATGTACCTCTCAAGGATGTAACAATAAAGAGGGTGAGAATAGAGGAATTTGGAAAAACAAGAATGAAGATTGTGGATGAGTCAATCTTGTTTTTCTCTAGGGTTTCTCTCTCAAAATTCTCTCTGGAAGCTCTCTACAATACGTGGGTATAAGGGGTATTTATACTGATGTGTGTTTGGAATGCGAAAGGTCAGTTTTTTCTAAACAGAGTGGTCTAGCGACATGGCTTCGCGACTTGACTGAGTCACGAGTCTAACAGAATAGTTAGACTGGAAGTTTTGTCCTGTAGTACTCCAGCTGGCATGACTCTTCAGCTCCTCTACATGCTTCACATGTGTGCCTCCTTTGGTGACTTGCTAGTGACGAGTCAGTCGCAAGATCCAATCGTGAGGCCCTGCTGAGTGCACACTCTTAAACTTTTTCTTCACACTCTCTCACACACACTACCCTTATATGATTCCCACCTAAATACATGGTTTCTAAATGCAGAATTACAAGCAAATTGACACGGAATAAAGCCAACAAAATGGTTGATTAAATTCAACCTTACAATTTTGTAAAAAAAACCAATAGTAAATGCAAGAGCTATAATGGTTGATTAATGTCATGGGGGTATTCCACCTTACTATCTTAAGGTATGTATTTTGACCAAAAATCACGTTTGCACAAAATCTAAGCAACCTAGCTCACTAACTTGACAAAATAAAAACTATAACCTTAGTCTAATGTCACGGTCACTATAGAGATAAAAAATTGTCTCATTTTTACAACAAAAAGAGCATCAAGAAAATGATTGACAAACTAAAAATGATTGGTATATAAGAAAATAATTCAATTGACAAACTAAAAATAAAACACACACTCAATCAACTAAAACTAAAATCAGAATTAAGAAGCAATTGATACCTAAAATTTGATTAAAACACTTTTCAGGGGAACTGAAAAACCAAAGAAAAATACATATTCAATTTAATATTGTGGGTATATAAGCGGAATTGATTAACCAAAGAATAAAAAACAGATTTTTTTGGATTGGAAAAAAAAAAAAAACTGATCTAAAAATTTAAAAATAGATGGTGGAAAATCCTTGTAAGAGAGAGAGAGAGAGAGAGAGAGGATACATGCAAAAGAGAAGATCATTGGAAACTTGGAGAGGGATCTCATAAAGAGGAAGACACTCAAACTTAAGACTTAAAGAGCATCCAAATGAATTGCAAGCAGTAGCATGAATGTAGACATGAAAAATTCAAGGCAAAAATGCATTTTTGGGTCCTACATTTTGAGCCAATTTTCACTTTGGTCCTTTTTTTTTTTTTTTTTTTTTTTTTTTTTTTTTTTTTTTGGATCACCTATATTGATTCTTGAAAATAAAAAATCGTTACCATTTTGGTCATTACCATCATTTTAGTAATGAAAAAAAAAATCATATATGGCAACGGAGTGCATCGCTTGCATACTAAATGCTGACGTAGCCATTAAAAAAAAATTATTTGACATTTGAAAAATGCCACATCAGCATTTAATTATTAAAAAAAGCCACATCAGAAAAACAATTAAAACAAAATTCTAAACTTTTGATTTTTGAAAAAATAAAATAAAGTATTTAAATTAAAAAAAAAAACATTCTTTTCATTATTTTTATGGAATCTTCATGTTCTTTTGCCAAATAATTGGTTGTCTAGAGAAATAAAAAATCAAGATTTCCTTTTCATTTCTTACATTTTCTTAGCAACAAAACCCATCAAATCACGAAAACATTGAAACCTAGTAAATCAAACCAAAATGAAAACCTTCAAAAATACAAGTTCATCCAAATTTACGACCCAACAAAGCAAACCCAAATAAAAACCAAATAGCAAAAACTCAGTCATTTCAATTTCTTAGTACAAGCCAAACCCATATGAAACTAAAAAGCCAAACCCATATAAAACCAAAATAGAATATCCAAGGTTGAATATGAAACCAAAACCAAAATTGATCAACCCATCAAACCCATATGAAACCAAAACTAAAACTAAGAAGCCATCGATCAACCCATCCACCACCACCACCACCAATCTCTACTTCCATTGCACAACCACCAACTACCGCCGATCTCAACCTCACCCAGCAAATCACCTATCTTAGCCCTTTTCTCTCTAACCCAAGTTTCTCGGTTTCACATCCACCACCACCGATCTCTACTTTCCATTTCACAACCACAACTGATCTCAACCTCATCCAACAAATCACCTATCTCAGCCTTTCTCTCTCTAACCTACATCAAACCTGACACTGGAGTGTCCCAAGATCCAGCAAGCCTAACTTGATGTCAGTTTAGGCCCAAAAGCTTTCCTTGAAGACCAAAATAAGAGTCCATTATTTTAAAACATTTTTTTATTAATTAAGTCAATTTGTCTTTATTTAGTGTTTCCTAGGATGAATCAGACTTTATGTTTTATTTCTCCTAGGCTGACAAGTAATTTATTGTGTTTCTAAGTTTCTAAGAGTCATATTTGACTTTAGCCAAATTAAGTAAATGTATTTATTATTAATTTTCATTTTCCTATGCTTGGGGGCTATTCCAAACTCTATTTAAGCCTTTCGCTGAATCTAATAAAAAACCAGAATGTATTTTCAAAAGTTAAAAAAACCTTGTGTTTTTTAGAAGATAGATTTCTTCTAATTTATCTCTTATCCCTTAGGTGGATTGGAAAAGTATCAGTTTCTATATCTCTTGGGTGGTGTTAATCTGTATCCTATAGAGTGGTAAGCCAAAATAGTTTGGTATCCCTAATTAAATTCCTTTGGGTGGTGTTTTTTGTATCCCTTTGGATTTACTTTGGTGGTGGGCTTATTTATCATTTAAATTATTGGGTGTTTTTCTTATCCCATAAAACTAGAAAATATAAAATATATTCATCCAACCTATTTCCATTTATCATATCGGTTAAATTTGGGTTGCCCCTTACGAAAGGTGCAAGTGCATCAAGGCAAGAAAGTAGTCTAGAGAGTGTATCAAAATGACTTAAGCTGAGAAAAACAAGGAAGGAAAAAGATCCGTAAAAGTTCATTCAATCAAGAGATGAAAGATATAAAAAATTTAAAAAAAAAAAAAAAAAAAAAAAACCCGCTAGGCTGAAAATCCAAAAGAGCAAACTAGGCAAAAGCTAGGGCCAAAAAGGAAAAAGAAAAGAAGAGAAAGCCCACTAAGTTAAAAACCCAAAAGGGTGGCCTAGGCAAAATTTAGGACCAAAGAAAAGAAAAAAGGGGAAAATCCCACCAAAATTTGAAGATGCAACCTAAAAAGAAGAGGATTTTACAAGATGAAAGTCTAGAGATATAATTCAAGAGAAATCAGCATAAAAAAAAAATGTTGATACATGTGACAATGAAGACTAGTGAGAAGATGACAAGGAAGAAATGGGAAAACTCCTCCAATACTTGATTTCTAAGTAATGCATACTTTAGGGGGAATATTATAGGGGTTTTGAGCCTTTTTATCCTTCATTTCATAACCTGAACTTGGCCTACATTACAACTCATGAGTAAAGACCTCCTTGAAGTCTTGCTAGTTGTAGGCACATCTTAAACTCTAATATTATTTTCTCTTGAATTGAAAAGGAAAAATGCTTAAAATTGTCGAACCCCACTAGATGATATGTCTAAGGAGAAAAATTCTCAAATTCTTAAATGACTCAAAAGAACTTTCAAACTTGGAGCACTCTCCTTGTTTGCACCCAACAATGTGATTCATAAATATTATCACACTTCATTTTTTGATTGCCTTTGAAAACTTAATTTGACAATGTTCAAAAGAAAGAAACAAATTTTGATTACATGAGTTTAATGACCTTGATCCTTCATAATCAAAGAAATTTGTTTGGTTCTTAAACACTATGATTTTCCAAAATGGTTGTTCAAAGGATCACATCTTGTTCAAAAAAAAAAAAAAAAAGTGGAAATTTGTATTTTTTTTTTCAAAAAAAAGAAAAAAAAAAAAGAGAAATCTCATTTCAAAAAAAAAAAAAAAATCATTTTTTTTCCAAAATCCAGTTCTCTTGAACTACATCTTGATTTGATCCTTTATGAAAGAGGTACGTAGGCAGCCTTTAAAGGCCCGGTCCTAATCACCCAAACAACTTTAGGGCTAGAAGTCAAAACAATGTGACAAAATTGTTTAAGTGCATGTTAGGCTAAGCTCATTTGTTTTGTATTAAGCATGCTCAAACTTGGGGCATTGGCCTATTTATATTATGTGCAGATATGCCCTTCTTGCATGAAAGCATGTTTTCATTTGAGACATCAATTCTTTTTTTTTTTTTTTTTTTGCAAGCATGTCCACACTAAGGGCATTGGCCAAAAATGTTTTCATGATAACTGGTTTCCAACAAGCTAGAGAAAGAAAGCCATTTTGCAGTAACCAATGATGGTAGACTGTGATCTTCTTTCATGTTCTCCAATGATCGCAACATTAAATGAACTCAGCTTCAATCTAAGCATGGAATGTGCCCCAAACTAGGGGCATTGGGTAAGTACTTCCAATTCATTTCAATGAAAAAATCCATTGCTAATTGAAATTATCTTTTTACAGGAACTAGGCAAGGACTTATCCAGCAATCCGCGTCAACTTCCAACCAAAGTTATTCTCATTCAAAGATAGGGTTTTCAACCCAAAAAAAAAAAAAAAAAAAAAATCATCATGAATAAATCTTCATCGCTTTTACTCCATTTTCATCTTCATCTACTTCACTTTTTGATAATGAACAAATCTTAATATCTATAAAATTAAAAAAAAAAAAAAAAAAAAAAAAAACATAAAATTTTCAACCAAAAAAAGAAAAAAGAAAAAGATTTCCAAATATTTCAAAAAAAGAAAGAGAAAAGAAAAGAAAAGAGAGAATTTTCAAAAAAGCCTTGGGACTAGGGGCATTAAACTCGTACTTCTTAGGTTGCTTTCAAAAAAAAAAATCATCAATCAAAATTTTCATTTCCTTTAAAAAATTCAAGATTTCCAAATATTTCAAAAAAAAAATTCAAAAGTCCTAGAAAAATTCTTCCTTAAATTCTTCTTCAGGAACAAAAAGTTATGATCCTCTTCCATATTCTCTCGTGATGCAACATAAAAAAAAATAAAAAAAAATAAAAAAAACCATCAATCAAAAAACATTTAATTCCTTTAAAAAATTCAAGATTTCCAAATTTTTCAAAAAAATAAAAAAAGCCTTGGGACTAGGGGCATTGGGTTCATACTTCTTAGGTTGCTTTCAAAAAATAAAATCAAAAAAGCCTTGGGACTAGGGGCATTAGACTCGTACTACTTAGGTTGCTTTCAAAAAAAAAAAATCATCAATCAAAATTTTCAATTCCTTTAAAAAATTCAAGATTTCCAAATATTTCAAAAAAAAAAAATTCAAAAGTCCCAGAAAAAATCTTCATTAAATTCTTCTTCAAGAACAGAAAGTTATGATCATCTTCCATATTCTCTAGTGGTGCAACATCAAGTCAACTATCCACCCTTAGCATTCATCAAAGCATAGAATATGTCCCAAACTAGGGGCATTCGCCAGGTAGGCCGAAATCTTTTCAATGAATAACTTTGTTACTAATTGAAAATATTTATTTTGCAGGTACTAGGGTAAAAGGCCCACACACATCTGCATGAGCTAAACCCAGTACCTTTGGTTCTCTGAAAACATGAGCCAAAGCCCAAAAACTCTTAGTCCTCTGAAAACATGAGTCAAGATCTAGAATCTTTGGTCCTCTGAAAACATGAGCCAAAGCCCAAAAATCCTTGGTCCTCTGAAAACATGAGCCAAAATCCAAAACTTTTGGTCCTCTAAAAACATGAGCTAAAGCTCAAAAACCTTTGGTCCTCTGAAAACATGAGCCAAGATCCTGAACCTTTGGTCCTATGAAAATATGAGCCAAAGTCCAAAAATCCTTGGTCCTCTAAAAACATAAACCAAGATCCAAAACCTTTGGTCCTCTGAAAACATGAGCCAAACCCAAAAATCCTTGGTCCTCTGAAAGCATGAGTCGGGATCCAAAACCTTTGATCCTCTGAAAACATGAGCCAAAGCCCAAAAACCCTTGGTCCTTTGAAAACATGGGCCAAAATCCAGAACCATTAGTCCTTTGAAAATATGAGCCAAAACCCAAAAATCCTTGGTCCTCTAAAAACATGAGCCAAAGCCCAAAAAATCTTCGGTCCTCTGAAAACATGAGCCAAGATTCAAAACCTTTAGTCCTCTGAAAACATGAGCCAAGATCCATAACCTTTGGTCCTCTGAAAACATGAGTCAAAGCCCAAAAAATCATTGGTCCTCTGAAAACATGAGACAAGATCCAGAACCTTTGGTCCTCTGAAACACATGACCAGAATCTCCATATTTTCTTGACCTCAAGTAAGCATGTCTTGTACTCATTCTAAGAAAAAAAAAATTGCATGCATGAACTACATTTGGACTTGATCCTTCCACCAAGAGGTACGTAGGCAATCTCCTTTAAGATTCAGTCCACATTTTGATCCATAACATGACGGTCTGCATTTTTATCTACATGCATCATACATTCACCACGGTTAAATAATGATTGCAAAGTTAGGTGTCTCTTTTATACATTGACATTCGCTTTTAAGCTCTGCCAATGAGGGGCATTCTGTTAACACCCCATTTTCACATTTTGCAACCCACATTTAATCTCACATGGAGGGTAAAAAGGTAATTTCACCTAAAAAATATACATCTTGATTCTAATCATTAGATCCTTAATCTCATTTCACCAAAATGATTTTGATGTTGTAACGATTAAATCGACTGGTCATAAACCCTAATCGAACTATCAGATTAAAAGTTATCATCAAATCAAGTTTTAATGGCCAAGATGCATTATCATAAATTGAGTCTGAATATATGTGATTATGAACAATTGAATCAAATTCGTTATAATCATAATTAAGTTGAGATTAATGACGTATCATAATTTGATTGGTTAGGACTACATTTTATGGTAAGGTTGCACATACTTAATTAATTAGATAGTTAAACATTAATTATTTAATAAGTAATTTGTGCAATTATCTTTTAATTAGGGTAAATTTGGAACTAATTAAGTTTGAAATAGGAGTGATTGGAGCCTATTAATGTTAATTGGAAACTAATTTGGGACCTATTAATGTTAATTGTGCTGAAATTGTTTTCTAATAAATGACCTTTGCTCACCATTTCGTTAATATCTCTCAGAATTTTGAATCTGTGAATGAGGTTAATTTTCCTAGAAACTAGACATCCGGGGCTTTAATTTGAGCACAAAAACGAGATAATTCCGATCAAAATTGAGTAAGATATGATTTTTTTTAATTTGGCTCTACAGGTTGTTATAGTAGCTACAAGAAAACCGAATTTTGCTTGCTCCTCACTCTCACAAATCTCTACATTTAATGTACCCGATTTCTCCAAAGGCTAAAATAAGGTCTAGGTTCATGATTCTTTGTCAACCCTCATTAAATGACATTCTATTCATATTTTCTTCACCACTACTATATAAACCCCATTTTCTTCCATTCCAAGACACACAAAACCCCTCTCTCTTCTCCCCTCTTGAGTTCTAGGGAAGTAGAGTAGTCTTGTTATATATTGGTCTTCCTGAGACTTAAGGTATTGAGTGAGACTCACTTTCCCTCTCCTAACTCTTCTTTTCCTCCACCCTTAGGACCTCCATCAAGAGTCTCCTCCTCCACTATATGGATCTTGCATAAATGTATAATCCATTTCCTAAATTGGTTTTTTATGTTGCCATGATGAGAATTTAATATTAAAGCATGATAATAATTATTTAAATTCCCTTAAATATGCTTGAATGTTCTTAAATGTTCTTATGTATTCTTTACATGTTCTTGGTTGTTCATCACATGTTCATGCATAACACTAGTTTTGATCTTAAATCCACATCAAAAATATGAAAAATGTGTTTGTTTCATAATTCTTTCAAATTCTTGAATCTAGCGTATCACTATCCACACACATTCACTAGAATTTATTTTTCAATCCAAACGCAATATTTAATAAATTGAATTAGGGTTTATCACATGCACACACATTAAATTCAACATGCAAATTGATTGACATATTGGATGATATGATATGAATCTCGGCTACCATAGTCTAGAAGACTAGTTTCACTAGGCAAGGTGGGTGCCTAATACCTTCCCACCTTGTAACATAGCCTCTGAGCTTAAATCAATAATTAGTAGATCAAATGCTTATCTATGAAATTTTCAATTTCTAGATTGTAACTAGGAAACAAAGCCATGTACTTTATCTTAGATTGTATCTAGGACCAAAGCCATGTAATTTCCTATGATCAATGTAAATTCAATTTCAAATTAATAAAATGAGGATTTTTTTCAATTTTGGTTTTCTTATTTTTTTCAATAATTAAATAAGTGGCGACTCTATTTTAAAGGGGAAAATATAATCAGTCGAACCTCTATTTTGAGAGGCAATAACACGACTCTACCCATTCACGTGGGTTTAGCCCGACACCTAAAAATGGGGCCGGGGGCACAGTCTCTCACAAGAGAAATAGTCAAGTTTCATGGTATTCCAAAACTATCACTTCTGATCGTGATTCGAAGTTTGTAAGTCATTTTTGGTGTACTCTTTGGAGGAAGCTTGGAATTGCACTGCAATTCAGCTCTTCTTACCATCCACAAACATATGGACAAATTGAAGTTGTGAATCGAAATTTGGGAAATCTTTTAAGAAGTTTTG
The DNA here is from genome assembly GCA_023621385.1 of Quercus gilva. Classification (NCBI taxonomy): domain Eukaryota; kingdom Viridiplantae; phylum Streptophyta; class Magnoliopsida; order Fagales; family Fagaceae; genus Quercus; species Quercus gilva. Next base: position 19,212,677 of record CM042479.1, on the reverse strand, counting down.
TGAGGAAAAACATTAGACAATGGGATCTTCTTTTAGCCCAAGTCGAGTTTGCTTATTATAAATCCACTAGCCAAACTACTAGTCACAGTCCTTTTGAAGTAGTTTATGGCCTTAATCCTGTTGGACCACTTGAATTGACACCACTTTTTGTTACCAAGAATTTCAATGGTGATGCTGAAGAAAGAGCGAAGGAAATAAAGAAATTGCAAGAACATGTCCAAAATAAGATTGGGAAGCCAAATGAGAAGTACTGCAAGCAAGCAAATACGCATCGAAAACCAAAAGTTTTCAAGGAAGATGACTTGGTTTGGATTCATCTTCGGAAGGAAAGATTTCGCTCCAAAAGATCTTCTAAGTTGAAACCTAGAGCTAATGGACCTTTTAAAGTGTTCAGCAAATTAGTGAGAATGCTTACAAGATTGTTTTGTCTGGAGATTATAGTGTTTCAGCAACCTTCAACGTTTTTGATCTTTCTCCTTAATATGAAGATTAAGAAGACCAAGTGGCCTTGGGGGCAAGTCCTTTTCAAGCAAAGGAGTATGACATCGGAGTGTCTCAAGATCCAGCAAGCCCAACTTGATGTCAGTCTAGGCCTATAAGCTTTCCTTGAAGACCAGAATAACAACCCATTATTTTAAAACATTTTTTTTATTATTAATTAAGTCAATTTGTCTTTATTTAGTGTATCTTAGGATGAATCAGACTTTATATTGTATTTCTCCTAGGTCGGTAAGGAATTTATTGTGTTTTCAAATTCCTAAGAGTCATATCTGACTTTGGTCAGATTAAGTAAATGTATTTATTATTAATTTTCATTTTCCTATTCTTAGGAGGCTGTTCCAAGCTCTATTTAAGCCTTTGGCTAAATCTAATAGAAAAGCAGAGTGTATTTTTAGAATTTAAAAAAAAAACTTGTGTTTTTCAGAAGATGGATTTCTTCTAAATTATCTCTTATCCCTTGGGTGGATTCCTTTTGGTGGAGAGTATTGGTTTCTGTATCTCTTATGTGGTGTTAATCTGTATCCCATAGAGTGGGGAGCCAAAATAGTTCTATATCCTTGGTTAAATTCCTTTGGGTGATGTTATCTGTATCCCTTTAGGTTTACTTTGGTGGTGAGCTTATCTATCCTTTAAATTATTGAGTGTTTTCTTTATCCTATAAAACCAGAAAATATAAAATATATTCATCCAGCCTATTTCCATTTATCATATCGGTTAAGTTTGAGTTGTCCCTTACAAGTTTGGTATCAAAACCCATCAAAATCAAAGAGAGAGAGAGAGATCTCTAACTTAGATCAAACCCATCAAAATCACAAAGCGAGAGAGAGAGAGAGTCGAAGAGAAATTTGAGAGTTTGGTGACAATAAATCATAGATCAAATATATCACCACCGTCTTCTTCTTCATCTGCTTATTCTGCCACCATCAACAAAAACTAACCTCCAAAATCTATCAACCACTAGTCCACTAGCAATAACTTACGCTACAACCTAAATATGACCCACCACTCTAATCGATCCACAACTTGCGAATCCAATCGCCGATCCCATCACCTTCACTAATAAAAAATCTCCATTATCATTTAAACTCCAAAAACCAAAATCACAAATCTAGAAACCAAAATACACCAACCAAAAATCAAACCCTGAAAATCAAAACCCATTCACAAAAATCGTTGCGCTTTGATGAATTGTGGCTTCTGTGGGGTTTTCCCCAGCTTGAAAAGATTGTTTATGGAGGAAGAGTGGGAGGAAGATAGATAAGGAGAGAGGTGGATGAAAAGAACAAAAAAAAAAAATCCTAGATTTCATGTGAGGGCAGATGAAAAGATAATGAAAATTAAAAATAAAAAAAAATTAATTAGATTATGTGTTTGTTTTTTTAATTTAATTTATTTTTTGTTTACATTTTTGGACGTGAATTTTTCTAATTAAAATGCTGACATAACATTTTTAAAATACCAGTGATGCACTTCGTTTGCCATGTAGGATTTTCCCGTTATTGAGATGATGGCAAGGACCAAAATAATAACACTTTCGATTTTTTGGGACCAACATAGGTGCTCCAAAAAAGTAAAGACCAAAATGGAAATTGGCTCAAAATGTAAGACCAAAAATGCATTTTCACCAAAATTCAAAAATCCCATATGTGGAAGAATAGTTGGAACTTACAAAGAATAATTGTATAAATCTTATGAACCATCATTGCTGAAATGAGTAAATCATCCACCACATTGGTATCTTTATACATCTAATACATATATATATATATATGTGTGTGTGTGTGTGTGTATATATATATATATATATAGAGAGAGAGAGAGAGAGAGAGAGAGAGAGAGAGGAAAAGTTTAACTACAAAATTGGTTGTAGCATAAGGTTAAAACCTTACTCCATAAAATAAACATTACTACATATTTTGAAAATTTAATCATTGAATTGCATGTTCTTTACGCTCTTAATACACATGTCAAATTTTTTGTTAATCGGACATTATTTACTATATGATCTATAAGCTTATATTTTATCATAATTTTAAACTACAAAAATTTGCAAATTAAACAACTTATTGATGACATAACTATTGATCTTTAATTTTCTAGAAATTTTGCAATCATGGAGGATATAAGAAGAATATGTAATCCTATGGTAGATTTGTCAAAATTCACCTCCAATAAAAATATATTGAGTAAAGTAAACTTTGTCCATATATATATATATATATATATTTTATAGCTAAACTTTTTCTATATATATATATATATATATATTTATTTATTTTAATAAAAAAAACCTGCATTACAGACCTACTTTAGTCCTGCCCATCTCCAAGCAACCACAATAAGCATGATCAGAAATTGAAATGCTTATAGAGTGAACATAATGAGCTGTGAAAGCATTTCTTTATGCTTATAGAGTAAGGTTATCAAGTATAAAATTGGAGAAAAAAATAAGCCAAAAGTTCAAATTCAGCAACAAAATCAAGGTGAACCTCTCCTATCTAGTAAGATTAGAAAATGTCATAGCGTTGCAACTTGGTTTTTGATAATGGAAAATTCTAATAATGTACTAAATTGCTAATGGATATTAATGGCCTAGTAAGCCTAAATGCACACGAGAAAAAAAATGAGATGACCAATGGTATTTATAACCAACAGGCACAAACCATGAAATTGACTTAAACTATTGCAAGAGTTAGTTAGACATTTAATCAAACAAATGGTTTGCATGTTCCAAAATGGGAATGAAAATAATGTTTTGCAGCATGAATCCACCAAAAATTAGAACCGAGACAAACTAAGAACACTAAAATTGAAAAAATTATCAATTATCCCAAATTAGCAAAAGTGAAGAAAAAAGATTTGTACATGCAATGCAATCTGCTTGTTTACCTGCAAGAATGCCTGCTGTGCTGCTTCTCTCTCATGCTCTCTCTTACATCTGGCCTTAGGGACAACCTCTACTTCCGCTCACCTATAATCAAATTAGATATAAGAAGAGATTTATGACAAAATTTGGTTCAAGCATTTCTTCAAATACTTAGGGGAATTGAGAAACCAAAGGGAAAAATTGATCTGAAAACACAAAAATAAATAATGGAAAAGCCTTAAGAGACAGAGTGGAGAGAAGGTACCTGTGAAAGAGAAGGTTTCTTAGGTGAACTACGTGATCAAGCTTGTGAGAAGTGGCTGATGCTCTTCTCTCTCACACGCACACACACAACATGCACATGTTTACACACATTTCACATCCCATATTTTCAATTATAGTATTGGGGTCTTTTGGATAACCCAATACTGTATTGGACTTCCCACAATTTTAATATATATATTTTTCCTTCGGATTTTAGGATTGGTTAAAAGTCCAATTATGCCAACTCTTAACCCCACCAACAAACCCAAATATTCAAATTAGGTTTCATTTGAAATTTTGAATGTTTTATGCATATAAATGATTCGATAGTTGGGAGAGGAGGCCATTAGAAACACCACTATAAAGCTCTATATGTGAATGGGCATTTGTCTCTTTTCGCCAAAACTTTTTAGCAAAATGCTCATATTCTGAAACTATCTAGCAAAATACCTCTATTTTAAACTCGAGAAAACTCGATTTTTATAAAATCGAGTTACGTGAAATCAAACTTAAAAAATAAAAAAATAAAAAAAAATAATACATGGAACTGGAGTTCCATGTAAAATTTTTCACATTACTCGATTTTCATCAAATCGAGTTTTTCATTGAAACTTGATTTTCTAAAAATCGAGTTTCAAAACAAGGGCATTTTGCTAGATAATTTTAGAACATGAGTATTTTGCTACATCTTCTGAGCGAAATGGGCAAATGCCCATTTTGGCCATGAACTTTACTACCTACCTTGAAATAAATTGTACTTAATTGTTTCTTAAAAAAAGTTGTACTTAATTAAGTAAGTAATTAAAATAAACGCCCTTCTTCTGTCCTTGTTTTTTTCTCCCCCCTTTTTTCTTTAGGGTATTACAATTTACAACGTGCTTATGAAACAATCAAACTTATTACTAAAGCTTACTTAATCACAAAACTGTAGTGGTAATTTATTCTAAACAAGACAATCACAAAAACAGAATTCATTATGGAACAAAAATCAATTTGATGAACCTAAATATTTCATATCATAAAAAAGAAAAAAAATAGTAATTGTATGGGCCCGGGCGGTACAGGTTTGCCTACGTTATTTGGGCCTTGGGCCAATAAGGAAGGCCATGGGCCTTATGCTCGATTCTTCCGGGTCACATTCTAAACCCACCTACGAACAGACCCGGCCCAAATGCCGTCCAAGGATCCAATCCCTTTTGCCGAACATAAGCGTTACTGCTGATATGGTTGTCCGGATCGTTCTGCTGAACACTTTTATGTTTATCCCGAGCACTCAATAATAGGATTACTCGGTGGTATCTTGGGAAACATCGCTGCCGTACATACTCGCTGTAGTGGGAATCATTTCCAAAGCCACTCCTAACTAAACACCCACTAAACCCTTCTAAGAGTGGACCTCTAAATCCATTAAACCTTAGGACAATCATTATCACCCCACTAACAATTCCCTATAAATATGAAATTGGAAGAAGAAACGAGGGTTGATAAAACAGGAGAGAAAGAGTCATATATAGAGTAACTACAGAGTGAAGCAGAGGGATTGTGAGGTGGTGCATAAAGTGAGATCAAAGGGGCTCTCATCGAGTCTCCTAGTTGCGAACGACCCATAGTAGGAATTACTATCCCACCATACAAATAGGTTGTGAGACAAGGCGTGGTGAAGCCCATTGGGCATATCTTCGCCGCCACAATTGGCGCCGTCTGTGGGGATCGCCTACGAAGCAGTTGTTCGACTGAGACTCGCGTACAAGACGATGTCCAGGAGGCATTCGGGGAGCGGGGAAGAAAGTGGTTCAGCGGGATCCTCTCGAGGATCATCCTAGCGTGAAAGAAGGCAGAAAAGGCGTGAAGACAGGAACTGTGAACGAGAAGATTTATCCGGTCTTGGGGAGGGGTCATACCAGACACAGCGGACGGTAACGAACGCCTCGGGGCAGAGGCAACTCAATGGGAGGGACCAGGAAATCGAACGATTGAGGAGACGGGTGAGAGATTTCGAGTTTGAGGCGGATGACAGGCGACGTAGGAGGGAGCGAGACGACCGGGAGAAGAGGGCCGGAGCCTCGGGAGATCGCCGGGAGGTGGGATCCAGCCAGTCAAGGTCCCATCGGCGAAGGGAAAGATTGCGTTCGCAAGGGTCCTACTATCACTGAGGAAGATCATACTCACGGGAGCTCCATCACCGCAAAGGCCGTTCGCGGTCGCAAGGTCATGTGGACCGGGGGTCTGACTCTCCCGAGGAGCAAAGGCCGGGTAATGCCGCCATGGATGCGTTGAGCCGCGCCTTACGCGGAGTCGCTCGGTCCCCCTTCTCTGACGACATTGAACATGCTGCATTGCCGAACAAATTCCCGTGACCCCCATTCAATATCTACGATGGGAAGACGGACCCGGTCGAGCACGTCAGTCACTACATCCACATGATGTCCCTGCATTCTCAAAATGACGCGCTGATGTGCAAGATGTTTCTCTCCAGCCTGGGCCCAACCGCTCTGAGGTGGTTTAACGGACTACGGAAGAAATCCATACACTTATTTGCTGAGCTGGTCCAGGAGTTCGGCGTTCGGTTCGTAACATGCAGCTGAGTGCCGAAGCCAGTTGATGCCCTGCTATCAATGAAGATGGGGATGGGGGAGACCTTTCGTAACTACGCCAACCGGTACTGGGAGCTGTATAATGAGATAGGTGAGGGCAACGAGAAAATCACAGCAAGTACCCTCCGGATGGGCCTGCCAGAGGACTCCGAACTGCGGGAATCACTTACGAAGAAGCCGCCCGTGGACATGAGGCAGCTCATGAGGCACATCGAAGAGTATAAGCGCCTGGAGGATGATTGGCTACAAAGCAAGGGTAAAGCCCCGCTAACAAGCCGTCCTCGGCAAGCAAATTTCCAGTCGAGACCTAGAAAGGAATGGAGGGCGCAGGAACCTCTTTGGCAGGCAGGGGAGGTGAATGCAACGTTCAAAGAACCAGTGCACCAGATAGTAGAAAGAATCAAGGCCGAGCCGTACTTCAGGTGGCCGAATAAGATGGGCGGTGACCCATCCCGGCGAAATCAGAACTTGTACTGCAGTTATCATAAGGACAAAGGGCACACCACCGAGCAATGTCGGGTACTGAAAGATCATTTAGGGCAGCTAGTAAAGGCCGGGCATCTGAAGGAGTTCGTTGTGAATCCCGGCGACCAAGGAATCGGCCAAGGAGGTCGGCAGAAGGGAATTCCCCCCACACCACCGCTTGGGATAATCGAGATGATCCTCTTACCCCTGGGGGGCAAGACAGCTATGAGAAGGGGGGTGTTAACAGTCGCACCCGTAAGGGAATCACAGGACGCCGAGAGAGTGGAGAAGAGAGCAAAATTCTGCCGGGAGGCCCTCGCCTTCGGAGATAACGATCTAGAAGGCACAATACAGCCACATGAAGATGCACTAGTGATCACTGCTCGGATAAGCGATTTCGATGTAAAAAGGGTGATGATAGATCAAGGTAGCGGGGCTGATGTAATGTATCCAGACTTGTTCAATGGACTTGGGTTAAAGAATCAGGATTTGATGAAGTATAACACGCCGCTGGTCTCGTTTGATGGAAGAGTAGTAATACCGGAGGGTCGGATTTCACTAACGGTAGTCGTAGAAGGAAAAGAGGTAAAGGTCACCTTCATAGTGGTTAATTCCTTCTCGCCATACACGGCAATCCTGGGAAGGCCGTGGATTCATGGCATGGAAGCTATGCCGTCCACCTTACATGTGAAGCTTAAGTTTCCTACCGAACAAGGTATCACGGTGGTACGTGGGTGCCAGCGGACTGCCAGACAATGCCTCGTAGCCGCAGCAAACTGGGAGAGCCAGCAAGCTGTACCGGACAAGGAGACCGGAGGAGTTCCATTATAGCAATTACCGCATCCCCAAGAAGATTTAGGGACAGCCTGCGCCGAGGAGGTAATAAGGGTCGGGATACTGCCGGACACTGGCAAACACTTCCAAATCGGGGTCAGTTTGACAACCCAAGAGAGAGTTGAATTGTTATTGTTTCTTGTTCGTAGCCTGGACGTATTTGCATGGAATCCATATGAAGTGCCCGGGGTGGACCCCGAATTCATTGTCCACAGGCTCAACGTGGATACATTATTCCCTCCCAAGAAGCAAAAGCCGAGAAGGGCAGCCCGAGAGCACGTTGAGGCTGTCAGATCTGAGGTCCAAAGGCTAAAGGAGGCAGGGGCAGTAAAGGAGATTTTTTTCCTTGAATGGCTTGCAAACACTGTGGTGGTGAGAAAGAAAAGTGGCAAATGGAGAGTCTGCGTGGACTTCACGGATTTGAACCGAGCATGCCCGAAGGACCCATTCCCGGTGCCCAAGATTGATCAATTGGTGGATGCCACTTGCGGACACCCGAGGATGAGTTTCCTGGATGCCTTTCAAGGCTATCATCAGATTGCCCTGGCCGGCGAAGATCAGGAGAAGACTGCATTCATATCTCCCGATGCCAATTACCATTACATGGTGATGCCATTTGGCCTAAAAAATGTCAAGGCAACGTACCAGCGGATGATGACAAGGATGTTTCGCGACAGGATTGGAAGGACGGTCGAAGTGTATATTGACGACCTCGTAGTGAAGAGCAAGCAGCAGGCGCAGCATGTAGGGGATCTTCAAGACGCGTTCGAGGTGCTACGGCAGCATAGGCTGCGCCTTAACGCAGAAAAATGCGTCTTCGAAGTGGGGGCTGGAAAGTTCTTGGGGTATTTGATCTCCAGCTGAGGCATAGAGGTTAATCCAGACCAGATTGTTGCTGTGCAGCGCCTCCAATCCCCGAGCAACCCGAAGGAAGTACAGGTGTTGACCGGGATGCTGGCGGCCCTTAACCGGTTCATCTCTAGATTCTCGGACCACTGTCGACCGTTCTATCAGCTCCTAAAAAAGTGGAAGGGGTTCCAGTGGAATGCCGAGTGTGAAAAAGCTTTTCAGGATCTGAAGGAGTATTTGACACACGCACCAATACTGACCGCCCCGGAGTCCGGGGAAGATCTCTTTATGTACCTCTCGGTGACTGACCACGCCGTGAATGCCGTATTGCTAAGCGACCAGGGGATACAACAGCCTGTGTATTACATTAGCAAAACTCTAGTTGACGCGGAAACCAGATACTTGCCTTTGGAGAAGCTGGTTCTCGCACTCGTGCATGCAACTAGGAAGCTACCGCAGTACTTCCAGGCCCATACTGTGCATGTACTGACCGAGTATCCTTTACAATCGTTGCTGAGACGGTCTGACTTCACGGGGCGGATAGCAAAATGGGGGACCAGGCTCGGGGCTTTCGACATACGATATAAGCCAAGGACTGCCGTAAAGGGGCAAGTGTTGGCTGATTTCGTAGCTGAGTTTTCACCCAGGGCCTCATACTAGATAGTCTGTCAGGTGAGCTGCCGCACGTGGAAAGTGTATGTGGACGGTGCTTCCAGTTCCATGGGGGCAAGTGCGGGGGTTGTTGCGATTGGGCCCGATGGGATTCGCTTGGAGCATTCTTTCAGATTCGGTTTTAAGGCATCCAACAACGAAGCAGAATACGAGGCCCTGTTGGCAGGGCTAGCCATAGCCTCAAGTTTGGGAGCCTGGGATGTTGAAGTGTATTCGGATTCCCGGCTGATTGTCAATCAAGTTCACGGCAGTTTCGAAGCCCGAGACCCTCGGATGAAGGCATATCTGGAACGAGTGAAGCAGATTATGGCCGGGTTTGAAACGACGAAGCTTGTACAAATAGCTCGGACGCACAACAGTCATGCCGACTCCCTCGCCACTCTAGCGTCATTCGTGACCGAGACCATACCTCGGCTAATACGAATAGAGCAAATCCCGGAACCAAGCATCATGCCTTCCAGTTGTCTGGCAGTCACGGCAATTGCCACGCCTGAGCCTAGCTTGATGGACCCCATCATTGAGTTTTTAGCCGAGGACCGACTTCCCCCCGACGAGAAGGAAGGAAGCAAAATCTGAAGAATGGCCCCTCGGTTTTGGTTATCAGAAGACCGGAAGTTATACCGAAGATCCTTCAGGGGACCGTATCTTTTATGCTTACATCCGGGCAAGGTAGGCGAGCTCCTGTCAGAGCTACATGACGGGGTGTGTGGCAGCCATGTAGGAGGGCGTTCACTGGCTCACCGGGCAATGACTCAGGGATTTTGGTGGCCTCAAATGCAGAAGGATGCCGCCGAATATGTGCGTAAATGCAAGCAATGCCAGAAACACGCTCCCCTAATCCACCAGCCAGCCGGTCATCTTAATCCGGTTAGTAGTCCCTGGCCATTCGCCCAGTGGGGGCTGGACATACTTGGGCCGTTCCCTCGAGTAACAGGAAACCGAAGGTTCGTCCTCGTAGCCGTTGACTACTTTACCAAGTGGGCGGAGGCAGAAGCCCTGGCGAATATCCGGGACGTGGATGTGAAGAAATTCTTATGGAAAAACATCGTCACTCGATTCGAAGTCCCAAATTCCCTAATATCAGACAATGGGCTGCAGTTCGATAGCCGGGCCTTTCGGGAATTCTGCATGGAGCTCACAACAAGTATTCCACCCCGGCGTACCCGCAAAGTAATGGCCAAGCTGAAGCTGTCAACAAGGTAATAGTAAACGGGCTGAAGAGAAGACTAGAGAATGCGAAAGGGAACTAGGCCAAGGAACTATCTAATGTCCTATGGGCATACCGAACAACGCCTAGGAGATCCACGGGGGAAACACCGTTCTCTCTCACCTACGGTGCCGAAGCTGTTATACCAACCGAGGTTAGTATATGCAGCGCACGAGTCACCAACTACGATCCCAATTTGAATGACGAGATGTTGGTTCAGCGCCTAGACAAGTTAGAGGAACGCCGTGAAGCTGCTACTATCCGGCTGGCCGAGTACCAGCAGAAACTGGCCAGAAGATACGACCGGGGAGTGAGGGCAAGGAAGTTTGACGCTGGGGATCTTGTCCTGAGAAGGGCAGTGGGGCACATGCGGGACATCCATGCCGACAAGTTGGCTCAGACCTGGGAAGGGCCGTATAGAGTTACCGCAGTTGCCGGGGCAGGGGCGTACTACTTGGAAGAGCTAGATGAGAGACCATTGCCTCGGCCATGGAATGTTCAAAACTTAAAGAGATTCTATCATTGATCAATCATATGCCTAGTAAGAATTGTATAGTTCCCCCATGTACGTTTACCTAAGTTAATGAAAGTAGCTATTTGTGCAGGTTAATTACATTGGAAACTTTATGTTCGGCTCTATTCCTATTGCCGGGTAGGCGGAAACCTAAAAATCTATCTAAGGACAGAAGCCTGACCCTCGGTTCGATTCCCATCGCCGAGCAGGTGGAAACCTAAAAATCTATCTAAGGACAGAAACCTGACCCTCGGTTTGACTCCCATCGTCGAGCAGGTGGAAACCGAAAAATCTATCTAAGGACAGAAGCCTGACCCTCGGTTCGATTCCCATCGCCGAGCAGATGGAAACCTTAAAAAACTATCCAATGACAGAAACCTGACCCTCGGCTCGATTCCCATCGCCGAGCAGGTGGAAACCTTAAAATCAACCTAAGGACAGAAACCTGACCCTCGGATCGATTCTCATTGCCGAGTAGGTGGAAACCTTAAAATCTATCTATGGACAGAAATATGATCCTCGGTTCGATTTCCATAGCCAAGCATGTGCAAACCCTAAAATATATCTGAACACATAAACCTGGTGCTCGGCTAGATCTCCATTGCCGAGCATGTGGAGACTTAGGAAAATCTAAGGAATGAAACCTAACCCTCGGTTTGACTCCCTTCACCGAGCAGGTAGGGAACTAGAGAACCTTTCTAAGCACAGAAAGTCCCTGCCCGATTCTGCCCTAACCATCAAGAAAAAATGCATACATACAATAGTAATAACGGTAACAGCAAGCATGGCAACATGTTACTTAAATAAAACAGGGAACTAATAATAAGTCAATTGTTCGGTCACCAAAGCCCGGCGACAATCAGAGAAAAGTAAACGGAAAAGACAAACAAAAAGTTTGACCACCACAGCCCGGCGGTATGAGCAAAATAGTCATAATAAGGAAAGAGAAAAAGCTGGGGTATCATCGAGTTGGCCGTCATTCGGTAAGGTCCACGGGCGGGCCTCCAGTCCGCACTTCCTGTTGCTAGCCCTCTGGTGCAAGGTCTTGGAGTCCCACGTTTTCTACGGACGGATCATCGGCAGCAAGGTTGCTGGTCGCTTCTGCACCAACCAACTCGACGTGGGTGTCATCTGTTCCACCAGCTCCCTTAGGCTGTCTGTGTCCTTTTCATCACCGAGACCTTCGAGACTCTGCGCGGTCAGAGGAGCATCCAAGAAGGGAATCTTGCTGGGGTCCCTCAGAGGAGAGTCGGCTGGTACCCCTAGGGCCTGCAAGGCAGCCAACCAGCCGCCATGGAAGGAAAGCCACCGAGCCTCGTAGACGACCGGTTCAACTCCCTTCTCAGCATCCGCAAACCCTTCGTTATACCACTTGGTTCCGGCTTCCTCCAATGCAACGCGTAGATTGGCTGATTCCTCGGCAAGGGTAGCATTCCGGCTTACCTCCTCGACCAGCTTCAGCTCTGTCTCGTGCTGCTTAGCCTCCAACCCCGCCGACCGCTCCTCAGCCAATTTTCTTTCTTTCTCGGCAGTGGCAGCCCTCTTCTCGATAGCATCCACGGCCTTAGCCTTGTCCTTTGCAGTCTTTACCGCCGCCTCCCTCCCGGTCTCCTCACGGTCAGCATCCTGGGCCAGGTCCTTCACCCGTTCGTTCAGAATGTGGGCCAGCTGGGTAGCCTGGGATACAGACGGTAAACATAGTATCATATGCACGGCAATAAAGATAACAAACTATGAATGAAGTACAAGAAAGTTACCGCAATTGTGTGCCACTGGAGCCTCCTCCCCATATACTCGTCGGGTGCCTCCGAGAAGGAGCTGACATCCTCGAGCAGGAGCAGACCGTGAGCCAGGCTCTGGGCAACACAGCCCCCTTCCCCCTTGTCCCATGCCCGTATGCATGCATCCACGGGGAGGGGCTTGCCGTCTAACTCGTAAGTGGGCTGCCATTCCAGAACTGCCCGGGAGGATGACGCCATGCTCGCCCCAACCTGCCCTTAGGGGTCCTGAATGGTGATACCCCTGGACGCGGCTGTGGGGGTTTTTGCTTAAACGCCACCAGGACTGGTAGAAGTCTGCTGCGTGACCTTCTGCCTTTTCCTAGAACGCGGAGGTGGAGGAGGAGGAGGGTGTACAGGGGGAGTTTGGACTTGCCCCTAATCAGGCTACCGCTGTGCGGCTTGCTAAGCTCCGGGTAAGAAACTGCTGACGGTGAGGGTTTTGCGGGTAACCATCTCTCTAACACCGGGGCGAGCTTGGGATGAACTGCTTGACTCCGCCGCTGCCTGATCGGCTTCTTGCGCAGGCGGCTCTTGATCCACTTGCTCGGCTGGTTCGGCGGGGGCTTCTTGCTGAAGGGCTACGTGGGTTAGCTCTCTGAGACGACGAGACGCTACTTCGGCAGACTCATCCCTTATAGGAGCAAGCTCGTCCGAGCAAATATACCCCCGGCCAAGGTCACGAGCCTCACCGACCGTAAGGTTAGCAGGGAGAAAGTTCGCGTGGCGAACGTCTATGTAGGAGAGAAGGGGGCTGTCAACTAGGAGGGCTTGACCAAAGGGTTGCCAGGTGGTGTAAACAGGCTTAACGCTGAGGATGAGGTGGGAAGCCCGGAGCTGACCGTCTCGATGAACAAAAATTTCGGAGCGAAGGACAAAATTAAGATCCCGCACGTGGACCGTTCGGATATCTTGGGTAAACACTGAGCCGTCTGCAACACAAACGGAACAGGTCAGTATAAAAGTTAGAGAGAGAAGCAAGGAGATAATGAAAAAATATGTCCAGCAATAACACCCACCCACTTCGCGCCGTGATAGAGGAGGGGGAATATCCCCGGTAAACCAGTTGCCGCGTACCCGGACGAACTCCCCGGCGGAGTTTCTGTTCGAGTCCGGTAGGTAGGAAATCAACCGTATCCTCATATCCCTGACCTTTAAGTAATAACTAGTTTTCTTCTTCCCACACAAGCTGTACGTGTGGTTTACATCATGATAGTCCAATTGCAGACCGAATGTATGGTTTAACTTACTTATACAACTCATTACCCGGTAAAAATTGGGGGCGAGTTGATCGGGGCACAAACCGTAATACCTAAGGGCTCTAAGTAAAAGGGGATCAATAGGGAACCTAACCCCTCCTTCCAATATTGACATAAGCGGGAAGAAGGCAGTGTTTGACCCTCTATGGAGAGCAATGTCACTTTCGTGGCAGTACATCACGTCCACGTCATCGGGAATTTGGTAGTCACGCCTAAAGGTGGCTAAGGAATTTCTAGAGTTTAAAGGTGAGCGAAACCCATCCCAAATGCGAAAGAATCAAAAGAAACTGGAAGGAAATAAACTGAAGCAGAGGAAAGAGGAAGGGAACTTACTTTTGGCACTAAGAGGAAGGTTGATTCTGGGGATTGATGGGCAACTAGCGCGATGGGTGCTCGGCAGAGAGAAATCTCAGAAACTAAGGAAGTGAAAAATGAAAATGTGGGTTGGAGCAGGCTTTTTATAGGCACGAAACGAAGGTGCGCGACGGTTGATGGTGCATTAATGAGGAATAAATCGCAATGATGAGGCACAATGAGCATGAGACCGTTCGGAAATCAAAGGCGTACGCGCGCCTCGGTTCACGAGCTGGCAGGTAGATATGGCTGCTGAGGTCATGAGGCCAGGCACGACACACCTTTTGAGGAGCGCATTTAATGGATGTCTAGTCGCCTCCAGAAGAGTGCGCCTTTTCAATCTCCCGGGCATAGGATCTTCCCTTCCTCACCGTTTCCCTTGATCCGCGCCCGTTTAACCGGGCATGAATCAAGGGGGGGCTAATGTACGGGCCCGGGCGGTGCAGGTCTGCCTACGTTATTTGGGCCTTGGGCCAATAAGGAAGGCCATGGGCTTTATGCTCGGTTCTTTCGGGCCACATTCTAAACCCACCTACGAACAGACTCGGCCCAAATGCCGTCCAAGGATCCAATCCCTTCTGCCGAACATAAGCGTTACTGCTGATATGGTTGTCCGGATCGTTTCGCCGAACACTTTTATGTTTATCCCGAGCACTCAATAATAGGATTACCCGGTAGTATCTTGGGAAACATCGCTGCCGTACATACTCGCTGTAGTGGGAATCATTTCCAAAGCCACTCCTACCTAAACACCCACTAAACCCTTCTGAGATTGGACCTCTAAATTTATTAAACCTTAGGACAATCATTATCACCCCACTAACAATTCCCTATAAATATGAAATTGGAAGAAGAAACGAGGGTTGATAAAACAGGAGAGAAAGAGTCATATATAGAGGAGAGTAACTACAGAGTGAGGCAGAGGGATTGTGAGGTGGTGCATAAAGTGAGATCAAAGGGGCTCTCATCGAGTCTCCTAGTTGCGAACGACCCATAGTAGGAATTACTATCCCACCATACAAATAGGTTGTGAGACAAGGCGTGGTGAAGCCCATTGGGCATATCTTCGCCACCACAGTAATAATAATGTTACATCAACGCAGCCCTTGTGAAATAATGTGATAGAAAGTAGAAACTGACATAAGACCATAATATATACATCACATCCTCAAAACAATAGCTAGTCAGTCCTACACAATACATACCATGAAAGAATGGTATAAACTAGCATGCTACTGGTGTATGCAAATTTGCTTCTTCACTTCTCTACGACCGTAAAAGAAACAAAAAACAAAGCCTACCAATCCTATACTTAAGACCTTAGGACTCCTGAAGTAGATTTAGTAGGGTCTGTTTGGCATTGCCATTTTGTGGAGAATTAAAAAAAAAAAAAAAAAAAAAAAAAAAAAAAAAAAAAAAAAAAAAAAAAAAAGGGTTTTGAGGCAAGATTGATAACAAGATACATAATCAATGTTATAGAGACCTCTCAATTCAATCATAAACATGTACAAATCAAATGCAGATAATGAAGGTAACCCAATTACAACCAATGATATAGGAAAAATGCCATTCCAGATTCATATTCATAATAACAAGATTATCCAATAGTATCCTAATAGCAGGTTAAAATATGAAGCACCACCATTTTTTAGTCTGCTATGTTCATAGCTTATTAGCTGCCAAGATCACTAACCACTCAATTAACCAAAAATTTTAAGCATTCAAAGATTCCCCTTTTCAGATATCATGCAAATATGGCTAGTGCTAGTGCAATCTCGGGTTGTAATAATTCCAATTATATTATATATATTAAAAAAAAAAACCATTTTATTTGAATACCCATTTGATAGAAAACTGTTTTCAAACTCAATTATTATATACTAAAAGTTTGATTTATTTATTTTTAAAAAAACATTTTGTGAAGTGGCGTACCTGACAGGCTGATATCCAATGAGTAGGTCTAGCGCATGGACATCAAAGTCCGAATTTTTTTATCTCCCAACCCCTTCTGATAAGTAGGGGTTTCTTCCTTAACGCTACCGTTTTTGTTTTTAAAAAACCCGCGTAACACTATTTTTTTTTAAACTAATATTTTTCTACTTCTCTTTCAATTAATTGTTTAGGTTAAAATGTAAATTACATCCTGTAAGTTTAACTAAACTTTATTTTAGTCCTCCAACTTTACTTGCATTCAATTAAGTCTTTTTTAATTTTCAAATATATTCCATTTAGGACTTTCGTCTAATTTATTCCATTTATAAGTCCCAGCCATAGAAGAAGGAAGAGAAATTTTTTATCCTTACGTATTTTCATGTAATAGAAAATTCTTGTTATACTTACTTTGTCATTTTCCTCCTCTCTAGAAAAAAATGTATATCTTTACAACACTTTATTTTATTCTAGGTTTAAAGAAAATACTGTTTGAGAGTTTCTTATCTAACAAATGGCGTAAACTTGTAAAGATAATTAGTAAGGTCGTTTGGATGTTGAATTTTAGGGCGACACGTAAAATTGATTAGTCTACTACACCAAAAAAAACTCTGTAGTACAATATGTACTATCTCAAGAGAACAACTTAGCCCACACCTTAACTCCACCACCTTGAACTCACAGAATTGACAATAATATATATATTTATTAATTTATGTTCTTAGGTACAACACCAAGTAGGTCAATGTTAAAGTCTCATTCAAATGTTAGAGAATCATATATGTTGTTTCCTGTCTAAACGTACAAAAGCCCTTTGTTATGAAAGATGTAAAAGTCATTACGCAGAGCATTCGTATCAGCTTGTGCAAAAATTCTTATCTATTTTAACATAAGAACCTACTTTTTAAATTTTACATATTCACTTTTCAAATCCTCCTATATTTAAATTATTTATTTTACCCTAAATTTCACTAAAATGTCAATTTTTCTTGACTTTTTAATTTTTTCTTTCTTTCTTCACACACAACAATCATCATTTACTTTATTCTATTATTCTCGAGATATGTAAAGGAAAAAAAAAAACTAAATGTAAAATGAATAGTGCAAATGTAAATTTACATGGTTGCTATAGCAATCATGTATTTTTACACAATTTTTCTTGAATTAATGTGAGTGAATTTTGGAGTTGGTTTGCTAAACTGTAGTACTTTTTTCTATTATACAAGTACTGATGCTAAGTACTCTTACATACAACTTCTTAATAATAAGAAACCGAATTTCTAATGGAACTTGTTGGTTATTTTTATTTTCATTTTATTTTTTAAATATACTACTAATCTCGCAACTTAAATTATTTCCCCTCAAAACCACTAAGCACTTTGTGCATGGAGGTGCCAATTAAATTACAAAACTTTTGGCAACTTGTTGGTTGTTGGTGTTAGACACAACATATATTAAATAGTAGTATTATAAAAAAAATGTAATCCTATCGTACTCTTAATCATGTTAAAGAGTACTGTATATATATATATATATATATTCTTAAAATTGTACCAACCTAGTAATAAAGCTACCAAAACATAAATCCTAATTATGTCAAGAAAAATAAATATAATACATCTAGGAATCAACAATTATATTATGAGCATATATAACTGTCGAGGGTTCTTTTTACGTTTCTTGTACCTTAGACATGCGTCTTAATGTTATTTGACAACTCTTAGTTTAGGCTCTTTCTAAGAAGGAAGTTAGGTCTAGCGCTTTGCAGAATGGGCTCTAAAGTACCATTTTGCCGCTGCTAGTTTATGCATAAACATTGAGTCCAAAGTCCAAGGTAAGACTCTGAAAAGTGGGCTTATCTTCTATTTCTACCGCAAAAGGAACTTTTCTCCAATTTCTGCCATAGGTCTGACTTTTCTGCTGTGCAGTAAAACTTTCTACTGTGCAGTGAAACCTTCTACTGTGCAATAAAACTTTCTACTATGCAGCAAAACTTTTTGCTATACAGCAAAACTTTTTGATGTGCAGCAAAACCTTCTGCTGTGCATTAAAGCCTTTTGCTATGTAGCAAAACTTTCTGTTGTACAATAAAACCTTCTGCTGTGTATTAAAGCTTTTTGTTATGCAATAAAGCTTTCTGTTGTGTAATAACACCTTCTGCTATGCAGTAAAGCTTTCTGCACTTCTCTGCAATATGAATGACTACTTTTCATTTTTACTGCAGAAATATTTTTCTACTTCCTGCACATAAAAAAATCTAAAATCCAAAGAAAATACCAATCAAGCAAATGTTAGTTTACATCGGTTAGCATATTCTTAAATTCGTATATGTACTTATACGTATTCACATATACATATATAAAATATATGGCAGAACATGAGCTACA
The DNA here is from genome assembly GCA_023621385.1 of Quercus gilva. Classification (NCBI taxonomy): domain Eukaryota; kingdom Viridiplantae; phylum Streptophyta; class Magnoliopsida; order Fagales; family Fagaceae; genus Quercus; species Quercus gilva. The sequence goes on along the minus strand of CM042479.1, from coordinate 19,194,204 downwards.
ATATATACATATGCGTATGGTAGAATAATGATTAGTTCATGTCAAAAGTAAAGCACGTAATAACAAAGAAATAAAAAAGCTTTAGTAGAAAAGGTTTAGCAAGTATAATGGCTAACATGGTAAATATAATAAAAAGGTACTATAGTAGAATAACTAGTACAGTAAATGAAGATACCACAGCAGGACAACTAATGTAGCGAACGTGATAAAAAAACGTGCTATAGCAAAACAACTAAATACAGCAGATATAAGTTCTAATGAGTGAAATCAAATATATTTGCAATTGAAATCAAATATTGAATCATCTCATAGAATAAGTAAACCAAGAAGGATCCCCAACCCCAACTTGAACAACCTTGTCATAGGCTTTTGCCATCAAAGTTATGCATTTTGGAGAATAGGCCTAAATGGCTACTAACTACTACTTTTGAAGGACTTCAAAGAGTGGGTTTGCTAAAAGGGATGGAAAAGATGTTCTATTGATGCATGTCCCTATTCCTGCTGTGTTTTCTCTCTTCTTTTTACCACTTTCTTTTTTTCTTTCTTTTTCTCCGTTCTTTTTCCTCTTAGTTTCTTACTACTTTCTTGTTGTGGGTTGTTCCCTCTTTGGTCTTTCCTTTTCTTGGGCCCTCTCTTTAGGTGCCTCTCTCTCTCTCTCTCTAAGTGTCTTCCTTAGGTGCTTACTGCTCTCTTACCATGGGTTCCCCCCTTAGGTGCTTCTTCTTTTTATAATGAGCTAATTCAATGGGATTTTTCCCTTTTACCCTTAGGGCTTCATCAACTGTTTTTGGTTTGTGGTGGGCATTCCTTCAGGACTGCCCATTAACTCATTGGTTGTCCGGCCACTACCTCTGCTCAGAATACATTTGCTGCACCACTACTTATTTTGTGACAAAATTCCATTTTGTTTGTTCTTACTATATCCCTCTACCTCTAGGTTCAAAAGGATAAGGCTTGGGCTCCCTCACTACCTAGCTCTATGGCATGTGGCATGCATCAGATGGTTCCAACTATCTACTACTTTTTTTGGGTAAGATACCATCCCAACAGGGTATATTCCCAAAAGAAGACGGCTGGAAACCAAATATAGACCCCCTTTTCCCCCCACCGCCAAACCACACCCTCTGAATTCCCTTAATTGTGGGCCCACCTCCCTTGTATTAGCTGGGTACAGGTTGGTGGTGTTCTTGCCCTTCTGTGCTTACTTCACTATCTTTTGCTTTTGTCTTTTTTTGTTCCCATGTCGTTTCTGTCGTAGCAGATTAGCTTAGTTTCATTCTGCTACGTGTCTCCATCTTATTTCTTCATGCGTTTCATGCTGTGTTTGTCATTTCTTTTGGTTTGGCTTTTCTTTCCTTTACGCAATTCTTGTTGCTGACACTTCCTACTATTTCTTGTTTCTTTTCATCGTGCTTCTTCATATTAGTTTTTACGCCTATATTTTTATACAAAAGGATTTGGGCCTTTATGGGCCAACTAATGTTAACTGGATCAAAAGGGTCTTGAGCCCAATTTGTCTTTATTTGCCAAAGCCATTTTGCTAGAGAACTGTATTCTATGGCAAAGTTGTATTCTGCTACAGATTTGTATTCTGCTGCAGATCATTTTTCCTTGCATTTCTTTATTTGGACCTCTCTTGCTTTTTGGTCTTCTTGGTGGGCCTTTGGGCCTTACTTTTCATTTGGCTTTCCTCTGTATGGGCTTTGGGGTACGGATCAAAAAATGGGCATTAATAATAACAAAAATCAAATACACGATGTGAGAAATTTCTTACTAAATTAAAGTATGTTATTTAAAGACCTCACAAACAATCAGGATGTTCACTCTAGTTTGTTAGGATTAATAAGAGCTTTCTTTTCTCTTTTCACATCCCTTGCATGTTTAACCTTAACATAATTCATAACTTTTAAAAAGGACATGACCAGCTGATGAAGTCGAGAATTTCACCAGTAAGTCACATGGTCCCTACGCGCACGAATTCGAACCTGCACAACAAAGAGAAGAGAAAACCTATCGAAGAGCACCGGTGTGGTGCCGGCCGAATACCCTCCGAAGGTTAAGTCAGAAATATTCTCACAACTCTAAAGTGCTAGAGAGGGTAAATTATGCGTACCTCGATTTATGAGGGTGTTGGGGTTTTTATAGTAGTAATGAGTCGACCTTTCTTCCTTGGGGTAGAAGTCTTTTCCATATAGGAAACCCACGTAGACGCGGATTGAAGAATCCTTTCCTTATAGGGCTCTTATTTATAAAATCTTAGACTTGATGGACAAGGTTTTTCCTTGTAGGGAGAACTCTTTAATGATCACATCTAATAGAATCTTACTAGCGCTAGGGTTCCAGCCATGGGCCTTGCGACTCAATTGGACCACATAAATTCGGCCCACAATATGTGGCCTATCAAAGCATGGGCCCGTCATGAAGATAGCCCATCCTAGATGCGTGCAGGTTTTTCCCTCTTCAGTTGCCCCCTCACACCGTGAATCCGTCAGAATTCATAGGATTCACGGGGTGAAAAAAGATGGATATGATATGACGGTCAATAATCATGACGGGTGAGGCATATGACGGATAAATTATTCGAGGTCCGTCGGTTTCCGCGCACTGGATTAATTTCGATTAAGTACTGTGACACGCGTCACTGTTCTATTGAGGGCTGTAATAAATCGAAGCGTCGCCTCGTCTCCCGTGTAGCCTCTTTATAAATATTAAGCCCTAGCCTCTCATTCACCACTTTTGCTTAGAAACATTTTGTCAGAGCTCAATCCGTCATAATTGTCAGGCTAGTAATCCGCATCCGTCTCCATCAAATTTTCTCCGTTCACATTCTACTCACCGGTAAGTACTTTTCGTCATTTCATTCCTCCGTCAGATTTTATTCCTCATTATACATCCGTCATCATTTCTTTAGTCGTCAATACCTAGGAAATGTCTAGTGCATCGAGTAACCAATCATTTGTCTGTGACGGGGCGGACTATGAGGACGTATATCCGTCAGGTCATAGGGATCTAGATAGTCCTAGCGACAATAGGAGTCCGTTTTCATCTTCTCCGTCCTCAACAAATGAGGATGCAGAGTTTGTCGAGCATGTAGAGTTTGATGACGACCAGCAAGTAGGACCCGTCGTAGGAGCTGATGGACCAAGGGAGTTCATCATGCTCCCAGAGTGGACGGTTAATGCTTTCACATCAACCATAAAGGAAAACCACTTCAGAACACTTAGGGATAACTACCAGATTCCAGATCATATCCCCCTCCGTCTACCTTATAAATCAGAGAAATGTTATTATGAAGGGGTGGACGGTGTCGGTATATATGAGCAAATGTTGAAGGCTGGACTCAGATTCCCACTGAGCTCCCTTCATCATGAGCTGCTCAAGTATTTGGGTTTGTCCGTCAACCACATATCTCCAAACGCCTGGAGGATCTTCATTGCGATGGAGGTTCTGTACGGGGCTATGTCGGACGGAGCTAGGAGATTGACGGTACGGGAATTTTTACATTGCTACCATCCAGACAAGATCGACAAGTCTAGGGGTATATACAGTTTTGTACCTAGGAGTACGCTACTAAAGGTTATATATGAAATCCCAGACTCCAACAGAGACTGGAAGAGTAGATACATTTTCTTAGAAGGTGACGGATGGATGGCCGTCCAGGAGAGACAGCTCATATGCCTGTCGATACTACTTGGGGCATAATATCTGAGAATGGCATGTGTTCGTCCTAGTTAGGATGCCCCCCTTTTTTAACCGTTCAGCTTATTTTGAAAACTTTCCTAACCGTCCTCTTCATTTGCAGTACGACGGCGCCCTCAAATTAGTATTGAGGAATTCAGTTTTCTTGAAAGAGTTTTCAAGAAGACCACGCCGGAGGAGAGGACTTGGGCGAAGTTAGTCAATCCTGATACCATCTGCTGGTACTGTGACGGGCCTGTACCTTCACCACAAGCCATTAAGTACGAAAAAAGGATCCGTCAACGTACGTCCGTCACCTCTCTTTTGCTTTACAACGGGATTTGTTTCACGGAGCTAACTCTTTCCTTTATTCTTTCAGAAATGGATGCTGCCAAGAGAAGGGCACTCATACGGGATAATGCTGCAAAAAATAGAACGGCTAAAGTCGCTGAGCAAAAAGATGCGACGGTCTCCAAGCGCAAGCAACCGTCCAAAGGTGACCGTCCGCCCAAGAAGCCCAAGGTCCCCCTTGAGCCCGTCGTAGGGCTCATGGCTGAAGGTGCTAAGACGGCTACTCCTCCTAAGCACGATGCTGGTAAGGGGCTGATGAAGGATCCGTCATCCAACCTAAAAAAGCCACCTCCCCTTCTCCGTGATGATCCCAGCTATGCCTTGGATAAGCTATCTTCTATTCTTACCTCCGAGGATTACGAAGACCTGGGTAATCACTCGACGGAGGCCATGGGTGAGACAAGCTTATTCAGTATTGCTCAGGTTAGGCCCGTCCAAGTCTTTTTATGTTCTACTCTTTTATCCGTCTTACTATATCTGACTTTCAAATTATTTCATATTTCAGACTATGGTCATGGTTAAGGGCCTTATGGGACGGTGTCTCAACCATGAGACGACCTTAGATCGAATCCGGGAGAAGGCCAAGAGAACGGAGGAGGAGCTTGCCGAGCTGAAGGCATGGAAGGTTACTCAAGAGAAAAAGTTCAAGTTACTTGAGACGGACCGGAATGAGCTCTATAAAATGACGGAGGAGTTGAGGCAGGTCATAGGAGATAAAGAAAAGGAGGTCCGTCATGCAAAGGATGTCGCCGTCCAAGAATATCGTGACTCCGATGCCTTACTGTCAGAGCTCGGAGATTCATTTAATGATGGCTTTGACAAGGCTATCTGTCAAGTAAAGGCATTGCATCCGGACTTCGATTTGTCATCCGTCAATGTCAACGCTCAAGAGCCTACCTCCACCCGTCCAGATCACTCTGAGGATACTGAAGAGCTCTTTGGAGAGCACCCTCCCGTCAGCGCTCCCGGGGATCAGCAAATTGCTGACATCGATCCTAAGGACGGAGGAAACACTCCTGAGGATCCGTCGACTGTTGAGAGCGATCCTAAGAATGGCCGAGCCCGTCCAGATAAAGAAAAAGAAGTGTCCGTCGTAGTTTGACTTGTACCTTTTTTGGTTTTTGAAATGTAAAGACGTTGGAGAATTTAAGACTCCGTCCTCTTTTTATTTGTTAAACATTTCTATTATGGATATTTTGTCCGTCAATGTTTTCTTACCTATTCGTCGTATCCATATTTTGTTGCTTTATTTGTTGATCTCATGTGTGTGAGTTAATGAAGTTTTTACCATTCATATTTTGATCCGTCGGACAAAGAGGGAAACACCGTCTTATTCGACTTAAGGCGTTTAAAAGATATCTGTCCTTTTTTGAGGAGGTTATTTTTTATTTTTAAACCCCTTGGGTAGTCCGTCTGTATTTTGGATATAATATTTTATCCTTCCATATTGTGGATTTACTCCGTCCGTCTAGGACATGCTATTGTGGGCCCGTCCACTATATGGACTATATTTATCTGAATATTTAGCGAATTTTGTAATGCCCCGTCCACGTATTGGACTAAGTTTCTATCCGTTCTCCCTTTGAGAATTTTCATTCACTTGGGATGTCCTGCCCGTCACAAGATTTTAGATTTTCATCTACGTGTGGGCAAACTTTTGACTCTGTGGTTTTCCGTCTAATTTATAGTTTTAAGATTCTCTCCCTTCTGAGGAGATCCGTCCACCTTGTGGAGATTTTTCGTCCATTTTGTGGACTTGATAAAAATTTTAACCCTCTTGAGGCTGTCCGTCTCTGTTGCGGACTGTGAATCATGTCCCCCTGGGGAGATCCGTCCACCTTGTGGACTTTTGTCCGTCCACCTTGTGGACTTGATAAAAATTTTAACCCTCTTGGGGCTGTCCGTCAATGTCGAAGACTTGGGATATTCTCCGTCACGGGGATATCCGTCCATTTTGTGGAATTTTACCCGTCCACTTTTTGGACTGCATAAAGTTTTACCCCTCTTGGGGTAATCCGTCTAAGATTTTGGAATTACACATGTAAGTGAACTGGGTTGAATCTGAATAGAAAATTATTCATTCGTAGAAAAGTACTTGCCCCCGTGGGCTTAAAAATATATTGTAGCAAAATCAAACTAAAAAGCTTGCCCGTTGGGCTTATTGTAGCGGAAACTTAAAGTAATCAAAAAAAAAAATCTAAGAGTGAAAAGATAGGTGTTGCTTTGGGTGTTGTTACTCAAGCTGTCGTCTCTACTGGTAGTATCTCCGTAGGTGCTCTGTGTTCCATGGGTGCTTAAGCTTCTGCCCGTCCAGAGTTTCAAGGTGGTAGGTCCCTTTTCTTTGCCATGAAGAGATCCTGTATGGCCCTTCCCAGTTGGGGTCTCTAGCAGTTCCCATTACCTTTCTCAGGACAAGGTCACCAATCTGAAAGTCTCTCCGTCTGACATTGGAGTTGTAGTATTTAGCCATTAGGTTCTGGTATCGTGCTAACCTCTGTTCTGCCGTAGCACGGACTTCGTCCACCAAATCTAGCTGGAGTCGCAGGGCTTCTTCGTTGTTATCATCGTTGTAATTCTCCACGCGATAGCTTGTAAGCCCTACCTCTGCTGGTATGACCGCATCTGTTCCATATGCTAGCCAAAACGGCGTTTCTCCTGTGGGTACCCTTACAGTGGTGTGATATGCCCATAGTACGCTTGGTAGCTCGTCAGGCCAGATGCCCTTTGCCCCCTCGAGCCGAGCCTTGATCATCTTGAGCAGGGTTCGGTTCGTGACCTCGACCTGTCCGTTGGCCTGTGGGCCAGAAGCTCCTAAATGCGTTGTTGTCGAACTGCTTTCCATTGTCGGAGACAAGCACTCTTGGTATTCCGTAGCGGCAGATAATGTTCCTCCAAACGAAGCTTCGAACGTTTTTCTCCGTGATAGTGGCTAGGGCTTCTGCCTCCACCCACTTGGTGAAGTAGTCGATACCGACCACCAGAAACTTTAGTTGCCTTATCGCTGTTGGAAAATGGCCCATGATGTCTAGTCCCCACTGGGCGAAGGGCCATGGGGCCGTCATGGGTGTCAGCTCCTCGGTTGGCTGCCTTATCAAATTGCTGAACCTCTGACATTTGTCGCACCTCTTGACATAGCTTTGCGCGTCCTTCTGCATTGTGGGCCAGTAGTATCCTGCTCGGATAAGTTTGTGTACTAGTGATCGTGCACCTGAATGGTTTCCACAGATACCTTCATGGACTTCCCTCGTTACATAGTCTGCCTCGTCAGGATTCAAACACCTAAGATACGGTCGTGAGAATCCCCTTTTGTACAGAAGGTTTTTGATCAGCACGAACCGCGAAGCTTGGACTCTCAGTTTTCTGGCTGCTTCTTTCCCGTCTGGTAGCGCGCCTGTCCTCATGTAGGCCAATAATGGCATGGTCCAGTCATTCTCAAAATTCGTTTCATGCACTCCTACTTCGTCGTCAATGGTTGAGGACGTTTGGATAAATGACAGTATTTGATTAGGGACTTGCATAGGCTCTGCTGGGTGCGTGGCTGCCTTCAGGTCTCTCCTGGTTTCTTCTTGCACCACTTGTCCCCTCTTGGTCTTCTTGTTGGTCGTTTGGTTGTGCGTTTTTTTGTCGTAGCTGTTCCTCCAAATCGAGGTTCTGTTTGGTTAGGCGCTCCACTGCGGCTGCAAGAGTCCGGACTTGTCTTTCAAGGGCAGTCGTGGGGGGTTCCTCCCCTTGAACATTGTTGGTGGTTGCCATCGAGCGTGTTAGTACCATGCAACTCTTTTGTCTGGGAAGTAATAATACTCGCAACTTTCCCACAGACGGCGCCAACTGATGAAGTCGAGAATTTCACCAGTAAGTCACACGGTCCCTACGCGCACGAATTCGAACCTGCACAACAAAGAGAAGAGAAAACCTATCGAAGAGCATTGGTGTGGTGCCGGCCGAATACCCTCCGAAGGTTAAGTCAGAAATATTCTCACAACTCTAGAGTGCTAGAGAGGGTAAATTATGCGTACCTCGATTTGTGAGGGTGTTGGGGTTTTTATAGTAGTAATGAGTCGACCTTTCTTCCTTGGGGTAGAAGTCTTTTCCATATAGGAAACCCACGTAGACGCGGATTGAAGAATCCTATCCTTATAGGGCTCTTATTTATAAAATCTTAGACTTGATGGACAAGGTTTTTCCTTGTAGGGAGAACTCTTTAATGATCACATCTAATAGAATCTTACTAGCGCTAGTGTTCCAGCCATGGGCCTCGCGACTCAACTGGACCACATAAATTTGGCCCACAATATGTGGCCTATCAAAGCACGGGCCCATCATGAAGATAGCCCGTCCTAGATGCGTGCAGGTTTTTCCCTCTTCACCAGCCATAGAATTCTCTCTACTATGACAATTCATGTAACAAACTATTACCTTCTGTAATGAAAAAAAAAAAAATTAATAAATCATTTAGATTCATTAAAGAAGAAGTTTATTTAATACAACTTTGTACTAATGCATGGAAGTTACACCTATCATTCATATATATATATATATATAGAATTCCTATTGACAATACCTCAACATTAGCATCAGGAAATGCTACTCTATTCTATTTTGCCATCTTAAAAAACTATTTTATCAATTATACCATCCCATTATACAATACTTCTAGCATCTAAAACTTTTATTTTCTTATTCTACTCATTAAAATTATATATCTACATAATAAAATAATATTTCCCCCAATTACCATCATTTATTCTTTCTTTCTCCCAATCACCATCAAAATAAAATATTAGTTTTTTTTTTAGAATTGTGCTACAGTGCAATTCTAAAGATAGAATTGCACTGTAGCACTATTGCAAAAAAATTTGCAATACTTAGCAATAGCATTTCCTGATGCAATACATTTTGGGGCTTGAAATGCCAAATATCCCTTACATTTGACATTAGCATTCCCCAATGCTAATGCTTAAGAGGTCAAGTTTACAATTCCGGCTTTTAAATTTATATATATATATATATAGTGAAGTTAAATTTGGTGTAATTTTAATTAATATTATAATACTCAATATTTTTTAATTGGATACGAATGTTGACAAATTCACCGTTGTAGTTATATTATTTTTGTATGTTCTCTATGTTTGCAAAATTTCAGGTTGATCAAAGATTAATAGTCATATCATTAATGAATTATTTAAATTCAAGTTTCGTAATTTAAAATAATGCATAAAAAATGAGTTTATAGGTTGAACGGTAAATAACATCCGATTGAAATGAAAATTGGCATGCATGTTAAGAACATATAGAACATGTAATCCAACGGTGAGATTTTCAAAATATGAATTCAATAACAAGTTATTGGGTGGTGTAATATTATTTAGAGTTACACTAAGTTTCAACTTTATTCAATTCAGGTTTTTTGTCGAATTTTGTTGAAAATTTGCCATTAAGTATGCAATAAACTAATGAAAATAACATTTTTTGAAAAGAAATTCTCACAAAAAATCTATAAAATATTTTTATTAATTTTATATTTTTTTTCATGTGAGGAAAATATTTTTTTAATGGAAAATTTTTAACGAAATTGGACAGAAGTCCTGAATTGAATAAATTTAAAACTTAGATGACTTAATGGAATAAAAAGTTATTGGGTGGTGTAATATTATTTAGAATTACACTAAGTTTCAAATTGATTCAATTCAAGCTTTTTGTCGAATTTTGTTGAAAATTTGCCATTAAGTATGCAATAAACTAATGAAAATAACATTTTTTGAAAAGAAATTCTCACAAAAAATCTATAAAATATTTTTTATTAATTTTATATTTTTTTTTCATGTGAGGAAAATATTTTTATAATGGAAAATTTTTAACGAAATTGGACAGAAGTCCTGAATTGAATAAATTTAAAACTTAGATGACTTAATGGAATAAAAGTAAAGTTAGAAAATTGAAATGAATTTTGTTTAAACTTAGAGGATGCTATTTGCATGGGAAAAATGCTCATACACCCCTTGAACTTTAGGGTATATTGGTCACTATCTTAAAGTTCGAGGGATATATGAGTATTTTTTCCAGTTTGCACTTTAGCCACAAAATAATAATAATAATAATGGCATTTTAGTTTAAATTAAAATGCATACACTGACACACCAATCCTAGCCTATATTGACGGAGAAAATCAATATAGGAAACAGTCAATTTCCCACCAAATTAATGTGTAAGATGTAATTGATTCATAAGAAGTTGAGTGTTAATGGTAAATCAATGTTGTAGGGTACGAATTCGTTGGGCCTGATGCCAACTCTGTGTTGTGAGCCCAACAAATGCCCAACAATAAATTTGTAGAGAATGGGTTAAACAGCTGGGCTGGGTTATGATTTAGCAACGATTCATGCAGGATGACACAATGGTAAACTGGTGTTTTATATATGCTTCTCTTCGGTCCGAAGAGGCTTTATATTTGAAAGCTTTCACTTGTACAAAAGAATCTCTCCCTATCTTTGTGAGGCCTGCTATCCTTATATAGACCCCCTTTTCTCATCCTCACCGCACACTTGTCCCTCATCTAGGCGCCTACTTGAGTACTGGTCACATCAGCCGTTTGCTTTAACCTGCAGTGAGTGGTGGCAGGTGAAGATTCACTGTTCAGGTGTCTTCTCCACATAAATGCGGCCAGGAAAGTTGCTGCAGTGCATTAAATGTGGCGGTGGCAGCTTTATTGGCAGGATATTTCATGATAGCTCCGCAGTTAGGCATGCTTGGGGCTCAGCTTCCGCAGGAAGATCTTCAGCATAGCTCCTTGGTCAAGTTCTGGGCAGGCCCGTTGGGGATGGTCTCTTCGGCCCGAAAAGGTTGCCTTCGGACGGACCATTTGTCCCTCATTGGCCGTGCTCTTACCAGGATGGCAAAACATTGATGTTTTTATCCTCTTCGGACAGAGACCCTTGTCTGAATTGGGCCTCTGGCCCAACATACGACACTGGGCTTTCTTACCCACAAATGTAAAAATAATATTGTTCCTATCATAAGTTGAAAAATATTAACTTAATAAAGTGTATGTTGGGTGTAGTATAACTTGCCCTACTTTCTCTTAAAAGTTACCATAACTTTTGAGTGGAGTTGTGGTATGCCTTTATGTTAGAACCTCTTTTCCTCTTCCCTCTGTGTGTGTTTGTTTCTTAAAAAAAAAAAAAAAAAGGTTTGAAATTGGGTGTACATGTAGGATATATCTGAGAGAAAATATCTTCTCTTACCATTTTGCTAGGAGCATCATTTTTCTTTTTAACTGAAGTTGTCACACCTTCTCTCACATAGAATTTGCCGCTTCACTTTGGGGCCTCAACCATACAAAAACACATGGAAGGAGAAGTGTGGAAAATTGGATGAAGTATTCTATGTCGCTAGACATATTGTTTCTTTTACATTCACTTATGAAACATATCTCGTTGAATGTAATCCTTACCAAGTTATGGTATGCATACATTGTGAGTGTGTAGTTACATATATTTATAACGACAAAGTTTAGTTTCAAATTTAAAGTTTTTTTTTTTTTAAATTTACTATGTGGCAATTTATATAAGACTATTAGAGTGTATTATTGAAACATGTCTATAACTCATTAGAAAAGTAATGCGACTAAAACTATACTCACACACACACACACATATATATATAGTCTCTTCAATTGTCACATAGTTGAAGGAAAATAATTTCAAGCCAATTTAGAACTAAACTTTTTTTCACTATTTTTTATTTATTTATATGATTCAATAGGGGAAAGAGGAGAGATTTTGAACGGATGTCCGGCGATAGCCTATTCCAAACATCTTTTGGGATCAAGAGGCATATATAATAAAATATTATTGTGACGTGGACGACAGCATACCTTCAATCGGAGTAGCGGTGTTAGCTTCAGCACCACCCACTAGTGTCCATCTTCAGTTTATGAAGTCCCTAGTTCCAACTCCAATACCAACCTCACCCTCATTTTCCAAAACCAAATCCCTTCCTCTCTCTCTCTCTCTCTCGAAGAGAAAAATATGGCAACAATCAGCTTCCACAATTCGACCTTCTCCGTGAACAGCTCAAGAATAACCTCATTTCCTCATCGTTCCCCCCTCTCTAATAAACTCTTCCTTGGCAACGCCTTAAGCTTATCTAAACCAGTTCTCAGACTCCGTTCTCCAACTCACACACCTATCAAATGCTCAGTTTCTCAAGCTACAGACACCACCACTCCCGATATCGGTTCTAATTTGATTTCCACTTCCTTTTCCTTTCTCTCGTTTTAGGTTCCTGTATTCGTAATTGCATACGTTTCGATTCATAAATTTTTTTTTTTACCTTATTAGTGGTATTTGGAAAATATCTAATGTTTGATTGTTTGATGTTGTTCCTTGTTATTAGAGAAGAGCCAATTGATGAGGAGAAGTGATGTAAGGAATATAGCGATTGTGGCTCACGTTGATCATGGAAAGACAACTTTGGTTGATTCTATGTTGAAGCAAGCTAAGGTTTTAACTCCTTCCTTTATCATAATTCAACAATGACACTAGTTGTCTCCACAGATTAATGAGTCAACTTCACATATCAAACAACAACAACAACAACAACCAAGCCTTAGTCCCAAAAATATTTGAGCGAATTTTCTTATTTTGAATACTACTGTGTCTCCGTGTATTTCTACTTATCTATCTTAACATTCTCATTCCCATTTCAGTTACACTTATTTTATGAATATATTGTTTCTTAACAGCCCTATATTTAGTACCGTAGAGCATAGCTGATAATAGTCATAATTCTTTTTTCTTTTTCTTTTTTTTTGAAAGTTTCGGTCTGTAATCGATTACCTATCCAGATTGGTACATTATTTAGACAACTGAAGCTTATGCTAGCACTAAATTGTATAATCTTGCTGTGATTAGATTTTTTTGGGGGGAAAATTAACCATAAAGAGACATGAGTAGTGTTGGATTTAATTGGAGTCTTTTATATGAAAGTTTGGATGTTAACATGTTAGAACACCAGTGCATGATCCATATCACTATTCCTGAATGGTAGCTTTTGACATTATGGCCAACGTTGCAGATTTAAACTTTCAATTTATATTCATGTACATATTTATTTCGTTTACTTCATCTCATTGATGGAGTAGTTTCTTTTTAATACAATTTTTCTTATCTATCAAAAAAAAAATATATATATATATATATTAAATTCATGTACAGACTTTAAATCATAATCTTAATGTGCAAGACAAGATTTGGTCACCAACCCTAATTGTGTATTGAATAAACATACATATAACGGTCAATAATAAAACGATACAGGTGATAAATTTTATGCAAATTTTGATTTTACATACCCATTGAATTCAGTTTTCGATATCATGCTTGGCACCAACTAATTAGCTTCTAAGATGCTGAGTTTGTTGGCATATAAATAAGAAATTATGAAGCCTGCACCTATTTACATCAATCAATCCCTTGAAATTGAATTATTACCATTGAGAAAGTAGAATCATATAAATTTATTAAAATCCTAAATAGGACAGTGTTTTTGTGAAAACCATTGTAGTCACTGGTCACTTGTGACTTATAATTGTGAAGTGGGCCATCAAACTTTACCACTTCCTCCTTCCCCAATGCAAAGGAGAAAATGATGAATGTTAGTAATATATATTTCTAATTCCACTGTGCAGGTTTTTCGTGACAACCAATTTGTACAGGAAAGGATAATGGACTCAAATGATCTTGAGCGTGAAAGAGGAATTACAATACTTAGCAAAAATACATCTATCACTTATAAAGACACAAAGGTTAACATAATAGATACTCCAGGGCACTCTGACTTTGGAGGGGAAGTTGAGCGCATCCTCAATATGGTGGAAGGGGTTCTTCTAGTGGTACTTCTTTGGAACCTTTTTTTTTTTTGGGAGTTATATGCTTTCCGACCTTGTGATTTCTATGCAGATGATTATGAGGATTGATATTAACATTTGTGATTCTCATGGTGGTTGTTATATGCCATTAGCTAATTAAAGATTACAAAGGGTCTTTTGCTATTTATTTATTTTTTTTTATAAAAAAACCTGAAGTAACAAACAGTTTGTGGATTTAAAGCCCTTCAAGAGCTAATATCATTTTTGGCAGCTGAAGCATTAATGTTTTCCAAGAATTTTTTTTTTTCTTTGTGATCTGCATGTCCGCAACTTTGCCCATTTTCTATTAACAGTTATATTTGAAATAACACTTAATAGGGATTGGGTGAAAAGAAATAGTCAAATAGTAATGTGCTAGGCTAGATGTCAGCTTGGCAGGCCTTTTGTCTTTCAGTTTGGCTTGTCATTAATATTACAAATTCTCTAGGAATAAGTACCAGTTCAAAAGGTATTCTTTATTTTATTTATATTTAAATGTCATGTGAAGTTTTGTAATTTTTTAAGTTTCTAGAAATGGGTTATCCTATGGCTCCATTGGGTGTTACTTTCGGGGTTCATATTCAGTTGTATTTGTGAGTTTAGTTATTTAGTTGGGACTTAGATATCAAAGCTAAGGAGTCATAGTGCTGTTTAGGGTTAGCTATTAGTCATCTATTTTATGTGTATGTGATATTTTCCATTAAAGAGGGAGAGAATATGTTTTCTAAGTTTTCGGTGGCTATGAATCTTCGTGTGAAATTATGGTGATAAACAACGGCATCTATTTCCTCCCTAAAATTAATTTAGTCTTGTAGAGAATACTCTGAAATCATGATAAATTGCTTTTGTCTTGTGATATAGGACTCTAGAGTTATGTGCTTATACCATGCTTTCTTCCTTAATGATTTCCTTTTCCCCATTTTCTTATTGCATGGATGTGCTCGACTTCAGGAACTGGTGATTTCTTCACATGGGGTTTGTTAGGGATAAGTTTGTGGATTATGCATTATAAGAGTTCTATTTATTTGGTTTTGGGTTTTTCTTATAGGAAAGTGAGTAAAATTTTCAGAATTATACTTTTCTTCACTTAATAAAATTAAAGTTCTTGATGAACCTACTAATACTAATAATCACTCCAAAAGAAATGTTTTTTTTTTTTATTATAAATGATTTCGTTCCATGCCTTTTTATTTTTTGGTTATTGGCTTGCTTTGTTATGATACCTCTTTAGAATCTTACCTGGTTATCTTCTGTTTCATGTGATCTGTTACTTAATTGATATGGCTGTTGCTTTTTGTAGGTAGATTCTGTTGAGGGTCCAATGCCTCAAACAAGATTTGTTCTAAAGAAGGCTCTAGAATTTGGCCATGCTGTTGTTGTTGTGGTCAATAAGATTGACAGACCATCTGCTCGTCCTGATTATGTCATAAATTCAACTTTTGAACTCTTTATTGAACTAAATGCGTCAGATGAACAGGTACCTATTCTATATTGTGGCAAATATGTGTTTCACATTGGTTATTGGGTTAAAACTATCTTGCTATTCAAAACAGGAACTATATTCTGCCTCCATCCATGCCTGAATAGATAAAAAGGTGGGCATCAAAATGGTCTGTTGACCACCATGGTCCATCTTTATGATAGGAATTATCAGGTAGTTATTATAAACATTGGGGATGAATAATGTATTTCCTTGTCCAATTGGAAATCTGGATGTGAATGGGCAAGCCAGAAAACAAAAATAAAAATTTTATCCTATCCACTACATGGCAATTCAAATGATTAACCATTTGCACTTTCAATTATTTGAACTATTTAACAGTCATATGACTTGTTTAGATGACTTAATAGATATTGTGATTAATATGTAAGTGGATGGTTACCTGAATCACCACTTAATTGGTTGGAGGAGATTCCTTCAATTCAGTTTAGAGGAAAAATATGTACAAAAAAATGTGGTTATAGATGCGTCCTCATAATTTAATCCTTATTTTCATTAAAGTTTTATAGATGCTTCAATTTTGTCTAAAAACACCATCTAAAGTTTAATCTACTTGCAACTTTCATTTTGCCTGCAGTGTGATTTTCAAGCAATATATGCAAGCGGTATTAAGGGAAAGGCAGGATTGTCACCTGATAATTTGGCAGAAGATCTTGGGCCACTTTTCGAGTCTATAATCAGATGCATACCTGGGCCATGTATTGACAGAGATGGTGCACTGCAATTGCTTGTTAGTGGTTGTTCTTTCGATTCTTTAATGTTATTTATTTATTTAGTTTTTTGTCTATTTGGATGTGACATAGTGCCTTATACTACATAACAGCGATTAGTTGGATTAATTGGCTGTGGACCACACCTCATGACCTCATGAAGCAGGGTTCAGTAGTTCAAATCTCCCATTTGCCCTTCCCTTGGGGCGTTAGGGCTGAATGTTATTTTTTTTTTGATAGGTAATAAAGATGTATATTCAATAAAACTACCTCATGCAGAAAAACATAAGGCAGAGGTAAAAGGTACAGAAAAAGATGATAAAAAACAGAAAGAAAAGATACTAGTTACAAAGAAGGGAGCTAAGGAACATAGGGAGAGAATCACTAGAGGTGAGTTCCCAAGCCTTAGACCAATAAAAAAGGGAGCCACTAAAGGAAGCCAAAAGCTGATCAACGGAACTATCCTTGTCCTTAAACGTCCTCCTATTTCGCTCCCTCCACAAACACTACATTAAGCATAGCGGAGCTAAATTCCAAATACTAGACGAATGCTTCCCAAACCAATCCCACCAACCAAAGAGAGTATCCACAACAGATCTTGGCAAGACCCAAGAAATTCCAAAAGATCTAAACACCAAACTCCACAACCGGTAAGCATTGCCACAATGCAATAGCAATTGATCCACCGTTTCACCATTACAATGACACATAATGCACCAATCAACAAAGTCCAGCCCTCTACCCCTCAAATTGTCACCTGTAAGGATTTTATCCCATATAGCAGTCCACACAAAGAAGGAAACACGCCAAGGGGCCTTAACCTTCCAAACACTTTTCCAAGGAAATATAATGGGCACGGGTCCTCTTCACTTATTATAAAACGAGCAGATATCAAAATTCTCATTCTTCGTCAACTTCCATCACATACGGTCTCCATTCTCAGTTGGAGGTAAATTAGAGCCCAAAGTACGAAAAAATGCATCCACATCACCCATTTCCCAATCATTTGGTCTCCGAATGAAACGAACATCCCAGCTTCTATCCTCACTCCCCAACCGTTCCAAAGAAGAGGCCACTAATGCCCCTTTATTGGAGGTAATCCCATACACAGCTAGATAGGTCAATTTAAGTGGGGAGTCCCCACACCATTGATCTGTCCAAAGCTTCACTCTATCCCCCACCCCTACCTCGAACTGAATATTTTTACTAAAAGCTTCCCAACCCATACGGATACTTCTCCACAAACCACACCCATGTACCCCTCTATCTAGCTTGGAAGTCCAACCCCCCCATTCTTCCCCAAACTTTAGAGTTACTACCCTTCTCCAAAGTCTCGTCTCCTCAACCCCAAACCGCCATAACCATTTTCCTAGTAAGGCTTTATTGAGAGTAGTTAATTTCCTTAGTCCTAACCCACCATTTTCCAAAGGTGCACACACCTTCTTCCAACCCACTAGATGTGTCTTGGAATCCCTCCACAAAAAATCCCTTTGCAACCTCTCAATCTTATTGGCGACATGCGTAGGGATTGTAAAAAGAGATAAAAAGTAAGTTGGAAGACTAGATAATGTACTCTTAAGCAATGTCAGTCTTCTACCTTTTGACAAATACATCTTCTTTCAACCAGCCAACTTACGCTCAATTTTCTCCAATATAGGATTCCAAATAGTAGAGGATTTGTGGGATGCCTCCAGTGGCATACCAAGATAGGTCATAGGCAAATACCCAATACGGCAACCCAAGATCTCTAGTATACTATTCCTTCATGCAGTATACTAGCCCTCTACATTAGTGTGAGGACAGACTAATCAAAGTAATTTTAGTCAAACATTTTTAACGGAGATCAGTGTGATCACTAGTAGGTGGCTAAGAAATTTCAACCTCTTATATATATATATATATATATATATAATAAGTAATCAGTTTTATTAATGAGATGGAACTAGCCCCTGTCTGAAGGGATTGTCCTAAACAATTACAAAAATGCAAATTATGATCAAAAGGAAAGAGAGTCAATAAAATCAATTATGGATCTTGCTATTACCCATTATACAAGCCCATTCGAAAAAAGTTCTTCCAAAAGATGATTTTAAATGAACAAATGAAACTCCTACATCTTCAAAGGGATGTCGATTCCTCTCTCTCATATTGTCTGCATTAGGGGTGAATTTCAAGCACCAGAGGGTTTACTACACCAATTCTTCCATCCACTTAGGAGCTCAAACATAGTTTTACGCATTACCCAATGGAAACCAAACACAGAAAGTAGAATTTCATAATTCTTTTTTGTCACAATGCAACAACAAATGATCCATAGATTCACCACATCTCCTACACATGCAACACAATTTTGCCATTGGAACTCCTCTCTTCATAAGATTATCACAAGTTGATATCTTCGCTGAAGTTGAAGTCCACATAAAGAATAATCCTCACACCATTATCATGCCAATACTTCATTCTTTGTGGTTTTCTTTGTCAAATTTCACAAACTTCATAAACATATACCAACCCTCTTATACCTCTTTATAAGTTGTAACCACGGGCGATTCATATCTTCGTTTACCAGTTATCCCATTCTTCTACATTTCATTGAAATCACTTGTCTCCACAAATGAGTATCTTCGGCCCCAATCTGCCAAAGCCACTTACCCAACAAGGTTTGATTAACAGTGCCTAATTCGCATATCCCCAATCCTCCATTACAAAAAAGAGAGATCACATGATGTTCAAATTTACAAGATGGAATTTGTCACTGTCTCCACTCCATATAAAATTCCTTTTCTAGTAAGGTCAACCTCCTCCCTTTTGACAAGCACAATCACTTCCATCCCAACAATCTACAGTCTGAAGTCATATCCAGGTAATTCATTTGTTAGTGACCAACCTTACACCCAAGGATTTTAGCCCTTTAATCAATGTTGTCCATGTCCCCTACTGGAACAATTTCACTTTTGCTCAGAGCCTCTCAAAGCTTCAAAGCAAATTAGAACCATTCTAATATAAAGGAGTTATTCCACATTTGCGTCACAAAACTAAGTGCTACCATTGGCTATTAGTAAATGAGAAACAAAAGATTGTTGTTAGTATCATTTCCTGCCTGAAACCCAAAGATGAATCCCCCATCCTTAGTTCTCAAAATTCTACCTAGTACCTAACCAAAATAAAAAGCAAAGTTGACAAAAGATATCCTTGCTTCAGACCCCTGGAGCTGTTGAAAAAACCTTTCTGTTGAAAAAACCTTTTTGGAACCTCAGTATTAAAAAAATGTATTGTAGTCACCCCCACCCAAAAATAAATATAGCACCCCCACCGATTACCAAAGTCCATTCTCTCCATGAAATCTAATACAGTATCCCAATTGACGTGATTATGAGCCTTTTCAATATCTAGTTTGCAAATAACGCCTGAAAGTCTTCTTTTGATATGACTATCTAAATATTCATTAGTATATTTTCAACAAAAAGCTAGATAAGCTGTTCCTAAATAGACACTGAGTCTAGAAACTGTCTCTTTCCCACAAATGAATTTTGAGATTCTAAAATTAAGCTTATCTAACATCAACTTCAATTCGTTGACCAACACCTTTGCCAGCAGTAAATAAACACTCCCAATCGAGCTAATAAGTTGAAAATTCCTATTATTTATACCATTATTCCTTTTAGGAATTAATGCAATAAAAGAGGCATTTGGAGAATTTTCAAACTTACAGAACTCATGAACCTCGAATAAAGCCATAATGTCTTCCTCTCCAATTGATGAAAAATCCAACCCATTCACATTTGGTCTCCAATCCTCCGTTTATATAAAGTTTCATACCATTGAACAATTTGGTTTCATACCTCTAGTCTTGATAGATTTCCCCATCCACCTCCAAGCTCCCAGTGTGGTTTGCTTTCCTATGTCAGTTATATCTTGTGGAAAAACCTTGTGTTATTATTGCCTTCTTTTAACCATACTACCAGTCTACCCTTGACTTCTATCTCCATGAAATTTCTTCCAAAGTTGCCAACTTGCTCACTTATGATTTTAAATTTTCACTAGTCATCTTTAATTAATTTATTTATTTATAAATATATTCCTCTTTTTGATAGCCTGTTTTCTCCTTCCTCATTGAGATTCCAAATGTCATTCTACTATATATTTTTCTTTAAACCCACACCCTGAAACTCATGCATTTCATTCCTTCTAAGCATCCTTTAATGCTTTAAGTTTCTGATGCAGTCATGGAAAATTGATTTGTTACTGCTTTGCAAATTTGTCTATTCAACACTTATTTTATGGGGTACAAAAAGTTGTACTTAAGAAATAAGCTATGGACATAAGCTCATCCAAACAAGCTGTTATGTTTGTATTTGTTTTATCTTTGTTGTTGTTGTTTCTGTGTGTGTGTGTGTGTGTGTGTTTTAACAGAATCTTATTTGCACTGTCAAAATAATGTTTTAGGTTACAAATATCGAGTATGATGAACATAAAGGACGTATAGCCATTGGACGCTTGCATGCTGGATTTCTGCGTAGAGGATTGGATGTGAAGGTGAGTTTGGTTTGAATCAGAAAGGTGGTCCGTGCTACATATTTTTTGTATTTATTACTATATAATTGTGCATATTAAATCAACTTTGGCTTTTTGTTTTGTAAGTGTAAATATTAGTGTCCCCCCCCCCCCCCCCCCCCCAACCTCTTTGAGGGGCCTTGTCTTTATGTTATCTTTAAAATTTTGCTAATTTGGGTTAAAAATTTTATATCCCATTTCAGCAGAGGAGATTCAAATAATTTAAAACAATATTGACTATAACTATGCATCTTTGAGTTTTTGGCTTGGTTGTTTTCCTTTTGCTTGTTGTCAAATCCATTTAATGGAAACAAATTGCTTTTGCAAATATTCATTGGATACTTTTATAGGGAAAAAAAGGGATATTCTCTCTTCCTACTAATAATTTTAACATTTCTTTTAGGTGTGCACCGCAGAAGATTCCTGTAGATATGCAAGAATCACTGAGCTTTTTGTGTATGAGAAATTCATTAGGGTTCCTGCAGAACGTGTAGAAGCTGGTGACATATGTGCTGTCTGTGGAATTGATGATATACAGGTACATCAACTGATATCTTAATATTGATGTTACATTATTTTTTTTGGATTAGTAATATAGGGATTCCTAACTTTTAAGATAGTTTTCAATTAACAATAAAGGACAATTTTCGTCTCTTTTTTTTTTTGGTAAGAATTTGTTGGCACTTATTTAAATTCTTTACTCAGATTGGGGAGACCATTGCTGACAAAATATCTGGGAGGCCTTTACCAGCGATTAAGGTGGAAGAACCAACTGTCAAAATGGCATTCTCTATAAATACTTCACCATTTGTTGGACGTGAGGTGTGTCTCTATAAAACTGTTTACATGGCTTTCTTTACTAAAGTTTCAGCCTTTTTATGAGCCTTGTACAAAGCCATCCTTGTAGGCAAGCCAAAAGGCCTAAGTATACATGCCTTTTAGTAGCACTTTTCTGCTTTAAGTGCGCATGCCTTCATGAGTGCTTAGATAAATCCTAATTTGATTGGTTTCATCCCTCCTTGCAAATATCTTGCATTCCATATATTTCTTGTTAATCTTGTAGCTTGTCTGTATTTAGTATTTTAGTTAGAATTTTTTTTTGTTTGCTAAATTAGAAAAGTGTTGTGTTGGGATGACCTTATGACTCAAAGTCTCTTTGTTCCTTTTTTAGGGAAAGTATGTCACTAGTAGAAACTTGCGAGACCGGCTCTACCGTGAGCTTGAGCGTAATTTGGCTATGAAAGTTGAAGATGGAGAAACGGCAGATACATTCATTGTCAGTGGTCGTGGTACTTTACATATCACCATATTGATAGAAAACATGTAAGTATAGGCTATTTGTTGCTCATGTTTTTCTTCTTCACACATGTTTTTAAAATAATCATGCATTTTAGGCGAAGAGAAGGATATGAGTTTATGGTGGGACCCCCCAAAGTTATTAACAAAAAGGTGGATGACCGCTTGCTGGAACCATATGAGGTTAGTTTCTAATAGAGATTTTCCTTTATTTCATGTCTGGGAAAAAGGACATTCATGTGCATGCTTTATGGTTGATATGGGTATAACATAGTTCAATGTTTCTTCTATCAACATTCTTGTCTTCTTCCTTGTGGTTCATTTAAAATAATTGAGAAGTGACTTAAGCCTTCATTTGTTTTGGCTAAAACATTTTCCAAAAAAAAAAAAATGTTTTACACATTTTCGGTGTTTGGTGTGAAAACCTTTTTCCACAACAAATATATTCCACAGTAAAATAAAAACTAAGCAAAACAGGCTGGAAATAGATTGCTCTTTTGGAAAGCATAAACTATTATCTGAATGTAAACCCCCACTCCCCCCCCCCCCCCCCCCCCCACCACCCCCAAAAAAAAAAAAAAAAACCACTGTCTCTTCTCTCTCACATTTCTGTCTCTCTTATCCCTCACCTGCCTTTGCTCTTAGTTCCCCAGAGCTGTTATTGATCCTGAACACATTATTGTCTATCTCCCAAAGAAACAGGACAATCTGATTTTGTTGTAGTACACCACAACCATCAGCACACTTTATCGAATGCAAATCCCCATTTAAATCTGCAAAACAAAGAAGAGCACAGATGTAATTGAACCAAGAGGCTGAATTTTTCAAATCAGCAAATTCTTCACTAGTTCCACAGCTTCCGCTCGGCAACAACAGGAGGTTAAACCAGCATGGCAATTCATATATTGACTATGCCACAACCCAAACCCTATGAATTTGAAGGCATAACTAATCTGACCAACTCCAAATTTTGTTTTAGCATGAACAGATCAGTACAAAATAGAGAACGATAAGCACAAAATCAAGGAACACTATATCCAAAACTAACTTCTCCTACCAAACTCAGTATCATGGCTAAATAGAGCAACTTGAAATGTCCAAAACTTTAGAAGTATGTAATGTATCTAGTATCCATATCAGGATTGAATAACAATCCTCAGATTTAATGGACTAATCCCAACACAATATCTAAACATCTGATAACCAACTACATAATCGTGAAAATCCCTCAAATTGAGGATTGCAAATAAAACAGTAAAATCTCTAAAGTCTAAATCGCATAGCTCTAGGTAACAAAAAAGTTAATCATGGAATATTTATGCTGCTAACTAACACCCTTGTACTAGAGATTTGCTTCCATCTTCAAGGATTCCTCAACCACTATGTGCACTTTACCGTGCCTACTCAATCTTTAAGATATTAAAAAAGTGAGCTTATCAATTAAGAAGTATATATACATAATGCAATGGATGGAGTCAATCATAGGGCTAGATTAACCATTAAAACACTAATCAGCTTTCCAGAATGTGCATTTTTTGAATGAATATCAATATGCATAAACAATCAAATACTTGAAAATGGCAATTAAATGCATGTACAAAAACGATATCAATGAGGATGTTATAAATTATTTCTGAACCTTAGACAGTACCTCTTTGGTTTTTCAGATATAAACCATATACACAATTCATTAAAATTATGAAAATCAAAGTCTGGTCAATTAATCTTCTTTGACACTCAAGGCCCAAAAAATGCTTCGGTTCTATCATTAAAAACCAAAGGCCAATACTTATCCTCTACTGGCCATATATTTCTCTTACTTGATTGGGACTTGTTACACTGCATCAATACTAAAGGCTTACAACTTAACCCCTGTTAGCTAAGGCCACACTCCATTGGTTCTCTTTGATGAGATTACTCAGGCCAAAAACTCGCCATATCTAAACCAGTTCTGAATCTCAAATGGGGTTCACATTTTATATCTCAGATCAAACTTATAAGATTATCAAAGCACAAAAATGATAGTTGAAAATTAAGAAAGTAGCAATATTTAAATAGAATACATAAAAAGGTAACATTTAAATAAGGGCAAATTACAACTTACCCATCTGTGGTTTGGCTGAAATTTAAGTTGCTTGTCTGTGGTTTAAAATTTGGTAATTTACCCACCTGAGATTTGACTAAAATTTAAGTTGCCTACTTATGGTTTGAAATTCCATGATGCAAGTGCTCCGAGGGATAGTTTTTGATCATATTTGGTCTTGTATTTTTATGTTTTTTGTGTTAGAGGAGAGAGACATAAAAATGGAGTAAAATTTACATATTTAACTTTGTTTTTAACAAAGGTAAGTTATAGAAATCTAACTGAACTAATTTCAAGTGAGTAAAGTGTCAAATTTCAAACTATAGGTAGGCAACTTAAATTTCAGCCAAACCACTAGTAGGTAAATTGTAATTAAATTTCAGCCAAACCACTAGCAGGTAAATTGTAATTTGCCCTTTAAATAAAATAGTTTTGTTCAAAGTAAACATACATATTAAACTCTATTATAGTTATAGAGTGCATGTCAACGATTTAATGCTGTCCAATGCTTTAGAACTTCATAAATTCATTGACCTTAAGGGAAAAAAATAAAAAATAAAAAAGACTTTTTTTTTTACCCCTTGGGCTATCTAGGTAAAATCAAATGGTACACCGTACATAAAGTAATTTATCAAAAAGTAATACTTGGATATGTAAAAGCATAATTCAAGAGTAGGTATTCTTTATTGATGAGTTTATTGACAGCAGTAATCTGTTTTTTTTTTTTTTTTTTTTTTTTTTGATAAGTATAGTTGTAATCTTTATTGAGAGTGTTTTGCAATACACATCTTGTGTACTCCAAGGCATCCTTTTCTGATTTTAATAAGGTTTTACTTAAAAATAAAAAACCAAAAAAAAAAAGGTGGGAAATTCTTTAGGACGTGTGAAGAGAAAATCATCATGTCAATAACACTTTATAAGAGTAGGTTGCGACCAAAATCCAACCAAAAAAACAAATAATAGTAAGACTCGCACCCTACATTGCCCCAAAACCTCCACATCACAACCATGAGGGTTGTTGCTGCATTGGAAACTCCATGAGGGTCACTCCAAGATCCCAAATTAAAACCCAACCAAAAATAATAAAAGAAAATCATTGGCAACTGTTGTCCTCTTCCCCTCACAAGTCTTTCACAAGACCACCCACACCAACACAAATCCAGTGAACTCATAGCTTACTAATAGCCAATAGCCACCCACACAGCTAATAGCCACTCCCAGCTGCGGTGAATTCTAGCCTCAGACATCGAGCACGGAGGTAAAATCCTTGGTAATTTCTTCCCCATCCCCCCATTGACTCTCAACATCCTTTGTTCTGGCAAAACCCATACCCACCTGATCTGAACCACTCCCTCTTTGCCGCCACACATCTTTAGCACAATCAAGCCACCACGTTGATTGATGAGATCCCCACCCTTTTCTGACATCACCCTTCAGCCATTAGCCGCTCTCACTTATCCTTGTCACACCACCGCAATCCCATTGGATGACCTTCATCTTGCACAATGCCGCTAGGCTGCACCTCATCGCTTTTTGGTCCAAGACCATTGCATGGGTCTATTAGGTCAAGGAACGACCATTGATTTGCAACTTGCAAGCTTCCTTTAATTGTCCAAAAAAAGGGTGTCCAAATTTTGGAGTATAAGCCCACTCAACACATGGTTCGACCCACAAAGTTAATATATGGTAGCATGGTAGATAACAAGAGAGTCAGGTTTGCCTAGATGAAGCCTATAGGTTGAGCTCAATATTTTGGGAGGACCTCAAACGAATTCTTATTAGGAGGCACAAACCTAACATTACTAAATAGGAAGAAATGAAAGAAAAACTTTAACATGAGTATATATCCCAATCTTTTCAGAAAAGATCTCTATCTCAATCTCATCATGGTAATTTCTAAGATCAAAGAGACATTATGAGGAAATGGAATAGACAATCAGTAGAACCATTGAATAAAACAAGATGCATCTTCACACAATCCCACTCCAACGCAATTTTCTATTAAACAAACCTTAGAAATACGGTAAAAGTTGTTCAGGACTTGTTTGCCAAGATGGAGTCATCAGAAGCATCAAGAAGTCATTCCCAATAACCTCAAAGGTAAAGCTTCATAAATGGTAGACAATACTGATGAGCCACCAAAATTTTTTATTGATGTAGAAGTATAAGTAAAATGAACATCCTAGCTTCTCCGTTTCTCTATCCCCAACCGTTAAGAGAAGAGGCCATCGATGCCTCTTTATTGGATGCAATCCCATACGCACTTGGAAAGGTCAATTTAAGTGGAGAATCTCCACACCATTGATCTGTCCAAAGCTTTACTCTATCTCCCACCCCTACCTCAAAGCGAATATTCTTGCTAAAATCCTCCCATCCCATGCGGATACTTCTCCACAAGCCACTCCCAAGTACCCCTCTACCTAGCTTGGAAGTCCATCTTCCCCCCCCCCCCCCCCCCCCAATTCTTCTCCAAACTTGAGAGCTACAACCCTTCTCCAAAGCCGTCTCCTCAATTCCAAACCGCCATAACCACTTCCCTCGTAAGGCTTTATTAAAAGTAGTTAATTTTCTTACTCCTAACCCACCATTTTTCAAAGGTGCACACACCTGGTCCCATCCCACCTTGGAGTCCCCCCATGAGAAATTGGCCACATGCGTAGGAATGGTAAAAAGGGATAAATAATAAGTGGGAAGACTAGATAACGTACTTTTAAGCAACGTTAGTCTTTCACCTTTTGACAAATACAACTTCTTCAATCGGCCAACTTACGCTCAATTTTCTCCAAGATAGGATTCCAAACAGTAAGGGACTCGCCCCCAATGGCATACCAAGATAGGTCATAGGCAAAGACCCGATCCGGCATCCCAAAATCTCAGCCAAGACATGGACGTTAGGAACCTCCCCAATGGGAACCATCTCACTCTTCAGCGCATTAACCTTTAAACCTATCACTGCCTGGAAACAAAGAAGAAGCATCTGAACATGTAGAATTTGCTTCTCATCTACATCACAAAACAGAATCGTGTCATCCGCAAACAAAAAATGTGAGACACATACCCCTCCACCTCGTCTACCATCAGGCCCTAAAGCCTCGAAGCAAACCAACCCCTTCAACTCTTTTCATCATCTTGCTGAGGACTTCCATCATAACCAGAAACAACATGGGGGATAGCGGGTCCCCTTGTCTCAGTCCCCTCGAACTCCCAAAAAAATTTGCTAGAGACCCATTAAACAAGACAGAGAATTGGACAGTAGATATGCATGTGCGGATCCACCTACACCATGGTGTATCATGTGCCGTAGTAATGGGGAGACGGTGGATCATTTATTACTACATTGTGATAAGGCTTATCGGTTGTGGAGTTTGGTGTTTAGATCTTTTGGGTTTTCTTGGGTCTTGCCAAGATTGGTTGCGGATACTCTATTTGGTTGGTAGAATTGGCCTGAAAAGCATTTATCTAGCATTTGGAATTTAGCTCCTTTATGCTTGATGTGGTATCTTTGGAGAGAGCGAAATAGGAGGACATTTGAGGACATGGAAAGCTCAGATGACCAACTTTTGGCTTCTTTCAATGGCTCTCTGTTTGACTAGTCTAGAGCTTGGAGACTCACCTCTAGTGATTCTCTCCCTATGTTCCTTAGCTCTCTCCTGTGTATTTAGTATCTTTTCCTTTCTTTTTTCTTTTTTTCTCTTTCTTTTCCCTTTGTATTTTTCTCTCTGCCTTATGTTTTTCTGCATAAAATAGTGTTCTTCAATATATATCTTTATTATTTGTCAAAAAAAAAAAAAAGTGCCAACAGATGCTGTCTTAACATTCGCGCAGCAAGAAGAATAGAGAGTAGCACCTAAACAAGAAGGTGAAATATCTTTTTTTTTTTTATAAGTAATTGAAATTTTATTCAAACCATAAGAAAGAGTTGTCCAAGTATACACGATGTATACAGCTGGGGATCATGACAATTAAGCACATAAGTGACAAACATCCATTAAATCATAAATTGAAAAAAATAGAGTGGCTTCCTACGATAGACATCCAATTGGATAGTGTTCTAAAAAAGAAAATTTTAGATCCGCTACTATCCTTTCAAAATCCTCAAAGCATTGGTTGTTTCTCCCCTGCCAAATGCACCACATCAAGCAATGAGGGACAACCATCCAGGTGACACCATTGTGATGATGACCAAACTTTCCTTGCCAGCATGCTAAAAGCTCAACCATAGTCTTTGGCATTACCCAGTAGATACCAAACAAGGAGAACGCCATAGACCATAGCTTGAATGCAATAGGACAATGTAGTAAAAATGGTCTACTGAAAACATTCTCCCTCGAATTTTATTTATTTGTTTATTTTTCCTTTGAAATAAACAAAGCCCAAAATATTAATACTCATATAATAGTCTGAAAATTATACATTTTGTTATTGGTTACATGGAAAGGCTCATTGTGGGTAGCTAGAAAATAGTGTAAATGAAGAGTATTTTTTTGCTCTCTTTTTCTCCCCCTCAAGACTGAACATTTTAGTAAAATTTCCCTTGATAAGTGATGATGATTATAACATTGAAGATCTTAATGGGCAT
Organism: Quercus gilva; assembly: GCA_023621385.1. NCBI lineage: Eukaryota > Viridiplantae > Streptophyta > Magnoliopsida > Fagales > Fagaceae > Quercus > Quercus gilva. The sequence continues at coordinate 19,165,545 of CM042479.1, read as the reverse complement.
GGATAAGTGATGACAATGATAATATATATAAGGCTGAAGATGATGTGGATTTGTAGCTCAATTATATTCATTTTTCTTAACATGAGGGGGTATTGCTTATGCATCGTACACAAGAGTTAAGAACATCAAGCAAACAAAAGACAGATATTTCTGGTAGTTATAAATAAATTGATAAGCAGTTGTTGCAATATATTTTGATAAAAAGACCAAGTTATCCACTCTTCAGGAAGAATTTGTTACTAAATATGGATTGATTGCAGATTGCTACTGTAGAAGTACCAGAAGAACACATGGGGTCTGTAGTTGAACTTCTCGGCAAAAGGCGCGGGCAGATGTTTGATATGCAAGGGGTTGGGTGTGTAGCATTCTCTTTTCCCAGTTCTCTTTTTTGTAACTTTCCAACTTTTAATTGAACTTTTCATAATTTATAGCAGAATTTCATGGTAAAGGAATGATATCATAATTGTGTGTGATCATTATTGTCTTTTAGCACGCGAAAAGTGTACCTATTTGATGAGGTTGAGGTGAAAAGAAAAAGGGTTCAAATTATGTAGAGTTGAGATAGATTATTAGTATTGCAAGCTCATGCATGTGGGCATATATACATTGTGCACACGTATATGCACACTTGGTCACAGTCATGGTATTTGCGTATAAATGCATATTCTTCCTCTACCAGTATTGTATAAAATAGCCCATAATATCTTGTGAGATCCCTTTACCGCCATATCTGCCATACTTCTTGTGATATCGATCTATCTTCCCCACAAATTGTCCCTGTTATTGGTATCAATTTATTGCTTATGATATTTCCCTAACATGCCATAGATTAAAATTATAGATATGAGAAGGATCAATTTGGTCCATGAATCAAGATTATTTTAAAGAATGCATGCATTCTCACATCATTTGTGGACATGATAAATGGCATTCAATTTTTTTTATTTATGCATATGTATGATTATAATTTTTAATGGTTCATTAAAATCAAACACACTTTTGGTGATGCAGGGTTTCTCCCCTTTTATAGATTTGGTGATGCAGGGTTTCTCCCTTTTTATAGAAAAGTCTACACAGTGGTTATGCTGGAGTAGTGAATAATGGCAGTCTTGAATTTGCACCCTGATTATTTGTTACTTTGATCTAATAATCTGGAAATTTGTGTACTAGGTCGGAAGGAACAACATTTCTTAAATATAAAATTCCAACACGTGGCCTTCTTGGTTTGAGAAATGCAATTTTAACTGTTTCTCGTGGCACGGCAATTCTCAACACAATATTTGATAGCTATGGACCTTGGGCTGGTGAAATTACTACCAGGGATCAGGGTTCACTGGTAAGTTCAGACTTCTGAGGTTATTTTCTATATAGCATCCGTGGAAATGGTTTTGATGTTGAAGGCTTTTGGCTATCATTCTGTTGCTATACTTACAACAGATGTTCTGTCAGTGATTACTTTATTTTATATATGTTTTGAAGCTACTTTATTTCAATTCATGTATCTTACTATTACATTGAAAATAAATAATCTAAACAATTGTGAAGGGTAAAAGCCGTTACAACAATAATCACACCCTGTATGTTTTGTAGTTATATTTGTAGTGATGCAATGTGAATTCCCATGAATTTTGGGAAGGTTAGTGCCAATAATACCAAAATCACAAGGATTTGATTTTCAGGTTGCTTTTGAGGATGGAACAACTAGTTCTTATGCCCTTTCTAGTTCACAGGAGAGAGGGCAGATGTTTATTGGTCCTGGGGTGGACGTTTATAAAGGTCAGATAATTGGCATTCATCAGCGGCCTGGGGATTTGTCCCTTAATGTGTGCAAGAGAAAGGCTGCGACTAATATCCGTTCAAACAAAGAGCAAACAGGTCAGAACCATCTCTAGTCATTACTCTCCTTACTATTGCACTGAAGAATGAAATTTGGTCACTTTTATTTTGCTGTCAAGTTTACGTACCCTTTTCCCCCTTTGCTCAGAAGTTATATTTAGCAAGTTATGTATTTTGACTGATAAGCAGGTGTGAGATCAGATTTTTGCTTTTTTAATCGCCACATGAACCCAATTTTCAGCCAAAAATGAATTGCCATATGAATCCTATGCAATGTAGGATTAAGTTAGAATTTTCATGCTGACCATATACATAATACCTAACCCATAATTACTGACCAAGGGTTTGTAGAGTATGCATAATGATTAGTTTCAAGACAAGTAGCTCTTATTTTAAATAGCCTTGAGTTCAATTATCAACTAAACTCAAGATTCTTACAATATGATGGTAATTGTCTATTATTTTTGTTCTTTTGATTAAATATAGTATAAATCATGTAACTTTGTAGTTTGAACATCTGCAGCAGCAAGGCTTTGTTTGTTGCATTTACTAATCCATGTTTTTCTCCTAATGCAGTGGTTCTTGATACCCCATTGGCTTATAGCTTGGACGACTGCATTGAGTACATTCAAGAGGATGAACTCGTGGAGGTCACTCCATTACATATCCGAATGTGCAAAAATCCAAAGTTTTCAAAGAAAAAGTAGATATTCAATGTAGTAATATAGCGTCCGGATCTGCCCTTGCAATTCGATTGATATCTCCCCTTTCGCACCATCTGTTGCCACTTCTAGTTCTCTTTCTCTACATCCTAGAACCCCCCTTATAGTAATTTTACTTATTTGAATTGTTTAGAGATAAAGGGGTACATGAACATGTATAACGAATGAGAATGTTAAATAGTGAATTGTACTTCTAGGAGATGGGCCCACGAACTTTTTGAACATTGATTTGTAATGGAGATTCTAAGTATGTCACTCATTTAATGGACCACGGGTCAATTTTTGGGTAAAGGCCATTCTAGCCGAATACATTCAAAGAAAATTGTAAACAAGTGACCACTTCTTGATTTTTATATTTGGGTGTTGCTAATGTCATTTATATTTCAGTACGCAACATATTTTCCAAATTGTATAGCGTATTGCACTGTTATTCAATCTAATACCTTTTTTTTTATTTCTCTTCGGGATAACCTAGGTGAAAGAAGAGTTTGTGATGTTTATTCTCTCTCATTTGCTGAAATTACAATAGGTGGGTAGGGGATGATGTTGTGAACTGTGGGTGAGAAAGCCCAACGCCACATGTTGAGCCTGTGGCCCAGTTCAGATACGACTCCCTGTCCGAAGAGGTTAAAAGTATCAATGCTCTGCCATCTTGGTGGAAGTGCAATCCATAAGGGACAAACGCTCCGTCCGAAGACAACCTGGTCGGGCCGAAGGGACCCTACCCAACGGAACAGCCCAGAACTTGATCGAGTAAATATGCTAAAGATCTCTCTGCCAGGGCAGAACTTCGGGCATGCCTAACTGCGTAGCTATCACGAAATATCTCGCCAATAAAGCTGCCACCGCCACATTTAATGCACTGCAGCAACTTTCCTGGCCGCATTTATGTGGAGAAGACACCTGAACAGTGCGTCTTTACCCACCACCACTCACTGCAAGTTAAAGCAAACAGCTGATGTGACTAGTACTCAAGTGGGTGCCTTGATGGAGGACAAGTGTGCGGTGAAGATGGGAAAAGGGTGTATATATAAGGGAATCAAGTCTCACAGAGACGGGGAGGAAAAAATTTGTATTCACTAAGCCTTTAAATAGTAAACCTCTTCGGATTACAGGGATTTATCTTGTTGAATGCCTGACTCAATCCTTTTTTTTTTTTTCCATTATTGGTTTTGTTCGTCTGGACCGTCGCTAAATCCACCACTAGCCCAGTTGTTTAACCCATTCTCTACAAATTTATTGTGGGAAATTTGGTGGGCTCATCATACAGAGAGTTGGTGCCTGGCCCAACAAATTTAGACCCCACAATTGGCGCCGTCTGTGGGGAACAGCTTGAGCAAAGGTGGAAGCAACACCTCAAAAAATGGCTGAACCAAGGCAACAACCAGCTGAATCCAGGTCGTCTAAGCACACCGATCCTTTTCTTCATCTGGAGCGGAGGCAGGATCGTGAAGGAAGTGTACACACCACACGTGACGATCAAAACCAGTCGTATGGGGAGAGCCACATGTCCCATGCAGAGAAAAACAAAGACATGCAGAGGGAAATAGACAGGCTCAAAAGGGAGTTGCACCATGCGAAGAGGAAGCGCAGCCCCTCATATTCTGACGAAGATTTTGAGGACGAACAGGATGTTGGCTACAAACGGAAACATCGAGCGCCGGTCAGCGAATCCTTTACCTGTGAAGAAATGCGTTATGACGAGAGGAACTTTCAGAATCCCTTACCGAGAGGCGCAGGGAACGATGTTATGAGCAAAGCTCTGGATCAGATCTCCCGGTCTCCTTTTACACGTAATATCGAGGGTGCCAGACTTCCCAGGCGTTTCCACCAACCTACATTCACCATCTACAATGGCCGGACCGACCCAGTGGAACACGTGAGTCATTTCAACCAGCGAATGGCAGTTCACTCCAGGGACGAAGCCCTGATGTGCAAAGTTTTTCCCTCCAGTTTGGGACCAATAGCCATGAGATGGTTCGATAGTCTGAAGGCAAACACTATTAGCTCTTTCCAAGAGCTAACCCAGGCTTTTGGGTCCCGTTTCGTCACTTGCCGAAGGGTTCCACAGTCCGTGGCCTCGCTGTTGTCCGTCAGCATGAAAGGGAACGAGACTCTGAAGTCATATTCGGATAGATTTTGGGAAACATACAATGAGGTAGAGGAAGACTGTGAATCGATGGCTGTTAGCTCTTTTAAACTGGGCCTCCCCACTGAACACCCCTTGAGAACGTCTTTGACGCGCAAGCCTGCCACCAGTATACGCCAGTTGATGGACAGGATCGATAAATACAAAAGAGTTGAGGAAGATCAGCAGCAGAGTAAGGGAAAGGAGAAGGTTATCCCTCAGGAGGGGAGGGATTTCAGGTCGGACAGGCAGAATCACAACAGGCCGAGGAAGGACTGGGCCGGACAAAGCACAGCGAACTTCCAGACGGTCAATGCAGTTTTTCGCGAACCAGTGCACCAAGTCCTGGATAAGATAAAAAACGAACCATTCTTCAAAAGGCCGAACAAGATGGTGGGAAACCCTGAAAGGCGCAACCACAATCTTTACTGCCAGTATCACCTGGACCATGGCCATACTACTGAGGACTGCAGGAGCTTGTGGGATCATTTGGATCAGCTGGTTGGCGAAGGCAGGTTAAAGCACCTCCTGCACCACTCATATGGTCAGGGAAATCAAACCAGCACGAGGCCCAGGAGGGGTGATTTTGTAAAACCTCCCTTGGGAACGATCAATGTCATTTTTGCTGCACCAGGGAGGACAGGGTCTTGCCCATCCAGGATATTGTCAGTTGCTCGGGTACCCTCGAATAAGGTTAACAGAGAGCCGAAGAGGCCTAGGACAGACGTCCCTGTTTTGGGCTTTTCGGAAGAGGACAAAATAGGAACTGTGCAGCCGCATGATGATGCCCTGGTAGTCACTCTGAGAATAGGTGGATACGACGTCAGAAGGGTGATGGTGGATGAGGGCAGCGCTGTAGAAATAATGTACCCAGATCTATATAAGGGGTTGAACTTGTCCCCCGAAGACTTGACTCCGTACAGTTCCCCTTTAGTCAGTTTTGATGGAAACGTGATCATTCCGAGGGGGCAGATCAGACTGCCTGTGCAAACCGGTACTGAGATTGTGGAGGTAGATTTCATAGTGGTGGATGCCTACTCACCCTACACCGCTATTGTAGGCAGACCTTGGCTTCATACCCTTAGGGCTGTATCCTCCACACTACACCAGAAGGTTAAGTACCCCTCTGAGGGGGTAGTTGAAGAAATTCGAGGGGATCAGGCTATGTCCAGGCAATGTCTAGTGGCAGCCATCCAGCACGAGCAGTATGCCGAGCCCTCAAACTGTGACAAGGAGAGTTTATAGCAATTAAAGTCTTCGGCGCCGGACACCGGAACCTCGGTCGGAGAAGCAGAGTGCGAAAGCTTAACAAGAATAGTTGTTAATAACGATCCAGAGAAGTTCTTTCAGGTTGGATCTATGCTGCCTCCTCAGGAGAAGGGGGAGTTGATAGAATTCCTCAAAGGAAACGTTGATGTATTTGCATGGGACCCTGCGGAAGCTCCGGGGGTAAGCCCAGATTTCATTTGTCACCATCTAAACGTAGATCCCACCATAGTCCCCAAGAAACAACCGCTCCGGCGACCATCGAAGGAACACGCAGATGCAGTCAGGGAAGAGGTAACGAGGCTCAAGCGGGCAGGGGCCATTAAGGAAATTTTTTACCCCGAATGGTTGGCCAACACAGTGGTGGTAAAAAAGAAAAGTGGGAAATGGCGGGTGTGCGTGGACTTCACTGATCTCAATAGAGCTTGTCCGAAGGATCCGTTTCCCATGCCAAAGATAGATCAACTAGTTGACGCTACCGTTGGGCACCCTCGGATGAGTTTCTTGGACGCCTTTCAAGGCTATCATCAAATACCACTGGCACTCGCCGATCAGAACAAAACGGCTTTTGTAACCCCTGTAGGAAATTACCACTACAAGGTAATGCCGTTTGGCTTGAAGAATGCTGGGGCTACCTATCAGAGAATGATGACCAGGATGTTTGAGCCACAGCTGGGCAAAAGCATGGAGGTTTATATTGATGACATGGTGGTTAAAAGCAAGGTTATCACGGAACATATTGGGGACCTTCGGGACATCTTTGAAATTCTGAGGGGACACAGACTACGCTTGAATGCCTCCAAATGTTCGTTCGGTGTTGGATCGGGCAAGTTCCTAGGGTATATGGTCACTCATAGGGGAATCGAAGTTAACCCCGACCAGATAAAGGCCATCAACGACTTGCGAGCTCCTCAGAACCCCAAGGAAATCCAGAGGCTGACTGGGATGACCGCTGCCCTTAACAGATTCATTTCCAGATCAGCCGACAGGTGTAGGCCTTTTTTCTCATTAATCAATAAGTGGAAGGATTTCAAATGGACAGAGGAATGTGCTATTGCTTTCCAGCAACTTAAGGACTACCTGGCTAGACCTCCCATCATGTCCAGTCCCGAGCCAGATGAAGTCCTGTTTGCCTACATTGCTGTGGCTCCTAATGCCGTAAGCTTGGTGCTGATCCGGACAGACTGTGGCGTGCAAAAACCAGTCTATTATGTGAGCAAATCGCTGCAGGAAGCTGAGACTCGTTATTTGCCCCTAGAGAAGGCCATTCTGGCTGTTGTGCTGGGTACTAAGAAGCTGCCCCACTATTTTCAAGCTCACACCGTCATAATCCTTACCCAGCTCCCACTTAGAGCAATACTCCGAAGTGCGGACTACACAGGAAGAATTGCCAAGTGGGGGATGATGCTGGGGGCTTTTGATATTAAGTACATGCCCCGCACGTCGGTGAAGGGCCAGGTCCTTACGGACTTGGTCGCAGAATTCACAGAGCCCCCTTTAGACGAAGTAACCCCAACACTGGCCGCTGAGAATAAGACCGTTGGCATGGTCTCCTCACGGAGCCCCTCGCCCTGGGAGGTGTACGTTGATGGCGCATCAAATCAAAGGGGCTCTGGAGTAGGGCTTGTGCTGTTAACCCCAGAAAGAATTACCATCGAAAAGGCTTTAAGGCTGAATTTCTCAGCAACGAATAATGAGGCAGAATATGAGGCTCTACTGATGGGGATGAGGATGGTACGAAGGTTAGGGGGAAAGTCGGTTGAAGTATTCTCGGACTCGAGATTAATCGTCGGCCAAGTACAGGGAGAATTTGAGGCGAAGGACGAGAGGATGCAGGGGTACTTGAGCCTAGTTAAGTCCCTGCAATCAGAGTTTGAATATTTTAACCTGCAACACATCCCCAGAAGTGGCAACACACATGCAGACTCATTGGCCACCCTCGCCACCTCTTCGGCACAGGCATTGCCGAGGGTTATCCTCGTTGAGGACATACAGGAGCCTACGGAAATAAGAAAAAAGTCACTCCAAGTTCATTGCGTTAGAGCCGACCCGTGCTGGATGGATCCCATCATCAAGTTCTTGAAGGATGATGTGTTGCCCGAAGAAAAAGAGGAGCGGACAAAGTACGAAGAAAGGCCACAAGGTTCTAGCTGTCCGAGGAACGGAAATTTTATAAACGTTCCTATTCGGGTCCGTACTTACTGTGCATGCGCCCTGAAGCGGCTGAGTCACTACTGGAAGAATTGCATGAAGGGATATGTGGGAGCCATACGGGAGGTAGGTCCTTGGCCCACCGGGCCATGACGCAGGGTTATTGGTGGCCATATATGCAGAGAGAGGCCCACGAATACGTAAAAAAGTGCGACCAATGTCAACGGTTCGCGCCGAACATACATCAGCCAGGCGGTAACCTCAATCCACTATCCAGCCCATGGCCTTTTGCTCAATGGGGTCTGGACATCGTAGGCCCTTTCCCTAAGGCAGCAGGAAACAGGAAGTACTTGCTGGTCGGGACGGACTATTTCACCAAGTGGGTAGAAGCCGAACCTCTTGCAAATATCAGGGACGCAGACGTGAAGAAGTTCATTTGGAAAAACATCGTCACCAGATTTGGAGTCCCACATACCCTCATCTCGGACAACGGGCTTCAGTTCGATAGCAAAACTTTTAGAAGTTATTGCAACGAGCTGGGAATTACAAATAGATACTCCACCCCCGCCTACCCCCAGGGAAATGGGCAGGCCGAAACTGTTAATAAAGTCATTGTTAACGGGCTAAAGAAGAGGTTGGATGATGCGAAGGGTAGATGGGTAGAAGAACTACCCCACGTATTGTGGGCATATAGGACTACACCTCGTAGGTCCACTGGGGAGACCCCCTTCTCAATGACCTATGGAGCCGAAGATGTTATACCTCTCGAGACTGGATTCCCTACCTACAGGACTAGCTATTTTGACCCAGCCAACAACGATGGGCAGCTGGAAAAGAGTTTGGATCTGATTGAAGAACGAAGAGAAAGCGCAATGGTCCGATTGGCGCATTACCAGCAGAAACTCAAACAGGGCTATGACGCCAATGTGAGGTTGAGACCCCTTGAGCCTGGTGATCTGGTCCTAAGGAAGGTGGTAGGTAACGCAAAGAATCCAGCATGGGGAAAACTGGGGCCAAATTGGGAGGGTCCATATCGCATCACCTCAAAGGCCGGCATTGGAGCATACTTTCTAGAAGACCTGGATAATCATGTAGCGCCCAGGCCTTGGAATGTAAATAACCTCAAAAGATACTACTATTAAATGAATTCTTCTCTCAGCCATGATTGCATTTTGTTATGGTAGTCTTCCTCTTAAGTGTTTAAACTTAAATCCAATCATGCCTGAAGTCTTCGGACCAGATGATTTGGGTTAGTTAACACTCCCGTCTACGATTCCTAAGTGTTTAAACTTAAATCCAATCATGCCTGAAGTCTTCGGACCAGATGATTTGGGTTAGTTAACACTCCCGTCTACGATTCCTAAGTGTTTAAACTTAAATCCAATCATGCCTGTAGTCCTCGGACCAGATGATTTGGGTTAGTTAACACTCCCGTGTACGATTCCTAAGTGTTTAAACTTAAATCCAATCATGCCTGTAGTCCTCGGACCAGATGATTTGGGTTAGTTAACACTCCCGTTTACGATTCCTAAGTGTTTAAACTTAAATCCAATCATGCCTGAAGTCTTCGGACCAGATGATTTGGGTTAGTTAACACTCCCGTCTACGATTCCTAAGTGTTTAAACTTAAATCCAATCATGCCTGAAGTCTTTGGACCAGATGATTTGGGTTAGTTAACACTCCCGTCTACGATTCCTAAGTGTTTAAACTTAAATCCAATCATGCCTGAAGTCTTCGGACCAGATGATTTGGGTTAATTAACACTCCCGTTTACGATTCTTAAGTGTTTAAACTTAAATCCAATCATGCATGTAGTCCTCGGACCAGATGATTTGGGTTAGTTAACACTCCCGTTTACGATTCCTAAGTGTTTAAACTTAAATCCAATCATGCCTGTAGTCCTCGGACCAGATGATTTGGGTTAGTTAACACTCCCGTTTACGATTCCTAAGTGTTTAAACTTAAATCCAATCATGCCTGAAGTCTTCGGACCAGATGATTTGGGTTAGTTAACACTCCCGTCTACGATTCCTAAGTGTTTAAACTTAAATCCAATCATGCCTGTAGTCCTCGGACCAGATGATTTGGGTTAGTTAACACTCCCGTTTACGATTCTTAAGTGTTTAAACTTAAATCCAATCATGCCTGAAGTCTTCGGACCAGATGATTTGGGTTAGTTAACACTCCCGTCTACGATTCCTAAGTGTTTAAACTTAAATCCAATCATGCCTGTAGTCCTCGGACCAGATGATTTGGGTTAGTTAACACTCCCGTCTACGATTTCTAAGTGTTTAAACTTAAATCCAATCATGCCTGTAGTCCTCGGACCAGATGATTTAGGTTAGTTAACACTCCCGTTTACGATTCCTAAGTGTTTAGACTTAAATCCAGTCATGCCTGCGCTCTTCGGACCAGATGATTTGGATTAGTTTAACACCCCTTTTTTACGTTATTGATCTAATCTAGTGCTTAGCGGAATATGCAAACCTAAAGCCAAAATTACGTCAACTATTATCATGAGGCCTTGTTCAAGCGTGTATAAAAGATTGCGGCTGTTTTGACTGGCTCTTAATTATTAAACCATCATTGTTAATCATGATGACACAATCTAACATACTCCGTGAAAGTAACACTGAACAAAAAATATACTTCATTCACTGAAAGGGCAATATCATTACAAAACAGGTGATAAAGGACCCTAACTATTACATAATTTTAACGTCCTAAGCCTTGTTATGGGGCGCTGAATCAAGCTTCGGCAGATCACCCGCATCTCCGGTCTGAAGAGGTGCTTGGCTCGTCTCGGCTGGGGCTGCAAGGTTTTGACCGGCCGAGGTAGCTTCCAAGGTGTCTGGGAGGTCGCAAAGATCAGGGTCGTAGTAGACACTCCCAGGCTGCCTCAACGTAGATTCTGGGGGAACTCCTGCCGCGTCAAGGCATTTGCCCTACGTTATCTCGCAGTATCCCCTGCAGACCTTGGCAAACTCCTCAGTCAGCTTGGTCTGGGTCTCTTGCACCCCCAGCAAGTAGGCAGCCTGCTTCTCGGCCTCAGCCGCTTCTTTGGCTAACTGGGCGTCTTCCTTGACCCTGGTAGCAGTATCCTTGGTCTTGTCTAGCTCAGCCCGAAGCTCTCTCACCAACGCCCTCTCTGTCTCCAGATTAATCTCGGTGGTGTACAACTTCTGGCGTTGGTCTTCAGCTTGCTTTTCAACAGTCCTCAGGCCTGCCTCCGCACTTTTCTTGGCCCTCGTCTCTTCTTTCAGCTGCTCGGAGATGCGGGCGCACTCGCTTTTTGCAGCACCCAGGGCTTTCTCAACTTCCTCCTTTGATTGGGCCTCAGCTTGCACTTCAATATCTTTCTTCTTGTTCCACTCCTCCGCGACAAATATCTGCTGGGCGATCTGCGCAACAGTCAAACATTCCTTATTGTTATTCTTTGGACGTTGCAAGAAGAAGGTAATAAAGTAAATTCCCTTACTATGCCTAGATCCCTCTTTAGGGATAAGAAAAGTTCCTGCTGGCTGAAGCGCCTGTAGGAATCAATGTCCCTCGGCAAGAGCAGGGGCTGCTCCAAAGCATCCGCAATGTAATCGGCCTTGCCTCCACCATAATTTCTGATGGAGGCATCATAGGGGATGTCCGCACCATCGAGCATTATCTTTGGGGGCCACGTCCGAGAACCCCGGCGCACATCGGCGGCTGGAGGGTCTTCCCTGCTTTCAGTAGAGGAAGCCCTTTTTCCCCTGGTATCCTGGGCCACCTTCTGCTGCTTGGACCCCTTTTTGGGCGCAACCTCAGTGTCTTCAGCCTCCGTCGCGACCCTTTTCTTCTTTAGATCCGGCAGTGGCTTTAAACTGGGATCTGACGGGGCTTGAGGGGGAAGAGGAGGGAGACCCACGGCCGGTTGAGATTCACCAGTGCCCTTGGAGACGGTTTTCAGTTTCCTATTCTTCATCAGCTCCGATAAGCTCTGCATGTCTTCGTCTGAAGAATAGGCAGACACGATTAGTCTCTCCGGATTAACAGCCGATTGCCTGTCCGTTTCCTCCTCGACGTCTATAATTTGAATCTCTTCCGAGGCCTCACCCTCAAATCTAAACTGATCGATCTGCTCGTCAAGTGAGGGTGTAGAAGATGCAACTCTTTCCTCCTCGGCTACTGGTTCAAGGGGAACTTGTGCAACAGGCTGAACAAGCAGTGGTATATCCTGTGGATTTGGATGAGGCACCGGAGCAAGGTCGAAGGGAGCTAAGAAGGTCTTCCGAGCCACGTCAATACGATTGATGCGGCGGTCCCCGAGTGTTATCGCGTTACCAATCGGCTGAAATTCGGACTTCGGAGTATAACCGAGGATAAGGGGAACGGACCAGAGCTGTCCGTCTTCACTTACGAAAATCTCTGACCGAAGAAGGTAGTTCAGAGCCGCAGTATTCGTGAGGCTTAGCCGCGGAGCCACGTGACGTCTATCTGTAAACATTGCAACGGAAGTGTCAGAAAAGTTCGAAATGTGACGAAAAGAATGCCGAATAGGTAAAAGTAAACAATGTTAGAGAATCTCAATGGGGGAGGTCCCACCTGGCTCTCATGGCTGGGTTGGGCAATGAATTCCTTCATGCCATGCGCCCGAGACGATCAGATAATCGTCCATCATCCCTTTGTTAGACTTGGGGAGACAGGATAGAAGCCTGACGACATCGGATCGGGACCTTAGGTAGTATCCCGCCCCCTCTTTGGTACGACACTCATACATATGTACCACATCGTGCCAGGTTAGGCCCAATCCTAAGTGACGGTTTAGGTCGTCAACTGCCCCTAAAATCCTAAACGTGTTAGGTGCGCACTGGTCAGGGCTAAGCCTATGGTCGGTGAGGTAAGTTCTGGTAACTGGACCCATGGGGATGGTCATCCCCCCTTCCAGGAAAGCGATAATGGGGATTATAACTTCACCCACTTCTCGGTCCGTTAGTAAACCCTCTGTGGGGCAATACTCCAAGCCCACATTCTGAGGAATGCGATATGTCGCCCTAAACTTCTCTATCTGAGATGGGCTGTCCACTAGGTATTTAAATCTACCCATGTTAGAGGAAGGGGAACGTGAAACGACAACTGAAGAAAGTCTACCAAATGGCCGAAGAGACAATCTGGACAGATTTCGAAAATCTCAAGCAAAAAACTTACGCAGAATCGAATTGGGAGATGTTCTTCAGCCTCGCGGGAGGATTGTAGCGGATTCTTAGACGGGTTGAAGTGGATGACAGGAAAGGCTCTGGAAGTCTGAACGCTTGGTTTCGCTGGAGAGTCTGAAACTTGTTAAATGGGAAAACGACCCCCTCTAGGACTTTATATAGAGGTGGGCAAAATAGTGGGACTTATCCCGCCCAAAACTTTTAAAAGGCAATCTCGTCCGTTGGATTTGCAACGTGCCGTCAGATTTTAGACAAGACGCTGCCTGGAGCAATTAATGATGCATCGGAAATGGCACGACAGCAGCGGTTATAAAGAAGGCGCATAAATTCATGCGCACACACGTGTGGAGTCAAAACTCAGTGCCCTCATTTGTCAAAAGATCAAAACCCCACTTTTTCTCTTCGGATGCGAGGTAAAAAGTGGAATTTTGAGGGGCTATTGTGGGTGAGAAAGCCCAACGCCACATGTTGGGCCTGTGGCCCAGTTCAGATACGACTCCCTGTCCGAAGAGGTTAAAAGTATCAATGCTCTGCCATCTTGGTGGAAGTGCAATCCATAAGGGACAAACGCTCCGTCCGAAGACAACCTGGTCGGGCCGAAGGGACCCTACCCAACAGAACAGCCCAGAACTTGATCGAGTAAATATGCTAAAGATCTCCCTGCCAGGGCAGAACTTCGGGCATGCCTAACTGCGTAGCTATCACGAAATATCTCGCCAATAAAGCTGCCACCGCCACATTTAATGCACTGCAGCAACTTTCCTGGCCGCATTTATGTGGAGAAGACACCTGAACAGTGCGTCTTCACCCACCACCACTCACTGCAAGTTAAAGCAAACAGCTGATGTGACTAGTACTCAAGTGAGTGCCTTGATGGAGGACAAGTGTGCGGTGAAGATGGGAAAAGGGTGTATATATAAGGGAAGCAAGTCTCACAGAGACGGGGAGGAAAAAATTTGTATTCACTAAGCCTTTAAATAGTAAACCTCTTCGGACTACAGGGATTTATCTTGTTGAATGCCTGACTCAATCCTTTTTTTTTTTTCCATTATTGGTTTTGTTCGTCTGGACCGTCGCTAAATCCACCACTAGCCCAGTTGTTTAACCCATTCTCTACAAATTTATTGTGGGAAATTTGGTGGGCTCATCATACAGAGAGTTGGTGCCTGGCCCAACAAATTTAGACCCCACATGAACAATGAAAGAAAACAAGAAAATGTTAATGGCTTAAAGGCAAGAATGAATTCGATATCTTTAAGACACTATTTGTCCCCACACAAGAATTTGTTAAAGGTTTGTCAATATCATATTTTGTCCATCTTCATATCCCCAAAAAGCCTGTCATTGGTCCCAGGTTAACCTAGACTACAATTTTTGAAAATCATTCAATGAGACATTGATAATGGAGTTGATTTAAGCATGGTTTTAAAAATTGGACCAGACTGGTCAGTTCAACTGGGAATTGGGCACCGGTTCAGTATGGTAAAAATACCCAAAACCGGCCAAAATTGTGTAATACCGGGAATCGGAGGCAAAAAGGGTCTTGCCTTTGGTCCGGTTTTAAAACCATGGATTTAATATCAAATGGTATAGATTAGGAACGTGCGATTAGGTAAAACCTTAATTAATTGGGCTAGGATTTGAGTTTGTTAGAAATCTGACCATACAATTGGAGTAAACTAATTGCCATTGGAAAGATGGTGGAAATTCCTTTAAAACAAATAGTCACAACCCTGGATTGGATTCGAGATGAACAAGATACCACAAAATCATTGAAAAACCTGTGCCCTCAAACTGATTTGATTTGAGTTTAAAATTGAACAACCAAAGTTGCACAAATTTGGACTCATTGAAACCATCCAATGACACAACAAAGAACACCCAAAAAGGAGGTTGCCACTTGGGTATGCGTCAAATTGTGCACCTAAAACCGAATTACACGAAAGCCTAAGAAAATTGCTTTTTCAAAGCTTCCCCAAGAATATATTTATAAGCTACGAGGCCCTAAATAGTAAATGCATTACTACAAAGGTTCTCCTATAAGCATTGTCATGGGAAAGCAAAGAAGAGAGAGCCTAATTTATTTGATT
Source organism: Quercus gilva (assembly GCA_023621385.1). Taxonomy (NCBI): domain Eukaryota; kingdom Viridiplantae; phylum Streptophyta; class Magnoliopsida; order Fagales; family Fagaceae; genus Quercus; species Quercus gilva. Next base: position 19,150,165 of record CM042479.1, on the reverse strand, counting down.
TTTTTGCCATTTAACACAATTTTCTTAACAATTTCGTTAACGCATATTTTCAAAACTATTTAAGAAACTAAAATCTCGAATCTTTAAGACTCAAGTTCAATAAAAAAAACTCAAGTTTTAGAGACTCGAGTTTCCTGAGGTGACAAAACTAATGCGAGAAAAAACTTACGTGAATTCGAGTCTCTCAAGTCTAGAGACTCGAGTTTTACAAGGGAAAAAAATTTCTCAAAAAGGCCAGGAAAAGAAGTCCATGTCGTGTGACTGTGTCCCACCAATTTGAAAAGAAGAGAAGGTGATGTCCCGTCAAAACAAACTCAGCAGAGCAACAATGAAGAGAAGCAATGCCTCCCATTCACATGTCCCATCAAAACAAACTCAGCAGAGCGACCTTTTATCTTTTTTTAGATAACAAGTGACAATATGTGCTTCCTACTTCAGCTTTTTTGGTCTCCCATCTAACCATCAGATCTAAAGATGATCAGTTTTTTTTATTTCTTCTTTTCGTTTTCTTTTGAGGAACTCAGGTTTCACATAGATTTTTTTCTACATCAATTTTGCCACTTCATGGAACTCGAGTCTTTAAAACTTGAGTTTCTTCATTGAACTTGAGTTTTATTTCTTCACTGAACTCAAGTTTTAAAGACTCAAGATACTAGTTTTCTAGATAGTTTTGGAAACATGCTAACTAACAAAATTGTATTAATTTGAAGAAAAAAAATTCCCTCATTTATCACATACATCCTTTCCAGATTTTTTACAATTTAATACCAAAATGCTAACAATTTTGTTAGTTAGCATTGTTTCCAAACTATTTAGGAAACTGACATCTCAAGTTCACTATAAAGACTCGAGTTTTATGTGCCGGTAGAGCTGAGGGGGATTAAAAAAAATCCACGTGGAACTCGAGTTCCCTCAAACAAGAACAGAACATATTCCATTGGAAAATAGACCGACTCAGAAGTGTAGAAAACACAAACCCAGAATAGCAACCCAGAAAACAAAAACCCAGAATAGAACATATTCCATCGTAGACAGACCAAATCAGAAATGCAAAAAACAAAAACCCAAAACAGTGACCTAGAAAACACAAACCCAAAACATAAAATATTTCACCGGAGACAGAACAACCTAGAAAACACAGAAAACAAATTCTAAGACAAACCAGAAAACATAGAAAACAGACCTTTGGTGCCGAGATCAACAAACGCAAGCCGCTCCGGTGCTGAGATCGTCAAACCCAAGCTGCTCCGGTGTCGAGATAGTAATTTTTGGGTTTGGGTTTTTGAGAAATGGGTTTTGGATGTTTAAGGAAGGAGAAGAAGAAGGAAGAAAGCTAGAGAAGGAAGAATTGTCTAGAGAAGAAGAAATGGGACAGCGAATTTCTTTTAAGGGAAGAACTGTGTTGAGTTTTTGAGGCTTGGAAGAAGAGAATGGGACAGCAAATGGAGAAAAAAAAATGATGGAGAGTAAAAAAAGATCGAATGAAGAAGACAGTGTAGTAGGAACTCGAGTTCCACGTGGATTTTAGGTCCACCTCAGCCTTACTAGCACATAGAACTGGCGAAAATGGGTAACTAAACATAATTATCCAACTATATAGTTAGCAGACAATGTTTACAAACTATATTTTTTTACTAGCATCTCGAGTCTCTTAGACTCGATTTTGGCCTATAAATCGAGTCTCAAAGACTCAATTTTCATGGTCTAATCACCTCTGATGTGGTATTTTTTTTTCCACGTGGAGACCACTTGAAAATTGAGTCTCTAAGACTTGATTTACAAACCAAAAAAATTTAAAAAAATTTTAAGTCTCATGCGCGGCCTCACCTCACCAGATCAGATCAGATCAGAGAGAGAGAGAGAGAGAGAGAGAGAGAGAGAGAGAGATCAGATTAGAGATCAGAGAGAGAGAATGACTAGATCAGAAAGAGAGAGAAAGAGCACGCGCGACCCAGGCCGCGCGGCCTGGGCTCACCTAGCCTGGGTCGCGCCGGCCTGGGTTCTTTCCCTCTTCTTCGGCTTTTTTTTTTTTTTTTTTTTTCTTCTTCTTCTTCTTCTTCTTGCTCTGATTTCTTTTTCGCTGGAGCTGTTGTTCTGATATATATGGGCTTATAAATCTAGTCTCAGATACTCGATTTCCATGTGGACACCACGTGGAAAAAGTGCCAACTCAGACTCGATCAAAACATGAAAATCGACCCTCAAAAACTCAATTTATAGCCCTAAATCGAGTCTCTTAGACTCGAGATGCTAGTAAAAAATATAGTTTGAAACTATCGACTACTAACTACATAGTTGGGATTTTATGGTTATTTACCCATTTTGTCCCATAGAACTCAACTCTAGTCTCTTAAACTTGAATTGCTACAGGAACTCAAGTCTAAGAGACTCAAGATGCTAGTTTCCTAAATAGTTTGGAAACATTTCTAACTAATGAAATTGTTAGCAAAATGATGTTATTTTGCAAAAAATCTCATCCTTTCCCATTCAATCACACTCCAAAGATACAAGTCTCTCTCTTTTATTTTCTATTCTTTATTTTCTTTTTTCTTTCATTTTCATTCACCCATTAACACAAAAACCTCTCTCATCGTTTTTTCATTCACACTTCACACTCCAAGAACACTCTTCATTTTGCTAGGCATGGATAAACCCCACTATTAAAAGACCTATTTTCTTTCTTTCTTTTTTTCCTTCCATATTCTTTCAATCATTCTCTATAACTCTTTGATTCCTTCATTCACCCATTCACAAAAAAGAAACTATCATTTTTTCTTTCTTTCTCACACATAAACTCCCTCCATCTCTTAAATATTCCATAAACACTCATCTCAATCTCACATCCAAGAACACAATCACCATTCTCAAGAATTTTTCTTACTTTCCACCATAAGTTATACCATTTTTTTTACTTCTTTGACAGTGTATGTGTAGATTTTTCATTTTTCCTTTGTTGTGTGAATCAAGATTAGTTTACTTTGTGGGGGAAAATAGGCATTTGCCCTTAATTTACAAACTATGCAGCAAAATACCCATGTTTTGAAACATTTTAGCAAAATGCCATTGTTTTTGAAACTCGATTTTAACAAAATCGAATTTTGTGTAAAATTCGATATCCTCAAAATTGAGTTCTATATATATTTTTAAGTGAAACTCGACATTAGTTTCACTCAAATTTTCAAAAAAATTTAAGTGGCAAAATATGCATAGAACTTGACATTGCTAATGTCGAATTCCACCTGTAACTCAATTTTGTTAAAATCGAATAACAATGGTATTTTGCTAAATAATTTCAAAATAGGTGTATTTTACTTCATAGTTTGTAAATTAGGGGCAAATGCCCCTTTTTCCGTATTTGTGTTTGGTTTTCTTTGTGGACAAAGGTGCATAAGCTAGTCTCATGACTAATGTGTGAACATGTGCCCAATAATCATATCATTTTCTTGACCCTTAATTATGTCTTTGTGTGGGTTTAGGTCCATTTGATGTTTGCATAAACCTGAGGATTAACCTAAAGGGTTTTAAATTGATGTCATTTAAAGGGTGGCACTTGTGTCCAGTGGCCAGTTCCATTGGACACATTGGGATGCGGACATGTGTCCAATCCAAAGGGTTTTAAATTGATGTCATTTAAAGGGTGGCACTTGTGTCCAGTGGCCAATTCCATTGGACACATTGCGATGCGGACATGTGTCCAATCTTAGACACATGTTCGTATCCCAATGTGTCCAGTGGAACTGGCCACTGGACACAATCCGTTCCCTCATTTAAATAACACCATTTTTCTTTTGATCCTAAGGAGAGGGATTTTCCATTTGGGATTTGGTCATTTTTTCAAAGGTGGCTCGACAAAATTATCCTTTACATTTCATCATTTAGATAATGTTGTTTTCTTTTGATCCGTAGTAAGGTTTTTCCATATGGATTTTTGCCATTTTTGGATTAATGTTAGGGACATATAAAATAACACAATTTGCGCCACAACTCGCTTACGTGACGAGCTGTGAGTAGTAACGATATGATGGTAGGTCCATATGGGGACACATCTTTACCATTTGCAACTCACCACGTGAGCAAGTTATGTCATTTTATATGTCCCCTATCATTACTCTTCCTTCCCATGGACCTAATAGGATCATTATTTACATGATTACATCTCATATTTAAATATCTTTTTTCTTTTGATCCTGAGAATGGTTTTTCCATGTGGGGCTAGACTATTCTTTCCATGGGTCAGACAGGGCCATTATTTACATTTTGTAATTTACATTGTCGTCTATATATCTATATAAAACTGAAACCTTTGAAGCTCCCACATTTTTACACATCAGCATTATTTAAAAAAAAAAAAAAAAAAAACTAAAACCCTTAACTATTTCTCCCCAATTAAAAAAATAAATAATAAAAAAAAAAACTTAAACCCTTAACTATTTCTCCCCAAAACAAACCCGATAAAATTTACTCTCTTTAACTCCTAAACAAAACCCAATACAAAAACCTATTTCTCAATCTCTGACTCTGTGTCTCTCCTTCAAACGCAAACACAAACTCAACCCAACAAACACTGCAAGACCATACGCAGGAACCCAAAAACAGAAAACCTAGACACAGAGCTTTCTCTCTTCCACGGCGACGGTAAGCTTCAATTGAAGAAAGTGAAAGTAAACCTAACATCAGACTGCTGGAACAGCTACAGGTAAAATCTTTTATATTAGTTTTGGGTGTTTAATAGGATTTAGGTTCAGCTACTTTGTTTGGTTTTGATTTAAGAAATTGGTTCAAATTTTGTTTTGACTTAGAATTGGTTTTTATCAATACTCGAAACCCTAATATAGGTTCTCCCTCAATTTTGGTTCCTTTCAATATATCAAATTTTACTATAGGATTGGGGATATGGGTTTTGGCATCAGAATCAACCCCACATTATAGCGTATTGAGTTTGAGTCTAAAAGCGTGACCTGCACATTAAGCAATCTAGGTTAGATTATAAACTGTCATGGGGTGGGATTATGGAAACATTTGTGCTAATCTAAAATTTCAGCTTTTACTAAATGAAGCAGGCTTGATTTTGATCACAGCAAGATAGAGAGGTGTTCATTTTCAAGGATCCCTAAGCATGTTTTTTTGGATTATGAATCTTTTGATATGGTGTGGTGGGTAAAGGTCACAGATTCAAAAATATACCAGTAATTGATTTGTATTTCCCTTTTAAAAAATAAATTTTGTTTTTAATTTTATGATGGGTTATGGAATTAAAAGAAAATACGAAGAAGAAAAAGTAGATTTCACATGTTTTTTATGTTTTGCAAAGTATGTCATGCTGGAGAATGTTTTGTTTTATGTAACTTGTATTTATTTTAAGGGACCAAATAGGTGATGGATACAGTTGACACAAATTGTTGTGCTGAGAGGTGTTGGATTTGATTGGTTAGATCAAATTGAAAAGTCTTTAGTCCTTTGGTTATATCTAGGAGTATTTAACCCTTTGTGGGAGGAAAAGTGCATAATTTTATTAAATAAATTTAAGGCCTGTACTTATTTGAAATGTGGCGATCATGACAGGTTTGGATGCTTCATTTTTGAATTAGTGAAGAGGATTTAACAAGCCATTTGAATTTGTAAATCACTATGATAGAAGGAAGCTTCAGAGTAAGTATTTAGGATAATCTGATAGAAAACTTTCCATCCTTACTAAAATACTGAAATGGCCGTTTACTTAATTGTTCTAGAAAAAACATAGCGATTATTTACTTTTTTGTTGATGGGTCGGTTCGATTTTCTTTAAAAACTTTGTATTACATGTTGATATTGGTAACATAAATGTACGTACATATGTTTTGTTTGAAACATAATTTCCAATTAGCTTTTGTATAGCAGACAGTTTAGCCTCATTATAAAAATTGCTAGTGTGTCTTAAACTGAGTAGAATTTATTTAATTCAGCAACCTACTTATTTTAAGATAAGTGTTAATGTAATTTAAAAGTTCCACTTATTAAGCCAAGAGCAGCAGCTTTTGTATTTAAATCTTTTTGAGATTAGTGTGGAGCATTTCAATTAAAAAGAAGCTTGGATTTGCCACAAGCCAAAAAATATATTAATACATAAATAAAAAATTTTGGCTAAAAGAAGCTTTTGTATTTTGATTTTCCTAATTGTAAAAATTGGCTTTGTCATAACTAAACAAGCATATCTTATAACAAATTGATGACATTTAATTGAATCTTCTTTGCTCATGAAGGTAGTAAATAATGAACTTTTTCTGTGATCATGAAGAACCAAGTAAGGGTTTCCACCAGGTATATAAAATTTGTTAACTCTGACAAACTTTAGCAATTTGGGAAAACCTTTTAACATTTTTGGCAGTTATAAATAAACAGTACAAAAATGTGAATATGAATTTGAAATTCAATTAATTTTTTATTGATATTATTCTTGAATTACAAAGTTAGAATTCAATCTGCATTTGTAAAATTACCATCAAATTTTGAGAATTTGACTTTTCATTGTACTGTGGTTCATCTATTTGATTTTTAAATAGTTTTTATGTTTGTATTTGTGATTAAAATGAGTCTGGATGCTACAATGGGTCATGAGTTGTACTCACAACCTATCCAAGCATCAACAATAGCAACAATGACAATGACACGAAGGTACTCTAAAGTCTCTATCCCTGACTTGGCCATGTTTTTAAAATACTTTTGCAATCACTTTGGTCCTGCACATCTACTTCTCTATTTGGTAACCAAATTTAGTTTTATTTGTAGAGCTAAATTTCAGTTTCTTTGTTATTTGTATATATCAGCATATATTATATCTTGATTTTGTTTAGTCATTTTATCTTCAATCATAATTGCAAATTGGTCATGAAATCCTTGATTTGAAAGGAATTGTCTTAGAGTGGTTTGTAAGTAGATTTTAATACGGTAGAAACATAAAGTCAAATTTCCATTTTAAATTTTGGTTGCATCAATCTTGATGCTAGAGTTTAAATTGGTGAATGGTCATTGTAACACCCCAACTTAAATTGCATATTTAATTTATGGGTTACATGCATGTTAGTATCTTAATTACTTTTAAGTGCATGAAGTGTTGATTTTGTAAAGATTATAAAGAATTGAAATGGCTAGTGGTGTCATGAATATATATATATATATATATATATATACTTAGTATGATGCATGGTTGGTGTTTTAATTAGGCATATGATGCATGAGATATGATAGTGAAAATTCTACCCACATGCAACCAATGAGAAGTCAACACATATAGTACTAAAGCACCATGCATGTGGACAAACCAAAAGGGCCAAGACTTGGCCGGCCATGCAAATTCACTAAGAGCCATTTTTCTTGACTTTTCTCAAGCAATTAAAACATCCAAGAAGTTATGCTTCTCTTATTTTTCACGGGTACACACACACACAAATCAGAAAAATGTAAGTGTGAATGCAAGAAAAGTTGAAGAAAAGTGGGTGTGATATTTTCTACCCTATCATCACACGTAGCCCACCCCCAAAGTCAATGTTCTTATCCTTATTTTGCTGTTCCAGAACAACTTCTAGGTTCATTTCTCTTGTTCTTTTTGTTTATTTCCTTTAGCTCTCGGCAACTTCTCTCCCTCACTCTCACACCAAGAATCATAAACATCTCTCTAAGAACAAATTAAGAGTCTAAGCACTAAGGTTTCATCTTCAAAAGGGTGTGGGTAAGTGAATTTAAACCTCATATGATTTTGTGTGTATTTGAATAGTATGATTGTTTTGTTTATTTTCCTTCTCTGTTCTCTGTTCTGATTTTAGAAGTTAATCTTGTGATTCTATTTTAGTAATTTGAAAGTTGATGGTGTTATGGTCTATTGGATGCTGATTAGGGTATTTTAATATGTATTGTATAAGTATAAAAATACCCAAATGAAATTAAGGCTAATTGCTATTTGTTGATGATTTTTGTAAGAACATGCACTGAAGCTGTCACTGTGACAGATTTGATGTTTACAACAAGAAAATTCTGTATTAAATCATGTGTTGTGAATTAGGATGCTAGGAGTAGTTTTTATGAACCCTGAGACATGTAGGGTTGTTATGGAAGTGGTCTCACAGTATTTGGATGAGTATAAAAATAATGGTGTAATTTCTAAGTTGCATGAGTTTCTGCCAGGACAGATTTGAACATGTTGAATTGTATGATTTTTAATAAATCATGGATTTATGTTTTGACTCCGAAATTTTTATGGTATATAATATACATACAGGGGAGTAGTTCTGTAAATTTTCATGCCATTTGGATGTGTTTGGACAGCCCATTCGTATTTTACAAATGGGGCTTTTGCTGCTGTAATGAGCAGTACACAGGGTAGGATAACTCTGATTTTGTAGATTTAATTCTCAAGCTAGGGTGAATGTTTTGAGCTATAATTTAGTAGGCTCATCCTTTGGTATGTTTTGATTACATATAAATTTTATGCCCTGGTTTAGATATGGTTTGGATGCATAATGTGTCTAATGATTGTAGCATATGCTTTGGGGAACTTATTGTGATGGGAATTAAGATTTTCTTGAGTTTGAGAGTTAGGTTATGATTAAGGATAAGTTTAAATACTTAGGAAGAGGTTGTCAATAATAAGTTTTGGTTTTCATTTAGGTGACGAGGACGAGAACGAGAACATGGACACTTGAGCTCCTTTTATACAATCTCTCGCGTCTTCGGTTTTCAGGTAAGGGATACGTGACATGTGCGTTGATAAGTGTAAGGGCTATTTAGAAAGTTATTATGCATTAAAACCTTTTAATTGGAGATACTACATATACATGATTTAAGTAAAGATATATGTTTATGAATTGTTAAATTAAAGTATGTATTGAGAATGGCGGTTCGTCCGCACTCAATTAAAGTAAGTAATGAGGATGGCAGTTCGTCCGCGCTCAATTAAAATAAGTAATGAGGATGGCGGTTCGTCCGCGCTCAAGCAGAGTATTATTGAGGATGGCGGTACGTCCGCGCTCAATCAAAGTATAAGTTTACGTAAAATGTCATAATAATTTATGAGAAGAGGTTTATGAAGGAAATGATTATTTTATATTAATTTAAAGAGTTAATATAAGTTTAGTGACGTTGTAAGAAATGCAAGGAAATTCAATCTGAAATATTTTGTAGTATTAATCCGATAAGAAAATGAGAACAATTACTTCCCTATGAAAAATATGTAAATTGTTATTATGAATAGTATAAGACACTATGCATGAAAAATGTTATCCTTTCTGAATATCCATGAAACATTTATTTTCCCTGCATTCTTATTAAAGGCCCATGGAGCGTAAAACCTTACTAGGCTTCGTAGCTCACCCTATTATATTTCAGTGCACAGGTTCTTCCTAGAAGCAGTGAGAGTATGAGAGGTGGCAAGGATGCTGTGTTTTCTCGTTTATTAGAATGTAGAGTTTTTGTTGTTTAGTAGTTTAGCTCTTTTGTTGTATAGAAGGAATCAAGATATACTTGATTCTAGAGCACGTATGTAATTCCGTATCTTAGTTTGTTTTGAACCCCAGTTGTATGTCTTTGGGGTTAGGGTTGTAATAAGAGTTTTACTAAACTTTTAGCTATGTAATATTTATATGAATACCCTAACTTTCAGCCAGGTGGTAATCTTCCAAGTTTAAAGGGAATGAAATTCAGGGTTTCATCATTTTGTATATTATGGTTTTTATGGAAGAAAATAAGCAGGTATTCAAGAAACAAATCCTGAATAAGCCCCTTAAATTTAAGTTGGTTCGTGTTAGTATTAAGTTAAACTTGATATTAACATGTCGGTCATGCTCTAAATCCTGAAATACAGGTTTGGGTCGTGACAGTCATTGCTTAATACTACCAAGTAAAACAAATTTGGCACTTAAGTTTTTGCTATAAGGAATTTCAGACTTTGGTCTATGTTATTTAACCTGACTTATGGTCATCTTTTTCTATATCTCACAAATGACATATTTTTCTTTGAAGTGATTGGCATTATTAAAACAAAGGCCTTGATAAAAGAAAGTTAGTTGTTGTACATCATACTGAATGTCTCACATATTATTAGCATCTTTTGGAACTTTAGGAAAATTGGGAACATGTTAGAAAATTTTCCTTCCTATTTCAGTTCTGCATTTACATACTTTAATATTTACACTCATTTTTAGGCATTGTATTTCATAATCTTCACTTGATTATTTGTTGTCTCAGTGTACTATTCAATCAAAATACAGAATTTAAGTTTTGGGGCCATCAAAGTTGTTGGCATGGAAGGAACATATATTCCAATCCTTCATATGAAAGCCTTGAACTCATTTCTAAATATTACATTTACGTTGACATATTTTTCTTTAATATTCTTGTAGGACCTTGATGCACTCCTTTCTCACACCACATTCATTTTCTTCTTATGCAATCCTTACAGCAACTTTCTGTTTGTTTTGTTGAAGGATTTATTAAGATGCTTCTTTATTATTTTATTTTCCCCCCATTTTAGAGTTATGTGCAAGTGCAGTTCATGTCGGTCAAAGAAGTATACACCAAGAAGATCAAATTCTACCTGAATTATTATTAAGAATTTTCATTTTCTAGCTTTCGTTACTTTTTTATTTTTCAATTAGGTGGTACTCTCCATATCTATGTAAAAAAGTCAGTATTTTCTTTTAAGCCTTTGTGTTTTTGGCAATCTTTACACCAACCTGGACAATTCCATTAAGACAAAGAAACCAATGATGTTTCATAGTTATCAGAAGGACAAGATCACAAGGACTCATGTTGAAGGTCGAGCAAGTTTGGATTGTAGCTGTTAACTTAAGCAGAGAGGCAGAGTATCAGAATAGAGCAATAGAAGAATTGTAGCTGTGATTGTATAAACGACAATGTTTATATTTTAAACAGCTATACTACCTATACTTTAGGATTAGTTTAATTCATAGCTATTATTTATCTACACGTGTATTAATCTGATTGGTTGTAGAGGCTAGATTCATATATTGTGGAGTTAGTAATAAGTTAGTTACTCTCAGACTTTGTATAAAAACTTGATGTACTTTTATTTTCTTTCAATGCAATATAGAATTCTCTCATCAAATTCTCATAATAGTTACTTTGTTGTCTCAAATGACATAATGCCTCAATGAAAGAGCTAGCAAGATGCTCTAAAATATTGGCACCTAAAAAGCTCAAAATTCCATTTTTTACAATTTTGAGTCCAACCTTAGGAACAAACTCTGGCAACCATGGTACGACTCCACCGTGTAGATTAACCCTATCCTACAAGAACTTTCCCGTGCAACACACGAGTTAGCGACTAGTTCAAATGATATTGTTGTCCTTTTACTCGTGGTTAGATTCTCGTGCGAGTTTTCAACTTACGTGATCAATGCATGATCGCAAGGACCCACCAAAGGGCATTTGCATCTTGTTGGAAGCCAAAATGTGGCATAATTTCGGAAAGGCTCCCCTCCCGTTTAAAACTCTCATGTTTCCTTCCATTTTAATATAGATGGGGGACACGTGGCAAGTAACAAATCTAACGGTAGAAAATAAAACACATTACAAAATATTTTTTATTCTTAATTGCTTGCACCTTTCAGTAATCTCCTTGCAAACCCACTGGGGCCATCACTGATGCAACAACGACTTTAAGCAAACAAGATGGAGCCATTGGAGATGATGCGTCTTACAACGACTTTGCAGCAAATAGAACAAAGCCATCGGAAACTATGGCAAAGGCTCAGGACTTGCCTCTCCGTTGATTGAAACACATGAACTTTTATTGATGGTGGGATTTATCTGTGAATTCCCATGCCTGAAACTCACATCAAATCTGATCCAATTCTCCAAAACCACCATCTATAAAATAAAAAGCACTATCAACCCATCAACCACCCACAACACATATTCATTCTACCCATATTCGCAAATCTAGAGAAACCAAACCCACATTTAAAAAACCCAGCCTCTGCCATCGAACCAAACGGCCCAACTTATCTAGTTTTGCTCCACTACAAGCTCATCGGAGGACCTCCATTTCGTGTGCCACTGCCGGACCTAGCTAGCCTCGACGGCGTCAACGCTCTAGCCACAACACTCACCACCACATCAGTCCTAACTGCCACAGTTTCTTGGGTGTGTCCCTCGCAGTCGCACACAACCAAACTGCAATGAAAAATTTCTAGCATGCTTTGAATTGAACACCTTTAATGCTCAGACCATGAGAGTGCTGACGGGAGAAAGAGGAAAAAGAAGGGAAAAAGAGACAAAAAAATTGAGAGAATGACATGGCATATTTTTAGCCTTTAGATTGTTTATCTGCCACATGTCCTTTATCTATATTAAAATGGGAGAGAATGGAAAAGTTTTAAATGGGAGGGAAGCCTCTCCCCATAATTTCAACTTTGGATGCAAGTGTTGTAATTGTATCCCTACTGAAAGTGTCGATCGGCACCCAAAGAGTGCTAAATGGCATTTGTCCCCTATACCGTTTTCTTTTTTAAAGCCCGTTTTGTCAAGCTTTGTCCACTCTTATGCGTGCACACATACATAGATCTATATTCATGCATACATTACATGAATTATATATATATATATATATATGGATTTGATGGGACTGACGAACTCTCTTTCCTTGGACGACCTCATTGAATACATTCATCCACCTCCACATAGCATGGATGAAGGCAGGCGAGTCATTAATAAGAGGATTCAATACCTCGGAAAATTATCAACTAGCTGTCAGATTGATGGAAGCTCATCAAAACTCACATTAATAAGCCCTAAGGTGTTACAAGAAGAGCACTAAAACCACAATTAAGGCCTTAACGGCTAGAAACTATGAAGCTATATATATACACTCATCAAAGACAGACAAGGTACATGGATTCACCCAAAAATACTCTTACATAGATACTCTGATATTCAGAACTCTCTTATTTCACTCAAAAAAGCTTCTATATACTAACTTTGGCATTAGAGGCGTTATGGTAGGCACAACACCGATGACCACCTAAGGAGAGCTTTTGTCCTATGTTTTGCAAGAATAAAGATGAGGATTTAGCTTCATCTGGACAAACCAACTTAATTAACGATTTACGCATCATCAGTTTGGCGCCGTCTGTGGGAATGACATTTTCGCATTTAGGTTTGAAAGCATAGTTCCAGTCAATTCCCAAATTTAGATGGAGTCCAACCAAGATCCTGCGACTAGCATGGAAGAACTCACCAGGCAGAATTAGGAGATGAGGCTACGGCTTCAACGAGAGGAGAATCGATCTAGGACCAATCAAGAAGACGAAGGAGATAGTCATAGAAAGAGCGACCGTCGAAGACCAACTACTCCAGATGAACCAAACTCGGATCTTCTCTGGGAAATAAGAAAGGAGATGGATGAGTTAAGGAATGCCATTAAAGGAAAGACAGACTAAAGCTTGGATAGAATGGTCAGGACGACAGATTCACCTTTTACGGCAGTAGTCCTGGAATGCCCATTGCCGTCAAAATTTCGCCTACCCCAGCTTGAACCATTTGACGGACTTAAGGACCCCTTGGACCACCTAAACACATTCAAGACGACACTAGATCTTCAACAACCTCCTGACGAAATACTGTGTCACTCTTTCCCCACCACTCTTAAAGGACTTGCAAGGGAATGGTTCACAAAGTTACCAACATCGTCCATCGACAGCTTTGAGCAATTGAGCAATTCCTTTCTACGCCACTTCATCAGATGACAGCGCTCGAGAAGGCCAGCAGACCACTTACTCACCATCAGACAAGGAGAGAAAGAGACCCCGAGGTCGTATGTGAAGCGTTTCACTTGAGAAAGTTTAGAGGTAGACGAAGCTAATGACAAGGTGCAGTTAGCAACCTTTAAAGCTGGATTGAAATCCAGGGAGTTCATGGTCTCACTCGTGAAGAATCCTCCAAATACGATGGCAGAGATGCTCTTGAAGGCACAGAAATACATGAACGCAAAAAGGAGGGAATGAAGACGATCGGAGAGGACGATCGAAGAGAACGAAAAAAGGAGCGCCCAGATAGTCAAACTAACGATAGGGGTAAAAGGAAAGACGAAAAAACCCCTTGAATGGTAAAATTCACCCCTTTAGTATGCTTGTTGACAAAATTTTGGCATAGATTAAAGATGAACACTACCTCAAATGGCCAAGGCCATTACATTTATCACCCAATGTATGTGACAAGAAGAAGTATTTCCATTTCCACAAGGATCACGACCACTACACAGGGGAATGCAGGGACCTAAAGGAGCAGATAGAAGAACTCATATGAAAATGGAAACTGCAAAGGTTTGTGAAGAAGAGGGAACCTAGTAGGTCCAAAGACAATAACAAGGACAAGCGCGAAGCTTTACCAAAAGACGAGGACCACACGCCCCAACATCCGCCAAGTGTGATCGGGGAGATAAAAATGATCATAGGTGGGCCGTCTGCAGAAGGTTCATTCAGATCCCTCAAGAAAGCATATTAGAGGCAGGTGAACAACGTCCACAGAATACCCCCCTTGAAGCAAAGACGAACAGACAAGGACATGTTTTTCTTGGAAGAAGATGCTAGGGGAGTGAAGCAATCTCATGACGATCCCTTGGTCATAATCCTCACGATAGAAGGGTTTAACACCAGGAGAATCCTTGTGGATAATGGCAGCTCTACGAACATCATCTACCTCTCCGCTTTTCAACAGTTAAAGCTAGATCGAGGAAGGCTACGTCCTTTTAAGTCCCCCCTCGTCAGCTTCAGTAGGGACATGGTGTACCCCAAAGGCATAATGACATTAACAGTTATAGTAGGATCTTATCTATGACAGCTAACTCGTCAGTTGGATTTCTTGGTGGTAGATTGTCCCTTTTCGTATAATGTGATCATTAGGAGGCCCATACCCAACCGCTGGAAGGCAGCCATGTCCACCTATTTCCTAAAGATGAAGTTTCCAACGGAAAATGGTGTAGGTGAAGTAAAAGGAGACCAAGTACAGGCTAGGGAGTGCTACCAAACAGTGTTGGCAGCCAAGGAAACCATACGTGGTTGATCGAGGAAAAAGAAGAAGAGAAGGTGGAAGCCCTGGAAATTGTAGAGCTGGTAGACGGGGAGCCAACGAAGACTACCAAAGTAGGGATGACCATGAGTGTAGACACGAAAAAGAAGCTAGTCCAATTCCTTAAGGAAAACCTAGACATTTTTGCCTTGAGCCACGAGGACATGCCAGACATATCCACAGAAGTTATCCAACACAAGTTAAATGTGGACCCTAAGAAAAAGCCCATCCAGCGGAGATGAAGAGCATTTGCTCTAGAACAAAATTAGTTGATCATGGATGAAGTAAACAAACTACTAGCAGCAGGCTTCATCCGTGAGGTCTACTACCCAGACTGGCTGGCCAACGTCATCCTTATAAAGAAGGAGTACGGGAAATGGAGGATGTGCGTAGACTTCACAGACTTGAACAAAGTCTGCCCAAAAGACAGCTTCCCCCTGCCGAGGATAGATCAGAGGGTGGATTCCACAGTAGGGCATAAGCTCCTAACATTTATGGACACATTCTCAGGGTACAACCAGATAAAAATGGCAGAGGAAGACCAGGAGAAAACCATCTTCATCACAAGCCAGGGGCTCTACTGCTACAATGTGATGCCCTTCAGGCTGAAAAATACAGGAGCAACCTACCAAAAGTTAGATGTTCAGTAAACAGATCGGGAGAAACATGGAGGTGTATGTGGACGACATACTCGTCAAGAGTAAAGAAGAGTTTGCTCACCTGGACGACCTCCAAGAGATGTTCACAACTCTCAGACGATATCAAATGAAGTTAAACCCCAACAAGTGTGTCTTTGAGGTGGCGTCAGGGAAGTTCTTAGGGTTCATGGTGTCCTAGAGAAGAATAGAAGTAAACCCAGAAAAGGTACGAGCTATACTAGAGATGGCGTCACCCAAAACCGTGAAAGAAGTTCAAAAGCTTACAGGAAGAATAGTAGCGCTCAACATGTTTGTCTCGAAAGCAATGGACAAATGCCTGCCTTTCTTCAAGAAGCTAAAGCAAGCCTTCGTCTGGATGGACGAGTGTGAGAAAACTTTCTAGGAACTCAAGAAATACCTAAGCCATCCGCCCCTCCTGAGCCAATCTAAGGAGGGAGAAAAACTGTATTTATACTTAGCAGTATCAGCTACAGCCGTGAGCGCTGCCTTAATTCGAAAAGAAGACAAGAGACAACTCCTAGTTTACTATGTCAGCTAGGCCTTCCAGGGGGCGGAAGCCAAATACCCACGAATAGAAAAGATTGCATTCACTTTGATTGTAGCTTCACGCAAGCTACGCCCCTACTTCCAAGTGAACCCTATCCTCGTGATGACAAACCAACCTATAAAGAAGTCAATGGATAAGCCCGAGGTAACAGGAAGGATGATCCAGTGGGCTATTAAGCTTAGCCAATTCGACATTGGCTACCACCCCAAGACAACTATCAAGGCGTAGGCACTGGCAGATTTCGTCGTCGAATTTACAATTCCTGACGAGGAAGGGGCCATAGACGAGGTGGCAAGATGGATGATTCAGACTGACGGTTCGTCAGTCCAAAAGAGGGCAAAGTAGGAGTCATAATCATCACCTCTGAAGGAGAGATGCTCAAGTATGGAGTTCAGTTAGCATTCTCAGCCACCAACAATGAAGCTGAATACGAAGGAGTACTAACGGGTCTAAAGGTCGGGAAGGCACTAAGGGTCATAAACTTGCTTCTCTAGAGCGATTCAAAGCTTTTCGTAGGCCAGATAAAGGGAGAATTCAAAGCAAATGAGGAAAGGATGTAGAAATACTTGAGGTTGACAAAGCTATTGACACAAGAGTTTGATCAAGTAGAGTTCACACAAATCCCCAGAAGCTAGAATATAGGGGCAAACAAGTTGGTGAAACAGTCATTGTCAGAAGCAGGACCAACGAGTGAAGATCTTAAGATTGAATTCTAGAGATGCTCCAACATCGAAGAAGGTCACACCTTCACAATCCAGAGCGAAAGCAACTGGATGACCCCAATCTTATCCTTCCTTCAGGACAAACGGCTCCCACAAGCCGTCGAAGAGGTAAGGAGCAGCAAGGTTCACAATCTTGAATGATACCTTGTACAAGAGAGGCTTCTCCACGCCCTACTTAAGGTGTGTCAACGAGGAGGAAGCCAAATATATTTTGAAGGAGATCTACAAAGGAATTTGCAAAGACCATGCAGGCCCGAAATCCCTGATTGGCAAAGTTATTTGAACAGGTTGTTCTGGCCTACCCTGCAGAAAGATGTAAAGGAGTTCATCAAGAAGTGCGATAAATGCCAAAGGTTTGGAAACATCCAGTGTATCCATCCGAGAAACTGACGACAATATCCTCACCGTGGTCGTTTGCTCAGTGGAGACTTGACAACGTTGGCCCATTACCCCAAGGTAAAAGACAGGTAAAATTTTTACTTGTTACCATTGATTATTTCACAAAATGGGTTGAAGCAGAAGCACTATTAACCATAATGAAGGCGAAGATCCAGAACTTTGTGTGGAAGAACATAGTCTGCCGATTCGGGATACCACGAACGATCATATTAGACAATGGGCGGCAGTTTGAAAGTCAAGGTTTCAAGGAATTCTGCTCAGGGCTAGAAATTAAGAATCTATTCTCATCCCCTAGTCACCCCCAAGCTAACAGTTAGACGGAAATGACAAACCGAACCCTGCTCAAGATCATTAAGGCTTGGCTGGACGAGGCAAAGGGCGCATGGCTAGAAGAATTGCCCAATGTTTTGTGGGCATACAGGACTACAACAAGAACCCCAACAAGAGAGACCCCCTTCAGTCTCACCTATGGCATTGAAGCAGTAATTCCAGTCGAAATAGGAGTCACCAGCCTAAGACGAGAAGCTTTCCACGAAGGTAACAATGACGATCAACTAAGAGTCAACCTGGATTGCATGGACGAATCTAGAGACGAAGCATCACGCAAGACGGCAGAGTACTAGCAAAAGATGTCCGAGTACTACAACAAAAGAGTGAAGCTCAGATGACTTAATATTGGAGACCTTGTCCTGCGCAAGGTCACACTTGCCACCAAAAACCCAACCAGGGGAAGCTCGGTCCAACGTGGGAAGGACCCTACAAAGTCACCCATTATTCCAGGCAAGGCAGCTACCTAGAGATGTTGGACGGGAGGAAACTACCACGACCATGGAATATCGAGCATTTGAAACAATACCATCAGTAGATGTAGTGGACAAATGTATTCATCTTTGAAATAAAGCAATAAAAGAACTATTCAACCAATGTGATGCATTTAAAAAAAAAAAATTTTGCCAAGTAACAAGATTCCACCTAGATGGATGGAAGTTACTAACGAAGCAAAAAATGACAAGATCCCTTCAATGGGTGTAAGTTACTAACGAAGCCAAAAATGACAAGATCCCTTCAATGGGTGTAAGTCACAAAAAATTGGCCAAGTAACAAGATTCTGCCTAGATAGATGTAAGTTATTGACAAAGCCAAAAATGACAAGATCCCTTCAATGGGTGTAAGTCACAAAAAATTAGCTAAGTAACAAGATTCCGCCTAAACAGATGTAAGTTACTGACGAAGCCAAAAATGACAAGATCCCTTCAATGGGTGTAAGCCACAGAGAATTGGCCAAATAACAAGATTCCGCCTAGACGGATGCGAGTTACTGAAGCAAAAGAGAGATAAAAAAATAAAAAAATAAAATGAAAAGAAAGAAAGAAAAAAATGATGATAACTGAAGAAACGAAGCAAACAGGAATCACATGCAGTCACAGAGTATCACAAGTAAGTATAAAATTACTATTGTAATTGAAGGCCCAAAAACAACGAGCAACCAGCATTTGTTTCAACATTATAATCAAAAGCCTATAAACACTGGGCTAAAAACATTGTTCTTAAATTGGAATGAAAACACTGTTCTGAAAGTAGAATCAAAAAGCCCAAAACACACTGGGCATCTAAAAAAAAAAAGATTATAAGGAAAAAATGGATGAACATAAACAAGGTCAAGCATCGGCAGCTGTGTCATCACTGGCAAGAGGCAGAGGAGCTCTCAGGAGCATCACCCTCAAGAACTGTGGATTGGAAGGCTTCGTCAGCTGCCATTTCTTTGTCCACCTCTTCCAAATCCAGGTTCTCTAGATCCACTCCGAAAGGGTGCTTGACGAAGTATCGCCTTAAGAGCTCAAATCATTTATAGTACCAATTGAAGAGCACAATATTGTCCTCTTCAGTTTGCTGAAAAGCCTCAACGAGTTTAGCAGCAACGGTCTTGACCTTCTCCTTCACAGCCAGGAATTGCTCATCTTTTTCCAGAGTCAGCTGCCACTTAACTCTAAGGTCGTCCCCTAGTTGTGTCATCACCGGTAGGAGGTAGAGGAGCACTCTCAAGAGTATCACTCTCGGGAATTGTGGACTGGGAGGCTTCGTCAGCTGCCATTTCTTTGTCCACCTCTTCTAGATCCAAGTTCTCTAGATCCACTCCGAAAGAGTGCTTGACGAAGTACCGCCTTAGGAGCTTAAATCCTTTATAGTACCAACTAAAGAGCACAATATTGTACTCTTCAGTCTGCTAAAAAGCCTCAACGGCCTTAGCAGCAACGGTCTTGATCTTTTCCCTCACGGCCAGGAGTTGCTCATCTTTTTCCAGAGTCAGCTACCGCTCAACTCTGAGGTCGTCCCCCAAGACCTTAGCCTTTTCCTTGACGGTGTTGGCCTCGTCCATGGCAGCAATCAAGTTCTGCTTCAGTTTGGAGTTCTTTACCTCTAAAGCCTCCACTTTGGACACTGCAAACGTGACCTTTGCCTCCTGGGTAAGGTACTCCGAGGTGAAATGAATGCTCTCCCCCAGTACCTGAAAAGAAAATTAAAATTTTCAAGATGATGCAAAAGGAAGAGAAAAAATAGGATAAAATTGCATAAGTACATTATCTGGACAAGTTTGTGGATATGACGACCCACAACCTCGTTGGAAGGCTTGCTAGAGAAGACCTTCAAATCCTCAGCAGTAAAGATCTCTTGTGCCTTTGACAATGCGAGACCAGCATCGTCCTAAATGCTGGACGAGCAAGAATTAGCCTTCTCCTTCCCTTTGTCGGCCACACGAGGCTTCTTCCGAATAGGAGTAATCTCTTCAACCGAGGTAGCCGTGGAAGTTGTCCTCATCATCTCAGTGCCGAGGGTAGCTGGAGCGACAGAGACCCCCTTTTCCAAATGAGCACTATCCTCTTCCCGAGATTGGACAAAAGCTCATTCTTCTTAGACCACATCTTCACATACATGTCTTGGTTAAATTTAGTCGTCATTTCTGCGAAAAGGAAACGCTTGTTTAAAAAAAAAAAAAAAAAAAAAAAGAAAAAAGGAGCAGAGCCAATGACGAACTAAATAAAGTACTTACTTTTCTTCTCTTCTCTTTCAATAGTGCACAGGACCTAAGCAGAAAGCTCTGGGCCAAGGCAGTACAAAGCCAAAGTGCGAGGATTGACCAAATCATCAAAATCATCAATTGACTTTGCATACTCAATAGCAGCTTCAACACATTGCTTATATTTGCTCTTAAGTTTGGGCCATCTGTTAACTACACGAGACATTGAACAGAAGAATTAGTAACAACAAAACGTACAAGAATGAATGAAGGACAAAATACTGGTAGAAATAACGATGCACCTAGACTCGGGGTTCTCCACCGACAAAGCAACCTAGGGATATCACCCCACATCTCACCAAAGGAAGTCTCCCATTCATCCCCGGACACAAAAAAGAAGCAGGACTTCCAATATCTGAATGACGAAGGTAGGTCCCTGACGATCCTAGTCCTCCGCTCCTAAGGCACCAGTTCATAGTACCCATGTTCCTTGGACTCCTTTAGACAATACAAATAAATAAGCTCGTCCACCTTAATCATATCCCCTTCAGTAGAAGCCAGCCATATCTCTATACAGTTGACCACTATCTTCCACGAATTGGGCATAAGTTTCCCAGAAGCAATGTCGAAATGGCCTAGAAGCTCCATGATAAAAGGCTGGATGGGGAATCTAAGCCCCCTTAGAAAAGCATCCTTGTAGAAGCATTCCTCCCCGGCCGAGAAGTGACAAGCTCGTTCCTCCCCACAAGGAAGACAAACACTAACCCTCTTAGGGAATTGAAATCTCTCTTTAAACCTAGAAAGCGTCTCATCGTCTAGACTACACAACTCCTTAAGGGCATGGAAAGCCCTAACCTCCCGAGGAACGAAGACTGAGGTGTCTCCCTCCACCTCCACAGGATCGTCGCTAGATGACAACCTGGTCTCAAGCTCACTCGATCTCACCTCAGACATTGCTCTTCACTCACTCACTAAACCTCGAACCAATCAATTGACTGACGGAGCAAAGGGAGCAAATCAACCAACACAACGCTTAAACTACTGCCCTTAAAGACAAAGTTTTCAACTAAAGGGAAAAAGGTATAGGAAACACCTAAAGAAGCCCACAAACGTGAAAAGAGGAATGAAATTGAGGGGCAAGCTATCCTAAGAAAACCAGAAAACAAAGGAAGAGACAAGATAATCCTAAAAGCCCCAAATCAGAAAAGAAATCAACAACCAAGCCCAATCTATCTATGCCATAAAAAAGCAAAGGAAAAGGGAAAAGAGAGACATACCTCAAAGGAAGCAACCACATAATTCAAAAGCTCAACCATGGAGTGCAAAAACTCAACCACAAAAAGCAAAAGCTTAAAGAAAATCGCAAGAACAGATTGGAGAAGAAGAAGCACAGAGCAATAATTGAGAGTTGGAGAAAGTGAAAGGGAAAGAGGAAAGAGAGGAAGTTTAAAAGCTAGACACAAAAAACCGAAATTTAGCGGGAAACCCAAGAGTCACACAAATGGGGCATTAGCTCCACTAGTCAAAACACGCCACATGGCCACGATGTGTCAGGCGCCGCCACTACACATTAAATGTGGAACAAAACCCCAAGAGCCATGCCTGGTCAGAAAATGTTTCATCTTCTGATGGTCATCTTGACACACCACGACGACCATAGAACTTGGGGGGTAGCTGATAGGACTGACGAAATCTCTTTCCTTGAACGACCTCATCGAATACATTCATCCACCTCCACACAACATGGACAAAGGCAGGCGAGTCATTAATAAGAGGATTCAATATCTCGGATAGTTATCAACTAGCTGTCAGACCGTTGGAAGCTTATCAAAATTTACATTAATAAGCCCTAAGGCGTTACAAGAAGAGCACTAAAACCACAATTAAGGCCCCAACGGCTAGAACTATGAAGCTATATATATACACTCATCAGAGATAAACAAGGTACATTAGTTCACCCAAAAATACTCTTACATAGATACTCTGATATTCAGAACTCTCTTATTTCACTTAAAAAAGCTTCTATATACTAACTTTGGCATCGGAGGCGTTGTGACAAGCATCACACCGGTGACCATCTAAGGAGAGCTTTTTTCCTACGTTTTGAGGATTCAACTTCATCTGGACGAACCAACTTAACTGACGATTTACGCATCATCAGGATTAA
Organism: Quercus gilva; assembly: GCA_023621385.1. NCBI lineage: Eukaryota > Viridiplantae > Streptophyta > Magnoliopsida > Fagales > Fagaceae > Quercus > Quercus gilva. The sequence goes on along the minus strand of CM042479.1, from coordinate 19,127,598 downwards.
TTCAAGTTACATATTGTGTAACTTTTATTGGATAAAAAAATTTGAAAATGCAACTGTTGGATTACAGGTTCTTTATATTATTAACATGCATGTTAAATTTTATGTTAATTGGACATTATTTACTAGTGTTTGATCTATAAACCCATCTTTCATATTTAATTGTAAAATACAAGACCTTGCACTTTAAATATTTGATGGATGACTTAATTATTGACCTTTGTTTTTCTTGAAAATTTTCAAATAAGAAGAATATATGAATATTACACCACCCAATAACTTGCTATTAAATTCATATTTTAAAAATCTCATCATTGGATTACATGGTTTATATGTTCTTAATATGCATGCCAATTTTAATAACAATCAAATGTTATTTATCATTCGATCCATAATCTCATCTTTTATGCATTATTTTAAACTACAAAAATTTGAATTTAAACAATTGATTAATAACATGATTATTAATCTCTGATTACCTTGAAATTTTGTAAGCATAGAGAATATACGAAAATAATATAATCCAACGATAGATTTATCAAATTTTGCATCCAATTAAAAAACATCTGATATATATATATATATATATTTGGGTTTAAGTTATACCTGGTAAACCTCTAAACAATGTTATACTACCCAATAACTTGTTATAGAATTCATATTTTGAAAATCCCACCATTAAATTACATATTATATATATTCTTACCATTCATGCCAATTTTCATGTAAATTAGATGTTATTTACCATTCGATCCATAAACTCATCTTTTAAGCATTATTTTAAATTATAAAAACTTGAATTTAAATAATTGATTAATGATATGGCTATTAATCTTTGATCACCTTAAAAATTTGCAAGCTTGAAGAATATATAAAGATAATGTAATCTAACGGTAGATTTGTCAAAATTCACATCTAATTAAAAAATATTGAGTGGTATAATATTGCTCAAAGTTATACTAGGTGTAGTTTGAACCCAACCTCTATATATATATATATATATATAAACCAAGAATAATCAAACTTTCCTTTGGGCTCATGTTAGGGTTTCCACGCAGGTCAAGGCCATTTCGTTTACTTGAACCCGAGTTACCTCATCATTAATATAGTGGTTTCTTGGCCCATAGTCCAAACCCGTTGGACTTTTGGGCCAAGAAATATTTAAGTGAAATGTCATGGATGGATGGGTTAACAAAAAAAAAAATGTCATGGATTTAACCCTCCGTTGTTTTTGTTTTGCACGGATATTCAAATTCAACACCAAAACATCCCACTTTGGAATCTTGGCCCAAGTTAGCCTTATTAACCTTATTAGGATTATGTGTTTAAATAATAATGCATTTAAATTCAATTATTGTGTATGTTTAGATTCTGCTCATGTTTTCAATTTATTTGGATTCCCAGATCAGCTAACAATGCAGCCCACAGTTTAGCATCCTGGGCTCTTTCAAATAAGATATCTGGTTCTTTTGTTATAGGCTCTGCTCTGCAAATATTTACTGATGTTATTTTAGCAGAGTAATCCTTTTGATGTATTTCAACCTAGTTTGTACTTGACTCTGTTTTTTAATAAAATTCTTCATGTTGTTCATCAAAAAAGAAAGATTCTGCTCATGTATGTCCAATATATGCTTAAGGAACAGAGATCTCACCACCCAATGAAGGGTTGATCCTATTTGGGTGGGCTATATGGATACTAGAGTCCACACATATGCCCAAGGCAGGAAAGTTGTAAGCTTATGTGCAAGCTCGATCAATACAAATGGCTTGTCATGTAGCAAAGAACAAGCCATTGCCAGCACCCACAGTACTCTTTAAGACCTTGGCGGTGTGTTAGTGCACAACATAAGCGGAATGCTGACGATTTTCATATGTATGGCAAGAATTCTCGTGTACTACGAAAACGTGGAAAAAGGCCACGCAAGTCCTCTTTTCAAAAAAAAAAAAAAAAATCACTTAAATCCTTTTCTTTTTGTGGTAGACAGACCACATTACTCTCGATTCACCATGGGCTGGTGTAATTAAAATGATGTTTTAGGCACAAGTTTCTTGCAAGTTATGTTAGAATCCCGAGTACACCCTGACACCAACCTTCATCAACCTTACAGTTTTCCAAAACCAATTTTCAGACCCGTACTCTACACAAACACACACATATCTAACCTAGAAAATCCAGTTTTTCCCCCCAATAAATCACCAGTTATGAGTGAACTAAAAAGAGATATCGTTAAAAAAAAATTACAAGTGTTGTGGACTTGTGGGTTGCCCAATATTTTCTCCATGCATAACCGAACTTCTGAACTTGTACTTCTAGTTCAAGACTTGGTTTTGATCTTGATCCTTTACGTGAATAGATGATTTTGAAACTATCTTAGTGGATTTAGAATTATGATCAACCCCTTAAGATAGTTTAAAATCATACATAGGTGAGTGATCACACCTCAAAATCTCAATGATTAGTGGCAATTTTGTTTTCAAAAATCCCATATTATCAACTAACCTTCTCACACACGCGAAGCACAACTGAGGGTCACACACTTTTTTACCTCCCTGACTTGGAAAAAAATTAAATATTATAAGTAAATTTTAAAAAAAAAAATTTATCCTTATTAAAAAATATTTGGGACCACCCTAAATTTTTTTAGGCTCAACATAATTATAATTTGGATAAAATTTAGCAACAAACTTGGTTGTAGATTAAGATTACAACTCCACTCAATCTTTTTTATTGGATGTGAATTTTGGCAAATCCACCATTGAATTATATTTTTTTTTCTTAAATTCTCCGTACTTGCAAAATTTAAAAAGATCAAATATTAATAGCTATGTCATCACTCAAATCTTTAAATTTCAAAATTTTTGTTGTCTAAAATTATACATAAAAAATAAATTTATAGACTAAATAGTAGATAACTTCTGATTGACATGAAATTTGACATGTGTTTTAAAAACATAAAGAACATACAATTTAACATTTAAATTTTCAAAATATATAACCATGTTAATTTGTTTAGTGAGAGTTGTAACAAAAGCCCAAGAAAATTGTTATGAAATTAAAATTTTGAAAAATATATAATTTGCAGCATTGATAATGAAACTATCATGCAAAGATTTCAAAATAAGAAAATTCAAAAAGGAAATTGTAAGACTTATGTCTTTGTGTGTGTATATGTTTTTTTTTTTTTTTTTAATGGCAATAAATGAAGTTCTATTTTTATTAAATTTTGTATAATTTAAGTTTCTTAATGATCACCCTGAAAAATATTCCTGAAACCACCACTAGTGGATAGTAGGAATGCTTGTAACATCTTTTCTCCCTCCAGCATCTCAAGGGATTCAGGAGAGATCATGCAAGGTATGTCAACAAGGGTTATTAGCAAATTTGTCTCTATGATACAACTAATCCAAAATTATTCAAGTAGTACTTTTAGAGAATCCTATGAATTTCTCAATGGTAAAAGTCAGTAAAAAACAGAATAAGAAAGCTCTATATATATACAATGGAGAATGGCCCTAAAAAGGCATTGGGAAGTTACTTTTGGTGCAAGCTCTAAAATTTGTGCACTAGTAGTTACTAGTTGTTAGAGATGAAATAAGCCCATTTCCCTTGGTTTGTCTGTAGAATTTTGCAAATGTTGGGCATTCTGTAACTATCTCACTCGAGTGAGACTGGCCTAGCCCGAGCAAGTTTTATGAACTCACTTTCCACCTTTTTGGCCCAAAAGGTCCAAAACGAAATGGGAATAACTGAACCAAGTTGCTATTTTTAGATAAGCTTGGGCCTGGACCTTCACTCATAGACAAGCCGACAATGCAAAAAGGTTACCCCCATCACTTGTCACTTGCTCTCTGTTTTTCCTTACTTTTCCTTTTTGAATAAATTTTCTTTATTCTATTTGAATGGGAGAAAAAGACGAGAAACTCTATAGACATAAAAAAAAATTGACACTTACTAATATGGCATATTATTAATGCATGCTAAGTAAAAAAATGATGTCAATTTAATTAACGTTGGTTTAGGGTTGGTAGCACGATAATTTTAATTCCTTCATCTGTTATTAGAAAGGGGTAAAGCAAAATCATAAAGGGATTTCCTAAAATAACTTTAGAAGATAGGTTTTTTATTAAAAAAAAAAAAAAACAGTTTCAAAACATATGTAAACATTAGGTATTTTATAATTAATTATTAGCTTTTCTCCATTAGCCTGAGTTAATCTTTCAGATGATTTTTCATAATACTTTAAAGGTATTAATCATTCTTGTATACAATTCATGTCAGCTCTTGAGTCTATTAAGGCAACTTCTGTTAAAGAAAACTCTTTATTAATTACTAAAGTAATATTGTATACCATTTTTGAAAAATAACTATGTCTATTAAACTCAGAAAATTCGGTCTATTGTGGTTAATGTCAATTTTATTATTATTTGAATCATTAATATCTGTTACTGCAAAATCTGTTAGAGGTTTAGGAAAATCTCTCAAATTTACTATTTTTGCAATATTTTGTTTATCTATGTTTGTGGAGTTATCCTCCTTAATATCTTTTACTTTTTGTTTTACTAATTTTACTTCTGTCATTAAGTCTTGTATGGTCACTGGTTTTATGTCTATTCTATCTTGTTTCATTTTTGTCCTTTCTTTTTTAACCTTTTCTTTCTTTCCACATTCTTTAGCATGATGTCCATATCCTTTACATTTAATACAAACAACGGGTGTGGGGTCATGGGCCCAGATCATACAATTAGGTCTTGGGCTTCAGCCAAGAGTGTGCAGCTTTGGCCGAGATCGCGAGTAGTCCGACTCCAAGAAAGAATATCTCCTTGGATAAGCTAAACGCAGATCGAGTACAGATTCTAATGATCAAAGTGACCTTCCAAGAAGTTCTAATGATAGGGACGAGCATCATGAACGTACAAGAAGGATAAGGACTCAAAAATATCTAAGGAAAAGCTGCTACACCGCATTGAATGGCCTGCAGCTAACTTTCTGACCGCATTTATGTGGAAAAGACTCCTGAACAGTGCTGCCTCGGTAACCACAACTCACAGAAGGCCAGAAAGGGTTTGGTGGGACAATTACTCAAGTGGTGGCTCAAAAGATCAACAAGTGTAGAATCAAGATCATCCAAAGGGAACGATATAAAGGAATTGGCCTTTCATGAAAAGGAGGATGGGGGAAGAAACAGAGAAAGCAAGGAGGATGGGGGAAGAAACAGAGAAAGCACTATAGCAATCTCAACAACTCCCGTAACCATTCTCATCCAATATTTACTAGAACAGAACTCCTCAGATTGTGCCAAGGACAAATTCTCTTGTAAAAACCTGGTTCATTTCTATTTGATTGTCATGAAAACCTACTTTAACTGTTATCCACGCACTAAAACCTAGTTCTTTGACTTACTCTCTACAAATTCATTGTTTTGGGCTCAGGATCAAATCCAATCCTTACAACGGGTATGTCTATAGAATCTTTCAAGTTAAGTAAATAGTCTTTTTTGTCTTTTAGGTGATTAGGTAGGTTGTCTGTTAGTTTCATTATTATCTTTTTCTGTTTCCCTTTTCTTTTATTAATTTTATGTGGGTTGGTTGATTTTAATTCTTTTTTAATTTGATCTATCTCTTTTGTTTAACATTAAATATTTTCATTAATTCATTTATGATGTCTTTCTCAAAATCTAATTTACTAATTTGTTTAACAATTTTATTGTGTCTATCACATTGTTTTTTAGTGTGTCCACATTCTTTACATTTATGACAAATACTATATCTGCTATTTCTATCAATTCTTTCATTATCTGATGGTTCAGTAATATCTAATACTGTTATATCTCTTTCTATATCACTATTTATATTTCTTCTTTCTAAGGGTGAATTTAAAGTTTTTATCTTTTTAGTTAAACTATTATCTTGTGTGTCTATCATAAATCTTTCAATTGATTTTAGTTTTTTATCAATTTCTTTTTTTAGTCTTTCATTTTCTTTTGGACTATTATGTCTCCATTTTTTATTGACTAAGTCTATTAGATTGTCTTTTTGTCTTTCTTTTTCAATTTCTTTCATTATTATACATTTTTCTCTTTCTATATCTATCATGTCTAACTTTTTCCATATTGCTTCTATAGAACTACTATTATCTTGTCTTTCTATTCTTTCTATCTCTTTTCTTACTATTCCTTTCTTTATTATACATTTTTCTCTTTCTATATCTATCATATCATATTTTTCCTGTGTTATGTGCATAGAATTATATTCTTTCTTTTCTGTCAAAGTTGTTTTCAATGTCCTTAAGTCATTTCTCTTATCATCTTTTGTATATATCATGTTTATAGGTATGTCAATACTTATTAAGCTACTCTTTTGTCTATTATGCCAATTATCTATCATGGTTTTTACTGAAGGTGATCTATGATAGGGTTCAAAGTCTCTTTCTTTTTCTAGAGGTGAGTCTAAAGACTTCATCTTTTCCAATAAGTCTATTAAACTATTACCTTTCCTTTCTACTTTAGTGTATGTCATAGGTCTATCATTGATTCTAAGGCTTTAAACTTATTATTAGCAAATTTGTCAACAAGGGTTATTAACAAATTTGTCTCCATGATACAACTAATCCAAAATTATTCAAGCAGCAATTTTGGAGAATCCTATGAATTCCTCAATGGTGTAAAGTTTAGTAAAAAATAGAATAAGAAAGCTCTCTCTCTCTCTCTCTCTCTCTATATATATATATATATTTTTGGGGTTTCTCACAATGTATCCTCAAAACTTTCAACCAGAGATTAATCACTGTTCACGACGGGGTGGGCCCTAGTGGGGTAAATCGTTGGCTCAGGGGGTTTTTCAAAATGCAAATACCCAGACTCGAACTGGGGAGCACACCCAATCGAACCTGGGACAAGCAGTTTGAGACCAAGTGCCCAACTACTTGGCCAACCCACTTGGGTTAAGAATCTTATGAATTCCTCAATGGTGTAAAGGTCAGTAAAATACACAGAATAAGAAAGCTCTATATATATACAATGGAGAATGGCCCTAAAAAGGCATTGGGAAGTTACTTTTGGTGCAAGCTCTAAAATTCGTGCACTAGTAGTTACTAGTTGTTAGAGATGAAATAAGCCTATTTCCCTTGGTTAGTCCGTAGAATTTTGCAAATGTTGGGCATTCTGTAACTATCTCACTCGAGTGAGACTAGCCTGGCACGAGCAAGTTTTATGAACTCACTTTCCACCTCTTTGGACCAAAAGGTCCAAAACGAAATGGGAATGACTGAACCAAGTGGCTATTTTTTGATAAGCTTGGGCCTGGACCTTCACTCATAGACAAGCCAACTGTGCAAAAAGGTTACCCCCATCACTTGTCACTTCCTTTTTCTTTTTTTCTTTTTTTGAATAAATTTTCTTTATTCTATTTGAATGGGGGAAAATGACGAGGAATTCCATAGACATAAAAAAAATAAAAAAATAAAAAAAAATTGACACTTGCTAATATGACAGATTATTTATGTATTGTAAGTAAAAAAAATAATGTCAGTGATGAACCTAAATAAAAATTAGTATAAGCTTGCCACATAAACAAGTGTCAAAAATGTTCTCAAAATTTTTATGTACAGCATTGCTTGAAAAAAACCTTTGGACAACACAATTGAACATCAGAACATTAAGAATGCACCCAAAAAAAAAAAAAAAATCACCTAGAAACCATGCCACTACATCACTCGAGTTCTTTCTTAAGAACAATAGAAAAATTCCAACAGTCCCTTGATCACTGGCAGTCCTTTGTTAAGTGGATGATGTTTGAAGATTGAAGAATAATTACTGGTCATTGTTGGATGATAAAATAAATGACTCATATCAAGTTACTCTCATGCTTAATCTCTCTCCCTTGCGACACTCACATTTATTCTCATTTAATTGAAAGCTTTACCGTTAAATTTATGTCATTTTATTGCTAAAAATGATGAGGTTTAGGTCCAATACAACTAAAATCTAGACCCAAATTAACTCCTACAAAAAAAATGTTATTGTTCCATTTTATGGTTCGTTCTACTCTTTTTGGCTATTGGACTTTTTACCTAAAGGCGGCAATGGTAATTACTGATATGAGTTTTGAGACTAGGAATGGTAAGGACCCTAAAATTACCATAATTGAATTTGAAGGTACCAATATAATGACATGAATGCTCAACACGACAAGTTTTCCACCTTGTTTCGTAACGCTAATAGCTCACGAAGATCCAACAAATGTAAGTTGGATTGCCTTGATTGTTTGTATTCTTTGTTTTGGACTTGAAAGGCCAATTTAGAGCTTGTTTGGTTTAAAAAAATGATCACTCTATTTTTGTCACTCAGTTTTTATCACTCATTTTTCATTACTCATCACTCATCACCCATCACTCAAAATACCTCAATTTTCTATACCACCCGTTTGGCACTTTTTTTCAGTTCACATCACTAAAAAATTTCCAACCTTTTTTGGGACCCACACCTGACTCCTCACTCAGATATTTCCAATACCCAGACATAGCTCTCTCTTCTCTCCACCCATCCATTCTCTTCCTCTCTTATTAGCTCCAAAAAAATCAAAGCTCAAAAAATTAAAGTAGAGAGCAAAGCTCCGGCGTGTGGATGTGCGAGGTCTGCGAGCAAGCTCCGGCGTCCATCCCGTGCAAGGCCAACGCGGCGATGCTTTGCATCACGTGCGACTCCGATATCCACGGTGGCCGCTGATTGGTGGGTTTGGTGGTGCGATGGGTTTGTGGTGTTGCTGCTGAAGTGTGGCTGTGACGTAGATGGGCAACCTGCAATTTTCGATGGGGTGATGGTGGCTATTAGCTGCACTTGGGGCAACAATGGCCTGGGCAGATTTGAGTTTTCCATTTTTTTTTTTTTTTTTTTTTTTATGATTGAGAAATCTGGGTTTGTTTTGGAATATATTATGCATGTTTAATTTTGTTCTGGATTTTATTTTCACTTCTATTGGTTTTTTTTTTTTTTTTTTTAAGTTGGGGTTTTCTGTGTATTTTGAAGATCTCCATTCATTTGTGAGAAAAACAGGGGAAAAGGAAGAAAAAAAAAAAGTAGTTATTCAGGGGAGCTCCAACGATCATAACCCAAAACCTGAGACGGATGTGCACTGGTGAAGGGGCCCACAATCTCATCTTATTTACGGACTTGCCACTGAGTAATGGATCATGAGTTTTGAAAACAACTTAAAGGTGTTTTCATTTTGCCTCACTATCACTCATTTTTTTGAGTCACAGGATCATGAAAACAGAGTCACCAAATATGAATCATGGAGTCCAAACAGCTGCTCTTCCGTGGGGCCCACCAATTTTGGATCATGAGTTATGAAAACAGGATCATATCACTCAGTTTTGTGGGTTTCCAAACAAGCTCTTAGTGTGGCTGGTGCCTGGTGCCTGGTGGGGGTTAATTGGGACAAAATAGTCATCTGCATGACACACGTATTACGTATATATGTATCTATCTAGATGGACGTGTGGTATCATCACCTGGCCTAGAGTGAGTCAATCCAATTAATTAATTAATTTTATCTTTTTTATGACTATGCAATTAAATTAAATTTATTATATCTCATGAATAAACCATTCCAACTCATTAGTACACTTTTCTCTCTCTATATATTTCTGTCACTTTCCTTTTGACCTTCTGGAATCTTTTTTTTTTTTTAAGAAATAGACCTTCTAGAATCTAGAACAATGAAATTGGCAACATTTATCGTTAACTTTTTAAGCAGTTTATACTCGTCTATTAACTGAGACGTATCGAACAGTGGACCAAACTTCGCACTGGGATTTTTGTCGGGTTTGAGGGAGGAGGAATTTTTAGACAAACATTTTAGGAGTTTGTCTAAAAACTAAAATTTTTAGTTTTAGTATCAATTCATTTTATCTATTTTAACATGTTATTTTTATAATATACACAATTAGTGGCGCAGTCAGAAATTTATTTTTGAGAGGCTATCTATAAAATTTTTTATGTGTATCAAATTTAAAATAGTAATGTACAATATTTCATAACTCAATATGTGCTCTAAACAACAACTAAATACATGTTTTTTTTTTTTTTGAAGTGCTAAATACATGTTAATATAGTAGTATATACTATATATTTTAATCAAATTAATCAAGTACATTTATAAATTATAATGCCATATGGTATATAATATATTGATTATTATAATAACAAATAATGTATTATAAGGAATATAAAAAAGAAATCAAATAAAAAATAAAGTAAAGAAATCAAAAGAAAGCAAATAAAAGGTAAAGTAACACGTACAGAAGCATTGTACATGGGTGAAGGGCCTACGAAAGTTTCAAACTTGTCTTTCACTCTTTCTTGTCTAGTTTAGTCACACAGAACTTTTACTTTTATATTGTAAACACAAAACTGTAGTAGCAATGGGAAAAGAAAAGAACTGAAAAAAAAAATGGATTGTATTCTATTTTACAATATTTTTACAAAATGTTGATGTGACCAGCCTTTTATTGATTTTTATCTAGACTTACCATTAATATCACTTTTTTACTTTTAAAAATTTTCAAATTATTTATAGGATGATTCCCAAAAAAAAAAGATTCATTAATTTTTTTCAAAAATTTTGGTGGGGGGCCGAGGCCCTCTTCGTTCACTCTCTTTCTGTTTGTCTCTCTCTCTCTCTCTCTCTCTCTCTTTTTTGAAGAGATAACAATGAATTTGGTTCTCCTATCTGTCTCTCTTTCTCTTTCTTCCTCTTAGCCAAAAACCACAACACAAACCACAGGTCGATCAACGATCACAATCCACCAACACATCACAAACCGCCAACACATCATAACCCACCCCCATGGCCCCATCAACAACTCACCACCACTAGCTGACCCACCACACCCATAACAACCCACAACGTGACCCACCGACCCGACCACCACAAGCTGATCAACCCACGGCAACCCACCAATCAACCCACGGCATGACCCACCACCACAGTAAAGAGAGACTGGATAAATAGGTAGGAAATTTGTGAGAGATGTGAGAAAAGAAAGGACTTAGGTTCGATGGAAACCATTTTTAGGCTTGGGGCTTGGGTTCGGCTGCTAGGCAACTGGGAGGGGGAGATGGTATGGGCGAGGGCTAAAGGAAGAAAGGAGGAATAAAGAAAAAAAAAATGAAAGGAGAACTGAACAATCGCTGAGAAATGTGAAGAGAAATAGGGGAAAAAAAAAAAGGTTAGAAAAGAGAAAATAGTATTTTAATTAAAATGGAGAAAGATTGAATAAAATATTATTATTTATGTTTAGCTTTGAGCTACAGTAAACTGTGCACTGCTATAGATGGCAATTCATTATAGCTCAAGTGTTCAAAATTTTAGCAATAGCACCACTATTGCAGTCTTATTTTTGTTATATTGGTTGTTAAAATTAGCAAACTAGCACTATCATTGTGAATGCTCTAATAGTCAAAAATATAATTATCATTTTGGTGAATTATCAGTTTAATTAATTAGTCTATTATATTTAAATTTTATCATTTTAGTTTGTTAATTTCGACAACGTTGTAATTGTAGTCCTTCTATCATTAGTGTTTGAAAAATGCAATTAATTCATTTAAAATAACGAGACTTCTAATTTTAATATTAAACAATGATTACTAATGGTATTTTTCAAAAGACAATGAAATAATGGAAATGACAATGTTGTCAAAATTAATGGATTAGCATGACAAAAATTTAAACTTAGTAGACCTCTTAAAAAGTTGCAACTAGTGATATTGTTTACTGCTATATATGTAAGGAGAGTAATCGACCGAGATGATGAAGTTGTATCACCATGCATGGGATACGAAAATAAATTGAAATATTACAAAGGTGATGATGATATATCTGAGCAAGAAACATGGGAAATTACGTATATAAATATCTCATCCCCCATATTATAAAGGTATGCAATCTCATTCCAAAACATACCTGGATAAAACTTTCTTTCCCACAAACACTAATGTTGGAGAAAAAACTAATAAAATGATATTTTGGGTACAATAAAATTAGAAATTTAAGCGAATAATGTCGGATTGAGACACCGAAATTCCATTCTCTTTAAGGAGATCCAAGCCCTTTACAGTTGGCAAAACCCAAAAAACTAATTTACAGTATATCTCTTTTGACTTGTACCCTTCAAAACACAACAACCCAACAATTCATTGTATACCTCTGATCAACTCTGCACAAGTGATTGAGCTCAAAACTCCACCAAAAGAAACATCTTTTTTTAGCCCGAAATCTCTAAATTGTTTAGGAATATTGTTGAACTCGCTCACTCTATCACACACTACTCACAATTACTAGAGAAAAAGAAGAGAGAGCTCTTTGCTTTAGCTATTTCTCTTCCCTCACTCTTGATAGAAAAAATGTCTGTAGCATAGTTATATATTTAGTCTTCAAGAACCTTTTATAACCTACATAATATTTATTAGTTTAGATAAATCCTTTTTTATTAATTCAATTTATCTTACATAAAGTTACTCTTTGTTTAATGAACTTCACATTATTAAATAATTCATCTCTTTTATAAGCTTCAATTAATTACAAATTAAGTTTTAATGTAATTTAATTTAAAATCCACTAACATATTTGATCATTTAGAGTGATTTAAGACAATCCCCTAAGGATTGCCATTCACCTCATAGTGTTTACTGGTGTCAACCATTTTCCTCTCCCATCATCTACATTTCCCACACAATGATTTAGAGAGCTTCACAACCTAAAATTTCAACTGAGCTCAATAATAAAAATAAATATAACTCTCTCTATAGTTATAAAAGCATTATGTTCCCGCCACTATCAATCAAAATCTACGTCATCCAAAAACACCAAGCAAGCAAAGTACAAGAGGAAGTTTAGGGTTTAGGGTTTAGGGTTTAGGTTTTACTAAACATATTGGTTCAACAAATAGCTTCACAGTAGAGTTATGGGGGCTGCGAAAGGGTCCTCTTCTTTGCTGCAATTTAAACATTGAAGCCCTTGTTGTTGAACTAGATGCTCAAGCCATGGTGGAAGTCTTAAAGAACAATGCTTATGTAAATAACGTTGTCTCTCCCATATTGGATGATTGCAGACACTTGGTAGCGCGCTTCTAGCGAATCCAATTTAAACATTGCTATCGTCAAGCCAACCGGTGTGCAGATTTGCTTGCTAGAATGGGTGCTGTTCAGCAAAGTGATTTTATTTCATTTGTAAGTCCACTTGTGGACATTTGCAATGTTTTTGAGGATGATTTGAATGGCGTATATTTTAATAGGATGTGCACTGATCCTTTTGTAATTGTTTAGTTGTTTAATGAAATCATCTGTTTACCAAAAAAAAAAAAAGAAGTTTATGAACACAATAAAATCTCATTATATTTTTATAACACAGTTGGGGTGAATTTGAACATTTGTTTTTTCTTTTTTTCTTTTGACGTATGAATTATTTTTGTGCCAAAAATGAAAACTTATTAATTAAAGGGAACACATATCCTATAAGATAGAATAACAAAAAAAAAGGAGCAAAAATGCACTTTTGGTCCTTACATTTTGGGCCAATTCTCGATTTGGTCCCTAAAGTGCATTTTTCCCACACACAGTACACACACACACGAAAAAGATTCGACCCAAAATTGAGGGACCAAAAGTGCATTTTCACCCCCCCAAAAAAAAAAGACAATTAAAAATGAGTAAAACTTAGGTACAGTATTTAGGTGTTGTTCCTTAGATTCTTCTTTTAAGAATCTGCCCATGTGGATTTTTCTCACGAGATGGAAGTGTATTTTTTAGTTAAATATCCATATGGCTGAATTTTAAGAGAGAAACCTAAAGAACAACACCTTAGGACCCGTTTGGTAATGTTATTCTAATAATGTTATTTAAGTGTTGTAAAAATACATATAGGTGAAAATACGTGTTATGTTATTTGAACAATAAAAACTATTGTTTAAACAACGTTATTAAACAGGCTCTAGAGGGCGTTTGGTAATGTTATTCTAGTAATGTTGTTTGTATTTTTTTAAAATACTTATAAGTAAAAAAGTATGTAAAAATACATATAATAATATATAATATTGTTTAAATACTAAAAAATTAATGTTAAAACCCTATACCAAACACCCCGCGTCTGAATGGACCGTGGCTAGTTTGAAGCATGTTGGGGGAAGTGTCTGTAATGGAATTTCGGAAGTCAAAATTGTCGAGTTTGACTGGCACCCTTAAACTTGAATGTAGCCGGCGCTTTTGATGCTGCTTCTTTATCCGTATTATTAATCCCCAATCGACTGAAATTAAATACCCTTCTGCAGTTTCCTTAACCTTTTTTATAAATTTGTTTGAAGCCAACCCTTCGTCCTTTAATAATCTCTTAGACAAGAGGCCTCTCTGTCCGTAGAATAGTAAATAATTTCAATGATTAGGCGAGGGCCAAATTGTTTGATTAAGGTAGGAGATTTTATATTATTATTATTATTATTTGCATAGTAGGAGATGTTATTTGTGTCCGTATAGGTATCGGTACTTTCTGAATTTTAATAACTTTTGCATAGTATTTATTATAAAACATAATTTTTTTTAGTAACTTTTATGTAAATGAATGATAAAAAAATTTAAAAACTAGTTTTTTTTTTTAAAGATAATTTTTTAAAATAATAATAATAATAATAATAATAATAATAATAATAATAATAATAATACTATGCAAAGCAAAAAGTTGAAAGCTAACAATTTTTGTTAAACAAACTCTCAGGGTCCATTTAGTTGAAGGTAAAAGTGGTGAGAAGGAAATGGAAAAAGTAGAGGGACAGAAAAAAAAATAATTTAGTTTTCCATCATGGTGTTTGGTTGTGAGAGTAGAAAATTGAAAATATGAAAGAAATTTTTTTTTTTTTTTTATTGAGAAGAAAAATGAGATGATAAAAAATAAAGTTTGTAAAAATTTACCATTATGTCCCTATTAGATAAAATAAAAGTAAATATTATATTTTTATTAAAAAAACTTTGCATTAATGGGCACTTCATTTATAAATTAAAAAAATAAAAGAAATTCAAGAACCTAGAACTTAATAAAAAAAAATTAAAAAAAACCACAACTAATGAGAAAATAAATAGATGAGCCAAAAAAAGAGAGAGATAGAGAGAAACAAATGAGACAATAATAGAAAAAGGCAAAAAAAAAAAAAAATTGAAAGTTGGTGTTGGCACTAGAGTAAAATTTTTTCCGAAATAAAAAAAAACTACTCCTTACTTTTCATCATATTTTCTCTCCAAATTAGAAAGATGGAGTTTTAGTGGACATGGGAGAAAAATATTGGGCCCGTCATTTTCTTTTCCCTTTCCCGTTCCCAACCAATCATTCCTCTCCCCATTTTGTCTCATACTTTCTCTACCTCATTTTTTATTCTTCCTATTTTCATCCCAACCATACGGATTCTTGGTATCTTCCGAATACATATGATGTGAGGGGAGTATAATATTTGGTGAGACAAGATAAAAATTGTTAAAGTGGACTTTAGGCTAGGTTTATTTTACAAATTTTCAAGAGGAATTTTGATGAATTATTGATTTTTACAAAGATAAGATGAACAAGTAATCCAATAATAAAATGCCAATGGATTAAAATTAACACTTCATCTCAAAATGTCTTAAAGGGAAAATGGCGTTCATTCATTTGATTTGATTTGAAATATGAGGAGTACATTTCATAATAAATATTTAATAATTAAACAATTTAAAGGTAAATATATTATTACATCATTTAAAATCAATTATCATTCTTTATTTGATAAAACTAAATTTTGAATGACGCCTCATTATATACAGTCCTATATTCATGAAAATTAAATATGGATTACGAAATATAAACTCTCTATTTCAAAGTAAATAGAAGGAATCCTAATCCAAACTACTATGTTAAACAAATTGCACCTCTGTACTTTGTAGTTAAAAAAAAAAAAAAAAAAAAAAAAAAAAAAAAAATTCAGAACTTCTATTGTCGATGACACCTAAGTTATAAACCATTTTTGCCAACTATCAAAGGCATGCCTTATGTTAATGTAAGTAATTGGGTTGGCTTCACTCGACTCATAACCCATGGCCATGGATTGTCTACATGTTATCAAAATAAGTCGAACTTAGGCATGTTATGGAATTTTGGAATTTTTTTTTTTTTTGAGAAATTGAATTTTGGAACTTGGGGCCGTTTGGTAAAAGATTTCTAATAACGTTGTTTAAGTTTTATGGAAATATGTGTAAGTGAAAAAGTGTATGAAAATACATGTTGTAGTGTTTAAATAACAGTTTTCGTTGTTTAAAAACCGTTACCAAACGAGACCTTGATTTCCAGAATTGCGGAGCATATAGGTGGTTCTAAGGATCGAGGACAATCTAAAATGACATCATATAGTAATGATAAGATAGAATGCATTAATTTTTTATTAAGACATGAAGAAAAATGATTATAGACATATGTTATGTATAAAACGTAAAAATGAAAATCTACATATAATTTTTTTGAGAAAGAATTTAAGTATAATTAGTGGTATTCTAAATAGCGTCCATGATAATATTCACTCATTGTCTAAAAGGAATTTTAGACTCACCCAATTGCAGCTAAAATGCTTCCCATAGGCAACAAATTTAATAATAGAATCGGTTTTTGTTTAATATCAAGTAATTTTTCAGTAGTTTATTTGTTAAATATAATATAAGAGATATAGTTTTTGGTAGCTGTTATGTTAAATTTGTGACAAAAAAATAAAATAAAAGTGAACTTATTTTTTTTTTTTTAAATTAATTATATTATTTAAAAAAAAAAATTAATTATTAAATAGAGGCAAACAGCTTTAAACTAAAATTTCTTTAATAATTTGTTTTATTTAAATAATTCAATCGTTAGGAAGATTTGAACTCTTATCATTTTGATTCTCTCTTTTATATTAAGATCACTATTACAATGACCAAATTACCTCTTTTTTAAATAGATGTTTTTTCTTTGTCTTTTTTTTTTTTTTTGTTGGTTAAATAATTATCGCAATGACCAAATGATCCCTCAAGTTTCTCCGACCGAGCCGTATCCGTATGTAACGATTGTCGATTGGTCTAATGTATGTACTATGTAGTATGTACTACAAAGTTATTGGCTGGCTTCTAGAAGGTCTCCTCGCAACAAGGCTAGACTAATAAATTCTTGACACGTCTGAATATATGTGTGTGTGTGTATTTTTGGGTGGTGGGCTGAATATCACGTTTGTAGAACCAGCAATGGAATAAGGACCAGGTCACTTTTGCCGTCTGAAAGAAACAATGTGTTGGCAAAGAAGTTGACCAGATCCTTGTCCTTCCTATACACTACAATGTAATAGCTTCCCGTTTCACCCTTTGCTCTTATTTTGTCTTTCTTTCTTTTTTTTAAGAGAATCCAATAATTCTAAGACAGAAGTAGGGCCCGCAAAACCACCCAATAAAAAAAATTACACTTTACCACTCTAAACTGTATCTCATATTATATTTTACACCCTAAACATTTCGAATGCACTTTTTGCATCCTAAACTATAACCTTTATTACACTTTGTATTTCAATATTAAGTTTGCTGTTAACTTATATGGAAAAATATAATACTATGTAAAAAAACCTAATTGCCCATCTTCTCAATGCTTTAAAAATAAAAGATAAATTACACTTCACTACTCTAAACTATACTCCTTATTACACTTTGCACTATAAACTTTGAATTTTCATCCAAGTTAACAGCCAATTTAACGGCAAGGTGCAAAGTGTAGTAGGAGTCATAATTTAGGGTGCAAAATATGTATTAGAAAAGTTTAGGATGCAAAGTGAAATACGAGGTATAGTTTAGGACGGTAAAGTTTAATTTCCAAAAAAAAAAAAAAAAAAAAGGACACCAACTACAAAAAGAATGTGAGAGCACTCGTAAGCTATTCACCCTCACAACCAACTTAAATCCTTAGTCTTCGATTAGTGGCAGTTTTAATAATTTTATGCAATATACAATCTTCCTCTACCTATTATATCTTTCTATTTTTTGTTCATAGTTATAATAATTTGGGTAAATTCCACTAAACCACCCTGAGGTTTGAGCTAATACCAATTAGGTTAAAGACTTTTAAAAAACGACAAACTTGGTCCTTAAAAGACAATTTTATCCCTAACTCCATTTAGCACTATTCACTCTTCTCTTTCTCATCTCAGATCCTCTTTTCTATTCACTGTGATTACACTAATCACACTACACAGCTGCACCATCTCATAGAACACAAACATACACACATAGCCATACAAATTCCAAAACCTGAAACCCCCAAAATCATCTCAAATTACCAATCATACACAGATTCAATGCACACACACTAACAAAATCATCATATTAGAGCCATTTTAAGACAAACCCTAAATCAAAAATACCCACAAATCTACAAATGATCATACCGTAATCCTTATATCACATAAGAAAACCCAATCCGCAAATTGACCAAGACCCAAACAAAAAAAGAACCAAACCAAAAGAGAAAAAAAAAACAAAGAAAGAGGGAGATCGACGGCCACCAGTGGTGGCATCGCCAATGGTGGTGGCGGAGCTCATGGGTTTTTGTCAAATGTTCCCTTGACATTTGACACACAAACCCAAACGCAAACAAAGATCCAAACCCAGAAATAGAGACCCAAACCCAGAAACAGAGATCCAAACCAAAAAACGAAGACCCAAACACGTTTAGCACCAGATCAGAGCTGTTGGCATGGAACAATAGCAGTGGTGGTGATGTGAAGCTCAAAAATCGCTAGCCAAATGTCTCCATGGCACTGATTTGAGAAGAGAGTGGAAGATGGTAGTGGAAAAAATGAGTTTCAGCCATGAAAGAGGGAGTCTTCAGCCGCCGTGGGTATGGGTGAGAGAGAGGGAGCTATCGTGGGTGTGGGTGAGAGAGCCAGAGGTCTGAGAGCGAGAGAGAGGAAAAGTGTTTGGGTCTGAAATGAGAAGGGTTTGGCTAGTCAGGGACAAATTTATCTTTTAAGGATCAAGTTGGTCATTTTTGAAAAGTTTTGGACCTAGTTGGTATTAGTCTAAACCTCTGGAGGGTTTAGTGGAATTTACCCTAATAACTTTACGAAGAGATTACACTTTTCTATGTTAAACTATGCTCCAAATTACACTTTACTCTCTAAAATATTGAAATACATGATCAAACCCAAACCCAAACTCACACTCTCTCTCTTTTATTTATATTCTAAAGCAAGTAGTTCCTTCCTTAATTTTAAATAGCATATTATGTGTGCTTCAACTTTTTTTTTTTTTTTAAATAAAAAAATCAATATATTTCATACTGGTTTTTTTTCCCCTCAAGAATTTGATGATGATGGTAATAGATCCAAGGCACATACATGTTTTTTTATTCAATCATTATTTTTAAGAGTGACTTTACTTATACTTACTCTTCTAACGTTCATACCAAAATTGTGGAATATACATTTTTAGCCAAAATTTTGACAAATTAGGTTTCGCAATAAATGGATAATAATATTTTGTAGGCTCTTTGATTTTCTACATTGAAAGGAAAATTAATGAAAAATTTAATATGTAATCAACCATATATGAGTTGAGTTTTGGGATTTAAAAGAATGTCTTATTTTGTGTATTTCCTTTTGTTTATATTTGGTTAATTCTAAATGGATAAAACTTTTTTTTTCACGTATTAATTTAGGTTTTAAATCTTATAATTTTTTATTCTTGAATTCTTTAAATAAAAAAAAAATTGGTTCAAGCTTTGGCTCTAAAATTGAAATTACGGTTATTTCTCTGCCTATATCACCTACTATTCACACGTAGGCCTGGACAAGGAAAACAAATAATTAGCAAGAAAAATAGAAGATTAAAAAAGAAAGAAAAACTACTACTCCATAAGAGCATCTCCAATAGAGTATACATAGACAAAATATAGAGAATATATGCTACTATTCATGCTCCAACAGGTTCTTTATATCTCAATTTTTTTTTGGCTCATGAACAGTAGCCCATCAGACTTGATGGGCTACTATTCATTCTTCAAATGCTTTTTTCCTATTATAATAATTAGGTGTTGAATAAAAAAATGTTGAAAGATATATAGTTGTTAAAAAAAGAATAAATAATGAATGAAGAAATAATATTTAAATGAGATAGAAAATGAGATAGAGAATTTGTTAGAAAGTGTATTTGAAAAAGTGGATAAATAAATATAAAAATTGCTGTTCATTCTCCAAATAATACAAAAATTTGATGAATTTGCTAGAGATGTTCTAATAACTAGTTGGTGAACTTGCACAAAACCTAACGGAAGTAATCATGCATATGGTGACCACAACATCGAAAATGATGTTTGTAATTTGAGTAGTCATGAATCAATAGTTTCACTTTTCACCAATGGGCCACTAAGGCAAACTCCTATTCTTGAGGGGTCAAACTCCTTCGTTGTAATTCTGAGCTCCGTACAAGATGGGCACACCTTCATCACTCACCCAATAGAAACACTCAAACAAATCAAGAGCTTTTGGGAAAGCATGTCGAGAATTCGATAGACTAGAAATCTCAACTAACGCTCACTTGAAATAATGGTTGTCTCTAGCTAGTTGTACCAGGTATCCATTCTTTTTTGTTTAATATTAATTATTTTGCTGGTTTAAGTACACCAAAAGTCTTTTATGCTAATGAGTAATGCCACCAGTCCATATATTGTCATGATCCACAACCCACATCCTACATCCTCAATGAATTGTGGATATCATTTCTTACGAATCCACTGTGGAGTACTCTACTATTTCACTACCGATGATTGCTCATGGAGACACCAATTGATTTTTGGTATAAGCAAGGTAGAACTTTGAATCTCTTATTTGACGGCAAATGGCATTACCAGTTGAGTTAATTGGAACTCACTGGAGGAGATATTAATTAGTTTTTGGTATAGGCAAGATAGAACCTCAGATCTTTTATTCAATGTCAAGTGACATTACTAGTTGAGTTAACTGGAACTCACAGGAGGGGAGATTTAAACTTTGGATGTCATGGACATACCAAAAAGTGCTAACCAATTAAATTACAACACTCTTGACATTTATCTCAAGTTTTTTTTTTTTTTTTTTTTTTTTTGGAGAAAACAGAAAGAACCTGTCATTAAGAATGTAGAAAAGATCTGTCAAAAGTTACAAGGTCTGTTACATTGCTATGAAATGTCCTCTAACCATACTTGTGGTACATACAAATTCTTTGTTAGCTTAGAGAGTTTGTCTGCAACGTTGTTTCCTTTGCGCTTGGTGTGTGTAAAAAAAACCATCCTCAACCTTGCTGCTAAAGAGCAGGACAGGGGTGTCAATTCGGGTTAGCGTGTCGGGTTCGTGTCGTGTTGAGATAGGGATATTCGACTAAATGACTCAACCCTAACCCGACCCATTTAATAATCGTGTCATGATCCTTCAACCCTAACCCGACCTGTTAATTAAGCGGGTTGACCTGACCCAACCCATTTGACACGCTTAACAAACGAGTCATGTTGGGTTGACATGAATGTAACTAACCCATTTCAACTTGCATAATATTAAATATAACATCCATCTAGAAATATTTTTTTTTTTTACATTCCAAAAAGTAGTGCATACACTTCAAGTCTTCAACCCACATTCAAAATAATATAATTCAACAAAAATATAACATTCATTTAGAAATAAGTTCATCTAGAAAACAGTGCATACACGTCAACCCAAATTCAAAATAACTAAGTTTCACAAAAATAAAATAACATAGTTCAACAAAAATATAATATTCTTGGAACTTGTCAAATGCTAAGTATCAATATTGAAAGAATTTGAGCAAGCAGTAGACTAATCCTGACTATGACCACGATTATTATCCATAGATTCTTTGTTGATGTCCAAATTTATAACATCTTTCACAAGCTCATTCAATTTCATTTGTGTAAGTTTTATGCCAAACAAAAATATATATTAGTAGTTCTAGGGTTGGTAAAGTTTCAATTTCCAATTATATCCCTTGTAAATTTTTGTAATTACTCACTTTTCTTTTTAAATTTAAAATATATGTTGGATATAAAAGGTATTTGACAATTCTAAAATAAAATAAATATTTATTTGTTATATGAGTTAAACAAGTTGTGTTAAGTGGGTTATTTCGGGTTGACACAAATAAATTGGCGTGTCAAACATGTCTATTGCGGGTTACGCGGGTTGACCCGTTTATGACCCGTTTCTTATCGTGTTGCTTTCGGGTTGACCCGTTTATGACCCAAACCCATTAAGGCCCAACCCTAACCTGAAAAAATCCGTGTTGGGTTCGTGTCGTGTTCGCGAGTTGGGTCGAACATTGACACCCTTAGAGCAGGATTCCTCAATTATGTGCCCAAATGCTGTCAAACAAGGTTGGTTGGCAGTGAGGAATTTAAAGATAACCTCTGAGTCACCTTCGAATATGACATCCTGAAGCCCAATCTCGGTTGCAAATAAGATGGCCCTCCTGCATGCCAATGCTTCCAAGTCTGCCACAGTGGGTGGTAAATGGATTCGTTCTGATAGAGCTGCAATTATCATGCCGTCTGAGTCACGAGCTACCACTCCTAGACTTGTCAAGGCAGTTTAGTTTGTGTTTTGGATGAATAATTTTATAATATGTTGAAGTTAGTTTTGGTAGTAGTTGTATTTAGAAAAATAAAGTTTTAAAATATTGTACATAAATCAATAAACTAAATATCTAAAAGAAAATACTGCAAACAAATAAAAACTAAGGACACATTTAGCACCTGAGAATAGTTATTCTTATAAATAACTAGCCTACTATTGCTTATGTTTCCTTGCATATATTCATTAAAATGAGAAATAACAATTCCTTGCTAAAAAGAATATAATAACTATTTTTGAACTCAAGTAATAGCTTTATTTAAAAGATTAAAAATCATAAAAACTCCAAAGGATATCTCTCTCTCACATACGTTTTATGTTATTGATCTTAAAAAAATTTGTGTATTGTTTTTTTAAAAAAAATTAATGACTTTACTTAAAAAAACACACACACACACTAGTTTTTGTTCTACCAAGTTTCGCGAAAGTATAGCAATCTATCTTTCGTAACCTTATGATTTTTGTATTTTATTTAAATATGTTTCTAATGATTAGTTTTGATTTCAATGTTTTTTTTTTTTTTTTTTGAAAGATGGCTCATTAATTTTTTTAAGGAAACACTTCTAAAAAAATAAAAATAAAATCTAAACTGGTTTTATATGGCATTATGATATATTTTTTTAAAAAGTAGGTGAATGTAGACTTAAGGTTCATATAATATATTATCAATTTTTTTCTATATTTATGGAAATACTTATTTTGAACAATGGAAAATAGCATTAATTAAAAATATTTAATTTATACACAATAAGATGCTAAGTTAAAAATTCTTAAAAAAAGAAAAAGAAATGATGCTAATCTAAACCCCCTAAAATGGTAAATATAATTTTGAAATAGGGGTGTTTTAAGAAATTTGACTGAGATATGATTTCATGCCACCAGCTGATCATATAAACTAAACTATGGAACACAAACTTATTTAGGTACATATCAATTCCTATGTTGTTACTAAACAAATGAATCGTATTAGATATTTCATTCCAAAGTCTTGAATATTTTTGAAATACCGATTCCTATTCTAATGTAATCACTATTTTAGTGTAACAAACATGTATGTGTTTAGATGACTTATTTATTGATTTGATTATTTGATGAAAGTAGTTATGTACCCAATTTTTTGTTGGTTACTTTGAGAAAATCAAGGCTTTCAAATTTGATAAAATGTGCGACTTAGAGAGGGTCCAGAGAATCCAGACCTCACATTTGACTAACTACACAATTTGTAACTTATTAATTCATGGTTATTTTTATTATTATTATTATTATTATTATTATTATTATTATTATTATTTCTTGTTAACAACTGAATTTATACCATACAAATGAGAAATGCTATGTCAATAACATTTTCACAACATTTTCAAAATAAATCATAAATGGCAAGTTGCTATTGGTTATTACAGGTTGGCCAAAAAGTAATTTAAGTTGTAAATTTAAATTAGAACCAACAACAACTTACCACCTATATTTGTTGTGAAAGAATTATGAAAATGTAGTGGACGTAGCACTTCTCTATTCTCATTGATAGATTACTAGAAATTAATATTAATTTATCTTTATCTATTTGGAACTTTGTCTTAGAGAAGTACTTGTTCTATATTTGGCGGCTACGTCTATTACATTTTCATTACAAATCTAGTGCTACGTCTACTACATTTTCACAATAAATTATAGGTGGTAAGTTGTTATTTATTCTAATTTAAACCTATCACTAAAATTATTGTTTTACCCACCAATAATATCCAGTAACAACCTATCACTTAAGATTTGTTTTCAAATTTTTGTGAATATATCTCATAAAAATAATACTAATCCAAACTACTTTATTTAAATAAATGAAACATATTTCTATCGTTACTTATCCAATCTTAGTTATAAAAAAATAAAAAATAAAAATATTTCTTAAAAAAAAGTTATAAAAAAAATGGACACAAAACACACGCACGAACTTTACGTAGGTGTTAGAGTAGATTCAAGAAATGCAATACAGTAAGATTTATGTGAAGTAGGTCATATAAACATCAACTTGCTTATATATATATATATATATATTATGGGGATAAATGAGTCAAGTAGGAGTATTGGGCCATGCCCGAGGATGTAGGGTAGCCTGATGAGGGTTGAACAGTAAGATAAGCCTGTGGGACAATGGGTCAAGGATAAGGACAAGTAATGACGAACAAAGGTTGTCTCTCGAGGATCCAAACTTCCTCAGGAAACGTTGTGAGGGATTGGAGCCCAATCGCCTAGCTAGAGAATATTGCGCAAGAGGATATGTACCTCTAAGGATAAGCTTTAGACAAAAAAGTCCACAGTAAACCAGAAAATATCTGAGAAAAAGCTTGCTACCACCACATTAAATATTCTGCACCTAACCAACTGGCCGCATTTATGTAGAAATGATGCCTAAATAGTGATACTAAACCTTACAGCTACACATAAAGGTTCCAGGAGGGCTCTGATGGGACAAGCATCCAGAAGATTACTTATAAAATTAACAGGTAGAAGGCTGGGATTAAAAAGGAATAGAATTATATAAAGAAGAGACCCCCGTGAGAAATGGGGTATGTCGTAACAGGAAAAACAAACAAAACAAGGAGTGTCTTGTACTTAGAAAAACTTGAGTGAATATAAGAACACTTCATCCTCGGACTTGACCGAGGAATGTTATTCCCTTCAAACCGTGTTTTCTTAGCTTTTTGGTGCAAATACAATCTATTGTGTCCCATATGTGATTTGTCAAGTCTTACCTGTAATATCCACTCTCTAACAAATATATTGTTTTGAGCTTGTTGGACCATCATTCATTTCTAGTGGGCTAAGGGTCTAAATCTAGTCCCTACATATATACATATATATATATATATATATATAAAGAAGCGGTGTTCTAACGTTTGATTTACTATTCTACTTCATGCCCATGATATATTCCGAAAATCCCATATATTAATAGGATAGTAAATTAAACCTGGAATATCCAGGTTTACATCATATGCCCAATCTAATGAATCCTCCACTGAGATACTCTTGTGGCGGAATTGATTTTCTATTAGAAATAGTAAATGAGGTAACCCAAATGATTTTTTTGTGCACTTACATATATCACCACAAAAAATGATGGTAAAATTGGGGAAAATAAAAGAAGACTGAAGTCATAACCCGTAAATATATGAAAAAGTGTTATGCAGATTTCTTTTAACAAAAAATAAATAAATAAATAAACTAAACTACACTTCTAGCACTTAAAATTTGGGGTTATTTTTATTTTGATCATTTACATTTCAAAAAAGTTATTTTGATACTTCATGTTTGATTTCACTTTCATATTAGCCTAGTTGTCCATTTATGTCAGTAATTTGACCATTAAATACTTTTCATTTAAAACTATTTTATGAAGTATATGGATAATTTTCATTGTTGTAGGCAGAAAAATATATCTTGGATGGTCAAATAACCAAAGGTAATGGATGGAATGACTAATATGAAATGAAAATAAATATGAAGGGCTAGAATCAAAATTTTGAAACATAGAAAGTCAAAATGAAAGCAACAACAAACTTCAAGGCCAAAAGTGTAATTTAGTTAAATACAAGGAAAAAAAAACAAAGAATGTAAGAACCTGTTTGGTAACATTGTTCTAGTAACATTATTTGTATTTTAAAAAAATATATAAGAATACACGTAATATTATTTAAAAATTAAAAACTATTGTTTAAAATGCCATATCAAACTGCTTCTAAATTATCAGATACCATGTCCGTTGGTTGACTTCCAATGCAAGGAAAGGGACAAGGGTGTTCTGGTGAAACAGAGCATAAAACCAAATAAAAATTCAAGTGGCAATACCCTGAAATATCACAGAATCGTCGGGGCAATTTGATCAGAGATGTATTCAAAAAAACCATATACCCTTTTTTATTTTCCAATAAAAGAAAAAACTTGAATTTTGTTTTGGATATTTTAGGAAAACAACAAAAGAGCCCTTTTTTTTTTTTTTTTTTTTCACAGAGAGAGAGAGAGAGAGAAGAGGTTATAGGAGGAAGAAAGGAGCGAAGTCTCTACGAAAGGAGCTTTGACCCTTCTCCTCTCCTTCTCTTCTTCATAATCAATCAGCTGTTTTCCTCTTCTTCTCTTATTCCATTTCCTTTTATATATATATCAATCTCCTCTCAATTCCTTTCCATTACACACAATTCTATTTCTTCTCTCTCTCTCTCTCTCTCTCATCATCTATTTTCCCGGAAAACCAAAAGTTTCAAATCCCCATATCATAATAATTCCCTTCAAATCCACAAACCCATTTGACAAAAACGCAAATCCTATATGGGAAATTGTTGCGTAACCCCGCCGGTGGCCGAGGAAGGAGAAAACAATCTCAATCTTAAAAACAACAAGAACAACAAGAAGAAGCCAAACCCGTTCGCCATCGACTATGGCGTGGCCCCACAAAACGGCAAGACCGTCAACAAGCTCTGGGTCCTGAAGGACCCAACCGGCCGAGAGATCGAGGCCCGGTACGAGCTCGGCCGAGAGCTCGGGCGCGGCGAGTTCGGAATCACGTACTTGTGTACGGACAGAGAAACAGCTGAGACTTTAGCGTGCAAGTCGATATCGAAGAAGAAGCTGAGGACTGCGGTGGATATTGAGGATGTGAGGAGAGAAGTGGAGATCATGAAACACTTGCCCAAACACCCAAACATCGTTACTCTTAAGGATACCTATGAGGACGATGATGCTGTTCATATCGTCATGGAGCTCTGCGAAGGTGGCGAGTTGTTCGATCGGATCGTCGCTCGTGGCCACTATACTGAGCGTGCCGCAGCTGCCGTCACCAAAACCATCGTCGAAGTTGTTCAGGTTTTGATTCGATTATGTTCAAAATTTTTTATTTTTTATTTGTTTTTGTGTATGTGTACGTGGGGATTGATTATTGGTATTTGATATGCTAATGAATCAAATGATGGAGTGGTTTTTGTGGTTAAGTTGTAAACTTGATAATTCTGGTGACTTGACTTGAATGTTTGACCCTTTTTTTTTCTGTGCTGATTCTCCTGAATACTGATTCCCTCTTTATGGAGTACTCTTGATTGTGCGATTTGATTTCTCTCTTGTGTTATGGATATACATGGCAGTACTTTTAGTAGCTCAACTGTCACCTGGGTTCGTGTGTAACTTACCGATGACCAATATTTTTTTAAATCCTAGTCGTCTCGGGTGGAATCATAATTCATAACCGGGTTTTTTTTTTTTTTTTTTTTTGTATGATGATCTTTTACTGTTTGATAACTGCACTTCTATTTCTATGCTCAATTTGAGTTGCGACTTTCGTTCAACTACATGTTCAATACTGTTCAAATTCGTGAAGCTCAATTGTCCAACCTTGCAGGGTTTCTCGTAATATGATATGTGCTCCATGTCTGTGATTCAAATCTCACTTTCCCCTTCCCCACTATCTACCTATCAAAAAAGAAAAGAAAAATTGTACAATCAAGCATTTTTTATAATTGATTTTCGTAAGCATTCCTTCACATTGCAGATTATCCTTGCCTATCCACTGAGACGGCTCAGTGTTTTTTTTTTTTTTTTTTTTTTTTTTTCTAGGGATAGATGTTGATGGCAATTAGTGAAATGGGTTTTTTTGTTAGATTTGAGGTATAATCTTTTATTAATAGCCGCCAGATATCACAAACTAAGCTGGTCCCAATGATGTGTTTGTTTTTAAGTCCCAGTGTTATATTCTACCATTTTTAGGCAAGGCTTCTATGTTCTCTGATTGCTTATTTGACCAGATTCATGATAGTTTCACTGATTTTTTTTTTTTTTCCTTCACATTTAACGTTAGGGTGTGTACTGGAAAAAGAAAAGGAGCTTGGAATGTGCTTTTTTCATGTGTTTAACGTACTTTATTGTGTTGCAGATGTGCCACATGCATGGTGTGATGCATCGGGATCTCAAACCTGAGAACTTTTTGTTTGCTAATAAGAAGGAGACATCACTTCTGAAGGCAATTGATTTTGGGCTTTCTGTATTCTTTAAACCTGGTATGTTTTATCACGTTTGATAATTTTTATTTTTTAACTCTCATCAATTGGTTGTATCCTTTAATGTACATAAGCTGACTTGTTTATTTCTGCAGGTGAAACATTTACTGAGATAGTCGGAAGTCCATACTACATGGCTCCTGAGGTGCTAAAACGGCATTATGGTCCAGAAATAGATGTTTGGAGTGCTGGGGTAATCCTTTACATCCTACTTTGTGGTGTCCCACCTTTTTGGGCAGGTTAGTTTTGTTACCATCAGAAAGAAAAAACCTTGTTTTCCCAATTGAAAAGAAAAATGAAAAATCCTTCTTCACTTTTGTCAAAGTTTTAACCCAAACCGCTAGTAGAAGTTTTTGTATTGAATTATAGTTAAAGGAGTTGTTCTTTTTGAATTATAGTTAAAGGTTTTGTATCTATGAGAAGTGTATGCATAAAACCTGTTCTTTTTGTATGCAGAAACTGAACAAGGAGTTGCACAAGCAATTATAAGGTCTGTTGTAGATTTTAAGAGGGATCCTTGGCCTAGAGTTTCTGATAATGCAAAAGACCTTGTCAAGAAGATGCTTGATCCTGACCCAAAGCGGCGGCTTACTGCTCAGGACGTTCTAGGTAGTTTTAATTCTAATAGCTAATCATCATAATGTTTCAAATTCCTATTGCCCGCCAAGTAGATATATGGGATTAATTAAAAATTCAGCTGTTGGAATATAACAAACAATGAATTGTGTGTTCATCAAATGCAGATCATCCTTGGTTACAGAATGCAAAGAAAGCTCCGAATGTTTCTTTAGGTGAAACTGTGAGGGCAAGGCTCAAGCAATTTTCTGTAATGAATAAGCTCAAGAAAAGTGCTCTGATGGTAATGACTCAAACATTTCAGCTCAAGAAAACTTTGTCATGCTTCGTGATTTCAGTCAGACGTTAATCTGAATGATTAACTCTTAAGTATTTTTTTTCTTTTCTTTTTTTAATTTCAAATAAACAGGTGATTGCAGAGCATTTGTCAGTGGAGGAAGTTGCAGGCATAAAGGAGGGATTCCAGTTGATGGATACTACCAATAAAGGCAAAATTAACATTGATGAGCTAAGAGTTGGGTTGCACAAACTTGGTCATCAGATCCCTGATGCAGATCTTAATATTCTAATGGAAGCTGTAAGCAATAAACTTCCATTTGAAATCTTTTCATTAGTCTTTGGCCTAATGTGGGACCTTGATTTTCTTTAGCTTTATGGGTTTAAAATTATGTCTGTAATTTTAAAAATGTCAAACTAGATGCCAAAAAAGAGAGTAAAAATGGCTTGTGTTTCCAGGTACACTGAACACATTTTCCTGCCAAAAAAAAAATCTTTTATGGGTTCACGTGTTTGAATTGTAGCAAGCATGGATTTTGTTCCTTGTGTTAACCCAATACATCTTTCTAAAGTTCTGTGCAATTCTTAATCTTGGGAGTAATTAGAGGCTATTCTTGCAGGGTGATATAGATAAGGACGGATATCTGGATTATGGAGAATTTGTAGCGATTTCTGTTCACTTAAGAAAGATGGGCAATGATGAAGAGCATCTTCTCAAAGCCTTTAAATTCTTCGATAAAAACAAAACTGGGTATATAGAAATGGAGGAGCTACGAGATGCCTTAGCTGATGAACTTGAGCCAAACGGTGAAGAAGTCATTAATGCCATTATGCATGATGTGGACACGGACAAGGTTGGTCACACAATGTCTAACAAATAATGCTTTTACTTGTACCTAGTACCTACTTATTTATTTTTTGTTTTATGCAAAGTAGCATATTCTTATTCACATTTCAAATCTCAAGTGGGCATGATGCTTGAACAGCAATGAGAAATGATTTTAATTTGTAGGTGTTTACACTTTACAGAATATGAACAGTTATGGTAAAAACCTTAAAAAATAAAATGATGGTAATAAAACTGAATCAGGACATGTGCGATATGCACAATGTTTGATCTTTAATTAGAATCTGCTATGAAATCTTCATATATGTTTTTTTCAGGCACATAAATGTGCATATTTGCTTTGCAGGTAACACCGGCATGCTTAAATGGTCATATTAAAAAAAAAAAAAAAAAAAATTGTCTGTAATTTGTCGTTTATGATAGACTTCTTAGTCTCTGGTCTTTCTTGGAAGTAAAAAATTATAGTGTTTGTAAAATTATGGTAGCACCAAATTTTTGCGTGCCTAAAGTTCACTCTTAACTGCCTTCCAAAAACTCGCAGGATGGACGAATAAGTTATGAGGAGTTTGCCACAATGATGAAGGCAGGCACGGATTGGAGGAAAGCGTCAAGGCAGTATTCACGAGAGCGGTTCAATAATCTCAGTTTGAAATTGATCAAGGATGGATCAATTACAGTTAAACAATGAGAGTAGAGGAGTCAAAAAATGACATATTACTCTTGGAAATATGCATATTAAAGAAAGGAAGAAATGTTTTTCTTTTTGATTTTTTCATAATTCTTTTTTTCATTCTTTTCTTTCCTTTTTGAAACCCCATTTTGGGGGTAATCCAGGGTGTTGAAGTCTTAACTCTTTATGGATTGAATATATGTTTTTGTTTGTATATATGTTAAATTGGCACACTTTCTTTACAGTCAGCAACCAATCAGCATTTCACACATTGTTGGTGAAGCTTTGATAGGTTTGACTTTCACGTGGATGTTAATTCAGATACAAATGAAAGCAAGATTTGAGTGTTAAATATATTTTCTTTATGAACTTCTAAATGATTACAAAACCAATTTTTTTTCGTGGTAGTTATGCCTACTCCAAGGGGTTTCCTAAGATCTTACGATATTCATGAGATCTTGGATTTGCAACCACATCTTAGGGCCATTCTCATGAGATTTCTCCATGTAATTTTGCATGCACCCAATGGCAAAGCTGGGGGGGTGGGGTTGATAAATTATATGTAAATTGAATAACTAGTGAATTTTTAGGAGAAAGGTATTATTGGTTTCGTCTCCAGTTAAAATTTGAGTTTGCTCTCCCTAAAATCTTAAAATTCATTTAGAAGCCCCTCAAAAATAAATAAATAAAATCAATTGATACAAAACGAGTATTTTAATGGAAGAAACCATCTGCAGTTGATGCATAGTAATTTAGTAACATGAAAGAACATAAAATCATAATTTTGTTGAGTTAAAGTTAATTTATACAATAAATTTTTTTATTTAAGAATTTTTTAAATTTAGCTTCACCCCCCAAGAATAAATTTCTGACTTCGCCATTGCATACACCCGAGAGAATAGTTAAATATTCGAAAGTTCAAATTTTACTTTTCAAATTTGGGTTCAATGTCATTTGTTCATTAAAATTGATAACTTTGATAAATTTGTCTTTGATTTGGAAAATATTGTTAATGTTATCCTTATGGCTATCATCATTAAAAAAAAAAAAACTGGCAGTTTTTATTTTGGGTGAAAAAAAACATTGTTAACAAAAAAATTAAATATCAAATAATATTATTAAAATTTATTTTAAAATAAATTAAAATCTAGATTTATCTTTGAAAATAGAAAGAAAGAGGAAAGTTATAAAATTCTTCAAGAGGTTATAAAAACCTTCACTTTCCTCATTCTATTTTCAAAATAAACAATTTCATTATATTATCTGATCAAAAATCTGACATAAAGCAAAAATATTTGACACAAAACTATTTCATAACGGGCACTATAAACACTACCCTTATAAAAATAGGGCAAGGCTTCCCTCCATAAGACAGGATCCGGGACTGTCACGGGTCCATTTCAAGACGTGTTAGTATTCAACACCAAAACCAAACCCTATAAAAGATGTTACATTTTTCTAGTGACTTTGATTTAATGCCATGTGCATACTTTATGGACCTGTTACCAATTGTCCCAAAAATATTTTGCTTGTTCCTTTAGTTTAATGCAATGTGCATAATTTCAAGATCTCCTACTCTGATACTACGTTAATTTACTAATTGTCCAAAAAACTCAAGCTGTTATGAAATATTTAAGCATTAACATAATTTTAATAAATTCAACTTAAAAAAAATCAATAGTTTGTAGTGTAAGAATCTGAACCTTGAATATATCAATTGAAAACACTAGAAAGTACTAATCAATTGAGTTACAAGACTCTTGGCCAACTCGTCTTAAGGGCACGTTTGGTACACTATAATAGACACTATAATGTAGCGTTTGGTACGGGGGAATCCACATTACTCCTGGCATCCAGATTCCTAGGAATGTGATTCCTAGGAATCACATTCCTAAGAATGTAGTTCCTAGGAATCACATTCCTAAGAATGTAGTTATTCCTATGTTTGGTTTATTCCCAGGAATCTTAAATGTATTATTTATTTTTCCCATTCTATCCTTAGATTTGAATGTGAACTAC
The DNA here is from genome assembly GCA_023621385.1 of Quercus gilva. Lineage (NCBI taxonomy): Eukaryota > Viridiplantae > Streptophyta > Magnoliopsida > Fagales > Fagaceae > Quercus > Quercus gilva. The sequence continues at coordinate 19,094,473 of CM042479.1, read as the reverse complement.
GAAGTCATTTAAAAAAAAAAGGTTAAAATTGTCAATTTATAAAAAATACAATTTCCTTTAAGTTTGGGAATCTGGATTCCCACCTATTTTAAAGGGAATCCACATTCCCACTGAGAGGGGTTTAAGGGGGGAATCCAGATTCTCCTGGCATCTAATTCCCTAGCATGATTTGCAACCAAACATGGGAATCTTTAAACATTCCTAGGAATCCTAAAATATTACCCTGTACCAAACGCCACATAATAGAATAGCTATTCATAGGGAATAGGTATTCAGTTGCTTGGTTGTGTTTTGTTGCAGGGAATAGCTATTCATAAAGGAATGACTATTCTTTAAAATGAGGAATGGTTATTCTTTTAAAAAGCTATGCAATCTCTATTCCTTAACCCTACAAATTTAAAATTCCTAAAATCTCCTTGGCTCCCCCCATCAATTCTCTCTCTCTCTCTCTCTCTCTCTCTCTCTCTCTCTCTCTCTCTCTCTCTCTCTCTCTCTCTCTCTCTCTCTCTCTCTCTCTCTCTCTCTCTCTCTCTCTCTCCATGTTAGATTTAGACCCACAAACAACAATTATGTAGGTCCCTTTTTTGCTGCTATATTTCTCTAGCAAACACCCTCAACGAGTATTGATATCTTTCTAGTCCTTGGGATATTAATAGATGATTATGGAATTGAAGGATTGCAGTTGGGCAATTGACAGTAGTTTTTTTTTTTTTTTTTTAATAATTTTTTTAATTCGATAAAACTAGGTATTTTATTACAAAATGAAAACAACGAAGTACAAATGAAGGTCCAAATCAGAAAACAATATTACAATCCACTAGAGTTGGGGATATTTGCCATTTCTTTTTAATATTAATATTAATAAAAAAAATTATATTAATTGATCTTTTCCATTTTTTATGGGGATATTTGCCATTTCTTTTTAATATTAATATTAATAAAAAAAATTATATTAATTGATCTTTTCCATTTTTTATGGGGATATTTGCCATTTCTTTTTTGAATCATGAGCTTTTTCCTCTCAATCATTTTTGTTTTTAACATTTATGTAGATATTAATTTTGAACAAACAACACATGTATTAATTGTAAAATTATTTAATTCGTTCTTCATAAAATGTTAATGGTAGAACCACAAAAATTGTAAATATAAATTTAAAAAAGAAGGGTATTTTAGGAAATTTAATTTAACTGGGCTTTCACTTCAACATCTTTATTTTGTTATCACCAAACAAATGAATAGTAATAATTATTTCATTACAACTTCTTTTATTACTTGTAATACTTATTCTTATTCTTATGTAATTACTATTACAATGTACCAAATGTGCCCTAATTGTTTAAAAGACTGCAATGTAAAACATATGGAAGTTGACTGAAATACTTACCATATTTATTTTTGTTTTACCTGCCAAAAACAAAAATTTGGTTTATTAATTGACTAATTGGCATGTGAGCAAAGAGTGTCACAGTCAATTTGGGAAGTAAACTTTACGCTGTAATAAAACTTATTTCTAGTGAGGAATTTCAATTATTGGTTTGGTGGTATTTTAGATTGACCACTATTCTTCTCAAAAAAAAAAAAAAAAAGATTGACCATTATTAACTTTGTTTTTTAAAAGACTGATCACTGATGTCAGATATGCACCTAATCAGCTAACTCTAGCTAGTTTTTGTTTTCAGCAAAAATAAATAAAAATCTAGCTTTTGTATTTTCTTCCCAGATTTCTGAACTCTTATTTTTTTTTTTTTGGTAAACTTTTCTGAACATATTTCTAGATGATCAGGGAGACAGGGACAATAGCTATGATATGACTGGGTAAATTTTGATAGTAATAGGATTCCTCAGGCCCACATATTCCAGCAAGACGAGGCAAGTATGGTATGCACATTAAGCCCAGCGTATGAGCTTGTCCATTGAAGGCCCAAAATAGTAAAATTGCTACCCGAGTCGATTTGTACTCAAAGCCCAAATCCATTTTCCTACTCATCCTTAAAAAAAGTACCAAAATGAAGACACGGCCTGCACCCCCAACTCCTCATGATCTAGATGTTCATTAATGATCAGCTGCTTCAAGTTCAACAAGTTTTCTTACAGCTAAATTGAATTATGATTAAGCTAGATGATGAGGGGTTCATGAAGAGAAAAGAAGGTAGCAAGGTGCTAGACCCTTGATACTGGTCTGGTCGCATGTGGTGGCACCTTGTACCCATATCAGCCACACTAAACGATGGACATGGAGATGGAGGCATATCATGGCGAAGCAATGTCTCTTGAGGCAGCAATTAACAGGTTGTGCTATCTCACTATGTTTTGAGGCCAGACTTAGAGGTGACATTGATATAGGCCGAGCCCCTCCACATGGTGTATGGATCAAAGTACCATAAAAAAACTAAATATGAATGGATTATTAATAGACAATGAAAAATGAAAAGACATCATTGAATAGGAACTAGCTTGAGTCTAGTGCTCTTGTGCATTAGAGTCGTTCGAATTTAAATACATGTCAAATAATTGTCATATATCCATATTTCAACGGATCCACCGTACAGGTATACTGGACCCAACTCATTGAGTATAGTCATATACTTTCTTGAAAAAGTGACTTATGAAGACACATGCCGTTTAAAATATTTTTCCAACCGATATTAATATTAGGAACATGAAGGGCTTAGTTAGGAATGTACATTGGTATGTTTGAAAGCATTTCTATATACGAGGAATGTTCAGTGGATATGTGTGAATCCAGGAAGTTTTGTTAGGAATGTAAAGTGGCATCTTTGGAAGCATTTTCTACTAATAAATAAAGCTGATATATATGCAGGGGCAGCGCCACCTTAGGGCCAGAGTGGTCTTAGGACTACCATGAATTGAAGGAAAAAAAAAAATCCATAATAATTTAAAATTTTATATTTATCTACCTTTAAAAAAAAATTTTGGGAACACCTTGAATTTTTTTTATGCCAATGAAATTAAATTTTGGTCTATAATTTGAGCAACTTAATAATATATTAGGATATTTTAAGCAAAAAAAACCACATACTTTTATATTCTTTTAAGCCTATATTATGGCTTTACTTTTAGTTTTTGCTTTATCTGATACACTGTCATTGTACGACTACTTTTCCTGAAAAACATTATAATATATATTATACAACTAATTGGTTAAAGTCACGTAAATTTAGCTTTTTTCAGTGTACAACTACTTTTCTTTTTTCTTTTTTCTTTTTCCGATAATTTTGATTAAAAAAAAGTAATTTTAGTTAATTAAGTGAATAAACTTAAAAAGTTACTTAATTTTTATATAACATCAATTAATTCATTATTGTGGAGCGCCAAGAACGAGGTTACTGGGCTATGACTCACTTGAGCTCACAATCTATTTATATAGTGGGCTTGGATTTCCTACACTGGGTCGTTCTTGTGCTAAGACTGATCAGACAATATTCTATCCCTTTGTGTTCGCCTTGTTTTTTCCCTCTTTGCTCTCCAATTTTTCAACAACCACTGCCTTTCACAAGATCCTTGTATTTATAGTTAGATACTAGTGGGATGGTGATGATTGCCTCTGACGCTAATGCGTTTGTAGGTCCAATGCAGTTGGTTATAAGTGAGTGTGTAGGTGAGAGTGGCTTTGGAACTGGTTCCCACTCTGGGACGCCAGGAGTATGCTAGTCCTGGTCGCAATTGCTTGGTCGTTAATTTACCGGGCAGAACCAAACTTCTTCGGGAAGTTTCCTCGGGAGATGGTGTAGGTTCGAATAGCCCGCATAGACGGGCAAGGTCAAAATGCCGTCCCCCGAACATGCAAAAAAGCAAGGTCCTATTGGGCCTTAATAGTTTAACAGGCCCAGGGAGCTTGATGCCGTACAATTATATATATATATATATATATATAATAAACTTTTTATTTTTATGATTATAATTAAACATGTGATTATCCATTCTAAGGAAATTTAATTAAATTTACATGAAAAGTGTCACTAAATATTATGTTTTTACATTTTGCTATCATATTATTAGTAATAAACTTATTATATTTTTATTTATATAATTTAAAATTTTATTAATTATATTATTTATGACGTCACCAGTTTGACTATTGGTCGGATCTTGATTCGACCAAAAAACCAGTAACCAGTCTCTTTTTCGGTTCTTTTATTGTACTGGTTTATAAAACCATGAAAAAAAAAATCTGGAAAAAAAAAATTATAATAAAACCACTAACAAAGCCCAAACCAAATGCCAATAGAAAAGCCCAGTACAAGATCAATCTCATCTCAGACTAAAACTATCACTACTCCAACACCATCACGATTACATTTTTAATTCAACAAATATTAAAAAAAAAAATCCTCACTGTCTTAGTGCCTCGCAAATTCACAAGTTATTAAACAATTTAAATTAAAACTAAATCAAATCTAAAGGCTAAAAGGAAATAAGAAACTCACTTACCCTCCTCAGCCATCGTTGTCCATCCTTGTTTAGCAACACTAACAACAATAACAATTGAACTCCACAAGCTTTATGTTGTAAAACTTTATGTGTTTGCATTTTTTTTTTTTATTGTTGTTGTTGTTGTTATTGTTGTCAATATATAAATTTTACACTTCTTGAGGAATACCTTGAAAAAAATTTCTAGAGCCCGTACTGTATATATGTGTGTGGTCATAGGAAATTTCGTTAGGATTTAGGAATGGTATGGTGGTAATCTTTGGGAGCATTTCTATTAAGAATGTATAGTGTATACATGTGGTTTTAGGAAGTTTCGTTAGGATTGTATGGTGGTACATTTTGAAGCATGCAGCGTGCTAGAGAGACTATGCTAGGGTATTTGACTTTTTTAGTCACAAAAACGTGTAGCGGTATGTTAAAGCTTAATGGGCATTTTTTCAAAAATTAATAAATATATAAGGAAAAAAAAAAAAAAAAAAAAAAAAACTTAATATTTCAAGCCTCGTTTACTACTCTAGCATGCAATATTTAAAAAAAAAAAAATGATGAACTTTTCAAAAATATGATACATAACACCATTGATTCATTGTTCGAGCACGTTCCAACTCTTGTTATATATTATATTCTTTTTTCTTTTCTTTTTTTTGATAAACAAACTTACATTAAATTACGAAAAACCAGCTAAATCAGCCTGGTAAGAAGCCATAACATCAGGTGAAACATCTTCTATCCATATTATACAACTTGTAAAATTAAAAGCTAACTTTGCCAAATTGTGGGCTACTATGTTTTTATGGGTTTGATTTTTGGGTTGAAATTTCTAATAATTATTTTATATTGTATACAGCAGATAAAACATCTCTATTTTTTGGAGAAAAATCGAAGCTGTAACCTATATCTTCCAACTCAAAATGTGGTAAATTTTTATTTGGTATATTATATATGAATTTTTTGAATTTGAAGGGTTTTGTTTGGTTTTGAAGTAGAATTTGGGGATTCTATAAAATTTGGAAGGTTTAAGTTTTGGAGTTTTTAGTATTTGCGTCTTAGTAGGTTGATCTTAATTCTTTACCTTATATGTTTTTGCTTTATTAAGAATTTTTATTTTGGATTCATGTGATTTTTTGTTTTCTTAATTAAAGTTTTGATTTTTGGTTGATTAATTATTTGTTTGGATTAATTTCAATTAATTATTTGTTTGGATTCAACATAAAAGATAATGGAATTATGTGTTATAAATTTGATAATGTTCCATATTTTGAATTGTTTATATTGTTATTAATACGACTAAATAAGATTTGTTTTTATTTTTGTAGTTTATATCAGTTTTAAGTGTGTGTATATATATAACTTTTGAGAATTTTGCTTTATTAATTTAAGAATTGTAAATTATTTTGTAGGTTTTAGTAACTATGCACCTGCAATGAGACATTGACAATATAAGCATATATATATATATATGGTATTAATATTTTATAAAAATCTTTCTTACAACTCAATAGCATTCTACGTTAGACAACACTTCTAATCTATAAAAAAGTATAGAAGTTAAATATTTATTCCCATTGTATTTTATTTAATTATGACTGATCAATTTTTTTTTAAACGCTAACTAGCAAAATATTTATAATATGCATATTATTAACCCAATTTTCTATTTCTAAATTTTTTAGATTTTATTATATCAATCTTTTTTTCTTTTAAATTATTGGTGAATAAATCAGTCTCTTACTAATTCTTTTACCTTAACGTGATGTAGTTAATTATCTTTTTATTTAATTATTCCATGCATAGCATGAATTAGTGACTAATTTTACTTTATTTCACAGTCACAAAACATTGTGACATCCACCTACTGCAGTTGTCTCTTAGAAATTCGTGCTACTTTTAATTCTGTCTCATTAATTAACGGTTAAGCCTCAATTTGCTAAACTTGGAAGTTGGAAAATCGCGGTGTGTGTATTACACGCTCTGACTGTGATGCAATGCAAGCGATTCTATCATAAAAGCATTAATTACTCTACGTTCACTGACAAAAATAAAATAAAAAACACTTTATGAAACTATTTATGTGCTGATTTGAGATTAGATAAACTGTTATATATATATATATATATATATATCTCAATTCCCAATTATCCTTGCCTTGGTTCTGTTGTAGCGACTTTAACGAAATTCTTTCTTTGACTGAAAAATCAGGCGGCCCTTGTAGAACTCAGCGGCAAATGGAAGGTTTTCGAGACACGGTGAATGTTTGTGGCTTTCAGGATCTCGGTTTCTCAGGGCCCAAATTTACCTGGTGTAACATGCGAGAGGGTAATGATCGTATTTATCTCCGACTCGACAGGGCGTTTGCAAATTCTGACTGGCTCAATGCGTTTCCAAATTGTAGAGTTCACCATGTTGTTGACTCCACTTCGGATCATTGTATCTTGAGAATTACAGACTCAAGGACTCCGGCCCCATCCAGGAAGCGCCGATTTCATTTCGAAGCCTTATGGGCTAAAAGGGAGGATTGCTATGGTATTGTTGAGGCTGCTTGGATTGGGGGTGGCCCGTCCAACACTCCGGGTGATATTGCAGCTAAACTCCAGCTTTGTGCTTCCGAATTATCCGGTTGGAGTAAAGAGGTCTTCGAAAACATCCCAAAAAGGATCAAGGAAAAAAGGGAAGCGCTGCACTCTCTCACAGAGCTGGACTGTGATGGCTCACACTGTGGTGCTATTAATGAGCTGAGGAAAGAACTTAATGAACTATTAGATAGTGAAGAAACAATGTGGCTTCAGAGAAGCAAAATTTTCTGGTACAAGGAGGGTGACAGGAATACAAAATTTTTCCACACCAGAGCTTCTGAAAGGCGAAAGACAAATGCTATTTTGGGTTTGTGGAACGATGAAGGTAACTGGTGTGAGGACAGAGACAGCATTGCTAGCACAGCCCTGGGCTATTTTTCAAAGCTCTACTCCACTAGCTTCCCAAGCAGCACTGAAGACATCACCAATGCCATTCCATCCCAGGTCACAGATGATATGAATGCCGAGCTCACCAAAACGTTTACTAGTGAAGAAGTTCTGAGGGCCCTTCATCAAATTCATCCCACCAAATCTCCTGGACCCGACGGTATGTCAGCAATTTTTTTCCATAAATATTGGAACATAGTGGGTAGGGACATTACTAATATGGTCTTAAAAGTGTTAAACTTGAACATGTCCTTGGCTGATATCAATAAAACCAATATTGTTCTTATCCCAAAAATAAAACACCCCACTAGAATGACAGAGTTCCGCCCTATCAGCTTATGTAATGTAGTATACAAGCTCATTTCCAAAGTTCTAGCAAACCGTCTAAAAGCTGTCCTTCCTTGTGTGATTGCTGAGAACCAAAGCGCTTTTACAACGGATAGACTTATAACCGATAATGTTCTAGTGGCCTTTGAGCTTATGCATTATCTGAATCACAAAACTGTAGGTAAGGATAATTTGATGTCTATAAAGCTAGACATGAGCAAGGCATTTGATAGAGTGGAATGGGGCTTCATCAAGTGTGTTATGGAAAAGTTGGGTTTCAACAGAAAGTGGGTTTCTCTCATTATGCAGTGCATTACAACAGTAACATATTCAGTCATTATCAATGGGGAAACCTTTGGCAGCATTACTCCTTCTAGGGGCCTTCGCCAAGGTGACCCACTCTCTCCGGGCCTTTTCATTTTGTGTGCTGAGGGTCTTTCGGCTTTGTTCCACCAAGCAGCAAGAAATCAAACTCTCAATGGGGTTTCTATCTGTAGGGGCTGCCCACCTATTACGCATCTTTTCTTTGCCGACGACAGTCTTTTATTTTGCAAAGCCAACTCCCAGGATTGTAGTGAGTTGATGCGCATCCTTAGTGACTACGAGATGGTGTCGGGTCAAAAAATAAACCCCGATAAATCCTCGGTCTTTTTCAGCCCGAATACCCCCTCGGCTACTAAGGGGGAGATTCTTAATATTCTAGGTCCGATGCATGACTCTAGACACAAGAAGTACCTTGGTCTCCCCTCCTTGATTGGAAAATCAAAGTCTCAAGTCTTCGCTGAAATCAAGGAGAAAGTTAGCAAAAAATTGGCGGGATGGAAGGAGAAGCTTCTTTCCATTGGTGGTAGGGAAATCCTTATCAAAGCCGTGGCACAAGCGGTGCCTACATATACAATGAGCTGTTTCCTTCTTCCAAAAACCATGTGTGCTGACTTGGAAAGAATGATGAGGAACTTTTGGTGGGGTCAAAGAAACCAGGAATCAAAAATTGCTTGGGTTAGTTGGAAAAAGATGTGCAAATCCAAACTTTTTGGTGGCATGGGTTTCCGAAACCTACACGCATTCAATCTTGCTATGCTTGCAAAACAAGGGTGGAGGATCCTCACAAATCCAAACTCTTTAGTTGCTCGGGTTTTCAAAGCTAAATATTTTCCCTATGACGATATACTAAGCGCAAAGATAGGGAGCAATCCTAGTTATGCTTGGCGAAGCATTCATAATGGTCTGGTGATCCTTAAGGAAGGCACTAGATGGAGGGTGGGGAATGGTAGGCGGATCCACATTTGGGACGATAGATGGCTTCCAACTCCCACCACCTATAAGGTGATCTCGCCTCCGGTGGAGTTTGGCAATTTCCCTATGGTCGCCTCCCTCATTGATGAGGACACAAAGTGGTGGAAATCTGATTTGGTGAGGTCTATCTTCCTACCTTTTGAAGCTGATTCAATCCTCAAGATTCCTATCAGCTATAACCTCCTCGATGATCAGCTCATTTGGCTGGGCAACAAAAGAGGTTCTTTCTCTGTGAAGAGTGCTTATTATATTGCAATGAGAGTTGTTGAAGCTGACTGCATGGGTGAAAGTACCTCTGTACATTCCCAACCCCCTTTCTGGAAAAAAATTTGGCACCTTAACGTTCCTCCAAAAGTCCGGATTTTTGCTTGGCGAGTATGTAAAAATGGTCTTCCAACAATGCTTGCTTTCCGGTGTAGAGGCCTAAACTCTTCTGGGTTCTGTCCGCTTTGCGACAAGGAAATAGAATCCATCCAACATGCTCTCTTCCTTTGTCCTCACGCTAAATGTACTTGGGCTGCCTGGCTGGACTGCCCTTTGAATTTGACCTCCATCAATGATGACATTATGAACATTGCTGCCAAGTTTATTGATTTGGGAAAGCTTCATGACTTAGACTTATTTTTTATGGTGGCTTGGTCTATCTGGGGAAATAGGAATCAGGCCTTCCACAATGATGCAGCTATCCCACCATCTCAGGTCTGGGAGTCTGCGAGAAGGGCCTTGTTTGACTTTAACGCTGCTCGGCAAGATCATCATCCTTCTCTCTCCCATGCGAGCCTTCTTTGGGCTACACCGCCACCGGGGTTCCATAAGATTAATGTTGATGGAGCGACGGATGAGGGGGGCGGTTGCTCCGGCATTGGTGTTATCATTAGGGACTCCTCTGGGGCTGTGATTGGGGCCCTTAGCAAAGTCCTCCCCGTGAGCCTCAATGCTGAAGTTACTGAAGCTTTCGCGCTCCTCAATGGGGTGCTTTTTTGCGCTGGATCTGCAGATAAGGCATGCCATTTTTGAATCTGATGCGTTGTCCATTATCCTTGCCTTATCCTCTCATGAGTCTGGGGGTGAGCTTGGCCACATCCTTGAGGACATTAAGTCGGCTTCTTGCTCATTTAATCACTGCACCTTCCACCACCTGAAACGCGACGGCAACAAAGCTGCTCACTCATTGGCTAGAGAAGCAAAACTTTCTGGCCAATCTAAAGTTTGGAAGGGAACCCCTCCCCAATGCATCTTGCAAATTCTTCGAGATGATATGTTGTCCTCTCTTTCTTTTTTGGGCTCTGCTCATTGATGTATGGCTGTGCCTAGTTCCATTTGTTTCTGCTTCTGCAGAACCTTGTATGTCTGTTTCAGCTCTTGCTGGTTTAATGAAGTTCATATCCTCTTTCAAAAAAAAAAATATATATACGCACTAAATATGATTCTTATGTGTGTCAATTATTTATTATTTTATTTAACTTTTATTTTTTTTTTTTATTGTTTGAGGGTCTCACATGTATAATCTACTTATTTTATTTAACTATTACATTTTATCTACAGCATTTTTGATATATATATATATATATATATATTTTTTTTTTTGCAAAAAAACTATACAAATTAATCCTAAATGAACACTAAATTTAGACTATATTATGAGATGAGAAAAAGAATATAGCTGAACTTGGAGGTAAGTATAGAATATTCAGAGAGTATAATAATTATACTTGTAGGGACAAGGCCTAAAATGGTATATTGGGCCTTAGATTTTATCTGAGAACATGGGGATGTCCGAGGAGAGCCGAATAGTAGAGGGATTCCAACTCAGTGCATCATGAGTAAAAAAGGAGAAAAAGGCAATCCGATGAAGAATATCACCTCGGACAAGACGAACATTGCTTCGATACGTGTTCCAACAACGAAAATGACCTTAATGGAGGCACTAGTGTCAGATGCATGTTACATAAACTCATGAGAAGGAAGGGAACTCAGGAATATCTAAGAGAAAGCTGCTACCTCCGCATTAAATGCTCTGCAGTTATTTTTCTGGCCGCATTTATGTGGAGAAGATCTTTGAATAGTGTTTCCTTAGACACTGCAACTCACAGAAAGTCAGAAGGGGTATCTGATGGGACGGGCACTCAAGTAGTGGCTTAGATGATCGACAAGTGGAAGAACAAGATCGCGAGGAATGACCTATATAACGTGAGAGACCCTCCATGAGTTGGGGGGTTGAAAGAGAGAGAAAGAACACTACGTGAACGAGAATAGTACTTGTAATCAATTTCACTGGATTAAAAATACACTGGCCTCCTCGGACAATACATTTACCTAACTTGGTGTGTATCATTTTTGCATGATTATCTCATAAACCCATCCTAGCCGTTGTGATACTAACTAGGGCCTAGCTCTCCGATCCACTCTTTACAGATTTATTGTATTGAACTCACCAACCCACAATCTCATACTTATTGGGCTTAGGCTGCAATACCATGACCCTACAATACTCTTTTTTCCTCTTATAATAGTAAGTTCTTCTTCTTTTTTTTCTTTTTTTTTTTTTAATTTTAAATTATTAGTAAGCTCTTGTAATTAATTTTGAAGTGGGATATATTATTGGGTTTGGTTAATGGGTGCCTTTAGGAAAAATGTTAATAAAATATTTTAAGAAAGTTTTGACCCATTTTTATTAGAAACATATAAAGATGTAAAAAAATTAATTTCTTTTTTCTTTTCTCATTAAATTTTTTTAAAAATATATTAGAAACTAATGTCTTTAAGGTATTAATTAATTTTTCCTTATAATGTATTATTTATGTTGAGAGAAAGAAGTATGTATTTATTATACTCACTAAGCATTTAATAATATTTATGGATGCGTGGAAAAAAAATGACGTTTTTTTTTTATATAAGATAGAATTTCTACTCTAACCTAATCTTAAATGTATATGTGTGTGAACATTGTGAAGCTCCTTCCTGGAAAAAAAAAAAAAAAAAGACATATCCAATGGCCAAAATTGTCTTCTATGTTAATTAGATAGTAATTTCGGGATTATATTTCTAGAATGCTCGGAAAAGTCTTTATTAATAGATGTGAATGATTCATGATTCATAAAGGCACTTAATTATTATTATTATTATTATTATTATTTTGAGAATCAGGTACTCAAATTAGTAGAACACAAAGTTATTAAAGCTTGAAAGATTAGTTTTCCAAAACAAAGTTATTTTTTTGCGATGGGGTTTGTCAAATTATGTCAGTGTCATATTGTGGCATGCATGCTATGGTCGGTGTGTCTTCACTTTGATTTACTACTTGAAATGTGTAAAGAATTAGTTTGATTGAATGCGTACTTAACTTATCATCTAATGCAGAAGGTTTTGTAGTTGAATTAGCATCTCCCAATGCACAAAGTGCTTGGAGATTTAGAGAGAAAGGGTTCGAATTGCGGAATTAGTAACATATTATAATTATTTAAAAAAAAAAAAAAAAAAAAACTTATCATCTAACTGTTTGTTTGTCCGAAAATATCAAGATATTTTCAAATTTTAATGACTTAACTTTAAACTAGGTTAACTAACATTAATCGAAAAAAAAAAACTGTTGAAATAGTTAATAATTTTTTCTTAAACGTATGACCAGGAAAAGTGGACACTAGATTTTCAGAATATTTGCATACACTGTTGAACGTACAAAGGTGCTTTTTAAAAAACTAATAAAAATATTATATATTGCAAGTAAGCTTAATTTTATCATAGAATTCCCTCCCCCCCCCCCCCCCCCCTAACTATTGTGGTGTGCTTGATTGCACAACGTAAACGAAATTTGCATTTCGAAACAATATTTAACTGATATATATTGAACATTGGAATAGATTTTGAGACAATAGAATATATTGTGTGAGAATTTGATGGTAATAACGGAGGGGAAGTATTTACTTATTATAACTTGAGTTTGGAGGGCCTAATACAATTACCCCTATACAAAAATATATTTTTAAATCTTCTTATACATTACACACAGGTTTGGGACTGGTTTATAAATAAATTCATATTCCAAACATTCAAGTTACTAGTTAATCTTGAGCTTCAAACAAAAAAAATCCTAAGAGTTTGGTATGGATTTAAGATACGTTCCTTAAATCCATATTACCCCTTAAAATCAGAAAATTACTTGCTTAAAAAAAAAACATAAAATTACTTATGAATGACCCAGATCCAAAAGAATTCCGAAGTGAAACCTTTCCATCACTAGAAACAGCAATTTAAAAAATGTATGTGGTGAAAGATCATGCAACATCATTTTTAAAGTTCCCTCATGATCAAGCTGAAGCATGGGATATTAATAAAAGTTTGAAGTTTAGAATTGAAAAATGGTCGAAGTTTAGAATTGAAAAATGGAACTTCACTTAACACTCATTTTCCTTCAACAGTACTTATAATTAATATGATTATATGACATCAATTTTCATAATGAATAATTATAGATTTACATTGTGCTAACAATATAAATCTTACATTATAAATTAAACAATTAAGTTTAATGTTGTACATATTTAAAAAAATATATAAAATGTTGTACATTTTTTTTTCTAAATATATATAATATTGTACATATTTATTTAGCTTATAATATAAAGTTTACAATATAAATTAAGAATTTTTTAAAATAATTTGATTAAAAATTGAAAAATGAAATAGCAGTATAGAGATAAATTTAAAACCAAAAAATAAAAATGAAGACGAAGATGAGGAGAAATTGTGGAGGTGAGAGTGAAACACAAAAGGGCAAAGTTGAGATGAGATGTATGGTCTATCATTTTGTCAGAGCCAACGTGTCTGGGCCCCATATGTCGTGCATAGACTAAATTTTCAATAATATTTTCCCTCCCACCTACCCTGACGGACCGTGGCCTTTAGCTCAGTTTAGATGCATGCATGTTCATGTCCATCCAGCCGGGCCCACCAACGTGACTTCTGTTTGAGCTTTAAATTTTAGATACGAAGCCGACGTGGCAAAGACAAGCACGGAACGATAGTTTTACGATACACTCGGGGATTATCTCATGGATGATGTGGATGGCACACGTGTTGAGCTTTGAATGGGCCACTGATCATTGATTGATGTACATTATGTACTCCCCAACAAAAATTAGCCCCGGTAGACGTGCCCCAAATCAAGACCACAAAGCTTTCAACTTTGCATTTGCAACGCGCCAATCCTAGATTGCCTATCTATGATTTATCTGTCTCATTCGAAGTAATGACGTCAGACATGTTATAACTTATAATGGAAAAATTGTGTTGTACTTTTTTAGAGTATTATAAATGTTTATTATCTCTTCTAGCATAGAAATTTTGAGGTACTCTTATAATACAAAGAATAGTGTTCTTTTTTCTCACCTTTATAGTGGGATTTATTTTTTAAATTCATAGTGAAGTCTACTATAAATATGAGAGGAGGGAGCACAATTTTTTCGTACTATAAGAGTACCTAAGAATTTTTCTCACATGAATAATAGATCTCACTAATTAAATTTATGGTAGAACTCATCATTTATGTAAGAGAGATGATAACACATTTATGGTATTTCATAAATATTTAATAATTTTCCTTTTTAATTAGCAGATCTATTAATAACCATCTCTGATCAGTTTGGGTAGCCAAGGAATACTAATCTAAAGTTGTTTCATTTTATGTGTTTTCAGTATTACTTTTTATAGCCACACTTGATCAAGCTTGTTTTCGCACTTCTTATTTTGTGTAAACAGCTTGATTTCTAGGGTCTTTTTGCATAAAATAAGGCCAAATTCTTCACTTGAAAGCTATCTTAAAGTGTTTTGGGTATGAAATACTTGCACCGATCTTGTTTTTAAGCAAAAATCCAACCTCTATGAAATACTAGGAAGCATAGAATGTGCGCTATAAAATAGTAGAAGTTCAAATTACCAAGATTGATTGTGAAAATATTTTAGCCTTGTGAAATATCTTCAAACTAACAATAGGAACGAAAAAAATTAATCCAAAAGAAAATAGGCACAAAACACCAAGATTTACGTGGTTCGGCAATAGACTACATCTATGAGCGACAACGAACAAATTTCACTATATCGAATTTGGGATAAACAAATTGGTATAGAGACGCTCTCCAAACCCAAATCTCAAATACGCTCAATTAGCTCTCTCTCACAAATACAAAACCAAAGAACCAAATATAAACCAAAGAACCAAAAAGTTCACAAATACCAAATACGAATATCAAATACCAAATACCAAATACCAATTGCATGCACAAACTAAAGAGAGAGCCATAAAGCAAATCCAAAAGTTGCAACACACCAAGATAAAGCAAATCATCAAACCGGAGAACCAAAACCAAGCGGTAACAAACCTCTCTCATTATTCCAAATTGCAACCCACAAAATATCAAATAACCAAATGAAGAGAGAACATTTTTCTCACACACACTCTCTCATCTCTTTCTTTCTGATTTTCTGTAATAGCACTATGCTTATATGGGAGACTTGAGTCGGCTAGTATATCCAAAACCAAGAATTGGATTGGTGGTTGTTGTGGTTGTCGTGCTGGGATTGGTGGCAACATCATTGTTGGAGGATGAATTTGGTAACTTATTTTTATAAGCTGTTTTCTATGATGAAGCTCCATAACGAAAACAGAGCAAGAAACAGAGGAAGAACAAAACAGGGGATAGAATTAGAAACACATACCTCTTTGAGGTATGGAAGAAAGAAAAAAAAAAAAAAAAAAGAGACAAGAAGAAGATATTGAAACTGTCTTTTACTTTCCACCACAGCTTGTGGTTTGAATTGATGTGTAGTGAATGATTTTGGGTTTTAGCTTCGTTTTTCCACGATGTGCTTTGTTGTGGGGACATCGCTTTGAGTGAAAGACTAGTGCATTTACTAGGTAGCTTCATTTTTCTTTGGTTCAGTGGAAGTCAATGCACATTACAAGTAAAGACTAGTGCATTTACTAGGTAGCTTCGTTTTTCTTTGGTTCAGTGGAAGTCAATGCGCATTACAAGTCATTTCCTCGTTAACTTATCCTTGGGGTTCCAAGTCATTTATGGGTTTGTGTTCTTCTACCTGAGTTTGCGTTCTTG
This sequence comes from Quercus gilva, assembly GCA_023621385.1. Lineage (NCBI taxonomy): Eukaryota > Viridiplantae > Streptophyta > Magnoliopsida > Fagales > Fagaceae > Quercus > Quercus gilva. Next base: position 19,078,326 of record CM042479.1, on the reverse strand, counting down.
TTTATTTTTGTTCTAGACATACTTAGATCTCAATGCATGTGATTTTTGTTTTTAATTCTGTTTTTAATTTTTTTATTTAGTTTAAATTAATAAATTAATTTTTTTAAATTTAAATACTGACTTGATATTTTTTAATGCTAAAATAAAATTTATTATTATTATTTTTACTGTTTCGTCTGCCACTTAAGACGTTTCCTTCTATTATGTAACAGTAGAGACAAAAATGAGACGTGTTTTCCAAGATAAGGACTAAAAGCGGTGGAAAAAAAAAGTTAGGGACCAAAGTGGGAATCACGTGAAAATATAAGAACAAAAATGTGGTTTTCGCCAAGATTAAAAGAATGATAGAGCAATATTATTTAGGGGTGTAACTGCAAATATCACTAAGAAAGGCAGTAAGCTCGAACTCTTTTTTTCATGCTCTAATAATCAGGCTTAGTTATTACTTATTTGAACAATTTCTCTGTAAATATATATATATATGCACTAAAAAATTTGTGTGTTCTCTTTAAATTTTGAAGAGAAGACGTAATGGCTGTACCCACATGTTTAGTTGCATGATTCTTTCTAAAAAAAAAAAAAATGTTTAGTTGCATATGATTGCTGCCTCTAATGAGTTTGGAAGTAATTGGAACATGTACTACATTTCTCAAGTTAAAAGTTGGACACAAATACAAATTCTTAATTTCACTTTACACTTCACCAATTACAACTTGATCTATATCTTTTTTGTTTTGTTTTTCATAAAATAACCAAATTTTAAAATGAAGAAAAGAAATCCAATACATTGCATACTACAATCAGTGAAGTATAAAATGAAAGATATAAAGTGGGATAAAAGGATTTCTATTTGTTTGGCATGACCTAGTTAAAGAGAAAAATTGGAGATAAAATTATTTAACAAGTTGTGATGGTAAGGGACATCGTAAGGGTATGTTTGGCATGCAATAGTAGATCACGTAATAGAATGAATATTCATGTGCAAAAATTATTTGGTTATTTGGTTGTATCTTCATTGCAAGAAATTATTATTCTTTAGGAATAGTTATTTTAACTTTTAAGGAATAACTATTCCTCTCTTTAAAAGAAATGTAATAGCTAGCTAGCATATTCAACAATGTTGACATTTTCTCACCAAAATTTAAGAGTAATGTATATATATATATAATTTTTTTTTTAATTTTATCTATCTTCTTTTTTAAATACACTTTACAACAAACATTTTCCTCTTTTTATATACCATTAATTTTTTTTTCATTTTTTATTTAAAGATTCTTTTGCTTATTCTTTTAAATACATTTTTCATTCTTTTCAATCCAAAAAATTATTTTGCTAATGAACGATGACTCTTCAAATAAAGAGAGTCACTATTCATGAGCAAAAAAAAAAAAAAATCTATTTTAGAGATTCTATGAGCTTCACTTTAATGATATAATCTCTAAAATTAAAGAGGATTTTGGCTTTAACTAAATGGTTGTAGATGCTCTAGGCATAACAATTTTTGAAATTAATATATTTCCAAAATTACAAATTTTCATATGCATTATTCTTTACAAACTTTTCATAAGAAATAACTAATTTAGAACCAAATGTATGAATAGGAAATAATAATTATTCTATTATAATCATTTTTATTTCCAATAATAAAGATTATTATTCCTATTGTAATTTTTATTAATGCATACCAAACTTGTCCTAAGTTTAAATTTAATTATAACACACACAAGTGACGCAAAGGTGAGTTTACTCATTAATGCCGAATTGGGGGAATGGGATGTGGGTTTGGTGAATAAGATTTTCCTTGCTCATGATGCTGAGGCTATTCTAAGCACGCCGCTTATTTACCGTCTCCCTCCTGACAAGGTTATTTGGGCTGGCAACAAGAATGAAAGATTTTCTGTTAGAAGCGCTTACAAACTAGCAAGGGAGGAGTTTTGGGAGGGTAGAAATGGGGTTTGCTCAGATTGCTCTACAATGAAGCAGGTTTGGAAAAGAGTTTGGGGTTTGAAGACTCCAAATAAAATCCGGAACTTCTTTTGGAAAGCATGCCATAATGTACTAGCCACTAAGGAAAACTTACTGAAAAGGCACATCATGGCAGATGACAAATGTGAGGAATGTGATAAGGAGTCTGAATCCTCCTGTCACTTGTTTTGGTTTTGTGATAAAGCAAAGGAAGTTTGGGTAAACACTAAACTTGTTTTCTCTTTCCAAATAGGCCGGACATGGGGTTTTGTGGATGTGGTTTGGCAGATTGTTAGGAGCAGTTTGGCCTTTCCCAATCTTTTGGATAAGGTTGCTACAATTTGTTGGGGCATTTGGAAGAATAGTGTGAGGTGCAGCATGGGGGGCAACGTCGTTCAAGTAGGGACATTGCTCACAATTCTCTTATCTTGCTAGAGGAATTTCAAGTGGCAAATGAGCAGTCTACTCCCCCTACTGTTAAAGAAAATATTAAGTGGTCCCTCCCCGTTGTTGGCCGATACAAATTAAACATTGATGGGGCAATATTCTCCCATATCAAAGCATCTGGTCTAGGTATAGTCATTCGTGATGATGCGGGGCTGGTTGTGGCTGCCATGAGCAAGAAGATTTTATTCCCGTTGGGCCCGTTAGAAGCTGAAGCGAAAGTTATGGAAGCTGCGATTCAATTTGCAATTGATATTGGGGTCAGAGAAGTTACTTTCGATATTGACTCCCTCCTCCTATACAATGCCCTCCAAGGGAACAATGCAGCTGCCTCTTCCATAGAGAATGTAGTCTCTGGTATTCTTTCTCAAATTCAGAACTTCAGGTCTATAGATTTCTCTCATATCAAAAGGTTGGGCAACATGCTTGCCCATGTACTTGCTCAACATGCTAAACATGTTGAAGATTTTGAGACTTGGCTGGAGGAAACTCCTAGCCTTATTGAGCACACGTGCGCTCAAGATGTAATCAACTTGTATTCTGTTGTTAGTTAATGAAATTTCCAGATTTCCTATCAAAAAAAAAAAAAAAAAAAAAGGAGGGTAAAAGCTAAAAATATCACGAGAAGTCATCTAACTATTAATAACATTTATAAAAGAAAAAAAATCATAAATTATTTCATAACTACTATGATATGATAGAGTGTGAATAGTGAAGAAAAAATTGTAAGTCTATGTATAAGTGATAAATGACTATTTATAGTCTGCCATATCAAAATTGTGGTAAAAAAAATGTATTTTGTGGTCGGATTAAGATAAGAAACAAATCATATAATAGTTAAGATTTTTGCACATGCAATTGCAAATCAAAGATTGAGATTGAGATTGTAAGTTTCTTAATCTCGACATTTGAATAAAATATCTTTAAAGCTTCAAAATATTGCTATTGGACCTGGTCGCAGTCGGTGCTAGTAGCACTTGAGGGTAAAAACAGAGTCAAATTTAGTCGACGATGACAAAATAGTATTTGACACTAGAATTGTTTCAAGTTTCAACACGCGCGGTGACATGGTTTCCAATGCATCTAGCAATAAATGTGTAAGAAGAACAACACCTTTACATTCAATAGAAGACATGTAAACCTTAACTAATCATAGTCATAGATAGGTTCATATGCATAAAGTGAATAATTGATTAAAAAACAGAAAAGAAATAGTATTGTATTGCATTGCAAAAGAGAGGCACATAATATATGCAGGGATTTTGGCAGTGACAACTAATAATGAATACTATAGTACGTACATGTTCATCGGAATTTATCTGGGAGACTGGGGGAGAGTTCCAAGTTCCAACTCTCAATTCGTGTTTGTGTCCTTAATGAGTTAATGTTTCCCCAGTAGCCAAACCCCACCCCACCGGTTCACATGGGTCACTCAGATCAAAAGCCAAAAAATATCCTAAATATTTTAAAGTTAAAAACAAAGACTTATAAAAAAGTAATCTGCAGTTGAAAATCCAGATGTCAAGATCTGGAAACATCTAGTTCCGGAACATGCTCGAACTTTAACGCTTAACACGGGTATATAAACCTACCCTTGTTTCATTTTCACACCCCACTCAATTGAAGCGTATTAACAATATTATTGATAAGCTTATTGCTACGATCTTTCTCGTGAGCTTCCGCTTCCTTTGATTTTCAAAGCATTCGATCGAGGAGCATTAATTTCCTCGTGGAATGCGCTAGCTTCTTCTGCGAATTGCTTTTAAAACTAAAAGCAGTGATCTCTCAAAACAAAAGCGTCCTTTTCCTAGAGCTTTATTAATTCTTTTGCATAAATCTTAATAATTTGTGTGAAGTGAACACTTTCGATTCAGCAGCTAGCGAGGGCTTTTCATTTACTGCACCGGTGAGTTTTTAAAAGGAGCTACAAAATTTCTGAGTATATATTTAGCTTTTGTTGCTGTTCTTCTTAAATTGTTTTGTGGAAATTCGAGCTGCCTGCGGTGACCAATAGATTTTGAACTGTTTCTTTGATATTCGAGGTTGTTTAATGATGTTTTTTTTTTTAAGAATATGCCCGAACTTGAATACTGAATATATAGTTCCAAATTTACGTTCCTTGCACCTGATTTTCTCTCGCAGATCACGACGATTCGTTTTGCCAAGTATTATTGGAGCGAACTCTGTAAAACTTTTTAATTTGATCAATAACTCTGTTTCTCTCTAGAATAACTCTACCTGAAAACCAAAATAATTAGAAATAAATTAAGACAAACAAGATCATCAAAAACAATATTTTCTTTTTGCTGTCTTACTCATAAACCTGAAAATTTAATTTCAGGTTGTCCGAGCACTTTTTTCTTTGAATCTAAACATTATCAAACACTTTATGCCCCTCTCTTTTTAATAGTCGGTTTCGTGAGATCTTCTATGTCTTCCAAATTTGTTGTTATACGAAAAAGGTTTGTATCTAAAAATTGAAGTTGGAAAGTTGAAAAAGAAAGCTGTGGTCCACCGTTGCTGCTGTTCAAACCTCAAAATCATTTTGTTCTATGTTGCAGAAACCGCCTGAACTTCATGTAATTGGTTAATTAACCCCAAAAAAAAAAAAAAAAAAAACTTTTATTTTTGGAAATAATTTAAAAACAAAATTAATTGCCATATCCAGGATTTTTTTTAGGTTTGAATTAATATTTCTTAGCCCCCAAGAAAACTTGTGCCGTAATTCTTATCTGGCTTCTAATTATGAGGAGGAGTCAAAGTTTGTGAACATATATAATATAAGAGAAGGAAAACAAGTTAAACAACCGAGTATGTTTGTTTGGATTTATTTATTTAACTGCGTTTTTCATAAACAAACAACGAAAGAGGCTTTTGAAAATTAAAAGTTGTGAAGTGATTTTTGGGTGCAATTTGTGTTGGTGAAAAAATGATTGATCAACAAGATTCCATCAACACAGGCATTGAGGTGGATCCCTCCACCATGGAAGTCACTTTTGAGGCGGACCTTTACTATTACTACCACCACTTTAATCCCTCTATCATTGAAGTCACATCGCAATTATCCGAATATACGGATAAGCTTATGTGAAACTTATAAACCCCTAGGTTCTTATAAGAATCTCTCTTTAACATGTCTTATTGATGATTTATTTATTTTTTATCTATTGATTAAACTAAAGGTTCATTTTTAAATGATGCCACAGTTTGTACATTTTTAGATTTTGTAAAATTTTCATGTTGTTCTTTTAGTCATGTTTGTTGTTTCATTCTATATGATCATTTTTTATTTTTTATGTTGGGACAGAACTTAAGAGCTCAAAGATGACGGTCACACCAAAGATCTCCATCAACGATGGGAACCTTGTGGTCCAAGGGAAGACCATTCTGACAGGAGTGCCTGATAACATTGTGCTGACTCCGGGACCTGGCGTGGGGCTTGTCACTGGTGCTTTCATTGGTGCCACGGCTTCTGATAGTAAAAGCCTCCATGTGTTCCCTATGGGTGTTTTAGAGTAAGTTATAATGCTCTGTGATGCACTTAATGTAGTATGTGGAAATGCATGAGTGTAATGAGAAAGTTTGCTATTATTGATCTGCACGCTTGCAGCCAACTATGCTAGTACAGTAGTTTTGAGTTTTAGAATCAATTGGTAAATGAACTCTCACTATTCTGAATTTAACCTTATTTTTATTTTTTATGCCATAATAAGACAATTCATTTGTCAAGTTTTAATGTTTAACATATGTTAAAATTTTCCAAGTATAACTGTGAGATTGATTTGTAACAGGGATCTTAGATTCATGTGTTGTTTCCGATTTAAGCTATGGTGGATGACACAAAGAATGGGGACATGTGGGAAAGATGTTCCTTTGGAGACCCAATTCATGCTCATAGAGAGCAAAGATGACACAGAAGGAGGCAATCAAGATGATACCCCAACCATCTACACTGTCTTCCTCCCTCTCCTTGAAGGCCAGTTCCGTGCTGTTCTGCAAGGCAACGACAAGAATGAGATAGAGATTTGCCTCGAGAGTGGTGAGTAGACCATGGCCATAAAAATTTATCTGGTGTAGGCAAAACGCACCCTGCCTTTCATACCATTATTTAGGGCCATACCTTCCGTTAATTCAGTCCCATCCCGTCTGCCATGAAGGGGACTAACCACCTGTATGTGGGGTGGAGCTGTCATTAATGCGAACAAAATCAGACAGGAGAAACCACTGAATGACTCTTATCATTCAAATGAATCAAATCTAATGGAGTTTATAGCATTTGCGGAAGAAAAAAAAAAAAATAGAAAGGATCGAGTTCGAATGAACCGAAACGACTTGTTTTTTGTGGTGTGATTTGGTTTTGCAGGAGATAATGATGTAGAGACAAATCAAGGCCTTCACCTTGTTTACATGCATGCTGGAACCAATCCCTTTGAAGTAATCAACCAAGCTGTAAAGTAAGTCCTGAACTTCCTTGAATGATGTTCTTGTCTTGCATTTAGATTCTTCCTTTTCCCCTTTAAAATGCTGTAAGCTAATTCTTTTTAGGATTTTTCTGTATTTGATATTATCCATGGTTACAACAAAAATGGTAAAAATGGATTTTGAATGAAGATATTGTTTTTGCTTCCTACTTTCCTGCGAATGAGTCATGACTCCTTAATTTCTATTTGTGAAACAGGGCTGTAGAAAAGCACATCCAAACTTTTCTTCATCGCGAGAAGAAAAAAGTAAGAACAGATCTCTTTGTTTGGTTCCAGTCAATTGGAAATGTGCAGAGCTTAAGAAGCACAGAAACTATTGAAATATAAAATAAATGTTAAATAGCAAAGCAAGTTTGATCGGTTAACTTTATAAGACATGTCTGAATGCTTGTTATTCTCAAAACATGAAAAAAATGTTCGATAGTAAAGCAAGTTGATCAGTCAATTTCATAAGAAATATCTGAATGAATCTCACTGTACTCTTTTGCTGTTTGTATTTAGTTGCCTTCTTTCCTTGACTGGTTTGGCTGGTGCACGTGGGACGCTTTCTACACCGAGGTCACAGCTGAGGGTGTTGAACAAGGCCTTAAAAGGTAATTATAAGCTGATGGCACTGAGTTAGACAGCTTCATTGCTTGGTATTAAATTCCAAAAACAACAATAATAGATGCTTTGTCACTGATTTATGTTCTGGAACCAGCTTATCTGATGGAGGGACACCACCAAAATTCCTTATTATAGATGATGGCTGGCAACAGATTGAAAATAGAGCCAAGGACACCAATTGTGTTGTACAACAAGGGGCACAGTAAGATCTCTCTCTCATACACATGCACATTTCAAGCGATGTGCTATATACATTATGAATTTCCATTTTCGTTTAACCCCAATAAGGAATTCTTGATGCTGTGATTATTGTGCCATTCATTTAGTTGATTTCTTGTCATGTCTTGCAACATGAGAGACCTGTGGCTGTGAGGAATTGCATAATTCAATTATTCATTTTGAGTCTCCTATTGGTATATTGGAAGAGGAACAAAGTTTGCATTAGAAGACAGCTCATTTGAAGTTTCAAAGATATTTAGTTTCTAGTTTTATATATGCAGAACCTCAAGGGACTACCACGTGTCAGAATACCGTTTCTTTGTGTTTAAAATAAATTCCCTGAGTTTTACTTAAAGTTAGACTGGATTCAAGAGATGTAAAGAAGTAACCTAGGGAACAACCAGAGAGTGTTAACCCAGTGTTTGACCTGTCATTATCTAGCCTTGTTTTTCTGAGGAACTTTTGGAATATGAGCTTTGCACTTGTGGGTTGCTGACCTTATCAGCCCATGGGTGAGAATTTTGATATGCCAATCTATAAGCAGAAACCAACAGAAGAATTTATCTTCAGTACTTTTGCTGTTATAATACCCATTGGAGGCAACTATTTGAATCACAGTATTTCCAGACAGATTGTATATTTTGGCCCTCATAGTAATGCAGAGACATTACAGGACACTGTCTAATGCCTGAATCTTTTCTTGATTTTTGGCCTTAGCTTAGTCTAGCTGCTGTCTCTTCATGTGCCCAGCTTGGTAGAGGTCAAGTTGTGAGGATGGCCTCTATTGTCATCTTACTGAAGCACAACCAACCACAACACCCAACCCCCCCCCCCCCCCCCCCCCCCCGGCGCTCGTGCGAATGCAGAGACATTACAGGACACTGTCTAATGCCTGAATCTTTTCTTGATTTTTGGCCTTAGCTTAGTCTAGCTGCTGTCTCTTCATGTGCACAGCTTGGTAGAGGTCAAGTTGTGAGGATGGCCTCTATTGTCATCTTACTGAAGCACAACCAACCACAACACCCAAACCCCCCCCCCCCCCCCCCCCCCCCCGGCGCTCGCGTGGCCCTCTGTTCTCTCCTTTCAAGTGCTCATTGTTCTGATTAAGGCATTTGGTTATTGATTTGTTGGCTAATTTATTTCTTGCAGGTTCGCAACCAGATTGACAGGAATAAAAGAGAATGAAAAATTCCAAAAGAACGGCCAGAAAAATGAACCTGGCTTGAAGCAAGTTGTGGATGAAGCCAAGCAACATCACAATGTGAAGTAAGTACTCCAAGTTGATCTTTTATTTACTCTTTTGGAATTCTACTGGGGTGGGGCATTTCAGGTGTGTATCCCGAAACAACTGATAAGAACTGCAAAGTATTCTTCTTTCCTATGGCCTTGAATACTTTATACAATCTCTGTTTACTATAATCTTCAGATGCCTTAGCTAAATTCGCAGAAGTGATTTTTTTTTTTTTTTTACTATCTTTGGATCTGTTCAGACATGATAGCCACTCAAACAAAATAGATGCTTTTTCTTTGCTTAATATCCTGTAATTGAGATCTGAAAATTGAATTGTGAAAAAAAAAAAAAAAAAGAAAAAAAAAAGAAAAGAAAAAAAAGATATGACCAAAATTGCTCTTCTATTTCATGCTTTATGAGCATGCTATCTATAATCTAGTTTGTGCACAATTTTTTAGTTAAATCCTTGGACGAGTGGAAGAAATTTTATTATTAGCATGATCAGAATTATGGCAAAAGTAATTATTGGGAATTTGGGAAAGCATATTTGTGGTGGCAAGGGATATGAAGTAATATGTTCAAAAAGTGGTTCAACCTTGTGTTAAGAATAAATAAATAAATCAAGGAAAACACATTTCCAAGGAAATAACATATTTTACTTATGAAGTTCCATTTCTATTACTTCTTGTCACAGGTTTGTGTACGTATGGCATGCTTTAGCTGGCTACTGGGGTGGAGTGAAGCCGGCAGCTGCTGGTATGGAACACTATGACACTGCTCTTGCATACCCAGTGCAGTCCCCCGGTGTAATGGGCAACCAACCAGACATTGTCATGGACAGCCTTGCCGTCCATGGCCTGGGTCTGGTGCATCCTAAGAAGGTCTTTGACTTCTACAATGAGCTTCACGCTTACTTAGCTTCATGTGGAGTAGATGGGGTAAAAGTTGATGTACAGAACATTATTGAGACTCTTGGCGCTGGCCATGGTGGTAGAGTTTCTCTCACACGTAGCTACCACCAGGCCCTTGAGGCCTCAATTGCTCGAAACTTCTCTGATAATGGATGCATTGCTTGCATGTGTCACAACACTGATGGGATCTATAGTGCCAAGCAGACTGCTGTGGTCAGAGCTTCTGATGACTTTTACCCTCATGACCCTGCTTCCCACACCATCCATATTTCATCTGTGGCTTACAACTCTCTCTTCCTTGGAGAATTCATGCAACCTGACTGGGATATGTTCCATGTGAGTGGAAATTAATCATTTTTTGCCATAATTTGCTTGTTCATCAAGCCTGAATCCAATTATTTGAGCCAGTGTTTGAAAAGGGCATTTTGAGAATTAATGATGCGTGTTCATTTCTCATAGCTCTAGAAATGAATATTTGATCTTCACATGCTTATCAGTACTATAAGATAATTTAATAATTCTAGAAAACAAATTCTAGAAAACAACATGATTTGCATTAACCAACTTTTTATATTTGGTGAAGGCTTTGATGGGTCAAGTTTTATCTTGTTTTAAATACCCTCTTGCTAAGCAATTTACCATGATGTTATTATCATCTAGTTGGAAATGAAGGAATACAAACAATGATTTAAATTTATTATCATCACAAGAAACATTCTTCAATTTGCAGAGTCTACACCCAGCAGCAGATTATCATGGTGCCGCTCGTGCAATTGGTGGCTGTCCAATCTATGTTAGGTATTGTTTCAAGGAACTCCATAAATGAAAACAACTCAGTTACAATGGGAATTAGTTTTTGTGTTGTTTGTAACACATTATGATAGCTATATTTTAATGCAAATCTTTACTTCTTGTTAACAGTGATAAACCTGGCAATCACAATTTTGAACTTTTGAAGAAGCTGGTCCTCCCTGATGGATCAGTTCTCCGTGCACAGCTACCTGGTAGACCCACCCGTGACTGTCTCTTTGCTGATCCAGCTAGAGATGGGACAAGGTTTGTTATTCTCTCTGTCATCTTCTTATTCACATGTTTGATTCTTTATCATAGAGCTCTCCTAGAGAACTCATAGTGAACTTGTGTGAAAAATTGTATTTGCAGCTTGCTCAAGTTATGGAATGTGAATAAATGCTCTGGAGTAGTTGGTGTGTTCAACTGCCAAGGTGCTGGATGGTGCAAGGTTGAGAAGAAGACCCTCATCCATGATGCATCTCCTGGTACCCTTACTGGTTCCGTTCGAGTTGCTGATGTTGAACTCATTTCTCAAGTTGCCGGTGCAGATTGGAATGGAGAGACGATAGTTTATGCCTATAGATCAGGTAACTTTTCTTCTTTGAGGTGACCATTTGTGTGTAGAAAAATTGACCTGTAGGCGCCATTGTGCAAGCAACTGATGTAAATTTGTGGATGAATAGTTAAACCAAATTAAGTTGAAGATCTGGTCCAAAATGAACCATTGTAGGGGATTTATTGAAACCATTGAATTTGGAATATGGTAAAGTAGCTCCAGGTTGGAGAACTACTCTTCGCAATGGCTCTATTTGTGATATTCTTATGAAAGAGTTAATTAATTTATTAGAATCTTCAAGTAATACTAGAATTCATTAATTCAGTCTTATACATTTACTCAAAATAAGGAATCTTGGTAAAACTTCTATTCTTATTCTTACAACGTTCTGAAAAATTGAAATCAACCCTACCTTTTTGGATTTCAGGGGAAGTGGTTCGGTTGCCAAAGGGTGCTTCACTGCCTGTGACACTAAAAGTTCTTGAGTACGAACTTTTCCACTTCTGTCCACTTAAGGTGAGTCTTTCTGGTTGGTCGTTTGTCTTTTTCTCTCAGGCTGCGCTTTTAATTGGAGATACTGAATTTGCTGATTCTCTGTGATGCAGGAAATAACATCCAGTATTTCATTTGCACCAATTGGGTTGCTCGACATGTTCAACACTGGTGGTGCTGTGGAGCAGGTTGAGATCCACATGGCTTCAGACAGGAAACCTGAGCACTTTGATGGTGAAATTTCCTCGGAACTGACTACTTGCCTCAGTGAGAACCAATCTCCAACCGCAACAATTACGCTCAAAGTCCGGGGATGTGGACGGTTTGGTGTTTACTCTTCCCAGCGCCCATTGAAGTGCAATGTGGGCAGTGCTGAGACCAGCTTCAACTATGACTCTGCCACTGGATTGGTTAATTTTGACATCCCTGTGGCAGAAGAGGAGATGTACAGATGGCCTATTGAGATCCAAGTTTAGGTAGTTCAATACAACGAACATGTCAAGTAGCATGCTACCATTATTAGGGAGAGTGTGGGCGGTACCTGCGAGGGGGTGGGGGGGAGATGTTCAGGTCAGCTCATGTTTGCTGTTGATGCATGGCTAAGACTAGGTGACAAGTATGTGTACTACAAGGTGGAGTGAGGGAGAGCTTTACATTTGAATAACAGGGGCGAACCATGTCTTGTAGTTTCCATTTCTCTTTGATAAAAATGCTTATTTCTTTATGTGCTATAAATTTTTGGCCATGTTAAGCCAATTGAGTATGGTGTGCGGTTTGGTTGCAAAAGAGAATGAGGCAAAGAATAAACCGGAAATATTTTGCGCTATGGCCACTACAAATTTTATTACATTGACCTTATAAAATAATGCGTTATCAAAATAAATATTCATTTATGAGGTAGTTGAAACCCACCAATCACATTTAATACCACGTCTATTTGTATGTTTAGTCCTCTGTCATGGAGACTGGGATCAAACTTACCTTATAGCTGTCTTGTAGCACTGATGCAACGAATGGAAGGAACAAGATAAATAAGAACAATATACATGTTCAGGAATTATTGAGTGCTCAAATTGTAAACTTGGGCAATAAAATAATCTTTGCTAGGAAATTTTATTTTTTATTATTATTATTTTTTTAATTTTTAATTTTTATGTTTCATTTACATCAAATAAATGAGGAGAAAAAGAAACCAACCATACCATGAGATTACTGAATGTCGGAAATTAGGAAACACTTTTGAGCACTCTGAAATGATTTGTCAATAGATGCGACTTACTTGATGCCAATCTAAAAATTACAACTTCTCTATACAAAACTGTTGATTAATTAATCTCTCCAGGTGTTTTCTGTCTATGCTTGCTAAGCAAGTTGCACCTCATACAAAAGTCTTGGCACATAAAGGAGTGTTCTGCTTTTATAGAGGCCATAAATAAAATGATAAGTAGCTCAAAAGTGTAATAGATGTTCAAAATATTGATGTTCACCAGAAATCCCTACAAGAACAAGTTCCATTGAAGAATTTATGGAATCGAATCCAGTCCCTAATAATGATTTCCAGTCATATATTTTGCTGATAATCTTTGTCACTTCATGGCAATCCCCACAAATCTTTGGATTCTTTACTGCCCTAATTGTAGCTGGTGCTTTACTCCTTAATAGCCCACAAGCAATTGCTAACCTCTCACTATGCTCACCTAGGGCACTCTCCTTCTCTTCATGAACCACATTGTGTAATACATCTGAAACACACGGTTTGTGCTATATTCAAGAATCCATTCTGAAATCTCTCTCAAAACTTCTCTTAATTCCTTTGTCTTAGGATGGGACCAGTCACCCATTGCAAACACATGAACTAATCCATCAACATCAATGGAGCTGCACCCTGGAACTGCCTTGATGCCTATCTCCATCTTCTTTCTCAGGTGGCTCATCTTCTCCCACCGAGAGATTGATGCATACAAATTTGAGAGGAGTAAATAATTAACTGCATTTAGTGGTTCTATTTCAAGTAGTTACTCAGCTACAATTTCACCTCTACCTAACATCATATTCTTCTTGCAACCTACAAGCAATGTTCGCCTAACTACTGGATTTGGTGGAATGGCCAAGTCCTCAACAAGATTGCAAGCCTCATCAACAAGGATGGCTCGGCAGAGTAGATCAACCAAGCAACCATAGTGTTCCATGCACGGTTCAATTCCATTTTCAAGCATGCTTGACCAAAATCTCCAACCCTCTGAAACTAGCCCACCATGTGCGCATGCTGACAAAACACCAACGAATGTTACATGGTTAGGCTTCACCCGAAGAGAAATCAGCATTATCATTTACACTCAGAGAAATCAAACGTAATTTGAACCTTTTGCAAACAAATAGTTATTCAATAAGCTCACAATTGCAGTAAACCTCTAATGCATAATGCATTAGCTAATTTGCGTTGTCATTAACTTGGCTTCTTCCATCTTAGAAAATGTCTCCAAAGCATCTTCCGAAAGCATATTAATTGCAAACCCCATAATCATTGTACTCCAAGCTTTTATATCGTTCACCAGTATTTCATGAAAAACCTTCTTTGCTCTTAAGTTCAAGATCAGTATCAATCATCTGCTTCTCCATATACGCATGAACTCACTTACCAAGTTCCTCTCAGAAATTTCATCAAACACCTTCTTAGCAAACCCAATGTCTTCGCATTTTGCATAGAAATTCACCAATGCGGTCTGAACAAACGGGTTGGAGCCAAACCCAGATCACAAAATACACATGAACCTGCCGACCCTCTAGAGAAATAAAGGCTAAGGTAAACGAGTTTGGACAAGGGTACCCTCTTTTAACCAATCTTTTGAATTGATAAACGGGTTCCCTTGATGAAATTTGGATTTGGGAACAATCCCTAATCATGGAATTCCAAGAGAATATGTTTGGGTTTGGGATCTGAGAGAAACTCGGCGCTCATAATCGATGTCACCGAAGGGTGAGAGAGCACAGAAGGCTATGATTTTGGAGAAGGAGGCGGGCGTGGATTTGGGTGAGGACTCGCATGTTGGGGCATTATTGGATTCATCTGAATGTTTTTGTATTGTTGGACAACGCGGGAACATTAACAACCACTTCTAACGGTTGAGTTTGGGAACAAGCAAACCGGTGCCCTTGCATGATGATTTTTTTATTTATTTATTTTTTAATTTTGTAATTTTAATCAGTATCTATACTCTAGTATTTATAGTTTTATACTTTACCATTGAAGGAGTAATACTTAGTTACTCTCAAACCACAGAAAATGCTGCTCTGTGCTTCCTCCTCTCACATTCATGGTAGAGTCCATTATTAAATTTATGATTGGGTTCATTATAAATTTGAGAGGAGTGAGCACCATTTATCTATGGTCCGCGAATACCTAAAAATTTTCTTTATTCAAGAAGTTTTCCCAGTTTGGGATCCTCAATTTCATAGTTCAAAAATACCCCTATACCTTTGGATTTAAATAGAAACAAAACTAAAGGACACTTTAGTAAAAATATATCTTTAACTCCTTACAAAATATGATCACTCTTCTGTTGGTTTTCAAACTCCTCCAATGTACAAAATTCACCCCACATTTTCACATTTGTTTTTTCCTTTTTCCTTCATCACAATTTATCTTATTATTGTTCCCCTTCTTTTTTCAAAATTTTTTCAGTTTCATTACTCTAATCTCAAGGTTTTTTTTTCCCAAATCTCTTCTTCTTTATTAAAAAAAAAAAAAAGATTCATACTATAGAAACAGTAATATAACTTCTCCATATCCTTAAATTTAGGCACTAACATATATATATATATATATATTTTCCTTTTCTGAATGGCAGGTCAGTTGCCAAAACAAAACATAAATAAATTCCCTCTCCTCCTCCCTCTCTTTTTCATTGAGACATAAGGTACGTAATTCTCTTAGTACTCCCTTTTTTTTTTTTTTTTTTTAATGTTTTCTTGCTCGCATGTTTGTATATGTGTCTTTATTTTATACAAATTTATAATTTTGAAAAGATTTTCCTTTGATTCTCTTTAAGTGTTTAAACTTTGAAAATTATATACTTAGAATTGGAGTATTTTCTATTCACTAGACAACAAATACGCTATAGAAACACAAATTTTTTTAATTAAAAAAAAATCTGATCCAAAGTGATTATCAATTGGTGACTTGAGGAAGGAACTCGACGATGTCAATAAATGCTACAGCAGAAACAACAACGACTAATAAAGGCAAATTGATAGGCATAAAAAAAAAAAATGGAAAGAATTTGTAGGCCACTTCAAGGGGACCTAGACCTCCATAGGAGAGAGAGAGAGAGAGAGAGAGAGAGAGAGAGAGAGAGAGAGAGAGAGAGAGAGAGAGAGAGAGAGAGAGAGAGAGAGAGAGAGAGAGAATCTGGTTTGTTATTTGATTGGCCTTTCTACAGGTATTGGTTTCCTCTTATATGCCTTCTCCCCCTCACTAATCCCTAACTAACTTCTAAACTAACTTGCCAACTCATCAATTAACTAACTAATCTTGCCAACTCAGCACAATCAGTTACACCAATTACAATGCAGTACAAAACACCTGTATTAGTAAGTACAATACAATGCTACGGCCTAGCATCCTATTATTACCCTCCCCATTTAAAACACCTTGCCCACAAGGTGAGGATAAGATAGTTGAAATTGCTACAGTGGGTACTAATTACCTTCTTCAGGAGGAAGTCCTAACCACTATACCAAAATTTTAGAGATGGTCCTAGACCTTAAAGTTCTGGTTCTAGACTGCAACAATGCCACAGGTTCTGTAGTTACTTGCCCTAACTCATCAACTAGAGGAAGAGTAGGGATAGGTGTCACTTGCTAACCCAATTTCAACTTCAAATAGGAAACGTGGAAGATAAGGTGTATCTTGGACTCAGGAGGCGGGTCCAGCTTATAAGAGATTGCACCAATCTTCTAAAGCATTGGAAAAGGTCCAAAATATCTTGGAGAAAGCTTTCATTTGCCTTGGCAAGCTAAAGATTTTTGTATTTAAGGCTGTAGCTTGAGATAAACCAAATCTCCAATCTTAAATGATCTGTCCTATTGATGCTTATCTGCCTGAACTTTCATACTATCCTGAGTAGCAGCTAGATTGCACCTCAGGGAAGCAAGCACCTCTTGCCTCTGCTGTAAAATAGAATCCAAAGCTTCCACCCTAGTAGTGCGAGGTACATAAGTATGCGACCAAGGAGGTGGAAAGTCATACAAAGTTTCAAATGGAGTTAGCTTCAATGCAATATGGAAATTGGAGTTAAACCAATACTCTGCCAAGGAAAGCCATTTTGCCCATTTATGAAATTTGTCACTAGTGAAGGCTTTAAGGTACTGTTCCAAACTTCTATTAACAACCTCAGTTTACCTATTAAATTGAGGGTGATAAGCAGTGGACATCGCCAACTTAGTCCCTTAAAATTTGAACAGCTCAAACCAAAATAAGGAAGTAAAAGTATTATCCCTATCACTGACTATAGTCATAGGCATGCCATGGCGCTTAAAGACATGCTACATAAACAAAGAAGCAACCTTAGCAACAGTGTAAGGATGAAAGAGTGGAATAAAATGCACATATTTGGTCAACCAATCCACCACTACTAAAATGACCTTGAACCCTTGAGATTTAGGAAGACCTTCCACAAAATCTAGGCTCACATCAATCCAAGGTGTAGCGGGAATAGTCAGAGGTTGAAGAAGTCCAGCTAGTATAAAAGTATCAGATTTGATTCTTTGATAGACATCACACTCTAGAATAAATTTCTTAAGGCGAGCCTTCAATCCATGCCAATAAAATTCCCTCTTGGCTCTATGATAAGACTTAAGGAACCCAAAATGTCCAGCTAAAGGATTACTGTGGACATGATGCAGAATCTGGGGAATGAGGGAACACTTAGGACCAAGATAAAATCTCCCTTTATAAAAAGAGCAATCCATTTTGAAAAAGAAAACCCTTATGCTGCAACCTAGCTTGAAGAGATTCAATTAATTGAGACAAAGAAGGATCTTGAATATAACTATCTTTAAGGATGTCCAACAAAGTAGGATCAGACACAGAAAGTAAACATAAGCAGCTAGTGGTCTGTTGGACACCAAATAGCCCAGGTTCTACAGAATCTGATGTAGGCAATCTGGACAAGGCATCAACTACCTTATTGCCCATTCTTTTTTTATACTTCACTAAAAAAGGGTAACCTAGAAGCTTAGCCAAACAGTTTTGTTGAGCTGGAGTGGCAATCCTTTGTTCAAAAAGGAATTTCAAACTCTTTTAGTCAGTTTTCACAATGAATGGTTTGCCCAACAAGTAAGGCCTTCACTTCTTGATTGTAGTAGCTAGAGCTAGCAACTTCTTCTTATAGGTTGATAAATGGAGATTATTACCCTACAAAGCCTGACTATGAAAGACAATGGGCCTGTGATCTTGCATTAACACATGATCTTGCATTAACACAGCCCCCAAGCCAAGCCCAAAGGCATCACACTCAATGAGGAAAGGTTTAGAAAAATCTAGAAGGGCCAAGACAAGTGGTTGGGCTACTGCATTTTTTAGTTGATCAAAAGCCAGTTAAGCCTTGTCAGACCATTGAAAGGAATCTTTTTTAAGTAAATTAGTCAAGGGTTGAGCAATAGCACCATAGCCCTTAATAAATTTTCTGTAATAGCCAGTAAGGCCCAAGAATCCTCTCAAAACTTTAACATAAGTAGTTACTGGCCAAAGCTGCATAGCACTAGTCTTCTTAGAATTAGCCCTCACACCACAACCAGAAATTATGTGACTGAATACTCAACCTTATGACAACTAAACACACTTGGATCTTTTGGCAAACAAGTGACTGGTAAGAAATGCTTCCAACATAGTTTGCAAGTGAATCAGATGAGTCTCAAAGTCTGAACTGAAATCAAGGATGTCATAAAAAAAAAAAAATAAAAAAAAACAGAACAATCTTCCTCAAATATGGTTTGAAAACAGTGTTCATTAGGGCCTAGAAAGTAGATGGTGCATTTGTCAACCTAAAGGGCATCACCAGAAATTTATAGTGACCTTCATGAGTTCTAAAAGCAGTTTTTGGAATGTCTTTTGGCTTCATTCTGATATGATGGTATCCTGACTTGAGATCTAGTTTAGAAAAAATTGTAACACCAACCAATTCATCCAGTAAATCATCCACTCTAGGTATTGGAAACTTGTCCTTAACAGTAGCTTTGCTTAATGCTCTATAGTCAGCACACATCCTCCAACTCCCATCAACTTTTCTGGCAAGTAAACAGGAGAAGAGAAAGGGCTTTGGCTTGGTTGAATAAAGCCCATTTCTAACAATTCATTTTCTATTTTTTCAATTTCAGACTTTTGGAAATAAAGGTATCTATAAGGCCTTTCACAAATTAGTTGAGAACCTTCTTTGAGTGTAATCTGATGCTCATGTCCCCTAAGGGAGGCAACCCCATTGGAACTTTGTCGAGGGGATATTGGTGCCTTTATCTAAGATGTTGGGAAGCCAAGTCGAAACTCGACTATGGGCTCTTGAGATGGTACCCAAAGCTTTTCGGTGTAATGACAAAGCCTATCCAAACAAGAAAACACACTTGACAAAATAGCAACAAACCCAACAGGTAAGGCCTTCACTTCTTGATTGTAGTAGCTAGAGCTAGCAACTCCTTCTTATAGGTTGATAAATGGAGATTATTACCCTACAAAGCCTAACTATGAAAGGCAATGGGCCTGTGGTCTTGCATTAACACATGATCTTGCATTAACATAGCCCCCAAGCCAAGCCCAAAGGCATCACACTCAATGAGGAAAGGTTTAGAAAAATCTAGAAGGGCCAAGACAAGTGGTTGGGCTACTGCATTTTTTAGTTGATCAAAAGCCAATTAAGCCTTGTCAGACCATTGAAAGGAATCTTTTTTAAGTAAATTAGTCAAGGATAGAGCAATAGCACCATAGCCCTTAATAAATTTTCTGTAATAGCCAATAAGGCCCAAGAATCCTCTCAAAACTTTAACATAAGTAGTTACTGGCCAAAGCCGCATAGCACTAGTCTTCTTAGAATTAGCCCTCACACCACAACCAGAAATTATGTGACCAAACACTTAACCTTATGACAACTAAACACACTTGGATCTTTTGGAAAACAAGTGACTGGTAAGAAATGCTTCCAACATACTCTGCAAATGAATTAGATGAGTCTCAAAGTCTGAACTGAAAACAAGGATGTCATAAAAAAATAAAATAAAATAAAATAACAGAACAATCTTCCTCAAATATGGTCTGAAAACAGTGTTCATTAGGGCCTAGAAAGTAGATGGTGCATTTATCAACCTAAAGGGCATCACTAGAAATTTATAGTGACCTTCATGAGTTCTATAAGCAGTTTTTGGAATGTCTTCTGGCTTCATTCTGATATAATGGTATCCTGACCTGAGATCTAGTTTAGAAAAAATTGTAACACCAACCAATTCATCCAGTAAATCATCCACTCAAGGTATTGGAAACTTGTCCTTAACAGTAGCTTTGTTTAATGCTCTATAGTCAACACACATCCTCCAACTCCCATCAACTTTTCTGGCAAGTAAAACAAGAGAAGAGAAAGGGCTTTGGCTTGGTTGAATAAAGCCCATTTCTAACAATTCATTTTCTATTTTTTCAATTTCAGACTTTTGGAAATAAAGGTATCTATAAGGCCTTTAACAAACTAGTTGAGAACCTTCTTTGAGTGTAATTTGATGCTCATGTCCCCTAAGGGAGGCAACTCCATTGGAACTTTGTTGAGGGGATATTGATGCCTCTATCTAAGATGTTGGGAAGCCAAGCTGAAACTCGATTATGAGCTCTTGAGATGGTACCCAAAGCCTTTCGGTGTGATGACAAAGCCTATCCAAACAAAAAAACTAAGGCTGCACTTGACAAAACAGCAACAAAAAGCCCAATGAAAAATATGTTACAATACTTAGTTCATTAGTGGTCCTGGTCTGATAGTTCAAGTGAAATAAAATATCTAGCGGTAAGGGTAAAATTACACTTAGTTTAGAAAAAACAGATTTAAACAGTCCAATGGTCAATGATTAAATAAATTTAGGAATGTGTTAACTCCTATGGGTCCTTGCATGTCTTGGTCAGGGGAGTTCATTGTACTTTTAGCCATCATTACATCAATGTGAGGGAAAAGTTCAATTGTTACATATACATTATATCCTTCAATCGTAAAATAAAAAGTGAAAATTAAAGGTTCCCTGGGAAGAGGGAAATGATTAATTGGCATGGTGTGAAGGGATAGAGGGATCCCAACTCAGTGCAGCAATTATCAAACTAAGATTTTGGTGGGTGTGTATTCATAAGGCATGAATGAGATAATGTGAGCTGTTTTAGTGAGTGAGATGAGATTTACTCTAAGATTAAGGCTTTCTGTGAGTAACGGGAGGCATTTATGAGCTGTGTTTGTGTAAAAGAGAGGAAAAGAATGAATGAGGTTAGATGAACGTGGCCAGAGTAGTGAGCTTAAAGAGAGTTAAATTGCAAGCAAAATGACCAATCAATCAGAAAGTTTCAAAGGGAGTTGTTGTGTTTGTGGTTGAGATACTTATGCTTTTATAATGGAGTTTAAAGGAGCATTAATTAACAAGAATCCAAAAAACGTAGGTCTGATTCAGGGGTGGAGAATCAGGGTTAATCTTCTTGGGATTTTTTGGTTAGAAGTAGAAGGCTTGCTTTATGGGCTGTTTTGCTTCTTTGGGTAATGATGGGATTTTTCATTAAATGCCAGGATTTCTAGGGCAGAGTTTAATCATTGTGATTGGGGCTTGTATCAAGAGCAAATCCTATGGCTGCAATTGAGATTTAGACTCCCAAGAAGTAAAATTCAACACCCCAAGCCAGGTGTCAAGTTTTAAGCCTACTTCAGGGGGTTCCGCTGGAGATCCCCTTATGCCCTCCAAACCACATGTTCCCAATTTTTCTCCTTTAGGATTTATGGGCTTGGCACATGAATCATGTCTTGAACGTCTTTTAATATTTATAGCATCAATTTGCTGGAATTTGAATAATTTGGTTTCAGCTCCCCTTCCACTGGAGGTGCAGTCTTGAAAAAGATGATGGAGTCTCATCACCCTTTAGACTTCAGCTGATGTTACAAGCCTCGAGTACTGTTCACGTCAGGTAGAGAGTGACCAAAAGCCAATGGGACAGCCTCTAGTTCATTCTTAAGGACTTGGTTTTCTTGTTGTACTTCGGTCAGGGATGAACAAAGGCTGTTTTGTTTTGCCTACTTTCAGTCTTCTGCTTCTTGCTGGGATCTCTTAGATTGGGCCTGTTCACCTGGGCTGGTTCCTTTGGGTCGGGTTGTGTGCATTCTACAAAATCAACAACACATGTTGCCATGGGCTTTCCTTCCTCATGGACTTTTATTAGTAAATATTCTTTGGGTTTTTATAGATACTTGCAATGGGTCTTTTAAGCAATTAACTGTAATGTTTGAAACAATATGACAAGCTTCCAAATGCTCTTGTAAATTCCATATTGTAAATAACGCTCATGGTTTCTAATAACCGCATCATAATGTAAATGTTGAGCTTGTGGGTTTGGATACTTACCATGAGTGTCGATGTCGTGACACAAATCATCATCTTCAAGATAACTCCCAATAAGTTTTTTTATAAGATGATTGTCATCGCAATATTTAGGCAACGATTATACCATGATATATTTTCCTTGCCAAGCGTTCAATAATCTTGGGCTCTTTTGATAAAATAGTGCCAATGAAAAAATGGGCTTTAGATACCGCCAATGGGGACTTGGGCTTTTGATATTGCCAATGAAGATTGGGCTTTTGATATTGCCAGTGGGAATTGGGTTTTTGATGTCGCTAATAAAAATTGGGCTTTAAATATTGCCAATGTGAATTGGGCTTTCGGATAAATAAATTACCATGGGTTTAAGTCATGGGCTTTGATAGTGGACTTTGAATTCCATTGATAAAGTTGTTTTGACATGGATTTGAATCATGGGCTTTTCAAACATTGCCAAGTATAAGTATTCTTGGTCTTTAGAAGAGATTAGATTTTGTCTTGCTTACTGAATAATTCGGGTTCTTATGAGAAAGTATTGGGTCCTATAGCGTAGCCCAATTTTGTAGTAGAAAAGAGAAATGTTGTGGGCTAGCATAGTGATAGTTGGAAAAAATATTTAAGTATGTCCAATAATACATTTGAAAGGAAAATAAATAACATTAGGTGTACAGAAAAATACCCCAACAAACTTCAAACACCTTAGCAAATTCATCTAATAAAGTAGAAAGAGCAACTGGTAACTGGGATTGAATTGCAGCTGCAGAATTGGTATCAGTGATTTGAAGAACTAAACCCTTCTTTGAAGAACCAGTGAATAACTTATCACCCTTCAAAAAAGAGGGGCTTGTAGGATGTAATCCCTACAACAACAACTTCTTACCCAAATAACAAAATTTCACTCAAAGTGCTCAGCCACTTAGTACCAAGTACAATGTCATACCCTCCTAAATGCAACACATTCATATCCACCACAAATTTATACCTTGGGACACAGAAAAGTACATCATGACAAACTCCCAAAGTCTTAATAATAGAACCATCAGCCACCTTAATTTCCAAAATTTGAGAAGTATCAATATGTAGTTTCATTGCAAGTCCAATATCAGCATCTAAAAAATTGTGTGTGCTTCCTGAATCAATTAGAGACACTACCTTATGGTTCTTAATTCTACCTTTAACCCTCACAATATTAGATGAAGGACTACCTACCAAGGCATAATGGGTAATTTTAGCAGAACTAACCTCACCATCTTGACATGAAATGGTATGGTTCAACGTAGCAGTATCCTCCTCAATCTCAACCAACTGCAATTTGGATTGCTATTCAGCCTCCATGGAAATGTCCATAGGTGAACCCTCCAGCAAAAATAATCTTGCACCATTACACTTATGTCGAGCTTGCTACTTCTCATCACAATTATAACACAATCCCTGCTTTCTTCTTTCCTCCATCTGAGCACTTGTCAACCTTTGTAGTGGAATCTTGAATCTAGAATCACCTTTGGACTCAACTTTAGGTGAACCCAAGATTGAAAGTCAGCCATGATCACCCAGAGTCTTGAAGCTTTTCTTGTTGCTGATTTAAGTATTCTTCCTGAATTTTGGCTAGCCCAAAGGCTTCATTAAGGGATTTTGGTACCAACATACAAATTGGAAGCCTTATTTGACCCTTTAATCCAATTTGGAAACAACTCAATTTATGAGCCTCAGACAAACCCATAATCCTATTAGAAAGGATTTCAAATAGACTCTTGTAAGCCACCATTGAAGCATTCTGCTTAAAACGAGTCAATGCCTTTATTGGATCATCATATGCTGTAACTCCAAATCGTATTAGCTAAATTTGTAATCTTTTCAGTGTTTTGTGAAGTAGAACGAGTCTCCACCATGGTTGGAAATTAGGATCACAAAACTGCTTTGATACCACTTATAAACATCTAAAAGAATGGAAAGAATTTGTAGGCCACTTCATGGGGACCTAGACCTCCATAGAAGAAAAATAGAGAGAGAGAGAGAGAGAGAGAGAGAGAATCAAATGTAAAGAATCTAGTTTGTTATTGATTGGCCTTTCTACAGGTATTGGCCTCCTCTTATATGCCTTATCCCCTCACTAATCCCTAACTAACTACTAAACTAACTTGCCAACTCATCAATTAACTAACTAATCCTGCCAACTCAGCGTAATCAGTTACACCAATTACAATGCAGTACAAAACACCTGTATTAGTAAGTACAATACAATGCTAAAGCCTAGCATCCTATCACAAATACCAAATTACCAATTACCAAAACAAGTACGTATATCATAAAATCCCTCCAAAAGTTCCTAGAGTCATTATAATTTATTCACTTGGATATGAATTAGGAAGAAAGTGACATTAGGTGTCTTTCAAAAGAGAAGGATACTTTTTTTTGAAACTATTTTCTGGCAAAGTTTATTCCTAATTAATCGAAACTACAAAGTATAAGAAAAGCAAATAATTTGATGTTTTATTTTAATGTAGGAATGGTAGAGGTTGCAATATTTTCACAAGATGTCCAAGAAATGAAAAGTGCAGTAGAAGACTACTACTTTATTGTTATCTTTGAGGGTTCTATCTACTTGGCTTTTTGACATGAGAAGGAATGGTATTATATTTATGACCACTAGCAAAGAGGTAGCCAATCTAACTCCAGAGCATACAAGACCAGGATGGAAACAGAAACACAAGGTGGTGGTGAAACATTTAGGAAAATATAGAAGAATAATGTTTCAAGCTCTTTTGTGTCCCTTCTTATCTAATTGGGGAACAAAGGGAATTGGCAAAACAAGTTTCTTTGTTTATATGTTTATTATTTGGACTTAGGTTCCATGTAAAGTAGTATTTTGTATGCTAATGTATCTATTTCCTTTGATATTAAAAAAAATTTGCTAGGATTTTTTAAAGACACTGAAGTCAAACTGTTTAAATTGAAACCTAAATTAGTCTTGATGTTGCTTTGTAATTAAATGAGAACAATAAGGACTTTTTTTTTTTCTTCCTTTTTGGATTGTTTAATTTTGTATAATTTTAAAAATACATTAATTTAACCACCGCACTCCCTTAATGCGATGATCACTTCACAAGTATAAGTGCTTGTAGAGTGGGGGGGGGGGGGGCAAGGGCCGGGGTTCAAGTCTCCAGGAAGGAGCTTCACACACATATACACTTAGATTATGCTAGAGTAGAATTCTATCTTGTATAAAAAAAAAAAAAAATACATTAATTTAATTGAAAGAGTGATTTAATAATAAGACAAACCCAAAGGATAAATTTAGAAATTTAAAATTGTTTATAAGTATCTAATCCCTCTTACAATTTACAAACCTATATACGTAGCCTTTCAAATTCTCTAAATTAAGTACAAAAGAAAAAGATTTAAAAAGTGACGGTAAAAAAATACAAATTCCAGAAAATAGGATACACGTTCTATACTTTTAACTATTTGTGGTTATAGTTTAAAATATTATACTTTTTATTATTAAAAAAAGCATCTACACATTAAAATACAGTGAAATATGAAAAGCTTTTAGAATATGCAAAGGATTATTCCAAGAATTTGATTTTTTATACCATTTTTTTCGTAGAGCCTATGTGTTAAGGAAGGAAAAAATGCTAAAGAAAGTTTTATTGGCAAAGTAAAATGAATATTTTTGTTTGGGAATTAAAACTCAATTAACAATTAAATGAATTCTTGAAATATATGGTATTCATGGTTGATAGAGTTGGGGGAACGTGAGTAGACATCTTTTTTATAAAACAAAATGTACTTTGTTAAATTATATACCTGTGTTAAGGAAGGAAAAACATGCCAAAGAAAGTTTTATTGACAATGAAAATGAGTTTCCCAACAGGAAAAACCCCTTAAATACTATAGATATATTTTTGGTTAATTTGAGGTATAAAGATGGAGATATTTGAATTTTGAATGTTTTAATTAAAAAAGGGAAAATTACCGTTTGCCCACTTGTGGTTTACCTGCAAAACACTTTACTTAACTGTAGTTTAAAAATTATCACTTTACCCATCTGAAATAAGCTCCGTTTGTCTCCCGTTACTCACTTCTATTTAAAATTGGAGTAAGTTTGTATTTTTACTATCATTTCATGTCTCTATCCTCTCAAAACATAAAAAAATAATAATAATAATAAATAAATAAATAATCAAAAGAAAAAAAATATATATCTAAAAGCTAAGCTTTGTAAAAACAATTTTACATTGGGTCACTGTAACAGTTTATGATCACTTTTTAAATTTCTATATGAATTTGTAAATGTAACGCGGGCAATCTATCTCTTATGTAAGTTTTACAGTTATTGTAGTTTGTTTAATTTCTGAATTTTGATACCAAAATCCTCTTAATATTTTCCAAGTTAGATTTCCGCTATATGGTTGGACTTTACTGTTTTGGACTCTGAACCACAATATGTTTCCCAGCATTATTCTAAAAAAAAAAAATAATAATAATAATAATAATAATTGGTTGAATGCTAACTTGTACTGCAGCAGCAATACAATGTTTGAAGAGGAAGAGGCTATATGAACAGCAAATAGAGCAGCTTGGGAATTTACAATCGTGAATTCATGATTATTCTAGCCCAAACCCCTCCTTTGCCTTTTCAACCTCAGCAGCTGCCTTATTCAATGATTAAAAGTATTTTCCTCTTTTTCACAATGAAAATATTATAATTAATATTTGGACTTACGCTTGGTAATCATATTCTATATCTACTGGTGTTTTATACTTTCCAAAAAAAAAAAAGTTGTGTGTTTCTGTTTTGTTGCTGCGTGGAATGATTTTAATATCTAAAGTTTCTTGTATATCAATGTTGCAGATGATACTGTTAGAAGGTGCAAAAGCAACTACTGAAACTGTAGATAAATTGAGAACTGGAGCTGCTGTAGTGATGAAGGCAACGCAGAAAGCAACGTATGTGTACTTTCGGTTCTATCTTACAATGGTCTATTGAATTCTTTCGTAATTTTATATTTTCCTGAATACAATTATAAACTGTCAAGTTTCTGAAAATTTGTTTTTACATTATGATAATGTTATTTAATGAAGCAATTGATCGTATTGGACAATCTTTTCTGATCTAAATTAAAAGCTAAGTTTTAATTTTTATAAAACTTAGTTTTTAAATCTTCTTTTTTCTTGATTTTTTTTAGTTTTTTATGTTTTGAGAGGAGAGAGACATAAAATGGTAGCAAAAATATAAATTTACTCATGTTTTTAATAGAGGTGGGTAACAAGAGATAAATTTACAATGGTCTATCGAATTCTTTCGTAATTTTATATTTTCCTGAATACAAGTATAAACTGTCAAGTTTCTGAAAATTTGTTTTTACATTATGATAATGTTATTTAATGAAGCAATTGATCATATTGGACAATCTTTTCTGATCTAAATTAAAAGCTAAGTTTTAATTTTTATAAAACTTAGTTTTTAAATCTTCTTTTTTCTTGATTTTTTTTTAGTTTTTTATGTTTTGAGAGGGAAGAGACATAAAATGGTAGCAAAAATATAAATTTACTCATGTTTTTAATAGAGGTGGGTGACAAGAGATAAACGGAGCTTATCTCAGGTGAGTAAAGTGTTAATTTT
Source organism: Quercus gilva (assembly GCA_023621385.1). NCBI lineage: Eukaryota > Viridiplantae > Streptophyta > Magnoliopsida > Fagales > Fagaceae > Quercus > Quercus gilva. The sequence goes on along the minus strand of CM042479.1, from coordinate 19,050,407 downwards.
TAAATCACATGTAAGTGTTTTTTGGGTAAATTACAAGTGGACAAAATGTAATTTCCTTGTTAAAAATATTAAGAAGTGTCAGTTCAATTGATCCATAGGACTCTTGGTATTTTTTTTTTTTTTTAATTTACTTTAGCTTGATGGCAAGAGAATTTTTTTTTCCATTTTGCCCACAAATTATTTGGCAAATTGGTTTTTCCAAGAAAAAGAAAAAGAAAAAGAAAAACAAGAAATAATATTTAAATGAAGGGTGTATTGTAAAGTGTGATGTTAAAATAGATATTAGATAAAGTAGCTTTTTTTTTTTTTTTTAATTGGAAAATCACACTTCATTCAAACAGAAGAAAATTGAAATACATTATGAGCACACGCGTACTCAATAAAGCTAGGACATTCCTCTAGCCATGTGAAATAGTCCGCCACATGCAAAGCATGTTGGGCGAGTAAATGGGTAGGGGCATTCCCTTGCCTTTTAACATGCAACACATCTGCAGCTCTAAAAGTCTGAAGTTCCTGTGTAATGCCACAGACAATGTTTTGGATCAAGGAAGGAACATCACCACTGCCTTGGACTGCTCCACTCACAATAAGCGAGTCACCTTCAAAAATTGCTTCCCTTATCCCCACATCCTTTGCAAACTGGACAGCCACTTCCATCGCCTTTGCCTTCGCTTCCGCCACTCCAGAAAGACCAATCCCTTTCTTACTCAAAGCAACAATGACCAAACCAGCACAGTAACGAATGATAACACCAAAACCCACCTCCCTACTCCTGGTGAAGACCGTCACATCGCAATTCACCTTGTATTGGCCATGCTTTGGAGTTGTCCATCTCACCACCTCTCGAGTCTGAGCTTCCTGCCTGCTTCGTACTTCATTCGTAGTTTGGAAGTCCTCAAGTAAGTAATGCAAGCACTTAATCACAGCCTCACCAGTTTTTCGTTTCCTACCATGTTTTCACCTTGTTTCTGTTCCTCCAAATCCCCCATCATGTCATCATGGCCTTTTCCATAATATTCGGGTAGACATCTTTCCACTTCAGCAGCTGACCCACTACATCAATAAACTCTCATGACTGTGAGATGGTAAAAGGTAGGACAAGCTTACTGTGAGACCACATTGCCCGTGCTTGTTTGCAAAACCAGAAGAGATGGGACGCCGACTCAATCGTATCGCCACACTCCTCGCACGTACCTTCTAGAATGACCTTCCTTCTCCATAAGTTTTCCTTAGTGGCCAGGATGTTCCTACATGCCTTCCATGTGAAGTGTTTCACCTTGTTGGGGACCTTTATACTCCATATACCTCTCCAAATTTTTCGAGCCACCAACTAATCCGAGCTTGTCGCTTGGCCACCTCCTTCCTGTGTTGTTTTAGCTAGACGATAAGTACTATGCACCGAGAACTTACCATTTCTTGACTCCCAAATGAGTCTATCCCGTGCTCCATATGCACTTAGAGGTATACTAAGTATGGCCTCCACGTCTTGGGGTATAAAACACTGTTTAATGAGGTCCACTTTCCACTCTTCGGTCACACTATTAATGAGAGCGGACACTTTCGGCCCCCATGGAAGATCACACTTTGGGGAGATGACTATGTATGTGTACGAGCTGGGGATCCACTTGTCTCGCCAGATATTTATTTTCTCTCCATCCCCCACCTGCCACCTCACTCCCTTTTTTATCAAGTTCTGCGCAGCCATTATGCTTCTCCTCCCGTAAGATAGTTATCTACCCATTTCTGCATCAATAAAGTCACACCTCGGAAAATACTTTGCCTTATGGACTCTATAAAAAAGGGAGGAAGAGTTAGTCTGTAGTTGCCACCCTTGCTTCGCTAACAAAACAAGGTTAAATTTCTCCAGGTCCTTAAAAATCCCATACCACCTTGATCTTTCGAGAGGCACATCTTCTCCCAACTCATCCACGCCATTCTCCTTTCATCTTTCTTTTTACCCCACCAAAAATGCCTCACCATCCTTGTAAGCTCTTGACACAAAGCCTTAGGAAGCATAAAATAGCTCATGGTATACGACGGCATTGCTTGCGCTACCGCTTTAATTAAAATCTCCTTCTCAGCATTAGAGAGCAACTTCTCCATTCACCCAGCCAGCTTATTGGCAGCCCGTTCCTTCAGCTGAGCAAAGGAGTTCGTTTTTTATCTACCTACTAAAGATGGCCCAAATAAGACTCGTGTGGCTTAATGAGCTGGGCTCCAAACATGGTTTTGATTGACTCTTTTGTGGCATTATCAATGTTTCGACTGAAGAAGAGGGAGGTTTTACTCCAATTTATTTGCTAACCTGAAGAGGCTTCATAAATGTGCAGGATTCTTTGGATTTCCTGACATTCCTTGACAGTGGCCTGGCTGAAAATCAAGTTGTCGTCAGCGAAGACCACGTGTGACATTTTCGGACCCCTTACTGAAGCTGCCAATCCTTTTAATGTTCTGTTTTGGACTGCCCTATGGATTAGAGCTGACAAACCTTCTGCCAGTAGGATGAAAAGATAAGGCGACAATGGGTCACCTTGACGTAGCCCCCTGGTTAGCCGAATTGCACCACATGGAACCCCATTAACTCGAATTGCATATGTGATCGGCGAAACACACCTCATGACAAGTTGACTCCACCGCTCATTAAAGCCAAGTTTCTGCATGATTAATTGGAGGCATTCCCACTCCACTCGGTCGTACACTTTGCTCATATCCAACTTCAGAGCCATCTCCCCATACTTTCCTTTCCTTTTCCTGTGGATATGATTCATGATCTCATGGGCCACTAAAACATTGTCAGTGATAAGCCTTTCCGAGACAAAAGCACTTTGGGTTTCCCTAACTACCTTTCTGAGCACCCCTTTTAGTCGGTTGGCAATCGTTTTTGAGGCCAACTTGTAAGCCACATTGCATAAATTAATTGGTCTGCAATCCATAACTGTCATAGGGTTCTTTGTTTTTGGGATTAACACTATATGAGTTTCATGGAATATTGGCGGAGCTACTCCATTGTTAAGAAAATTTAAGACAGTTTGAATAACGACAAGACAAACTTTAGGCCAAATGTGTTGATAAAACAGAGGAGGCATACCGTCCGACCCTGGCGCTTTCAACGGATGCATTTGTTTCAGAGCTCTCTCCACCTCAGGTGCTCTAAATTCCTGCAACAGCATATCATTCGTTCTGGCCGTCACCTTGGTGTGTATGGCATCAAGTAGTTCCCTACTCACCACAAGCTTAGAGGAAGTGAACAAATTCTCATAGTATTCAACAAAGGTTTTGCCAATAAGCTCCTCTTCCTCCTGCTAAACACCCTCCAAAGACATAACTTTCTGGATTGTGTTACGTTGGTGCCTATTAGAGGCCTTTGTGTGGAAGAATGACGTATTCTTGTCACCCGTCTTCAGCCAGCAGTTCCTAGACCATTGGTTCCACATAACCTCCTTAGTCAACAGCATTTTATTAAGCTTCAACTTCGTCTCATGAACTTCCTCCATATCTACCCCTAGCCCACCAATGCTCTCTAAAACTTGTAGTTTTTTCCCTTAGAGTTGAGATCTTCCTCCCAACATGGCCAAAAGTTGTTTTATTCCAATGTGTGAGGGCATCCCTACACTCGTTCAGGCATGTATTAAAGGGGTACAGCCCCCCCATGCACTCTCCCTGTTCCCATGCATCAATGACCAAATCATCACATTGGTTGTCCCTCAACCACATAGATTCAAACCTGAATAATTTTGGTTTGCGTTTCCTCCTCCAGTTGGTCTGAGTACATTTGAGTAGAAGCATGCAGTGGTCCGATGTAGAGGCTGCGACATAGTGGAGCCTCTGTTGGGGAAAAACTGAAGCCCAGCTGGTTGAGATAAAAGCTTTTTCAAGACGCTCTATAATCCAACCTCGTAACTCCCATCTCATACTCCACGTAAAGTTAGAGCCAATATAACCAAGGCCACGATGGTGGCACCTGTTCATCACCTCATAGAACTGGTTCATTTGGCACTTTGGTCTTGGATTACCCCCAAACTTTTCACCCGCGAACATAATCTCATTAAAATCCCCCATTACCACCCATGGCAAATTCAGACGGCCACTCAAGTGTTCCAATAATCTCCATGATTCCCCTCTCATTCCTATCACCGGTTCCCCATAAAACCTAGTGAAACGCCATTGCAATGAAACCCCGGCCTCAGTGATTACAGCGTCAATGTGACGGGGGGGAGTAAGTTTGTATATCTACCTTTAGAGACGATTTCCACAGCAGAGCCAATCCACCCCCCCCCCCCCCCCCCCGGTTAACACACGGAACAACCAAGCCTTGTTGCCTTTCTAACTTTCTTTTTATACGAGCCATTTCATCCACTTCAAACTTAGTTTCCATTAAAAAAACTAAGCTAGGATCTTCGTCCATAACAACTTTCTGGAGTTGGGTAACTGTACAGGGGTTCCCAAGCCTCCGACAGTTCCAACCCCCCCAGAACAACTTAGACAAAGTAGTTTTTTGAATTGCTAAAAGCTAAATTTTTTAGGACCACCAATGTAGATGCTCTAAGGTTGCATACATGCAACCTTATTGTAGCAAGGTTGGAAAAAAAAATTTAGGTTTGCATACCAAGATGTTGCATGATTTTAAGGGTCGAGGTGGTAAAATAGAAATTGGGGGGTTTTTACACCCCCTCAATGCTAGTGCTCTAAGTCCTTATATTTATAACTTATTGTTCATGATATTGTAAACTCAAGTACTATATTTTATTCTCTCTCGTGTGTAGTTTTATATAGGAGTATATTTTATTGGTTAGTTTATATTATTTTATGAGTTGTATATAAAAATAAAAACAGAGATGTTGGATGTATTGTAAAGTGGGTTGTTAAAATAAATAAAGTAGTGTTTGAAGATGTAAAATAGGTCAACAAATGATCTCCTCATTCTCTTTTGAGGCACTAGCAAAAGCTAGAGTAGTTGTATTACATTTGATAAGAACATGAGCAAAAAAACTAAAACGAAAAAACTTTCATGGATTATAGAGATGTTCATAAGAATCCAAGCAACTTCACCTCTCTTTAGGAGGTAACATGTGTTTTTTTTTTAACCAGATAAATCTCCTGTGTTAGTTGAAGGAGAAACAACTATAGATTCACGTTTGATTTTCTTCCTTTTTATCAAACCTTTCGCAATAGAAAATGGCCAAAATTTAGATCATTTGCTTTACCTGAAAACTTTGAAAATTGATTATTATCAATTGCATACGTCACATGCACAATCTTCATCTTCCATTTGGTCTCCACATGACAAGAATTTTCTAACCTTTTTTCTCAAAAAGATACATGATAAGCATAGGTAGTTATATATCCAATCAACATTTGCTCCATACCTATACATGCTTTATCATGTACAGTATTTATATATATCCATCCAATCAACATTTATGCCCCATACCTACGGAGAATTCAGAACCGCCCTAAAGTACCATTTTTTAATGAGAGATGCTACGTTTACAATATTTTTACAACAAATCATAGGTGGTTAATTGTTATTGGTTCAAATTTGAAACTAACACTAAGATTACTTTTTTACCCTAACAATAACAATTAGTTACAATCTGACACTTAAGATTTGTTGTAAAAATATTATGCACGTATCATTTCTCTTTTTCGAATATCATTGGTGCAACTTGCGTACGTGGTGTCTAATGATCTTTTGCAAAGTTACGTTATACATGTGAAAAGGTGGTTTTAATTTTAAATCTTATCCGCTTCGTATCTCGTGGTTCAAATTAAATTTTAATCATAGCAGTTTATACACCGTTAGACTTAGAAAATAAAATTTTAAGTGTGAAATGGATAGAATTGATAGCATTTGAATTGGAAAGGATCCTAGATGGGATAATTTGTATACTATAAATGCAATTGTATTCATTTATTCAGGGAAAAAAAAAAGGGCCGCTGTCTTAGAGCATTGATTTTTAGTTCATACAAAAATTCCTATCTATTTTAATAACTTAAAAACTTATTTTTTTCTATTTCAAATACTCATTTTTCAAAATATTATACATCAAATTATCTATTTTTACACTATATTTCATTAAAATATTAATTTTTCTTGATTTTTTTTAATTGTTTTTTTTTTTTACACATACATAACAACCGTTATCCATTCTCTTTCTTCTTTCTCGAGATATGTAAAAAAAAAAAAAAACAACTTACGAATACAAAAAGAATAGTGTCAATGTAAATTTATACGGCTACTAAAGCAAACTTGTATATTTACACAATTATATAGAAATTAATGTTGGTCATTTTTAAACAAATGTGTAAATTTTATATATATTTTTAATATTATACATAAACCGGTATGAATGCATATATAGTATGCCAAATTGTGCAAGTTAAAACTCCTGTTGTACATAATCTTGCTCTTGATTCATTCAAATTCATATCAACTGTTATGTAAGAAAAAGAAATTATTTCATGAGGTGCATTCTTGTTGTGAAAGTGAAATGCACTTGGAAACTTTTAAGTCACCATAGAAAAATGGGACAAAATTGCTTTTTGCTCTTTTCAAAAAAAAAAAAAATCCAGCATTTTGTCATCTTTCTCAAACTAATTAGGGAAATGTCCTTCTTTTGAAAATCGAGTCTCTTAGGCATTATAGCGGCGTTTTTAAAGAGCCTATAGTGATGTTTTAAGGACTTATAATAGCGTTTTGTAACTCAATATACATAAAATCGAGTTATAGGTAAAAAAAAAAAAAAAATTGCATGTAACTCGACTTTTAAAAGAGAGGCATTTCCCTAATTAGTTTGAGAAAGATGACAAAATACTAGATTTTTTTTTTTTTTTTAAAGAGGCATTTGCCCATTTTCTCCTAGAAAAATGTCCTAATAAATACTAATACCTTTTTAAGTCATAAAATGGCCAACGCCATGAGAGCCATCCCTCTTCAACTAAAACCAAATTTGCCCTACCTTCCCCATACCTCACAAACATATTACGGCAACTTCATTCCACAATTAACATATTCCACATTCACATTAAAATTCTTCGATAACAACAGATTATGTGTTTCATTTCCTCACTCCTGCTTGTTGATTGTTACCGTTAAAAAAAGAAAGTTCACTGCAACATTACCTAACTTGTATATTGGACCATATAATATTTTGTGATGTCATGATGATGATGATGATGAGGATATAACACTGTCGCAACCTCTTGCATGTCATGTCTTATGTGTATGCTCATCAATAAAATTATGGATAAATACCAATTTTAAGTGATACATTGGTTATTCAAAATATGTAGGGTAAATTACGTAATTGGTCTCTATCTTATACACTATATTTCAATTTGATCTCTAACCTTTCAGTTGTATCAATTTGGTCTCTAACATTTTAGTATTGTGTCAATTTAGTTCCCACCGTTATTTTTTGGATAAAATTTATTATGTGTCTAATGGTGTGTCTAATGGTCAAAACAAAAAATTAGCTTCCGTTGATGAGACAATAAATTTAAATTTTATTTTGGCCATTTGTCATGTTAGCAATTTTCATCTAAGATATAATATCAGGGACTAAATTGATATGAAATTGAAAAGTTAGAGATCAAATTGACACAATTGAAATGTTATGGACTAAATTGAAATATGGTGTAGAGGTTAGGGACCAAATATATAGTCTACTCAAATATGTAATTATCAACGGAAAATAGTGGGGTTTTTTTTGGAAAAATAAAATTATTTATTAATAATTATTAAATTAGTGTAATGGAAAATTTATTTGAGAACTCTCCATGAATCTAAACATGATTTTTAGTGATTAAATTGTGTTTCAAAACACCATTTAAAAAAAAATTTGCCAACTTATCAAAAGCTAATGACGTATATATAATGTACACTTGAAAATTATGTTTTAAAAACGCGATATTGGTTATATTACTTTTTGCATTGAAATTGTGTCTAGAAAACTCATGTTTAGTGCAAATTTTTAAAATTTTGTGTTTTACAGTACTAAATTGTGTTTTTAAAACATTATTTCAATGTAAAACGCAATTTTTTTTTTCAAAGTTTACACTAAACTTGTGTTTTCTAAAACAGAAATTTTCAAAATTATCCATCCTATAAAATCAAGAACAAAATTTTAGACATTCCCAATCTCATTATTAGAGTTCTTTATAAGGCTTGCTTTTATAAATATAACTTTTTAATTAAAAAAATAAAACCTTAAAGCAAGCAAGCTCGTACTGACCGAAACACAGGCCAAAACAGATGAAGTAGACTGAATTAAGTAGATTCGGATTTTGAGCAAAATTGAGCATAAAGCTGAGTGTGCCACCTTAGTCGTTGATAATATAAAATTTTTGAAATTCTGCTAGAAGAGGATGGAATATATAACTTTGTCAAAAACTGCTATTTTGAAATTAACCTTGCATGCAACTGATTCATCGCTAAAAATTAACCCTGCAGCTGTAAGACCTATATAGCTGGTTTCAGATTGAACGAGGGTGTTAATTGGAACTTCCATTAACCTAGATGTGCTAACGATCATGATGCCCCTCTAATTGGCGAATTGTTATGATCTGCACCCAAGTGCTAAATAAATGAATCAGAAATCAATGTGATACAACAAATAAGATGTTAGTAATAATAATACACTAAAATATAATTAAAATTAGATTGTAACCTTTATATATGCATGAAAACATTCAACAATGATGATGAGATAGTCTTTTTTTTTTTTTTTTTGGTGCTTTGGATGTAAGTCTTGTATGCCTTTAGGTTTTTATTTAATTTTGGTGGTCGTATTTAGGGTTATGAGAATAATTTTGGAGCTTGATTAGTGAAAATGGTACTGCATGATGGTTTGAAAGAATATTTTTTAAAAGGAATGTTAGGGTTTTGCGGAGCTAAGTTTGAGGTTTCTTTGAAATTTCTTAAATATTTTCATTTGAAATTTGAGGTGTTTAACTTGAAATGAGTTTGATGGAAAATGTGGGTGTTTGTTCATGTCTGTTTTTAATAAAATAATTTGGTAAATTATTACATACACACCTAATGGGTTTAGTTCGGATGATTTGGGGTTTTAAGGGACAATAGATTGATTGAGTTATAGGTTTAAAGAGTGCGCATTCTATAGTAATGCCGTTGTATTTTAGTTATATTAGTTGAATGTATAGTATTATCTACGACATAGATTTTGTTGTCACGGTGTTAAATGAAGGGTTGTATTGGCTTTTAGGATGTGATTGTTAAAATGTTATCGTTTGTGGTATTTGTATGGAGTGAAAACTATATAAAAAAAAAGTATAGAATACAAATGACGTTCTTTTTCATCACATACACAGACATATTTTTGGTATTAATCTTTCAAATAGGTTATCTTGATTTTTTATGTTTCATTAATATTAGATTAGATATGTTAGTCTTTGGCTCTTTGCATTGAATAACTCACTTTCCAAGTGACTTAAAATTGGACACGTGACTTGAAATTAGACTATAATTGAGAGTTAATTTGGATTCTAATGTGCTTCCACTTTAATCTAATGTATATGATTACACAAAATTTTAAAATTGGTACAAAATCAACTGGAGATACATAATGTATATCTCGCTATCTTTAGGAAGATTCAAGCCTTCTGCGATTAAAAAATTTCACAAACTAGTGTAGAAGAACTTTTATTTGACTTGTCCACTCTGAGATACAACAGCCCAATTAAATTGTCGTATGGCTTAAGCTAATTCTACACTAATACCTTAACTCAAAACTCCACTAAATAAAACATATTTTTTTTTGCCCAACCATTCTCAAATATATATCGTTATAAGTCACTTCATGCATAAATAGATCTTGTATTTTGCTATACATTTTGTTATTCATACATGTGTATGTGTATTTTGCAAATAATCCTATTATTGATTCATTGGACTTGCTCATGATTAATGGGCTTTTAACCAATTTATTCATATAATTATACCCATTATTGTAATGGTGGGAGTTTCTAGAATCAATGATTGGAGTTAAATGCCATTAAAAATTGAAACTCATACATTTTCATTTATCAACTAAAATCAAGACAAATAAGTTGCCTAATAATGTAGTGGGCTCCAATTAGCTCAATTAATTAAGTTTTTTGTTGTCAAATGAGAGATTCGAGATTCAAACTCCACGTACATTAAAAAAATCAATCGGTGTCTTCATCTAATTATGAAGAAAAATTATTGTGCTGCAAATATCACAGGTTAAAATACAATTGTATTTATATTAAAATATATATATATATATATATATTTAATATTAAATAATCTAACAATTTATTTATTAATTAATATTAAAATGCACCAACATAAAAAGATTAGAGGGTGATCATGTTTAGATTTCATAAATTGTAATTCCCTTTTCATGTAATTTTTTCTATTCAAGTTATAATATGTACGTATAGAATATTATGAAAAGTCAATTTATATTTAATAGATGCAGGAAAAAGCTTAAAAAAATGAAAATGCAAAAGTTATAACAAATTAATTTTTTTAATTAGTGTGATACATTATTTTATAAGAATTATTTTCTAAAATTTGTAGTATTTCTAGCATACTAGACAAAAATTATCACAGTACGTATATGCTTTGAAATCATATCTGTTAGCTGTTTTAGCCATGGATTTCCTAATTATTGGTTACTTTTTTTTTGGGGGGTAAAATTTTAGCCATTGTATAAACTAAAGGATACTGAAAGTGATAAAAGAGGACCATTATCAACTATGAATTAAGACAAGACCCTCTAAACAAATTATAAACAAACTTCTTTCTCTTGTGAAAATTAAAAAAACGATAAAATAAAGTCAGAGTAAGGAGCTGATGTGTGAGGATTTTACTTACCATATATGGTAAATGGATGTGCGTATTATGAATAATGCAAGCAGTTATGGCATACAAGCTTGCACTAAGAAATCTTTTCGTCTCAGTCTCTTACATCTCAAACCATACCTCAAGAGCCAGCCAACATTAATATAGACAACAATCTGAAAGCCGCCTTTCTAATCTCTATATAAATATGTTACGAACTATGCCATTTTTTCTCACTTCCTATAATCATCTTACCAAACATATGTACTCTACTTTTTAGAAGTACTCTATATCTTTTCTCTCACACAAAAAAGGAAAAGGAAATAATGGCCCAGCAAATAAGATATCTTCTTCCATTTTTCGTTTCCATGCTCTCTTTCATTTCATGTTATAGCACTTTGCAAAAGGACCCACTTCGTCATTTTGGTGAAGAATCTGGGTTTAAGGACGTGATCAAGCAAAGCACTCATGTCTTACGTTTGAAAAGGTTTGATAGAATATTGGGTACCATTTCTACCTCGGGTAAAACAATTAATGTCAATGACTATGGAGCTAAAGGTGATGGTACTGATGACACAGAGGTATACTCCTTTATCAGAATAATGGTAGATTTAAACAGTGGTTTTTGGTTGAGTTGCTACGTACTAATCTTTTGTAATCTGGTTCATTAGGGTTTCTTTTATGTAATTTAATTTCAATTGGATTACGACCAATATGGCGCTATATAATTAATTAATGCTATAATACATTTGGAAAATACTAAAACTACTACCACTTGTTTTTTTCTTTAAAATTTCGAAAGCCACTACAAATTAATGTCACAATTAATGATTATTTAAATTATTTCTTGTGTGATTGGTGACACATTTAAAAAAAAAAAATTCATGTATTAAAAGGTGTAATATTATTAATATCATTCAACACATTCTAAGTTATTACATATGGAAAGTACTAAAACTAAAACAAATACAAATTAATGTGATAATAAATATAATTTGTACCATTGTAATAAAATAATAAATGAGTATATATTTAGATTACTTTTTGTGTGATTAATGATACATCAGTCTGTAAAACTTACATAGTAAAATTTGTATGGAAATACTAACAGATGTTTTTAGAGTAATAGTTAACAATCCATTTAAAGTAAGTTTTTATAAGAAAAAAATGTAATTAATGTTTTGACAGTTTTTTCAATTTTACGTAAAAGAAGTGTCAAAACTTACATAGTAAAATTTGTATGAAAATACTAATAGATGCCTTTAGGGTAATGGTTAACAATCCATTTAAAGTAAGTTTTTATAAGAAAAAAAATGTAATTAATGTTTTGACAGTTTTTTTAATTTCCCGTAAAAGAAGTGTCAAAACTTTCCTAAAATGGATTGTTAATCATTATCCTAAGGACACCCGTTAACATGACCTAAATTTGTATTATAGAAAAGATTTTGCAATTTCGTAAAGTATATTTTCTTTTCATTGAGGGATAATTTCTTCTTTTCTCCCCTTAATATATACTCCAAATCTTTACTAAAAAATATAAATATAGTTTAATTCAAACGGTTCTTTCAGGCATTTAAGAAGGCTTGGGAGGTAGCTTGTTCAACCCAAGGAGCTGTTCTCGTGGTGCCTCAGAAAACTTATCGTCTTAAGCCAATTAGATTCTTAGGTCCTTGTAAATCTGATCTTAAAGTGCAGGTAAATTAAATATAGTAGAGAAAGATGGTCTCCTCTATATATATATATATATATTTTTTTTTTTTTTTTTTCAAAAGTTCATGTAATATATATCAAATAATAAAATTTATATTTATATTTTTTTTAAATGATCAGATTTCTGGAACCTTGGAAGCATCTAATGATCTATCGGACTACAGCCAAGATGGTAGACACTGGCTACTCTTCGATAGTGTTCAAAATTTAATGGTTGAAGGTGGTGGAACCATCAATGGCAACGGGAAGATATGGTGGCAAAACTCTTGCAAAGTCAATAAAGCTCTGGTAAGCCAATATTATAGGAACCATTAATTTTCAATGTTGTTTTGATTAATCTAGCTCATACTTGCTTAATCAGAAGTGCTAACTATTCTTATCTCTTCATTGACTAACAGCCTTGCACGTATGCACCAACGGTATGTTTGTCTTCTTTTACCTTTTAAGAAAATGCTATTTGCATGTCTTATTATATGCACATGCATCGCTTGTACACAACTCTAAATCAACAAAAAAATGTATTACTAATCTCTCAATTTTTGTTGAAACGAAGGAGATCCATTCGACAAAAAAGATTTGATTTTTAACCAATCTAAAGATATAAATAATATCACATACAACAGAAGATAGTTGATAGATATACAATTAGTGATATCCTTATATGTAATGTTTTTCTGTAGACAATTATGTTATGTTGAATTAGTGAGTGTCCATTTTGTGTGAAATTGTTGCACTAGTTCTTTGTTAGTGGCGAAAAGAAAAGAATGATGTTAATATATAGTGTTTTTACTTTTATATAATTGACATGACAATGATGTCATTTTTAACTTGAAATGACCTTATTATTTGTATCAAGATAGGTTAACTCATTTTGATATGAAACTGTTTAACCTATATAAATAAATAAATAAATATATATATATATATATATATATTTTTTTTTAATATGATGATATATATGAATACAACTAGTAAAAGAATATTTCCTCTATCTAAAAAAAAAATTGTTTCCTCAATTTTCTTATATGGAAACTATGTATCTTGGCAGGCTCTGACCTTCTTTGAGTGTAAGTATTTGACTTTGAATAATTTGAAGATCCAAGAAGCGCAACAAATTCACACCTCTTTCGAAAAATGCATGAATGTTCAAGCTTCTTTGTTGACTATAACTGCTCCAAAGGATAGCCCCAACACTGATGGAATTCATGTCGCTGACACTCAAGACATCCAAATTTCAAGCTGTAATATAGGAACAGGTATACCAAAGGTCTCCTTCTTTTTCTTTTCTTTTTTTAATTTTTTTTTGGGTAAGTGAAATATTGTATAAGGGGAACCTAAACTATATAAAAGCACAGAAGCGTACTCCACAAAAAACAAAGTCACAGTAACTCTTGAGTTGGAGAGTCCACAACATAAGGAATAGTCTCAATTCTCTCAACACCAACTCGAAGTACAAAATGAGCAAGATGCTATATAAGCCTAAAAATTTCATCTGAAATACCCCATGGTTCTTGGATTGGCTAGAAACCATGGAGGGTACTGATTCTAGTTCTTAAAAAAAATATAATTTCACTGATTTTCTTTTCCAAATAACTTAGATTGTTGTTGTTAGCTTGAGTTTGTAACTTATGGCTAGAAGAGATTTTCTTATTGGATTGTTGTCTCCTAACTTTTATTGTCCCAAAAGATTTCATTTTCACGAAAGACGTGTCATATTCCTTAAAGAAAAGACATAAGAAGTAACTAAAAATTACTGAAATGCTTGTGTAACCACTAACTAGTTACTGTTCCTAATTTGTTTTTCGATGTACTGAAGGTGATGATTGTATTTCAATTGCAAGTGGATCCCAGAACGTGCAAGCCAGAGACATAACCTGTGGACCGGGTCATGGAATTAGGTCTCAAAATCTGAACTATAACCAGTTGCTCCAGACTCACCAATTTCAGTTAGTATATATACATACCAACTGTTATTTTCGTTTTATGTCAATATTAAGACTTGTCCGTTTTTGCATGGTGAGCTCAGTATTGGAAGCTTAGGATCTGGAAATTCGAAATCTTATGTTTCTGGAGTAACCATAAATGGAGCTAAGTTGTATGGAACCACAAATGGTGTGAGGATTAAGACATGGCAGGTAATTGTTACTAGTCTTTCAATCATATGAAATTAGATTACCCATACACCATACAGACACAAACAATGTATAAAAATGCATGGACAATTGAATCATGCTACCAACACTAAGTCCATCTTTTGTAAATTCAGGGAGGGTCAGGAAGTGCAAGCAACATCAAATTTCAGAATGTTGAAATGCATAATGTTGCCAAGCCTATAATAATAGACCAAAATTACTGTGACCAAGACAAACCATGCAGCGAACAGGTAAATAACTTAGTTCCATAAGCCATACAAAAGTAAGTATTGAACTCTCTGGTTGACAAATTATCTTGTTGGTTTAAAATGTATTGCAGAAATCTGCAGTTCAGGTGAAAAATGTGCTTTACCAAAACATTTATGGGACTAGCGCTTCTGATGTTGCCATTGAATTCAACTGCAGCAGTAGCTTTCCATGTCAGGAGATTTTGTTGCAAAGCATTAACTTGGAAGCTGAAAAAGGGAAAACAACCAAAGCTTTATGCAATAATGTGCAATCGACTGACACAGGAATTGTTTCCCCACACTGCCCTTGAGAGGGGAACTTTACATTGACTTTGTAGTTATAAATACTCAAGAATAATAATACAAAAATGTCAATCATAGTGTGGGAATAATAAACATTGACGAGCACTAGGATTTGTTGTTTATATGACTAAGAATAAGATTAGTTCACCATAGAGTATAAATGTATAATATTGATTGTTAAAGGTTCGTGATGATACTGTTGTATGAGATGATCAGCTCTCATTATTCACATTAATTTAATAACATTCATATGTGTTCTCTATGGATTTCTGCAATGTTGAATTCAGGGTGCCTAACAAAGTTCTTAGGAAAATGAAAATCTAAGGTGGGAAGAAAATAAAGATTTCAGTAATTGAACTATATATAGAACAATGTATGAAAGGCTCATATAAAAAAGTGAACGGAATAAGGGATTTGAGAATTTAAAGAAAGATTTTATAAACAAGGTGCAGGGGATTGAAATTCTTCAAGTTCTTGGGTGTAATTTTATTATGGAGTTTTTAAAATCCTCACATTCATAGATAAATGATGTCACGTGACCAAAAAAATTTTAGAAGAACGTCTTAAGCAAATGTTGGCAAGTTTTTATTTTTCCATCCAAAAAAGAATTAAGATATTGAAAAAAATGAAACCTTTCATTTAATTAGATTCAATTCTTTATTTTTATGTTGCGTTATTAGATTCAATTAAATAATACATAAGATACCTATTGTGTTTCACACTTTCACTTGAAAGAGTCTGAATGAATCAATTTAAGAGATGAAGGGTTTGGTTTTAAAAACAGTTTCTATTTCTTAAATTAAAGAATTTGATTGGCAAATGGGAGAGGGGGGGGGGGGGGGGGGGAGGGAATATATATATATGACTATTTTCAAAATCTTAAATTTTAAAGGAAACTAAAAACAGCTGTGCACAATGAAAAATTTCACTGTGCATTTAAGTCTTGCCAATCTACACGTGCCCACCCAGCTCTCTCTCTTTAGCCTTGCTGGCTGTGGGATTTTGTTTGGTTGGGCCCAGATTTGGGTCATGGGTTGCCATGATGGGTCGTTTTATTTTTAATTTTTTTCATAAATTTTGCTCAGAATTTTTATATGAATTCCTTGAATGGTGAATGGTACTTTTCTTTTCTTCCAGTTTTATGAATTCCCCTAATGGTACTTTTTTTTTTTTTTTTTTGAAATATTTGTAGTAATGGGGTATATAATCATAACAATAATTATCTTATGGGCCCCTATAATGATGGAAATGATATTCTGAGGAATTTGTGTGTTTAAAAATGAAACCAACCGATGCAATTTGGCCAAAAGAATAATAAAGTTAAATAAATTAATAATATATTTCATTCAAATTAAAATCACCTCAACCTAACCAGTTGAGTGAACGAAATCCAATCATACATTACAGTACCCCCCCCCAAAAAAAAAGATTGAAGAAAATAAGACAATTTCAAGAATTGGCAAAGCTAGTGATAATGGGGATGACCACAACAAGAATGATCACAAGTAGAAGTATCACTGCCACACACATCCACTTCCTGCTGTTTCTCTTGTACTTGTTTGCAGTCTGGAGATCTTTGGTGGCATCCTTGACATAGTGAGAAGCATTCAATACATGCTGCTCAATGTTGTCCATTTGCTCTCCTTGTGCCTCCACCATTACAGCCATATCAAGAAACACTTGATGCAGCTCAAGCAGACTCTTCTCGATCTCCTTTGCGGCATCGTGCCTGTCCTGTATCTCCACCACCGTCTCTAGCACTTTTCCCCTTCCGTGCTCTTGTACTGCCCGTCCTAGAAACTCCTCGCCGCCATTGGAGATTATCTTATCTATGACCTCCTCATCAGGGTTCTCTCCCGTTACTGTGAAGTAGCGTCTACCCACAGTTTCCTTGTACTCTGTCATCATTCTCTGCCTCAGCCCCTGGAAGTCCATCATAAGCTCTTTGAGCTTCTTTCGCAGCCCATTAGTGACAGCAATCCTTGTCCTGTAAATTGGGGTGCCTTCTTTTTGGCCAGAGAGCCTCTTATTAGCCGCGTTGGCACGGTCCATTTGTTCCAGCTGAGACCGAATAGTCCTGGCCTTTTTGAGCACGGTGAGAATGTTGTCATTGATCTTGCTTCGCAAGGATTTCAAGGCCTCGGGCTTGTGGAGGGACTTGAATTCCTCGTTGGCTTGCTGTAGGCTACTCAGAATGTCACGAAGCTCGGACATCTCCATCTTCACCTTCTCAGCCTCTTCTAGAAAGAGACCAAGGTCACTGTCCATGTGGGCTTTGGAAGATGCCATTTCTAAATCTCCAGCTTCCAGATCCGCATCTTTCATGGCAGCTTTCTTTAAATCCACATAGTTGGTGAACGATTTGGTCATGAGGTCATTCATCTTTTGTTATCTTTGAATTCCTGAATTGGGAATTAATTAAGAACCTACATAAATCAGGAACAAAATTTGATTTTAGATTAGCTTTGCTTCCTAAATCTCTTGACCAACTAAAAACTTTCCCTTAATAAATTAAAATTGTTCAAGAAACACTTCAACAGTAATCTAGACTGACATAAAATTAGCTTCTTTCCTTTTAGAAATGAATGTAGAAAATTCAGATGAGGGAATTAATGCATACCTTTCTCGAGTATTAACAGACCCTTGCTCTTAAGGATAGGATGATAGCTCTTCTTCTGCTCCTAGCTTCACTTCGCAGTTGGAGCTTTGAGAGAGGAATTGGCAACAAAATATAACGAAGGAGAATAGTGAGATGCTTTTCAGTCCAAATGCAAACTCAGCCAGTGATTTGTTTTATCCCACTGCTATGGGTTAACGGCTATATATTTTTAAAACTACATCGAAGGTAGCCGTTGTAGTTCTAACGGCTATTTTTTAAATACACGCGTTATTATTATTATTTTTTTCCTTTTGTCTTGTCGTGAATACTAGTTTGATAACTTTCATTGAGTGGAGTCGAAATTGACATGTGCTCACTATTACAACCTCTAAATTTACTCAGCTGGAATAAGGAACGACAAGAAATCCCGACTCTCCCATCAAAAAAAAAAAAAAAAAAGCACATACCAATTTACGTTATTTTATTTGTGATATATATATATTTTCCTTATTGCCCTTCACATATTCAGATTTTCTTAGTCGTAAAAATATATATTGTTCCTTCCTAAAAAAAAAATATATATATATATATAACCAAAGTTGAAAGAAAATCTAATTACATTTTAAATTGAAGGTCGACAGGTGTCTTATCTAATTTTAAAAATTTTTGTACTTACATTAATACCTAATACATAAACTAAGAATGCCATAATAATGATGCTCATTCACCAAAGCAAGAACACCTCACTTGCAAATAACAAATAGTCTAATATTATTTAACCATAATTTTTTTTTAAATCATTCTAATGTATATCAATATCATCTATAATAATGGAGGCTTAATTTGTTGTTGGCAGAGCTTGCCTCCTATGAATTTTTTTTTTTTTTTTTACAAGATAGAAATTTTACTCTAACCTAATCTAAATGCATATATATGTAAAACTCCCTCCTAGATATTTGAACCTTGGTTTTTGCCTCCATATCCTAGAAGCACTTATACTTATAAAGTGACCATTGTGTTAAGGGTGCGCGGTGGGTTGCCTCCTATGATGTTAAGTAGAATAGAATGTAACATCCCCAACTCACTGTCCGTTGCAATAAAGGCATATCAAGTAAATTATGTCCCTATTCTTATTCTCTTTTTAATTCATATCACTTATTTTGTAAACTATATTTCTTTTTAATTTTCTATTTATCTTATGAATTAAACTAAAGCTGATTAATATTATTTGTTTGTCAATGGTTGCATTTGTTATGGTTTCTGGATTATTATTTTTTTTTTCTTTTGCAATTGTTAGACTTAATGTGGTATACAAACCATGGAGAAGGGTAATGCTTTTCAATACTTAAGGAATGGGGTTAATTCTTTATTCCTTATTTAGCATGTAGCTTGTGTTCATTAGCTTATATTCTGTTATCTGTCACAGTCATCTTAATATTTATTTTGTAGTTTTATTTTTAATGTTTGAGAATTGAGACTACTTATACTTCTAATGCTTTCTTTCATCATTGTGAATCATCATTGTGATGCACAGGGATGTAGTCCGAGATTGTACAGGAATGTCATAGGGCATTTTACCTCCATCTCTAAAGCCTCCTCCATAAGTTGGATCGTTCTCTAGTTCTCTTTCCTCTATGGATTAGGGATAGACCTGCTACTTTATTTATGCTCCATTTGTCACATTTTTATCATGTTTATTTTGTTGTAAAATCTGGTCAATTGGAAAATATTTTCTAGTCAAACTGTAAAATTAAGGCAAGAAGAAGTGAAATATTTGGGCAGGGGGAGGGTACCGTGGCTAATCTGATGAGGAGTTGGGGAGGGGGAGAGGCAGCTGAGCAGTGAGCGGGAAAAATACTACAAATGTAAAACATTTTACATCTCATGCTAGTATTGGTGATCTGAAGCAATTGAGTGCTTTTCAATTACAGAACAATAAGCTATCTGGCTCAATCCTAGAGACAGTTAGTTCTTGTGATCTCTTGCTGATATAAATATTGCCAACAATTTGCTTTCCAGCGATATCCTATCTTCGTTAGGGTCTCTACTGACTCTTAACTCTCTACAGCTAAGCTTTCTCGATATTTCTCACAAGTTAACTGGTCTTGTACCACATTTTCTTGATTCCATCAAGCAAGAGAATCTAATTAGAAAAGATGGGTCGGGAAATGTGTACAAAGTTGTAGTCTCTAATGGTACAAAAGTACTTGCAAATAAGCACATATGGAATACTGATGAAAAAACCATAGAATCAAAATTAATAAACTTTAAAAAAATCACTATCATTGATTCATTTTTCTTATGGTATGATTATTATTATTATTATTATTATTATTATAAACAAATGGTGGTTGGACAAATTAAAATTGAGAATTTCATTAATAACAATTTTTTTTTCATCTGTTTAAGATAAACTTATATTTATTTTATTAGTAGGTATTTTATATTTTTTGTATATGTTGGGTTATAAATTGACTCCGGTTAATTAATTTAATTACCCAAGTTAATTAATTAGGTAAAATTACATGCAAATCGTGGAGACACCAACAAATCACCAAATAAACTATTATGCAACGGAAATAAAATAGACACGGTAATTTGTTGATGAATGGGAAAAACCTCTAGCAAGGCAAAAACCCCTAAATTTCAAGTCATTGCTCCCAAGAATCCACTAATTAACAATCAAGAAGTTACAAGTATGAGGAATCTTACTACTACCCTGGCTTATCCCAAAATACCAACCTAGAGAAACCTTCACTCCAATACCCAATTGGACTTGATCTTGTAGTAGACTTCTTCGCATGCACGGATCACAGTATATGACTAACTCCAACAACTTGATTGACTGTTGTTGGCTGCAAAGTTCTTCACTTTAAATCACATTGAAAATCAGGAAGCATTTGGTTACAAAACCCTAAGATGCACAAAACGCAGTAGCTTCTCACAAAGTATATGAGTTCTCTAATTGAGTTTCTGTGTCACATTGATAACTTTAAAATAAACCTTTTTTATATGGTCTAGGATTGTAGAGAGAGAAACCCTAATCATCCAAGTCATCATGGGCTGAAATTTAGATCTGAGAATTTTGAATTCATAAATCTTGATAAATCGAGCTTGTGTTGAGCTTCTTCATTAATCCTCGATAGATGCTAGTGTCGATCTTAGTGTTGAGTTTTAATGAAACAGCTTTTCTTCACTTGTTTCTTGGATCTATCTTCATGCCTGATACCACTTGTAAAGTAAACTTCACACACTTGATGATACATTAAACCCAACTTAGATCTACCCGATTACAAACTTGTATCAAGTTTGTGTTGAGCTACTTCATAAATCCTCGATAGATGCTAGTGTCGATCCTAGTATCGAGCTTTAATGAAACAGCTTTTCTTCACTTGTTTCTTAGATCAATATCCATGTCTTTAATGATATCACTTGTAAAGTAAACTTCACACACTTGATGATACATTAAACCCAACTTAGATCTACCAATTACAAGTAAAGTGTGTTGTGTTAAAAGATAAGCCAATACATAGAAAATGTGACCCTAACAATCTTCCCCTTCGGCAATCCGTGACAAAACCACAAGCTTAATTATGAGAGAAGTATAAAATAACAATCTCCCTAATTATGACACAGAAACTACACAAGTCTAATTAATATTATGAGCTCTTGAAAAACTTTTCAAGAAGAGAGATCACGGTATGAAAGACTTGCAACTTGTCTTAGCTAAAACACTAAACAAGATCCATCAAGGCATCAAGCTTCTTCATAAATCCTTGACAGATGCTAGTGTCGAACTTTAATGAAACAACTTTTCTTCACTTGTTTCTTGGATCAATCTTCATGTCTTTAATAATACCACTTGTAAAGTAAACTTCACACATTTGATGATACATTAAACCCAACTTAGATCTATCAAATTATAAGTAAAGTGCATTTTGTCAAAAGATAAATCAATACATAGAAAATATAACCCTAACCTTGGGGTGGTCATTTTCCAATAACCTTGGGCAGGTTAGGCCCAGACCCCCAATTTACTTGTATTTTGGATTAGGACCATCCCAAAATGGGAGATCCAAAGAAATGGTTAGTGGTATCACTAATGGTCTTATGGTGGTGCTTCAACACTGAACTACCTCAAGTTCAACTCAGTCATGAAGGTTATCCCGAGCCGAGCCCCCTTTCTAAAGTCTGAGCAAGACTTCCTTCTCTCTAGAAAGGATGTTTTTATTTTCTCTCGTGTTTCTCTCCCAATTTTTGTTCCAACCCCTTACTTCCCCCACTCTTGTCCTATTTATACTCTTCTTTGAATGGGGGCATCATGATACGTGAATACTCCTTATGTCATTGGATCCACTGCTTAGGTGGTACAAATGGATTTTTTAGTCTAAGGAACTGTTGGTCAATGTCAAATCCTGTGTCAGTGAGATGGTCCACCGTCTGAGGTTGAAGTGACATTCTAGTAACTTGTGCCTCACGCCAGACTTATGCTCGGCAGCGGATTTTCCTAAGGCATTATCTAGGATCCTCGGCTATAAGAATTCATGAAGGTACAAGCTGACAAGTCCTCATTCTCAACTCTTTCCCTTACAGTTTTTGGCTATATGGGCCATAACAAGGCAGGAATCATCATGATCAAGGCCCAAGCAACTCCAGGAAGTGGCCTACAGTTCTCGACACAATATATATATCTGTGTGTGTGTGTGTGCGCGCGCGCGCACATGCATGTGTGTGTGCAAATAACTGGATTTCTTTGCAAGAAAATCATTAATACTTCTTCTATTAAACAAACAACACTTTTCATGAGTTCTTGAAATAGTATATGTTTCCTCAACAGTTCTAGCACTAAACTAAGAATTAAAGGTAGATTGGATCCAACTGGTCCTATAGATAGATTTAGTATCAACTTTAGGAATACACCATTTCTTAAAATCAGTGAAATCAGTTTCTTCAACAAAGTAATCTTCTTCATTTATAATATCAGGAGGGACGCTAGATCTGGAGTTAACAGAGAAATTGAATCTAAATAATCTATCCATTCTATCCTAGGTTTAACACTCATTTGTTATGTTTATTCTTACAACCATTGCATTTCGTAACACATACCCTAATCAACCCTCTACCTCTCATACCCTAACGCACTTCTAGCTAAACAAGCTTTACTGTTTGGTATAGGGAATTCACTTTTTGATAAGGGTGGTGCCAACGGAGATAAGAAGAAAGACACAACAAAGGAAGTATCAAAAGTTTAGGTAGAAATAGACTAAGTACAAAGAACGCAATACCACTATTACCAGCCAGAAAAGAATGGCTCTGATACCATAAGGGCGAAAGTGCACAAGACATGGGATTGTTCATTGTCAAGTTGTTTATCAATTTTTAAAAGTAACATTTCTTGTTTTAAGTCAAAGTTATCATTTTAAACATTTTTTAAATCATTTTTTTAGCTCAATGATTTCTTTCTTAATAATAGTAATTTCATGTTGTAAATCATAAACAGTTATCTCTTTGGACTTCTTTTTATTAAATCTTTCTAAAGTTATATATATATATATATATATATAAGGAAAAACTTAGATATAGTATCTTAAATGCCCCTTTTAAAATTCACCCACTTGTACACTTACTTAAGTTTACAAACAGCATTTAGTTCTCTCTCTTTTTTCTTTTCTTTTTTCCTGTTATAGCCATTGAGTTCTCACATGAGAAAACCCTACACCCAAACTTATCCAAACTTCTCACACCCAGCTCCTTCGAATTCTCTCTCACTTTCTTTTCTAACTCACTTTCTTAGATTTGTTGGCTGACACTAAACTTTTGCACCCAACTCCTCCAAATTCTCTCTCTCTCTCTCTCTCTCTCTCTCTCTCTCTCTCTCTCTCTCTCATTAATAAGTTGGCTGGCACTAAAGAGAATTGTTAGTATGTATTGGCTAGTTCTGATTATGGCTTTTCAATTTTAGTTAATGGGTTTATGTCATTTTGAGGTTTTGAAGAGTTTTTCTTTCGCTGATTTTGATTTGGGTGTCAATTTTGGTAAATGGGTTGGAGTTACTTTTCCTTTGGTTAATTTTGATTTGAGTTTTCAATTTTAGTTAATGTATGTGTGTTATTTTGAGAATTAGTAGAGCTTTTCCTTTGGCTAATTTTGATATAGGTTTCAATTTAGTTAATGGGACTATCTAAAACCCTTTACTAATGTGGGATTTTACATATTCTGTTCTTATAAGGAGGAGGCCTTCTTAGCTCAAGGATAATGCTAATTCTTCCTTCTTCTTGTTTTTGGATATGTTATGTGGTTGGATTGCTAGTTTTATTTTCAATATGGTTGTATTAGTATTATTTTGTGCTTTGGTAGTTGGGTTTCTTTTGTTGTTGGAGTCCTACTCTAGTTTATAGGTTATAGGTCTTGCTATATTTTTTTAAGAGTCTTTTTTGTTTGTTGTTAGTACATTATTGTTGATTCCTAGCTTGTTTTCAGTAAAGTTTATTCATTATCCAAAAAGAAAAAAATGAAAAAAAATCTACTAATAGCCACATATATTTAGTTCAAGTTGTTTCTTTGTAAAGCACTATTTGATAATGACAATTGTGTCTTAAAAAATGGCTTCACAAAGAAGTGGCAATCCTACCATCATTAGCAAATAATGCTTTACAATGAAACAACTTTGAACTAAGGTTGCGTTTGTTTTGGGTGTAAATGATTTCCGGAAAATATTTTACACCCAGCATGTTTGGGTGCACATGTAAAATAAAGTTTTCTGGAAAATCTTAAACTTTGACCGTAAAATAAGCCCTTTGACCTGGAAAATCATTTACACTTGTATTTTACCTTCAAATGATTTCCAGATTCAAACACTGAAGAGAGAGAGAGACAGAGAGAAAGCAAGAAGAGAGAGAGAGAGAGAGAGGGATAGAGAGAAAGAGCAAGCCACTCCGCTCCAACCCCAAATCGCACCGGTCTCGTCGCACCCTAGCACCGTTGAGATCGCATCGCCGAGATTGCACCCTAGATCGCTGTCCTTGTTCAAACCCATCCTCGCCGCAAGCCACTCCTGACCCATCCCTTGTCCTTGTCCTCCGCCGGCCCAGCCCTCATCCTCACCTACCTATCCCTCATTCGAACCAACCCATACCTTCAAATCAAGTTTTATGGATTGAAAAGTCACTGCCAAACACAGATCGGAGCATTGTCATCTCGTTCTTGTCGCCGCTGAAGCTCGTCGTCAACGCCAAACACATATTAGAGCCTTGACCCGATTTTAACCTCTCTCGATCTACCACTCTCTTTCCCTCAATCTCTCACTCTTTCTTCGTCCCCCTCTCTGTTTGACCAAGTTTGAAAATTTAATGGTTTTATTTTGATTTTTGTTTCTTTAAAAAGTTTATATCTTGCAATTTTCTATTATAAATTTGTTTAGAAGCTGAGAAAATGACTAAGAAAATGTGAGAAACCCGACCCGAATCTAAACCATTTTTTTAAGACTTTTTTTTTGGGTAAAAAAAAATAGTAAAATTAAGACAATATTGGTTTAATTGTTTGTTGTGATACTTAAGGAAATAATTGATACATTTACATAACTGCATGCAAATTAATTGAAAGATGAATGGTTGAGCATTTTGTAATGAGTAAATATTTTTAGATATCAAATAACAAAGCACAGACCAAGATAATCTGGTTACAGTAGAGTTAAAAACATAGATTTAAAATTGTAGACATAAGTAAGAAACATTCACAAGTGTGAAAATAGTGAAGCGAAAGTACCAAATTAGCATAAATTATGAATGTTTAAACCTATTTTTTTACAATTTATGTCCAAAATAAATGGTTTTTCAAAATAAATTATGATAATTCCTAGAGTGTATGTTGCTTAATAGTGATATGATATTCATAAAAGAGACAATATATAAATAAGTAAACAATCAAATTTTAATGTATATCTCAAATAGAAATAGAGTGCTAACCACAATTGATAATATATTATAAAATTAATTTTCAAGATTGTAAATTTCTTATATGTTTTTATTTTTTATCAAATAAGTTATCTAATAATTCATTTGTAATTTTGTTTTATATTTTGGAATGTTAATATTGTGTACAAATAAAACTTGTGTATTTGTTTTACTTATCTTTGTGTTATTTTGCTTTAGATAGCAATGTTAGGATTTGTATAATTTTAAAATTATTGAAGAAGTATTAATAAGTTTAACTGAGTTCATTCTTGATATAAGTGGTGAATTTAAAGTAATGCATTTTACATCAAGTAATTTGTTGCATAACTTTTCAAATGGCAAATACATGTTATTTTCTTTATTAAAAAAAAAATTCATGTGAAAAATACGGGTCAACCCAACCTGACCCAACCCGAAACCCGATTGACCCGAACCCCTTTTTGACCTGCTTAAAATGACCCGTTTTTTACCCACAATCCGTTTGACCCGCGACCCGATTGACCCGACCTGAACCTAACAGACCTGCCCGTTTTGCCATGTCTAACTACAACAACAACAAAACCAACTATCAAAGCAAAAAAATAACACTACTACAACCACACTCAAAACAAAACCAATCATTCAACCACATAAAAACTCCAAAAAACCCAAAAGGAAGAATTAGCATTATTCTTGAGCTAAGAAGGTCCCTTCCTTGTAATAATAATGAAGAGATTACTATAGAATTGAAGTAAGAGTAATGCTACATTTACAAACTATTTTACAACATTTTTACAAAACGTTGATGTGACCAACCTTTTATTGGTTTTCATCTAGGCCCACCATAATTAATATCACTTTTTTATTTACCAATAATCACTCACCACATTAGCAGTTTATAATAAATTTGTAAAATAATTTATATCTCCAACATTATTCTTAAAGTTAATAACAAAATTAGGGGGTATATTATAACAAGAATAATGTTACAGTCACAAATTATTTTACAATATTTTTACAAACTGTTGATGTGACCAGCTTATTATTGGTTTTCATTTAAGCCTACCATTAACATCACTTTTTTATTTACCAATAATCACTTACCACATCAACAGTTTGTAAAATAATTTGTATCTCTAGCATTATTCTTATAACAAATAACATTTTTAATTATCATTCAATTTGCAATGTGTCCCTTATAATCACTCAATATCACTAAAAATAAATTATCATTTTGTTACCATTTAAATAGAACATTCAACCCTCTAATTTCACTTAAAATTACAAATAATCACCCTTATTTTATTATTTTTCTTCAAATTAAATATGAGTTTAAATTCAATAAGGATCTGGTGTAAAACCCCCCCAATTTACACCCTTCAATGGCAGTGTGCCACATTAGATTTTTCTTGTTAATAAATATGAACTACAACACACAATCACATCTTCACTAATGCATTACTCTGAAAATTAAAACCCACATAATCAAAAACTCAAAACTAATAACTCAACTAAAAAGAGGTTGAACAAGGAAGCTACCAAAGATGCAACCATCTCAAGAAGTTGCTGAAGATGCTATTGCTAGTTTGCTACTGAAGCAGGGACGAAACCAAGATTCGGAAATGAGGGGAGCCAAAGTATATATATATATAAAATAAAATAAAAAAAAAGGGTATAGACCAAACTTAACATAAGTTTGTTCAATTGCATTGTGTTAATTAACATCATAATATATTTGTGGTAATTCTAGATTATTCTATAATGAACTATTACCAATTTTATATATGGTGATTTTTCAAAAATTTATTTGATGGATTTTAGAAATTGGGACATCAAACTAGATGTTGACAATACTGCATTTTCAATATGAGCTTCTAAATTATTTTGAATATTTCTTAATAAAAAAATATCAAAATTGAACATTATTTTTCCATGATCTTAAAAAAAAAGGCAACAATAATTAATTATAAGAAATTTATCCTACATCTACCTAACCATTTAAATAATATTTTGACATAAGATTGACAAATTTCTCTCATTTCTTAAAAAGTAATGTGGGTGAGAAAGCCCAACACCACGTATTAGGCCTGGGGCCCAATTTGAGTATCACCGTTTATCCGAAGAGGTAAAAGGGATCAGAGCTGAGTCCGTTTGGTGAAAGTGCACTCGAGAAGGGATGAATGGTGCGTCCGAAGACAACCTGGTTGGTCCGAAGAGGTTCCACTCATCAGATCGCTGGAGAACTTGATCAAGTAAATATACTGAAGACCCCAGCAACTCTCCCAGCAGATTCCACGATAAAGAGTAAGCTCTGGACACGCTTAGGGGTGAGAAGATCATAAAATATCTTAAAGAAAAAGCTACTGCCACCGCATTTAATGCATTGCAGCAACTTTCCTGGCCGCATTTATGTGGAGAAGACACCTGAACAGTGCAACCTCAACCACTACCACTCACGGCAGACTAAAGCAAACATCTGATGTGACTAGTACTCAAGTGGATGCTTAGATGAAGAACAAGTGTACGGTGAAGATGAGGAGGAAGGTGTATATATAAAGGGAATAGGTCTCACAGAAGGACGGGGGTATTCATTTAAGTCTGTAAACTTTCAGCCTCTTCGGATTCAAGAGGATTCCTACTGAATGCTAGTCTGAGCACTATCTTTTTCCTGGCTTGTTTATTTGAACCGTTACTAAATCCATTTCCAGCCTAGTTGTTTAACCCACTCTCTACAAATTTATTGTTCGGGGTTTCATTGGGCTGAGTCTACAAAGTCTGTGCTTGGCCCATCAAAAACTGACCCTACAAGTAACATTACCAAACAATTTATTACAGCAAACTCATTATATAATTTTTTTAATAAAAAAATAAACATTATTATTACAACAAACACAACTATGAACTTTTTAAAAAGTAACTTAAAAAATATAACAATAAGCATTTCACAGTTCACACCATGTGTACTGAAAATCATACATTTGATAATGCCAAATTTGTGCTTTATTGTTGTTGTCAATATTAGTTTGTCTACAGGTAATTCATGTTATTTTTGGGGCAATTGGGTTTCTTTGTCTATAGGTAATTCATATTAGTTTTTGGGCAATTGGGTTTCTTTGGACCAAATTTGTGCTTTATTTATTTTTTGTTATTATCCAAAGGTTATTGTAATTATTTTTCAGGCAATTGGGCAAAAGGGATAGTATAGAACATATACTTTTAGATTTCATGGGCCAATTTATAATTATTTTGGAGGGAGGGGGCCAAGATTGCATATTTTGGGGCAAATTGAAAATTTTCTTTGTGTACACACATACTAAGAATTTTTTTTTTCAAAATTTGGGGGGGGGGGGGGGGGGCATGGCCCCCCCTGCCTAAGGCTAGGCCTGTCTCTGTACGGAAGAATAGAAAAAGACGTTAGATATGTTGTTTGTGTGGTGTTCGCAACACCCGAGGTTTGGATTTTTCTTTATTTGCTTTCTAAGAATGACTTTCAAATTATTATTAAACAGCTCACTTGTTTACCCTTTTAAGAACTGCTGCCTAGATCTCCCTACTGGCTACAACCCACCACCTAAATCATATAGTAAGCAAAAATACTCTATGTTACCCATGTGTGATGTAATTAGAGCACCTAAAATCGTGGTTTTGAAATCAGAACCGAATCGTATGGTCCGATCAGGTTAACCGTGAACCTTTCATTTTTGCGATTCTTTTAACCTTAAGAACCTCTCTATACCAAAAAAAAATGAACCCGTACGAACCGCGGTCCAACCGCACAGTTTTTAGTATCATGAATGATTCCCACGGTTCTCACAGTTCCTTTTTGTTTCGGCCCATTCTAGCCGAAATTAAAGATTCGGCCAACATGCACTAGTTATTTTTCAGATCTTGAACAAAGGGATTTGTAAGGAAAAAAAAAAAAAGAACTAGAGAAGAAGAAGACAAGTTCCTTAGGAAAAAAAAAAAAAAGACAACGAAGCAGGGTCTGTGCCCAGTTGAAGCAGCAATCAGCAGGTGGTTGCCAACACAGTCGCTAATCACGCCTTTGTCTTCTGCCATTGCTTCTTCTTCTTCTTCTTTCTTCATTTTCTTCTTCTTCTCTTTCTTTTTTCCGTCTTCATCACTCTGTATTTATGGGTTCCACAGTACTTTTTGATACTATTCATGGATTCTACCATACTATTTCAGCTAACTTTTATCTTAATTTACTAGCAAAAAATTTTCAGTGTCAGCAAAATAAACGGATCTCAAACAGATCCCATGGATCTGACTTTCTTTCTTTTGTTACTTCTGTATTCCTTTTGAATTCCTTAGTCCCTCATGTGGCTAGCATTGGAAATGATAAAAGGTTTTAATTTTGGTGTAAATGCACTTTTCGTCCCTACATTTTAGGGTCATTTCTATTTTGGTCCCTACATTTTTATTTTACCACTTTTAGTCCCTAATCCAATTAATGCGTGTTATTTTAGTCTTTTCCGCCAGCCAACAGATGGAAATAGCTGACATGGCTAACGGACTAATTAAAATATTAATAAAAATACACCGTGGCTCTCGTCACCCATGCCACATGGGTTTCCCGTCCCTTTATTCACATGTGACCCTTACGTGACCCTCACTACAACCACCTATGGCGCGTGTGAACCCCCAAATCGGTCCACCTTCCCCCAAACCAGATCAATCCACCTTCTCTTTCTGTGAACCCCCAAACCAAATCAGTCCACTTTCTCTCTCGATTTGAGATAGACAAACAAACCACCATCGCAGACAAACAAACCTAGAAATATATATACCCAAACCCATTTTTCTTGGAATAGTAGAGAAAAGAAAAGCAGTGAGATTTCTATCTCTATGAGATAGAGACCAAACACACAGTTATTAGCTCTCTCTCTGTGTATGTCCTTATATATAGCTAGCTTTATATTATGCATAGGGGCCACAATGTTGCTTTTGTATATTCATTGTTTGGGTTTTGACTTTATTATGTTTGTTTAGTTACTTTTGACTATTTCTTGGTCCTTGTCTGGGTATATGTTTCTTTGTGGCTTCCAATGTGGCCCTGTTTTCCCCTGTTGAAGATAATGGCTGATTCTATGTGTGATGTATATTGAATTAGTGGGCCAAAATGCTTATGATATATAATGTTAACATGTGTTTGTTTGTGGATTACTATGCATGTGTCTATTTTTTATGACATTGTTGTTTAATATGTGTTTGTTTATGCTTTTCAATGTGGTCCCTCTACTCCCCTGTTGAAAATAATGTGCATTACCATATTATATAATTCAAAACAGTTGAGGTGGATCGTGGAATAATGAGTGCTGAGTTGGTAAATAATTAATGTGTGATATTTTGTTAACTAATGAGTGCTATTTTGGAATGTAGTTAGTATTATTTAACTAATGGTTAATATTTTGTTAACTAATGAGTGCTGTTTTGTTAACTAATGGTTTATATGTGTTTTGCATGCAGCATGAGTGAGCTATTTAGTTTGTCTGTGCATCATGGTGGGTATTTTACTGATAACCCTCGAAAATATATGGGAGGTAAAGTGGATATAGTGGACAATTGTGACTTTGATAGGTGGTCCAAGACAGAGATTAAGGGTATATGCAGGGAGTTTAGGTACACCTCTGTGAGTAGGATTTGGTATAAAATGCCTGGTAATGATCTAGAGAGGGCTAATTTCCATTTGATAGTTGATGATGATGATGATGATGCCATATTTATGACAGATTTAGTGATTGGTCATGAAGGAATTCATGTGTTTTTAAAGCACCCTGTGGATAATCCTATACTAGTGGAGTGCAGTCATTGGCAGTGGAGTAAAACCTTTTAGGATATGGCAATAATGATGATGGCAGTAATGATGAAGGTAGTGACAATAGTACAAATGGTAGTGAAGATTATAACAATAATAATGAGGATCACGTTGAAGTAGTTGCTAAACAAGCCTACTCTAGGAGAGAAAGTAACACACCAATGGTTGAGGAGGTTGATGATGATGATGTTTTTTAGGTTAATGCTGCAGAGGTGTATTCTAGGAGAGCAGGTAAGGAACCTGTGACTCAGCACCCATTTGAGGACAAGGGTGTAGTTGATAGCAGTGACAGTGGAGGAGGTGGTGGTGAAGGAAGTGGCCTAGAGGATGAAGATGTAGTGAATCCTGATGAGAAGGAGTTTGTGGAGGATAGTAGTGATAGTTTGGATGGTTTTGATGAGGATGTTACTGAACCAGTACAAATGGGTGCTGGTGTAATGAACTCTGGTTATGACAGTAAGGATTTTCACAGTCTTGAGGAATCATTATCTGATGATGATATTGGGGATGATACTGATAATAGCTCTGAGGATGAACTGAAAACACTTGTGGGAAAGGGAAGGGGACAAAAGAGGACATTTCCAGTGTTTAAGCCAGTTGCTAAGGCTGAACATATTAGATTTGAGAAAGATGTGTTGTTCACAACACCTAAGCAATTCAAAGAAGCTATAACTGATTTAATTCATGGTGGCTGGGGGATTAGATTTGCAAAAAATGATTTGCAAAGGGTAAGAGCAGTTTGCAAGGAAAACTGCAAGTTTGTGGCATATTTAACAAAGCTGCCAAGAAGAGCTACCAACTAAGAACACTGAACTTGGAACACACATGCACTAGGAGTTATAAGAATCCAAGGTGCACTTTTTCATACATTGGGAAGAAGTTGATGAAGAAGGTGAGAAGACAACCTAACATGAAACTAAAAGACATTCAAGATGTTGTACATGACAACTTTACACTAAACATAACTCCAGGAAAAGCCAGCAAGGCTAAGGAGAAGGTAAGAGAATATGTTAATAGGGCTCACACACAGCAGTACAATCAACTTTGGGAGTATTGTGAAGAGTTAAGGAGGGCTAGCCCTGGCAATACCATACTTATGAAGGTACACACCTTCAATGAAGGTGATTTGGCTGCTGAGATGGATTTGGTATGTAGGGTTCCTTATTTTGAGAGGTTGAACATATGCTTAAAGGGTTGCAAAAAAGGGTTTATGGCTGGATGCAGGCCAATAATTGGTTTGGATGCCTGCCACTTAAAGACTAAGTCAGGTGGGCAATTAATCACAACAGTTGCTAGAGACCTTAATGAAGAGTACTTCCCACTTGTGTATGCTGTAGTGGAGGCTGAAACTAAAGACTCCTGGGCATGGTTCGTAAATTTGCTACTTGCAGACATAGGTCAAAACACAAGATGGACATTTATATCAGACCAGCTGAAGGTATGTATGTTTATTACCATATCTATATGCATTACCATATTGGATATATAGAGTTACTAACACCACAATTGTTGTTGTTGTACTCACAGGGGTTAGTGCAGACCTTCATTAATAATTGGCCACAATATGAGTATAGGATCTGCTGCGGACACCTCTACAATAATCTCAGGAAGAACCATCCTGGTGTTCTAATCAGAGAGTTGTTTTGGAAAGCAGCCAAAGCTACTTATAAAGCTGAATTTGATAGGCTGATGGATGAACTGAAAGGAATTGATGAGGATGCTCACAGTTGATTGTAAGATCATTCAACCACCATATGGGCCAGACACCTGTTTAGTGAGGATGGGTTGAGTGATATAGTACTGAACAACATGTGTGAGAGTTTTAACAGCAGAATTCTGAAGTTTAGATCTAAGCCTATAATTACTATGGTATGAATCTAAGCCTTTGAATAACAGTTAGTCAGATACATTGTTTGATTAACATCTTGTGTGTGATTGCAGCTGGAGTCCATTAGGTTATATCTTATAACCAGGTTTCAAGAGAACAGACAAAAGATCATGAAAGTGGAATCAGAGATATGCCCTAAAGTGCTTAAAAGGTTGCAGAAGGAAAAGACTACAAGCAGCAGGTGGCTTGCTTATTGGGCAAGTCAAACACAGTTTGAGATTAAAAATGGACTGCAAAGCTTCACTGTGGACTTAGAAAAAAGACATTGTAGTTGTAGGAAATGGGATACAACTGGCATACCATGTGCCCATGTAGTTTCTTGCATATTCTTCAATAGGCAAAATGCTGAGTAGTATGTGCACAGGTGTTTTCATGTCTTCACATATAAGGCCTATTATGAGCCAGTAATTGCCCCTATCAATGGCCAAAATATGTGGAGGCCTAGTGGTGTCCAACCTGTTCAGCCTCCTATCAAAAAAAGACCACCTGGCAGGCCCAAGAAAAAGAGAGCAAGGGAGGCTAGTGAACCAGTAGGTAGGAGAGCTGGTATCTCTAAACAGTGTAGGACCTGTGGTAAAATAGGACACAATAAAAGAAGTTGCAAGGGTGAGATTGGAGGAAATTATTCCCTACCAGGCACCACAAACAGAACCAGTGCAGCCAATAAGGTAACATTCTACCATATCTGTCAAGTAAATGTGTGAGAGTTTTTACATATTACATGTCAATAAATGTGGATTTCTTGTTTGTAAACCAGCAGATGTAGAAACTATTCCAACATCAATCAACCAACAGGACAAGCTAAAGCTCAACCAAACTCAGCCACCCCATTTGCACCGCCTCAGCCATCTGTACCATCCCAGTCCACCATGCACACCTTCACTCCTGGTGCACTAACTCAACCATGGACAAGCTCTCCCAATTCATTGCTATCATTCCAGTCCAGCATGTGTACCTTCAGTCCTTGTGCATTTCCTCAGCCATGGACAAGCTCTTCCAAGCCATGTGCAACATACCAAACCAGCATGCACTTCTCATACAGCCCAGGTGCACCATACCAAACTAGCATGCACTTCTCATCCAGCCCAAGTGCACCATACCAGTACACCATGCACAGCTCTGCCACGCCTTTTCCACCACCCTAGTCCAGCATGCACAGCTTTGCCACACCTTTTCCACCACCCCAGTCCAGCATGCACAGCTCCAGTCCAAGTGCACACTAGACCCCCACAGGATCATCCAATCCAGTTCAGTCCAACTCCAATCCAATTGCACCACCCAACTGTCCAATTCCAAGACTGAGGAGGGTAAGGATGGTCACATCAGAGACCCTGAACACTTCCAAGAATGCATCTAGATACAAGGGGGCTATCAAGTTTGCTGGGAGTTAATCATCAACGCATGCTCCAAGAAAAAATGAATAGCTTGTTGTTTTATATCTTTTGATGAATGGCTTGTGTTTTGTATAATTATAGCCAAGCCCTTATTTTGTATAATTGGTATTAGTTAAACAATGGCCTGCTGTTTGGGTTAAGATTGGCAGTTGAACAATGCCTTTTTGTTATTTAAACATACTTTTGCTTTTTTTTTAATGATAACTATGAAGATGTTTGGGTTAAGTTTGGCAGTATATTAATTAAGATGTTTGGATTTCAAGATTGAGTTTGTTGTTTCCTTCTATCTTGTTTTATATGTGTAGTACAGTGCTTTCTTAGAATATGTTATTTGTTAATACCAGTTTTATTTGTTGCATACACTTGGAAATCTACTATTTGGTTCAACAGGGACATTTCCAATCCACACATCCACACATTGAATGAGAAAGGTATTCATTTATTTCTCAACAGAAAGAGTACAAAATAAGCAGTAGGTGTGTCATTGCTAATAATTAATCCTACCAAAATAGAGCACACTGCAACCCTCCATACATAAACATTGCAACCCTCCATACATAAACACTGCAACCCTACATGCCCTACCAAGCACAGCAACCCACACAAGTTATTTCCACCCTCTACCTAAGCAAACATAGAACTGCAAATATCACCACTAACAATGCCACAACTACAACTAAAAACTTCTATCTCTTCTTGCAGTCTGCAAGCTTAGCCTCAAGTTTGATGATCCTTTGCCTTTGCTGTGGGATAAGAACCTTACCACGTTCACATATCTTATCATCACGCCATTGGAAGAACCTACACTTTCACCCCACCTGAAACACAGATAATGCTCTAAAAAATGAAAAATGGAAATCCATAAACTATTGTAGCAACAATTAGAAACAACATACTGAAATTAACTAAAACCCACTCAAACAATTTACTGAAATTGACATACCCAGTAGTTTGGACAACCATAGAACTTTCTGCCAGGGTTGTCTTTAGTCCATGCCACAACTAGGACAGGTTTTTTATTACAGTAGCACGTCATTGGTGCTCTCCTCCTCACATTAGAACTTGTTGAATAGCTTGCTTCCATTGGGCTTCGAAGATTGTTTGTTTTGATCGTGGTTTGGGGAGATGAGGATTAGCTGTATGGGTGGAGGTTGAAGCTCGAATGTTGGGAGTTTAGGGTTTCTGGTATTGATTTAGGGGATTTTGGGTTTCTGGTACTAATTTGTGGTTGTAGTGAGGGTCACGTGTGAATAAAGGGGCAGGAAACCCATGTGGCATGGGTGACGAGAGCTACGGTGTATTTTTATTAATATTTTAATTAGTCTGTTAGCCACGTCAGCTATTTCCGTCTGTTGGTTGACGGAAAGGACTAAAATAACAAGTGTTAATTGGTTTAGGGACTAAAAATGGTAAAATTGAAATGTAGAGATCAAAATAGAAATAACCTCAAAATGTATGGACGAAAAGTGCATTTACACGTTTAATTTTTTAATAAAAGCAAAAATTTCCAACCATTACATTTAGATCTTTTTTCAGCTTAGCCAACAAGATGTGACATGCATAGATAGGTGTAATAAATATTTTAAGTATTTTTAAGAGGGATGTTAGTATCACTATATTTTACACAATTTTTTCTATAATTTGACACATGGCAAAGTGTGAGTAATGAAAAAAAAAAATTGTGGGTCTATATCTCTACTACTCACATCTCGTCACATGGTAAATTGTGGCAAAATTTGTATAAAATGTTTTGGTACTATTATTGCTCTAATTTTAATTAATATTTACAATTAAGTATATAATACTTATTTCAATTTAAAATTATTAAATAATTTAAATAATTTATTTTATTTTATTTGAGTGTCTTTCTAATTCTTATATAATAATAATAATAATAATAATAATAATAATTGTTATTATCACAAGTTTAACTAATCAATATATAAATAAATAAATCAATATTATATTTAAATTTGCTTAGGATTTGATATTTCTTATTTGTCTTGTGAAAGTTATGATATGAAAATATATATTTGAAATATAGATATTTATATTTAATTGGATTATTTTAGTTAAATATTCTATTTATACTAATTTAATATATTTATTTATATTTAAATAATTATTAAATTAATTATGACGTTATCATGGTTCGACCTCGATCTGACCTTAAAAACCTTGAACCTCTTTCTTTTATAGTTCATTGAATGGTATGGGTCTGAAAATCATGCCTAAAATAAGGAAAACTCAAATGCCAATATTATGCAAGTTATATTCTTTGTTTGTCAAATCAACCTCTAATGAGTTATCTTCCTCATAAACATGGTAAACCATAGCATCTAGGGGTGTTCGTGGTGTGGTGCGGTGCAGTTTTAGGCCATTTTTAGCTTCGCACTTTGCGGTGCGGTTTAGGTAAAACCATAATTACACCGCACCTTATTTTTGCGGTCATATGTGCGATGTGGTGTGGTTTAGAGTTTAGCCAAAACCATAACCGCACAGCACTTCACCTCATTTTTGTGGTCACATGTGCGATACTATGTATAAGATGCGATTTGAAGTCAGTATATTTTTCAAATTTTGGGCTTTTCCTACTCAACCCAAAACTAATTTTTTCCTTTTTTGGGGCCAAGTTTTAAATTATTGAGCTAGTATTTCTTTATTTTAGGTTGGCTTTTCTAGTCAACACTTGCTAGGGTTATTAAACTATTAATAATATATTTAATAATAAAAATAAATAAATATATTAATATATAGAGAGGGTGCGGTGCGGTTTGTGTGATTTTCTTATTATAAAACTGCAAACCGCACTGCACCATGCGGTGTGCTGTGGTGCGGTGTACTATTATTTGTGGTTTGTGGGCAGTTTTGGTGTGGTTTTTG
The DNA here is from genome assembly GCA_023621385.1 of Quercus gilva. NCBI lineage: Eukaryota > Viridiplantae > Streptophyta > Magnoliopsida > Fagales > Fagaceae > Quercus > Quercus gilva. The sequence goes on along the minus strand of CM042479.1, from coordinate 19,012,673 downwards.
CAGTTTGTGCGGTTTATACGATTTGGTGAACACCCCTAATAGTATTTATGCTAGACTTAGACCTATTAACATGTTCAAACTCAAAGTATTAAAACAAGTATGGATAATGGTTTTTTGGGCACGTGAAACAATTGGTCAACCCAAATCTGACCAATTATAACAAAAACTCATTTTCTCATTTAGGTTTGCTTTTGTTTGTTACATAATTTCAAAATTTTAAGGGTCCATTTGGTACGTGTGTTTAAATAATAATTTTTAATTTTTTTGAAAATACTTGTGGATGAAAAAGTCTTAGAAATACATATAATATTATTTAAAAATTGAAAACATATATTTGAATTCGTGTACCAAACAGAGCCTAAGTATTTGTTTCTCTAATTATATACTAATTCATTATCTATTTTTGAGTTTTAACAAATGACTTTTTTTCTTGATGGTTGTCTTTTATTATTAGATCAAGGTACTAATTTATTTCAAGTGTACATGGATCTAATGCATATCTTTTATTTGATGACAAAAATTTTAACTAATTAAGTACTTCAGTTAATTAAAATTCATTTTATTATTTTTTTCAAAAAAAAATTTTATTTTATTCTTTTTAAAAAATTTTAATTTATAACACCTAATCTTAATAATAATTTTTTATCATTAGACTACAATATTAATATTTTTGGCGACTGACTGGGATGAACTTGAACACATCAGACATGACTCAGCACAAGGTGAAAGTGAAACTCGTGACGTGAAACGTTGATTGCTTGATGCAGGTGTTGTTGACTATTGACTAAAAATAGTATATTTAAAAAAATAAAACATGGGAAGAAGTGAGTGATTAGTGATTACTGATGAGAGGACGAGATGCAATTTCTCTCCACAATTTTTGCCGTTTTTGGGGGAGGCGTTGGCTGGGACACGATTTTCAAGTATTCGACCCCCTACCATCATTGGCTGCTACTTGCTGTGACCAACTAAATTTGAAACGCTCCCTAAAATTAAATAAATAAATTTGAATCGTACCAACTGTCTGCAAATTACAAATCTATTTTCTTTAATCCTATTTTTACTTCTCAAATCTTCTTTTAATCTAGAAAATGTTAACGGGGTATCTTTAGAGTACTGATTAATAATCTATTTATAAAAAGTTTTTATGAAAAATAAAAAAAAATAATTAATATTTTGACAGCTTTTTTCATTTCTCAAAAAAGTGGTATCAAAACTTTCTTAAAATAGATTATTTCTCCGCTCAAACAAAAAAAATAGCATAACTCTTTAATCTATTTGCTCAAAAAAAAAAAAAAAAAATCTTCAGGGAGAAACCTTATTTCTCCGCATTTTTTTAATAAATTTTAAATGACAGATTATTACTAACTGTGTTACATTTGAAAAAAAATAGTTTTAATAGATTTAAATTAAAACTAATAATAATTTTAGAGAAATACTATACTCACAATATTTTCACAACAAATTTTAAGTAGTAAGTTATTACAAGTTGTTATTGGTAAGGTAAAAAAATAACTTTAATGATAGATTCAAATTATAATCAAAATAACTAACTACTTATGATTTATTGTGAAAATATTATGAATGAGTACTATAAACAGTAACACTTTTTTAAAATTCTTTATCATTTTTAGCCGGATTGTGGTATTTATTTGATTTTTTTTCTTTAGACATGGACATATCTCTCCTATCAAAATAATACTAAATGTGACATATCTTATTTCTAAATAAAAATTAGAAGGTAATTGAAGGATGCCATTTTTAGCCGACGTGTGTAATTGTATTTATATTGATTTTTGGGTGTGAGGTGTCTTTTAGTTTTAGGTATAAATAAAAAAGGAAATTTAATTGTAGGTAATCTGGTACTTTCTCCCAATTATTTAGCAAAAGAGTTAGGTAAATCACTCGTCGTATTACTATTAGTATATAGAAAATTAGATAAGGATAAGAGAGAAAGAAGAGAGTGAGTCAGACTCGGAGAGGAGAGGGAGCTAAAAGTGTTTTGGTGCCTTTGCCACTGCCAAAAGAACAGAACACAGATTAGGGAGTGTGTGCGTGTTGAAGTGAAGAAGATGGGTGCGATAAAGGCGGCAATCGGGGACGCAATACTGACATTCATGTGGGTATTTCTCTCATCAACCATGGGTGCAATGACTGCGCTGATAGCCACAGCTCTCGGTTTAGAAACCCTTGTCTGGCCTTCTGTCTTAATCACCACCTCCATCGTCTTTGTTCTCGTCTTCATCTTCAACTTGATTGGGGATGCCTTGGGTGGCGCCAGCTTCAATCCCACCGCCACTGCCTCCTTTTATGCCGCCGGCCACGGCCCCGATACTCTCTTCTCCATGGCCCTCCGCTTCCCTGCTCAGGTCCTTTTCTTTTTCTTTTTTAAGGTTGTTGAACATAGAATAATTCGATGGAAATGTCTTGTTTTTCTTTTAATGTTTGTTAAGGTTGTTGAACATAGAATAGTATTTGTCTACGTTGGAAACATCGGGAATAACCATTTGGCAAGCAGAGAATAGTATTGAATGAATTGTTGTTGTTTTTGGGTGGTGGTCAGGCAGCGGGAGCTGTGGGTGGTGCCTTGGCAATCAAGGAGGTGATGCCGAAGGAGTACAAGCACATGCTTGGTGGGCCTTCTCTCAAAGTTGATTTGCAAACTGGAGCTCTTGCTGAGGGAGTCTTGACTTTCCTCATTAGTTTTGCTGTCCTTTTAATTGCACTCAGGGGTCCTCGTAGTTCCTTTGTGAAGACGTGGTTGCTTGCCGTGGCCACCGTAACATTAATACTTGCTGGCTCTAACTACACCGGGCCTTCCATGAATCCTGCCAATGTGAGTCTTTCTCTAATACTTGAATTTTGTCTTCTTTCTTCAACAACTCACAATTTAATAAATCAAAATGCTATTCTTTTTCCCCCAACAACTCTGATTGAAATTTTGTTATTTTCTTAAATGTTCTTTAGTTTTTATAAAAGATTGATCATGCCACCCACCTCTCCCGGCCAACTCCCATCCCATTCTTTCTAATCTATTGAGTTTATCTTTAAACAAAATATGTTGAATATATATCCATTGACCACAACAATGGCATATGGTATTGTTACATCGCTACTGCTTTTAGTATTACAGTAGTTGCGATAAAAGATTGAATTGACATAGATTCAATGTACACCTTAAAGTTTCTCCCTTCTGCTTTTCTGCTTGTGCATGATATCACCTTTTGTACTGTCTCTAATCCTCAACAAATATATCAAAGAAACACATTCTGACAAGACCATACCATATCTTCTCGTCTATGGCATAATGAACGTATATTTGAGATAATCCTTGAAAATGGAAACACAGGGCCTCTTTAATCCAACTGAATAAAGATACAAAGAGAAAGAGGAATTTTACTTATTTATTTGATAATGTAGAAAACCTTTCTAAGGAAGAGTCCTTTGGACTTACCTCTAAATTGACCCCACCTACCAAAATCAGTTGTCAGGCAATCCATGGGCATTCACCCTTGACAGGCTAAGCAGTTTATACTTATGCCTAGGAGCCACAAAGAGAAAGAGAAAATAATAATAATAATAAACAGAATCTTGATGTCTATTTATCATTCCATTTCTTGTTGCCAGTCCACCATGCTTTCTTGTCCTTCAAAATGACTTAAAGTTTAGAAAGAGTTGTTTTACTGTAATTTACATGTTCAAACTTCTTTCCATATGTTTCCTCTTGTTTCCCGATTAATTCAATCTTTTCTCCCATTTATCTCCTTCTAATACCTAGAACCTTGGTGAAGCCACCCTTATAAAGTTATGTTCTATGTGTGGCTTTCTTTTTCTTTTTTTTTTCTTTCAATATTATGGTATTTGCCTGTTCACTTGATATCTGTCTTCATAATTGGCCCAATGTATGTGTAAGAATGACAGTGGCTGGACTTTTCATATAACAAACTATAATCTGCTCCTGTTGGGAAGGGAATGATACAGAGTTCTTATAGCACTGACTGTACAGAATTATATGGGCTAGTCAAGTTTGGAGTATTAGTTAGTAACTTCCAATGTGTGTCAGGTTCAAGATTGGGTAGGGCTTGGATCAATCTTCCTTGCTACACCATGGATACAAGGATGTGTTACGTAGCAATTATTTAAGGGCTTTCTTTTAATAAAAATTTAGCCTGAAAAATTGTCAAGTGCAGTTACTTATACCAAAAAAAAAAAAGAATTGTCAAGTGCGGTTGGACTTCTGTGTAAAGTTTCTAAGGTTAGACAGACAGTTGTCTTATTTAGAAAGTTGATTGAGAGTCTCTTTTATCAACTTTCTGATATGGGATATGAAACTCATCTCCACAGAAGACAAGACAATGCCTGTCATGTATTTGTTATGCATTGGGTCAAAAGTTTTTGAGCCCACCTTTGCCCTTCGATACTTTTATCATGTCCAGAAGATGTTATCATGTTTTCTCAACAAATTGCCTCTCTCATCATGTGAAAATTTTTGATGGGCTAGAGGAAGTATCTAGCTTGATCACCCATTATTATTATTTTTTAAAATTTAATTTTTCTTGCAATGAGGAGGACTGAGTCATCTTCATTTTGCCTTCCACAATTTCTTTTCCTTCTTTCCCTGTTACAACACCATAGATCACTATGGAGAGGGTTTTGGATATTTTTGAATTGAAAGGATCCTCAGTCTAAGCAGAATGAAGATGGTGATTGTTTGGGGCATGGAGGCAGTAGTTGGTGGCAATGGTGATGGTAGAGTGGTGGCAATGTTCGGTGATAATTGTTGATGATGACAATGGTGGTTGCTGATGGTGAGAATTGACGCATGGTGTCTATGGCAATATTGACAGCATCAATTGTAACAAACAGGGGTGGCTGAAAATTATTGACAACTCCATCTTCAATTTTCAAGACTATGGGAGCATTTGATATAACTGTAGGTTCAAAAATCAAGGGCAGTAATGTCTTTTAAAAAAGCATAAGAAAAGTTTTGCTAGAATTACCTTATTGCATTTGTGATCTTCGGAACATTGAGGAAAAGAAGATATGCTTATAGGAAAATATTTTTATGAGTAAATATAAGTTTCACCTGGCTTCTAGTTGATGAATTTTGACCTACTGCTATTGGGACAGATTTTAAGGAATTTCACCATTTGCGACTTTTTTTCTTGGTTAAGCAATATCTCATCATTTGTGACTTGATTACAGAAATTTCCCACCATTTTTTCTTAATGTTTGAGTCTGAGCTCTTCCTAACTTGATGCTTGTAAGAGATGTTGTTCTCTTGCTGAAGAATCTTTTGGCCATGTAGATGAATGAGATTAAGAGATATTTAGGATGCTAAGAAACTCAAGGCTTCCATTTGCATATTAGTCCATAAATGGAAAGCAACAAAAGAAATTAGTTGCTAAGTTTAGCTTAAGAAGTTTCTAGTAAGATAATTTTAGAGTCAGAAGTTTGATGCAACCAAGCCTTTATGTTTAGAAGTTTACAAATTTTCGACCAGCCGGTTTGCATAAACTTTCTGTAGGTCTTCATATTACCAGATTGATTAATTTAGTTGTTTATCCATTGGTTTAAGACTTAAGAGGTGATTTTATGGTAAGGAATCATCTCGTTAGGGCCAACATATGGAGATTGATCCAGCTTGTGTCATATTGGGAGCTTTGGGTGGAGGGCATGGATAGGATGTATTCTTTGCAGTAGAAAGCTTCAGTTATGATAATTGAATGTATTAAGGCATATTCTTTACATGATAATTGAATCCACAATGAAACTTAATGTAATTCTAGATCTGAGAGTAAAAAACCAAGATTGGATAACTGACTATTTTAGGGCCCACTTCTATTTGAAGAGTGAATGATGGATTTTCTTTTAACATAAGCTGTATAGCCATTATCAGGGTCCTCAGGCTTTGTAATGTTCTTTCCATTTTTGTTCCAAATTATTTGCATCATAATGCTCCTGGTGCGGAAGAGATGTTGAAGGTTTCTTCCCTCCTTAAAATCTTTTTTAGTTCAAGCTTCTTAATGTGCTTTGCTTTTGTGAGAATTAATTGCATTTAGAAAATTTTAGAGTTGTCATATCTGCCCATGATATGCCTTTTAGGATTGTGCCACTATTATGATCACTATCTATGACTCTCTAGGCTGTGCAGATTAATTGGACATTGATATGGGACTCATAGAGATCTCTCTGGATCATTCTTTGTGGGAAAAAGTTCAGAGGCAGGTGTTTTTGGTTTTGTAACCTTGACTCTCTTTTAGGGTCTACAAGAGAGAGGTTTACTTGTAGTGTGGTGATGGACCTCTTAGAAATGTCTTCGCATTTGTATCATATTGCGGTTAATAAACATGCTACTGTTGCACAATACATGCATAGAACTAACAATTTTGTCCACTGGTGCCCTATCTTCCCTTAGTCCTTCAATGATTGGGAGCTTCAATCTATTGATAATTTCCTTACAACTTTTTACTCTTAACTCATTTCCGGGAGAAGCGTGGATAGGATGTATTGGACTCTATCCAAGAACCACACTTATGATGTGCAATCTTTCCATGGTGCTCTGTGTGGAGGCTATAGGGTGGATTTTCTTTGGTAACCCATTTGGAGACTCCCCTAGGAAGGTTGCTTTTTTAACTTGCACAGAAGCACGTGGTAAAATTCTTGCTACAGATTTTTCTTTTTTCTTTTTTCAAAAGAGAGATCATCATTGTTTATTGGTGTTGTATGTATAAAGAGATGGGGACTCAATTACTCATCTTCTACGTTGTGCTATTGCAAGGGACGACCTATGGTCTATGGTTTCCTCTTTATTTTGTGTTTCTTGGGTCATTCCTTGGTGAAAGATCTTCTAGCTTGTTGAAAGGTGGCTTTGAGGGTCATCAAATCACTGATGTATGGAACACTATTCCCCTTTTTTTATATGGTGCACTTTGAAGGAGCGTAATTCTAGATCTTGTGAAGGGGTTGAATCTCCATTGCGTCAATTGAAGTCCTATTTTTCTTAGATCGCTTATTGATTGATCAAAGATCGTTGGAGATGCTAATTGTTGTTCTTTTTTAGAGTTACTTGATCTTTGTAACTTTAGGTCTCAATTTGTTATGTAGCCTCTTGTATACTTTCTATGTATTAGGATTCCCTCTTTTCTTTCTTTCTTTCATTAAACTTGTTACTTATCAAAAAAGAGAGAGGTCTACTTTTGTCAGCTTGGCTAGGAAAGGTAATTCTGCTGTTGTCATTTGTGGCTTAACAATATTTCTGGATTGGGGAAGAAGAGGAAGGGGGGAGTTACCATGACTCCCTCCTGTTTGTTTGTTTTGTTTTGTTTTTTTGAGGTGTGCTGTATGTTTGGATGGGGGTAGAGGTGGGGAATCACACTCTCTATTTTATTTATATTTTTTTTATAAGGTGAGGAGAAAGGAATTTGAAGCAGCAAGGAACCCCTTCAAATCCATTTCTTTTTAATTATTTAGATTTGAGGAATTTGGAATGAGATGATAGATACCCAATTTAATGAATTTTTCTGTAGTTTATTTTTATCCTCTACAATTAATAAATAATTTATTAACTAACCCTTTTTACTTGTCTCACTATATTGTTAACTTATCTATATTTTATCCTCTCGCATATACACCCTATAACCAAACAAGGAGGGTAATAGCTACTTCTGTCTCCCCCTAAACATTCAAACAAATGAAATTGATCATTATTCCCTCTCAACTCCTTTCTTCTCCCTCCTCTTATTGCGTAATATCCTGTCCTATTCCATTCCCCCGTTGAACTTTAGCCTAAGTGACGCCTCCTCACGCTAATAAGAATAGGAGGACTGTGAGGTTGTGAACTGATCTGATCCGTAGTTGGAAAACTTGCTTGCATTTTGCACTTGCATTTATAATTCAATATCTGGTCATCTTTAATTAATGTATATGTATAGATCTTTGAAGTTTGGCTGATTACTTCAAGCTTGTATGGATATCTATATGATTTCATATATGCAAGATTAAAATTTGAAGGGAGTTTTCTAGTTAAAAAAAGGCCTCTAGTGCTGATGTTCTACATCACTCTATTATCACTTGAAAATGAAAAAGCATGGAAGCAAAAAAAGTAGAAGAAAAATGTTTCTTGAACATTAAAAAGAAATTGGACTTTTTAATGACAGACCTTATTGCTACTGTGGCTCCTAATTGTAAACTTATGATATTGATGAGATTTTTTTGTGCTGTACATAGAAGCCTTACAAGATGTGCTAACTTATCTTGTATTGTCTTTGCAGGCCTTTGGTTGGGCATATGTAGACAGTTGGCATGACACATGGGAGCAGTTTTATGTCTATTGGATCTGCCCCTTTCTTGGAGCAATATTGGCTGCTTGGGTCTTCCGGGTTTTCTTTCCCCCACAACCACAAGTGAAAAAACAGAAGAAAGCCTGAAGGGGCACAAGTATCTTATCTGCTCATGCACTTATTTGATAAGCTTTATGTTAATGTAATGAGGACCTTTATTTTTCTTTCCCCTGCCATTTTCCTTTTCTTTGGTGCTACCTTACGAGCAGTGTTGGGACTCTCATCAGGTTATAAACTAATAATTCAATCTGTCCAGATTAGGAAGTGAATGTTTGCTGCCTGTATGCAAGTGTGTCACCAGTGACTAGTCTGTTTTTGTAGTGCTGTTAGTTTTTTGATGTGGTCTGCTACTGTTGTTAGAACTTAGAACTGACTGAGCCTTCACTTTTTCTGTTCTATGCTTGGTTATCTGTACACTGTAGTTAGTTTAAGATAGAAGGATTAAGGGTTTTCCTTGGGGATAATTTGATAGTTATAATGGGAGAGGGGGGAGGGATTTAAACACGTCTTACTTGAAAACACCAAGACATGTCAATTGAGCAAGAATAAAAATTTAAAGCAATTGCATCAGTCTGGCCAAATTTCTCTGTCTATTTTACACTAAGAACATACTATTTCTATTTTACACTACCACTTTTCCAAAACACCCATATCAATTCATCTATTTTATAATTTATTCTATTTAAATAATAATATTTTTTTTAATTTTTTATTATTATTCTTTTGTTCCTATCTCTTTATCTTTTCTTTGTACTTGTCTCTTTCTCTTTCTCCTTATCTCTCTCAGACCAATCCTTGTCCCTCCTTCGCTTCTTCTTCTTCTTCTTCTTCTTCTTCTTCTCACTGCCACTTCTTCTACTTTTCACATGTCAGATCACCTCCCTTTCACAAGCAACTTCTTCTTCTTATTCTTTCTCTCACAGTCAGATTAGCTCTCTACCACAAGCACCAATCTCCACCATAAGCACCACAAGAATCAAAAGTCACAAGCACCGATCTCTATTGACCCACAAGCATTGACTTTGTCGACCCACAAGCACCGATCTCCCTCGCCAACACTGATTTAAAAGCATCAAAACCCATTTCTGTCGAGCCATAAGCACCGATCTCTGTCGCCAGCATCGATCCACAAGCATCCAGACTCATTTCCATCGACTCACAAACTCTGATCTCCACCACCAGCACCAAGCCATCGATCCACAAGTGGCCAACACCAATCTCTCTCTCTCTGTTGGTTTGTCCGTGTGGGTGTGTTTGTGTATCTTTGTATTGATTTGTTTGTGTCGATGTGTTTGTATGGGTGTGTTTATGTGTATCTGAGAAATAAGAAGATGAGGAGAGGAGAACTCTGAGGCTGAGTTCGTTTTGCACATGGATAAGAGAGAAAAAAAAAGGTGCGAAATTGTGAAATTTATAAAATAATAGTATGGATAGTTACAGTAATCGTGTATAGATACATGGTTACTGTAGCAAATGATTTTTGTGGCTTAAATGTGTAAAATTCATCTTTTTATCTATTATGTAAGAGTATACAAGAGCTAGTGCAGATGCTCTTAGGACTTAAAATAACTTCCAACTTGTTAAATGCATAGTATCATACAAGTACAGCCATGAATGTTGTTGTAAACAGATACCATACCATGATTGTGGATGTCATTTTATAGCCACACGGCTTGCTTGGGTACTATTTAAGGTACGAGGATATTGGTTCTTGTCGGGCACAAAGGACAAGGACAAGGCCGTGGATTAGTATATTGCAGTTGTGTTTTTTAATGAGATTGTTAGATTTGGGTGTAAATTAGAAAGAGTTCGGTTCATGTGTACCCTTAGGGTAGGGAATTGAAAAAGCTGTTAAACTTTTTTGACAACTTTTTCAGTTTTCTATAAAAAAATTCATGTGCTAATTTTTTTTTGATACAGGGATTTTTGGGACCACTATGAGAGAGAGGATTTTTTTAGACAAAGGGACTGATACTTTAGGCTTCTCTTGCTTGCTTCGTCCAACTCATAAAAATGCCACATATATAGGCATACAAAAGTGAAAAAACCAAAATATGAATTGTACATGAATTCATATTTTTCATTCCTAAATTTACTTTAGGCTTCTCTTGTTTGCGTATCGATCTTTTCTCTTTGCCAAGGTGATTTAAGATTCTACATGAGCTAAGGAGCCACTCAATTAGAGTTATCAATTACGTTTTGGTAGCCATTTCAATTTATTTAGCAGTTAATTTCGGCATTACAAGTTACAACATGGTAATTTATGGTCTTGACTACCAATTTGGGGAAAATTATTGTGTAGTCCAGGACTACAAGGTCAGCAAGCTGATCTTGTAGTCCCAACCAATGAGATGAAGACAGATTCTTAAAAATTGATGACATCATATTACTTGCCACGTCACCCACCATGTCTGGCTTAATCTAACGTCTCCTTAATTCTGTCAGTTCTATGAGCGTTAGAAGGTGAAAGCAAAACGAAACAAATCGGGGCAAAGAAGTTTTGGTTTGACCATTAAGGCACCAATACTCAGAAACAGGTGAAAGTCTATATAAAAAATAAAAATAAATAAATTAAAAAAAAGCCTAGTCCCTAAAATTCCTGGTGATGGAGGCCGAGAGGAAGAAGTAGCTGGAGAGGCTGTTGCAATAGGAAGAGAGGGATAGAGCGATTTGCAACTAAACATTTTGGGCGAGGATGAGCAGAAGTTGAAGGAGAGGCCCCCGTCAGAGTTGGTGGGGTTGGGTGTTCTGGTGGACAAGCAAAGTACTCATCCAGGAAATATATTTGCCAATTGCCAGATTCAAAGGTAAAACTAGAAAAATTAAAAAACGAAGAGTTTTTATATTCCCAAAGTTTTAAAGATCCGCCTACTCTATTCAAATCTAAAATTTAGAAGAAAAAAAAATTGAATTGGCTTTAATGGGTTAACGGATGTTAGAAGAGTTAGAATTATTGGGTTGACATGGCAGGCAAGATGATGTCATGATTTTTTTAATGAACTGTCTTTTTCTTATTGGCTGGGACTACAAAGTCAGCTTGCTGACCTTGTAGTCTGGGACTACACAATAATTTCCCCCAATTTGGAGTGTGTGACATATTATTGAATTTAAATTGCACATAGATTGGATCAATTAAAATCAAATTTTCATAATCACATACGATATTAGTCAAAGCACATGAATTAGTTGTATCATTTCGAATTAGAATTATTCGATTTGGTATTAGTTATTTGACAAAATAATCAAAATTATTCAAGGTTTTTACTATTTGGTATCAGAATTCAGAAGAATCAAAATTATTCAAGTTTTTTTCTATTTGGTATCAGCTTGTAGAAGTATCAGTCATCTTTTTTTGGCTGGGAGAAGTATTATTGAAATTTTTACTTTTTTTCAGTCCTAGTATCATAAATTATTGGAATTTTTACCGTGCAATTACTGTTCACACAAAGAATCTAAAATAATTTCTAACTGTTACCGTGCGATACTATTCACTACTGTGTAGAACTATTTACTTTCACTATTCACTATATTATTGCAAATTTACTGTTTATATTTTTTTTCACTTTTGTATGCCTATATATGTGGCATTTTTATGAGTTGGAAGAAGCAAGCAAGAGAAGCCTAAAGTATCAGTCCCTTTGTATAAAAAAATCCTCTCTCATGGTGGTCCCAAAAATCCCTGTATCAAAAAAAATTACCCTCGTGTTAGAAAAATTATGCTTGTATTATTTTGAAGAAGAGTTAGTATCAGTTTTTGAAGTATTATGCAAGTAAGTTTTTAATCTTTTCAAAATAGATTTTCATTATCCATTTTACATATTGTACTATTATTTTGTTCTTGTAACACATTTCTCTTTTAGTATCCATCCTTACTACCATCTTCATTTCAGTCACTTATATTGCTATATATTAGTTTTTGAGTGCAAATTTGATAAAAAGGCTCTGTAAAAGTCCTTATCAAATAATACGTGACACATAAGACTTTTTTAGACTATTGCAAATAAGATAATAGAACCTGTCACACTCTGATATTACTAATGCATAATAAAATAATGGGAAATCTTAATAAATGCTTAAGAGCATTGGTTTAAGAACTATTTTTATTAATATTTTAGGGGAAAATGATAAATTGATTATTTTTTCTAACAATTTTTTATATTTCTTATAAAAGTAGTGTTAAAACATTTCCTAATATAGTTTATTAACAATTGTCTTAAGGGCATCCGTTAACTTGAACCTAAAATAATAATATAAAAAAAAATTGGCAAATAATAATAATAAAATAGAATAGTATTTGTAGGGATAAGGGCCCAGAATCACATATTGGGCCTTGGGCTTAGTCCGAAGGCATAGATTGGTCTGAGAAGGGACAAATAGTTATGGAAGGCTCCGATTTTAAAGTCTCATAGGTAAGGAACAAATGGGTGGTGGTTCGAGGAGAACTCCTCCTTGGATATGATGAAAGCGGCTTAAATCTGTATTTCAACAATCAAGGTGATCTTCTAGGAGGCTCCAGCAATAATGGCGGGCATCATACACATATATAGAGTGATGAGAACTTAGAAATATCTGAAGAAAAGCTGCTACCACCTCATTAAATGCACTGCAGCTACTTTTCTGGCTGCATTTATGTGAAGAAGACCCCTAAACAGTGCTCTCTTGGCTACCGCAACTCACAGAAAGTCAGAAAGGGTGTCTAATGGGACAAGCACTCGAGTAAGGGCTCAAATGATCAACAAGTGTATGGACGAGATGATTCAATGAGATCTATATAATGTGAGAGACCCTCCAGAAGAGAAGGATCGGAAAAATAGAGAAAGAACACTGTAGCAACCAGAGTTGCACTTGTAATCAGTTCCATTGATCTATACAAAGATTTGCCTCCTCGAACAATACATTCACCCAATCCTATGCACTTTGTTCTTGCATGATTGTCTTTCAAACCCATTCTAGCCGTTGTTAGATTCACTAGGGCCTAGTTCTTTAACCCACTCTCTACAAATTTATTGTATTGGGTTCATTAACTCACAATCCCATACATCTTGGGCTTGGACAGCAAACTGTGACCCTACAATTGGCGTCATCTGTGGGGAGAACTTGTGTGATAGTGAGTGTAACGATTAACAATGGTAAGTTCAAGTCCACACCAAGCAGAATCCATGGCGTCCCAGCATGAAAATCCTCTCGCCGGCCTCGAGCGTAGGGGGGATCGAGAAGGCAGCATGCACACTACACATACAAGCAAAAGTCATACTCGAGTTAGAAGTCACATCTCTTAAGACCAGTATAACCGAGCCATACAGTTGGAAATAGATCAGCATAACTCGTCTATGAATGGTGCTTCCTTTGCTAGCTTTATTCATCCATAGATTTGACTTATAGCTTGCATTATCGTTCGTCCATAGGTTGGACGGTCCTTTATTCATCTTTGGGCAAGACGCTTTCTAGTATTTACTCGTTCAAAGATTGGACTGTTTGGCTAGTCACACTAATCCATGGATTTTGAATATTATTGCATGCATGTTTTACCTCATCCAATGATTTGGACGAATATAACTTAGGTTTACTTTTCTTTGCTTTAACCTTTTTAAGGAAAACTTATAGACATTACATCCTTACGTCCAAATATTTTACTTGTCTTGGGCCTTTAGCTTTCTTGTGGATTATTTTGAAAGAGAATAGCATACGATGCTCTTTTAGACGAAGATCTTGACATTCTGCTATGTGATCTTTGCTAAAGGTTCAGTTTCCACCCATTTAGTGAAGTAATCGATCCCTACTACCAAAAACTTTGTCTGCCTAGTTCCTATTAGAAAAAGACCCAAAATATTCAATCCCCATTGTGCAAAAGGCCATGGAGCCATCATCGAGGTGAGGTACTTTGATGGTTGTCTAGGGACGTTGCTAAAGTCTTGGCACTGATCACACACTTTTACATAAGCCTTAGCATCTACTTGAATGGTTGGCTAGTAGTAACCTACACGGACGACCTTGTGGACGAGGGCTCTTGCTCCTGAATGGTTTCCACACGCTCCTTCATGAACTTCTCTCAAGACGGAGTTTACTTTGTCTGGAGCTAAACACCTTAGATAAGGCTGAGAGAAGCATCTTTTGTATAGCACCTCGTCTATAAGGACATACTTAGCTGATCTAATCCTTAGCTTTCTAGCTTCATCTCTTTTTTCTAGAAGCCTTCCATCCTTTAGGCAAGCTATTATCGGGGTCATCTAATTCCCTTCACCTTCTATCTACTACATCTCTGGAAGATCTATGCTAGGCATGTATTGGACTTCATCAAGCTCGACCACCGATCCATCTATTGATGCTTCCTTTGCTAAAGCGTCTGATTCCATATTTTCCTCCATTGGGATTTAAAGGAAACTGGCTTCCTTAAACTTCTTAATAAGATGTTTCACCCTACTGAGGTACTTCTACACCCGTTCTTACTTTGCTTCACATGTTCCATTTACTTAGTCTATGATTAACTAAGAGTCTCTTTGGACAACCACTGACTCTGCCTCTAAGGACTTAGCCAATTCTAGCCCTTTAAGAAAAGCTTTATACTTAACTTCATTGTTGGTTGTTTAGTACTGTAGACTAGCAGTATACTTCAACTTATTCCCTTTCGGGGATTTCAATACAATTCCTATTCCTCCTGCCTATAGTGTGGATGACCCACCTATATGGACAACCCATGCCTTAGCTTCATTTCCCTTGGAGTGAACTCTGCAATGAAATCTGTTAGAGCTTGAGCTTTTATTGCATTCCTAGGTTGATTTTTGATATTAAACTCACTAAGCTCTATAGCCCATTAGATCAGTCATCCTATGGCTTCCAACTTGTTTATTGCCTTCTTGAGCAGATGATCCGTCATGACATTGATGACATAAGCCTAGAAGTAATGCCTTAGCTTCCTGGAAGTCGTTATTAGTGCAAAGGCCAACTTTTCAATCATTGGATTTCTTCCTTCTGCCCCTCTTAGTGCTCAGCTTGTATAATACACTGGCTTTTGCACTTTCCCTTCTTCCCTGATTAATGCTGAACTTACTGCATGTAGGGATATTGCTAAGTATAAATACAACTCCTCACCTGGTATGGATGGACTTAGTTGGGGAGCTGTGGTAAGATAAACCTTAAGATGTTGGAAGGCCTTCTGGCATTTATCCATCCATTCAAACGCCTTCTTAAGAACTTTGAAAAATGACAAACATTTATCAGTAGCTTTTGAAACAAACCTGTTTAGAGCTACAACTCATCCAGTGAGGAACTAGACTTCCTTAACATTCTTTGGTGGTTCCATGTTCAGTATTGCTTGGATCTTATCTAGATTTGCTTCAATTCTCCTCTGTAAAACCATGAACCCTAGGAATTTCCCTGACAAAACCCCGAAGGCACACTTACTTGGATTCGGCTTTATGTTGTATCGTCTAAGTGTGTCAAAGGTCTCCTGTAGGTCATCCAGATGTTTCTTCTCGTCCAAGCTCTTCACCAGCATGTCATCTATATAAACTTCTTCATTTCGTCCTATCTGTGGACGAAACATATGATTGACCAACCTCTGATAAGGCACTAACGTCTACATACATCCTCCACTTGCCTTTAACCTTCTTGACCATCACCACATTAGCTAACCAATCTGGGTAATAGACTTCATGAATAAATTCTGCTGTAGTTAACTTCTGGACCTTTTCCTTGATAGCATTATCTTGCTTAGGAGCGAAGATTCTCTTCTTTTAACGAACAAGCTTAAAAGATGGATACACATTCAAACGATGAGTAATGACACTTGGGTCAATTCTTGGCATGTCTTTGTGACTCCACGTGAAAACATCAATGCTCTTTCTTAAGAACTGGACGAGGTCTTGCTTTGTCTTCTCCTCCATACTTGTTCTAATTCTGGTAAACTTCTCAGGATTACCCTCTTCTAGAGGGATTTCTTCTAGTACTTTAGTGGGCTCTGCAACAACCCTTCTTTCCTTTATATTCATTATCTGCACATACTCATCCACAGCCAACATGGCTAAGTAGCATTCTCTAGCGGCTAACTGATCTCCTTGTACTTGCCTTATTCCATAATCTATTGGGAACTTGACAGATAGGTGATAGGTAGACGTTACTGCCTTCCAATTGTTTAAAGTTGGTCTTCCAATGAAGGCATTATAGGTAGACGAACAATCTACGACGAGGAAATTTACTTCTTTGGCTATTTGCTGTGGATACACTCCTACCACTTCAGGTAGAGTAATAATGCCCACTGGTACCTTCATTCCTCCAAATCCTACTAAAGGCGAATTAACTGGACGAAGTTGGTCTCATCCAAGCTTCATCTACTGAAAGGCAGGATAATATAGGATATCTGCTGAACTCCCGTTATCTATCAACACCTTTCTGGTCGTGTAATCTGCAATGAGCAAAGTTATGACGATTGCATCATTATGTGGATGATGGACCCTTCTAGTGTCTTCATTTGTAAAAGTAATGGCTTGCTCATCTGCCCCCTCGTCCTTGGTGGTCGTCCAGAGAGTTGGACATTCTGCACCACCTTCAAGTAGGTCTTTCTTGAATTAGAAGATTGCCCTGCTGAAGTTCCTCCTACAATAACTCTTATTTCTCCAAATGGTGGCCGTGATGGCTCTTCTATCTTTCCTTTCAACTTCTTGTCCTTATGATCTCGTCCAAGAAAGTTCCTTAGCTTTCCCTGCTTGATGAGATTCTCTATATATTGCCTTAAGTCGTAGCACTCGTCTGTGTCATACCCGTGATCTCTATGGAAGCGATAATACTTATTCTTATTGTGCTTATTGGGATCTCCCTTCATCTTCTTAGGCCACTTCAAGGATGAATCATCCTTGATTTGCATAAGCACCTAATCAAGTGGAACATTCGAGGGCATGTAATGCTGACTCCTTCCTAAAAACGAACCTGCCTTCCTGTTGTCTCTATCCTTCTTCTCTCCCGTCTGTGCCTTCTTTGGATGAAGGCCTTGATCAGGATGGTGTGGAAGGTCCACTTCCATTCACTTTGCTCTCTTCCTTTTCTTGGCAATGATCATATCCTTTGCATTAATGAAGTTTTGGGCTGAATGGACGAGCTTAGCCATGGTTTGCGGTTCTTGATCATAAAAAGCTTGTCGATAAATAAATTTGAACTAACTCTATTATGGAAGGCTACTAACAGCAACTTATCATCCATCTCCTCTACCATCAAGGCTTCCCTATTGAAGTGATGAAGGACCACAAGTTCTCATTATCTCTTTGCTCTATAGTTAGCAGGCTGGACGAGGAGCGTTTATGCCTTTGTCCTTCGATAAAGTTGTTGACGAACGACTTAACTCCTCGAAAGAACCAATGGTGTTCGGAGGAATTTTACTGAACCACACTTATGCTAGCCCCTTAAGGGTGGTTGGAACACCCTACACATTATCTCATCTGGAACTTCTTGAAGGTGCATTGTGGTCTTGAAGGTTGCAATGTGGTCACATGGGTTGTGCGTTCCATCATACGAATCTAGTGAAGGCATCTTGAACTTGGAAGGTAAGGGATGACTATTGATGGAAGCTATGAAAGGCAAATCGGTTTGATGAACTAAATCATCTACATGATTCATCTTTCTCATATTCTCCCTCATCTCATCTATAGCCCTTTCTCATTTGATCATTTCCTTTTCCAAGTGTGGCATTCTACGCAATGTTGTCCTCCTTAAATGGTTCTCATGCTCAATGTTTTCTCCTTCTCTAACTTCTTAACTCTGAACCTACCCTTCCATGCACCTTTCATGATGCTGCCTTATTTGATTTATCTCTGGAGTCAACTCCTAATTCTGACGAGTTAGCTTTGCTGTGGATTGTATTTATTGAACGAAAGGTGGTTACATGATAGGTGCTGACTGGTGAGTGCAGTTGGGGTGGCTGGAAGCATTCTCACTCTCCTGGTGGCCTGGACTAGTGGCCATTGACCTTGTCCAGACCATACAGCCTTTTGTCTAAGAAAGATAAATTGCAAAACACAAATTTAATCTTTCCCACAGATAGCGCCAACTAATGATGCATAGAAAATTAGTAGGTTGAATGCTCTAAGCTTCAATGGTCTAGTGATTGCTTGGAAGGCCTAAAAAGAAAGAAATACAAGCTAGATCAAAGATGACCGAGGTGAATTGATCAAGAACCCTCCGATACTTAAGTTAGTTTTCTCTCTTAGAATTTAAGAATTCCAACTTTAGAAGTAGTGGAAACTTACTTTTATTTGATGGTGATGAATCCTTATATAGTGAGCTTTGGAGTGGTTACTTGTTTAGTAACTTCCTCAACGTGGATGAACCTTACAAGATTCAGTCTTAACTTCTACAACTACAATGGAAGTTAGAAGAATCAGACTTATCTTCCACAACTGCCATAGAAGTTAAGAACTTAGTGGGAAGTTATAGCGATGAGCAAAGATTTTGCTCATACTTTGGAATAGTGGAATGTGGTCCGAATTATAAGTTCTTGAACATAAATTTATTCTGAAAATTTTCTAAGTGTTAAGAGGCCATCCAGGTGTTTCCATGCTGGACGACCTCCTTTAGTTTGGACAACTTTTTTATGTTGGACGACCTTTTTGTATTAGGACAAACTTTCTAGACTTGGACAACACTATGGATAAACTAGAGATGTCCCAATTTTTGGTTCACCATCAATTCATATTGAAGAAATAAGATAGATTAGACTCTAAAACATACTTAGTAGTCGTGTGGGTTGTGGAGTTGCAACTCCTATTAACCTAACAGAAAGAAAAATCAGAAAAAGACTCAGTTGAAACTATAATATTAGATATAAGAGCTTTGATGGACCAATTCGGGATGGTTCTGCAAGGCATGAAGGAGTCGAGGCAGATTTTGAAATCACCTTCAAAGATCACGACTCCACTGTTCTCTCTTGGTGATCTATAATGCCCAAAGGAGAGCCTCAGGTTCTAATTAGAGGGGGGTCAATACTTGGTGAGCCTGGCCTAAACATTGAGCACCATGCCCTAATGATTTCATGCAACTACTACCAAGGCTGCTTTATAGCTTAACAAAGCTGCATCGGTGTTGTTCTTGACCCAGCTAGGTGAAGTGGGCATCCAAGATTAGGACACTAGAATTGATGGCACATGATTAGATTCGAGGTTAGTAGAAACTAGAGAGAATTCAAGAAATTTGTTGCGAATGAGCTGAATGGAGGATTGTAGGTCAATAGGGCCCTTAAGTTGCAACACAAGATTCCTTGAGCACCATATCTCTTTGAGTGCTGAGACAGATGAGCTAGTGTTCTTTTGCTTGACATAGAGATTTTGGCAGGTTAAGAGGATAGTGTTGATAATATCCTCGGAGGAGGTAACATTAAGCTCATCCACTTTGAGACCCCTAGCAAATAGAGAATCAAAGAGCTTTAGCGACTGTACATTCAAAGAAAAGGTGACAAGGTGTTTCAAATCCCTAATTGAAAAGAACACAATAAAGGTCGTCGATAACTTCTTGATGCATGAGTTGATCCCTTGTTGGAAGAGTATTAATGCCTAACCTCCAAAGGAGCATTTTAGTCCTTTGAGGTGCTTTGAGATTCCAAAGCTTCTTCCAACTCACTTTAGGGGGGGTAATGGGGTGGATGGGGTTTAAGAAACTTGGTAAGTTAATTTAACAATGAAGTTACCCTACAGATTGAGCACCCAAATGAGTTTGTCTACTGTTGGTCTGGACGGAATTGGAATAGAGAGAGTGGCTTGAGCGAAAGAGAGGGCAAAAACTTCGTTGATGAGATTGGGCTTCCAGCAACGTAAATTTGTGTCAATAAGTTAGTCAACCTTGAGGGGGAGGAGTGATAGGGACGCAGATCTTGGGGTAGGAATAAATCATTGTATCCTAAAACCTATGGATCTTCCCAAACATTAACATCAGCTCTATCCCTAATTAAAAAGCTGGCACCTTCAACTATAATAGTCTTGGCTTTCTCGATTTCTTTCCAAATAGGGGAGGCAGATTTGGGAGGCTTGGCATGAAGCCAATCTTGCCTAACCTTGTAGTTAGATATGAGAATTTCCATGCGTTGTTAACATTCTTTGCCTTCTTGAAACTAAGCTCACTAGCACTCTTTAGGTAGCAAAGCTTGTCCCAAGCTCTCTATGCAAGATATCTACACTCTTGCATGTAACCATTCTTACAACAATAATTTCATTAAAAAAAAAAAAAAAACTAGTAAAAAAAAAAGAGAATGGCAACTACAACTATTTGCTTTTTTTTTTTTTAATTTTTTTTTTTAATGTTCCCAAATTCTAGATTTCTAGATGAAACTTTTTTCATTCTTTTGATGGTCAACTTTTTACATTTGTAATCATAACTATTTCATAAAAGAAAAATTATGCATCATATTTTTGGTAATATTGTTTTTTTTTTTTTTTTTTTATAAACTTCAATATATTAATCAAAAGGAAACAAACAAAGCCAGGGCATCTTCCTCACAAATAGAAGCCAAAGTGGCTGGAAGATTGCCCGGAACCAAACAGAGAGGACTTAAACAAGCAAGAGCGTACTTTGCTGCAACATGGGCAGCAGAGTTTTCACTTCTATTAATCCAAAAGAAAACACAAGAAGAAAAGGACTTTGCAAAACAATTGATGTCAAAAACCTTAACTGATATTGACCATCTGGGGTTGCCTGAATAATCCAAAATGGCGTCAATGCTAAACTTTGAGTCGCTTTCCATTATGATATTCCTCCAATTCTCCCCAAATGCAAGGTGCAGAGCCCACAAGATTGCTTTAGATTTAGCGAGAAAGGGGGAACATAAAGGTATGATTTTAGTCCAAACCTTAACCACAGCCCCAACGTTGTCTCTAGCAATAACTGCTAATGCTGCATTGGACTGGGAGAGAGCTGCATCAACATTCATCTTAATGGTGCCCACAGGAGGCGGTGCCCAATTTGCATTGTTCTTTGCAGGTAAGCGAGCCTCAGAATGGGAAAAAACCAGACAATATTCGCTAAATTTTGCATTAATCCTCAACCTGGCAGCTTGTAGATCAGCGGGACCTTTATGGTGGAGCGCCTCATTTCGGATGAACCATATCTCTTTCAAGGTGATTGCCATGTTAAGAGTAACACGCCACAACTCAAGGGCTTGATTGAGGGCTAGGGGAAGGGGATCTAGGATAGCCTTTATCAAATCACTAGGACTTTCTAAATGGGCTTCATCTGGTCTGTAACCCCAACAAGCCAAGAACCAGAGTGCTTTAGCAACATGGCATTTAGAGAAAAGGTGGGTGACCGATTCAATCTCCTAATTACAGAGCACACGACTCAGGTCAGAAATATCCATACGACTCATAAGATTTTCCCTCGTGGCTAGGGCATTGGTAGCTACTCTCCATAGAAACATTCTTAACCTTTCCGGACCTCTAATTTTCAGATTTTGCTCCAATTCACATCAGCAATGTCCTGTGCTGGGTAAATTGACATAAACTCTTTGTATGCCGATTTAACTGAGAAACACCCTTTGGAGTCAGGAATCCAAATGAGTTTGTTTGGTCTAGGCCTCAATGGGATGGAGATAAATAGGATGGCTTCTGCAAACTGGGATTGAACATGCTGAGAACCAATGAAGTTTTCCAAGTGTGGAGCTCATGGTCTATAAGAGGGGCTACTTTCATGGGTAATTGGGTTGAAGAATCAACCCACGGAGAAGGAATGAAATATGAACCCAAGGCACCCAAAGGTCCAGCCATATATCAATAGATTCGCCATCACCAATCAGGAAACAAGCTCCTTTCTATACTGCTGCCCTTCTCCCTCAATTGCTTTCCAAATGGGAGAAGCGTACTTAGTTGCTTCAGCTTGGAGCTAGTCCTCTTTGACCTTGTACTTTGCTCTAAGGATCCTTAAATAGAGGCTATCTCTTTTAGATGCCACCATCCAAGCCAACTTGGCCAGTAAAGCAGAGTTGATACTTTTTGATTTTTTGAAGCCTAAGCCTCAAACACTTCTAGGGCAGCATAGTTTTTCCCAAGCTCGCCAAGCCATAAATCTGCCCTCCCGTTGATTAGGCTTCCACCAAAACCTTCTAGCCATTGAGTCCAACTTGTTGCATATTTTATTTGGGATGTTAAAAGTGGACATGGTATAAATGGGGATAGTTTGTGCCACTGAGTTAATGAGGGTCTTCCTCTCTACCCAAGAAAGACATTTGCTTCTCCAACCTATGAGTTTTGCTTTAAGCTTATCTTGGAGAAAAGCAAAGTCTTTTAAAGGTGCTCTAGACAAGAATATCAGAGCACCCAGGTAGACTGCTTCCTTCTTTAAGCTTTTAACTTGAAGAATTCTCTTTATCAACCTTCGTGCTTGACAATGGGTGTGCTTGGAGAAAAAAACCCCTAACTTATTTCTATTAATGGATTGCCTCGACCATCTACAATATTTCTCTAAAGTTTTCACTAGGCTTGCTGCATCTTTGCTTGACACCTTTGAGAACAAAACAACATCATCAGTATACATGACATGCGAAATAGTTGGGCCGCTGATACTTGTCTTGATGCTAGCAACATTTTTAAGTTTAAGCTCACGTTCAATCAATCTGGATAAGACTTCTTGCCCCAAGATAAACAGATACGGTGAAAGGGGGTCGCCTTGCTTTAGCCCCCTGCTTGGCTTAAAACATTCAGATTTTCCCCCCATTCACCATCACTTCAAAGGACACTGATGATACACAAGCAATGATCCATCTGGTAAAAATTTCATTGAAGCTAAAATGGAGAAGGATAGCTTTAAAAAAATTTCAGTTAACCCTGTCGTAAGCCTTTTGGAGATCAAGCTTGATGGCCATGAGGCCAAGCTTGGTTTTACGAGTCTTAAAGCTATGGAGTACTTTCTGGACAATGATTTGGTTTTCAACTATCCACCTGTTTGGGATGAAAGCTGATTGGGTAGGAGATATCATTTTGTCAAGCAAAGGCCTAATCTTTTCCACCAGGAGCTTTGAGATAATTTTATATACTACATTACACAAGCTTATCGGCCTAAAGTGGTTAACAGAAGTCGGGTTTGAGATTTTTGGGATAAGCACAATCAGGGAAGCATTTACCTCTCTAGGCATTGAACCCATGATGAAGAAGGAAGTCATTGCTTTAACCACGTCATTTCCCACTGTAGGCCAGAGGTGCTTGTAGAAGAGAGCTGGGAAACCATCCGGCCCTGGAGCCTTAAGGTCTTGCATTTGGAAAAGAATAGTTTTGATCTCCTCTAGAGTGGGGATACTTTGAAGTATCTCATTTTCTTCCTCTGTTATACAAGGCAAAATTAGATGCTCAAGGTGCTCTAGGAAGCAAATATCATCTTCTGTGAACAGGTTTACGAAACTATCTCGGAATAAAGTTTTGATTTGGTTTGACTTATGGATCCAAATCCCGTCCTCTTTTTTGATGGCATCTATGTTGTTGCTTTTCTACAAATAATAGTGGACATGTGGAAGAACTTTGAGTTTTTGCCACCAAGTTTAAGCCATAACTCTTTGGATTTTTGCCGCCAAATTACTTCACTTCTAAGGAGCCATTCAGAGAGTTCAATTGGAGGGCATTTTCAACTAACTCATTTTCCAGGGAAGGATGATTGTCTTGGACCTCCTTAATTTTCTTGAGCAGAATGTTGATTCTGTTTTGGCAATGGCTAAAAACCTCCTTGTTCCATTTGCAGAGAGCATCTCTGATGGCACCTTACTTTTTATACAGCTTAGTAAAGTCTGATCCTGCTACATTAGCATTCCAAGCGTTTTCAATGACATCATTGCATCTTTCATCCCTGAGCCAGACTGCTTCGAATCTAAATGGTCTATGAACGAAGCTGTCGCTCGGATTTGTGTTTAGAAGGATAGGTGTATGGTCAAACGTAATCGCTCCTAGATGCGAAATGATTGCCTTCGGAAAGGCCAGGCGCCAAGAAATGCTAGCGACTCCCCTATCTAGTCTCCTTTTAATGGCCGCTTTACCCCATTTACCTCTGGCCCAAGTAAACTTGTTCCCTGAATACCCAAGGTCCACTGAATTAAATTCAAACATTAATTCTTTGAGATAGTTTTCTCCTGAAGATCCACCTCTATTGCCTCCAATTTGTTCCTCCTCATTAATGATGAAGTTAAAATCACCAATACAGACCCACGGGCCCTGGTGCAATTTAAGCAAAGCAAATAGATTCCCCCAAGCTTTCTTCTTCTTTGCTTGGTATGGGGGACCATAGAACCCAATTAGGAGCCAATCGATGCACTTATCAGTTACTTTGATAGCAATCATATTCTTATCAAATTCCACCCCATTGATATCCAAGCATTGCTTCCACATAATACACAAACCACCTGCAATACCGTTAGCCTCAACAACGATTTTATTATCAAACTTAGTAAAAATTTTAACAAAATCCATACGACACTCATTTGCTTTAGTTTCAGAAAGGAAAACCACATCAGGTTTTGCCCTTTTTATTTGAGCCCCAAGGGCTCAAACTGTCGAGGTGTGGGAGATGCCCCGACAGTTCCAACCAAGGATCCTTATGGGGAGGTTGGGGGCATGATAAGGCCCGCCTCCTCAGCCATATTATCAGAAGAAGAACATTCACAAACTGTACCAACAGAGCAAGATGAAGGGTAAAAGGTAGAATGGAGCTCACCATGATTTCCAGCTTTCCTCCTTTCCTCCAAAATAAATAATTCCAACCTAGATTTTGGAATGAAGGTCACTGTGGCAGGATTGAAGTATACAGGTTCCGGGCCTTCGATGGCTTTCCTCAATCTCTTGGAGAATTGATCTAACTCCAGTCTGGCCACCTTTCTTTTAGTGCGTTGGGTTGTGGTTGAGGTGATGAGGGAGGATTGAAGGTAGTGATGTGGGGTAGAGGGTAGGTAGCAAGTTCATTTTTGGGAGTTGGGATGGAATTTTGGTTTTGTAGCCCTTGGAGAGAAAGGTCTGGATAATCGCATTTGATCTGGCCACTGAGTACGGAAGTTGTTTTTGGGGATTTCATTCTTGGGCTGATGGGTGTTAAGGCCTCCTGTGGGCTAGGTTTAGTGGGTTGGTTGTACGTAGTGCACTCTTGGGCGATAGATGGGCCTTGTAGCTGAACTTGGGCCGTGTGAGCTTTATGGGCAAAAGGATTCAAGCCAATTTTGACTAGCGTCAATAGGATAAGGTTGTGGGAGGTATTGCTGTCAATCCTAACTGCTTGCTAAATAGGTAGAGAAAGCTCCTTAGGTGCCACGTGTGCCATGTTCTTTCTTGGATTTTCGGGCACAGTCCTTGATGTATCCTTGCCCGCCGAATCCGCAACGTCTTTGCCACCACCTGAGTAGGTATCACTACTACACGTGTCGATTTTCCGAGAGGGACCACGGGATTGATTTCTCGGCGACTAATGTTGGTTCCCTTCATGGGAAAAACTTTTGTCGTTGAAGTAACTTTTTATCGCTGGAGGTGGTCGTAGCCACGAGAATTCCCTTAGGAACTTCATCGTTTTTTGCTCTAAGCCAAGGCCCTGCTACCTTGAACCAGTTTCCAACCGGGTTTTGAAGCTGAAATAGCTCCAATGAACAGTTTTCTTGATTGTGCCTAATGATACCACAACGATAGCATAGGTCTACTATTTTCTCATATTTTAAACCAATCCACAAATTACATTTATTTGGCCGAGGAAGGAAAATACCTGGGATAAGAGGATAGGACACATCCATCTCAATTCTAACTCTATGGAATTTTCTCCACGCACCACCAGCATCTCCTGTCAGATATACTTCCAATACCGTGCCCACTTTGGATCCAATCCTTCATAAGTTTTCTTCCGACATCCAGAGAGTAGGTAAGTAGGAATGGCAACGGGTCGAGTTCGGGCTGGGTTTTTCCATACTCGGACCTGACCCGCGGGCCAAGACCTGTGGCTCGAACCCGACCCGTTTACTAAACGGATTTTTTTCCCGAGGCTCGGACCTGCCCATGGGGCCCAGCGGCCTAGTTAAGCCCTGCCAGATTTAGGCCCAATCAGCGGCCCAAATCGTGGCCCAACCAAAAACAAGAAAAAAAAAAAAAGAATTGAGGCCCAAAAATAGAATTGAAAAATAAAATACTTTTATTCTTTGCCCCCTCTCTCTTCCCTCTGCAACATCACCTTTGTGCCGACCCATTGCCATTGCCATTGCCAATGAATTGGGTATGCAATTATGCAAAGTAACACAACACAGAAATTCAAAGAGTTTTTAACAAATTCATCATTGTATCAAACTACCTAAGCTCTTCAAAGGAATCAATAAAAAGATCATTTTTTTTATATTACATGAATGCAAATATAATACTTTCCAAAACCGAAACTTGTTTAATAATCATAGCTAGAAACTTGTATATAAATTCAACTCATTTTGTGAACTTTTACAATCAAAATTAGGAAATCAGTAACGAACCAGTAACCCATCCCTAGTCCCCACAAGAAAACCTATACCCAAAAAAAAAAAAAAATTCTTCCTTGTGTTGTG
Organism: Quercus gilva; assembly: GCA_023621385.1. Classification (NCBI taxonomy): domain Eukaryota; kingdom Viridiplantae; phylum Streptophyta; class Magnoliopsida; order Fagales; family Fagaceae; genus Quercus; species Quercus gilva. Next base: position 18,985,820 of record CM042479.1, on the reverse strand, counting down.
TTCTTATTGTACCCACTATAAAACAAACCCATAGAAAAATCTTAGTATCACCGTAATACCATAATCAAAACAATTGTAATACCTTAAGATGAAATCAGAGAAAACAGAGATGGAAATGAACCCCGAAAAAAAAGAAAAAGAAAAGAGAGAGAATGAGGTGGTTCGGTGGAGACACACGAAGGGAGTGAGGTGGCTGGGCTGAGATAGTGAGGCATGGGAACGAATGGGGCTGTGGCTGGCGGTAGTGATGCAGGGATGAGAGTGACTAAGGGAAAGTGTGTGAGGTTGAGGGAGGGACTGAGGGAGGCGTGAGCAGATGCTGTTGAAAAAAATGAGGGACTTAGCTTAGAGTTAGTAATAGATATATATATATATATATATATGGGGTTTTTTTTTTTTTTTTTTTGTAATTTCATGTCAACCGAGTTATATTCGGGTTGGGTTTCAAATTTTTTTTTTTTTTTTTATAAAACCCGGACCCGACCCGGACTTAACCCGTACCCGCTTTGGTTTTTTTTTTTTTTTTTTTTTTTTTTTTTTTAAACCCATACTCGACCCTATTTCTAATCGGACTGGGTAAAATTTGGCCCATTAGGGTTGGGTCGGACCGGGTATCCGCAGGTCGAGCAAAAATTGTCATCCATATGGGTAAGCCATGAATCTGAACCCAGATTGTGGATGTAGAAAAATCCACTTCTTACCAAGTTAGTTCTGGGCTCCACCGCTTCAGTATCATATGGCCTCCTCTGATAGACCAAGGTCTTTTCATGAACACATTGCGGTGATCAACTTCATGATGAAAGGCGAACATGAAAACTTTGTTGCTAATCCGTTTGATTTCCATCGGAAAAACTGGTTTCCATGCTTTTGTCGTAACTTCTTTGACCATATTAAAGCTAATGGATTTAGTGGTGATGATTTTGGCTAGGAGGGTGAAGTCAGACGGGATGGATGTTTCTTGGTTTGGAGGGAGTTCTAATCTGATGTCCTGGCATGAGCATTTTTCTGTCTTGGAGATAAGGTCAGAGACCTCCATGGAGCAAACAAAAGTTGGTAAAGATTGAAAAAGGGGTGAGGATTGTGGCTGAGACCGGATTAGTAAGGTGAGAGGAGGTGACAATGGAGGAAAAGGCAGTGAGACTAGCTCAGGAAAAAGGGGAAAGGGAAAGCTGTACCATAGTAGTACGGAGAGCAACAGGACCATGCCTCGGCTGGTAACATTGTTCTTAGTTCAGAAAAGAAAAATGTCTATATTTAGGTTTCTGAAAGAATATCCAACCTATAATAAGTAATAACCAAAGAAATTCAGTTAGAAAACAGTACTTTACGGCAAACTGAAGAAATCAGTAAGTTGAGCTTTCAACTTTTGATTCTAATTAAGTAAATACTATAAGCACTTTATATAATCTTCACACTAGATTCGTATCAACGGCATTTGTGAAACTGTTTGTTACGTTAATTTGTTGCGTGCAAATGTTAATCTATTTACGTTAAAGAATTTATTTTACATTAAAAAAATCCTTTTTCTTTTGGGCTATAAAAAAAGTTTTTAATTTCCTTTCTTCTTTTTTTCCCTTATAGAAAAGAAAGTGTTTTTCCCCCTTTTGAGCTAAAATAGAAAGATTTCTTTTTAATTTCTTTTGTTATACACTATTGTCAGAAAAATAAAATGAAACAATGAAAAGACAGAAGTGTCCTCAAAATAATGTTGCAGGTGTGAAATTAATAAATGAAAAAAGTTTAATTCCAAACAACTATTTTGTTTATTTTGTAAGTTCTAACTAGTTTAATTGGTAAAGTCTCTTATAGTTGAATAAGAGATCTAAAGTTCAATTTTCACTTACACCAAAAACTGATTGGTGTATCGATCTGATGATAAAAAATTATCATCAAGAGCGTCATAGGTTAAAACTCTCTCTAAAAAAAAAAAAACCATCTTATTTTAATTTATTATATATAGAATTAAAAAGAACATTTATATATTTTTAGTTACATAATTTTTTTAATAAGTTACATGGCTTATTTGAAGGGAAAAATGGGCTTTTGCACTTAATTGAGTTTCAATGAAACTCAATTTTTAAAAAATCGAGTTCTAAGTAAGTTTTAATTATCTGACGGGTGCTCCTCTAGCGAGACAAGAACTTACTTCGAACTCAATAATCATAAAATCGGGTTTTATGGGAAACTCAATTTTTTTAAAATCGAGTTTTAAAGTAGAGATATAATGCTTAATAGTTTCAAAACATGACAATTTACTTAATATTTTAAAAAATAAGGACAAAAGTTTTTTTTTTTTTTTCCTTATTTAATATACCATTTTGGCCATAATTTTGATAGAGAAAAAAATAATAAATCTACGCGAAAGTGACAGATACAAAATCACACTCAAGGTGAAAAAGTTAAGGTAAAAATTGTGAGCTTTGTGTTTACGTTAAGCGGAAGAAGTTAACGCAAAAGTGACAGTAAAAGGCCAAGTTATTTTAGTAGTTAATTGTAATAGTACGCTACGCAGTTCTTAAATCTCAATTCAGAGACTTTGAGTTTAAACTGTATCTCCCAACCTTCAGTTTCTCTGCCTTTAAAAAAAAAAAAAAAGGCATTCCTTTCTAATTTGCCGAATCTCCTGGACTTGTCAAATTTTTTTCCACATTATCAACGTTTTCAATTTTTGGTTTCCATAATTTTGCTGTGCCTTTTGTTTGAACCAAAAAATATTAGTATATAAATAAATAAAAAGTGTGGGTGTCGAAATCGGGAGAGCTGGAGCCGGTACAGGAACCGCAGTCCTCAAAGGCTCCACCCGCCGCCGCCGCCGCCACCACAAACGGGCAGATCCGCTACAGATCCCCATCGTCGGCGGAGCTCCTAGAGGGTCAATCGACATCTCCAACGGAACAACAAAATCTCGAATTCGACAACCACAAAATGCTGAAGCGACCAGGTCTCCGTTACCCTCACGAGTCCTTTGGCGACAAGATCCGCCGCTACAGAGGCGTGTTGTTGATAATTTCGGTCCCTCTTCTCCTCATCAGCTTCGTCCTCTTCATCATGCCTGTCAACAATTCAGCTTCCTTGTCTGACTTTCGTAACCGTAAGGTCCCATCGGATCGCGATTCTCCTAGATCATACGCTGTTATTTTCGACGCCGGGAGTTCCGGTAGTCGTGTTCATGTCTTTTGTTTTGATCACAATCTTCAACTTGTCCACATTGGAAAAGATCTAGAGTTGTTCAAACAGGTACATTTCCATTTCCATTTCCATTACCATTTCCTTTCAATTGGATTTCATTTCACAATTGAACAAGTTTATTGTTTGGATTGTTAATAGTTAAAGCCGGGTTTGAGTGCATACGCCAATGATCCCCGGGAGGCTGCGAATTCTCTGCAGACTTTATTGGATCAAGCACAAGCTGTTGTTCCCAAAGATTTGCGTGCCAAGACGCCTGTTCGTGTTGGGGTCAGTTGTGTTTCTTTTGTTAGATATAACTATACTTTCATTTCCATGTGAGTTGTTTTTTTGTCTGAGTTAAATTGGGATTTTTTTTTTTTTTTTAGGCAACTGCAGGGTTGAGGGCCTTGAAAGGTGATGCCTCGAATCAAATTTTGCAAGCGGTAAATCAAATTCTCGTTTTGTATTTTTAAATTTGTTATTCGATGGTTAGATCCTCCGTGCTCTTTCGTTAGTTTTCGAGTTATTAAATGGCGTTAAATTTTGCATATTTTAAGGTTAGGGATCTTCTGAAACATAGAAGCAGCCTGAGATCTGAGGCCAATGGAGTTGCTGTTATTGATGGAACTCAAGAAGGTTCTTACCAGTGGGTACGTTTTCGTCTAAAACTTCACTACTGTCTTGGCTTATTCCTCAACTAATGCTTGAATTTATACTTCTTGGACATTTAGGATATGGGGCTCTTCCCTTCTTCTCTTCTAGGACTTTAGTATGATGAGCAGATGTAGAACTCATGCTTATATTCACTACAGTTGCATTGCATTTGGGAACTAGGATTTAAATGTCAAATTAATGTAATTGGAATGCCTAAGCATTAAATTTTGTCATTTCAAAAATGTTTTTTTTTTTTTTGGATATGGATTTGAAATTTCTTGTTTGTATATTAGAAATGTTTATGATATTGAATCTGAACTTTCTTTTTTCTCGCTAACCTAGGAGTTTTCAAATATTAGTAAAGACAAATATATGTGGCTCATGCTCAAAATGAATTTCATTTAAAAAATGGCCTAAGACTAAAATAATATAAGCTATAAAAATCTTTTTTGACTTTTATGTCATTGGACATAGGAATTAACCATCTTTTCCATCTCTAACAATCTCATTACTGATGAATAAAGAACTAAAGCTCAGCTCAAATATATTACATGTGATACCAAACAATTTAGAAGTTAAGCTGAGTTTTTGCGAAGTTTATACCACTTAGTTAACAACGATCAGCAACAGAAATATTTCTTGCCGGTATCCATGGTATGGGCCTGTATTACCCCCTTTTACACATATTTGTGTCCTAAGTCTATTAGATCGATTAATTTGGGCCCATATAGCCTGTATTGATATGGATTGAAAACTTTGAATACCCTTTTTAAATAACCTCAAAAGAAGAAGGGAAGAAAATAAAACCTTTTTCTCGAAATGCACTAAACCCAAGTTACAGAGAACAAGGTTGTTGAAGCAGTGGCTATGGAGTTAACCATGATGAAGCATTACTTTGATGATGGCAACTTTTCACATGGTCATGCCACTTTCCCAAGTCTATGATTCTATGTTTACACATTTTGAGCTCATTGTTTTTTACACCTTAGTTGTCTAAGCCCCATGTAGGCACTGATTCCCTGTGGACTTGTTAGATTCTAATAGATTGATACTATCTGAAATCAAGGGATTTTGTGCCATGAAGTCAGAGTTGGGTTTAACCAAAATCCAAATCATTACCCTTTTGGAGAGATCCTAAAATGAGGAATTGTATTTGGGGAGTTAAATTTAAATCCACAATCTGATTTGGCCATAATGCTCTTCTTAGTGGCAGAATTGCCAGTTTGAGAGACTGACTGTCCTTTCCATTTGAGAGGTCATATAATGGACTTTTAAAGCTTCTTGTTGACAAAATAGCTCCACTCAAGGTTATCAGAATCGTGATTTGGATGGTAGGGTTGTACAATCCTACAATCCCACTTTGTTCAAATGACCCAAGTCGTTGAGGCACTTGGCATAATTTTGGTTTCTAGGTCCAAATTTTAATGATATAATATATGATTTTGTTTGGAAACATTAAGCACGTAGTTAATTTAAATTATTTTAGTTATCTACTTATAACGTTGTTGAACTTGGAACTGGGAAAACATTTTCATTTGCTGTATTGGTAGTTGGTTTCTAACTAATAAACTTTTGATAATTTTTTTATATATTTTTTATAGTTAAATAAGTAAAATAAAAAAAAAATGCAAAATCCTTGGTTAATAGAGTTGTATTCATATAAAGTATAAAAATAGACTGTAGTGATTTTTTTTTTTTAACATACATAATCATTACCTATGACTTTTGTGTCTATTTTTTCTAAAGAGAACTAGGATCTTCCTATCCTATGATTGATGCTCAAAGCCCCTCCACCAATCCTATGTAAGATCCTAATTTTAACAACCTTGGCTCTAACAAAACTCTGTATGTTACTTGCATAGTTCATCATGCATTTTAGATTGCAGGATAACTGTTTCTGTAGCACCACATTTTAGTGTCATCAGTAAAATGAATCAACCTGCCAACTCCTAATCTCTGGTTGCTGTATTAGTTGAGTTCATGGCATTTGCCCGTGCCTTACTGTAGAGATCCCTTTTGTCTTCTTTCCATACCATCTCAACATTGCTCCTTGGAGATTGTCATTACAACCTTGATTTGATTTCCATTATATATGGGTTTTATTATAAAATTCCTGTTTTAAATTTCTTTCACATTAAAAAAATAATAATAAATAAATAAATAAAAATTGCATTTTAATGTAGGAACTATTCTAAATTAAACCTTAACTATTTTTCTTGGACTAATCCAGTTACTTTAATCTGCCCGAACTGTGAAGCTTTTCAAAGTTTGGTTTCATAATCAGTTATTTAATAATCTTTAAGACTTCTGTTAGCAGTCAGACTTCACTGTTAGCTTCCCTTCCCGTCCCAATACCAAGTTGATTGTTGGAAATGATTTTAGTTTGACCATCAACCCTAGCCTATAAGAAATCTTCATTGGTAATTTTCTAAGATCAATGTTAGTTTTATAAATAAATTTTTTTTAGAAATCCCTTTTCTGGGACTGACATGATGAATGCACTATTAATTCTTCTAAATGTAATTTTAGACACGTTTTTATTATCCCTCTCTTTTTCTCTCTATTTTCTCTCTTTTGGTGTTTCTCTTGCAAAATCTTAACTAAGGTTGCACTCTTTATCACGCTCTTCAACAATTATATTCCTATCAAAAGAAACATTGTTGAAGCATGCTCATTGCTTTGTCCTCATGACATATTTTAAGCTTAGGACTATATTGCAATCATAAGTTACTACTGCACTTTTTATAATTTCTAGGGTAATTTAATGAAGGCACACGTTTTTAATCCAGTGGGGTTCCATTTAAAAATTATGAATCTTGAGTATATTGAATAATGGACTGTAAAAATAGCTGGTGTATCTATGATGTGTAAGCCTTAAGCTCATAAGAATATAGTTTTTAATTTGGAATATGGAGCACAAGCTTCTTTATATTTTAGGATGATGGAGAATTAGGGTAAAGAAAATGGGGTAGAAATACTTATTCAGTTCTTCCATTTGACATAAAAGAAAACTGAATGGAGGAGAGTAGAGAAGGAAGGTGTTTTCCTTTTGGGCCACAAATTTTGATACACTGTAATTGAAAGGAAGTAAGGAGTAGAATTTTGGTGAAAAATATAATTACGATTTTACCCTTATGTAAGGACTGAAAAATTTATTCATAAAAAATAAAAAAGGAATAAGGAATTACTGAGTATCTGTTGCTTTAATTAACATTGAGTACTTTTGCATCAATAATAAAATGTTATTGACCATATGCAAGGACTGAAACATGAATGAAAAAAATTCAAGAAAGAATGTTGCTGCCACTGCAGATTCTTACAAAAATGAATGGAATATTAGCATCTTGTATATTCTACTATAATGGACTATAGTATACATGATTATCCATCTTGTCTTAAGTTGCTGATAGCCTGATTGTCTTTCAGGTGACCATAAACTATCTACTGGGGAATTTGGGGAAGGAATATTCAAATACAGTTGGAGTAGTTGACCTTGGCGGTGGATCTGTTCAAATGGCATATGCTATCTCGGAGACAGATGCTGCAAATGCACCAAAGATATCAGGTGGAGAGGATACATATGTAAAGGAAATGCATCTGATGGGAACAAAATATTACCTCTATGTTCACAGGTTTTCCTCTTTCTTTTAGTTAAATTGATTTCATGATTTTATAATAGATGAATTGTTATTGTATTAGCTCATTGGCCCAACTATTGCTGATGTTCCTTGTTTTGCTTATTGAGCAATGTTACGTAACTTCATATTAGCTTCTCATTTTTGTTACGAAATTTATCTTATTATTCCATTGACTTCTCAATGATACCTTGATCTTTTGTATAAGTAAAAACGTTTTTATCTACTTTCATCTGTTTATAATTTTTCTAAAACTCCATGTGGGAGTGTAACAAGGGCTTTGCATCATGTATACAGTTATTTGCATTATGGCTTACTAGCAGCTCGAGCAGAGATTTTGAAGGTTTCTGAAGGGTCTAGCAACCCGTGCATCTTAGTTGGCTATCATGGTAGGTTGAACTCCTTCACCAGGCCTGATTTTATGACACCAGAGATTTTTTAATCTTCATCTCTTCTGTTTAACCGTGTATTTTTGCAACCATAGTGAGTAAAGGTGTGTTTATAATTTACTTCTGTATATAATATTTTATAAGAGGATACAAATCATGTATGAACCATTAAAGTAAAATTTTTTTAAAACTAAATGCAACATATGGCACAACCTACGATTCAATGTAACTGTTGACTCTAGGCTTGTGGCCAGTGCGCTGATTGTTAAATGACAAGGACTTTAGATGTGTAATCAGGCGGCTCTATGTGAACATTCATGGAGAAGAACTGTTAAATTACCTATTTTTCTTTTGTTGATATGAGTGTAGTAGGTATTCAGGCATGGTCAATAAAGTCGTATGATCATTGTTAATTGAGTCAATGAGCTACCCACTTTTCTGTTGACTGTCATAGTTGATCTCTCTCTCTCTCTCAACTTTTCCTTTCCCTTTCAATGTTCTAACGTGGATACTTAGAAAATTTTGTGGATTGGGTAACTGTTTTTAGAATTTTACAGCCACATGAATCTGGACTGATTGAAGTATCTTTATTTAGCATTGACAATTGAAGAGAGTGAATCTGTGTGTGCGCCTTTGTATTTTCTTAATTTAAAGTTTCATTTTTTATTTTTTACTAGGGAGTTACAAATATGGAGGAACAGAGTATAAAGCATTTGCTTCCTCTGGCTCAAACATGGATGAGTGCAGGAGGATAGTTTCTAATGCTCTCAAAGTTAATGAATCAACATGCAAGCATATGAAATGCACATTTGGTGGGGTATGGAATGGTGGGGGTGGAGATGGACAGAAGAATCTCTTTGTTGCTTCATTTTTCTTTGACAGGGCGGCTGATGTAAGCAATCACCCGTGATTTTGATGCTTGAGATATAACAATGAAAAAGTTAATTTGTTTTACTTTTATACTTATGCATAGCCATGCTGACAACTTATCTACACATGCAGGCTGGCTTTGCTGATCCAAATCTTCCTATCGCAAAAGTTCATCCTGCAGAGTTTGAGGAAGCAGCTAAGCGTGCTTGTGAGACTAAACTTGCAGATGCGAAGCCCATATATCCACGCGTTGATGAGGCCAACCTGCCATTTTTATGCATGGATCTTGTGTACCAGTATACATTACTTGTAGAGGGATTTGGTAGGTTGCAGTCAGATTTTAGTTATTTGTGCAAGTTCATGATGATATTTTGTCCAAAAAATCCAAGTAAGACTAACATTCCATCCTTTTTTTTCTTTTTTTTTTTTTGTCTTTTTTTTTTTTTTTTTTTGGCATAGGTCTGGATCCATGGCAGGAGATTACATTGGTGAAGCAAGTCAAATATCAAGATGCCCTGGTTGAAGCGGCTTGGCCACTGGGCAGTGCCATAGAGGCTGTGTCATCGTTGAAATAATTGCTACTGACATCATCAGCTAATTTACACATTGAGAATTTTGGAGGCATGTGTTTCTTCGGCATTATAGGTTTCGAACTGAAGTATCCACATTTGATGAAGCTCAGAAAGTCGGTATTAGGTTGAATTGGAAATTGGATTTTGGTCTATATTTTTGGGAATAATGGGAGAGTATAGATTCATTTATCTTAATTTGTAATTATTTTTATACGAAATATTCTGATTTATAGCTTCTGAGAAAATGACTCCATTCAATTAGTTCATTTAGTTTGCCCAGGACAAACAAAATGGTCATGCCAATTCATTGTTGTCTTGTTCTTTTTTACTTGAAGTTGAATTTACTCTACTTTTATCTTGTTTGGTTTTCCTCTCTTTTCTTTTCTTTTTTTTTCTTTGTGGGTAAAATTTTAAAATTTCGACCATTTCTCAATGTGCACACTAGTTATATGCGTGCATCTCTCCGTAGAAATTTATAAGTTAGCCTGAATAGTGATTCACAGAATGGTTGGAGGATGATTTAAGACGAAGCATCCGTTTGGAATTTGTTTATTTTGCTAAAACTTAAAATTTTTTGTTGAAAGTAGGACCATATCCTGTTGTTGAAAAATTTCTACGATCACAAACAATTCTACACCTATTTTTGTAATGATATGATGTAGTTGACTGTAAATAGTTTAAAAAAAAAAAAGTAATAAATGTATATGAAAATGACAGACAACTAATCACAGTTTGTCATATAAGATGGTTGTGAAAATAGATGTGGAATTATAACTTTATGAGTGCCTAAACTCGGATATGGCAGATTGTGAGTAGTAGAGAAAAAATTGACAAGCAACCCAATCCCTGTCTACCACATTGGATAGATGTGAAAAATGATGCATTACTAGAATTACTCACCTCCAAACCAACCACACCTGGCTGATTTTGAAACATTTAGTCTCAATCCTAGAAAAAAAAAGTCAAAAGTAGATACATGTTGAAGATAAGGAGAGTGGCATGAAATTTTTTTGCCCTTCGGCCTATTTTTGCTAACATTTTTATTCTGTAGCCCAAAGAGCAAATATATTAGTTAAGTAGCACCTCGAGTCTTAGAGACTCAAGTTCATAGAAGGAACTCAAGTCTCTAAGAATTAAGTTTCAAAAGGTGGCAAAGTTTATTCCAAAAAAAAAAAAAAAATTCACGTGGAACTCGAGTCTTAAAGACCAAATTCACAAACTCCTTCAAATCCTCACATAAACATCTCACCCACAAACCCAAACCCAACACAAAACAAATTTATGAACCTCTCACTTGCAAACCCAAACCCAAACCCAACAAATGCCCCACCATCTCATCTTGATCGAAACTTGCAAACCCAATCCGAGCAAAAGCATCACCACCTCATCTCGATCGAGATAGAGCCACAACCTAAACCCACAACCTTTGATCTATGGTTTTGACCAAGAGAGATAGGAAATGAGATAGAGCGAGAGAGAACCACCTCGGTGGAGGTTTGATTCGGGCTTGATCTAGAGAAAAAGCTAGAGAGAAGAAGAGATGTTCAGAGAGAGAAGAAGAAATTATTGTTCAGATTTTTTTATTTTTATTTTTCTTTTGGTTTTCTTTTGAGGAGACTCGAGTTGCATGTAAATTTTTTTTCTACACTAGCTTTGCCACCTCTTGAAACTGGAGTCTTAAATCATAAGGAAATGAAATTAAGTAATGTTGTTGAAGATAACTAATATGTTTGCCTTTTAGTCTACCTAACAACAATGTTAGTGTAGGGTCCAAATTTGATGGGCCAAGCACAAACTTTGCAGACTCAGCCCAATGAACCCCGAACAATGAATATGTAGAGAATGGGTTAAACAGCTGGGCTGGATATGGATTTAGCAACGATTTAAATAGGCAAGTAAGAATAAAATGATGGTCAGACTAGCATTCAGTGAGAATCCTCTTGAATCCGAAGAGGCTTAAGGTTTACAGACTTAAATGAATACAATTTTCCTCCCCTTTTCTTCTGAGAGACCTATTCCCTTTATATATACTCCTTCCTCCTCATCTTTACCGTATACTTGTTATTCATCTAAGCATCCACTTGAGTACTAGTCACATCAGATGTTTACTTTAGTTTGCCATGAGTGGTAGTAGTTGAGGTTGCACTGTTCAGGTGTCTTCTCCACATAAATGCGGCCAGAAAAATTGCTGCAGTGCATTAAATGCGGTGGTAGCAGTTTTTCCTTTAAGATATTTTATGTTCTTCTCATCCCTAGGCGTGCCCAGAGCTCACTCTTTGCCGTGGAATTTGCTGGGAGGATTGCTAGGGTCTTTAGTATAATTGCTTGATCAAGTTCTCTAGCGATCCGATGAGGGAAACCTCTTCGAACCAACTGGATTGTCTTCGGACATACCCATCATTCATTCTCGAGTGTATTTTCATCAAACGGACTCAGTCTTTGATCCCTTTTATCTCTTCGGACAAACGGTGATATTCAAATTAGGCCCCAGACTCAATACGTAGTATTGGGCTTTCACACCCACAGTTAGCAAAACTAGGACAATGGTAAAAAAAAAAAAAAAAAAAAAAAAAAACCCGAGTGGCATGACTTGGCTAAAATAAATAATCTTCACCATGATAAACATTACTGTGCTGAGCCAAAAGGGCAAAAAAAGAAGATAAAATATCAGCTACAATTGAAATGTTGTGACGTGAACTGTCCATTGGACCAGACCTTACATGCGCTGCAACAAAGTGGTGCGAATAGCGATTGTTATTTTTTCCGCTATATGTTCTATTGTGACTGTGAAGGAAGGCGCTCTTGTTTTACTTCAAGTTTAGACTCTACACACACAAAATATAACATTTAACGCTGGCTTCTTGAACCGCTCTATTTGCCAATCTTCTCATTCCGGTGAACTCGTTGCCTGGCGAAATCCACAACTGTAAACTGTACGTGGAGATGTTTTGTTGAAGAAAGGAGTTTTCAATTAACAGTGCTTCGTTGTTGTGTTAAGTTCGTTTAGTTAATTTCACAAACACTTGGTGCGCACTCGTGTTTATAGGCTTTTTTGTTGATCTTTCTTTCAATCCAGTGGGGTATAAATGCGGAACATGGTGAGAGTAAGATCTTCTAACCTCTCCGTATTCTCAATTCTGCTTCAAACCCATGTCAAATCCACCTGTTTCTATTACTCTTATGTTGTTGTAAAGCCCATCAGTCCTGCTAGTCTTTTTAACTTGAACCCTTGTAGTACTTTTTCTGCTATGGCTATGAAACCCCACCTGCAATTTTTCTCGTCTTCTACTACTTCCCCAAACTCAACATATGCAGCCTCAAATGTACCCCTGATTATAGAACCAAAAGAAGATGCTTCTGTTAGTGATGATGATGATGATAATGATGAAGACTATGAAGATGATGAGACACACTTCAGACCTTTGAGTTCAGGAGATGAGAGTCTCACCCGAGACATAAGGACTATTGTTGGTATATTAGGTGAACTGGGAAGCAATCCATCTGGAACGAAAAACGAGCTTGAGCGTGGTGGGATTACTGCCTCATCAGAATTGGTTGTGGGGGTGCTCTCACATTTTCGCAGCAACTGGGAAGCTGCATTCACCTTCTTTCTATGGGCTGCCAAGCAGCCAGGTTACACTCATTACGTGCGAGAATACCATTCCATGATCTCTATTCTTGGGAAAATGAGAAAGTTCGACACTGCATGGGCCTTGATTGATGAGATGAGAATGAAAGGTGGTCTCAGTTCCAGTCCGACTAGTCCATCTCTTGTAACTCCTCAGACTCTCTTAATCATGATTAGGAGATATTGTGCTGTACATGACGTGGGGAGGGCTATAAATACTTTTTATGCCTACAAGCGGTTTAAGTTTGAAGTTGGCATTGATGAATTCCAAGGCCTTCTCTCTGCCCTTTGCAGGTACAAGAACGTGCCAGACGCTGAGCACATGCTCTTCTGCAACAAGAATGTCTTCCCATTTAATACCAAGAGCTTTAACATTATCCTCAATGGATGGTGCAATGTGATTGTTAGTCCCCGGGAGGGAGAGAGAATTTGGAGGGAGATGAGCAAGAGAGGTATTCAACATGATGTTATCTCTTATGGATGCCTCATATCTTGCTATTCAAAAGCATGTAATCTGAATAAGGTGCTCAAGCTCTTCAACAGGATGAAGGAAATGGAGATTGTTCCAGATAGGAAAGTTTACAATGCTGTCATTCACGCTCTTGCAAAAGGTAGGCTTGTGAAAGAAGCTATCAATCTCATGAAAACAATGGAAGATAAGGGTATTGCTCCAAATATTGTCTCTTATAACTCACTGATCAAGCCTCTCTGCAGGGCCCGTAAAATTGAAGAAGCTAGAGAAGTCTTTGATGATATGTTATGCCGTGGCCTCTCCCCTACCATTCGGACTTACCATGCCTTCTTCCGGATTTTAAGGACAGGGGATGAAGTGTTTGTGCTCTTGGAAAAGATGAGAAAGATGGGCTGCCACCCAAATACTGATACCTACATAATGTTGATTAGGAAATTTTGCCGGTGGCGCCAACTTGATAATGTCTTCAAGTTGTGGAGTGAGATGATTCAGAATGGAGTTGACCCTGATCGGAGCTCATATATTGTGCTAATACATGGCCTATTTTTGAACGGAAAGTTGGAGGAGGCCCACAAATATTACATAGAGATGAAAGAGAAACACTTAATACCAGAACCAAAGACAGATGAGATGCTTCAGGCTTGGTTGTCTAGTAAGCATATATCAGAGTGTCAGATGAAAGATTTAGAACGCAATCAATTAGATTGTAGTATGTCAGGCAAGAATGCAAGGGTTATAACCAGGAGATCTGATCAAACAAGAGATTTTCGACGCCAACCTGAAACTAGAAGAGTCGTCAGAGAGCGGGGCTTTTCTTTATGGGAGCAATAGGATCTCAGGTCTTGACTGGGTACCTATCAACCTTCAGCACCAAGTTGCGCATAGATTTCATACAGGTGCACAGAATTTTTCTTATCCTCATCGTCTATATAAGATGCATTCTGACTATTTGATTTTGTTGCTTCAAATCTTAGTAAATACCCAAAATTTTGGTGTTTGGTAAATTAACCTAACCTGTGCATGCCTTAAAAATTAAATTACTACTTCGGTTTATATAGAAAATGGGTGCATAAATGGTGTCATTGTTAATGGACGATTGATACATTCCTGGCAATGCTTTGTTAAACATAATATATATGATGGAGCCTTACAATTTTCAATGAACATCCTAATGTACCTAATTGACAAAAGTTATGGTTGTTAAAGGTTAAAAATTTTGAAAAGAGAATTGAAAATATAAACACATATACATTTACACCAAAAACTAATTGTTGTTTGGGCTTGATGATAAAAAGCAATGTTCATGAAGTAGACACCACAAGTTGAAAATTTATCATATCTTTAAAAAAAAATTATTACAAAGGACATTTGCACTGAAGGATAAGTGCTAATTTATTTTTTTATATATGGAAATGCTATGTTTTCATGTATCGTTTTTGATTGGCGAGTTACATGCGCCCGGTGGGTCTTGAACCTATGACCTTACCCTCCGCCTTGCTCTTACAATGAAGTACCATTTGAGCTAGATCAATGTGCATTTTCTTGTACCATCAGACTGTGGTTAACTCTTTTTTTTTTTTTTATAGATAATAAGAGTTTTATTGATGAAAAGAACAATGTGTTTACAATTGTAAACTAATAGCCCTTGAAACAAATACAATCAAATTATAAGGGAAGACTAATAGAGATAAGGAAATTAGACAAGGAACTACAATGCGTAAGCCCCCAAATACGAGACCACTCAAACAAGGTCTTAGCAAACAAGGTCTTCAACATATTTATAGGACTCTCAACGTCCTCAAAAGTTCGGGTATTGCGTTCCTTCCATACTAACCACATAAGGCATGCTGGTACCAAATTCCAAACCTGAGAAGAGTAAGTTTCCAACCAATTCCTCCATGCAAAAAGAAGAGAAACAATAGTGTCCGGCATCACCCACTGAACCCCAAACAAATTAAGGACCTCAGTCCACATAGCAAATGCAAACCGACAATGGATCAAAAGATGATCCACAGTCTCCTCACCACACCTACATAAACAACACCAATTAACAAGGGGCAGTTTCTTCTTCTTAACAAGGTTGTCTATTGTGAGAATCCCTCCCCTAGCAGTAGTCCATAAAAAGAAAGATACCCTTTTAGGTACCTTTGCGCACCAAATGCTCTGCCAAGGGAAAGAAACAGAAGGGGCTTTCAATAAAGCAATATAAAAGGATCGCACATCAAAGACACCATTGCGATTCAGCTGCCAAATCAAGATATCCTCACCCTCCCCACTAGGAATCCTGGTAGAGACATGCTTATAAAAAGAATAAAATCTCCTCAACTCCCATTCATTAAAATAGCGTCGGAAATGGAAGTTCCAACTCCTACCTCCCCCATCTGGTGCAAAAATAATCATGTCAGACATCAGAGCTTCCTGAACCACAGCACATGCAAACAATTCTGGGTATAATTCCTTCAAAGGAGTAGGACCACTCCAAGAGTTGTGCCAAAACCGAATACGATTGCCCTGTCCCACTGCATACACCACATGACTGAAAAAATTGTCTGCACCCTTCCTAATATTCTTCCATAACCAACAACCATGAGTCCCTCTCACAACTCTAGTACACCAACCTCCACTATCCTCTCCATATTTGGAGGCTATTACCTGACGCCATAAATGGGTAGCTTCCTTCCCAAATCGCCAAAGCCACTTCCCAAGTAGAGTTTGGTTAAAAATCCCAATCTTCCGAATCCCCAAACCCCCTATCTCCACCGGCCAAAAAACCTTTTCCCAAGTAACAAGCGGATATCTGAAAACATCATCAGAACTCCCCCACAGGAAATTCCTCTGAATCCTCTCTAGTCTGTCGGCTATGTGTTGCGGAATTGTAAACAGCGATAGATAATAATTTGAGAGACTCGACAAAGTACTCTTCAATAAGGTAAGCCTACCTCCTTTTGACAAATACAATCGCTTCCAACCAGCGAGCTTTTTCTCCACCCTCTCTAAAATAGAATTCCAGATTGAAGCATCCTTAAAATGAGCCCCAAGAGGCATTCCCAAATAAGACATACGCAAACGCCCAACCTTACAACATAGGATGTGAGCCAAAGCACCCAAATTCCCAACCTCACCAACTGGCACAATTTCACTCTTGCCAACATTTACTCTTAAGCCTGTAATAGCTTCAAAAAAGATCAACACCATCCTTATATATAATAATTGTTTCCTAGATGCATCACAGAAAAGAATAGTATCATCAGCAAACAAAAAATGAGAAATATGCAAACCTCCTCTAGCATTGGGGCTTGCCTAGAACCCCTTAAGAAAATCACCCTCTTTTGTCCTCCTCAATAACCTACTCAACACCTCCATCACCAACAAGAACAAAAGAGGAGATAAAGGATCTCCTTGACAAAGATCACGAGAGCTACCAAAGAAGCTAGCCGGGGACCCATTAATAAGTACTGAGAAACGAACTGTAGTAATACAGGCTTTCATCCACCTCCCCCACTTCTCTCGAAAACCCATCCTCTCCATTAGGTAAAACAAAGCATTCCAATTTACATGATCATAAGCCTTCTCTATATCCAACTTAATAATCACACCTAGAACACCACTCTTTAATCTACTATCCAAGCATTCATTTGTTATAAGAACAGAGTCAAGAATCTGTCTTCCCCCTACAAAGGCATTCTGAGAATTGGATATAAGTTTGTCCAAAACACTTCGAAGCCTATAAGCCAACACTTTTGACAGAAGTTTGTACAAACTACCCACAAGGCTAATGGGCCGAAAATCTTTAATATTGACAGCTTTGATCTTCTTAGGTATCAAACAAAGAAAAGTAGCATTCAGAGATTTCTCAAAGATGCATTGGCTATGAAAGTCTGCAAAAAAAGCCATAACATCCTCTTCTATCACACCCCAACACTTTTGGAAGAAAGCTATGGTAAATCCATCAGGACATGATACCCAACAAGTAGGTCTCTCGAGCCTTTCTTAAAGGATAATCCAAGCCTGCGGTTCGGGTTGTTTAACATCCTGCATCCCCATTTTAGAAGTGCGTTTGAACAATACCTCTCTTGGTACTTATCCTTTAAGAAAGGCTCGAGGGACCTACTTGCCACGTGGCAAGAGGCCATTAGCCAAAAAAACTGTGATAAGATCTCAAAAGAAAGAAGAGTATTCGAATCCGGGTCCCCTATGATACTTGGCGCGCCTTATCACCCTCAGCCTCCCGAAGAGCCGCAATGATCTCCTCCCTATCAAACTCCCTTTCAAGAGAAAGCCTATCAGACTCATCCAAACTAGCAAACTCTAACCCATCAACAGTGGGCCTCCAATCCTCAGGTTCCTGATAAAGACTCTTATAAAACCCCACCACCTGATCCTGAATATCAGATTCAGCTTCATACAAAATGCCCTCAACCTCCACACTCCTCATGGTATTAGCTCGCCTATGAGAATTTGCAAGCCTGTGGAAAAACCTAGTGTTGTTATCCCCCTCCTTTAAGAACAAAGCCCTTGATTTCTGCCTCCAAGAAATCTCCTCCAAAGCAGCTAAAGATTCGATCTCTGCCTTAACTTTAATTTTTCTTGCTTTATTTGCCATAGTCAGCACTTGCAGACCTTCTCTCATATCCAGATCCAACAGCTCAGACAACAAACATTTTTTCCTAAAATGCACATCCCCAAAAACATGTTTATTCCAAAGCTTTAAGTCTTGTTTAAGAGCCTTGAATTTACATGCGAGAACATAACTAGGGAATCCCACAAACTGATAATTGTTCCACCAGCCCCTAACTAGATCCACTAAACCCTCTACCTTTAGCCACATGTTCTCAAATTTAAAGGGACTTTTCCCCCTCGCCAAGCCTCCAGCCTCCACTAGAATAGGACAATGATCAGAAACCACCCGAGGGAGAGGCCTTTGAATTACATCCAAGAAGTGTTCCTCCCAATCAGCTGAAACCAAAACTCTATCAATGCGAGACATAGCAGGGTTCGCTGAATCTCTAAACCACGTGTACTCACCCCCGACCAAAGGAAGATCAACCAAAAAATTCCTTTCGATAAAATCAGAAAAATTGAACATGGCTGGACTAAACGAATTACAACCAAGACGCTCTGCCGGGTATCTAATAATGTTGAAATCACCCAAAATACACCAAGCTGAACTCCATCTCACTCTCATACTATCAAGTTGTGCCCATAAAGCATCCCTCAAACCAGCATCATTTGGGCCATAAACTCCCGAGCATAGCCAAACAAAACCATCTGCCACCCCCTTCAACAAGACCGAAACAGAAAAGCTACCCACCGCATAGTCAATTCTCTCATACACCCTTGTGTCCCAAACCACAAGAATACCTCCCGCTGTGTGAATGGCATCTAAAGCCACCCAATCCACAAAAGAGCTACCCCAGAGACTTTTCACCGCAGCAGAATCGGTATGATCCAGTTTGGTTTCCTGAAAACACACAACCTCACACTTCCATTCCTTAAGTAAATTCTTCACAGTATCCCTCTTATGAGGATTGTTAAATCCTCTCACATTCCAAGATAGAAGTCTCAAATTCATGGACAACCATCAGAGCCCAACCCGCTGATTTTCACAATCTCCCTAGTTCGTTTACTAGCTTGACCATCATAATTAACTGTAGAAATTAAATTCCGTAACTCCCTCGTACCTTTTGTAGAGGAAGAAGCAGTGCGACGAAGGCTGCCTACCTCAGCTTGTTTCTCCCACACTTTTTCAAGTCGTTGAAAAAATTCAACACACTGCCTCTCACAGGAATCTATGGGGAAACCCACCCACTTACCGAAGCCCTTTACCTTCTTACTTACCCAAGCCAAAGGTTCCAAATCATCCTCCACAGAGATGTCAACTAGGTCAACTTCCTCAGTCATTAACACCAAACCCCCATTAGGATCCCATTGAGCCAAAGGAACATATTCCATCAACTGCCGCTCCTTCTCATCCCTATCCGACTCCATGGGATTGACCCAATTCAACAATAGCTTCTCTTCTTCAAAGAATCCGAAACCAACTCAGAAATAGGAGAAAACCTATTTTGTTCTGGTAAAGACTGATGGCAAGACACCTTGGCCCTCATTACTGGTGTCGTCGAACACTCCGCCTCAACATTAGTGAATCTGGGATAATTTCCGGAGCTCGACACGTGCGAAACCTCCACAGCCCCACTTATCGGACACCCTGACGCTAGATCGCTAGCATCTACGACAGTGAAAGGAGCCCCCACCTCGGCGCCGCTACCTATACAACCCGTCGTAGCAACATCCTCCTGCACCGCCCTATCAGGTTCTTCACCGGAAGTTAAAAAAGCCCCTCCCATCTTGCTGGTATCACCCATCTGAACAAAACCCATCTGCACCGCCGTGTCGGAACCTCCATCGGAAGTTGAAAACTCCCCTTCCATCTCGCCGGTACCTAGCACTGACTTCTCAACACTGACTTGTAAGCCCGATCCCTCACCACACTCACCAGATCGTGACAAGCCTTTTAATTTCAGGTGGGTTATGTCACCAGAATGATCCATTTGGGCTTGTTTAATAGGCCCTTGCTTAACAGGCCCAAGTGCATTAAGTGTTATATCATCTTTATCAGACTTTGGCTGAACAAAATTGGCCCACTTCACCACACGTTGGCCCCTTCCCTCAAGATCAACTGATATGTTTAAAGAAAAATGGGCTCTAGTCCACTTCAAAGTAGACACACGCATTGGCCTTCCAGATACAAGTTGAGTTGAGATATTTTTTTTTGGAAAAAAATCAAATCCCTCAAATCCCTCCTCCTGGTTTAACGTGCCAGCTAGTTTAGGAAACTGCTTCTCCAAATCTAAATCACTTCCTAATTTCACGTGACCGTTAATGTCCTTCCAAACTTGGTTCTTTGGATTACCGGTGAGTTTTGCAAACCTGCCGCCGCCGGCATCCAGCTCCTTCCCCGGCCTAGAAACATATTTTCCAAAGAAAAAATCACATAACTTCCTTTCAAGAAAAGCCCAACCACCCTTTTGAAAACCTTCTGGAACACGCAAACAACCTTGTCAAGCCCCATAATGATACTCAGATATTTCCACAAGACAACCACCCTTATTCAACCTACTAGAGCACTCCAAAATTTTATAATTCTCATGAAACCGTTTGAAAAAATGTTGCTTGCTGAAATCCCACCTACGTAACTCAACCAAGCATGAGATGATCCAGTCCAAGCCCGATCTACCAACCCGGATAGAACCATGGTACCTTCCTCGTCTTTCTGTAATGGAATAAGAATCCATACGTCCTCCGTCAAAAGCCAAGAAGAAGGCCTTTGTGTCAATGCGAAAAAAAGCAGATTTCCCCCGTTCCCCATGTGAAGGTGAAGGCTGGGATTGAGAAGAAGGTGGCGGCTTAGGAGGATTAGGGTTCAGAGGGGGTGAGGATGTTTGGGTCGGCGTGTGGTGGGGTTATGTATTGAACAAACTGACTAGGCCAATAACAAGGCTATTGGAAAGGGATTTGAGGAGGAGGGAAGAAAAAGGGAATGTTGGGGAAGTTAACAAAAGGTGGATTGGCTTGTGCATGTATTAGGGGTGGATGTGGAGGTGGAGGAAGTTGTAATGGTCTAGAGGAGAGAACTGATAAATTGAATTTTTCTGTCTACAGTTTGTTAAATTGTGAGCTCAGTTTGTGGTTAAATTGTGCCTTTTGTGCTTGGATAAGTGAAAAGGAGTTATTAGGCTTAGTTGACTAATAAAAATTAAATGAGGCTGGAGCATGAGTGGTGCAAAAATTGCAGGAAATTGAGAATGCTGTTAAAGGATTTTTAGGACAAAATATATTTCCCAGGATATGGTTGTTTAGCTGAAGGCTTAGGGTAGAATAGCGATTGGTATAGGAAAATTAGAGTTTAGGTTCAAATAGTATGGAAGTGACGGCTGATTGTGCATTAAAAGGCAATTATAGTTTGGCAGATTGTTAGTTTCAAGGAAAACTAGAAGAGAGGTCAAAAGATAACATCTTAGGTGTTGAATATGCTTCCCTTCGGCTTCACTCCTAGGGTTATAATTGTATCATTCAATTTTATAAACCCTCACTTTGAACTCACCCAAGACAAGCTGCCACAGACTCTTGAGTTGCAGATTAGCTTGCCTAGCCTGATCATCAGGAATGACAATATACGACCAATTGAGAAATCTGTCTACACGTCCTTGTAGTGTGTGTGTGTGTGTGTCTCGCTTTGATCGGTGACTCTAGCACTCAATCTTAACTCTAACAACCCTTATCAGCGTGATCTTGGCTCACCAATGTGTTCTCTTTGATGGGACGGCACGATCTCATGTCACCGATCATTGATCTCTCATTCTCTTTTTGTTTATTTATTTTCTTTTACTAAGCTTCTGATTTTATTGTCAAAGTCTCTGAGCACTTGCTGAATAATGAATACGTCAAGATCTGATAAGTGCTGAATAGTTGAAGCTTTTTTTCTTTTACTTGCTTATGGTTTTATAGCCTGAATATGTCAAATTGTGAATATTATACTATTAGCATTCTTTTTCCTTAGTCATGATGTTTATTGTAGTTTATTTTTATTCTTCCCCGCCCTCCCCCACCTACACCACCACTACAAACGCCATCACAACCTCGGCCACCTCCGCCTCCATACTCATTCCCTTATCCACAAACTTCACCACCACCACCTTTTCACCCCTACCAAACCCCTCTGCCCTTTGGCCCTTCTCCTTTCCATCCTTACCTGACACAGTTCCCTCATCATGCTTTTCTACCACGTCTCTACTGGCCGAATCAGTTTCAGGTCCAACAACCTTTTCCAGTGTCACCCAAAGTCCCAATTCCTACACAAAATAAGCCTTCCCCACAAGCTCCAATACCTCCACAAAAGCAGTCTCCTTTACAAGATACACAAACAACCAAACCCCCACCACAGCCCAAGCCTAGACCTCAGTCATGGGGAGTAGAAAGGAATGCAGCTTTCTTTCGTATCAATTCAAAAGCTTTTTCTTTGGTTTTTGAGGGTGGAAGAGTAGATTCTTATGCTATTCATGAACGCTAGGGTTAGTTCCATGGCTTTATCCGGGTGGGAAGGGTGGGTTTAGATTGGATCATTACTTGCTTAGCGGATTTAAAACATTGGAATTTTAGCAAACAACACTTCTTCAAATGGCTACATGAGTGTTCTAAAGTCTTAGAGATTACCAGCAGATCGAACAAAGGTGGTTTGTTTGTGGAAATCTCTTGAGTACCACAACGGTGCACGTTGTGGCTGTGTATGGGTTCCGGAGGGAGTTATGTTGGGTGGTTGGGCATTGTTGGAATCAAGATTATGCGGATTCTTTTTGGGGAGTTTTGGTTCTCAGCCGGGGAAAGAAGTGGTGGCTTGTGGTGGTGGGTTTTTTTATTAGAGTATTGTTTTTGGTTTATGGTGCTTTGGAAGTTGGAATAGGAATGTCTGAATTGATGAATAAGTTGTGGGAATGGACATAAACGCCAGTTGTTTAGGCCCAAAACAAAACATTCAGATTCAGTATTTGAGGCCGCACCACTTTTTGTACTTTTAAAAGTTTTGTACGAAAAAAAAAAAAAAAAAAAAAAAAAAAAAAAAAAAAAAAAAAAAAAAAAAAAAAAAAAGGTACTTGACTTCAGTAAAATCGAGTACTATAAAGAAGTACTCGATTTCCGTAATATCGAGTACCACATTACTTTTTTAATTACACAAATTCCAAGTCAGTAATGTCATGCTAGCGACTCACTTAGGAGCTTGAGTTCATTGAACTTGAGTACTATTTAGAACTTGATTTTGTAAAACGTGGTATTTGGCTATTTTCACCTCAAAAGCACCAATTCTTCCTCATGAATCCACACACTACAAAACAACATCGCTAGAAACTGCTTCCACAACAATAGGTATTTCATGGCTACATCAAACAATGACTTCACAATGTATAGAGGTTATTGGTAACTTCTAACTTTAATAGGGCTAGGACTCTAAATGTGGTAACTTTAACTACTAAAATCCTATTTTTTATTAGTAAAAAATAATTTATCCCAAAGAGGAAATGGTTCACGTGCACAAGATGCGTACCAAAACATTCTTAAGAATTAGGGTTTCATATTCCAAAGCTCTAAAAGATCAAGAAAAAGACATTGGGGGAATGCAGCCCGAAGCAAACATCAAATTATACAAGGACCTCAACAAAGAAGGTTTGACAACATGATTAAGGCACTCAATTTCATCAAATTTTTCCAAATCTTCCACATTACACACAAAAGAACCTTCCAAATTTTGAATTTCTATGATGATGAAATCTTCCTTGCCAACACTCGAACATCTCAATCATAGTCTTCAACGTCAGAATATCTCAAACAACACAAACACAAAAGACTAGACATCTGTAGCCACTAGACAACAGAGTAATAAGTGATCAACCAATTCCCCTCAAGTCTGGCACGTGCAACACTAATCAATAATCATGATATTTTGTTTTTTGAGATTATCGATAGTCAATATCTTCCTCAATGTTGTTGTCCATGCCAAAAATGCAGCCTTTCTTGTTCCTTTACTCCCACAATGCTCCACCAAGGCAATGAAGTTCTTGTGGTGTCCATCAAAACATTGTAATATGAACAAACTTCAAATCTTCCATTTTTGGTTGCCCTCCAAGACCTCAATTCTTTCCTTGATTAGAAGGGAAATTAGAATATAGCTAAATCAAAAAGACTTCCCTTTGATTCTAATTCACAATCTTGAAAAGGCCTACTGAATTAAGGATTCCAGTATTGCATTCACTAGTCAATGGGTTGCCTTGATAAGAAGCAATTGAAGAGTTCTTGTCCACCAAGAAACGAAACCAATGAAGGAAATGATCTTTCAGATAATGATCTGCACTCCATAAGTCTGACCAAAACCTAACTTAAGATGTACCATTTCTAGTGATGAATTGAAGCTGATTAGAGAAAGGTTCCCACCATCCCATAATACTTTTCCATAAACTCACCCAATGTAATCCCTAATCCTCCCAATTGTCTACCTCTCCATCTTCTCCATATTTTGCTTAAATAATACATCTCCAAAGCTGCCCCCTCTCAAGTCCAAATCTCCAAAACCATTTTCCTAGAAGAGCTTGTTAAAGGAACTTAGTTTATGATTACCCAAGCCACCCTCTTTCAGTAGGGAAAATTCCATCCCCTATTCCACAATAAATGAAAATTGGTGGCCTCTTGATGATGGGGAACGAAACTGGTAGCTCTCTGAAGACTTAAAGAAGGTAAGTGACAGCTGGTGCTCAAGCATTAATTTGGGATGCTTCTGACGGAGAGCTCTCTTGGGACCTTGCTTAGTATGTCTAAGTTCAATTGAGTCTTATTTTATTCTTTATTTGTTGTTGGATTAGTTTTAATTAAGTCTTATTTTATTCTTACTTGTGAGAACCTCATCAAGAGGGTTTACACAATGGTGAGTTGGTGTTGTATGTGCCGTTGTAGCAGGGAGATCGTGGACCACCTCTTGATTCATTGTAGTGTGGCCTTTGAATTTTGGAGTATGATATTTAAGATGTTTGGGGTTTAGTGGGTATTATAGGAGAAGGTTCTTGATTTGTTATATGAGTGGGATTAGGGGACCTATTTCAAATATCTAGAATCTTATTCCTTTATGTTTGATGTGGACTATATGGAGAAAGAGAAATCAGCATACATTTGAAGATGCGGAGTGCATGAAAGCTCAAATTCAAGCATCCTTCATTAGTTCTCTTTATGGGATGGTCACTTGTATCAAGTCTCACTAATAGCAACTTTATTTATTCCTTCATAAATTCTATAAATTAAGTAGATATTTTTCCAATTGATAATTCTATAGTGAACTATATGTCTGTTTTCACTCTTTCAATAAAAAAAAAATTTTACCTATTAGAAAAAAGTTTTTCAAGAATAAGGCAATATGGTAATTTCTGGAAATCTAGAATGAGTTGTCGTTGGCTAAATTAAAGGCCTATGAGTCTTCTTTTTTATTTTGAGCACTTTTCCTATTTGGTTTTGAAGTCCTTGAGTACTTTTCCTTTGTTATTAGTGAAAAATTCTTTTAGACTCCTTTCTTAATTGTGCAGATTAATCATCAATTAATTAAGTTAAGCTGATTTGATGATTACAACTTAAATTAATTTATCACCTACATGAGATTTGCCAGTGTTTATCTTTCTTTCTTTATTTCTCATTCTATTCACTTTTTTAAGAACAAACATTCATCAAGCATATTCAAGATCCAATCTTGTCATTACCTAATATTTTAAACATCAACCTTCTTCAAGAATTCTTCAAGATCTCATCATGAAATCTAATTTAGAGCTGAATTCCTAAACGTCCTACATCAAAATTGGTATCAGAGCCCATTAAGGCTTCTATCCTACGTCATCTCCCATGTTCTGTCCCACATAAAATCCAGTTAAACATGTTAAATCTATTAGCAACAAGATTGGGCATTGGGCATTGTAAATAGACGTAAAATATTTGGAAATAGAAGATAATGTACTCTTAACTAGTGTGATTCTTCCCCCTTTACATGGGTACAACTTCTTTATTCTGAGAGCCTTCTCTCCACCCTATAAATAATTATATTCCACATAACTTAAGCCTTGAAAGAAAAACCCTAATCACACCGCTTACTAGACCCAGCTCACATTTATTTATATTAACTTTTAAACCTGACATTGTCTCAAAACAAAGAACAAACCAAAGATCACTAAATTTCTCTTGGGAGGCATAACAAACATTGTGTTTTCAGTGAAGAGAAGATGGAAAATCTCTAAAACCTCTCTATATTCTCTTCCAACCTTGAACCCAACAATGAAACCACTGTCTACTTCTTTATAAATCATCTGAGTCAATATTTTTATAACCAAGATAAACAATTAGAGGGGAGAGTGGATCCCCTTGTATCAGTTCTCTTTTAATAAACAATGACGTAGAACAAAAGCCTTAATGGGCTCTAATACAGATTTTGATGTAGGATCTTTTTGGAATTCAACACTAAATTAGGGTTCTTGATGGAATCATGAAAAGTTATTGAATAGGGTTTGATGTTTAAGGGTTTAGGTATGTTAAGTAATAAAAAAGATTGGATCTTGAATGGGTTTGATGGCTATTTGGTGTTAAAACAGTGAATAGAATGAGAAAAAAAGAAACAAAGAAACCTACATTTCCTAAGTAAACACACTAAAGAAGAGAAGGCAATCCACCCAAAAAACTTAAAATAGCTGCTCGAATTTTATTAAATTTAATCACAATTTTTTTTTTAAGTAATAAAAATATATAAATCAGAAAAACGAATCACCCAAGGAAGTATACTGGGGCAAATAATTAGTTACAAAAATTGCATAAATCTAATAAATCAACAATAGAAAACAAAGAAAGGTTCCTCAAGGCTGATAGCTAGTCCAAAAAAGTTTTGAAAAAGAACAACTTGAGATCAGGCATAGAACTTTCGATATCTTCAAAAACCCTTACATTCCTTTCCCTCTAAATGCACCACATCAAGCAATGGGGGATAACCATCCAAATATGACCATTCCAATGACGACCAAACTGACCTTGCCAGCAAGCTAAAAGCTCAACATCAGATCTTGGCATCACCCAATAAACTCCAAACAAACCCAAAATCATGGACCATAAGTCTGAAGCAATAGGGCAATGTAGTAAAAGGTGATCAACAAATTCACCATTACATTTGCACACGACACCAATTTGTAATCCTTACCTTTCTTTTCCTTAAATTGTCAATGTCAAAAATTTACCCAAAGTTGCAGTCCTTTCAATAAAGGTTACTCTCTGAGGCAGTCCATTCAAAAAAGGCTACTCTCAAAGGGGCCTTTGATCTCTGTATGATTTTCCAAGGGAAAGGATTCAATCTTGAATGATATTGACTATAATAAAATATTTATATAGCCTTCCTAGATGGACTAGCACTCTTAAATTAATCTTTTTTCTGGAAAAACTAGGACTCCTAATAATAAAGAAAAGTAATTAAGAACTTCTACACTAAATAGAAAAATGATTCAAAACATAAAGTAAGACTCTTGGGCCTCTAGTACAGCCCATTATAACTCATTCCAAGAAATCTGAAAATTAACAAACTACTCCTATTTTAGTAAATATTTTATTAAAACTAAATCAACAACTTTAAAACCTAAAGAAACTTAATTCTAAAACTCAAAAATAACTAAAGTAGCCTGTGAAAGGTGCCAAGAAAGTGTCACATCAAAACTATACCACAAATCTTGAATTTTTTGGTACTTAATCTTCATTTTCCTTAAACTATTTACTTTTTGCATCACTTAAGCTGATTAGGATTGGTGACTTTAAATCCTTAGTCGTTATTCTAACGCTCTCACTGATGGAGGGTTCAAACTCTGCTCAATAAGTGACATCCAACACATGGAATTTTAACCTTTTTTTTTTTTGTTTTGTTTTGATAATTCTATAGTTACAATGATGGGGAGGGGGTATTTGAACCCCGGGATGTCCCAATAAAGGAGAATAGGCTGTGCCATTGAGCCACAAGGCTCTCGGTGAATTTTTTAACGTATTAAAGGGAGGTAGAGCAGAGACATGGTTCAAACTCAAAACTACTTGCTTTGATATCATAATAAAATACCATCTGTCCCAAAAGTTTAATCATGTAACTGTTATTCTAACATAATTTTTTGTAGTCAATTATTTGGTGAGCTGCCATTAACATTAGTCTCCTAAATTTTATTATTGATGATCCTGTTGCTTCGATGTTACAATTTGCTTTGAGTACATTCTGTCACTAGATGTCTGTTGAAAGATTCCATGCTTAGCAATACTCTCTGCTGCACTTAGGTCAAGGTATTAAATTTCAGAACATTTTGGAGATGTTTAGAAACTGAAAAAACAGTTCCAAAGGACACACACGCACACGCACACGCACACACACACACACACACACACACACATATATATATATTAAGACATGCAGACCCATTCAAGCTTTTGTGGCTGCTTTTTCTAATAATTATTCTCAAAAGTACACCTTTTTTCTTGAGTCTCTGTATTGTTATCTTCTACTATATCCTTTTTTTTTTCTTGTTATACTATTGAGCATTTGTTTCTTTGGATTTTTGTCTTAAAGGTATAAGCATTTTAGACAAGCATTAGTACGGTATCATATACAATGAACATAAACTGGTGTGTGTGTATATATATTACACTAACATTCCTTGAGATTCATCGGAGTGACTTCCCTCCAAATGTATGACACTCCCCTTTGAGGTTTCTATAAATGCAATAGATTAGTTATTTCTCAATCTCTCACGCTGTTACTTCTTTATTAGAATATTCTATTTTTTAAGAAAAGATTCTTACTCATTTGTCAAACCCCAATAGTAGATTATCATTTATTCAAACCTTAAGATAGAAATATGTCATTTCGTCTATAGTTTGGGTAGGAATTTTTTGTTTTTTAAAATGGAATATTATGTTAAAAAAATCGTGCATGGACTTAATTGTTGCATTTATTGAAACCTCAAGGGGGTGTGTTGTTTATACCAACATTTAGGGGAGAGTCATTTCGATAAAGCTCAAGGGATGGTGACCTATAATTTACCCTCTCTCTTTTTTTAATGGTAAATAACACGCACCTAGTGAGTTTAGAACCTATGATCTCACATTTCTCTCATTCTTATCAAAGAAAGGGCATTTTAGCTAAAGCTTAGTGGCAGATGAAAAGTAACTTAGAAAATATTACAAATTAGGGATAATTCCAAGGCCCTTTGATGTCATTGAAAAAGATTCTGTTCTTCTATTCCTCAAGTATTTTGTCGTAATAGAAAAGAAAGTAGCCCGTGACTTTGGAATAGATTCAGGTTAGGCGTAGCTCACTTTCTAATGTCCCAAATGGGAAAACTGATGCATTTAGCATTTGAAACTGGATAAGTACTTAGGTTAGGTGAACTACACGTGGAAAACTACGGGGGGTCACAATCAAGAGCATTTTGCAGTTGGGTATTAGATAATAATGCGTGTTCTTCTATGTTAGTCATGCCTTTTGACTAGTCTAATATGTTTGTGCTTTTAACTTTTTCCCATGCTTAGTCAAATTTTCCTAACAAATTGAATGTGACATCAATGTCATCTTGGTTTAGGCTGGGAGTCCATGTTGCCCTTGTGATGTTGGGGTGAAAAATGAGATCAGATGTGAGGTAATATCTATCAAAGCTCTGAACTTGTACCCAAAAAAACACAAAAGAAAATGAAGTGAAAAAAATAACATGGAGTAGCTGAATGATTATAGAGATACTTTGTGTAGGTAGACTGGTTGGTTGGTTGGTTGGTTAGTTTTAGCAGTTAATGCTAGTTCTTGTGTTTTCCTGCCAAGCAGGCTATATT
Organism: Quercus gilva; assembly: GCA_023621385.1. Taxonomy (NCBI): domain Eukaryota; kingdom Viridiplantae; phylum Streptophyta; class Magnoliopsida; order Fagales; family Fagaceae; genus Quercus; species Quercus gilva. The sequence goes on along the minus strand of CM042479.1, from coordinate 18,956,016 downwards.
TTCTGTGTGGTTTGAATAACATTAATTTTAAGAAAAAAGAAGAAGAATAAGAGGGATCATAATTCATAAAGATGCTTTGCGGTGTTGATTTTCTCTTCTACCTTGTTAGTCTATAAGCATCTCCAATTATGAAAATGAAAAGTCAAGGCCTCACATGCCTAAGTGGAGATATGCAAGCTTTTGACCCTTTTATTGTCAGCTCAACACGTGGACAACATTACACCCGAATTCTCTCACGATTGATATAACAAGCTTTTTCTTATTAGCTCATAACTGGAGTGGAAATGAAACAGAAGGGTGATGTAGTACTTGGTCATGGGGCAGTAGCATAACAAAATATTTGATTATTCAAATTTCAACATGTGGGTATTTGAATTTTAGATGAACAAGTTAACCCGAGAGAGCGAGTATATGTGGGAAAGCAAAGGAGGTGGAGGGAAGAACCTTTGCTTTGCATGTCACAAATGCTTTGTTTTGCGTCACATATGACGTTTCACTCACGCTTTAATTCAGCCTATATTTTGTGCATGAAAGTTAAAAGTGAAGGCCATTGTGGTCAGAGTAGACCAATAAATATCCAAATTCTTTTGAAATCTTAAAGGAGGAGTTTGGGATAATCATCAGCTTTTGGTCTTACTCAATTCTTATGCTTCCAAGACCTAATTATCTTTACAACCATTTTGTCTTTTCTATCTTTTGTCCTAATCCAAGATTTCACCCATTGCTGAGCTACTTTGTTTTCATTGTGCAAGTTTAGCAAATTTTTTTGTTGTTAATTATTTGGGAAAACCATGCCGTGCTCAAAATGACTGCCAACAAGTGTTACAAGAGAAGAAAAGTTGACGGATACTTCTATCCTTTTATATATATATATATATATATTTCCAGCGTCTTCTTGGCTATTAGTTCAAACCATTTATGCTTTAATATTAATGCTGCTAAAACTTCAACCAAGTTATTTTTGACAATCCACAAACTACGCCATTGGCTGTTGTTTGAAATTGTCAAAACCCTTTATCAAAAACAAATAATAAATATATATAATTATTGGTCAAAACCCAAAGATTGCATCATGGTAGGGAGGCAAATATGCATTACTGCTTGGTCTTTTGGTTTGAGATGTTGGGACAAAACGCTGTGCATTAAGTTAATAACACCGTGGTTTAGAATGAAGCCTCATAATTTATTGATTATTTGCAGCAGGATCTGGTGAGGGATGTGACTAATATATATATTAATTTGTGGTTTAGAGGTTTGAAACTTGTCTTTGTGAGAACCATTCTTTGTTTGGTGTCTGTTACTATGATGACCAAATCGGAAATTACAAAGTGTACTTTGCTGCTGCTGCTGCTCCTCCACATCCCACGTGTGTGTTTGTTAACATAAAATTAATCCGAGGATTTACTATTGTTGTACTTTGTCGTGTTTTCTTCCTACAAGATCCATACAATGAATGTTAGTTTACAAAGCAGATCATATATTAGTATTGATTAAATTAAATTAATGTAAAGAAGGTATTATTCGTGCATGCTTGGAATATTTTGGTCAAAGTTGCAACAAGATAATACCTGCCACGCTTCAATCACTAATTAAGCTTTTAGGTGTGAAAGCTAAGCTGGCAAATTATAGCTTTGATTTCGTAGCTTAGTGCACCAAAACCAAAGAAAAATATCCACTTAATTCCAAAAAGCAACCTCTACGTAAATCTATTGGTTATGAAGGGCCATGGGATAAAATTTCATGTTTGAGTGGGTCCCACATGACTTCATTGAGTTTGTGTTTTTTTGTTTTGTTTGTTTTTAAAATTAACCCATCTTCATAACATTAACACCTCAGCAAGAAGATCATAGGCTCGTCCCAAAGTATATGGGACTAAATTGTGAGTAGCACTATTATATTAATATCTCGTTTTATTACATTGATATTCCAACAAGAAAAGGACTTTTATTTTGTGGACTTAATCAAAAGTAGCATGACATAATTGAGTCGGTAAAACGGGAAGGAACATTGTTATTATTATTAGTAAGTACTAACCATGCCAATTTATATTTTTTTTTTGGCCAGTATGGTTTGGCAATTGGAACTTGGTAGTATCCTTTCCATACAAAAATTTGGAATGGTGCACGAATCTCTCCCAGTGGAAAAAAGCATACTATGTTTCCTCTATATGCAAATTAAATCAAACTCATATGCCATCCACCTAATGTGAGTGTTGATGCTACGTGTAGCGGAAACACGAAGTATTGCCTTCTCGTTTGTCCTACAAGATGGCTAATCAATCTCAACTCTTCTATTAGAGCATCGTGTGTTTTTTTACTTTTCACCCAATGATAGGGTGCATACAATAACTCTATAACATCAACAATTTTAACATCACTGCGCACCCTTGATGATTAATAAACTAAACATTATTTAAGTGATATTTAAATACACAAAAGATGATTTAAAGTTTTCAGCTGAGGGCCTCAGATTGTATTGGGTCGGCCTTAAAGGCAAAAACCTGAGTACCCGGGAAGCCAATTACTAAGAATATGGAAACTAGAAATTGGAAGATAGATGACACAAAGTGGGTTCAGTAGTGTTTGGTTAAATGGTTCAACTCACATGGATAACTTGTTTTAATTTTTAAAAGCAATATGCCGTTAGGACCCCCACGTGGATTGGAATATTCCAAATCATGAATGAAGTGAGTTGAATGATGATCTCAACTCACTAAGTCTCAAAATTTCTAGGATCACGACTTAATCCACAATTTTTGTCACAACCATTTACATAGCAAAATTGTGAGTTGGGAAAAAATAAATGAGTAAGTCTACTACCATAACAATTTTCATAATTTTGGCCACAATTTACTTGTGTCAAGTTGTAAGTGGTGGAAAAAAATAATGGATTCATAATCTTACTGCTCATAAGTCACCATGTGAACTAGTTGTGGCAAAGCTGTTAAAATTGTTGTAATACTAGATTTATTAGAATATATATATATATATATATATATATATATTATCAAGTTTATGTAAAAATGATAAACAATCAATCACAATTTGTAACATATAATATAATATATAATAAAATAACTGTGGCAAAAATTACAACAGTACGCTCACTAAACCTTGTTCCTTGGAGAAAGTTGGGCCCATAACCATACAGCTTCTGACACACTCTAATCCGGTTTAGTTACACCATCCTTGGTTTCTTCTGTGATTTTCCATCCAATCTTAATCACCATCCTTTCTTGATCCATCAACTCCAGAATACACAATTGTCTGTTTCTCTTTCTTTCTTCTTCTTCTTCTTATTTTTAATCTTTTTTATGCTGGGTTTCTGTTTCTCCTTTTATTTTATTTTTTGGGGTTTCTCTTTCTCCTTGTTGTTGCTTCTCTTCAATATGCGGCGTAAGTATCGCAAATTCTATAACTATTGTGGTGATGAGCTCATTGCCGAATGGTAGTAAAATATTTTGTCTATCATTGAGACTATTATATTAACTATCACTATTACTATCACTGTATAACTACTAGCCACCTTACAAGGATGTGAAATTTGTTATCAATTTTAACGTGTCTTTAGACTTATTGTTGTATTTGAAAATTTTTATCTTATCTTTTAATAAAATATTATATAAAATAAATAACCTGATATAGAATTTTTAAAAAAATAAGTATATAAAATAAAAATGATAAACTTGATCTTATATTAAAATAGAAAAAAATATATAGTTGTATAATATCCCCCAAGGCTCAAATAGTGTTAAAACCATATAGATCTAACCTTAGACTCTACTGCTCCTATATTAACCTCTAGGTTTCATCACACAATAAAGATGTCATCTTCTAAGACTTTAGACTTTATATCGTGAACATGCATGATGCATCAAACTGAACTGACGTTGTCACAAGGAAAGTAGTAAAAATAAATAAATCAGTAACGGTTGTCAAACATAAACTGAGGGCATGATGATGACTAGAACAGTAGCACAGTAGCACGCATGCGCTTTGCCAAAAACTATGTTTGTGGGGGGCCGAGAGTAGGTGTCATGTTTTCATACGAAGAAGATGAATAAATTAACCCTCATCTCATCATCAACCAACTTTTTGTGTTGTGTAGCTTCTCACCTCAGCCGCCATATCTTTCCTTTCCATACTAATCTACTACTCCTGTCCTATACGTGAACGTGAACACTAAATAATAATGCGAAATAAACGACAAAAGAGTTGGACAGAATTCAAACCAATGGCTTAGCATTAGCCACCAGACTAAACTCTACCTTACTCTTCTTCCTTTCTTCTTTATTCAAACTCAAACTCGTTAATAAGGCGTTCGCATTTTTCTTTCTCCTTTATTCAAACCGGTTATTAAGTATCAATTTATACAAAAATTTATGTCTATTTTAGTATAAGATAATTTTTTTTTTTTTTAATTTACACAATTACTTTTCAAAAATACTCACATTAAATTATTTATTCTACATATATACTATTTTATTTAAATGATTCATTTTCATTTTTTTTATTATTATCTTCATAAAAAGAGAAAGAGTGAGAGAGAAAATCTAATGAAAGCAAGAGGTGAGAGAGAAAAAAAAAAAAAAAAACTTACAAAACTGTAATAATTATGGGTATTGGTTAATGTAGGAGGTTATTGGAAATAATTAGGTAAAATGTGGGGTTTTTTTTTTTTCATTTTATATAAACTGATTAAAATGTTGTTAATCAATAGTTACACACGAGCGTGCGTTTAAACTAAAAAGATGTGTGTAGTCTCCAGCTGGCAAATTTAAAGGCACACAAAAACAAACAAAGGCGGGCCCAGGTTGCTTATAAAGAAGTGGGGCCCATTCTGAAAATGCAACTGATTCATATTCCTAACATAACATGACTGACTACATCCCCCCTTGGCCTTGGCCTTGGCCTAATCTCTTTTCCACATACCGACAAATTCCCACAACCATAAAACCCCTTCCCATCTTCACCTCCCAAAAATTTCAATTCTCCTCTCTTTCCCTTCTTTAGAGTTTTGCCTACATACAAAGGCATAGGCATACTCAATTGTTAACTTACTTACTTGCCTACCTTTTGGCCTGTTTTAGAGTACCTCTTCTTCTTCTTTTTTGTTTGTTTCTATTTAATTGTTTGAGTTTTTAATATCACCATAGCATTCATAGTCCCATTTGGCCTAAACAGAACCATGAAGAACCCACAAACACCTCTGCCACCAGGCTTTAGGTTCCACCCAACAGATGAAGAGCTCATTCTTCATTACCTAAGAAAAAGAGTGGCTTCCACACCCTTGCCAGTCTCCATCATCGCTGAGGTTGATATCTACAAGTTTGATCCATGGGAGTTGCCAGGTTTTTGTCTTATATATTATATTCACCCTTTTCCTTAAATTCATGTTGTAAAATACATCAACTGACATCTTCTAATATTTTCAACAAAACGTAGGAGTTTAGAGTTTAAATTCTTCATCCTCATGTCAAGGTGATAATCTTAATATATATATATATATATATACACTAACATAGAAGGGTCTTGTTTATGTGTTTTTTTAAATCAGAAAAAGCTGCGTTTGGTGACAAAGAGTGGTACTTCTTTAGTCCAAGAGACCGCAAGTACCCAAATGGTGCCAGGCCAAACAGGGCAGCCGCTTCTGGGTATTGGAAAGCAACTGGTACAGATAAAACCATATTAACATCAACAGCAACAGCTGCAAGAGGAGGAGGAGGAGGGAACCTGCAAAACATTGGTGTGAAGAAGGCCCTTGTGTTCTACAAAGGAAGACCACCAAAGGGAATCAAGACTAACTGGATCATGCATGAATATCGCCTTGCTGAACTCCCCAACTACACTTCCAACAAACCTATCAAGCTCAAAGATACATCCATGAGGGTGAGCTACCCTACTCAATTATTATATTATATTATATTAAATATATCTTTATTAATTCTCTATAATCATTCAAGCCAGTTTTGGGGCATTTCAGGATGTTCCATCTATTTAAAAAAAGCTTCTGTTATCTTGATTCGTCACGCTGTAGTTAAGCAAAGTCATCTACACATAGGACAAAGCACCCGAGCCACAAAGTTTTATCTCTATCCTTAACTTTGAAAATATTGATAAATACACATAAGCAAAGGTGGCGATAAACTTTACAATATAAGATTTTTTTTGTGATTTCATAATTATTTATATTAAAGTCGTGTGTAAAAAACCCAAAAAGAATAACAGAGAAAATATGAAACTAACGCAAACAAAAGAATCTTACTAATGATGTGATATATCATATATAGCGTGCAGACAAAGTAGTTTGTTTGTTTGTTTGTTTTTTTTTTTTTTAATCTTGAGGGAATGGTAGATGTTAAAGAAAAAGTAGGTTTAAAAGAAAAGATTCTACATCATTCAATATGGAAATTTTTTACTATTTTGTTAGGTTTGTCCTATTGAGTTTAGAAATAGTTGCATCCTTTTCAATTCTTCCAAATATGAACTCAGTGTTCGTTCTAATATTTCTTGTTGGCTAGTTCTATATATAGGCCTAGCTAGCTAGCCCAGGTGTGAGGCTACAAATGCACCCAATTTGATTAAAGCGTGTGGTCTCACCACCAACCAGTTTGAATGAATACGGGGCCATTGACTACATGCAAGTAGTTCTAATTTGAATGGTGACCCTAAGGCCTAATTAATTATAATGGAGTGCATAATTGTGAGGTTTTACTAAGTAGTTGTAGCTATTAAAGTGTGTACTGCAACTAATAAAACTGTTTCATTTGAGGCCTTTTGCAGTTAGACGATTGGGTTCTTTGCCGGATCTACAGGAAGTCCAATGCTTTACCTCCAATAACAGTAGCAGCAAGTGATCAAGATCAAGAAGAAGATGAACAAGAACATGTTATCCGAGATACCATTTTACCAAGCTTGAAAAGTCCTGTTGGTCACAACAGTACTCTCATGCCCCAGAAATCTTCTTCTTTCTCAAACTTATTGGATGCCATGGACTACTCCTTACTAAGTAGTTTATTATCAGACAACCATTGCTGGAACACAACAGGATTCGAATCAACATTCAACAATGGGAGTCTAGACCAGCCTTTCTTCAATAACTCCATAGCATCTGGTAGCAGCAGTGAAAACTATATGTTTCAAAAACTTCCTCAACTGAACTCTTCGGCTCCAAACATGGAAAACCAGCTCAAACGCCAGCATTCCAACTTAGATCATGAGGACATGTTATACCCATCCAAAAAATTCATGAGTTCTTGCAGTTTCAGTAACAGCACCAATCAATCCGACATCCCTCAGTACAATATACTCAACCAGTCATTATTCAATCAGCAGTTACTTTTGAGTCCTCATCTCCAATTTCAAAAATAAGGGGGGAAAAGTAATAAACTGGATAGAAGGATGTCAATTGGGTATGGAATCAAAAGAAGAAAAAAGATAAATTCTTAAATCTTAAGTCAAAAGATTATTAAAAACAATTTCAAAGAAGTTATGAAATCATACATGATTTTTGTAGAGGATGTAATGCTTTGATTGGTAGCACGTACGAGTCATACCTGTAAATAAGGTATTTGGTTTGATTTTCCATAATTAATATGATTATTTTCTTCTCTCTTTATTTTGGGACTTTTTCATTATTATTATTTTCATTAATAAGTGTAGTGATACAATCTTTCTTGAAGAAAAAAAGTTTAGAGATACAAAAGTCTAACAACTTTAGTGCATAATAAAAATCAAGTTGGTAGTGGATTTATGTGAAATGTACCACTCTAATAAAAACATGTTAATTTAATAAGTTGTTAAGAACTTGACACTTCTTGGTGTTCATAATATAGAAATTCAAGGTTCAAATTCTCACAGTACCAACTATCAATTTATCAACAACAAAAAAATTATGAAAAAAGTTATGTTTCCTAACAATGCTTTTTTAGAGTTTCATTGAGCACACATTGGCATGTCCGGCTCTAGGCCTAAGCCTCAAAAGCCACACTCCCATTACAAAAATACATGTTTAAAAAATAAAAATAAAACGTTTTTTTTTTGTATTTTTCTCATCTTCCAGAGGACCTCCAAAATATGAGACAAATATAAAACCAAACTTGATTAAAAACTAAAATATTTGACAAAACAAAAAGTTTTATAAATGTCAAATAATCAATAATGAATAAATTCCCGTAATATTTTAGCTTTAATTTTATTAACCAATGCCCTACATGGTAAACTTAAACCATGATATTGGAGTCTCTGTATAAAATTACTTAATTTAGTTAGTATTAAATCATCAAATTATTCTTGATTTAGTTAACATTAAATAATTAAATTTATTTAATTGATATTTATATAATAAAAAAAAAAAAAAAAGTTCTATGTAAAATTCTTCCCTTCTACTCTAACTAATTCAAGTTGACAGTAATTATTGCTCCACTTCAATTGACTAATAGCTTGTTTGGACGAAGGGGGAGTAGAGATGAGTAAAGTAAAGAGAGGGAGAGTAAGTTAAATTACTTTATTTGGATTTTTTTTAAGGGAGGAGGGGGAGGGGTTCTAACTACTTCTAAGCCCTCATTTTTAATTTCTCCAAATTGGAGAGATTTGGAGTGAGAGTAAAGTATAGAAATGATTAACCAAATGAATTACCAAAATTACCCTTACCATATTAACAAAATTACAAAATATAAAAAAAGCTAATTATTCCCCTCCTCCTTATTTAATTTTAAAAATATCAAACAAGGTGTAGGATAACTATTCTCCTCTACTCTTCTTCCCACTACTCTCTTTTCCTCTACTCCCCTCTACTCTCCTTTCCCTCCAAACTTCCAAACATAGCATAAGAGTTTTGCGTACTGATGATTATTGATATCATTTTAAACCTTGGTTTGATTAAGAAGTTTCAATCTTGACTTTGAATCTAGAAAATCATTTGGTGATTTTTCTCTCAGTTATACAAGTTACAGTGTTAGTAGCTTACCTCATGAATACACAAAAAGGAAGGGAACCCAAGAAATATTTAAGGAAAGGTTGCTACCTCCGCATTAAAATGCATTACAGCTACTTTTCTGGCCGCATTTATGTGGAGAAGACCACTGAACAGTGCTTCCTTAGCTACCGCAACTCACAGAGAGCCAGAAGGAGTGTCTGATGGGACAGGCATTCAAGTAAAGATTTAGATAATCAACAAGTGTAAAATCATGAAGGTCTAAAGGAGATTATATAATGTGAGAGACCCTCCATGGGAGAGGGATCGGAAAAATAGAAAAAGAACACTGTAGTCACCAGAGTTATACTTGTAATCAGTTCCATTGATCTATACTAAGAGTTGCCTCCTCAGACAACACATTCACCCAAGCTTACGTGCATTGTTCTTGAATAATTGTCTTTCAACCCCATCCTAGCCGTTGTTAGATTCACTAAGGTCTAGTTCTTTAACCCATTTTCTACAAATTTATTATATTGGGCTTATTAACCCACAATCCCATACATATTGGGCTTGGGCTGTAAACTGTGACCCAATAATATCAATTTAAAAGCAATAATGAATAATAAAGTGAATTCATGACTATTAAATAATGTTTGGAAATTACAATACATATCCAAAATAAGAATATTTATTAATTTTCAAATGCATTTTTACTATTAGAGTATGAATGTTCTCTTTATTTTATGAAAGGGTATTCGATTCCTCTTGCTTTCGCGTCCTAGTCATATCCTGCAATTTTTTTTATTTTAAAAAGGACACAGTCAAGACACGCATGTAGAAGTATCTTAGGCATATCATGTGTCCGACATGGGTACAACACCCTTAATCAAGGACGGGCGCAAAATTTTAAGTTAGTGAAGACCAAAGTATAAAGAAAAAAAAAAACTCAAAGTAGGTATCCATATAGTATTAAAAAATTATAAATACTCAAAATTATTATTTCTAAATATATTAAAATGCAATCATTTACCAACAAAGACAAACAAAAACAAAATAATGTCTTTTTTTAATACTAGGCTGACTATGATTTTTATTATTATTATTATTATTATTGAAGAGCATTCACATTGGCGGTGCTAAAAATTTTAGCTTTTAACATCTCAAATAGTTACTTTATCTATTTTACCACCTCACTTTATGATACACCCAATATCAAATGTTCTATTTTTTTTTTTTTTTTATAACTTCATTTAAAATAATACAAACAGATTATTAAAATAATAGAGGAAATGAGAGAATTTGAGTTTTTTAATTGAATGAAGAGATATAATCTTAATAAAATAAAATAAAATATTTTATTTTTAACAATTTGCTACAGTCAAGTGGTATTTATATCAGTTTACTGTAGTCGCAAAAAATTTAGCTTTAATTTCTCCAATAACACATGACTTTTTGGTTTTTTGGTAGTAAAATAGTTTTTTTTTTTTTTTTTTTTACTAAAATACAATCATCATTGTAAATATTTTTATTGTTTTTGTTAAATTTTTTGGTTGGATAATTACTATTTGAACTAAACTAGTTAGATTTATTGTGAAAAAAGATGGGCTAAAATTTTGGAAATGACCTAACTACAAAAATAAAAAATATTATTAAAAAAAAAAATTGGACCCAAAGGAGGCCCAGGCCCCATGGCCCCTCCTGAGTCCGTCCCTGCCCCGAATAAAGTGTCTGCTTCATAGTCCTTTGGTGAGAACAAGCTGATGGACGCCACCATGATATATTATTGTTTATTACAATTTTAGATTAATATTTATAAAATGAAAATATGTTACTCCAGTAAAACAATAATATTAATCATATAATTCTTAAAAAATTATACTTGAAAGAATGTTAAGAAATGTTCTCAAAAAGTGTAAAATATGTAAAATTAAATATATATATATATATATATATATAACATTTAAAATATATATATTTTAAGAAATTTGACTAAAATATAATGTCATTTTACAACCTTATCATGTGTTGTCACCAAACAAATAAAAAGAAATAATTATTCCGTTCTAACTTATTGTATTCTTTTCAATACTTATTTCTATTACACTATAATCACTACATGCCCTTAGTATAAAAAATTTTTAAAAAAAATTGCAAAATGATTGTTTCTTCATTAAAGTTGTGTTTATCTATTAGAGTGTATTATTATTATTTTTTTAGTAATCTGGAAATTTATATATATTAATGCCAAATATATCACATGCCAATGAAAAGATTTTTTTTTTTTTTTTTTTTAAGAAGGCTTAGATTGTAACAATTTTAATGCCATAGGGTTGAGATTGATGCAATTGAAATTTAATATTTCAATTTGAAATAGAGGTAAAATATTGTGAGTTCTTTTTAATGTAATTACCTCAAATAAAAATAAAAATAAAAATAAACTATATCAACCTCTCTCTTTATGCTTCACAAATGACATTCCTCCCAAAACTATTAACAAAAGGACTCTTTTTTGAGTTTGTATAAATTAATACAAAAAATAAGTATATATCCTTTCATATAATGAGTATCTTTATAGAATATTTCATTTTAAAAAAATAGGGTTATTCCATCAATATTTTTTAAGATTTGGGCTAGTGTCAACTAGATCCAAAATTTTTAAATTTGACCAATTTAGTCCCTAAAGCCAACTTAAGAGCAATCGCACCAGTCTGTGTAAAATATTCTATTTATTTTAGTATAAAAATCTATTTTTTCTATTTTACACAGTTACCTTTCCAAAATATCCACAGGAATTTTTCTATTTTAGAAGATATTTCAATAAAATATTCATTTTTCATTAATTTTTTATTATTTTTTCTAATTGTCATAATTTTTTAATTGAAACTTATATTTAATGTGAGCCTTCATTGTAATTTGAAATTTGCTAAGTTTAATATAGAATAAAATTTTCAAGTTGCATTCCTTTTCAACAGCCATATGTTATAATAACAATTTTTTTCGGGAAATATCCTTTACACAATTTTTTTAGGGGTTTTCAGCAAAAAAAGAAGGGTTATAACAATTAAATTTAAGTGTATAAGAGTGCAGGAAGTGGAACTCTAGATTATGTTATGAATTGCTTTCAGCTTTCTGAATACTACCTTCGAGAATTTGCACTTTTTGGGCAAATTAAAAGTAAAACTACTGACAACAAATGCAGCACTCATTGAGGATTGTATTGTCTGCCCAAATTGAAGGATGGTACATGTAAGATAATGTTAAAATAAGATTTGCAAAACTACGGTGATCGGGCATATATGCACGGCTATTGTAGCAAGTGTGAATATACGCAAAGTTATGCAAGCATTGATGCGGGTCTATTTTATGTTATATTGTGTAAATTTTTACACATTTTGCATTTTACATACACTGATACAATTGCTCTAAGACAATTAATAAAATTGTCTAATAGGCCTAACAGTGTTTAGGGACTAAGTTGGGTTTTGGGAAAAAATTGTTTATTTTGAAAAGTCTTGGTCCTAGTTAGTATTAGCCCAAATCTCAGAGTACGTTAATAGAATTTACCCTAAAAAAATTTTTTACTCATTTATACAAATTTTTAGCAAGGGTGTTGTTTGTCCACAAAATTCAAGGCCACAAAGAGAGTTTCACTGTGAATTTGTTGCGTAAAATATAAATATCATTACTTCAAATTAGGGATTTGATGTGTTGTTTTAGAGATAAAAACTATATAGCCAAATCTTATATAATTTCTCTAAAAATAGTAAAATCACTACAACTTTATGGATATAGGTAAATTATCAAATCACATAATTTCTTGTGTCGTATTATTGCATTTATTTTTATGTTATTTTTCTTCTGTCTTTTGCTTCTTACATATATGAGAATTCATACATATTATTATTCCCAACAATTTCTGCCCATCACAATTAGTTATAAGGACCATGATGTGATGGTCCGGTAGATGTAGCAGCTAATTAACTCATAAATTATACAACCAAAAATCGTCATAACGCCTTTTACCTTGGCTTTTGTTTAAGGTTCAAGCCTCAACTGAAAAAAAAAAAAAAAAAAAAAAAAAAGCCTCAGCTGAACATTAGATGCCAAATATTTTGTTTAGGCTCCACGGTGGACCATAGGTTTCGTGAGTTATGTTCACATCGCAACAGCCATAATTCACTCCGTTGAATCCATCATGGGGAGTGAATATAAAACGTTTCATTTTAAAACATGAACAGTTTACCGTTTTCCTATTTGGAAAAATAGTAACGGTAACGAGTGTGAAAAATCTTTCTAAAATCCAAACATCTTGCGATCAAACCCATCTAGATTTTCCGGATTTCATTTTACTGATGTCATATGTGTTACGGACAAAATGGGCTTTTGCCTTTTTCAACTAAATTAATTAGCCTTATGCCCTCTTTCCCAAACTAATTAGGGAAATACCCCTCTTTTAAAACTCGATTTTTGATAAATTGAGTTATAAAAAAAAAAAAAAAAAATCTGGAACCCTATAACGGCGTTTTTAAGGACCTATAGTGACGTTTTCAAGACCTATAGTGCCGTTTTTTAACTCGACTTCCATTAAATCGAGTTATAGGCAATTTTTTTAATTTTTTTTACCTATAACTCGATTTCATATAAATCGAGTTACAAAACGCCACTATAAGTCTTGAAAACGTTACTATAGGTCCTTAAAAACGCCGCTATAGGACCTAACTCAATTTATCAAAAATCGAGTTTTAAAAGAGGGGCATTTCCCTAATTAGTTTGGGAAGGAAGGCATAAAACTAATTAATTTGGTTGAAAAGGGCAAAAGCCCATTTTGTCCTATGTGTTACTGCTTTTACACTAAATTAAAGAATAATAATCCTATAAAAAAAAGAATAATAATCATTAAATCTCCCATAAAAAAATTATCACTAAATACATAATATAATTTATATAGGGTTGAGTTCAAGTTACACATAATATAACTTTAAATAATGTTACACCACCCAATAATATATTATTGAATTAATATTTTGAAAATTCAACCATTAAATTACATATTCTATATGTTTTTAATATGTATGTCCATTTTCATATCAATCGGATGTTATTTACCATTTGATCCATAAACTCATTTTTTATACATTATTTTAAACTACAAAAACTTGAATTTTAACAATTGATTGATGACATGACTATTAATCTTTGATCACTTTGAAATTTTGCAAGCATGGAGAATATATGAAGATAATGTAATCTACCAGTGGATTTGTCAATATTTGTATTTAATTAAAAAATATTGAGTGATGCAACATTACTTAAAGTTACATCAGGTGTAACTTGAACCCAACTCATTTATATATATATATATATATATAAGATGGGTTTAAATTACACCTGGTGTAACTTCACAAGAGTTACACCTTTTGCGAACAATTGATTACTATTAGATCTAAAGGTAAAAAAAACACTCATAGTAGTATCATTATTACTCCCTAGAAATTATTAATTTAGGCATTAACTCTTCCTATTATTAATATAAAAAAAATAAAAAAAAACCCACAGCATTAACTCTTTTTTTTTTTTTTTTTTTTTTTTTTTCGTCCATATCATCATCTTCTTCCTCTTGTCTTTCTTTTTGCACTATACTTTCAGGCCTCCATCATGAATGGTGGTTGGAATAATTTCGAAAATCATATCTCAAGTCTTTTCTTCTTCTTAGACTCGTTGTTGGAAAAAATTTTGAAAATAACTCTCGAGTCCTTTTCTTTTTGCTACACTACAACAAAATATATTTTTAACAACGAAAATTAGTGAGGAAATATTTTTTGTCGCTAAAATACAGCTTTAGTGACGAAATATGAATTTCCTCACTAATAATGACAAAATTATAACATTTAGCGACGAAAAATAAGTTTCGTCACTATTGTGATCTGAAAAAATGGGCGCCAGTGGAGGGAAACTTTAAAGCTAGTTTAATTAATCTATAGCGACGAAATATTTCGTCGCTAAAAGTTGAAATTTTTAGTGACAAAATATTTCATCACTGTAGGTGTAGGGTCACGAATTTTTGGTCCAGGCCCAAAATTTTGTTTGAACTATGGTTTAGTGAGCCCAAGACAATGAATTTGTAGAGAGTGGGCCTAAGAGTTAGGTTTTAATGATTTGTGTTAATGGCTAGGTAAGAATTTTATGATAATCGAAAGTGAGTAGCACATAAAGCTTCACAAAATGGCTATCCGAGAAGACTGGATAGGATTCAATATAAGAATTATGAACTTTCATACCACCCTTAGTGCTACAGTAATTCTCTCTTCCCCTCTTCTTCCTATTTTTTCCGTCCCCCTATTATGGGAGATTTTTTACATTTATATAAGTCCTTTCAGGCCATCCTGATCTTACACTTGTTGCCCATCTAGATCCTCATTTGAGTACATGTCCCATCAAATATCTTCTTTTGTTATCTGTTAGTGGCAGTAGCTAAAGGTTGTACTGTTCAGGGGTCTCCTCCCCATAAATGCGGCCAGAAGAGTTGGTGCAGTGCATTTAATGCGATGGTAGCAGCTTTTCTTTGAGATATTTCCATATTATTATCTCCTTTGTACGTGGCTGAAGTTCATCCTTATCATTCTAACTCCCTGATCAGTTACCTAAGTCATCCGAGCACTTGCTTGATTGAGACTCGTCCTATCCGAGAAGGACAACCTCCTCGGACTATAGTCTTCTCTCCTCTCCTTGCGTGATCCTTCATTTCGTGGCCTCTTCTAATTATTCATTGCTCCTTAGACGTATCCATGAACAGGGCCTAAGGCCCAGTATACAATTTTGGGATCCTACCCCCACAATAGCCCCTCAAAATTTTAATTTTTTCCTCGTATCCGAGGAAGAAAAATGGGATTTTGACTTGCTTTCGAAAAGAGGGTTATAAATGTAAAAGTACCTGAGTTCGCACGTGTAGGAGCATAGTTTTAGGCGCTTCATTATTGCTACTGACGTTTTGGCATTTACGAAGCGCCATTAAATGCTTTAGGCGACGTTTTGCCCTTTGCATCCAACGGTGGCGAATTGATCCAGCAGCTGGTATTTTTCCACAGGATTTGGGCGAGATAACTCCCACCCACTTTTCGTCTTCTATATAAAGTCCTTAGGGAATTAATTTTTTGTTTATCTTGCAAATTCTCAGGCATTCCAGCGATCTTCAGCACTTCACCACACAAAGCATCCTAAGTTATTAGCCTCCTTTAGTCGTTTTTCCAATAATCTTCGTGATTTTTCCCTAAATACCTTAAGAGGTTGTAGCACATCTTGGTTTGTGTAAGTTTCAACTTACTTGAACCCTTCCTTTCTCCTCAGCCAATCTTCTCGGCCCTCGAATTTTCATTATTTCAATCGTTGATTTTAGTCACTCCCCTTTAGTCTATAAAAGATGGGTAGGTTTGAGCACTTAGTGGATTCCCTTGCCAAAATAAAGGCCTTCAAGGCGAAATATCACATACCCCAGGGGGTCAACCTCTGTTACTGCCCTATAGAAGGAATAAGAACTGACAGGGAGGAGGGAGAGGTTGTTATCCCCATGATAGCTTTTATAGAGGGGGGAATGACCCTCCAAATGGGTACTGTGACTAGAGATTACCTTTTTAACCATAGGTTATGCCCCCACCAATGCGCACCTAACCTATTTAGGATTTTGGGTAGTGTTAATGCTCTGAATGAGCACCTGGGTCTACGGCTCACATGTCATGATGTGGTGCACATGTATGAGTGCCACTCCCAAAAAAGTGCCGGGTACTATCTCAAATCCCGCTCGGACGTGGTAAGGATGATTTCATGTCTACCCAGGTCAAATAAGGGCATGAAAGATGATTATCTTATAGTTTTAGGAGCATGGCATGATGGCGTTCACTATCTCGTCCGAGTGGGGAAGCCAGGTGGGATACCCTAGGATTAGGTTCCCTAGCAATAGACTTGAACTCAATCCTTCAACCCCGTCTTGTTTCCTTTCTTTTCAGTCTTTTAAGATTATGGCTTTCAGTTGTTTAACCGACTTTTCCCTCGGCTGTGTTTGCAGATAGAAGGCACGTAGCCCCCAGGTTGAGCTTGACCAGCGTTCAGGCTCTTAACTACCTGTTGTGATCCGAGATCCTTGTCAGCGAAGACAGGCAATTAAGGGTTGTACACCTAATACTGGACTTTAAGCCTATCTCGGACGCATTTTTGGACGTCGCCAATGCCATAAGAGTAGGAGATCACCAGATACATCAGATTGACGTGTCTCGGCCCAATTTTTTGGCACCAGACGATCTTCCTCCAGTACCATTTCCGATCCCAGTGGGTGTTCCCCTGGTCATCGCGGCCATTCAACTTCCTCCTGAAGCCCCAGTGGTCGGAGAAAGGGTCGCTTCTTCAACCTCCTCATTAGATAAAGAGATCGATAATTTCTGCCTCGTAGCAGAAGAGGCCAAAGCGGCGCAAGAAATCTCGAGAGCTGAGGAGGAGTCTGACAAGTATTCAGCAATTCAAGCCCTATTTCTCGTTGTCACCATCCCAGACGACACTTCAGACGAAGAAGAAGAAAAGATGGTGCTGAACACGAAGAATAAAAGTCTGAGAGAGTTGATGAAAGGCAGAAATAAGGCTCCGGTGACCAAAGAGGCCGTCAAGGTGCAGCCCTCGGCGAACCTCCCGCCCCCTCCTAAGCTTCCACAGGATCTTGGGCTAAAGCCAATCCAAGATCTAAAAAAGAAAAGGCCGATTGAGGTATTAGAGGAGGGCGAGTTGCGGCCTTCATAGGGAAATAAGCAACAGAAAGTGTCTAAGAATAAGCGAGGTCAAAGGTCCTTACCTGTAAAGAGCCACGAAGATACCCACATGGCTGATGTGCACTAGCCACCGCACATATGGTCCCCCAAGTTGGAGGTAGATGGTGCTTCTAATGCCTGGGATGCTTCAATCCAAAGCTACCAAGGAGGGCAGGCGGGTCATATCGCTGAAGCCTTGGAGTAGCCACTTCTTTTACCAAAAGATATGGATGCTTACAGGCGCTTCAGCCAGCCAGAGCTTTTCCTGTCTCTCAAAAGGGATTTGGTCATGGTAAGCTGCTCGATCAAGCTTTTTAATAGTTAATTATTTTTATCTTCTTCTTCTTTTTTTTTTTTTTCTTTTTTTTTTATGGAGTTTTTCTGTTCTCACCATGCAGCTTGCCCAACAGGTTTATGTGGATGAGGAGTGGGTCCATGATGCCTAGAACAAAACAAAGATGGAGGCAGAGTCTCGTGCTAAGGTTGAGAAAACCTTGGGTAAACTGAAAGAGGACTACATCAGGCAGTTCGAACATCTGAAAGAGGCGATCAAGGCCAAAAATAGCGCTGACGCGGGCCTTAAGACAGCTGAGAGGCAGGCCGAAGATCAACGCAAGCAATTGTACATAACTGAAATCAATCTGGCCACCGAGAGGCAACTTGTGGAGGATCTTCGTGCTGAGCTTCAAAGGGTCAAAAACGCATCTCAGTTGCCCAAGGAAGAGGCCGAGGTGGAGAAGCGAGCGGCATACAAACTTGGGGTGGAGGAGACTCAAGTAAGGTTGACAGAGGAACTATCTTCAGTGTGTAGAGAATACTGCGAGATATCTTGGGGGAAAGCCATTGACGCTGCAGGAGTTCCTCCAGATTCTGACTTAAGGCGACCTGAGAGCATCTATTATGACCCAGAAATTCGTGAGCTCCCAGTCCTGACTCCTCTCATCCTGAGCAGGCTCCACTGGTATCCGAGTAGCATATTGTGCCCGAAGCCCTTCCTCCTACTCCTTCGAACGAACCTAAAGATCTTACAAAATCTAAGGACCAAGCCCCCAATGCTGTTGTCTCCCAGCTAAGTCAAACCGTTGACCCCTCAAGGTCTAAAACAAAGGCTTAGATGTCAGGCTTTTTTATTTTATTTTTTTTTTATTATTATTTTTTTTAACAGTTGTAATATACTCTTTCTTCAGTTAATGGATGTACTTTTTGCCTACTCTTGTTTCCTCTATTTTCTTTGTTAACAACAATACTTTGTTAATGACACTAATAATTTAACTTCATATTGACAAGAATTAGGTCGTATAATAATTGGTACACCACTTCAATTGGGTCTCGTTTAGCATGATAGGGTTTATGTTTAAACACTTAGGAAAAACGTCATAGAGTGCTAACTAACTCAAATCATCTAGTCCGAGGACTACAGGCATGATAGAGTTTAAGTTTAAACACTTAGAAAAAATGTCATGGAGTGCTAACTAACTCAAATCATCTAGTCCAAAGACTACAGACATGATAGAGTTTAAGTTTAAACACTTAGGAAAAACGTCATGGAGAAAAATATGAAGGTTTTACACAACATATATTGATTAATAGTAATATCATTTCAGATTATTTACATTCCACGGCCGTGGTATCACATGCCTATCCAGGTCTTCTAGAAAGTAGGCTCCGATGCTAGCTCCCGCAGTAATGCGGTACGGTCCTTCCCAGTTAGGTCCTAGTTTTTCCCATGCTGGGTTATTTGCAGCACCCAAACTTTTCTCAATACCAAATCACCAGGGGCCAACAGTCTCAGCTTCACGTTGGCGTCATAATCCCATTTGAGCTTGTGTTGATAGTATGCCAACTGGACCATGGCATTCTCCCTCTTTTCTTCAATCAGGTCTAAACTTTTCTCCAGTAGATTATTTTTCTCGTTCGGATTGTATAGGCTAGTCCTCAAGGTTGGGAGGCCAGTTTCTAAAGGAATGACAACCTCAGCACCATAAGTCATTGAGAATGGGGTTTCTCCAGTAGACCTACGAGGAGTAGTAGACCTACGAGGAGTGGTCCGATACATCCAAAGGACATGTGGCAGTTCTTCCACCCATTTGCCCTTTGTGTCGTCCAGTCTATTCTTTAGTCCATTCACTATGACCTTGTTGACAGCCTCCGCTTGCCCATTTCCTTGGGGTAGGCAGGGGTAGAGTATCTATTGGTAATTTCTAGCTCACTGCAATATCTTCCGAACGCCTTACTGTCAAATTTTAGGCCATTGTCCGAAATGAGGGTGTTTGGGACCTCAAATCGTGTAACAATGTTCTTCCAGAAAAATATTTTGGCATCAACATCTCTGATGTTTGCTAGGGACTCAGCCTCCACCCATTTGGTAAAGTAGTTTGTGCCAACCAACAGGTACCTCTTGTTTCCTGCTGCTTTGGGGAGAGGACTCACGATGTCCAAGCCCCATTATGCGAATGGCCATGGGCTAGACAATGGATTAAGGACCCTCGCTGGCTGGTGTATGTTTGGCGTAAACCGCTGGCACTGATCGCATTTTTTCACATATTCTTGGGCTTTTCTTTGTATGTTCAGCGACCAATATCCTTGAGTGATAGCACGGTGTGCCAGGGATCTACCACTAGTATGACTGCTGCAAACTCTTCAATGAGTATTTCAGTTGCCTTGGGGTGCACGCATAACAAGTATGGCCCTGAGAAAGACCGTTTGTACAATTTCTAGTCCTCAGATAGCTAGAACCATGTAGCCTTCCTTCGTATCTTGTCAGCCTCAGACTTTTCTTCAGGCAGTGTGTCTTCTCTTAAGAATAGCACCATCAAGTCCATCCAACTGGGTCCTGCTCTTGCCTGATGAACTTAAACTGCTTCTCCTCGTGGATCTGTAGATCAGCATAAATGTTCCACAAGAATTACCCGAGGAAGGCATTTATCCGAAAAGGTAGCAAGGGTGGCTAGGGAATTAGCATGAGAGTTGCTGTTTCTGGAAATGTGCAACAAACAGAAAGACTCGAACTCCGATTGCAGATGCCTGCCTTGCCTCAAGTATTTCTGCATTCTTTTATCTTTCGCCTCGAATTCTCCACTCACTTGGCTGACCACCAACCTTGAATCCGAGAACACTTCTATTACCTTTCCCCCAATCTTTCTGACCATAGCCATATCCATTAGCAGAGCTTCGTATTTAGCTTTGTTATTCATTGCCCCAAAATCCAACCTCAACGACTTTTCAATGGTGACCTTCTGCGGGGACACAAGCACTAGCCCCACACCAGAGCCCTTATGGTTTACTGCACCATCGACGTATACTTCCCAAGGTGAAGGACCTTGCTGGGATATCAAGCCAATCGATTTTCCATCCATGTTGTGTGTTGGTTTTATTTCCTCTTCAGAAGGCTCTATAAATTCGGCCACCAAGTCTGCCAGGACCTGGCCTGTGACCGATGCATAGGGCATATATTTAATATCAAAGGCCTCTAGAATTGTCCCCCATTTGGCGATCCTCCCCGTGTAGTCAGCACACCTGAGTATTAGTTTATGTGGGAGTTGTGTGAGGACCACAATTGTATGTGCTTGGAAATACTGGGGCAGCTTCCTTGTACCGTGCACCACGGCTAGGATGGCTTTCTCCAAAGGTAGGTATCGCATCTCGGCCTCATGTAACGACCTGCTGACGTAATAAACTAGCCGTTGCACGCCATTGTCAACTCATATCAACACCAGACTCATAGCATGGAGGGCCACGGCGATATAGGCAAAAAAGACTTAATCTTTCTCGGGACTGGACATGACGAGAGGTCGAGAAAGGTAGTCTTTAAGCTGCTGGAAAGCAGAGGTGCATTCTTTAGTCCACTCGAATCCTTTCCATTTATTCAACAGCTAGAAGAAAGGTCGGCATTTGTCTGCCGATCGAGAAATGAAACGATTCAAAGCCACAGTCATTCCGGTCAATCTCTGAACTTCCTTTAGGTTTCGAGGAGGCTGCAAGTTGTTGATTGCTTTGATCTGATCGGGATTTACCTCAATTCCCCTATGGGTGACCATGTAGCCTAGAAATTTGCCTGACCTTACACCAAATGAGCACTTGGAAGCGTTTAAGCGCAACTTGTGTCTCCTGAAAACTTCAAAAATGTTTCTGAGATCCTTAATATGGTCAGGTATGATTTTGCTTTTCACCACCATGTCATCGATATAAACTTCCACGCTCTTGCCCAGCTGGGGCTCGAACATCCTTGTCATCATTCTTTGGTAGGTAGCTCTTGCATTCTTCAAACTGAATGGCATCACCTTATAGTGGTAGTTCCCGTTGGGGGTAACAAAAGCGGTTTTTTCCTGATCATCCAAGACTAGTGGTATTTGATAATACACTTGAAAAGCGTCCAGGAAACTCATCCATGGGTGGCCAACGGTAGCATCGACCAGTTGGTCAATTTTGGGCATGAGGAATAGATCTTTTGGACACGTTTTATTTAAATCTGTGAAGTCCACACACACTCACCATTTTTCGCTTTTCTTCTTCACCACTACGGTGTTAGCCAGCCATTCAAGATAAAACACTTCCTTAATTGCCCCAGCTCGTTTGAGTTTCACCACTTCTTCTCTGACAGCGTCTGCGTATTCCGTAGATGGGTGTCGGAGCGATTGCTTTTTAGGAATGATAGCTAGGTTAACGTTTAGGTGATGGCAAATGAACTCTGGGCTCACTCCTGGGGCCTCAATGGAGTCCCATACAAATATGTCAATGTTAGTTCTGAGGAATTCCATCAGCTCTTCCTTCTCTTGAGGAGGCAGCAGGGATCCGACTTGAAAGAATCTGTCTGGATTGTCGCCGATAATGACCCTTGTTAAGTTTTCGCATTCAGCTCCCTCGGCTAGGTCCTTGGCATTCAGCACCGCAGATTTTAACTGCTATAAGTCTTTTTCACTATGGGCCAAGGACTCGACTTCAGGTTTATGCCGGATCGCTACCACCAAACATTGTCTGGCCATCGATTGGTCTCCCAGAATTTCCTTAACCTGTCCTTCAGAAGGATACTTGACCTTCTGGTGAAGAATGGAAGAAACAACCCCAAGCGTATGGAGCCAAGGTCGGGCTACGATTGCGGTGTAGGGCGAGTAAACATCCACCACTATAAAATCTACTTCTACTATTTATGGGCTAGTTTGCACAGGCAATCTGATTTGACATCTCGGGATGACCACTTTCCCATCAAAATTGACCAAGGGAGAATTGTAGGGTGTCAGATCTTCAGGTGTTAAGTTCAGACCCTTATAAAGGTCTGGGTACATTATCTCTACACCACTGCCTTGGTCCACCATCACTCTCTTCACATCATACCCCCTATCTTGAGTGTGATCACTAAAGCATCATCATAGTGTTGGATAGTTCCGATTTTGTCCTCGTCTAAGAAGCCCAACACAGGTTGAACTTCCACTCTGGCTCTCTTCGGCTCTTTGTTAATGCCTTCAGAGGGCAGCCAAGCAACGGATAGTATTTTGGACGGGCAAGACCCAGTTCTACCTGGTGCGACAAAGATAACGTTTATCGTACCCAAATGAGGTCTTGAGAAATCATCCCTCCGGGATCCTATGTTTGCTTGGCTTCCCTGACCATGGGTATGGCGCAAAAACTGTTTTAATTTGCCCTCGCCAACGAGTTGGTCCAGGTGGTCCCACAGACTCCAACAATCCTCCGTGGTATGTTCATGATCCTGGTGATATTGGCAATAAAGGTTGTGGTTGCGCCTTTTAGGATTTCCCACCATTTTGTTTGGCCTCTTGAAGAATGGCTCATTTTTTATCTTCTCCAGGACTTGATGTACTGGTTCTCGGAACACGGCATTAACTGTCTGAAGGTTTGCCGACCCTGGTGGTTCGACCCAATCCTTCCGTGGCCTGTTGTTGCCATGGCGATCCGACCTGAAATCCCTCCTCTCTTGAGGGATAATCTTATCCTTTCCCTTACCCCACTGCTGGTCTTCCTTGACTCTTTTATACTTATCAATCCTGTCCATCAGCTGACGCACACTGGTAAAAGGCTTGCTCGTTAGTGACTTTCTCAGGCCGTGTTCAGTCGGAAGGCCGAGCTTAAAAGAGCTGATGGCTACTTCGTTAAAACCACCATCCATTTCGTTGAACATCTCCCAATACCTATCCAAATATGATTTCAGTGTTTCACCCTCTCGCATGCTTACGGACAGTAGAAAAGCCAATGACTGAGGAACCCTACGGCACATGACAAAACGGGAACCGAACGCTTGAGTGAGCTCTTGGAAAAAACTTATAGAGTCCGTTTTCAGGCTGTCAAACCACCTCATTGTGACTGGTCCAAGACTGGACAAGAAAACTTTATACATCAAAGCTTCGTCTCTAGAATGAACGGCCATCCTCTGGTTGAAATGACTCACGTGTTCAACAAGGTCTGTTCGGCCGTTATAGATGGTGAACGTTGGCTGGTGAAAACGTCGTGGGAGCCTTGCGTTTTCGATTTTACTTATGAAAGGCGACCTGGATATTTGTTTCAGGGCCCTACTCATAGCGTCATGGCCTACGCCTCGACGTGATGGGCTCCACATCTGCTGTTGACGATGATGCTCTTCTTCATAGGTGAAGGATTCGGTGGGTGGGGTTCGAGACCTCTGCATGTAATCAGCGTCTCTTTCGTCATCAGAAGAAAAGCCCGAATCCTTAGAAGCTTTTCTCTTCCTTGCATGATGTAATTCTCTTTTTAACCGATCGATCTCTAGCTGCTTGTTCTTGTTATCATTGTCATGGGAGATATAGTCCTCCCTCTGAGGTTGACTCCGGTCAGTGTGGGTGGTGTGTACACTTCCTTCACGGTCACCTCTCCGCTCAAGGTTGAGGAATGGGTCACCACGCTTAGAGCCCCTTGATTCCGCTTGTCGTTGACCTAGTTCAGCCTTAGCCATTATACTCAGTGTCACTCAAGCTCTTCCCACAAACAGCGCCAATTGTAGGGTCACGAATTGTTGGTCCAGGCCCAAAATTTTGTTTAGACTACGATTTAGTGAGCCAAAGACAATGAATTTGTAGAGAGTGGGCCTAAGAGCTAGGTTTTAATGATTTGTGTTAACGGCTAGGTAAGAATTCGATGATAATTGAAAGTGAGTAGCACATAAAGCTTCACAAAATGGCTATTCGAGGAGACTGGATAGGATTCAATATAAGAATTATGAACTTTCATACCACCCTTAGTGCTACAGTTATTCTCTCTTCCCCTCTTCTTCCTATTTTTTCCGTCCCCCTATTATGAGAGATCTTTTACATTTATATAGGTCCTTTCAAGCCATCCAGATCTTACACTTGTTGCCCATCTAGATCCTCACTTGAGTACATGTCCCATCAAATATCTTCTTTTATTATCTGTTAGTGGCAGTAGCTAAAGGTTGTACTGTTCAGGGGTTTCCTCTCCATAAATGCGGCCAAAAGAGTTGGTGCAGTGCATTTAATGCGGTGGTAGCAATTTTTCTTTGAGATATTTCCATATTATTATCTCCTTTGTACGTGCCTGAAGTTCATCCTTATCATTCTAACTTCCTGATCAGTTGCCTAAGTCATCCGAGCACTTGCTTAAACGAGACTCGTCCTATTCGAGAAGGACAACCTCCTCGGACTATATTCCTTTCTCCTCTCCTTGTGTGATCCTTCATTCTGTAGCCTTTTCTAATTATTCATTGCTCCTCGGACGTATCCACGAACAGGGCCCAAAGCCCAGTATACAATTTTGGGATCCTACCCTACAGTAGGTATTGCTATGGATAGTATTAGTGACGAAAATCCTTACGTTGCTATAAGGAAGAATTAGCGAAGAAAAATATTCGTCACTAAAAATAATAATAGTTTTGCACTTATATGTTTTTAGTGACGAAGTCACAATTCGTAAGTAAAAGTATGATTTACGAAATATGAATTTCGTCTCTAAAAATCTTAACAAAGCCTGGGTCTTTAGTGACGAAACTGAAATTCGTCACTAAAAACTTAAAAGCCTAATTTCAATACAATACCCAGCTAACCATAAAACATTTCAACCTAAGCATTTTGGTCCAAAAAAAAAAAAAAAAAAAACCAAGCTAGACCAAAAAAACCCACCGTCGCTGAAAAGCTCCTACCGTCGCCGATTAAGCTCCCACCGTCACCGATTAAGCTCCAATAAGAGCCAACTATTGCTAATTAAGCTCAATGGCGACGCTTTAGCTCGCCAATCGCAACGATTTAGCTCGCTGGCGACGTTCAGTTTGCGACGCTTCATCCTTCAGTTGGCAATGCTTCATCCTTCAATTCACGACGCTTCCGATGACACTTCAATTCGCGAAGCTTCTGGCGACCCTTCACCTCCCCCAAACGTGTAATGGTTTTTTTTTTTTTTTTTTTTTTTTTTTTTCCTTTTGAGTTAATTTTTTTGTTAATTTTTTTTTAATGATTCTAGTTCCTTTGGGTATTTTTCTTTAATGATTCTAAATGCTTGATGTTAATTTTTTTTGTTTAATGATTCTAGTTCCTTTGGGTATTTTTTTGTTTGATACAGTAATGGGTATATGCATTTTTGTTTAGTTTGGATATTTGATATTTACTGTGTAGTGGTTGTGAAGAAAGTTTCTTATATATGTACTTATCAATTGCTGTAATTCTTTTTGATTTCTATGGTTCTTATTGTTTGGATGATTCTAGTTTTGGATCCTCACTCTCTTGGTTTGGTTTCCACATTGATACCAGTGTTAGATATATGTAGTGTACAAGTTCATATACATTAGGTGTAATGTATGAACTCAAAATGAGATTACCCATCTTCTAAATTTTCTTGTGTTGATTATTGCTCAGGTAATGATACTCTGATTTCACAATGGGATTGTGTCCTCTAATTGTTATTTTACTTGATTTAATGGGGGATTGTTCTCTAGATTATGTTTTAGATACATTGTGCTACTCTATTCATATTTCTTGCAAGACAAAAGATGAGATTTTTTTTCCCTAATTGCTTGGTTTTTCTATCATCCATTTTGATGACAAAAATGAGTGTTCAATATGAGAAAGGAATATTAGGATGGCATTGTCTTTAAAACCAGGTTAATGAAGGTTGTTTTTTTTTGGGGGTGGGGTCCTTTTTTATATATATTATCCTTTGGGATTAGCATAGAATGAGGATATAGACTATAGAAATATATGAATGACATTACAGGTGAAGTGAATGGTTTTGTGGAATTAGAATTTAACACTAGTATTCATGAGGATCATGATGGCAATGATTAGTTTAAACAGAAGCAGTTTAATGTTACTTTAAATACTGCCAATGCACTTTAAGGTAGAAGTTTAAGGATTTGGGTATATATGTACTTAACATAAAAGTTTAAAATTGATGCATAATAGGTGTAATTTGAGCTTTCCATCTTGATTGAAAAGTATTGTGAGATTTGGTTACGATCTGATATTTAATGAGCTTTTACAAGCTTTTCTTTAACTTTTGTACTTATAAATTTAAATTTTCTTTTGCAGACTAAATACACATTGTTTGCAATAACTTTGGATTTTTTCTGAAAGTTGTAAATTCTAGTATCTAATTCTAGTTAAAAACTTATAAAACTATATACTTGTGATGTTGGAAATTGGATTTGTGGTGGTATGTTGTATTGGAACAAGCGGGTGGCTTACATGGTGTTATAAGATGGTTTAAACTAATATTTGGAGTGTT
This sequence comes from Quercus gilva, assembly GCA_023621385.1. Classification (NCBI taxonomy): domain Eukaryota; kingdom Viridiplantae; phylum Streptophyta; class Magnoliopsida; order Fagales; family Fagaceae; genus Quercus; species Quercus gilva. The sequence goes on along the minus strand of CM042479.1, from coordinate 18,928,612 downwards.
TTTCATTTATTGCAAATGTGAATGAGTATTGTTGATTAGATGTGAAAAATAGTATTTTCTTTGATTTAAATACTTGTAAAACTCTATACTTGTGATGTTGGAAATTGGATTTGTGGTGGTATGTTGTGTTGGAGCAAGCGGGTGGCTTGCATGATGTTATAAGGTAGTTTAAACTAATATTGGGAGTGTTTTTCATTTATTGCAAATGTTAATGAGTATTGTTGATTAGATGTGATGAATAGTATTTTATTTGATTTAGATACTTGTAAAACTCTATACTTGTGATGTTGGTGATTAGTTTTGTGGTGGTATGTTGTGTTAGAATAAGCGGGTGGCTTGCATGTGTTATAAGGTGGTTTAAAATAATATTGGCAGTGTTTTTCATTTATTACAAATGTTAATGAGTATTGTTGATTAGATGTGATGAATAGTATTTTATTTGATTTAAATATTTGTAAAACTCTATACTTGTGATGTTGATGATTGGTTTTGTGGTAGTATGTTGTGTTGGAGTAAGCAGGTGGCTAGCATGGTGTTAGAAGGTGGTTTCAATCAAGGGCATGTTTTTTCATTTTCTTAAACCTTATTATATTACATGTTATGATCAATTAAGTATATCTATCTAACATTGGAATGTTAATTAATTAAACAAATAATAATGACGGTCAAGTTCCTGAATTGGCAAAAATCTTCAAAGATGTTCATTTCAATCCAAATACAAATATGTGGATACACCATGAGGATGAAGCGACATATGTTTGTGTATCATTCCATCCCTATCATGTTTGTAAAGCTATAACATATGTAGTATTAATGTTGTGATTGTTTGTTTCCTTCTCTCTTTCAAATGATAGGAAAATATTCTCAAAGTGCTAGAGGATCATTGTCAAGATCCTAATGCAATTCCCCTTACACAAGAGGAGATCTCAAATTAGGTTTTTAAGAAGAAGTCTGGTATTGAAAAAGGACTTGGCATGAGACCTTCCTCTCTTCTAGTAACCACCACCTCATCTAATTCCTCGATGGAGTATATCCAATGGCTAGAAAATGAGATAATTAAGCTCAGAGAAGCAAGAGCTAGGGACCAAGAGGAGCGAGCTAAGCAAGAAGAGGTCCAAAAGAATATTCTTAACTTTTTGAGGAGCAAGGGTAATGATGACGCTTTTACCTATGGGGGTGGTTCAAATTCAAGTTAAAACACTTTTTGGTTAGTATTTTATTTTAGCAATTGACCCACATTACATAGTGTGACTACTCTTTAATGCATTGTTAGAAATGTTTCTTATAACATTGTTAATATTTTTACTTTACGATTTTAATGTAGTATTGTTTTTATATTTGTGCAGATTTTTTATTGGTGGCTTTTAGGTTGGCATTACTTGAAGACATATGATGACATCTTCCGTTAGTTCTAATTATATTATACTACACTTTTTGTATTATTATAAAACATCTTGAGTTATTGTATATGTTACAAACAATTATTGTATGGAAGGAGTTTGAATTAGATACTTGTTTTATTTTTTACTTGTGGAATGTATGGATCGTTTTTTATAAATGTGTTGTTGAAATAAATGTATTATTCAAATGTAAGGTTTTAATAATGTAATAACAGGTTATAAGTTAATATCAAAGCCATGAAAAAAATAAAAACAGAAAATAAGTTTTAGCAACGAATTTTTTCGTCACAAATATAGCAACAAAAAATTGTTTTAGTGACATAATATTTCGTCGCTAAATGTAGCAAAATTTTGTAAAAAATGGTTTTAGTGACGAAAATTTTCGTCGCTATATGTGCTTGGATTTTCTTAAAAATAGTTTTAGTGACGAACTTTTTCGTCACTATATGTACCCAAAAATAGTTTTAGTGGCAAAATTATTCGTCACTAAATATGATTTAATAAACTAAAGCGTTTTTAGTGACGAAATATTTTCGTCACTGAATGGTGTTTTTAGCGAGGAAAACATTTAGCAACGAGACGTTTTTGTTGCTAAAAGTTTTTTTTTTTTTAAATCAAATCGAACTTTTAGTGACGAAATTTTTCGTTGCCAGGATTTTTAGTGACGGGGTTTCAACGACGAAATGAGTTTCGTCACTAAAAGTTAGATTTCGTCGTTAAAGGTTCTTAGTGACGAAAAACTGGACTTTTAGTGACGAATTTTTTCGTCACTAAAAATATATATTGTTGTAGTATAGGCTCGCTGTTGAAAGCATTCTAAATATAACGTCTCTATATATAAACAAAATATTTTAGTCAAGATACTCTCTTAAAGTTAATATGAAAGTTCTTCTCATGGTTCCTCCACAAAGAAATTTCTTCAACAGAAAACGCGCCATCCGCTTAAAAACTCCTTTATAGATACAAGACCATTATTAATGGTGGTAATGGAAATCCAAATTTAAGAAATATCTTTTCACTGCAATAGTTTTAGAGCACATGTGGTCTCCTCAACGTCAACTATGAAATTACCTAGTAACACTAGACGAATAAACAAAAGAGAAGCTCTGTGGCTGCTTTTCGACCCAACTATGAGAATTTTATGAATGGTGGAGGCCTGAAAGTATAGTGCAAAAAGAAAGACAAGAGGAAGAAGATGATGATATGGACGGAAAAAAAAAAATAAAAAAATAACCACAGTTAATACTGTGGTTTTTTTTTTTTTTTTTCCTCTCTTTAATAAGAAGAGTTAATGCCTAAATCACTAATTTCTAGGGAGTAATAATGATACTAGTATGAGTGTTTTTTGACCCTTAGATCTAATAGTAATCAATGGTTCACAAAAAGTGTAACTCTTGTGAAGTTACACTAGTTGTAACTTGAACTCATCTCTCTCTCTCTCTCTCTCTCTCTCTCTCTCTCTCTCTATATATATATATATATATATATTGATAGTTGGGTGGAAGGATTTGAAACTTAGATGTCTTCGTTGAAAACACCATACGATACCAGATGAGCGACAAGACTCTTAGCAATAAGAACAATTAACTTATATATATATCATGTTGTCACTTTGTTTTAACATTATTAATTTAAACATTTAATGAATGAATAATTAGTATGATTGCACCCAGTTATTCAATTATTTATTGAGAAATGTTACGTCCATAACATTTTCACAATATTTTCACAATAAATCTTAGGTGACACTAACAGGTTGTAACTGGCTATTATCGTCGAGTAAGAAAGTAATTTTAGTGGTGGATTCAAATTAAATACCTAAAATAACCTGTCATTTACGATTTGTAATGAAAATGTTGTGGATGTAGCACTTCTTTTATTCATTTTTCAGCATCTTGGAGCCATCCCATGAGATTCCTCCCTATAATAACCGAATGCGTGTGGAATGAAGGGACTGCATACACCCAAGAGAGTAGTCAGATACTCAAAAAGGTCTGGATACCCTCATTTGTTAAAAAATTGAATAATTGGTAAATGATCCTAAGCAAAAAAATAAAGACAAATAAAGGTAAATTATATAATCTCTCCATAGTTTGAGAGCAATTTTAAATTAAATTTTCTATTTTTGAAATCCTTAAATAAACTTTTTAAATTGTTTCAATTCGTCTCCTCAATTATTCACTACTAGTATGTAACTCATGTTTAAGCACGAGAATGATGAATTGTAGTGGTACTACTAATGTTAATTTGTGTTATTTAATATATAAGACATAGTTCGACCAAGACACTTGGAGGTACAAAAATAGTTTTTCTTTGCAATTTTCATGATATTGGTTTTCGCCAAGTTTATCATTATATTCATATTACGTATATAATTTTGAAAATCACTATTGGATACTACACACACAATATCAATTCGCAATTATTGTCCATGAAATTCTACTAAATACAACACAAAATAAAATAATGAATTGATCAAATAGTATTTCCTAAATTGAATAAGGATAGGTGCATGGGAACGTTCAGCTCAATTACAATATATTATGTTCAATATCTTATCATACAAAATATATGAATAGAAACAATATATATATATATATATATATTGTAGGGTTAAAGACCCAAATTTGGTATTAGGCCTTGGGCCTTGGCCGAGAATGCGGGTGTTCCGAGGATGATTAAATAGTAGTAAGTGGTTTAAACTCAGAGCTTCATGAGTATGATATGAATGGGAAGGTGGTTCGAGAAGGAATACCTCCCCGGACAAGCTAAACACAGATCTGATGTAGATCCTAATGATCAAGGCGACCTTCTAGGAAGCTCCAGTGATAGGGACGTACGTCTCGAGTGTACCAAAGAGTGGAAGCTAGGAGATACTTAAGGAAAAACTACTACCACTGTATTGAATGCGCTACTGCTAACTTTCTAGCCGCATTTATGTGGAGAAGACCCCCGAACAATACTACCTTGTCTGTGGAGAGATTACTTGGGTGATAGTGATTGCAACGTTCAACCATGGTAGGTTCAGTTCCACACTAGGAAGAATCCATAGAATCCCAAGGTGAAAATCCTTTTGTCAACCTTGAACGTAGAAGGGATCTGGAGGAGAGTGTGCATACTGTCCAGTCCGGTAAGAGTCAGACCCAGGGTAAGAGCCATCTCTCTCGTGAAGAAGATACTAAAGCCCTACAACTGAAGGTTGACCATCTGAAGAGAAAGCTGCGCCGTGCACAGCGAAAGCGAATCCCTCTAACTCCAACATTTCCTTTGATGATAGGGAGGATGCCAGTTACAGACGAAGGTTAAGGACCCTACCCAGCGAGTCTTTCTCCTACGATGAAGAGCACCATCACAAATGTAGGTATAAGAGCCCGCCATGCAAAGGCCTGGGAAATGATGCTATGAGCAAGACGTTGAACCAAATTTTCAGGTCACCCATCACGCGCATGATTGAATGGGCAAGGCTTCCTCGGCGATTTAATTAGCCGACGTTCACCAGATCCTGTAGAGCATGTGAGCCATTTCAACCAGAGAATGACTATCCATTCCAAAGACGAAGCCTTGATGTGCAAGGTGTTCCCCTCCAATCTAGGACCTATGGCAATGAGATAGTTCGATGGCTCGCAAGCATTTAGCTCTCGTTTTGTCACTTATAGCTGAGTTCCTCGGCCCATAAATTCCCTACTGCCCTTGTCCATACAAGAAAGGGAGACCCTGAAAACGTACTTGGACAGATATTGGGAGATGTACAATGAGATAGATGGTAATTTTGATGACGTTGCCATCAGTACTTTTAAGGTCAGCCTCCCAACCCAACACGGTCTGAGGAAGTCTTTGACGGGAAAACTTGTCACCAGCGTGCACCAACTCGTAGACCAGATTGACAAGTATAAGAGGGTTGAAGAAGACCAGCAGTAAGGGAAAGGTAAGGCTAAGATTATCCCTCAAGAGATGAGGGATTTCAGATCGGACCGATACAATAACAATCAATCTCGGAGGGACTTCGTTAAGCAGCCAAGGTCTGCCAGCACTCAGATGGTTAACGCGGTATTCCGGGAAACAATGCATCAGGTTCTAGAGAAGATTAAGAATAAGTCATTCTTCAAATGGCCAAATAAGATGACAGGAAACCCTATGAGGTGCAATCAGAACCTTTATTGCCAATATCACCATGACCAGGGATATACTACAAAAGACTATAGAAATTTTTGGGACCATTTGGACCAACTGGTCTGAGAAAGAAAGTTGAAGCAGCTCTTACATTATTCCAGTGGCCAGGGAAACCAAACTGGCCAAGAACCTTGAAGAGATGCTCCTTCGAGACTTCCTTTAGGCACGATAAATGTCATCTTCGCCGCTCTAAAGAGGACCGGGTCTTGCCCCTCCAGGGTAATGTCTATCGCTTGGCTAACTGCCGAGGACTTAAATGCTGAGCCAAAGAGGGCTAAAGTGAGTATCCAGCCGGGTTTGAGCTTTTCTGAGGAAGAAAAGGTTGGGACCATATAGCCCCATAATGACGTTTTGGTAGTCACACTCAGGATTGGGGGTTATGACGTGAAAAGGGTGATGGTGGACCAAAGTAGTGGTATCGAGATAATATACCCTAACCTATACAAGGGGCTAAACTTGAGACCCAATGACCTAACAGCCTACGATTCACCCCTGGTAAGTTTTGATGGGAAGGTTGTTATTCTGAAAGGCTAGATTAGACTACCCATGCAGACTGGTTTAGAAGTGGTGGATGTGGACTTCATCGTGGTGGACGTTTATTCCCCCTACACGACCATTATGGCCAGGCCCTGGCTTTATGCCCTAGGAGCCGTCTCTTCTACCCTGCACTAGAAGGTGAAATATCCATCGAGGGGCCGAATTGAAGAAATTGGTGGGAGTCAATCCACGGCTATGCAGTGCCTGGTAGCCGCCATCTTATATTAGCTCGAAGTTGAGTCCTTAGCCTCTGCTGAAAGGGGCTTATAGCAATTAAAAGCTCTGGATTTGCCTGTCGATGGATCAATCGAAGAAGCAAAATGTGAAGACTTAGAAACGGTTGTTATCGGTAATAATCCAGAGAAATTTTTTTTGATCGGAGCTCAGCTTCCTCCTCTAGAGAAGGAAGAGCTAATAGAGTTTCTTAAGAGAAATGTTGATGTGTTCGCATGGAGTGCTTACGAAGCCTCGGGGGTGGATCTGAGTTTCATCTGCCATCATTTAAATGTTAACCCATCTGTCACCTCCAAGAAGCAACCACTTTGGCACTCATCCAAGGATCACTCTAATGCTGTCAGGGATAAGGTGAAGAAGCTTAATCAAGCAGGGGCTATTAAAGAGGTTTTCTACCCTGAGTGGCTGGCCAATACCGTGGTAGTAAAGAAGAAGAGTGAGAAATGACGAGTGTGTGTGGATTTCACAGATCTAAATAAAGCTTACCCAAAGGATCCCTTCCCTGTACCTAAGATAGACCAATTGGTGGATGCAACCGCAGGTCATCCTCGAATGGGCTTCTTAGATGCCTTTCAAGGGTACCACTAGATACCACTAGCCCTGGATGATCAGGAGAAGACAACTTTTCTCGCTCCCACTAGAAACTACCACTACAGTGATGCCTCTTGGTTGAAAAACGTAGGGTCTACCTATCAAAGAATGATGACTAGAATGTTTGAACCGCAGTTGGGCAAGAGTATTGAGATCTATATAAATACATGGTGGTGAAGAGTAAGGTAATGTCTGAGCATGTGAGAGATCTTGGGAATATTTTTGAAATTCTGAGGAAATACAAGTTGCACCTTAATGCTTCCAAATGCTCTTTTGGTGTGGGATCAGGCAAATTTGTAGATTACATGGTAACTCACCAGGGAATTGAGGTTGACCCTAACCAGATTAAAGTAATTAACAGTTTACAACCGCCTCAGAATCCTAAGGAAGTCCAGAAACTGACCAGAATGACTGCTGCCTTAAACTGGTTTATCTCTCGGTCAGCGAATAGATGCAGGCCGTTTTTCCTATTGATGAATAAGTGGAAAGGATTTAAGTGGACTGAGAAGTGTACCTTAGCCTTCCAGCAGCTTAAGGATTACCTCTTTTGGCCACCTATCATGTTCAGCCCCGAGGTGGATGAGGTCATGTTTACTTATATTGCTGTGGCCCCTCATGCTGTAATATTGGTCTTGATACGAGTTGATAGCGGCCTTTAAAAGCCGGTTTATTATGTGAGCAAGTCACTACATGAAGCTGAGATCTGTTATCTACCTCCGGAGAAAGCCATTTTGGTGATGGTACATGCTACACGTAAGCTCCCCTATTACTTCCAGGCACACTCGGTAGTTGTCTTAACTCAGCTCCCGCTCAGAGCTCTACTTTAAAGCTTTGATTACACAGGGAGGATTGCTAAATGGGGCCGATCCTAGGGGTTTTCGACATCAAATACATGACTCATACCTCCGTTAAGGGCCAAGTCCTCGCAGATTTGGTGGCAAAGTTCGCCGAATCCCCTTTCGAGAAAGAGGCAAAGACACAACACATGGATGGAAAATCGGTTGGTACAATCACCCTGTAAGAGCCTTTAATCTGGAGGGTATATGTCGATGGTGCAACCAATCAAAGGGGGTCCGGAATAGGGCTAGTTCTAATCTCACTCGAGAAAATCACCATTGAGAAATCATTAAGATTGGGATTCTCGGCCACAAATAACGAAATTGAATAACGAAGCTGAATATGAGGCTTTGCTGATGGGAATGACCATGGTTCAAAAAATGGGCGGAAAGGCTATAGAGATATTCTCGGACTCAAGATTAGTCATTAGCCAAGTGAAAGGAGAGTTTGAAGCCAAAGATGAAACAATGCGAGGGTACTTAAGTTAGGTTAGACGTTTGCAGCCAGGTTTTGAATATTTCAACCTGTTATATATCCCTAGAAGTGGAAACACATATGCTAATTCCCTAGCCACACTTGCAACCTCCTCGGCGCAAAACTTACCTCGGGTCATCCTTATAGAAGACTTATGTAAGCCCACAGAGGTTAACAGAGAGGTGGTTCATATTCACGAAGTTAGAGTGGGGTCTAGCTGAATAGACCCTATAGTACTGTTCTTGAAAGAGGATATCCTACTCGAGGAGAATTTAAAAGCTGACAAGGTACGAAGAAAGGCCCCTTAGTTCTGACTATCCGAGGATCAGAAATTGTACAAAAGCTCCTTTTCAGGGCCATACCTGCTATGCATTCACCCCGAGGCAACAGAATTACTCCTTGAGGAGTTACATGAAGGGATTTGTGGAAGCCACACTAAAGGAAGATCCTTGTCGCATAGAGCTATCACTCAAGACTATTGGTGGCCAAACATGTAAAAGGAAGCACAAGAATATGTAAGGAAGTGCAACCAGTGTCAAAGATTCGCAGCAAACATACACTAACCGAAAGGAGTCCTTAGTCTTTTGTCCAGCCCTTGGCCATTCGCTCAATGGAGCTTAGACATTGTTGGTCATTTCCTCAAGGCAGCAAGGAACAATAAGTATTTGCTAGTTGGCACGAACTACTTCACTAAATGGGTTGAAGCCGAGACCTTGGCAAATATCAGAGATGTAGATGCCAAGAAATTTGTTTAGAGAAACATCGTTACTCGGTTTGGGGTCCCTCGTACCCTCATCTCGGATAATGGCCTTCAGTTCGATAGCAGAGTCTTCAGGCGATACTGTTGTGATCTTGGAATTACAAATTAATACTCTAGTCCAGCTTATTCCCAAGGGAATGGACAAGTCAAGGCTGTTAATAAGGTCATAGTGAACGAACTCAAGAAGAGGTTAGACAATATGAAGGGAAAATGGGTGGAAGAATTATTGCATGTCCTCTGGACATATCGAACCACACCTCGCAGATTAACAGAAGAGACCCTTTTCTCAATGACTTATGGAGACGCAACTGTTATCTTCTTAGAGACTAGCTTCCCAACGTTGAGAACGAGTTCTTTTGATCCGAGCAATAACAACAGGTTGCTAGAAAAGAGCTTAGACCTGATTGAAGAGATGAGAGAAAATGCAATGGTCCAATTGGCATATTACCAACACAAACTCAAGTAAGGTTATGATGTCAATGTGAAGCTGAGACCGTTAGCACTTGGTAACTTGGTGTTGAGAAAGGTTCTAGGTACCACAAAGAACCCAACATGAGGAAAGCTGGGGCCCAACTAGGAGTGGCCATACTGCATCACTTCAGTGGCTGGTATAGGAGTTTATTTCCTTAAAGATCTAGATGAACGTGTAATACCACGACCTTGAAATGTAAAAAACTTGAAAATGTATTATTATTATTAATAAAAGTTTCCTTTGTCATATGCTCATTTACTGTGTAAATACATCGTACTTCCCATTACCATCTTTCTAAGTGATTAAACAGAACCTTAGTCATGCCTGACTTCTCGGGCCACATGCTTTGGAAAAATTAATACTCTATGACATCTTTCTAAGTGACTTGAAAATGTATTATTATTAATGAAAGTTTCCTTTGTCATATGCTCATTTACTGTGTAAATACATCGTACTTCCCATTACCATCTTTCTAAGTGATTAAACAGAATCTTAGTCATACCTGACTCCTCAGACCACATGCTTTGGAGAAATTAACACTTTGTGACATTTTTCTAAATGATTAAACAAAACCTTAGTCATGCCTGACTCCTCAGACCATATGCTTTGGAGAAATTAACACTCTATGACATCTTTGTAAGTGATTAAATAGAACCATAGTCATGCCTGACTTCTCGGACCACATGCTTTGGAGAAATTAACACTCTGTGACATCTTTCTAAGTGATTAAATAGAACCTTAATCATGCCTGGCTCCTCAGACCACATGCTTTGGAGAAATTAACACTCTGTGACATTTTTCTAAGTGATTAAACGGAAACTTATTCATGCCTAGCTCTTCGGACCAAATGCTTTGGGGAAATTAACACTCTGTGACATCTTTCTAAGTGATTAAACAGAACCTTAGTCATGCCTAGCTCCTTGGACCAGATGCTTTGGAGAAATTAACACTCTGTGACATCTTTCTAAGTGATTAAACAGAATCTTAGTCATACCTGGGTCCTCGAACCAAATGCTTTGGGGAATTAACACTCTTTGACATCTTTATAAGTGTTAGACAAAACCTTAGTCATGACTGATCCCCCGGATCACATACTTTGGGAAAATTAACACTGTAATATCTATTGGTCTTTTACTAAGTGTCAAAACAAATCAAGGATTATGCCCAACTCCTCAGATTGGTGGCTTTGAGGAAGTTAAAGCCCTTAGTTATTTATCTTAGTAATAAGTTGGATGACAGTTGTCTATCCCTTTTATTTTTTACAAAGTATGTTATGTATCTCTATTATGTTCAACTTTCATTACCAAAAGGTTCCGTTCTCAATGCAGATATATGGTAAACCTCTTTATTGCTGGTACTTGATTAGATTGCTTAAATTTTTAGCGGTGTATTATTTTTTGTTGTTATTAAAGACGCAGTGGCAACTGTTCAAGGCTATTTATGATAATAAGCGTCAAAGCACATAAAGTAAAGTTACGAAAGGCAAAAAGAAAAACATTTTCATTAAAAAAAAAGGGAAATACATTATGGTTGGTGGCTATATGCCATTACAAGAAAGGCATACACATAGAAAACTGCAAAAGGAAATCCTATATCTAGGCCTTTACTTGTGGAGGGCTCTTCTTGGGATTAACAGCCTTGGAGTGAGCATCACTAGCCTTGGACTTAGCCCCCGCATCCTTGGCCTTGGAAACCACGTCCTTGATAATGAGGTCGTCCTCGAATTGATTGGCCTTAACCGTTGGCTGAACCTCTTTACCCTTTCCAGCCTTCATTGAGACCTCAACATCAGGGGTAAGGGCTTGGATAGGGAGAAGAGGATCAGCAACGGGAGGAGGGAGCATTGCTGGGATTTCTCAAATGTCCTTAGGGAAGAAAACATTCTCGATCCTCCTTAGCTCAGAGTCTGTAGGGACTCTTACCTGATTGAGCGTTTCTACCCACAATTTGGTGCAATAATCCCTGCAAACCCCTACCACCTCCTCAGCCAACTGAGTCTCCGTTTCCCGTACCCCACGTTCGTAGGATGCCGTCTCTACAGCCTCGAAAGCTTTCCTAGCCATCTGAGCTACATCATTGGCCTTCTGCAGCTCCGCCTTAAGGTCCTGGACCATTTGTCGTTCAGTGGCCAGGTCTATTTCGGTTAAGTGCAGTTTTTGGCGATGGTCCTCGGTCTACCTCTCAACTGTTTTTAAATCGGCCTCGGCATTTGAACGGGCCCTATCTGCTTCGATTAGCTTGTTAGACAGCTCCACATGTTCTTGCTTAAGGGCCCTTAGGGATTTTTCAACCTCAGCACGAGAATGGGCCTCAACCTTTGCCTCACTGCGAGTGTCTAGGACCCACTCCTTGGCCACAAAAACTTGCTAAGTGACCTGCATAGAAATCATGAAGGAAGATTTGTCAGATCTGTTAGCATGAAAGTCAGCATTTAATTCGAAGATTTGTTAGACTACTTACCATGGTGAGGTCCCTCTTCAGGGACAGGAAAAGCTCAGGCTGCTTGAAGCACCTAAGAGCATCCATATCCTTGGGAAGGAAAAGAGGTTGCTTTAGGGCCTCAGCAGTGTATCCTGGGTGCCCTCCCTAGAAGCTCCGAATTGTAGCATCCCATGGGATGGCTGCACTATCCAGCTCGAACCGAGGAGCCCAAGTATGCTGCTGTCGGCGCACTTCAACCCCAAGGGGGTCCTCCCTGCTATCTACGGAGGAAGCCCGTTTGTCTCTAATGTTTTTGGGCTGCTTCACCCTCGTCGAAGGAACCATCTCGCCCTCCTCCACTTCGTGCACCTCTGGCACTTTCCTCTTCCTCTTTAGGTTAGGATTAGGAAGCAGCCCAACTGAAGTCACAGGGAGAGAAGGGGGAGGTGGGAGATTGGCAAGAACTTGAGACTTGGGAGCATCCTTAGACGAACCCCATTTGTTCCTCACGGCGAGGAGACCCTTTAGTCCTTTCTTCAAATTAATATCCATCTCCCGTCCTCCTCAAAACTGGGATCTACGTGGGCAATAATCAGCCTAGGAGAATGGGCAGCAAATTGTCTGACAAATTCCTCCTCGGAATCCTGGAGTTGGATTATAGGATTTGCCCTCTTTTCCTTATCCTTCTCAAAGTGGAATTGGTCAATCTCGGCCTCGAGAGATAGATAGGAAGAAGCTGTTTCTTCTCTCGGATTGGCTACCTCCTGAGGAACATGCTGGACGGGTAGAACGACAGGTGGAAGGTCTCTCTAAGCTAAGAACCTAGGCACAGAAACGTCAATGCGATTCAGTCTAGGGTCACCAGCTCTTATTGCTTGGCCTGCGTCTTTAAACATGCATGATATAGGCTCGTAGTCTAGTATCAAGTGAGTGGCTCAGAGTTGCCCGTCTTCGTTTATAAACACTTGAGATCTTAGTAGTTTGTTCAGACCTGGAGCGTTGACTAAGCTGAGCTTCAGAGCAGTATGGGTTTTATCTACAAAAAAAACATCCAAGGGGGAAATTGTGGTTATATTAATAAAAATTATCATCAAGAGAAGATGAAATAATAAAGGTGAAAGGTAAAAAAGCTAAAAGGGCTAAATTCCTTACTAAGGGACCTAATCTTATGATACCCCACCTGGTTCTCCCTCCCGAGTTGGGCAATGGAGACCGTCATGCCACTCCCCGAAGGTAATCAGGTAATCATCCTTTAAGCCCTTGTTGGACTTAGGAAGGCAGGATATCATCCTAACGGTGTCAGACCGGGACTTGAGATAGAATCCCGCACTGGCAAGGGAGTGACACTCGTACATGTGAACGACGTCATGCCATGTGAGCCCTAGGTTCATCTAATCGATTAGAGCGTCTATACTCCCTAAGACCCTAAACAAGTTGGGAGAGCATTGGTGGGGGCAGATTCTATGGTTGAGTAGGTAATCTTTGGTTATCCTACCCATAGGAAGTGTCATTCCTCCCTCTATGAAGGCGATCATAGGAATGACGACTTCGCCTTCTTTTCTATCTGTAACTATCTGGTCTGGGGCACAGTATCGCAGGGCTATGCCCTGTGGGATATGGTACTTGGCCCTAAAACCCTCCATATCGGTAAGAGAGTTCACTAAGTGTTTGTACCTACCCATCTAAGCGGATTGAGGTGGTGCAAAAGAAGTTTTTTCGAAAGGAAGAAGGCTGAGGAGAAAAAGAATTTAAGAAAATAGAAACTTACGAAAATAGGTGTGAGAGTTAACCCTTAAATCTTGAGAGAAAAATTTTTCAAAGATTTCTTGAAGAAGAGATTTGGGAGAATTTCGTGACTTGGAAAGCTTAGTGAGTCTAAGTGTTTGGGATCTCTGGAAAGTTTGAAAGCTTGTGAAATGAGGAAAAAATCATTACTCTAGGCGCCTTTTATAGAGGGCGAAATTGAGTTGGAGTTATCCCGCTCAAAATTCCAAGAGAAAGGTCAGTCGTTGGATCTGCACCTCATCGTTGGATTTGGGGGACAGAGCACCACTTGGAGTAATTAATGATGTCTCGCAGGCTATGAAGTGTCAATAACAGTTATGAGACGTGTAAAATGGCACTCCCACGCGTGTGAGTCAAGGGATTAAATAATGTTATTCTTCAAAAATCAAAACCCTAATTTTCTCCTTGGATAAGAGGGAGAAATTGGAATTTTTAGGGGCTATTGTAGGGGTAAAGACCCAAATCCGGTATTGAGGACGATTAAATAGTAGTAAGTGGTTTAAGCTCAGAGTTTCATGAGTATGATATGAATGGGAAGGTGGTCCGATGAGGAATACCTCCCCGGATAAGCTAAACACAAATCTGATCAAGGTGACCTTTTAAGAAGTTCCAATGACAGTGACGTACGTCTCAAGTGTACCAGAGAGTGGAAGCTAGGAGATACCTAAGGAAAAACTACTGTCACCGCATTAAATGCCCTATAGCTAACTTTTTGACTGTATTTATGTGAAGAAGATCCCTGAACAGTACTGCCTTGGCTACCGCAACTCACAGAAAGCCAAAGAAGGTGTTTGATGGGATAGACACTCAAGTAATGGCTTAGATGATCAACAAATGAAAGGTCAAGATCATTAGAAGAGAGATATATAATGTAAGAGACCCCTGAAGGAAGAGGATGGGAAAATTAAGGGGAGAAACACTGTAGCAATCAGGAATCAAACTTGTAATCTAGCTTCGAAAGTAATACATAAGAACCAGTATTCTCGGACATTGCCGATGACATATTTCCTTAGTGTAAATTTGTTATCTTCATTCCTTTGTCATCAAGAACTACTTACTTGTCACATTAATTCATTAAAGCCCAGTTTTCCAATCCATTCTCTACAAAGTTATTGTTTTGGACTCTTTGAGCCTAAGTCCATCTATTATTTGGGCTAGGAGTCCAAATTTAGTCCTTACACACACACACACACACACACACACACACACACACATATATATAAATGCTCATTAGTTCAGAGAAAAAATGACAACAAAAATCTAAACAAAGTTAACAAAAGCAAAATCCAATTTTGATTCTAATTGAATTTTCTCTAAACTTTGGTTTACAAAAGCAATATATATATATATATATATTACTTAGTTAGTAATGGATGGTACATAATCATGGTATATTACATAAATAACTTATAAATTTGAATTGTTTCTAGCTATACACCAAAAAAAAAAAGAGGCTCATAAATATAAAATCATTCAAACTATGTCTTTCTCTAATTTAATATATAGAGTTAGATATATGATTAGGTCTTTTATGGTTTATTTATATTGGACTTTTCGTTTTTTACACTTTTTTTATTTTATTTTAGAAGCAGGCCAAAAAACAGTCCCAATTATTTTATTGCTAGGAAATCCAAAACAAAAACCTTATAAATGTCAGGAGGAATAGTCTCCATCAAAACTATAACAGGAAAAGAAAGTCCCGCTCTCCGGGCTAGAACATGTGCTAGAGCGTTGCCTTGTTGACATGTATGAGAGAAAGAGAAATACTGGAAAGAACTAACTAAAGACATGATGTCTTTAATTAAATGACCCACAGTTGGGTGGTGAAAACACTGATTTTTAATCGCCAAAATCGATATTTCTGAATCTCCTTCCAAAGTTGAACCATGCAGGTTGAGTTCTTGGAGGAAAAGGACTGCCCTTCGAGCTGCAATAGTTTCCAAAGCCACTATGGAGGATGGCATAGGAATGATCTCAGATAGGGCTGCCAGAACTTTACTAGAGGAATTACGGACCACAACACCAATGCCTGCTGCTCCTAAATCTTCAAAAACAGCACCATCGAAGTTAGTTTTCAAGGTACCAGCATTAGGTGGTGAAAAAATTAACTCATTTGGCACAAAAATTTAAAAACTTAGATTAAATGGGACGCGTGGCGCAAAATTAAACTCAAATTGAAATCCAATTTTTACACTAAATTAACGCAATTGATAAAAAAATTTAAAAACATAGATTAGATGGGACACGTGGCACAAAATTAGACTCTAATTAAATTTTAATTTGAAATCTAATTGGATTTTCTCTCAACTTTCCTTATTAATATATATATATATATATATGTTGAGTTCAAGTTACACCTGATGTAACTTTAAGTAATGTTACATCACTCAATATTTTTTAATTGAATACGAATTTTAACAAATCAACCGTTGTATTATATTATCTTTGTCCACTCTTCATACTTGCAAAATTTCAAGATAATTAAATATTAATAGTCAAGTTATCAATCAATTATCTAAATTCAAGTTTTTATAGTTTAAAATAATGCATAAAAAATGAGTTTATAGATTAAATGATAAATAACAACTGGTTAACATGAATATTGTATTTGATGCAAATCTTAAGGAAGAGTATATTTTCTTTTTTGAATGGCATATTCTATTATATATGTATATATATGTGTATATATGTATATATATATATATGTGTGTATATATATATGTGTGTGTGTGTGTGTGTATATATATATATTAAAAAGGAGAATGTTACTTTTTGAAACATCTGGGGGAGTATCACTTAGTGAAATCAAGTGGAAGTTACTACTATGGATTTGGATTCGGTGCTATACCCTAGGTATTGCTCCATTACATCCACTAACTCTCACATCAATTTTTATTATTCTATTTTTTAACTTTAACTTTTTAACAATTATTTTTACACTTTTTTTAAAGTTGTCTTTTTTAAATTTCAATCTTAGCCATCCAATACTATTGGATCAGTTGCAATACCCTCTCAATCCTTACTACTATAGTAAAAAAAATTTATATAACCTAGTAATATTATTTTTTTGCTAAACTTATATAACCTTTTTTCTTTTTTTTTTTGAGAAAAACCTATTATTTATTTTTAATGATAAGAAACCTTTTAGTAATTGTTAAACTATAGTAATTTAATTTTTTTCCTAATGAGCAATAATGTTGTTTATTTAATAATAGTATTTGGGTATCCAATTCCAATCATTTTTGACTAAAATCGGGTCCAGCTTTTATTTTTCACTAAAGAATTTAGATGGATGAAGAAAAGTAAGAGCCTCAGCAAGAGAATGGGTAAATGCCAAATTTAAGCTTATTTTACCATTCAGCCCAAAATGCCCACTCCATTAGATGTTGTAAAATGTAACTATTGTAAAAAAAAAAAATACAATTGTGCTACAGTGCAATTCTAAATTTAGAATCGCAATATAGCTCAATTGTAAAACGAAAATATATTATTTTATTCTTTTTTCCTTTTCTTTCTCTCACTCTCAGCGTTTCTCATTGACTCTCTCTCTCTCTCAGAGCTCGCCCTTCACACAGTCCTCACTCTTTCTCTCATCTCACATCTCTCTTTCTCGTTCAAGGCTTGTACTGGAGCTAGGTTTGGTTCATGGTCACGGCATGGAAATCTGCGTGGATTTTGGATTTTGGATCGGCCTGGATCAACGGAGATTGATGGGTTTTTCTCGGTGGAGATTGGTGGGTTGCCAATGTCGCCGATGATGGGTCACTCAAGTTTGCTAATGATGGGCTGGATGTGGTGTGATGTTGGTAGCGTTGGTGGTGGCGTTGATCTAGTGGCGCTGTCAGTCAAATGGTTTCACTGATCTAGGTTTTGTGTGTATTTTGCAGTGAGGCATGGATTGATTTTTATCTTTTGGGTTCAAATAGGTTGGATGTGGCAGTGATTTGGTGGGTTTTTTTTTTTTTTTTTTTCTTAATTTGGGTTTTTGGTTTCGGTAGGATTTTGGTGGGCAGTGGCATGGTGGCGTGGTAGGCATGGTGGTGGTGGTGTGGTGATGATTGGGTTGTTTAGCTGTTGAGAGAGGGACAGAGACTCAGAGAGGCAGGGACAGGGACAGGGACATGGATGAAAAGAGAGGAGTGATAGATAACCTTTAAATATTATTTTATTGTATAATTTGTATTATTTAAGTGTGTAGTATTGTAAAATAAAAGTTGAGATGTTGGAAGTATTAGAAAATGGTATAGTATAATTGGTAAAGTAGCTTTTTGAGATGGTAAAATAGGATAGGATTGAAAAAACCATTGCGGATGCTCTAAGTGTGATAGCAAAAGGTTGTCTCCTTAGTTTGTTTTTATTGGGGGTGGGCTCCCCTCCCGTTATAATATCTCTAGTTCTCTCATGTTTTTACACCAATGAAAGACACGTGGCAAGCAACAGTTATAAATAAGCCACATAATTTTCTCTCCCTTTTAACCCTTTTCAGTTTTCAATAAATTTTTTCTGGGTTTGCTTCAATCACTTGTTACGAAAAATGATCTTTCAAAATTATATTTTGATGGTTTCCACTATCACAAAATGATCAGCCACTCCAGACCCATATCTAGGAAGCTCAAGAACTCTTTTAAGAGCTTCAAAGTTTGATGGGAACAACTTTTGATGGAGAATAGAACAATGAATTGGGTCTTTGATTTGGGTTTTATCAATTGTGATTTGAATGTGAAGAGAAAGGCCGATTAATTGGATAAATGAATAAAAAAATTAAGGAATAAAAGATTAGAGAAGAATATCATGGATGCTTTCAAAGCTTTGAAGAAGGAAAGGAAGCTTTCAAAGCTTTGAAGAAGGAAAGGAAGCTTTCAAAGCTACCATGGCTGATTCTGTCACAGCTTTCAAAGCATATTCAAAAGTCTAATGCCAAACCCACAACCCATTGGAACTCCCACGGCCAGAAATCCATATCAGACCTGATGTCTCACCTCCCCAAGCTCGCTAGAGGACCTCAATTTCACACGCCTCCGCTAGAACGAGCCTTGATGCTCATAGCGGCATAGCCATGAAACCCACCGAGTCAATCCAAACGGAAATGGTTTCTTGTTTTGCTATGCCAATCTTAGTCGTGAAACCCACAATCTTAGCCCAAACCCATTGCCATCAAGTTCCGATCAGCCAAGAAATTGAGAGAAAAAACTGGTATTTAACGTGTGATTTTTCTAACCTTTTGTTGCTTGCCACGTGTCTTTCATCAATGTAAAAACATGAGAGAACTGGAGATGTTATAACTGGAGGAGAGCCCGCCCCGTTTTTATCCTGGTCTTAAGGCTCCACTTAGAAGTTTATAAGGGAATGGAATGGAATGAAATGAGATGATCATAAGGGAATGGAAATGAATGGAATAGAATGTATTTAAGTAAAGGAAAGGAATGGAAAATAATGGAATGTAATGGAATGGAATGGAATTAAGTAACCTTAATTGGATGTTTTAAAATAAAGGAATAGAAATTAATGAAATTAATGAAATGTAAGTAATCCTGTTTGGGAGCAACATAGAAGGAATGGAATGGAATCATTTTATGACAATATTACTATTAGACCCATATTTTAAAATAAAGAGTTGAATATATAAGGATATTTTAAGAGTTTTAGTAAAAAAATCATTAAATCTAATTTCATTCCGTTCCATTCCTCCCAATTTCAGAAAAAATAAAATTTTGAGATTTTAAAGGAATAGAAGAATGAGTATTACCTCCTACCCATTCCATTCCCTCCCACTTTAAACTTTCAAACAAGATAATAAATTTTTCATTCACTCCATTAAAATTTCCAAACAAAAAAAAAAAAAAATTTAAATTATTATTTTTATTTCATTTCATTCCCACCTTCCAAGCCAAGGCTAAGAGCTAAGAATTTGAGAGATTTCGACTAGATATATAAAATCGCAAAACTGTTCGAAGTTGGCGAAGACAACAATACATCAGATCGGATCAGATCATGGAGTTCCCATTTGGTCATCACTCCCACTCTAACTCCCATCACCACAAACAGAGAGATGATGATGATGATGATGATGATAATTATGAAGAAAAAAGAGAAGATAACTACAATTACCCACCTCCTGGAAGAACCTCCATACCTGCCTTCGATGACCAACCACCACCACCACCACGACCACACTCTTATTACCAAGAAGATGAACTTCCACCACCACCACCTCGACCACACTCCTATTACCAAGAAGATGAACTACCACCTCCACCACCAACTCATCTTTCCCACACCTACCACGCGCCACCACCTCCCCAAGAATATGGCTACTCTGCTTATCCATCAGAATCAGAATCAGCACCACCACCTCCAATTTATTCCTCTTCTACTCATATGGAACATGTTGCCTATGATGTGAACCCCTCTGAAGTTGAAGCTGAAACCCACCATTCCCATCGTCCACATTTACCTTCCTTCCTTCACCATCAAACCCCACAAAATCCCACCTCTGATCTTTACAACAAACCCACTTACAAGATCTTCTCTAAGGCTGAACCCAATTTCTCACTCACAAACAGAGATGGCCATGTCATACTTACCCCATCTGATCCATCCGATGAATTCCAGGTTTTTTTTTTACTTTGATCTGGTTGTTTTTCTCTACTTTTTTTCCATGTGGGTTTGTTGTTTATTATGTGTTTCTGTGAGTGTTTGGTTTACAGCATTGGTACAAAGATGAAAAGTACAGCACAAGAGTGAAGGATGAAGAGGGGTTTCCCTGCTTTGCTTTGGTTAACAAGGCCACTGGTCAGGCTATTAAGCACTCTATTGGAGCTTCTCATCCTGTAAGATGTTATTGTAATTGAAATTCAAGTAGTTGTTGACTTCTTGTACTTTTCCTTTGTAGATATATATGGTTTTTGCTTTCTTTACCTAAATTTGGTGACACTAGATATATGTCAAAGTTTGGTTACATGTATTTGAAAAACAAAATGCATTTACTTTTTTGCATCTTCAATATTAGATCGAACTGTCTACTATGCTAATTGTCAAACTAGAGCGTCATTGGCTTTTTTTTCTCTTTTATGCTCATGTAGTCACAAGAAAAGGTATGATCTGTGTATCAAAATTAAAAAAGAAAAGAGGTTGATGGTGCATGAATAAACATGATTTAGGCTAGTACCACTTTTGAAGCTGAAATTTATGTTGATTTTTTTATTATCAATCCAAACTGAGAATCTATAATTTGTGCTCATCTTGCATTTTTGGTCTTTCAGTTGCGTGCAATAACAGACTTTAGGGAGTGAGGTTCTTTGTTTCATGTCCCTTTAGATTTTAAGAGTGGATGGGTGTGGGGGTGAATTAGTTTTAAACAGATAAGCAGTTTCCTCTTTCAATGTTGGTTCCTCTTTCAATGTTGGACGAAGATTTAGATATTCTTTTTCAAAGTTTTCGCATTTTTGGTTCAAGAGCCTACTACTCTTTCCAGTCTTTGGTGTTCTTCTCATTTTATTATATTTTTGTGTAAATGGTCCTAATGGTTTCTTCTCCTTATGATATATCATCTTATTTAGAAAAAAAGTCGGTTACTTCACGTGCTGAGAATCAAGAAACATTGTGTTTGTATTCAATATCAATTTCTGTGAAGTAGGATAAATTAGTAAAGCATTTTACTTGGTTATGGAAGTTTGAGACTCTAATGTATACGACAATATAGTATGGTTTAACTCTGTTTATTCTTGAGACACAGAAAGCTGATTAGTTCTGCCTGAGTATCTGCGTATGAGGGAAGCTTTCCAGCCTGAGAAAGAGAGATATGTGCTCCCCCGCGCGCGCGGTGGGGGGGGGGGTGGTGGGTTGGAAGAAGGACATGAGGAGCCAATAAATAAAAAAATTAGTATTATTTAAGAGCGTTTAATAGTGCCATGTCAGTTAAAAAAGACCTCATTATTCATTCATCCTTCCATTCAACGTGCTGTTAGCCATGGATGTGAAGATTTGATTGAAGAACTAAATTGTTATCTTCTAAATGTTTGGGGACCAAAGTTGTGAAATATTTATTATATATTTTAAACCTTTTGATGCTGTTTTGATCTAGTAAATCGATTTTATCTGATTTATATACAATATATGTTTATTTATTTATTAATCAATTTAAGTTTCCCTGGTAGTATATCCTAATTTTTTGAGAATTGTTGTATAACCATGTTTGTGTATATCGTATGTGTCCTGTATTGGTTTCAGCAATTCTTATACTTCAATAATTGTTGTGTCACCATGTTTCATGTTTGTATATATCATGTGTCCTGTGTTGGTTTGGGCAATTCTTATACTTCTATAATTGTTGTGTCACCATATTTGTATATATCATGTGTCCTGTGTTGGTTTCAGCAATTCTTATACTTCTAATTGTTGTATCTCCATGGTTGTATATATCATATGCTCCCCGTGTTTGTCGTGGCAGTTCATATACTTCTATAATTGAAGCTCATGACCATAAGCACATACAAAGTGGCCATGAGGACATGCTTATTCATGAGTTCTCTGGCATGCTTATGCACCCAATTTGTCTGTTTGGTTCAGCTGCGGCCCCCTATTTGTAAAATTTGGCTCAAATATAAAATAAAGTTCCTTGATTTTTAACTTTCATCTGATTAACTACCTCCTTAGCTTTAAATATTATGTGTGAGAACTATTAATAGGAGATTTAACTTTAAAGTAATGCATTTGGGATTTACAGATGAGTCACTACATATAATGGGATGTGTTCCTTGACATGAGCATCACAAGTAGACAATTTCAGGATTGAGCTTATGGATGGAAAGGAAAAAAAAAAAAAAAAAACACCCTCATGATATTCTCTTCCATTTTCTGCTTGTATTTGTTCATGTTCAAATTGTGGCATTACTTTTTTTTTTCTCAACGTCAATTTTGTCCTAATCTGTTTGCAGGTGCAACTGATACCTTATAATGCTGATGTTCTTGATGAGTCTATCCTGTGGACTCAGGGCAAGGACTTGGGCGATGGTTTCAGAACTGTAAGAATGGTGAATAACATTCGTCTTAATGTGGATGCTTTTCATGGAGATAAGAAATCTGGAGGTGTGCATGATGGTACCACTATAGTACTGTGGGAATGGAACAAAGGGGATAACCAGCGATGGAAGATCATCCCCTACTGTAAGTTTCTTTAGTCTTAACGGATTAAAAGCTAGGAAAATGACATTCGTTCTGGTTGTGTTTTCTTCCATCTTGTGAAACTTTAATTGCTTCTATGGATCTGGCTTGAATCTCTAGTATTATCTACAATGTCAAGAAATTCTAATAACAAAAGACCCTCCCCAAATGTTTGTAGTTTGAGAAATTGAGCCTTATCTATTCTGCTTCATGTGTCTCATCGGCTGAGAAGTCTTATTCTCTTCTTCATTGTTTTTACTATCCACTTTCTAATTTTTTTTTTACCCGCTTTGGTGCTAAATGCAGGATTTGCTTGCAGTGCTGTTGCCCATGCCCTTGAAGCTGTATTGTGATTATAAGAATATGAGTTTGGAATCTGCTGCTTTTGGTTGCGAGTGTGTGTTTGTGTTGCTATTGTTCACTATGTGTGAAACTATGTACTACTGCTGTTACTTTATATATATAAACTATTATTAATATCGATCATTATGAATATGATAACTACTCCAATACATAGAAAACATCTGCTTCAAGTTCCTGCTCTAATTTCTACTATCTTACGTAATCACGTAGAAAGCTAAAACCAAAGAATTAAGTCCAATTAATTTATGTTGATGTCATGATTTCCTATGTCACCGACCTTTTGTTTTTCTTCTAGAAAGCAATTTTTTTGTTCAATTTATAATTCTTGAGGATTAACTGCATGGAAAAGGATTGTTAAAGAAGAAATTATAACGAACTTTTCATTTGTTTAATTTAGCGTTCTGGGTTAAGAATGTACTTTTTCTCTAACTTGTGTTAAAATATATATATATATATATATATATAAATCATCCTTAGGCTTTGTTTGGATGAGCGGTGGAATAAAATTAAGCTGTTTATTCAGCTTATTTAATTTATATATAATTTTTTTTAAATCTTTACTTCTTCCAAGTTCCAAGTATAAATGAACTTTTATCCATTTTATTTTCAATAAACTAATGACAATAATTTCTTCTAAATTGGTACTTAGAGAACTAGCAGGGCCAGCCTATGAGAGTTTGTATTTTCTTTATTTGCAATGGATCTATTTATTGGTTTAGATTAAAGGATTTTGATAGATTAAATATCAGTCCAAGTCAAAAGTTGCATGTATAATGTCATAATTTTAAATTTTAAATGACATATTGTACAGCGTAACATCCAAAAAATAAAACCTTTATCATGAAATACTCATTTCATTTCAAGCAAAAAAAAAACCCTTGTAAACCCATTCACCTGACTTGTACGAAGTTAGTAACATAAAATTATCTTTTTCCTTTTTTTAAGTTGAACTGAGAGAAATACTATTATTAACATTAAATAATTACAAAATTGGGCCACCAGGCCCACCACGAAGAGTGGGATTTCCAACACATCCCATCCTATGACAAAAAAAAGTAAACAAAAACAATGGCCGAAGTTCATAAACTATAACCCCAATATTGCTGGATTGCTCCCACATTAGCCAACTTGTTTAGTGCATAAAAAGGGTGTGCCAACAAGTCTTTTACGCTCGGTTTGTTTCGCTGAAAACCTTCTATAAAGATAGTTTTTTTTATTTTTCAGTGTTTGGTAGCATAAAAAAAAAAAAAATTGGTCAACAGAAAACTATTTTAGTCAATGAAAAACTCTTATAAAAATAAAGCTTATTTTCTATAAGTTGTTTTTCAAAAAAAAAAATTTTGGAAAACAATCTCTCTCTCACACAGTGCACAGCTCTTATAAATATTATCTTCTTCTGATCTAGGAAAAAATATTTTCTTTCACTCATTCAGTCTTTCTCACAGTAAATTCTCTCACTTCTTATCCTCCCTTTGTTTTTTCTCTCTTCTCACACCTTCACTATCACCCCCTCTGACCTCTTCTCTTCCCACAAACTTCTCTGTCTATCTGCAATTCTTCTCTTTTTTCTCCCTATTTGTTCTCCCTTCTATAACACCATTCTTTAATAAGGTTTGTATTTTTTTTCTCCTCACAGATTGATCAATGGTTCTATAACAATATTTGGTATATTTATCAAACTATTTGTACTGGATTAGTTTGCCAGTAAAACTATTTGGCCTATGTGGCATTTTGAACTATTTAAAATGAAACTTAAGTTTATAATGGTTATTTTGAATTATGAGAAGTATGGTTTATATATATATATATATATATTATGAACGTTACTGTTTATATACATGAGCAAAATGAGTATTTGAAATCATGAAAATTGGATAGCTAATTTTGATTGTATTCGTTGTCAAAATTTTAGTTTGAAAACCAAATTCATTTTTGGTTTTTATTATTATTATTTATTTATATTGACTACATTAGGTGAGTTTACACAATACATATATTATACATGTTTTAAATTATACAAGAAATGTTGAAAAAACTGTGAATACCAAACGCCAAAAAATATTCTCAAGCTCATTTTCAAGGTTGTTACCAAACACCGGAAAATAAGATAATTTTCGAGAAATACTCTCTGAAAAATAAATCATTTTCCAGAAAATGTTAATGCCAAATCAAACAAAGCATTAAGTATACGAATTAAATTTTGCTCAATATCTTGTTGGAGCAAGTGACAGATCAAAAGAAGTTTCAACCCGCCAGACGAGTTGCAATGCCTGAGAGAGAAAGATCAAAGAACAATTGTGGTCAATCATGACCATAGTCACTATCAACTATGCCTTCTTAATACAGTTTATCATTTCAAATTTGTTAAATATAACATCTCCACTATGAAGAATTACCCACTTTGTCTCCGGACACCAAAACCTATATCCTTTCACACCCGAACTAAAAGCCCAATAAAATAGTTTTTAATCTTTTGGCTCTATGATCTAATTTCGAATCATTCACACGATAATATGAAGTGCAACTAAATATGAAAATGAGACTTTTCGAACCATTCACATATTTGTGTGTATATTGAAGTCATGTTTGAAGCAACCTCCCAATTTTAGCAATAACTATGGCTGCTCTACCTGTTAATGTAATTCATTTAAGGAAATAAAAGTTACTTTGACATGTGGCCTTCGTCACTACCAAATTTCCAATGCACTTAGTGTGAGTTTGGGAAGCGCATTTTTCAGTGGATGCGTTTTTTTAGTGAGTCCCGTGCACAGTTTATGGGATTCGCAAGTACTTTTTTCAGCAAATACAATTTTAAAATTGGGTCCCTCGGCACTATTCACACATTTAAAAATTATTTTATTACAGTGTTTTCAGTTTTCAATAATAAGCGATATCTAAACAGACTCCTAATATTACTTTTTATAGTCCCATTTTCCATAACAACATTGAAGCACTTGGAAACTAAAAACTCGTTGAGATGAAATTCTTCTTCAAGTTTAGTACATATTGCAATCTCAATTCCTTCACTCTCAAGCCAGAGCCTAGCCCTTTGTTGAAATGCTTCAAGGATAGTTCTCTCAAATGGTGAATGAGAAATTCAATGAGAGAACGAATCACCCCATCTTGCAATTTCAACTTGGTTTTACCTATCTCAAAAATATTACAGGTTTTATCATGACCCATGTAGACTAAATCACCATGAAACTTCTTGAAGTTGTAAAGTCATTCCATATTTGGACACATATGATAGGTATAAGTTATAATTTACTTATTTGAATGACAAACAAAATTGTGAACCATTCAATGCTAAATTAGAATCACTATCACTACTTTGTGCTACATTTGCCTTGGAGTCCTCCTTATTTTTCGAAACAAGACAATCTTTCTTTCAAGGTGACTTGTTGTGACAATAGACACACTTATCTTCTCCAACTTTCTAATTAGTGACTACTCTTGATTTAGATAAAAATATGATTCTCCTATTCCAAACTTATTATTAACATACATATCCCTAAATGTCAAAGCATCACTAAATTTCCCAACTTTTTTACTGGTGGTTATTCTTGATTTAGATCAAGATATGTCTCTCCTACCAAAGTTCTTATTATCATACTTGTCCCTCACTGTCAAAACACCACTATGTTGAGTCTAAATCTTCTGTCCCATTTTTCATGCTCCACTTTATATTCTACCAATAAAAACTTGTCACATATTCACCTAATTAATTAAATATTACCATTAATGATAGTATTTAATTAATTAGATGAACATGTGGTAAGTTTTTATTAGTGGAATATAGAGTAAAGCATAAAAAGTGAGACAGAAGATTTGGATTCTACTATGTTACATGAAGTTGTTCATTCCATCAACTTTTCTACCACAATTTTGGCATTAGGCATTGGTCTTAATTGTTTGGGTTGATAGAGGATTCACCTGAGATCTTTCTCTCTTATACTCAAACCAAAAATCAAATAACAAAATCTCTAATAATTCCAAATATTTAAATAGCAAAGTTTGGTTCTGATAATAGGTTTTTTCTTTTTTTTTTATTGCGCGAAATGACCTCCAGATTTCACTCCCCCACAAAATTTATTTTGAACATTATTATGGGCTTTTGAAAGATTTCACAAACAAAATGAAAAGAGACACAATTACACACCCAAGAGTAATGGTAAAGATTTATGTAGTTTGACAATAGCTTGCATCTGTGGAGGTAATAAGAGTCACCAAAAAAATCAGGAAAATTACAATAATGGCACAAAGATATTTTCGTAAAACTCAAATCTTAAATATAACTAAATAACTCTCTCAACAAAAATAAATCAGAAGAGAATTCCTGTTTTCTCTAAACAAATATATTGTGGTCGTATTGCAAAAAGTAACAAGAGGCCGGATATAAGTAATATTATTATACAAAGAAATTGAATCCTAATTTGTAAGGAATTTGGTCAGCTTGCAAGCCGACCTGGTGAAATTTATTCAAGCCATCCCATGAATGAACATTCACTTCAAGTCACAGTTGAGCACTGAGCACTATTAACGAAAAAACAAACGCTCTACCGTTGGAATAGTAACATTAATAACTGAAGTAGGTACGCGGTTAATTGCTAATCCAGTTGTCCTTATCTAGTTCATTGAATCCCTTCCTATGAAACAATGAATGGTGTTTGAAATTTAGTCTTGATTGATTGGTGACACTTGAGAGAAATTTTTGGAAGGATACTTTAATTGAGAAATTGAGGTTTTAGGTGGCAACTGTGTGTAGCCATTATGCGGATCTCTTTGTAGGTCGAGTTTGTCTTAATGGAATATCACCAGTAATTATCAAACCCAAAACCAAAATAAAAAAAAGAGGAGTATGAGTATCACAGTTCTAGATAAATATTTCTCTCAAAGAAAGGGAGGAGGAGAAATAATTAAGCTTTCTTTCCCTTCAAGTTGTGCTCAAAAGACGTAAGGGATGAGAAAAGAGAGAGTGGAAAAATAAGACTTACAATATTAGCACTTACAAAAGGGTCTAACCTTTATAAGTACTAGTGAGTCTTATAAACCAAAGACTCACATCGGTTTATATCAACTCAAAAAAAAAAAAAAAAAAAAAGGAAGATAAGTGGTCTAAAGTGTTGGAAAAATAACAGTGAATAAACAAGTTTGATACAACAAACAATATCCCAAATAATTAGCAAGAATGTAAATAAACAATAACAAAATAAATTTAAGTAAAATTAGGAACAATTTCACAGTGTTATAGAATCACGCAAAGAGCGTTGTCCTTAAAGGTTGATTCGTGTCACCCAAAGTAAAACTTGGTGCAATTGGTTCTCTTGGCCAAACAACCCCCCAGGATTAGACTATAGCGCCGATCTTTGTGATGTACGCACTTCCACTCATAAAAGGTTTAAGAACAGCCTCTATTGCCTTCTCCTAGAAAAATAATTATTGTAGAAAAAATATGTGGGAGAGAAAGATAGTAGACTTGTGTATATCTAAAACATATAGAGCAGTAAAAAGACACTCATGAAAAATATGTTATGATGAGTATTATATATGCTACTTATGAAGATAATAGACTATAGTTATTGGTTACTAATAATCCTTAAAAGCCCAGCGGCTATATTATCAATTATTGCCTAACGGCTATTTTCCTCATAAATTTTCAATGGCTAGAAAATAAATAAGAATAAAAGTGTTTGGAACACACACTCACACCAACAATCTCCCACATGTTACAAACACAAAATAGGAAAGGCACGTAACTAAAGAAAGTATGCATCAAGATGGTACCAGAAGGTTTTAACCATACGTAGGATAAATAAGTAGGAACTAAAAGGCAATGATGGAGTTAAAACTCTTTTAACCAAGCTATTAGTAAACCAAACTTATCACCCACATAACTTTCTTTATCAAGGTTGTTCTTAAGCGGGTTGGCGCCTTATCCAGGCCATGCGCCACTGGGTTTCATGAGAGCTCTAGAGACCTACCCAAAAAGTCTCATAGGAAGCGGCACAATTTCTACTCACACATAGGTGGCATCCATCAGGAGTGCGTGCAGAACACTCCATCCCAACAAGTAGGGAGTATGGATCCATTAAGAGCCTAAAGCTCAACCTCCAACAATCTGCAACTTAATCGGTGGCATCCATCAAGAGTGCGTGCAGATACACCCCATCCCAACTGGTAGGGATATGGATCCATTAAGAGCCTAAGCTCATCCTCACCAAATTCTGCAACTTAACACTGTCTCACACCATAGGGATGGACTCATCACTAATCTCCTTATCGAGATAGCAGAAAACACATAATAAATGACAGTGCCCATGGACCACTAATGACCTCTACCCATTTAACCTCTTGCGTGGAATCATCCATCATAGAGAGGTTGGGCATTAGCCACAGTGTCGCAACTTGGGTATCAGTCCAATCCCCCTAGATGTCTCACTCACCAGCCTCATTGCTAGTGGTTTGGTCAAAGGATCGGCTAAGTTCCTTTCAGACTTCACAAAGTCCAATGACACAACATCATTATCAATAAGTTGCCTTAGCCTCAATTGGATATGTTGACTTTTCCCATTATAAACTTTGCTCTTAACACATGTTATGGCAATCTAGCAATCACAAGGAAAGCAAACAGAGACAATAGAGTTAGTAAAATGAGGCATATCAATTAATATACTCCTAAGCCATATAGCTCCGGACTTAGCCTTCTCTAAGGCCACTAACTCTGTTTCCATATTAGATCTCACTATGCAAGTCTTCTTGGTTGACTTCCAAGAGACAGCGCCTCCAGCTAGTGTAAACACATATCCACTAGTGGGTTTCACCTCATCTATGTCAGAGATCTAGTTAGCATCACAATATCCTTCTAAAACAATAGGATAGCCACAATATGACAAACCAAAATCAAAAGTCCCCTTTAAATATCTCAATAATTTAGATACTGCATCTCAATGCTCAATGCTAGGATTATGAGTATATCTACTCAATCTATTAACGGCATATGCAATATCAGGATGAATACAATTTGTCAAAAACATTAAACTACCAATAATTTGTGCATATTTATATTGTGAAACACTATCACCACGATTTTTAACCAAGTGCACCTTTAAGTCATTCATAATAAACATAGGTCACATATCAAAGTATTTAATTTTTTTTTTCCCATAATGAGATTGTGACAGTACACTGCAATCAATATCCTTAAGGATCTTGATGCCTAAAATAACATTTGCCTCAACCAAAATTTTCATATCAAATTTAGAGACAAGAAAACATTTAGTATCATGCACAACATTATGACTAGTTCCAAATATAAGTAAGTCATCAACATATAAACAAATAGTGACACCTTCATTATTATTTAACTTATTATATGACCATAAGTCACAAATCCATGTGTAAGCATCATATATCAAAATTTCCATGTCATTGTATAGGTGCTTGTTTTAATCCATACAAAGATTTAATCAATTTACAAACTTTACGTTATTGTCCAAGGACAACACAATCCTTAAATTGCTCCATATAAATTTTTTTTTTTTCCTTTCTAATTCACCTATTAGAAAAACAGTTTTAACATCCATATGATATATAATAGGTTTGTAAATAGATACAATGACAAAAAACATTCTTATAGATGCAATTCTAATAATCGAAGAATAAGTATAAAATAATCAACATCATATTTTTGCTTATAGCCTTTAGCTACTGAGCATGCCTTATACTTTTCTATGATCACATTCAGTTATAAGTTTTCAACAATATAGGTAAGAAAATTGTTACCGTAACTCTTTTTCTCCTTAGTTCGCTTACTTCTTCTCAATTCTTGCACATCACAACAAGATTATTAGAAGTATCAATAGGTTCATGAAATATATTTTCCTTATTTTTCAAAGGAAAGTCATACTTAAAGAAAGTATTTTTAAGATTCAACAATAGTATTAAATTCTAAATACATCACTATT
Source organism: Quercus gilva (assembly GCA_023621385.1). NCBI lineage: Eukaryota > Viridiplantae > Streptophyta > Magnoliopsida > Fagales > Fagaceae > Quercus > Quercus gilva. The sequence goes on along the minus strand of CM042479.1, from coordinate 18,897,442 downwards.
GATGAAGATAATTCTATATCATGAACTATAGCAAACATAACCAATAAACACACAATCACATATCTAAGAATCAAGTTTACTCCTTATAGGTTCATGTAGCATGACCTTAGGCAAGTACCTCCACACTTTAAGGTATTCTCCTTTTAGATTTGGGTAACATCTTAGCAAACCACCCCCACAATTCAAGATATACCAAGTTAGGCTTACGCCATTTTCAACTTTATTTTATATTTTATAAAAATTTGCAAAACTTCATCTTTGATTCCTAATAAACAAAGCTAAGTAAATATAGAATGGTCATCAATAAAGATTACAGAAAATCTTTTACCACCTCTAGTCATTGTGTGTTTTAAATTATCCAAATTACTATGTACCAAACTAAAGAGTTTGGTTCCTCTTGTTATGGATTGGCAAAGTCTTTTTATTTCAAATTTACAAAAACCTATCCACCATCTCAAAACAATACATATAGCCAATAAAAATATGTATATATATTTTTTCAATATCACTCTTACACTTGGGGATAAAAGGAATATTAATTCCCTAATACTATATCTTATCCATTAGCCCAAAATACTAGTTGGATCATTTTTTTTATTTAATATATATAAAGAAAATTTTAATTATTTTCCATAATTTCTCATTTCATATATTTGTGTCAAGAGATGTAAAACTAATAGCTTTTGCACATAGAGTCAATAGCCTTTAGTTACTAGAAACCACTCTTAGAACGTCCAAAATTTTACAAGAATAAGACACTTAATATTTTGTAAAATTTGACATCATTATACCACAATTGTATAATACAAACGTTTAATCATCCACAATTTCTTTTTCACATGACCATAAATAATTACTTGAATACTTTAGCAAAGAAAATAAAATATAATTAAATTATAGTATCATTGTATCTTCCTTATACAAAAAGAGTACCAAGTTGATACGGCACTATTGATTCCACTTAACAATAGGAATGCCTTCATCATAAGTCTACACCATTTTTTTTCTCTTTCAGAATTCTACCAAAAAATAAAATTTTATCTCATTTCTCATAAAAATTATTGCTAACATTTTTTTTTTTAATTCCAAAAAACATTTCTCAAAACACATATGTTTTTCTTCAATCTCATGTTCCTCAAATTTAAATAGACATAAAACAATTTCTCAAAATATAATACACATATCATATCACATAATTGCAAATGCAATAAGTTGATATCCGCGTATCAATATAACGTTACATAATATTTTTCACATATTGATTTAGATTAGAGAATCAAAATTACATTTGGATGGACGTCATTTATTTTTTCTTCTAAAATATTAGTTCACCAAATTGTTTAGGTAAACCAGGTAGCAAAATAAATTCCACAAAAGATATAAGTAATTGTATCTAAGAATATAACTACTAGCATTTTTCTTTATAAACATAATATCATATCACAATATAAAATTTTATGATCAATAACTTGTTTATCCATTTTGAACCAAGAAATCAACCTTTAAGATTGTTGGAAAAATAACAGTGAATAAACAAGTTTGATACAACAAACAATATCCCAAATAATTAGCAAGAATGTAAATAAACAATAACAATATAAATTTAAGTAAAATTAGGAACAATCTCACAGTGCTATAGAATCACGCAAAGAGCGTTGTCCTTAAAGGTTGATTCGTGCCACCCAAAGTAAAACTTGGTGCAATTGGTTCTCTTGGCCAAACAACCCCCCAGGATTAGACTATAGCGTCGACCTTTGTGATGTACGTACTTCCACTCACAAATGGTTTAAGAACAACCTCTATTGCCTTCCCCTAGAAAAATAATTCTTGTAGAAAAAATATGGGGGAGAGAAAGATAGTAGACTTGTGTATATCTAAAACATATAGAGTAGTAAAAAGACACTCATGAAAAATATGTTATGATGAGTATTATATAGGCTACTTATGAAGATAATAGACTATAGTTATTAGTTAATAATAATCCTTAAAAGCCCAACGGCTATATTATCAATTATTGCCGGCTATTTTTCTCATAATTGCCCAACGGCTATTTTCCTCATAAATTTTCAATGGCTAAAAAATAAATAAGAATAAAAGTGTTTGGAACACACACTCACACCAACAATAAGTACCACATCGATCAGTTAATGAATGAGTCTTCAGTTTATAAGCCTCACTAGTATTTACAAAGGTAAGACATAGTACTCTATCCTCTTATATGAATAATAAATAAATTTATTTATTATTATGTGAGATGAGGAGTATCATGTTATTGTATTCTCCTAGTATTTTATATAAATAAATTTATTTATTATTATGTGAGATAAAAAGTGTTATGTCAGTGTATGTCATTGTATTATCCAATCGACTGTCAAATAATTACTCAATTTCACACAAACTAAGGCTGCGTTTGTTTTGACTTCAAATGATTTCCGGAAATTATTTTCCGTAAAATAGGCTGTTTGGTTGGCTTTGAAAATAACATTTTTCGAAAATTATTTCATTTGACCATGTAAAATATTGCTTTGACCCGAAAATGGTTTTACGTTTTTATTTTCCCTTCAAACCATTTCCAGAAAACGCAAAAGAGAGAGAGAGCGAGAGAAAGAAGAGAGAACTCACAGAGAACTCAGCTCCAGATCGCCGGCGAGCCCCGAGCTCCAGATCGCAGCACCGCGCCGATCAAGCAACGATCGACTCCAAACACCAACAGTCGCCTCAAGCTCCAGATTGCTCCGAGCTCCAGATCGACTCCAAGCAACGATCGACTCCAACGGTTGCCTCAAGCGCTTCGCCATCGCCTTCGCCTTCGAACCCACATGTCGTCGCCGTCTCCTTCAAACCCACACCCGAACCACATGCCGTCACCATCACTTGGAACCCAAACGCCTTTGAACCCACACCCGAGCCACACGCCTCTGCCTTTTGACCGGATTTGATGATTTTTTTTCTTTGGGTTTTGTATTTTTGTGACTGTGGACTGAGAAATGATATTAATATTTGTTTGGGAGCTGAGAAAATGTGAGAAAATGTGAGCAACAAGTAGAAAATGTGTTTTCTAGTATTTTCCAGAATACAACCAAACACATGAAAATATTTTTTACACACAATTTTCATAATGCAACCAAACACTTACAAATATTTTCCTTTTCTGAAAAATAGCATTTCCGAAAAATATTTATTTTTTTAAAAACGTTTTACGGCAACCAAACACAGCCTAACTGTCTCAAAGATTCTTTGAGGATTGGCAGTAGTTCTTCTCTTTCTTTTTTCTTTTCCTTTATTATTTCTTTTAGAGGAGGCTCCAATTGCCGAATGCAAAGCATGTGGTTTCGTTGGGTTTAAAAATACATAGCCTTATTTTGTCAGTACGCGGACTTCGTTTTGTTTGTAACTCATGTATATAGACTATAGTTGCGGTTGATTAGATTTGATTTGGCTTACTTGCAAGTTGCAACCCTTACCTATGGTTTTGTTATGATTATATATATATATATATATATTTTTTTTTTTTTCAATATATGATTTAGGAATAGTTACTAGATACATTTGCACCAGCTGGTACCCAAATTGAAGCAACCTTGCTGTTTATACAGAATCTGAGACCAGCGAAGCAGTTTTATTTAATATTTTAATTTGCAGGCATTGGATGTAAGATTATATAGAAATTAATCTCATCTCCTTAGAGAAAGTCAAGGAGCTATTAGAAAATAAATAAGAAATTCTGTTGTTACAGATTAGATTTATTTTACAATGTGTAGTGAGTACACCCGAACCTTTCAAGTGCAGCCTAGCCATAAGAGACAGAAGAAGAGCCTCTTTCAGTCATATATTTTCTAAATAATATTATAGTTCCAGTGATATGCAAAGTCTTTGAATGTGACAGCCTATGACCATGGATGACTTAGCTTAGAGTCTAGATCTATTAATTAATAATTAAACCCAAGATAAAATGACTTTTTTTTTTCTTTTTTTTTTGTGGAGAATCCAAGATAAAATGACTTGGAACATGACTGATAGAAGGAAAAAATCACTTTTGTTAGGTTATTGCTTTATACTTATATCTCTCTCAGGTTTTAGTCATGCATATTCACGACTTCATTTTGTTTTGTATTTTTTTTCCTCTCATTTTGTCCGTTTCTTATAAGGTCTACCCTTAGAAAATTTATTAATTTATCATTTTAGGATAATTTTTATATCACTTTTATAGAAAATATAAAAAATTGTAAAAAAAAAATTCAGTTTTTTTTTTCTTTTTTCATAAAAATTAGTTTTTAAAAATATTTCATAAATTAATGTTCTTATGACAGTTATTAGCTTTTCCCTTCTTACAGATAGCATGTTCACAAATTCTTTTACATTTACCTAAATATAAAATTTAGAAAAAAAAAAAAAAAAAAAAACAAATTCATAGTCAAAATATATCCATGAGGACCATGACCATATGAATTTTAAACTTGGGTTTTGCAATATAAAATTCAAGTTGAGAATTGTTAATTTCTAACTATCTGTGAAAGTTTATTTGTTGGTTTGAGAACATTTATATTTTCTAAGAACTAAGAATTATAATTCCCTTGAAACACAAGATCTCCTTTTTTTTTAACTGAATTATAATTCTCTTATATCATTTTTTTTTTTACTAATGATTTTTTTAATCAATCTTCAAGGAAATTGTTATCGTTCCAAGTAAGTTGTCCACAATGGTCAACTTATTATTATGGGGAGTAATAAATGAGCACGTGTAATATTTTAAACAAACAAAGTTTATAAATTTTTATTTTCAATACATATATATCGGTTTCACATCAATTTCTTCTATAAAAACTCTGATCTATGGTTGTTGATAGATTTTTTTTTTTTTTTTTTTTGGTAGTTGTTAATTGAATTTGTGTTCTTCACATCAATTACTACTATACACAGTTTGATTCCATTTTGAACTTTAATTATTTTATAAGAAAGAAAAAAAAAAGTACATATGATAGATTAGAATTAGTATGGTATAAATTAAGTGTTTTCAAATGTTTGGTCGTTTATTTGAAAATATTATGGAAAACATATTTTCTATTACTTTTCAATATTTTCTCATCTCCTAAGCACATATATAATAATAATAATAATAAAAGAATTTTAGATTAAAAAAATCGTGATTGGCAATTGTAGGGTCTATTTTTGATGGGCCAAGTGTGGACTTTGTAGACTCAGCCCAATAAAACTCCTAACAATAAATTTGTAGAGAGTGGGTTGAACAACTGGGCTGGAAATGGATTTAGCAACGATTCAAACAGACAAACAAGGAACAAAATGGTACTCAGACTAGCATTCAGTAGGGATTCTCTTGAATCCGAAGAGGTTAAAAGTTTACAAACTTAAATGAATACCCTTTTTCTCCCCTTTTCTGTGAGGCCTATTCCCTTTATATATACTCCTTTCTCCTCATCTTCATCGTCCACTTGTTCTTCATCTAAGCGTCCACTTGTTCTTTATCTAAGCGTCCACTTGAGTACTAGTCACATCAGAAGTTTGCTTTAGTCTGTCATGAGTGGTGGTAGTTGAGGTTGCACTGTTCAGGTGTCTTTTCCACATAAATACGGCCAGGAAAGTTGCTGCAGTGCATTAAATGCGGTGGTAGCAGCTTTTCCTTTAAGATATTTTATGTTCTTCTCACCCTCAGACGTGCCCAGAGCTCATTCTTTACTGTGAAATCTACTGGCAGGGTTGTTGTGGTTTTTCAGTATATTTACTTCAAGTTCCACAGCGATCCGATGAGTGTAACCTCTTCGGACCAACCAGGTTATCTTCGGACGCACCATTCCTCCTTCCTCCTGTGCATTTTCACCAAATGGGCTGTGCTGATCCCTTTTACCTCTTTGGACAAAAGATGATATTCAAAACGTGCACCAGGCCCAATACGTGGCGTTGGACTTTCTCGCCCACAGCCCCTCAAAATTCTAATTTTTCCCTCATATCCGAAGGGAAAAAATGGGATTTTGATCTTTTGCCAAATAAAAGTATTGAATCTCTGAATCCACACGTGCGTAGGTGCATAAATTTAGGCGCTTCTTTATTGCCGCTGTTGTTGCACCGTTTCCGAGGCGTCATTAATTGCTCCAGGCGGCGCCTTGTCTATGGAATCCAACGGCACGTTACAAATCCAACGGACGCGATTTTTCTCAAAATTTGGGCGGGATAAATCCCACCACTTTGCCTACCCCTATATAAAGCCCCAGAGGGGGTTATTTTCCCTCACTTTGCAAGTTTCAGACTTCTCAGCGAACTCAAGCATCGATGCTCACAAAGCCTCTCCTATCATCATCTCCAACTCGTTCCAGAGTCAGTTACAATCTTCCTACGAACCTAAAGGCCGTTCTCTAATTTGATTTCGCGTAAGTTCCTGACTTAAGATTTTTGTATTCTTTTCAGTTTGCCTTTTCGGCCATTGGATATTCGTTCCCCAACCACTGTTCTGTATTGTTCCCCACTATCTTAACTGAAAATGGGTAGGTTCAAATATCTGGTGGATAGTCCTTTCCAGATAGAAAAGTTTAGGGCGATGTATCGCATTCCCCAGGACGTAGGCTTAAGATATTGCTCTACGGAAGGGTTACTATTAGACCAAGAGGAGGGCGAAGTTGCAATCCCTATTATCGCCTTCCTGGAAGGAGGGATGACCATCCCCATGGGTCAGGTCACCAGAGATTATCTCCGAAACCATAGACTTTGCCCTGAAAAGTGTGTGGCTAATGTGTTTAGGATTTTAGGAGCGGTCGACGATCTGAACCATCATATGGGGTTGGGGCTCACCTGGCTTGACGTGGTACACATGTACAAATGTCGTACCAAACAAAGGTCGAGGTACTATCTTAGATCCCGATCCGATGAAGTCAGACTCCTCTCTTGTCTTCCCAAGTCTAACAAAGGGATGAAAGACGACTATCTGATCGTCTCGGGCGCGTGGCATGACGGGCTTCATTGCCCCACCCAGCCAAGAGAGCCAGGTGGGATATCCCCTATATAGGTTTCCCAACGATAGACTTAGGGTTTTTGTTTTTAATAATCCGGCCTTTTCTATCATGTTTTAAGTTTTCTGACAGTTCTATTTTGATGTTACAGATAGGAGACATGTTGCTCCTCGGCTGAGCCTTACAAACACTGCAGCACTTAATTTCCTTCTTCGGTCAGAGATCTTCGCAAGCGAAGACGGGCAGCTTAGGGCCATGCATCTTATCCTTGGCTATACCCCGAAGACAAAGGATTTCCAGCCAATCGGCAACGCGATAACACTTGGAGACCACCGCCTTAATCGCATCGACGTTGCTCGAAAGGATTTTTTGGCTCCATTTGATCTCGCCCCTATGCCACATCCAAATCCACAGGGTATTCCGTTGCTCGTCTAGCCTGTTCAGCAGGTTCCTCTTCCGCCGGCAGAAGAGAGAGAAATAGTAGCTTCTTCAACCCCTTCGCTTGACGAGCAGATTGACCAGTTCAGGTTCGAAGGGGAAGCTTCGGAGGAAGTTCAAATCTTGGCCGCCGATGAGGGGATTGATAGGCAATCAGCTGCTCCCCTACAGAGGATAGAAGTGCCTGACGACTTCTCTGAAGAAGACATGCAGAGTTTAACAGACCTAATGAAGAATAGAAGGCCAAAGGCTGTGACCAAGGGCACTGGTACATCCCAACCCACGGTCAATCTTCCCCCTCCCCCTCCTCCTCAAGCTCCTACAGATCTCGGCCTAAAGCCCTTGTCGGATCTGAAAAAGAAAAGGGTCGTGACGGAGATTGAAGAGAGGGAGGTGGCACCTCCGAAGGGGCCCAAACAGCAAAAAACGGCCCATGACATGAGAGGCAAAAGGGCTTTGTCTACTGAGAGTAGGGAAGAACCCTTGGCCGCAGACGTGCAGTGAGGAACTCAGGTATGGTCCCCGAAGTTGACACTGGATGGTGTAGCCATCCCATATGATGCCTCCCTCAGGAACTATGCTGGAAGGAAGGCCAGACACATTGTAGAGGCACTGGAGCAGCCTCTGCTCCTTCCGAAGGACATGGAGTCCTACCGGCGCTTTAACCAATATGAGCTCTTTCTATCCCTCAAAAGGGATATAGCCATAGTAAGAGAAGTGACACTCTCTCATAGCTTTTGTGTGCGTTCACAACTAATATAAAATTCTTTGTTTGCCATGTAGATTGTCCAACAAATTTACGTGGCTGAAGAGTGGAATAAAAAGAAACATATTAAAGTGCAAGCAAAGGCCCATTCTCGGGAGGAGGCCGAGAAGGCATTGGGCAGCATAAAAGACAAGTGCGCCCGCATCTCTGAGCAACTGAAGGAGGAGACGAAGGCAAGGAGGAGTCTGGAAGCAGGCCTAAAGAGTGCTGCAAAGCAAGCCGAAGACCAACGCCAGAAGCTGTACACTACTGAGATTAATCTGGAGACAGAGAAGGCGTTGGTGAAAGAACTTCGGGCCGAGCTTGACAAAGCTAAGGATTCTGCTAAATTGGCCAAAGAGGACGCTCAATTGGCCAAGGAAGCAGTTGAGGCTGAAAAGCAGGCTGCCTATATGCTGGGGGTGCAAGAGACCCAAACGAGGCTGACCGAGGAGTTTACAAAGGTCTGCAGGGAGTACTGCGACATCACGTGGGGCAAAAGCCTTGATGCGGCTGGAGTCCCCCCAGAGTCTGCCTTGAGGCAGCCTGGGAGTGTTTACTACCACCCTGACATTTGCGACCTGCCAGATACCTTGGAAGCTTTATCGGCCGGCCAGAACCTTCCAGTCCCAGCTGAGACAAGCCAAGCACCTCTTCAGACTGGTGATGCGGGCGATCCGTCAAAAATTGACCCAGTGCCTCAGAAAAAGGCTTAGGTGTCTAAAGGATACACTTTTTGTACTTGTAATAGTTAGGCCCTATTATCGTTTACTTTGTAACAAAATTATTTCCCTTTAATGAATGAAATGGTTTACTTTTTGTCTTTATTGCTTTTATGGTATATGTTAGAATGCGCCATCACATCAAATAACAACAGTTTGATAACAGAGAATCAACCAAAACCATGGTAATCGCTTAAACATGGCTAAGGGGGCCTCATGATAATAACGATTGCATCGGAATGTTAATTGGCAAAAGTAATTTGGTCAGGAATATTGATGTAGTTGAGCTCAAATTCATATGTTTTGCCAAACACCAGACTAGACTAATAACGTAGACAATAACACTTAAGAAAAAAAAACTGTTCGTAGAATCTCATTTAAACACTTGGGAAAATCATAAGTGAGTGTTAACTAACCCTGATCATCTGGTCTGAGGACAACAGGCATGATTAAATTTAAGTTTAAGCACTTAAGAGAATCGTAAATGAGTGTTAACTAACCCAAATCATCTGGTCCGAGGACAACAGGCATGATTGAATTTAAGTTTAAACACTTAAGAGAATCGTAAATGAGTGTTAACTAACCCAAATCATCTGGTCCGAGGACAACAGGCATGATTGAATTTAAGTTTAAATACTTAAGAGAATCGTAAATGAGTGTTAACTAACCCAAATCATCTGGTCCGAGGACAACAGGCATAATTGAATTTAAGTTTAAGCACTTAAGAGAATTGTTAGCACAATAAAATGGTACCATCACAGAAGGAAAGTACACTTAATAATAATACATTTTTAGGTTATTTACATTCCACGGCCAAGGTACTACATGATTATCCAGATCTTCTAAGAAATATGCTCTAATGCCAGCTCTTGAAGTGATGCAGTATGGTCCTTCCCAATTTGGTCCAAGTTTTCCCCAAGCTGGATTCCTTGCAGTACCTACCACTTTCCTCAACACCAGATCTCCAGGCTCTAAAGGTCTCAACCTTACGTTGGCATCGTAGCCCTGTTTGAGCTTTTGTTGGTAATGCGCCAGTTGGACCATCGCCTTTTCCCTCCGTTCTTCAATCAGATCCAAACTCTTTTCCAGCTGCCCATCGTTGCCAATCAGATTAAAAGAGCCAGTCCTATACGTTAGAAACCCCGTCTCCAAAGGTATGACAGCTTTAGCCCCGTAGGTCATTGAAAAGGGGGTCTCCCCTGTAGACCTCCGAGGCGTAGTTCTATATGCCCATAACACGTGAGGCAATTCTTCCACCCATCTACCCTTAGCATCGTCTAGTCTTTTCTTTAATCCGTTAACTATGACTTTATTAACAGCTTCTGCTTGCCCATTTCCCTGGGGATAAGCAGGGGTAGAGTATCTGTTTGTGATTCCCAACTCACTACAATAATTCCTAAAAGTTTTGCTGTCAAATTGAAGTCCATTGTCCGAGATGAGGGTATGGGGAACCCCGAACCGTGTGACGATATTTTTTCAGATAAATTTCTTTACATCTACATCCCTGATGTTTGCTAGAGGTTCAGCTTTGACCCATTTGGTGAAATAGTCTGTGCCGACCAGAAGGTACTTCTTGTTTCCTGCTGCCTTAGGGAATGGACTCACGATATCCAAACCCCATTGAGCGAAAGGCCATGGGCTGGATAATAAATTAAGGATGCCACCAGGCTGATGTATGTTCGGCGCAAACCGCTGGTATTGGTTACACTTTTTAACATACTCATGGGCCTCTTTCTGCATATTCGGCCACCAATAACCTTGAGTAATGGCTCGGTGAGTTAAGGATCTACCACCAGTGTGGCTTCCATAGATCCCTTCATGCAATTCCTCTAGTAGTGATTCAGCTGTTTCAGGAGGCATGCACAATAAGTATGGACCTGAATAGGAACGCTTATACAGTTTATGGTCCTTGGACAACCAGAACCTACTAGCTTTCCTCCGTACTTTATCTGCTTCCCCTTTCTCTTTGGGCAATACATCATCCTTCAAGAACTTGATGATAGGGTCCATCCAACTTAGAGCGGCCCTGATGTGATGAACCTGGACTGCCTCTTTTTTTAATTCCGTAGGTCTTTGCATGTCCTCAATGAGGATAACCCTTGGTAATTCCTGCGCCGAAGAGGTGGCGAGCGTGGCTAAAGAATCAGCATGTGTGTTACCGTTTCTGGGGACGTGCCGCAAGTTAAAAGATTCAAACTCTGACTGCAGTGATTTAGCTCGACTCAAATATCCCTGCATTCTTTTGTCCTTCGCCTCGAATTCCCCTTTTACTTGACCGACGATTAATCTTGAGTCCGAGAACATCTCGACTGACTTCCCTCCCATCCTTCGTACCATCGTCATCCCTATTAAAAGAGCCTCATACTCTGCCTCATTATTCGTCGCTGAGAAATCTAGCCTTAATGCTTTTTCAATGACAATTTTTTCTGGGGATATAAGCACTAGCCCCACTCCTGAACCTCTCTGATTTGATGCGCCATCTACATACACTTCCTAGGGTAAATTGCTCCGTAGAGAAACCATGCCAACAGACCTTCCATCCAGACCCAATGTTGGTGTTACTTCTTTTAAATGGGGCTCTGTGAACTCGGCGACCAAGTCCGCAAGGATCTGGCCCTTCACTGATGTGTGAGGCATGTACTTAATATCAAAAGCCCTTAGGATCGTGCCCCATTTGGCAATCCTTCCAGTGTAGTCGGCGCTTCGGAGTATTGCCCTGAGTGGGAGCTGGGTGAGGACTATAACGGTGTGTGCTTGAAAATAGTGAGGCAGCTTCTTCGTACCTAGCACTACAGCCAGGATGGCCTTTTCCAGTGGCAAATAACGAATTTCAGCTTCATGCAATGACTTACTTACGTAGTAGATTGGTTTTTGTACACCGCAGTCTGTCCGGATCAAAACCAAGCTTACGGCATTAGGAGCTACAGCAATGTAAGCGAATAAGACCTCATCTGGCTCAGGACTGAACATGGTTGGAGGTCGAGCTAAGTAGTCTTTAAGTTGTTGAAAAGCAACAGCACACTCCTCTGTCCATTCGAAACCCTTCCACTTGTTGATCAATGAGAAAAAAGGTTTACACCTGTCAGCTGATCTGGAAATGAACCTATTGAGGGCAGCAGTCATTCCTGTCAGCTTCTGGATTTCCTTGGGGTTTCGAGGAGCTCGTAAGTTGTTGATGGCTTTTATCTGATCAGGGTTAACTTCAATCCCCCTGTGAGTCACCATATATCCCAAGAACTTGCCTGATCCCACACCAAACGAACACTTGGACGCGTTCAAGCGTAATCTGTGTCCCCTTAGAATTTCAAAAACATCCCTGAGATACCCAATGTGCCCAGCAATAACCTTACTTTTTACCACTATATCATCTATATAAACCTCCATGGTTTTACCTAGTTGCGGCTCAAACATTCTAGTCATCATCCTCTGATAGGTAGCCCCTGCATTTTTTAGGCCGAACAGCATTACCTTGTAGTGGTAATTCCCCACAAGGGTCATGAAAGCCGTTTTCTCCTAATCACCGAGAGCTAGGGGTATTTGATGGTAACCTTGAAATGCGTCCAGGAAACTTATCCGAGGGTGCCCAACGGTAGCATCAACTAGTTGTTCAATCTTCGGCATTGGAAATGGATCCTTCGGACAAGCCCTATTAAAGTCGGTGAAATCCACGCACACCCGCCACTTTCCGTTTTTCTTCTTTACCACCACTATGTTAGCCAGCCATTCAGGATAAAAAATTTCCTTAATAGCCCCTACTTGCTTGAGTTTCATCACTTCTTCCTTGACCGCGTCTGTGTGTTCCCTTGATGGATGCCGGAGCGGTTGTCTCTTGGGGACGACGGTGGGATTAACATTCAGATGGTGGCAAATGAACTCTGGGCTTACTCTTAGGGCTTCTGCTGAGTCCCATGCAAATACATCGACGTTAGCTCTGAGAAACTCTATCAACTCTTCCTTTTCTTGAGGAGGCAGCATGGATCCAACTTGAAAGAACTTCTCGGGGTCGTTATCAACAACTACCCTCACTAAGCTTTCACATTCTGCTTCTTTGGCCGGGGTTTCGGTGTCCAGCATCGAAGGTTTTAACTGCTATAAACCTACATCGCTGCGATCCGAGGACTCTGCCTGAGGTTGGTGCTGGATAGCTGCCACTAGACATTGTCTGGATGTGGATTGATCTCCTTGGATTTCCTCAACTCGCCCTTCGGACGGATATTTAACCTTCTAATGAAGTGTGGAGGATACGGCCCCGAGAGTATGAAGCCAGGGTCTAGCCACAATCGCGGTGTAGGGTGAGTAGGCATCTACCACTATAAAGTCTACCTCCACCGTTTCAGATCCAGTTTGCACAGGTAGTCTGATCTGGCCTTTCGGGATGACCACTTTGCCATCAAAACTCACCAAAGGGGAACTGTAGGGAGTCAAGTCTTCGAGAGTCAAGTTCAGCCCCTTATAGAGGTCTGGGTACATTATTTCTGCAGCGCTGCCCTGATCCACCATTACTCTCTTCACGTCGTATCCCCCTATTCTGAGAGTAACCACCAGAGTGTCATCATGCGGCTATATAGTTCCGATTTTGTCCTCGTCCGAAAAGCCCAAAACTGGTTGAATCTCCATCCTAGGCCTTTTCGGCTCTCTATTAACATTCTCCGAGGGCAGCCGAGCAACTGACAATATCCTGGATGGGCAAGACCCTGCCCTCCCTGGTATAGCAAAGATAACATTTATCGTTCCCAAAGGTGGTTTCACAGGATCCTCTCTCCGAGACCCTGCATTTCCCTGGCCTCCCTGACCATATGAGTGGTGTAAAAGTTGCTTCAACTTGCCCTCACTGACAAGCTGATCCAAATGGTCCCACAGGCTTCTACAATCCTCAGTAGTATGCCCATGGTCAAGATGATACTGACAGTAGAGATTGTGGTTACGCCTTTCAGGGCTTCCGACCATCTTGTTCGGCCTCTTGAAGAAGGGTCATTCTTAATTCTTTCCAAGACTTGGTGTACCGGCTCACGAAAAACAGCATTGACTGTTTGAAAGTTCGCTGAACCCTGTCCAGCCCAATCCTTTCTCGGCCTGTTATGGTTCTGTCTGTCCAACCTGAAATCCCTCATCTCCTGAGGGATAACCTTATCCTTTCCCTTACTCTGCTGTTGGTCTTCTTCAACTCTTTTGTACTTGTCAATTCTATCCATCAACTGGCGTACACTGGTAGCAGGTTTGCCCGTTAGCGATGTCCTCAAGAGATGATCAGTGAGGAGGCCTAGCTTAAAAGAACTGATGGCCACCAAGTCGCAGTCTTCCTCCATCTCATTATACGTTTCCCAGAACCTATCTGAATATGACTTCAAAGTTTCGCCCTCCCTCATGCTGATGGACAATAAGGAGGCCATGGATTGCGGAACCCTTCGGCACGTGACAAAACATGACCCAAATGCCTGAGTCAGCTCTTGGAAAGAGCTAATAGTGTTTGCTTTCAGACTATCAAACCATCTCATGGCTATTGGTCCCAAGCTAGATGGGAAGACCTTGCACATTAGGGCCTCGTCCCTGGAGTGAACGGCCATCCTCTGGCTGAAATGACTCACATGTTCCACTGGGTCTGTCCGGCCGTTGTAGATGGTGAATGTAGGCTGGTGGAAACGTCGAGGAAGTCTGGCATTCTCGATGTTACGTGTAAAAGGAGATCTGGAAATCTGATCCAGAGCTTTGCTCATAGTATCGTTCCCTACGCCCCTAGGGAAGGGGCTCCGAGGGTTCCTCTCACGATGGTGCATTTCCTCATAGGGAAAGGACTCACTGACTGGTGTTCGAAGTTTCTGCTTGTAGTCAATATCCTGTTTGTTTTTAGAATCTTCATCAGAGTACGAGGAAATACGCTTCCTCTTTGCATGGCGCAGCTCCCTCTTTAGCCTTTCAATTTCTAGCTGCATGCCTTGGTTTTTCTTTGCATGGGACATGTGGCTTTCTCCATGCGACTGGGTTCGATCGTCATGTGCAGTGTGTACGCTACCTTCACGATCCTGCCTCCGTTCCAAGTTAAAAAAAGGATTGGTGTACTGAGATGCCCTGGACTCCACTGGTCGTTGCCTCGGTTCAGCCATTTATGAGGTGTTGCTTCCACCTTTGCTCAAGCTGTTTCCCACAGACGGCGCCAATTGTAGGGTCTATTTTTGATGGGCCAAGTATGGACTTTGTAGACTCAGCCCAATGAAACCCTTAACAATAAATTTGTAGAGAGTGGGTTGAACAACTGGGCGGGAAATGGATTTAGCAACGATTCAAACAGACAAACAAGGAACAAAATGGTACTCAGACTAGCATTCAGTAGGGATCCTCTTGAATTCGAAGAGGTTAAAAGTTTACAAACTTAAACGAATACCCTTTTTCTCCCCTTTTCTGTGAGGCCTATTCCCTTTATATATACTCCTTCCTCCTCATTTTCATCGTCCACTTGTTCTTCATCTAAGCGTCCACTTGTTCTTTATCTAAGTGTTCACTTGAGTACTAGTTACATCAGAAGTTTGCTTTAGTCTGTCATGAGTGGTGGTAGTTGAGGTTGCACTATTCAGGTGTCTTCTCCACATAAATGCGGCCAGGAAAGTTGCTGCAGTGCATTAAATGCGGTAGTAGCAGCTTTTCCTTTAAGATATTTTATGTTCTTCTCACCCTCAGACGTGCCTAGAGCTCATTCTTTACCGTGGAATCTGCTGGCAGGGTTGTTGTGATTTTTCAGTATATTTACTTCAAGTTCCACAGTGATCCGATGAGTGTAACCTCTTCGGACCAACCAGGTTGTCTTCAGACGCACCATTCCTCCTTCCTCCTGTGCATTTTCACCAAATGGACTGTGCTGATCCCTTTTACCTATTCGGACAAAAGATGATATTCAAAACGGGCCCCAGGCCCAATACGTGGCGTTGGGCTTTCTCGCCCACAGCAATCAACAACTGTGGTTGGCAACTGGAGATCGGAGACGTTAGTGGGGTGATGATTAGGTGGTCGATAGTGGGGGGTGGTCAGGTAGGGGTGGAGGTTTGGTCAATGAGTTTTGGGTGAGACAAATTTTTATGGCAAATGAAAGTATAAACCATTTTCCTCTAGAAGTGCTTTATTTTATAGTCAAGTGGAAAACAATTTTTAGTTGACCAACAATTTTAATTGCTCAAAACACTTGCAAAAAAGAAAAATATTTTTTATAAATAATTTTCATCAAACAAAACACTTTTTAATTTTTATTTTATTTTTACAGGAGGGTGGTTTAAGTTGAACCATTAAAGACAAATATCGAGATATATAAGTCCTCTATTTAATTTAAAGAATTTGCTAACCAGTGTGATTAGGCATTACAAAGCAATAAATTCAAATAAATAAACTTTGGGAAATGCTAACGAGTGCCTTTAGGGTATTGGTTAATAATTCATTTAAAGAAAATTTTTATGGAAAATGAAAAAAAAGTAATTAATATTTTGACAACTTTTTTTATTTCTCATCAAAGTGGTATAAAATTTTTTCTAAAATAGATTATTAATCAGTGCTCTAAAGGCATTCGTTAGTATTTTCCATAAACTTTTAAAACTGAATCAAGCATGATTGCACTAAAAAGTTGGTCGATTACAATAAAAAATAAATAAATATATAAATAAAATTAACCTTAATCACTGCCTCCCCTTATTATAGTGCCTCCCAAGAATTAATGTCTTGTTTTAGCGCTGGTGAGGCCGTTAAGTTTGATATTGGGGAATGGGGAGCGCGCAGTTAGGCGCAGTCAGTACTCTAAAATCTAAACGAATTATATAAAGAGAGATAGACATGGAGAGAGTGTGAGTTTGAGAGAGAGAGAGAGAGAGAGAGAAGGTGGGGGACGTTATTAGCACAGAAACTCTAGAAGGTAGATCGAGTATGAATACAACTCTTATACCATTACCGACTCCAATAAGAAAAAGTCAAATTTCTTGACTTTTAACGAATCAGGATCCCATTTTTTTAATTAGCTATTGCCCATTAATTAACGAAAAGAAAATTTTGAGATTATAAACAAATTTAGAACTTTTTTTTTTTTTAATCAAAGCTTAGGTGGCTTGTGCTTGCCATGAGGCTTGCTTTAGCTAATGAAAAAAATGATAAATAATCCTATCTGTCTGAATTGCAGCCAACTGTCTCAACCCATGAAACAGTGTTGGGAGCTTCAATCCTGGGACCTACACCTTCGCATGCTGCTAATTCTGCGTGTTTACTCTATCAATAATAGCTGCCGCCACATGATTCAAGTCTTAAAACTTAAAAGTCTACATTATCCTATTAATTATTAGGATTAAGAACATTATGTAAAGTTAAATAACATTGCCAATGATGTGATACTTTAAGCTAATAAGGTGTATTGTAGTCTAACGAGAATAATTTGAGAGACAAAACCAATCACACACCTAATTGATGTGTCATGTTTGACCATAAGTGGTGGGTAATTTTTGCCTTACGCGACTCATTACTTCTCGTTAACCACTCGCAATCGCACAAATCAACAAATTGTGAAATTAAGTGTAAGAATGTTATGATTATCGAAAGAAAAGAAAAAAAAAGTGTGAAAATGTTATATCCTTAGGCGAAAAAAAGATGGTGTTGTTATTCAATAATTAAGTGACATCACATTCTTCAAAATTATCAAATAGCTTAGATTTGTCAAATTAGTTAAAGTTGTGAAATTGGATGTGAAAATATCGTATGCATCGGCGGATTAGTTTGTAAATGTATTCATATTCAATAATTGAGTAACATTGCGGGCTTTCAATTAAATGGCTCGGATTTATCAAATTATTTTAAATTGTAAAATTGAGTGTGAAAAAGTTATATCCACACACGGATTAGTATTCTTATTAAATAATTGAGTGACATCATGAAATCCTCATATCAAATGGCTGAGATTTATCAATGGACTCCAACACCATAACAATCGAGCGGCTTGTATTGTGGGGGCTATTCCCTCATACATGACGTATACATGTATATGGTGCTAAGTTTTGTAAGCCAAGTGGCCAACCACATGATGAAATATAATAATATGAGAATTGCCAAAATGAGGTGTGGAACTGGTGATTCGTCAGAAATCGTCAGCAATTGGGGATGATGAGCCTTTGGGCTATTTTTGCTTTGCAGTTTCGTTGAGCAAAAGTCAACATTTTTGAAGAGAGAAACAGAGAGAATTAAGGGGGCTAATTAAGCTTATTAGTAATGTAAAACACTTTCTCAAGGCTTCTTTTCCAATTAATTTTTTGCTAACTGGGTATTGAGTAATGACCTGTTATGATTAGGTGGTGGTCCACGCGTTTTTTGATTAATTAATTAAATAAAACTTGATTTTTATTATTATCCAATTATTTTAAACTAGCGAGATTCATTCCGTATCTCACGTCCTACTCCTTTTATTCAAGTAATTTTTTTTTCACGTATTATATTAGTAAATAATATTATCGGAAGCATAGCATAGACTACTAGGACAGAAAAACAAAGATAAAATAATAAAGGCTAAAAACTCAATTATGGAATAACTTGGCCACTGAGACGCGAGCGCATAAGCATATTCTCAGCACCCAGCCCTTGTGTAGAGGTTTCAGTTAAGTTATCGTTATCCACTTCAACTCACACAATTCACAAACATCCAAATGCTAATTAATGTCAATACAATTTGGTATTAATTTGAATTCCTCAATGATACCAATATACTATTAATCTAAATAGTGTGCATTTTACACAATCTTTTTTATTTTTTATTTTTTTATAGCTTTTAATTTTTATGTACAATTTTTTAAAATCTTTTTTTTTTCTTGTAATTTCAAAGTACAAATATAATTTAACACACTTTAAACAAAAAGCTAACTAAGCTCATGTCAAACATATGCTTAATCTAAACATGTGATTGAATTTAATTATCATTAAAAACAATTACTATTTATCTTGTATTTGTCAATATAATTAAGTGGTTGAAATTAATTTAATGCAACAAAGTGTTTGAATTCAATCAAGATTTTTTGACCATTTGTAAATCAAATGATTCTTTTTTTTTTTGTTTTTTGGAAAGTATAATTTTTGTAAAATAATACTACTATATTAACAAATATTCTAAGAACATCCATTAGCAAGACAATATAATTTAAATTTACAATCCGGTTTGAATCTAGAATTAAAATACATCAATTTAATGAAGAGTAGTAGTAAGTAATTGAGTAGGACGCGCAACTATTGAAAGATGATTGGTTTAAACTATAGTTTGGCATATTCAATTTGGTAACAAATACAGTACATAGAAAGTTACAAAAAAAAAAGGTGGTTGTGTTAGAGACGGTTCTATTCTTCTTTCTCTCTCTCTCTCTCTCTCTCTCTCTCTCTCTGTGAAGTGTGTTAGAAACAGTTTGAAAAGCCGGCTTCATTTTCTGAGTCAGCGCCGAAATGTTTGCTTTCTCTCCCTCCGACCTTCGAATTCGCGTTCTATGTTTATGACTATGCCTGTGTTTTTTTTATTTATTTCCTCCCCACTTGTTCTTTCGAGTTGTTGTTGAATGAGGGCGCATGTGCGGCTCGGCAAAACCCAGTTACGTAGCTTGGGTTTTACACCACAAAATTAATAATAGTATTATGTATTTGTACTCTCTTGCTTAATTTTCAGATCAATACTGGTAGCTCCAACTAAAAATATCTTACAATAGATTTTTTAGACTAGTTTGGTCCAACTCAAACTTAATTATTTGACTTATATATATAGTTTTAATACATTATCAAAACCTTTTTTTTTTTATTAAAAATAATTATTATAGAATAAAGAATATACATAATGGGATATTTAGAGATGAAGAATAATCATTATCATAAAAAGGAAGTACAACATTATCAGAAAAATAATAATAATTAATATTCTTCACTAGCTGGGAAGCAGAAAGCACTTTTTAGTATGTTACCTTTGTGGAATGTTGGTGTGATAAAAAATAAAACCATATCGCTTCTAGAATTGGTTCAACTTTTAAGCCAAAGTTAGATTTTTTATTTTTTATCAGAATATATGTTCTATCAAGCTAGCAATAAGACATCTAAACGTGACCTGGCTCGAAGGCCTTTGATGCAGTTGTCTTTACTCTTTAATGTTAAGCTTTTTTTTTTTTTTTTGGGGGGGGGTGATGACCACTTGGCCTGCTTAATGGACTATTTATGCTACAACGCTAGGATTTAATGGAACACCTAATGGCTTATTTAGTGGGGAAGGGCCACA
This sequence comes from Quercus gilva, assembly GCA_023621385.1. Taxonomy (NCBI): domain Eukaryota; kingdom Viridiplantae; phylum Streptophyta; class Magnoliopsida; order Fagales; family Fagaceae; genus Quercus; species Quercus gilva. The sequence continues at coordinate 18,877,324 of CM042479.1, read as the reverse complement.
TATTGTCAATACCTGTTTTCCGCCAAATAGGGTTTAACTAAAATTTATTTTAGAGATTTTCATAGAAACTTCATGGAAGTTGCCAAAGTTGCCTCAATAACACTCCTCGAACTAGTCCCTTGGATATCTTTTATTTTATGTAGTGAAAATAAAATTAGTAGATGACAAATTGAAAATGACAACCTTTTTTTTAACCGACAATTTTAGCAGATAATTACACATAACAATAATATTTTTTTAAAAAAAATTATTAGTTTATATTGTACTATTCACATAAGATTTACATTGTAAATTAAATAAATATATACAATATTATACACATTATGCAAATGTGTACAATATTATAATATTTGTTTCATTTATAATGTAAACTAACTAATAATTGTCAATTTTTTAAACTAGAGTTAAAATTGTGTTACATGTGATCATGTTCACCGAATTTCCCATATAGTATTAAATTTTATTTATATTCTTATAGATAAGACATAAGAGACTTGCATGCGCCTTGGATATTGTAAGGACTGGGTTCGAGCACTACCTCAATGGGGTGAGCGGACTCAAGCTCCGTTAGCTTGATACAATGAATTTGTAAAGTATGGGTTCAAGAGCTGGGCTTTAATAAGGGTTGCAACAACTAAACATGGTAGGGAATGAGTTGGACGACAAGAACGTAAGCTAAAGTGTAAGATATGGTTCCTCGACCCTCCTCTTAGAGGCTGAAAGTTCTTATTTCTTCTTTAATGCTTGGTTACAGGGTTGATACAAGTGCTACCATATATTATTTCTCTAAAAATCTCGTTCCCCTTTCTGAGGGACTCCTTACATTATATATCCCCCCTTTAATTAATCTTGGCCCTCCATTTGTTGGTCATACAGACCACTACTTGAGTGCTTGTCCCATCAGTTACCTTGTCCTTCTATCTGTGGGTTGCAGCAATTGCGGCAGCACTGCTCAGGGGCTACTTCTCCATTAATGCGGGCAGAACATTAGGTGTGGGCATTTAATGTGGAGGTGACAGTTCCTCCTGGAATTGCTCCTCCACCATACTTCCGTGGCTGACCCATTGTACTTGTCTTTTCTTTGGAGATGTTCTGAAGGACCACCTCTGATTGTGTTTTGTTCTTCCTCTCCATGATCTCAGTTAGCCGAGGACATGATTGTCCTCGGCAGTGCTTCTTGGTAACTGGATCTTTTTCGATTCATTTCTAGACATTTCTTCATCCTCGGTGTGGGCCTTAGGCCTAGTATAAAGTAGGCCTGAGTTGTCAAAACTCAATCCTCACAGATATAATAAGATTTGTTTAAATTCTATATTAACAGAGAAATAAACGGTGAAAACAGTTGTCAAGTTTTAATATTTTTTTCATTGGTAAGACTTTTACATGCCAGCCAGCTAATATTTTCCAATGTTCTAAAAAAGAAAAAAAAAAAAAAAGATTAATTTTTTTCCATTTTCTTTTGACTTTTAAGTGTCAATGCAATGGCCCCCAGATTCGCTTCAATGGGTAGCCCTTTTTATCTGCATTAATGGGGAATCAGGCGGCTTAATCTAAAAATTTTCTTAGCAGAATATATATGACTAGTCATGCTGCATATATTTATCGAAGATGCATATTGACTAGCTGAGCCATGCCAAAGACTTAAACATCTAAACTAAAGCTGGTGAGCCTCGGAAAGATTTATAATAAAAAAAAATTGGACAAATGCGTGGATGAGAACTTATTACAAAGCAGCTAGTAGGATGATAAAAACAAAGAAAGAAAGAAAGAAAGAAAGAAAGTTTCTTAAACTTTGAACAGAGACTTTGTAATTAATTTATGTAAATGAAATTCTTAGAAGTTAGGTTTAAGCTACAGCGGATAAAGTTGTTATTTAAATGTGAAAAGAAAGGTGTTCTGGAAAGAAACATGGGTCCCCCTACCACATAGAAAGCTTCTTATTTTATCATTTCTTTTTTCATTTTCTCGTTCTTTTCAAACAGGGTAGATGGTTTAGAAACCACCCAGATAGGACACTCAAATAATAAATTAAAAATAAAAATAAAAATACAAAAACACAAAACACAAAACACAAAAACAAATTCTCTCTCTCTCTCTCTCTCTCTCTCTAAGGCTTCCCCAGAAAGTGTCTTGCAGCCCACGGATCGTATGAATGAGCTGTTAAAGAAGCTCCTCTATTTAAGCTCACCTTTTCCCCTTAGCTCTACTTTCTTTAACTGCTCTTTTTTCATTTTTCTCCTTTTCAAGTACAAACTCTCTTTCCCATAAATCCTATCTCCTTTCCTCTCCTTCTTTTCTTGTAGTATTCTTTCAGTTTTTCTTTTTAGCAGCCTTGCCTTTTATATATATTTTTTGCTGGTGTGTAGGCTTGTGATATATATATATATATCTCTATAGCTTGTTGGGTTTTTTTTGTTGAGAATACTAGTGGATTTGATTTATATATTCTTTCAATCCTTATAATATTTATAGAAATCGAGTACCAGCTGTAGATTTTATTCATGGAAGAAGCAATCGTGGTTAACAAAGGAGAGGAGCTCATCGATTTGCCTCCGGGCTTTCGATTTCACCCCACGGATGAGGAGATTATAACTTATTATCTTACCGAGAAGGTGGTGAATAGCAATTTCAGTGCAAGTGCTATTGGTGAAGCTGATCTCAATAAGTGTGAACCATGGGACTTGCCAAGTAAGTTTTTTTCTTCTTTCTTTTATAATTTGTATGCTACATATATTCTCTTTTCGAATCTGTTGGAAACAACAGGAGATATCAGTGGTATGCTATATATTTATATTCATGTGAAGGGTTATATATATATATATATATGTGTGTGTTATTTTTTGGAATATCGATCTAGTGAATTAATCTTGGCATGGTTTTGCAGAGAAAGCGAAGATGGGAGAGAAAGAGTGGTACTTCTTTTGCCAGAGGGATAGGAAATATCCAACAGGGATGCGAACGAATCGAGCAACTGAATCTGGATATTGGAAAGCCACAGGAAAGGATAAAGAGATATACAAAGGAAAAGGCTGCCTTGTTGGGATGAAGAAGACCCTTGTGTTCTACAAAGGGAGAGCTCCAAAAGGAGAGAAAACAAACTGGGTCATGCACGAGTACAGACTTGAAGGCAAATTCTCCTACTACAACCTCCCCAAGACTGCAAAGGTAACGTGTATATTATTATCATTATTATCTCACTTTGGATTCTGCAAAAGAAAAGTTGAGATTTTATTGTCATCATGGCTATTTTCCATCTTCATGATCTGCTAGCTTTATTTTTTCTGTTGGTTGAAACTTTTTTTTCGTGGGGTCCCAATTGTATTGACTTTTGCTTTTTATTTGGTAAACTGTGAGGAATACCTCTTAACTAATTAATTAAAGACAGTAAATTGAATGATATTAATTGTGTTTTATTGCAGGATGAATGGGTTGTCTGCAGAATTTTCCACAAGAACAATAGTGGGATCAAAAAGTCCTCAACCCCAGATGGGCTATTGAGGATAAACTCTTTTGGGGATGATCTGTTGGATATTTCTTCACTCCCACCTCTCATGGATCCTTCATTTTCAGACACCAACAAGCCTGGCTATGTTGACAGTAACAACTTCCCATTCAAAGGATCCTCCTCTTACTTCTCAAATGACCATCAGCAACAGCAACAGCAACAGCAGCTAAAGCAACAAGACCAGAAGATGTTTCAAATGCCCACAAACACTTCCTACCATAACCCAATTCCGAACCAGGGTTTATATGCTCAAACTCAGGTTCCAAATCAATATCCTTTCAACTTTCCGGTCAATCCAATCCAATCTGGCTATTTGCACCAAGGGAGGAGTACTGGTACTAGTTCATCAATCCCAAGCAGCAACTATGGATTTGGAGTCAATGAACAAGGTATTTTAGAGAGGCAGTGCAAGGTGGAGCAGTTCTCATCAAATCAGTCCATGTCTATGGTGAGCCACTCACAAGATACAGGACTTAGCACTGCAGACATGAATGCTGAGATTTCGTCTTTGGTTTCAAAGCAACAAGATAACAGATCTTATGATGACCTTATTGAGGGTCCATCACTTGGCCCCATTGCAGATTTCGATCGCTTTAATTGGGACTACTGACAAATACAAGTTAGCTACAAATCAAGCATGGAGCAATTTATAGCTGCGCTGCTTTTTAATTCTTAGGTTATAGTATTGTTTTTATCTCAAATGCCAGTCTTTTCCACTAGGTTAATTAAATTAGTCAGGAAAAAAAAAGTTCTTGCTGGACACATAGATACTGTATAGATTCATGATGTCCAAACCTTTCACATTGTATTTTTATTGATATATAGAACATACCAAGGAAAGGTTTCATGAACATAATACTCTCATGTACATCTATTCTTTCTTTATATTAGTGGATTTGGGTTTTTTTTTTTTCTTTTTTTTCATTCTTCTTTTTTTTTTTTTTTTTTTTTTTTTTTTTTTTTTTCCATTCTTTCTCCTTTCCTTTTGTGTATTTGAGGGTCCGTTTGGTTGGGAGGATGGAAAAGTGGGAAGATAGAAAATTGAGAGAAAATAAAAAAGTGGGAGGATAGAAAATATTTTAGTTTCTCTCATTTGTATTTGGTTGGGAGGTGGAAAAATGGAGAGATGGAAAACTTTTTTGTTTTGTTGAAAATAAAATTTGTATAAATTTACCATCATATTCCTATTAAATAAAACAAAAAGTAACCCATTATATTTTTAAAAAATTGTGTATAGATGGACACTTCAGTAAAAAATAAAAAAATAAAAAAGAAATTAACCCAAAACTGTTTTCTTAAAAAAAAAAAAAAAAAAAAAGAAACAAAAGCCAACCAAAATTAATGGGAAAATAAACATATGAGCACCCAAAAAAAAAAACACACATTAGAGAGGTGAATTCTAAGGGTATTTTTGGAAGCTCATTTAATGAGCTTTTCTCTCTCAATTTTCTCTCAATTTTAGAGAGAATTTTTTGATGGGCCTAAAAAAAAAAACAGCTGTATTTCACAATTTATTTTCCTTCCTCCTCACCTAACCAAACACATTCTCTTTAAAGTTTTTTTTCCCATTTTCTCTCCAACGTTTTCCATCCACCCTATTTCACTTCAAACAAACACACCCTAAATATATGTGATATTGTGATTATTCATTCAAAGTCATATTACATCGATCTTCCAATAGGCTCCAGCTAATAGTCTTGAATTTTTATTTTTTATTACCATTTCGGTACATTAGGGTCAATATATATATATATATATATATATAGAAACGCCGCTCCAATTTCATATCATATTAATCTGTTATTCACTCCATATGAAAAAATGATAAAGAATCTTCATCAATCACTATATACAGAATATACGGAGATCGGTATAACCTATTCCCTCCATCTCTAATTAATAGTCCACTTTATTTATTTTTTATTTTTGGTGGTTTTCTTATTATATTTTTTTTTTTAATGAAAAAAAAATTTCATTCACACACACAAAAAAAAAAAAAAAAAAAAAAAAAACCTCGTAGCTATTTATAATAACTTTTGCCAATTTTATTTTGTACAAGAAATTAATATGATCACTTCTGTACTTTTCAACAATTAGAAATATTTAGGCACAAACGCATTTATATTTTGCCCTTGGAACTTTGATATTTTGGAAATGGGAAAATATTCCAACGATAATAAGGTGAGCAGTACTTTTCTGTGTTTTCATCAAGGCATGGCTTAAGGCACTACTCCAAGTGGTTTTATTAAGTCCACAAATTAATGAATGTTTGATGAAAAGAGCGTCGTATCATTTCATGATTTGAATTTCCTATACATGAAAAACTTTCAAATTTGTGGTGCTCCAAAGGTTCTTAGGGTCTGCATTATTGTTGTACCAACATATATATATATATATATATAATTGGTTTCCCATGAAAAATTTAGAAGTACTGCAAATTGTCCATGTACATACTTAAATTTACTGCATTTGTACTATACTATTGAAGCACAGAAGAATCTTCACATTCTTTTTAATGTTGTTTTGCAAGACTATTGAATTAATAAAGGGAAATAATAGCCGTACACTCCTTATTATATACTCTTCGTGTATAAACATACTGCCACTATGCCACATGACTAAAGCACGATTTTATAAGGAAGTGCGTATAAAAAACGCAATAGAAAGTATATAATAAGATTTTTAGTATGAATAATGCTAGAGATACAGATTATTTTATAAAAATTTTTACAAACTATTGATGTAGTCATTGATTATTAGTAAATGAAAAAGTGATTAATAGTAAATTTAAAAGAAAACCAATAAAAAGTTAGTTACATCAACAGTTTGTAAAAATATTATAAAATAATTTGTATCTGTAATATTACTTTTTTAGTATAAAAGAGGAAGAAGTACCGATGACATAGTAATCTCAAAAAAAGGAATTAGCTAAACAAATAAGACCATAACTCACGTGAATCATATTCCCTGAAAGTACGTATTCTGAGGATCATTCCCTGAATCCGTGCAGAGGATCCATCTTGGGCAGGCGTAATCAAGCAATTTAAAAACAGTAACTATTGCAATCATGGTGACCTTGAAGAGCGTTAAAAAATCTTTTGCCCAAACGGAACTTAATTATTGCATGTGTGCCCAACTAAACAAACATCTTTTGATTATAATCATATACTATATGATGATGAGCTCAGCTGAGCTGTTAACTAGTAAATTAATCTTACGTGTTATCTTATCGGATCAATGGCTGACATGCTTATTAATATCAATCTCTTTAATAACTAAACAAAAAGATCCTTTTCAAGCAGTATCTAAATTCTTAATGCTTAAGCTTAGCTGATCATTATTAAGGGTCCACCTGATTTTGCATACTTTCTCATTCTTTATCTATCCCTCTATATTGTTCTCTCTTTTTCTTCATCGATCTGGGGTTGTTTTACTTTTTACATATAAAATATATATATATATATATATTGGAGCATTTCACTCGCATTCACATGAACCTTTCTTCTCTTCCAATAACCGATACCCTTATCCCAAAACCCCCGCCACCTCTACCGTGCTTTCTCTCTCTCTCTCTCTCTCTCTACACACACACATATATATATATATATATATTTTTTTTTTTTTTTTTCCATTAAAAGCTTTACTTTCCATTCAAAGCAAAGCGTCCTATAAGGAGTACATGCTTGCGGGAAAGTTAACCGTCTATTTTAAAGGCTTATTTCACAATTGTTTAGACTTGAAAGAAAGAAATTACAAAGTAGTAATGATTGATGTTAAGCAAAAACTAAACTATACTATATAAAAATGAGCCTTGTAGAGAAATTGGATAGTCCTGATTTGTTGCATGAAAACACGGGTGTGGAGGTGGCGCACCAACCAATAAGAAAGTCCCACCGCATAATAATCCTTTTGCACATCGCTGTCTCTCTCTACATATATGAAAATTGAAAATGAACCAAAGTCTTTGCTGCTGCTTTGCCTATAAGCCTATAACGGCTCACCTCATCTTCTTGTCATCTTCCCATCTCAACCTTTTTTTTTTTTTTTTTCTTTACCAACACCGACTCCCATAGGATTTTGACGGCATGCACTACTTGCCTAGCCATCTCTCAAATTTTTTTTTTTACCAACACCGACTTCAATAGAGTTTTGGCGGCAGAATTTACCTTTTCCATTTTCACTGGTTTGCTTTGGATTAACCAAAAAAGTAAGGTTTTTTTTTTTTTTTTTTTTAATTTTTAATTTTTTTTTTTATCATTCAATTGTTCCAATGGGTGATAAGATTTAAAATTTTAATGTTTTTATTGAAAATATCAGGAGATATCAGCTAATTTAGTTACAAGACTCTTAATAGTAAGTAATCTATATATGCTATAAAACCAAAGACGTTTGACTATTTGTTAATCTCACTAAAATTTGACGCATAAGCTTTTTGAGGCCTCACAATTTTTCACATATTTTTAAAATTTCTAATTTTTTAACTAACCCCTTCACACAAGTTTTGAAAACCCCGACTACAAAATTTGATCTATGAAAATCCTAAACTAAAAACGTACAGATGCATAAAACCACCCCGTTGACTCACCAAGCCAATGAAGCCAATTCAACCAATTTTGAGACGCCCAATGTCTAACCCTTTTATTGTTAGTGCATTCAGATGTTTTGCAACAATGTTGTGAGGTGCGGCAAAGGCTTACAAAGGAGTTCGAACTGTGGGTGTTTATGCAAGAAACAAATATTGCTTTGAACACATTCAGGTACACTCCAGCAAGATCATGAGAATGGCAAAAGCACTGTTGGCTGAGTTTCATATCATACTAAGTCATTCTCAGGTTGTTGCAAATAAAGACTAAGGCTTCATTTGGGAGTTCATAAGGGAATGGAATGGAATTATCATAAGAGAATGGAATGAAATGTATTTAAGTAAGCAAAATGAATGAAAAAAATGGAATGAAATTAAGTAACCTTAATTAGATGTTTTAAAATAAAAGAAAAAAAATGAATGGAACGTAAGTAATCTTGTTTGAGAGTAACATGGAAAGAATAAAATGGAATCATTTTATGACAATATTACTATTAGACATTTATTTTAAAATAAGTGGTTGAATATATAGCAGTATTTTGAAAGTTTTAATAAAAAATTCATTAAATCTAATTCCATTCCCTCCCATTGCTCCCAATTTCGGGGGGAATGAAAATTTGAGGTTTTGAAGGAATAGAGAGGAATGAGTGTTCCTTCTTACCTATTCTATTCTCTCCCACTTAAACTCTCAAATAAGGGAATGAATTTTCCATTCCCTCTATTAAAACTCTCAAACAAGGGAATGAAAGAATATTTTTAAAATATTCTTTTCATTCCTTTCTATTCCATTCTATTCTCTTCTCCCAAACAAGGCCTAACTCATTGTTTTATTATTATTTTATTTGTTGTTTGTATGAATGAGGGCAGAGTCCTTGTTTTGACAATTGATTGAAATTTGTGTTGTTCTTTGGAAGCTCAAATTTAAATATTTTCTTTCTTCACTATAGTTTTTAACCGAGTAATTTCTTTTTCTCTTACTCATTTAATAGAAGCTTTGGCAGTCCTTTTTATCTAGTAATTGAGAGCCGTTAGTGAAAATTTAAAGGACAAAGCTTTTTGGGTTTAAGAATCTTTTTTGACATCGAGTTTTGTCTAATATGCATGTTTATTTTTCAAAATTAGTGATATTATGCACTGAAAATTTGGTTTGAAATTGAGGATTATTATATCATCTTCTCTATAAATAGGATTAAGCTTCAATTTGGGTTGATGATCTAAACGACATTTTAGACATAATAGCATGTTCCTCTTCCATTTATTTCATGTTCACTTTGTTTTTCCCTTTACCTATTTAAAATTAACAATTTTCTATCATAAATGGGATACATGTTCAGTCGTTTATCCTCAAAAAAAAAAAAAAAAAAAAAAATGGAGTACACATTTCTTCCCTGTAATCAAACTTGCAGTGTTGGGTAGGAAATAAAAGTTTTAAAAATTAGGTCCAATAGATGTAAGAACCCAAAATAAGGTTTGCTCTAAAATTCCTATAAAAAAAAAGTATGCTCTAAAATTTCTTATGCAATTTTTAAATTAAATATGGCCTCTTATATGAAAATATGAGAGTTGAAACTTTCAACCTATAAATTAGTTTCTTGAGTTCCACCACAATCATTTGACATTTACCAATTATCATAATATTGCTCTTCTTATTACAATATGAGGACATTATGCCTTCTAGATTTACTTTTCTGGGTCTATATTCATTAACTAATTTGAAAAAGTTTTTCATCTATCTTCTATATCATTACCACTTTATCGGTGTATCCTTGCACATAATGATGATGATTTGAACATTTTTCACTAATATCATATAAAAAGGATTGTTCAAAATGCCTACATGTAAGAACTTTTGGAGTCACGATGGGTTAGGTAGATATCATAGACTTAATTTTAAGAAGTCACTATATTAAGAGCAATTATATATTTATACTTTGTAGTAATTCTTTTGTCTTCTATACATATCAAAGCAAATGTAAGAGCACTTTTATGTTAATGAATTTAACTATACATGAATTTCATTCATGTAGCATAAGTTTTTTGTTATAATTTTCAAGTTATAGTACCTTCAAGTAAAACTAGATAGTTTTAATATTTATTTAATTATCATGTGTATCGCACAGGTTAGCGACTAGTTTATTTAATTCACAAAGAAACCAAACAATTAATTATTAAAAAAAATAGTTAAAACATCGCAACATTGTTTTTGTTTTGGTTTTTACCCTATTATATTTTTAGTTTGGGTGAACAATATTAATAGTACGTCGAAAGTCTTGTAGCTTTTAACTAGACAGTTGGAGATGGGGGTCAAAAGTCTTTTACCTTAGTAACATAACTTGTACAATATTAAAAATCTAAAAACATTCTACTTTTGGTTAATCTCATAATATTTTGTCATATAAACTTTTGAAGCCTCATAATTTTGCTTGTTATTATTCTATTTTCACTTATGAGGCAAAAGTAAGTAATTTACTTAGTTCGCCAAAGAAACCAAACAACTAGAAGACAAATTATTCTTATTTGACCCTATTTTTGACAGATAGGATAGAATTTAAATCTTTAATGTTTGCTCCATGATAGTTGTACTTTATTATTAGGTTAAGACACCAATTAATTTTTGGTGTATATAAACAAAATTCAAACTCTAAATTTCTCATTTGACAAGAAGTTTTACAAGTTGAACTAATTAGAACCCACTATTTTACCTTATTTCATTCTTAATTTGAGTGAACAATATTAATAATATGTTAAGAGTTTTGTTGTTCAAAGGCATAACTTGTTTTCCTTTATTAAGAGAATTAATGTTTGAATAATTTATTCTCCACTGTTATAAGTTATAACAATAATTAATTATAAAAAATGTATTAAAAATAAACTGCAATATCCAAGGTAACCGTGAGATCTCTCATCCAAGACACACACACACACATCACAAGAAGTCACTTGGTTTAGTAGGTGCAAAGAAAAGGCAATAGTGTTATTTACGATCAGGTAATGTCTGTAATTAATAAGAATCAACCGCCCCCATCAAAATGGTAGTTGCGTCCAACAATCCTAAAACTGAATCAACAGTAGTCAACTACTTTTAAAGAGTGAAAAAATGTAATCAAAGCATTCCTTGATGAGAACATGATATACATAGTAGAACATCATTTTAATTGAAAATTTGACTTTTAGTTAATAACTTTACACCTAACAACACTATGAATATGAGTCACTCACTTTTTTTGTTGCTACTATACTAATATTATATATATATATATATATATATATGATACGTGAATACACGTCGATCACATTTTCTCTAATATGTTCAAAATTGCACAGTTCATATAATTGTTCAACTTTGCCTTCATATGGCACATGCATGTACTGTTTGCTTATTTGGCCAAATGTTACAAATTTGGACTAAGGAAACCATTTTGGGTTGCATGCCAAATGTGTCCGGATGCACATGTCACACATTATATTGGATATATATGTGATCTTTTTGCTTTTAAAATTTTAATTTTTTTTACTTATTAACTACAATATTTTAAACCTCAATTTTTGAAGTATAAATATACTTTTGTTGACTTTTTTAACAACTAAAAATAAATAAACCTCAAAGGTTTGACTTAATGCTGTATAAGCCAAGAAGCCATACTATTCTCCTAAGGTAACTGATATTGGAGTTTCAATTCAATCTTTTAAGTTTCACTATTTTCATTTTTACTTCTATAACTTTCATTCATTTTTAATGTAGTCATTTCGTCCACTTCTTTTCAATTTTCAACTTTCATTCATTTTTCATGTAGTCATCTAAAACGATATTATCCTGGAAAGTGAAAATACTAAATTAACGGTGGTGAGATTAGATAGAACTAAACAAAACAACTAAATTGAACATTACGCCACTAAAAAAATAAAATAAAATAAAATATTGAATTGAATATTAGATTAAATTAGAAGGTATAATAATATATAATATAATATTCTTTTTTAAAAAAGAAAGAAAATATCATAAACAACAGAAAAAGAGAGTGGAATACGGAGACTCGTAAAAATTGGGTAAATGTCTGGTGGAATGGAAATCTGTCCACTTTAATTGTTTATCAATGTGTAAAGTAAAGTAATGAATATTCGATCGAACTGGAGTCATATATTAATTACAGTGTATCTAATACTACTTGTGAAAGGGAATGAATGGAAATTTCCCATAAGTTGTTACTCACATTGACTTTTGATCAAACTTTAACCTAATACTTGAGCTGTTGTTTGACAAAGAGTGATCGCATTCGCATATATACCTGCCTAAATCAAAAGTGTGATTCGTGTGAATCAGATATACCTCACATTAAAATCAAAGTGAAAAGCATTACAATAATATTGTTAATTTCCACTTAAACCCTGTTCTAGAATATTGCATGTTAATTGATATACATGCATGCATGCCGTCTACTCATAACAGCATCAGCATATTTCCAATAAACTCAGGACAGAAAAACCGACAGTACGTACCGACATTCTCGATCCCCCCCAATTTCTTATATGAAACTTCATAGCAGTTTCCTTGGGAACAGGTTTCTTATTGAAGCTTTACATTATTGACAGTTTGAAATTACATGGGAAATATATATATATATATATATGACATTTTTCCAGGGAAAATTATTCCGTAGGCACATGGAGAGTGGAGAATATTATAGGTTTTCCATGTGTTTCGGGTTGTCATTGATACCCACTTTTACTTTCATGACCATCTTGCATGCACACTTTCTGGATTCAACAACAAGACAAGTTATTTAAAGTAATAGAACAAAACCCTTTTGAATTCGGGAAATTTTTCCTTGTGCACCAAAAGGAAAGGGGGACAAAAGTTCTTAAAATATTAGAACTCATGTGAAATTAGATGGTTTGATGGACTGTTTCCACAAAGAAAATGGAGAGGTGAATACTGACAGGAGCCAAAAATATTTTTCAAGAAGGAACATGATCAATTAATTGATATAAGAAATATTAGTATTGGCAACCTGTCTTGATGATTTATAGTTTACTGATAAGGCGATTTATAGTTCTAAAGAGGTTTTATAGTCACTGTTTTAATTTCATTTAGATTTTGTGATATCTTGGTTTTGTGATCATAAAAGCTGAGAATGATATCTAGAAATATTTGACTAAGTACGTGTTTGGATTGCGTCTAGCGTCCTATGTTTGACATTTTTTTTTTTTAAGAAGCGCATTCTGTGGCTGTCCAGTGGGTCTCATGCACTATTCATAGGACCCACAAATCCCTTTTTCAACAAAATTTAATTAAAAATGGGTCTCACAGCACTATTCACACATTTAAAAATTATTTTGCTACAATGTTTTCGGTTTTCAGTAAAATAAACAGTATCCAAACGAACCCTAAAGATAGGCTAATAGAGACATTATTTGTAAGTACTGGGAAGTTCTTTGTAAAAAGAGTTATTATGTGAACACAACAAAAATATCACAACATTTTTACAATAGTTGAAGTATCAACTGATAGGTCAAAATTAAATTAAATAATAAAAAATTATATCAAAATCCACAACAACTAAAAATAAGAATTGCAAAAATATTTTGACATTTTGTTATGTCTATAAACTTTTTCTTGTAAAAAATATTAAAAAAATCCTAGGCAATAAAAGCTTTTTTTTTTTTTTACTAAAATTATTGAGAAAATTTTATTGAATTGCTCCATCAAGATATTCGATTTTTTATATATAAAAAAAATTATAATTCAATAATTACAGTATTGAGAAGGATAAAATTCAAACTATGGTTCTCCTAACAAACAAAAATATAACATATCACTAAAAATTACAAGACTCTTGGTTTTTTTTTTCAATCTATTGACAACCATCTATTTTCCAAACATTTTGAGCATTCACATTAATTAGTCTACTAAATATTTTAGTTAAAGTAACCCAAAAAAATTTTACTTTTTTTAGTTTAGCTCTCTCTACATTTTTCATGTACATACATCAGCCTCAATACATGAAATTGAATACAAGTATTATTTTCCAACATTCACATTTTTAATCCCAAATTCCACATTCACCGAGGACAACCAGCACACCCACTGGGGCAACCGCACAACCCAGCAAATGTCAAAATCCATCCGCAATTTTCTATAAGTTTTTCCTTTACTTCAGCTTTTTCTTTCTTTTTTCAATCACATTGCAGAAATTCACAAAAGATTTAATTGACTTTCACTAGGAAAAACAAAATTTCCTAAAAAGCCTTCTTCCCTGTTCAAATAAAAATGGGTTTTTATATTTTATCATTGTTAAGTTATGGTTTTTCACATAACATTTACATTGGATTTATTCTATGACAAAAAATGTTGTAATTGTATTAATTTATTTCCTTCTATTTTGTGAGATTTATTGTAATAAGTTGAGTATTAAGTTTGTGAAGATTGGTCAAGACAATGAAGTTTGCGACTTGCTCACGACTGACTTACGAGTGGATGACCCGTGAAAGGTCACATGAAAAACACATGCTAGGTGCTAAAGAGTCAAGTGTTAGGCTATATTTCACAAGTCACTTTGCGACGTAGCTAACCCACGAGTGACCTGCGAAACTCTCTACCTGGATGATTTTATGTGTAACTTATACCCTTCACCCATAATATATATACATTCATTACTCACAAAACTGAAAAGAGGCTATTCAAAAGAAAACCCTAGAAAAGTTTCTACAACACACCCACCTTGTTAGAGAGAGCTACTCATCCTCAAGAGAAAAATCCTTGTAATCTCTTCTCCTCCCCTCTCCAATTGTTATACCTTGAGAGGAGATTTGTACCCAAACACAACCCACACATATTCAGAATGTAGAGAGTGTTTTGGAACTTGGGAAGCATTGGGTATTTGTCAAAAAAAGCCGGTAAGAGTTGGCAAATGCAATCGGACGGTATTGCGGGATATGGGAAGCTAGTGAAGACAAGACTCCGAGAATTCCGTTGGTAGCTGGAGCTTGGAGGGCTCAAGTAATTTGAGTAGATTAGAATATGAGGGTCTTTTTGGTATCCTTGTACTCTAACTTATTCACTAGTGGAGCATTTCGACTTGGAGGGTCGCGGAGAGGTTTTTCGCCGAGTCCTTCGATTTCCTCTTTGATAACACATCACCGTGTTATCTTGAGTTTGCTATTTTTCTACCCACTGCCCTTTCCATTTTAGCATTGCACTTATTTATTCATCTATGCAATTGTTGAGAGCTTAGATTAATTAATTTGTTAATCACGTATATTCCACATCAAGTGTGTTTAGATTAAAATTAATCAAGCCATAATTAAGATTTGGGAGTCTAAACAAGCTATACTGTTTTACACTATTTGAGCTTTCAATCATCTTATGCCCCATGAAATCAATCGTTTGCATCTTCTATTATTTTCTCACATATCATACTGTAGCTACAATTTTTATGGTTCTTCGACAAGTAAATGACGATGGAAGACTAGTTGTATCTTCTTCACAACATTTTCTCTTATTCTTTTCTCAAGTGCAGCATCCCCATCATGAGCCACATTAGTTTGCACAGAAAACCTAAATTACAACCCAGGCAAAACCCAAAATCACAATTCAGCCACCGTCACCCACCGCAATTTGTGATCCAACCACCATTTTCCACCATCCAAACCTATCTACTACTGCCTGTTATCTATGTGGATGAGTGCATGAGAGAGAGAGAGAGAGAGAGAGAGAGAGAGAGAGAGAGAGAGAGAGAGAGAGAGAGAGAGAGAGAGAGAGTGAGGTGGGTGCATTAAAGGGAAAATTCTTAGGGAGTACTCCCAGATTACTGAGAAATTGTATTCCATCCTCTCATGAATTTAATGAGTGGACCCACTATGAATGTGAAAAAAGGGAACACTGTTTTCAGTACTTTGAGAGTACCTAAGAATTACTCGCATGAAAGAGAGAAAAGAGATGTGAGAATTGAACCAGGAGAAAGATTTAGGTGAAATAATGAATAAAAAAATTTATTTTTTGATGTAGCGATGAAGAAGACTCGTTCATTGTAGCGAGATACTATTCTTACGTTAGTTTTCCACACTAGTTTATTGAGGTTGATATACACACCTTTTAAGTGGGTTTAGCTAAATATTTGGCTAAATACTAGTTTGAAAAGGCTAATGTATTCAGGAGTCTATAAAAAAACCATCTTACACTCTAAAAACCTTCTTTTTCTTTTTTTTTTACCACTTCATTTTACAGTTCACCCAACATCACATTTATTATTTATTATTCTATTCATTTATTTATTCTATTCATTTCTCTTTCTCTTTACCTCTTTCTCTCAAACCCACACATCTAGCCAAAAAATCCAACATACTTGTGGCAGAAAGAATGCAGAAATACTTGAGGCAGGTTAGACGTCTGCAATTGGAGTTCGAATCTTTCAGTTTATTGCACATCTCCAAAAACGACAACTCCCATGCTGACTCCCTAACCACCCTTGCAACCTCCTCAGATCAATGCCTTCCTCGGGTTATTCTTGTAGAACATTTGTGCAGACCTACTGAGCCACAATGAGAAGTGGTTCAAGTTCATCAGATAAGAGCAGGACCTAGTTGGATGGACCCGGTGGTGATGTTCTTGAAAGAAGATATGTTGCTTGAAGAAAAGTTAGAAGCGGACAAGATACGAAGGAAGGCCGCACAGTTCTGGCTATCCGAGGACCAGAAATTGTATAAACAGTCTTTTTCAGGACTATACTTGTTGTGCGTGCACCCCGAAGCAACTGAGGTGCTCCTTGAAGAGCTCCATGAGGGAATCTGCAGAAGTCATACTGGTGGTAGATCCCTAGCGCACCGTGCTATCACTCAAGGATATTGGTGGCCGAATATGCAGAGAGAAACCCAAAAATATGTGAGAAAATGCGATCAATGCCAGCGGTTTGCGCCAAACATACACCAGCCGAGGGGGTTCTTAATCCATTGTCTAGCCCATGGCCATTCGCTCAATGGGGCTTGGACATCGTGGGTCCTTTCCCCAAAGCAGTAAGAAATAAGAGGTACCTGTTGGTCGGTACAGACTGCTTAACCAAATGGTTAGAAGCTGAGCTCCTAGCAAACATTAGGGATGTTGATGCTAAGAGATTTGTGTGGAAGAATATTGTTACACGATTTGGGGTCCCTAATACCCTCATCTCGGATAATGGCCTCCAGTTCGACAGTAAAGCATTCAGAAGATACTGTGGCGAGTTAGGAATTACAAACAGATACTCTACCCCTGCCTATCCCCAAGAAAATGGACAAGCAGAGGCTGTCAACAAAGTCATAGAAAATGGACTAAAGAAGAGACTAGACGACGCAAAGGGCAAGTGGGTGGATGAATTGCCACATGTTCTTTGAACGTATCAGCAAGTGGGTGGATGAATTGCCGCATATTCTTTGGACGTATCGAACTACTCCACGTAGGTCTACTGAGGAAACCCCATTCTCAATGACTTATGGGGCCAAGGCTGTCATTCCTTTAAAAACTGGTCTCATAACCTTAAGGATTAGCCTATTCAATTTGAATGAGAACAATGATTTACTGGAGAAAAGTTTAGATCTAATTGAAGAAAAGAGGGAGAATGCCATGGTCCAATTGGCATATTATCAACACAAGCTCAAACGGGATTATGACGCCAACGAGAAACTGAGACCACTGGCCCCCGGTGATTTAGTATTAAGGAAAGTTTTGGGCGCTGCAAAGAACCTAGCATGGGGAAAATTAAGACCTAATTGGGAAGGGCTGTACCGCATTACCGCAGGAGCTGGCATTGGAGCCTATTTTTTGGAAAACCTAGATGAACGTGTAATACCACGACCATGGAATGTAAGTAACCTGAAAATGTATTATTATTAATTGATATATATGCATTTAGTGTATAAAACCTTTGTAACTTCACGACATCTTTCCTAAGTGTTTAAACTTAAACTCAATCATGCCTGAAGTCCTCGAACCAGATGATATGGGTTAGTTAACACTCCACGACATCTTTCCTAATTGTTTAAACTTAAACTCAATCATGCCTAAAATCCTCAGACCAGATGATATGAGTTAGTTAACACTCCACGACATCTTTCCTAAGTGTTTAAACTTAAACTCAATCATGCCTGAAGTCTTCAGACCAGATGATATGAGTTAATTAACACCCCCTTACAATTTTTGTGAATGTTCGAACAGGTTTTGGATCATGTTAAGTTTCCCGGATCCCTTGCTAGGGTAAAGTTAGAACTCGGCTTTGTTTCATGTAGGTGCTAGACAAAATCTAGTTCAGGTAAAACACTTAATTATCTACTCAACTCCATTACTAATCATTACACAGCCTATTCTTTGCCTGTGTTTAGTTAAGTTATTTGCGTTATTAGTAAGGTATTGCTGATTGATTCCACTCAAGTTAAAGCGACAATGTGTCTGCGGTAACGATAAACCTTAGGATATGCACAGTAAAGATTTAGGGATGAAAAGCAAAATATGTTCATTAATTGGAAAAAGAACGTTTTACATCTTAACTATTAAAAAAAAAAAAAAAAACCCTAATATTTAAGACTTTGCTTTAGAGCCGAAAGGATCTGCAGTTTGGCTGGACAGAGGAGCAGCAGCAGCATCTTGAGCTTTGTCATGGCCCTTGCCCTTATTTTGAGGAATCTCTGTTCCCTGTCTTTGGTCCCCAGCCTGGGTAAATTCTTTTGAAACTTCCAGAGGAGCAGGAGGGGCTGGGTCCACCAGTGCTTTTGTGGATGCCTCTGGAGCTTGCTCGAAATGAAAAGGGCCAGGACTTGGGAGCTCACTAATATTAGGATCGTAATAAATGCTCTCCGGTCACCTTAAGTCAGAGTCAGCGGGGACTTCCGCAGCATCAAGGGCTTTACCCCAAGATATGTCGTAGTACTCCCTACATGCCTTAGAGAGTTCCTCCGTGAGTCTGACTTGAGTCTCCTCCACCCCAAATTTATATACTGCCTGCTTCTCAGCCTCAGCTGCCTCCTTGGCCAATTGGGCGCCCTCCTTGACCCTTTAACGCTCGACGCGAAGGTCTTTCACAAACTGCCTCTCGGTAGCGAGGTTGGTTTCAGTTGAGTATAGCTGCTTGCGTTGATCTTCGGCTTGCCTCTCTGCGGTCTTGACGCAAGCATCAGCACTCTCCCCTCTGACGGATAGCCTCTTTTAGCTCCTCAGAAAGCTTAGCATAGTCCTCCTTGAGGCTGCCCAAAGCTTTTTTTTGCCTCAGACCAATGATGGGCCGCCGTCTTGGCCTCATTGCGGGCATCCTTATTCCACTCTTCGGCCACATAAATTTGCTAGGTAATCCACACAACAGAATGGAAAAGCTTGGTATGAAACAAAGAAGAGAGATGAGTAAAAATGACCGATGCTTTACTTGGAGCAGCGGAACGAATCACTTACCATGGCCAGGTCCATTTTAAGGGATAGAAAGAGTTTTTACTGATTGAAGCGCCTGTAAGCTTCCATATCTCTCGGTAGGAGAAGTGGTTGCTCCAGGACCTCAGCAATAAGACTTGCTTTTCCCCTTTGATAATTCCTGACGGAAGTCTCCCCGGAAAGTGGAGCACCATCTAGCTCCATTTTAGGGGACCATATGCGTGGTGGTCGGTGCACGTTAGCTTCGAGGAGATCCTCTCGGTTATCAACAGAAGAGGACCTAATGCCTCGGTGGTCCTTGGACACCTTTTGCTGTTTGTTTCCTTTTGAAGGGCCTATCTTGCCTTCTTTAAGAGCTTCGTGCTGTCTCTTCTTCCTTAGCTCCGGGAGTGGTTTTAGACCAAGGTCGGCAGGAAGCTGAGGAGGAGGTGGAGGGAGATTTGCTGAAGTCTTGGATTTTTTGGCTTCAGTAAGGGTGGGCGCCATGTTCCTCCCCTTCAGAAGTTCCTTTAAATTCTTGTCATTTGTTTTTAGAGCCATCTCTTTTGCCTCTTTGTCCGAGGAATCCTCCGACAAAGTAATTACAGGTCCGGGGGCCTGAACATTGGAATATCTGTCCGGTTCTTCTTCTGCCTCCGTGGTTACAAGTGCTCTTACTCCTTGTGCTTCCTCTTCTTCGAATCGAAATCTGTCAATTTCTTCTTCAAGTAAGGAACTGGAAGAGGCAACGCCTTCCTCGACGGCTGCCACTCTGAGGGGAACTTGTTGAATTGGGCGGACGACCAGAAGAGCACCTTTTGGAATCAGGTGAGGTATAGGTGAAAGTTCGTCTGGGGCCAAGAAATTAGGTCGAGACACGTCAATCCGACGAATCCGCCGGTCACCTGATCTTATGGCGTTGCCAGCGTCCAAAAACGTGTCCAAGATAGGCTTGAAATCCAATATCAAGTGTACAGCTCGTAATTGCCTGTCCGTGCTGACAAAGATCTTGGATCTCAACAAATAGTTGAGGGCCTGAACGTTGGTTAAGTTTAACCTGGGGGCTACGTGTCTTTTATCTGTAAACATAATTTAGGGAAAAGACGGTTAAACAATTAAAAGCCGAAACCTGAAAGAAAAAAAAAAAAAAACTGAAGAGAAAGGAAACGAAACAAGGTTGGAGGATTGGGCTTAATTCTATCGCTAGGGAGCCTACTTCTAAGGTACCCCACCTAGCTTTTCCGCTCAGACAAGACAATGAACGCCATCGTGCCACACTCCTGAAGCTATAAGATAATCATCTTTCATGCCCTTATTTGATTTGGGTAGGCATGAAATCATCCTTACCTCGTCCGAGCAGGATTTAAGGTAGTATCCAGGGTTTTTTAGGAGTGGCACTCATACATGTGCACCACATCATGTCATGTGAGCCGTAGACCTAGATGCTCATTGAGAGCATCAACACTACCCAAGATTCTGAATAAGTTGGGTGCGCATTGGTGGGGACATAACCTATGGGTGAAAAGGTAGTCTCTAGTTACTGTGCCCATTGGGAGGGTCATTCCCCCTTCTATAAAGGCTATCATGGGGATAACCACCTATCCCTCCTCTCGATTAGTTCTTATTCGTTCTGTAGGACAGTAGCGTAGATCAACCCTTGAGGTATACGATACTTTTCCTTAAAAGCCTCTATCTTGGCAGGAGAGTTCACTAGGTGTGCAAACCTACCCTTTTTTTTTACAGACTAAAGAGGAGCTACTAAAATTAATGAATGGAGAAACGAAAATTCGATGGTTAAGGGGATCGGCCGAGGAGAAACGGAATGTTTAAGCGAATTAAAACTTACGCAAACTAAGATGTGTTAGGATCCCTGGAATTTTTAGAGAAAACTCGTAAAGATTACTGGAAAAACGATTAAAGGGGGGCCTAGTGACTGGGGATGCTTTATGAGTTGAAATGTTGAAGAACGCTAGAACGATCGAGAATACGCGAAGTAAATGTGAAATGATGTGCCCCAGGACTTTATATAGATGGCAGAAAGGTGGAGGGAGTTATCCCGCCCAAACGTTAAGGAAAAATGCCAGCCGTTGGATTAATGCATCACCGTTGGATACAAAGGACAGAACGTCGCCTGGAGCAATTAATAGCGCTTCGCGAATTCCGAAACGTCAGTGGCAATAAAGAGGCGCCTAAAACTATGCTCCCCCACGTGCGAACTCAAGCACTTTTACATCTTTAACCCCTGTTTCTAAAGCAAGTCGAAATCTCATTTTTTCCTCCTCAGATGCGAGAAGAAAAAATTAAAATTTTGAGGGGCTATTGTGGGGGTAAGAGCCCAAACTTATGTACCGGGCCTTGGGCCTTGCTCGTGGATACGTCCGAGGAGGAGTAAATAATTAGGTAAGACCTTGGAACGGAGGACCAAGCAAGGAGAAGGGGGAGGAATATGATCTGAGGATGTTAGCCTCCTCGGACAGGTGAATGTAGGTCAAACGATTGTTTGAATGATTTAAAGTGACACTCTAGGAAGCTTCAACAATAAGGATGAACTTCAAGCACGTACGAAGGTGATGATAACACGAAAATATCTCAAAGAAAAGCTACTACCACTGCATTAAATGCACTGCAGCAACTTTTCTGGCTGCATTTATGGTGAGAAGACCCCTGAACAGTACAATTTTCAGCTACCGCCACTCACAGATAACAAAAGAAGATGCTTGATGGGACATGCACTCAAGTAAGAATTTTGATGGGTAACAAGTGTAAGGTCAAGATGGCCTGAAAAGGCCTATATAAATGTAAAAGATCTCCCATGAGGGAGGATCGAAGAAAAAAAGAAAGAAGAGGAAACAAAAGAATTACTGTAGCATTAAGACTTGTAATAACTTCCATATCTACCGTATTGATCTCCTTAGACAACCATTTCCTCAAGCTATATGTGTTGAAATATTTATTAACCATTATCATAAACTACTAGATCCTAGTTCTTTGGCCTATTCTCTATAAATTTATTGTATTAGGCTCACTAAACCATCGTCCAACAATTTGTGACCCTACAATACCCATTGAGTAATTTATGGTAATAAATAGAGCTAACTCTAATTAGACACTTTATTAATTATTTATAATGTATTGAACTTTATTTTGTTTTTGTTTATTAAATTTAAAGGCTTATTTCTCTTTCAAAAAAAAAAAAAAAGGCTTATTTATAATAGATCCATCGGGTGGATTAATGGGTTTGGATCCGTTTTTGCTACCCCTAAATGGAAGGAGATGTTGAGGAAGATGTAGGTTGTGGATTCAGTTTTTTTGGGCTTCAGATGAAAATATTGCAGGCTCCAATGGGCCTAGATTTTCATAGGTCCAAAGCTCTGAACCTTTTATTCATCAGCCCAACAACTCAACAGCAAGCTCCTAAAATAATAAATAGTGTAAATTTCACTAACTATCCCTTAGGTTTGGACAAATAACAAGGAGGTCCAGAAGATTACAAAACTGACCATTTCAGTCCTTAAATCCAAACGGACTCTAACGCCGTTATTTATTTTTGGTTTCTCTCTCTCACCCTCACACGGGTCCCTTCTCATCACTCTCTCTGACTCCCTCATCCTTTCGACTCTCAAACTCTCACGTTCCTTTCTTCTCTCTGTCGTGGTCTACAATGTGGTGGTGTGGGTAAGCAGTTTTGGTGAGTTTCGGTGTGGATCGGTGTTGGTGGGTTTCTTTGTGGATCGGTGTTGGTTCTTGTGGTCTTTGAGTGGCAATGTCGTGCTATGGCTTAGCAGTCGTTCGTGGCGGTGGAGGTTTGTGGATTTTGGTTTGGATCTGCGAGGTGGGTTTGCTTTGGCTTGGGCAAAGGCTTTGTGGGTCGCGATGAGAGGTGGCCGGCGGTTGCAAGATCCCAATCTGGCAGAGCTCGCCGTCATGGGTATGGGTTTTTTAAAAACATTGTTGATTTGGGTTTGGTTTTGTTATGGGTCTTGGTTTTGTTTTGAAATGTTATTGATCTGGGTATGTTTGAGGTTTGATGTTGGATGATTGCTTGTTTGGGTTGATCTGTGTTTGATTGTCTTATTGGTCATTTGTTGAGTTTGAAACCTTATGGCTAGCTTGAGCTTGACACTGAGAGAGTTTCTGGCGTGAATAAGAGAGAGGGGATGAGAGGACTGAGGTTGACGGTGTTAGAGTCCGTTTGGACTTAGGACTGAAATGGTCAGTTTTGTAAACTTCTGAACCTCAGAGGTAGTTAGTGAAATTTACCCTAAAAATAAATAATATGTTGTCTTCTTAATTTGTAAAACCAACCTTTGTTGTCGTTCTTACTTACATTTATTGTTTCACTCCCTAATATACTCAGATTGAGACGCAGATGATGATGCAGCAGCAGTTGGGGTTTGAAGCAATAGCATCAAAACCCTCAGATTCAGAAGCAATGATTGCCCTTTTGATTCGTCAACTTCCTGAAGCTATTCCTCATGATACCCTCTCCAGACTCTTCTCCCACTATGGTGCTTCTTCAGTCCGACCTTGCTCTTCTCCAAGGTACCCCCTTCTTTATTCTTATTTTTCTTTTTCTTTTGAAAAAAAACCCAATTGCCCTTTTTCTTTATTAATCCAAAGATTTCATTTTTTTTTTCTGCAGATTGAGAAACTGTGCGTTTCTGGATTTCAACAATGAAGCATTGGCTTACCAGGCTCAACGTCAGTTAAATGGGTAGTTGTGTATATATATATATATATATTTATTTATTTATTTATTTTTCTCGTTTTTAAAGTCTACATGTATCATTCGCATATATGCCTTCGTTGTATATATTTAAGTAGGCATTGCCTTGTTACGGTTTGGTCAGGTTGAGGTTTCTTGGTAAAGTGTTATTAGTTAAATCATAAATGGGTATTTCTGGTTTTTTTATTTTATTTATTTATTTATTTATTTTCCTTTTTAAAGTCTTTTTATTGTATCCTTTGCATATATTTCCTTCATTGTATAAATTTAAAGTAGTCATTATTGCCATGTTATGGTTTGATCAGGTTGAGGTTTCTTGGTAAAGTGTTATCAGTTAAATGGGTATTTCTATTTTTTTCTTTTTATCGTTTTTAGTCTTGTATTGTATTCTTTGCATATATGCCTGCCTTCATTGTATTAATTTAAAGTAGGCATTATTGCCATGTTATGGTTTGGTCAGGTTGAGGTTTCTTGGTAAAGTGTTATCAGTGGAGAGAGCTAGTAGTAATAAGCCAAACCTTGATAACAGACTTCAATCAAGTGAAGCTCGAAATGACAATGATTTTGTACCACCATCATCTTTGGTCAAGGATGCTACTCTCACCAAAGATAAGACTCAACGTTCAATACCTTCTGCTGAACCCATTGCCCCAAGGCTTGGTGTTGACTACCCATTCCCTCCTTACCTTGAGTAAGCATTTTCATTTCACTTGTTAAACCTTCCTCTCTCTTTTTTCCCTTACAAATTGTGATGTATAAAATATATGAACAAATTACATAAAAGGCCCAAAATTTATACTCTGCTTCAGATTAAGTCGTAGGTTTTTCTTTTTGTCAATCAAAGTCCTAAACTTATGAAGCAATTTAAATTTGAAGCCCTCCATCGACATTATTCATTTCATGTTACCCTGACAGTAATGGAGACTATGAAGTTGAGGAAAAGAGGAAACATTGATAAAACTTTGTTTTTCATCTAAGTAATCAATTTAGAATTTGGCAATCACTTTCTCACTCTAAGCTAAGCTTTCTCTCTATATCCTCTTTGGTCAATGATTGCCAAATTGATTTATGAATGAGTCCTAGGTGAAATGCTGAGTTTAACCAATGATTCCCACTTTGCTCTTCTACGTTACTGCCCATAAATACAAAAATAAATAATGAAGCTGAACTAAGGCTTCAAATTGAAATGATTTAATAAATTTGGGACTTTAATTGAAAAAATTAAAAACCAAAGACCTAATTTGAATATGGTATAAACTCTGGGCCTTTTTATGTAATTTCTTCAAAATATAATAAATGGTGGGCCTAACCTATCAGGGTGTTGCCTGGTGGTTGGAGGCTTAGGATGAGTTGTAGACCCAGACAGCCTGGGTTTGATTCCCATTAGGAGTCCCCTTGGATTACCTAATACATGGTTCTGGCGGGTGGAGTCGTGTATCCGAGATTTACTACCTAGGGGTGGGTCCAAAGGGCCTTGCCTTGGTGAGGTTCTAGGTCATCAAAAAAAAAAAATGGTTGGCCTATATCAATCTCCTTTATATCTCTCCTATGAAGTCTCCTTAAATTTTCTGCATTGGAAGCATGGCACAACAATTTAGGGATGCACAAAATGTTTGGACTTGTGGGTTCTATGTGAAATTTCAGTTCAATAAGCAATTCCGTTTATCACTTCAATAAACCAAAGTGAAAGAGAATACTAATTGGGTTCTTGTGTTATTGAATACATAACTATCTTGTAACTTGTGTTCCTAAACTTGTCATCCAGACTGTGAATTTGACTGAAAAGTTATTTGTCTATGTTGTCTAACTTGTGGTTGTTTCTTTTAAAACCATCTTTGGATGACATAAATCAGTTTATGCCTAGTTTAATAAAGCTTGTGTTACAGGTATGCTTACCCTCCACCAGATGGAAATATACTTACCAACATTGTAAACGCTCTAATTGCCGTTTCTCGCTTTTATACACAGGTTCCAATCCTATGCAATGCTAGTTGGAAAATTTTCTGGTTTTACCCTCATTCAGCTCCTTTAGTTATACTATTTGTGTCATTCTTATCTAGGCAAATACACGAGCATATTGGGTCATATGGTTTATGACCAATCCTTTTAATTGTAGGTGTTGCACTTGATGAACAAAATGAATATCCCAGCTCCATTTCGTATGGCTCTCCCCACTCCACCCCTTCCTCCTTTGGTACCTGCACTGCCACCACCACCACCTCCTGTATCTGCAAAGCCTCATGTGGCAGATCTGTCCAGTGATGAGTCAGAAATGGAATCTTCAGATGAGGTAATCTCTTGCACTAATTAAAGATATGGGCCACATATTATTTATATAAGTAATAAAAACTAACATGTCAATTAAGGAAGTAACAAAATGTATGACTTTAGATAGAATAGAATGGAAGAAAAGAATACGTGTGACCCTAACTAATAAGTTGAGGTTCCATAGCCAACCCCAAAATTTTGGAACTAAGGCTTTGTTGTTATTGTTATGTGTGTGTGTATATATATATTCTCTAGGGGTTTGGAATTAGAAGCATGTAAACCTTTTGACCATTTTTCTTCAAACAACATTTAAATTCATTGTTATTTTCTTTTAATTGTCCAACATGAAAATTTTTGCAGATGTTTTTTTCAGCTATATTTTGTTGAACACTGCATTTTTATAAAATGTTTGGTGGAAATGTAATTACAACAACAGGGAAATGTACAATGTTTATTCAATTATTACCTTTGCTGATGAATACATCTACGAAAGTACATTGAAACAGACAGAGCCTTGAGGGAAATCCTTCAGTTCTCTTTTGATCCTGTTATTAAATATTTGTAGATTCTAATTGTTCTGTGATACTGTTACATGTTTTTAGGAAATTGATGTGAAAGCCTATTCTGTTGGAGCTTCAGCAGTAAAAAAATCTGGTCAAAAGCGTCTCAGGCAAGAAGCAATTGTGGGCCCTGCAGTTGATAAAGATGTCACTCATGAGGCTATTGGAGTCAAACCTGCCACCTTGGTTCCAAAAGAAATTCCAATGATTAAAAAGAAGAACCCTGTGTTACAGGTCATTTTCTTTCTGTGATTGATTATTGTAGGAGAATCTCTCATCTATCAGATTTTTTGATATCCTTTTCTTAGTTGTGTTGCAGATCAAAATTGCTCCAAAAGTGATTCAGAATGAACATAGGGATGAAAGCACAGCAGAAGAATTAGAGGAGCCTGACAAAGAAGGTTCAGATATTAAATCCTATGCAACCCCAGAAGAATTAGAGAGTGGAAAGTTGCCTCCAGAGGAAATTTTATCGCTACCAATGTTTAAGGTACTGTTGATATTAAAAGTAAAGACTAAACTGTAATCTCTAACAATATTTACCTGTTCTTTGTACCTAGAAAAGAGAAAAAGAAGAAAAGAATTGTTTGTTGAACTTATCTATTTGCTTGTTGGATTAAAAGTGTTATATAACTTTTCAAAAGTTAGTCACATTATTGATGTGTATGTATTGACATTGCTGAACAATGAACATGACTGTAATTTAAAAGCTTTTCCATGTTCTAACACTTATCCTTAGTATGGTTGGTTATGGTGTTCTACTGTCCTATCTGAGAATATTACAATCTTTTCTCTTTATAAATTTTGACCATTATATATATATATATATATATTATTGACATTGTTTGAATATGCTGTCAATCTCTGGCTTTGTACTGATACCTTTTCCTCTTTTATTCATATGCATTTTGTAGTTGTACAAACAAGCATGTATGAATGTCATCAGCAATTCAACATATTTCTTACTGTTTTCCCATAATAAAGTTGTTTTGCAGTTCTTGCTGCCCTGGTATTAGAACTTCTAACTTAGGTTAGTCTTTAGCCACTTTTAAAGTGGACGGATATCATAGTAGATCATTTTAAACCAAAAATGACAAAACATAAATAAATAACTAATGGGTTTTTGTTTCTCTTTGGACATAACAATTTCTGTGATTTTGACGGTGGGTTGGCCATACAGATTTCAAGAGCTGGCTAGCTTATACTAATCTTAAAAATCTTTTATTTAAAAAAAGAGATGAATATAAAAAATGCATGTAACTATATTAAGATGCTGTTCACATGCAAATATTTACTCAATTGAATGATTGATATGAAGCTCTTTTGGATTTTGATAGAATTATGCAGCTGGGAATCCTGCGTCAGTGTTGTATATAAAGAACTTGGCAAAGGACGTGATTGCTGACGACTTCTACTTCATATTTGGTGAGATCACAAGCATTGATTATTGCTAATTTATCTGAAATTCATTATTTTTTTGTTCAATGATACATATTTTCTATCTAGCAACTTTAATGCTTTTTTGGTAAAAAAAAGGGTATCATGTGATTATACTTCGAGAATTGATTATTCTTTAAATATTTTTAATGCCTCAAACATTAATGCTGAGTGTGATACTTCTAGTCATTGCACATTGTTATTAAAAAACAGTTCTGGTTAACTATAACTTATCTGTGTCCAGGATCATTATTTGGAAGCATTGATGCAGCTAAATCTGGTCTTAGCGTAAAGCTTATGCAGGTGAGGTCTCTAGACTAGATTGTCGTTTTAGTTTTGAATCAAGATATTTTTAGTTCCAAGTACTTACCTCCAAAGGACTTATCTAGGATTCAAATCCCACTCCCCCAATTATTGAATTTTCGAAAGTACGTAGTTATTTTGGAATCACTTATGAAAATTGTAATTCTTGAGTTACAGGAGAAACAAAGGTTGCTTATCTTTTACTTATTAAAACCGTTAGAAGGGATTGCTTTCTTTTTATAAAAAAACAAAAACCCCATTAGAAAGCATTAGATCCATAAAAATTTGTTAGCTAGCAGTTTTTGTTTACTTATTTGAACACCGCAGTTATGATAGCCTTATTCAAGACTTGATTTTATGATCTAAAATTATGACATGAATATGACTGAGGAACATAGACCAATGTAAATTCTCTTAAGAGTCCATTTGGTTTGGGGAATTTGGGATTCCCTTGAACTTCACATTCGCAGAATTCTGGGTTCTTGGAATCAGATTTCTGGCAATCTGGAGTTCCCAAGTTCGATTTGCTAGTCACATTTCTGAGATTCCCAAGAGAACAATATTTTCACATTTCATTAGACCAAAAAGATAACAAATTTTATCCTAAATTTTTAATTACCCCTACATATTAGTTTGCTGTTAGAGTTGGTCCAGAAAAAATGAAGTTCTCCCAATGGTGACCATATGAGATGGAATTTGATGGTAATGGATGGTTTGATGTTAGGTCTTGTTATGAGGCTTCGAGAGGTTTAATGATGGGGATTTCCCCTGGAAAAGCATTTGGCGTGTTTAGGCCCAAAAAAAGAGTTGCTTTTTTCGTGTGGACCCAACATGGGGAAAAGATGAACATGTGACACTCCTGTGAAGAGAGGAATTCTTATGGTAGAATGGTGTTGCATTGTGACACAACAGCTGAATTATGGAGTTTTACTTTCTGTGTTTGGGGTCCATTGGGTAATGCCTAAAACTGTGAGCGTGAATTGGTTTGGTAAACACCCTCTAGTGTTAGGAATTTCACCCCCCCACCCCCCCCCCTGCTTAATTTGGACACTATGGAACCAACGCTACCTTTGAAGATGTGGGACTTTCAGTTCATAGTTATATAAAATTTTCTTAGGTAAGAGCTTAGTTTGAATGGGCTCAAATAATGGGTCAAATCAAGATCCTTTCTTCTCTTTTATTTTTCTTTTTAATTTGTTTTATCTTATTTTTTATATAATTCAATATTTGTAGGAAGGGGATTTGAACCCTAAACGTCTCCGTTAAAAACACTAGGAAGTATTAATTGAGCTACAAAGCTTTTGGCATAGCAAGATCCATTTTATTATTTGATTTTATTGACACTCTTTTCATTTCAGTTATAAGGACTTTTTCCTTTGAGAGGGGCTAGTTCTTCTCATTAATAAAATTTATTACTTATCAAAGAAAAAATATTGCCAAGCTCCCTACTTCCCCCAATGATGATGTTGTAAATGACACATCAATGTAAATAACAAATCTGTCCCTAAAAGTTGACAGTGACTGTCCATTACAGAGATGAAGTAGGTTGCAAGGCCACCCCTTGACCTGGGATTGATTGTGTAGATTGATTTGAACTTGTATTTGTAGTGCTCAAATGTCGAGCTGATCTTGGTCACAACCTCCCAGGCTTGACTTGAACACATTGATTGGACACTTTCCCTGCCAATACGAATGGATCTCTCCACGCAACATGGCTCGAAAATTTATACACTAACTGAACTGAATGTTCCATTTAACAAGTATGTTATTTAGAAATAGATGGCAAAAATTTAATGTTTATGATTGTGAAAGCATTAAGCAAAGCCTTTTTTACTAGGGATGTTTCATTGAATGGAAGCAAGTCTGTGAACATGACATTTTGTATTACTATTGGGATTGATTGAAATTTTCAAGAAAGTTGTAGCATAGTTGCGCAATTTTGAACTTAAATGTGCTTGTAATTGGATTTCAGGAAGGAAGAATGAGAGGTCAAGCTTTTGTGACATTTCCATCAGCTGAAGTTGCCCATCGTGCATTGGTATGTATCTTACAGAATGCAATCTGACATGCATCTCTATTTTCTAGAGCATGTTAGCTTGTGCATATAGTACATTTTGTTTCCGGGGTCCTTAATTCCTATTTTCCATATCCTACAATATTATTGCGTGAAGAAGTTGCTATAAATTTATATCATATTGATATAGTAATTGCTTGTCTAGGATCCCATTTTGAGTAATTAAAATGCAAATGCATTCCACACTAAAAAAAATGCAAACGCAATAATACCATAATTCTATTCTCTTGAATTCAAAAGAAACATCCTTTGGGTTTGCCAATCTGATCTAAAATCTATATATATAATTAAAGCCAAAGCTGAGAAAAATTTCAATTAGATTCTAAATTGGAGTTCAATTTTGTACATTTTGTTTTTGGGGTCCTTAATTCCTATTTTCCATATCCTATGATATTATTGTGTGAAGAAGTAACTATAAATTTATATCATGTTGATATAGTAATTACTTGTCTAGGATCCCATTTTGAGTATTAAAATGCAAATGCATTCCACACTAAAAAAAATGCAAACGGAGTAATACCATAATTCTATTCTCTTGAATTCAAAAGAAACATCCTTTGAGTTTGCCAATTTGATCTAAAATCTATATATATAATTAAAGCCAAAGTTGGGAAAAAATCTAATTAGATTCTAAATTGGAGTCTAATTTTGCACCACATGTTTCATCTAATTTTTAAATTTTTGTGTCAAGTGGATTATTAAGTGCAAAAATCGAAAAGTCTAAATCTAATTAAATTCTAAATTAGAGTTCAACTAGAGTTCAATTTCGCGCCATGTATTGCATCTAATTTTTAAATTTTTTGTGACAAGTGAATTATTGAGTGCAAAAACCGAAGAGTTCAAATTCAATTAGATTTTCATATATATATTGAGAAACCATTACACATTTTATAAATTCATGACTTAAAAAAGGTGTAATTTGCAACTCTTATAATAGGTATACTTTGAACTCATATTTGTGTGTAATTATGATTGTTTTTAAATGTTTATACACGGGGTTATTTACTAGTAGATGTAAAGCACTGTAGTCAAAAGCGTTGCAGGCGAGCGCCTAGGCGCTCAGGCGAGGCGAGGCAGCATAAAAGCACCTCAAGGTCACTGAGGCGAGGCGCCTTTAGTGAGACGAGTGCCTCTGTCGACTAGTCGCTCGCTTTGAACAGTTTTTTCAGGCGCTAGGCGAGAGCCTCCGTCGCCTTTATTTTCTTTCTGTCGCTTATGTTTTCTTTCTGGTGCAGAGGACTTGGCTTCGTTAAAAAACAAGATGACTGGCTTTTTTATTATTATTATTTTTATTACTCAGTTTTGTCTTTTTAGAAACATTAGTGGGGTTTGAGTTGGCAACCAATTAAAAAGCACATCAGACTTAACTTTTTAGAACCACAAATAAATAATAAAATAATACATATAAGTACATGGACCTTCCCACTACGACAGTTGCCCAACAGCACCCTACCTCACCAGGTTTTATTTCTACTTTTAAATTTTATAACATTATTTTATTCCTATTTCTTCCATGTAATTTTAATTCAAAAAGCTTTCTTTTTTTACTCTTACTTCTCATTCTCCGGGCCTCTTTTCTCTCTTTTCTTTTTTGTTTTTGTCTTTCTTCTTTTTTTCTACTCCTTTCTTACTCAGAGCAGCTCTCTCTGTTCTTTTCTTCCCCTTGTAGCTCCCCTCTCTCAGTTTTTTTCCCCTCTACTCTCTAATAGCAACTCTCCTCTTTTTATTTTTATTCCTATACTCTTCTTCTTCTCTTTCTGGGCTCTATTGGATTCAACACAAAAACTGGTTTTATAGACTAAATCCTATGCATTAGGAACAAAGTAAGAGAGGCTTGATTATAATTTTCAGTACATTAATATATATGATTTAAGCTCTATATATGTAAAAAAACTATATTTAATATTTAGCACCTTGCTTCACTTGGGCTAGCGCCTTTTTGGCGCCTCGTCGCCTTGGGCAATACAAGGCCTTAGTGCCTCAAGGTTGCCTAACGCCTTTGACTACCTTGATGTAAAGACTCAATCCTAGTTAAGCTGTCAAAGGCACAAGTCTGTTAAATAACCTTGATGCAGGTTCATTGTATTTAATGCTACATGGAATACAAGCAAAGTAATCATAGTTAATCCTAATTCTCTAGTTGTAGTTCAAGTATTGTTAGTTTAGGACTTAGCCTATTATAAATATTAAATACGCATAAATGGATTCATTGTAATACAAGGAGCTAAATAGTAAAAATATAGCCATCAAAGGCTTTCTGCAATGACTGTCTCTCTCATACTCTTTGCCTTCTTTATTTTCTTAGCTGTCTTTTCTTCTCTAACATAGTATCAGAACTATTGTTTAATCTTTTCTAATATGGTATTAGAGCCATATTTTGTATTTTCTAATATAAAAATCCCATTTTAATCGTTATGTTTTTAGGAGAGTTGATGGGCCTAATTTTGTTCAATTACTGGAATTCCTAAGATATTTTGACATTCATATATTAAGCTGAGCACATCTACTATTTTATATAAACCCCCCCAACCTAAAAAAAAGTTGATGTAAACCTAGACCCGTGACGATGGTCAAATCCAAAACATTTCAACCAAGGGAAGGAGGATAGTTTGAGGATGCCATTTACTTGGGGTAAATGCCACTTAACCCTGCTACTCATCAATGTCACTCAACTACTTAAATAGATAATTTACTAGACAATCAATACGCAACTCCTAAAATGCTCATAAACTAGGCTATACGATTACCATCAATACTTCTGAAATAACTTTGACCAGATATTAAAAAAAAGGTCTTACTCTAGGCCCAAATCTCCCACTTTTGTGGGTTTGGGAGAGGTTATGATAGGCAACCTTACCCCAATTTATTGGAGAGGTAGATACCTGGACTTGTACTTGCAACCTGTTACTTTTGGTGAAAAGCACTTATCATCGCACTTAACGCTCCATTTGTTTAGATGGAAAATCTGTGTGAAGATAATTTTTTGTGTTTTCTAATATTTGTTAGCATCATAAAAAATGAGTAAAAAGGAAAATTATTTTTGGTCAACATAAAAATTATGACTTAATTTTTAGAGATTGTTTTCCACTATTTATTTTTTGGAAAACAACTATCTCATGGAAAACTAAATAAGGGAAGTTAGGAGATCGTTTTCCAACACATTTAAGGTTGCTACCAAACTTAAGAAAATGAGAGTTTTATAAAAAAAAAACTTTTTGGAAAATGACTCATTTTTTAGAAAACTTTAGGGCACGTTTGGTAAACTGTAATAGACACTGTAATATAATAAATATTTCTATGACATAACTATTCGGTTGTTTGGTTATGTTTTTATTATAATGAATAGTTATTTCTTATGAATAGTTATTCTTCAAAATGAGGAATAACTATTCCTTATCAAAAATACTGAATATCTATTCCTTCAACTTATGTAATAACTTTTTAAAAAAATTTCTTAAAAAGCCATTAATTGCCTCATCTTCAAAAGGAAAGAAAATAAATTTTCTTTGTTGTTAATTATTAACTCTATTTCGAACACCCTAAAATAAGTGTATTTTAAGAAATTTGATTTAAAAATTATTTAATTACACATTCTTTTATCTCTACTAAATTGTGGATGCATATTCAGAATTCTATTCTTAAATGGTTATCAAACTAATGAATAGTAATACTTATTATATTCCAACTTAATGTATTTCTTGTAATACTTATTCTTATTCCCATGTAATAATCGTTACAGTGTACCAAACGTGCCCTTAATGTCAAAACAAACTGAGTAGGCTCAACCCCTTTGACCACATGTTAATGAGAATAAAATAAAATAAAATAAAAAAGGACACAAGCTAAATTATGGCTGCCACATAAGCTGACGCAATGTTCCTGCATCATTCAACCCTTCTTGTAAAGAACTTGACTTTGATTTTGAAGTCAAATCCCTTTAAAACATGTTATCCAATTTATTTAGTTCTTCACCTGAGATCCATGCATAAATTTGGTTATTCTTGTAAGTGCACCAAACGTTTTAAGTGTTTGTTCTACATCTAGTAGTGATTACGTTTAGCAGTGATAGATCATATATCTAGCACATTAATCGACTCTGTGGCAAACTAGAAAGATCTCATCACATTTTTACTGGCTTTGATTTTATTTTCTCTTCATCTCCACAATAAGGATAGAGATTACTCACAATTAAAGTTGGACTATTGAGAATCCTTTTGGTAGCTCAATGCAAAATGTGTTTGGTCTCAACTTATTCAATACTTGGCAAAGACCAAACTTTCTTTGCTTGAGCTCGTATTTGAATAAAACCAAATCACATTCTTCAAACCTCAAGCTTCTTATATGAGCACCATCTTTCAACTTTAGACTTGTAAATTTTAAGATGGCTTCAATTGTTCTTGAACTTGTTCATATATGCCTTTATTTGTGCTGCAAATTCTTCTACTTCCATGCTACCTCTTGCTTGAATTAACAAAAAGGCAAGAGATCCAGAAATTATGTGGATTTCTACCAGGCACCTTCAAATGGAGGTTTTTCTTCATTGATCAATTGGTCGAGCTATCATAAGCAAACTCAACTGGATAAATGATAAACCCTATTAATTTATTCAAAAAGATTTTTTTGGCCTTGCAAACAGTCCTTAGGAGATTCCAAAATGTACTTCAAAAATGATTAATAAATTTCATACCTACAATCTTAAGTAATGGATCTTGGAACTTCCTAGAGGAAAACAATTTACTCAATTTATTTTTCCATGATGGCTGGCATTGCTGATTCACTAGGTTTGTGAGAATGGCTTAGTTTTGAACCTTTCACTAATTGAGAGTAGCATGTACAACTAAATTAAATTTCTCTCTTATTTTATTTTTTTGTAATTATCTCGCCTTGTGCTTAAGTTGTAATGATCATGCTATTAAAACCTTTGGTTGCAGAATCTAGTCAATGGAAATGTCTTCAAAGGGAAACCAATGATAATTCAGTTTGGTCGGAATCCAGCAGCTACGAAAGCAAACTAAATAAATGTGCTGCAAGTGGAGTAAGCTCCTTATACCACTGCTCCATGGTTTGTTCTGTGTGGATTGTTAAGCTAGCTGGAAGAAAATCCACCTACCAGCTGGTATCAATAATGTTGGGGGTTGAGCATGGGCTTAAGTTTTTATAATATGATCATTTGCTCCTCAGTTGGCAATATGAACAACTGATATGTGGTTCAAATCATGGCACGTTCTTGACCAATGGTTTGCAGAGGATCTGCTGATGCTGTAGACCATAAGAAACAGAGCTTTCGGAAAACAAATTGCATTTTCAAAACTTGTTTGGTGGAAGTAGTTGCATCCTGTGGCTGTGGAAGAGAAAAATGTCAACAATTCTACCAATGGGGCAGCTAAGTTGGACAGAATCCTACTACAAAGGACTTTGAAGATACATATCTAGGTGTTTTCAATGTTTTATTCTTATATCATTGTCAAGTGTTACAGTCACTGTTGTTGACTCTAAGAGCCCGTTTGGTTGGCTTGTTTCCATGACTCAATTCTCTGTTTCCATAACTCAATTCTCAAAACTGGTGGGACTCATAACAAATACTTGTTTGGCTGCATTATTTTTTGTTTTCATAATTCTGTTTTCATTTCTCAATTCTTAACTTTTTGAGTTATGAGTTGTGGAAACTGAAAACAACTTTTGGTTGTTTTCAGTTTTTAATTTTCTGTTCTCAATGACAATCTTGTAAATATAATGCAAAATCCGGTCCCACAGTCAGACCATTCACGTGCCAAGGCGCGCCTTTTGATGCTGTGTTCAACGGCTCTCTCTCTTTCATCAGACCTCTCTCCTCTTTCATCAGACCAAACCTCTCTTCTCTTTCACTTCACTCAGACCTCTCTTCTCTTTCACTCAGACCTCTCATCTCAAATTTCTCTCATCTCCGTTTCAGTAATCTCACATTTCTCTCATCTCCGTTCTAGTACCCACCACAAAGAAGCTCTCAAATTTCTCTCTCTCTTCTCTCCTTTTTTTTCTTTGTTTGATGTTTGAGTTTTCGCATTTGATTTAACCGTATCAACCCGTGATGATGGGTTTTCAACCTGTGGTGATAAAATGCTTCTCTGTTTTTTTTTCTTTGTTTGATGTTTGGGTAAGCATTTGATTAGATCTTTTGAAACCCGTGGTTATGGGTCTTCAACCGTGGTGAACCTATGCTGCTCTTTGTTTGCATTTTTTTCTTTTTTTTCTTTGTTTGATATTTGGGTAAGATGGATTTGATCTACTGGAAAGGGCGTGGTTATGGGTTTTTTATTTGTTTTATTTTTTAAATAATTTATGGAAGTAATTTATGGTGCTTCTCTGTTTGGATTTTTTTTTCAATTAAGCTGTCTGTTCTAGTTACCAACCATGTTCTAGTTACCAACCAATTTTTCTGTCAAACCATGAATGTGTTTGAATGTGTTTGTTTCTGCTAGCTAGTTAAAGGTCAATGAATGTGTTTGATTTTTTTTTTTCAATTAAGTTGCTCTCTGTTTGCAGTTTATTTATTAAGCTATGGGATAGGTCAATTAATAGATTTCAATGAACTAGATTTTACTTTACCAGAATAGATACTATATACCTAATCAAAACTCTATTTTGATTTTAAGATATGATCCTTTTCCATGAATCTTAACAATGTTTTTATAAACTAATACATCAAAAAAATTAATTAAATTATAAAACTATTAGTAGTAGACAAGATCATTGTGTAAGTTATAATCAATGTTAAGATATAAAAAAATGCAGTGAGAATAATCAATGTGTAAGTTCGAAATACTTGTAAGTTATAATCAATGTGTAAGTTCGAAATACTTGTATCTATCCATTCTTTCAGTTCTTTGTTCCCACTTAGTTCTTTCCTTTTGTCAGTATTTATTTTTTCTTAGTATTTCCTATTAAATCAAACTTTCCTACATTATTAAACATGCTTACTAATACACACAACAGATCTCATTTGTTAAGAGCTGGCAATAATGCAGTGAGAATAAACAGAGTTTAGTTGAACATAATACTTCGCCTGATCTAAATTTAATTTTATTTCATATCCTTTCATTAACCTGAAAAAGATTTATTGGATTCTTAGAACATGCTTTTGTCTTATTGGATTTGTTAAAAATTGTTTTTCATGTTGAAGTTTATAACCGCATCATGGTTTCTGTGAAAAAACTTGAGATTAGTTTCATCATATTGTGCCAAAAAAAGAGAGTCAACGAATCTTTTATTTTTTTGGCTAACTAACTTTAAGATAAGAAGAGTAGATGAGGCCTTTAATAGGATAAGCCTCAAAGATTAATGGAGCATACATCTAACACCATGGTGCAATTTAATTGAAGTTGCAATCACAGTTGCACCAGTACTTCTCTTGGAGTTAAATGTAGTGAGTCCTTATTTAAGAGTAGGTTTGAATCAGCCAATCAACACTGGGGGGGATAGGTTTCAATTGTCCAGTGTTGCGGTCTAGATGTGTGGGTGAGTGAAGCTTCCATCCACCGCACAGGTGAACTTGATAAGACACCGTGTTGATACATGATTACTTTAGGACACATATTGTATCTGTATTGCTTTCAGCGCATAAAAGTACTAGAAAAAAAATTCAAACCTTATATACCCTATGTTCTTACATTTAATTTGTTTTTTTAGATGAGATTGACTTTAATTAATTTGATAAAAATACATAACCAACTCTGCAAATTTTAGGATAAATAACTAGATATTATTCTTCAAATTCTTATTTTCCTGCTCTTCTTAATATGGTGATGCATGATTACAGCTACTCAATATAGTGACACGTTGATGATTAATTAATTAGGGAATCTTGAGTAGGCCAATTAATTACTTGATCTGAGCAATGGTTGTGGGAGTCAAGTCAGCTGACAGACATATTAAATTAGAGTCTCTAGCTTATCTGCAGGACTGATTAAGTTTTGTAGAGTAATAGATTTGAGTTTGAATGTTGAACTGATAATTATACTGTTCATAAATAGTGTTCATAAATGGTATACATTCTCTATTGAAATTATTTGAATTTAGCCATCAGTTTTTAAGCAAACAAAGAAGCCATCAGTTTATAAGATTTTTATTATTAGATAAACAATTTATAAAATAATATATAATAAAGTTTGTAATATTTTCAATTTCATTTTATATAATCTGCACACATTCATTTCAAGCACCTCATTGTCCTGGGATGATGAATCTAAAACCTCTAAAGTCTAAACATGTTAGGAGAGTTTGGTTATCTTGCATGTTGCGTGTTGCATGAAGCATAAAGCACCTCATTAATTAATGGTTATCTCTGCTTGCATGTTGCAATTGGTTATCTTGAAGGTTAATTTGGTTTTAAGCAAAAAAAGAAGTCATTTTGTATTTTTATAATATGATGGTTCTAGTGGAATAAACAAAAGGTAAATTGTTTTTAAGCAAGATTTTAGAATATGCTTCTATTGTTACCCGATTATGGTTCCCCATAATGAGCTTGTCTCCTCATGGCTAGCAAGATACTTGCAAAGAGGACGACAATTAAATAGCTTCATACAAATTGTTTCAAATTTATGATGCATTGTTCCTTATCTTTGACTAACATATTAAACTTGTCCCCATGATATTCTTACAAAATATACTATACATACACACTACCATGTGCAATAAGATTATTTTCATAATATTGCAGCTTAAAGCTTCTGATCCCACAAAACCTTCTGATCCTATATACATATTAATATAGATCCTATGCTCAATATTTGTTCCTCTAAAAATACTGGGATATCTTTATTGTACTTGTGATATAATTGTGTATGAATGTGTGTTGTTCTTTAAGATGGCTGCGGAGTTGATAACATGGGATGTCCATTGTGAGGATGTGTTGTGTGACTTTGTACTTGGACACTATATTTGTGGGAATTTGCGTCCTTATCATGCCAATGCGCCAGTGTGGGAGGAGATCACACACCATCTTAATGCCCGCATGGGGAAGGCCTTTACCGTGAGGGGGGTACTTAGGAGGTGGAAGCGTATTCACTAAAATTATCACAGTGCAATGGTGGGTCGTATCAGATCTCTTCGGCCCAACGTTTCCCCCGTGGCCTCTCCAGACCGATTGTCAGATGACCCACCGCAGTAAGGCGGATGCGTAGTCGAAGCAATTTAGTGCATGTCCCTTTTGATATACTACTGACATATTTTGTTCCCATTATGTTCAGTAGCGTACTTTCTTATGGATTATCATGTACTTAACCATGCACTAACTTAGTTGTATTTGTGACCACTTATTCAGTTTACTAACTCATTGCTTCCATCTTCCATCTTTTGTATACCTGGTCACATTGTATGTGGTAAACCTCGATGAAGGATTTATATATTATCACTATTTCTTACATTCAGTGCATGTTTTTTCGTATTTGTGTTGATTTAATTGTGGAAGATTTTTCATTTTTTGGACCTCTTAAACCTACATGGCACATGCATCTATAGTCGTATTATGCAATTCTTTAAATTATTATCTGTCATGAGCTTACCACGTGAGATGTTTCAATTAGATGGCATATGAATCACAAGACAAGGATGACAAAAAATGGCCCGCCAATATAGAACATATTTTTATTGAGATCATGTTGGAGGAACAACTTAAGGGTAGCATGCTAAACGGTGTGTTCAAAGGTTCTATGTGGACACCAATTACAGCTGAACTTAACTGAAGGATTGGGAAAGACTTTATTTGTAAGCAAGTTCTACAGAAGCACAATAGGCTTCGAAACAAACAACGCAAGTGGAGCCAGTTGCTAACAAAACACAAAGGGTTGGGTGGAACGAGCAGACCAAAACAGTGACTTGTTCTGACGAGGTGTGGCAGAATGTGATTGCAGTATGTTTACTGTTGTTTATTAATTATATAACTTATTGCAATTATTTATTTACACAATTTGCCTTCAAGTTGGTAATATATTCACTGCTGTGTTTAGTGTGCTAATGTTTCCAAGGACATTGCAGGTCAATCGTGGTGCAGCTAACTTAAGGAAAGCGGGATGCCCAGACTACCCATCACTGCAGCAGTTGTTCGCCCCTAGTACTGCAACTGGGAACCTACAGATCTCCTCAAACACTCCTCCCCTGAATAGTGACGAGGAGCGTGCCCTAGAGGAAGAGCTTGCCAATGCCAATGCAAGTGCACCCACCCATCTGGACGATGACTGTTACACCCCTAACTTTGAGAGTTTCCCTGAAACTGGGGAGGATGCTGAGGTTGAGGAGGTAACCCAACGGGCGGGAAAACGTCATGTGCAAGATACAAGTGGCAAGGGTAAAAAGGTATCGAGGAAGTCGGATAGGGTAAGTGAAATGATTGTGGCCTTAAAGGAGTACACCACAATGTCGAAGGATAGTTTCAGTGGTAAACTTGGTAGGTCTACCGGTATATCCGACCAATTCGCTCAATCTGTGGTAACGGGTGATCCTTGTTCACTTCCAAAGGCAATGGAGGTGCTAAATTTGTATACGGATCTGAGTAACAAGGCCTATATCAAGATGTCAAAGGCTTTGCAACAAAAGGATAATAGGGTCATGTTTATGTATATGCCGGAGGAGAGGAGGAAGTCTTGGATTGAGGACATTCTAAACCCGGAGGAGGATTGAGGGAGAGCAATATTGCCTTAAGTCTAAGCTATTTGGTTTTTATGTATTATGGATTTAGGTTGTTCTATTTAGTGTGCTAATGTTTCGTATGGATGATACGAAGGTTTATGTTACTTATGAACTTAAGATGTTTGTATGGTTTATGTTATTGTTGAACTTGGGATGTTTGTATGGTTTGTGTTATATATTATGTGACAGATTTGGACCAATTTAACGTTGCTTTTTTATAAGTTTATTATGGTGACTGTTGAATTAGGTGTTTATATTATACATTTATATTATGCAATGAACTTCTTTTAAATAGTTGAATACGTTTATTATGTTTATATTATACATTTTTATACGTTTGTGCTAATGTATAGGTCATTTATGGCATCTGGAAATGACTGGTGGCAGGCAATCCAAGAGTATGACTTCGATGATGCATACTTCAACGATGTTGGTTCCAGCAATGACTGTGAAGACAATGATGATGATTGGACTGATTTGGAGGCCGAACGTGAAGAAGAAGCAGAGTTTAATTTAGTGAATCCTATAGTCGGGGAGATGTTTGCGTACATGCAGCGGCATTATGACAAACAACCAATGCGAATAAGTGCGTTAACCGGCAAGGCGTATATGGATGAGGTCACTAACGGTAATCCAACTAAGTGTTACGAGATGTTCCGTATGACACCTGAATTACTGTTACATTTAGTGGACGAGTTGGCTCAACATGGTTACTTGGTGGATTCGGTTCATGGTGAGGTGAATGCCACTCAAGCCGTGGCCATGTTATTGTACATACTTGGACACAACACCTGCTTTAGATGTGTTGCAGACAGGTTTCAGCACTCAACAGAAACCGTGTGCCGGCATTTTTGTAAGGCGTTGCGGGCTGTCCACCACTATGCGAAGCATTTAATTAAACCTGATTAGAATGTCACAAGCCTTCCCGAACATCTTTAAGTGAACAAGTACTGGCCATGGTTTGAGGTACAAAACACCCCCTTACTTAACTAACTTCGTATAATAATAAAATAATATGATATTTGAAATGTGCTTGCTAAGATTAATGAAAACTTTCATGTGTAGGGATGTATAGGAGCAATTGATGGAACGCACGTAAGTGCCCGACCTCCTGCAAATGAGACTCAAGCACATAGGGACCGCAAGAGCCAGGTTTCAACTAATGTACTGTGTGTGTGTGTAACATGGACATGCAGTTCACATTTGTACATGGTGGGTGGGAGGGCAGTGCGAATGACTCAAGGGTTTTCGAGGAAGCGATAAGTGACCCGAAGCATGGATTCCCATGGCCACCAACAGGTACTATACATTACTATGACGTCAACTAAAGTGTTTTTATCCTCCACGTCTAAGTAGTATGTTTATGAACAACTTAATTAGTGCTTGCAGGTTGTGTGTGTGTGTAGGGTCCTACTACTTGGTGGATTCAGGTCTACCAATTGACACTAGTTTTCTCCCTCCTCACAAGTCAACTAGATACCATGCGCAGGAATTCCACTCAAGCGGTAGACGGATAACATCAAAGAAAGAGTTGTACAACTACAGGCACTCGTCCTTGCGGATGGTTATTGAGCGGTCTTTTGGAGTGTTGAAGGCCCGCTTCCCCATTCTGAATTTAATGCCAAACTTCAAGCCAATTAGGCAGCGTTACGTGGTTATTGTGTGCTGTGCTCTACACAATTTTATATGCATGAACAATCGGAGTGATGAATTGTTCAGAACAGTAGGGGAGAGTGTTGGCGAAGGTAGTATGACTAATAGCGAAGGCAGTGGCAATACTGGAGCATCAACAAGCTCAGCAACCCAAAGGCATGAACTAGAAATGTCAAGTGCATCGAAGAGAGCGATGGGCCAATTTAGGGACAATATCACTGACACAATGTGGGATAATTATGTTGCCCGTGGCAATGTGAGATGATTATATGTGGAAAATGGCAATTTACCATTTACTTTGCAGCGTAATCCTTTTGGCACTATAGTAAGTGACGGACAACTTATTAATTACATAGGTGGATGTATAACTTAGTTCAACTTGTAATGATATTGCACTATTTTGGAATGACATGACAAC
Source organism: Quercus gilva (assembly GCA_023621385.1). Taxonomy (NCBI): domain Eukaryota; kingdom Viridiplantae; phylum Streptophyta; class Magnoliopsida; order Fagales; family Fagaceae; genus Quercus; species Quercus gilva. Next base: position 18,833,774 of record CM042479.1, on the reverse strand, counting down.
GTGCAGATATGCTCTCGGCATAATTATGTAACGTAAATCGATTGTATCAATTATTAAAAGATATATGTAATGTAAGGGTTTCAAGTTTCAACTGTTTATGTGTCGAGTCTCACCAATGGCAATGAATACAAAATTGAACACTTTCGTTAAGTGGCCACAACGGTCCTTCCATTCTAAAATAATTTATTAAAAATAAAATGCGAATATGCGATGTACGCACTAGACTTTTCAATTTAGATTATTTAAGTATCATTAAATTGGGCTAAATGTCAAAATGTGCGGTTCAAAAAACATATAAAAAATTAAAAATTGTCAAAACGTGGAAAGGTGAAAATAATTCTATGGGGAGATAAAAAAAATTGGTCATGTGTAGAAAAAAGAGTTTAAAAACTTCCAACTAAAAAAATGATGGAGACATATAATTAAAAAATAACGAAACAAATTTTATTCAAAATGAAAATTTGTAAAGACATCTTTTTCTTTTTATTTATTTATTGATAACGACACCTTATTGTCTTATACACTGAAGGGGCCAAAGAATTTTTTTTTTTGTTGGATAGAATACGTGCAAAAAAAATAAACTGATGGAGAAGTATTCATTATTGAATAGAAAAGAATGCATAAAACAACTGATAATAGATTGACCTGTTTTGTTCAAGAAACGTTCATTGCTATACACAACACCTCCCTGTACAGCAAACATCTGACAAACACAATTCTCATTCTGCAAAATATTTAAGAACTAAAAATAGGGCATGCGAAGTGTAATGTACATTATACACGTGACCGTCAATGGTTCATGGCAGACGCAGTTGGTATGGCAATGACCCCTAAAAACATTAGAGAACACAAAATAAACCCCGAGTACAGTACAAGACAAAAATAAAGCTACCCTATACTTGTAGACCTTGTCTTCAGCAATTCGGAGTTTGAGATTACTTTTTTCACCCTTGGGCTTTTCTTTCCTTAGGAGCTCCCATGCTTCTGCTTCCTTTGCATAAGCCTCATCTCTTTCATTTCTTGTAGCAACAGCATCGACCTTATATCTCGCAAACCTTTCGTGGACAAGTGGTGCTATTGCACGGCCACGTGGGCATGTGTTCTTGTCCAACCATCTGAAGAACTTACATGCCTGATCGGAGTCCTGCATACAACATTGAAGGCATATATAAGATGGTCAGCAAAGATAGTAAAAAAATGACAAGTCGAATATGTAATGACAATAAAATTGAAGATAGAAACTAACCGGCGCCCACTGCTGACATCCATAGAACCTCCTACCGAAATTACGGATAGACAAAGAGGTCCTTTCCACACACCGATCCATATCGCACATATGGCCGATAGAAGTGGACTCATAAGTAGTGGCAGAAGACATGGTTATGGCTTTTCTTTTTCCAATATATCTACACACATATAATTATATATATATATATATATAATGTCAGTACATATTCTACATAATCAATGCACTGTCCATGGAAATTCATCTTTTTGTTCTTAGCACAATAGCCTTCATTATTGTTCTACCACCTGGCAGTAGGCAAATTGATTGATTGAACCCCAACTCCTCCAATATCACGTGTGTCTTAGTGGCCAAGGGCTCAGAATCATTACATTTATTGTATCACATTCCATTCTTAAAAAATGTCCACACACTTATTTAAATGTTTTATGTTTAACAAACAATGCTAACTAGAGAGACAAGAATCCAATCTACATAAAAAGCAACTAGCACAAGGATCAAATGCAAAAAACATGAATACAACTTTGATGTATAATTCAACTAGATTTGTTCTTTATTCCAGATTTGTCATTTAAAAAGAGATGAGAACTCTAGAAATAATATAAAGTTGATTTCTACAGTATCTAGTTGTAATCAGTTTGTGGTCATGTTAGTTTCTTGGCAAATTTAAATTGGATTTTAGTGAATTCTGCTACGTGTGCATTTAGGACCAGAAATTTTGTTAAGATATTCATGAATGCTCAGTCATATCTTGTTCTTTGCATGAATGTAGTAATTATCTTTTATATAATGCAACACCTGCTTCAAATTTTGAAATGGATGATACAATAGCCAAAATGTGCTAATTAATGTTCGTTTCATTTAGAAAGAGTTTTTTTTTTTGGGGGGGGGGGGGGGGGGGTCCATTTCGGCTTCAAATTGTCATTGGAAGACTGTATTTTCCCATTTTTTTATTTTGATTCTTGGCAACCACACAAAGCTAGAGCATAAGTGTTGGAGGAGTTGGAATTGAGGACAAAGAGACAAAGGTTGCAGCTGTTTCTGGTAAACTGGTAATTTAAGAAGATGAAGAGAGGTAGTACAGTAGGAAAAAAGATCAACTATGCAACCTCCACCAAAACCAATTAATTAAAAGCTAATGTGGCTGTCATACTGCTTGTTGATGGCATGACACTTAGACCATTATTGGTAATATGAGGTCATATTAGTAGTCTTTTTAAAATTTCTAGTATCATTAGTTCTCGGTTAACAATTATTATTACTAATATGCTACTCTTTTTTTAGGATTATGATTTCTCAAAGGGAACAGCATCTTAATAATTACTAAGGGATAAAAGCACAAAAAGAAAGGGAAAAGACTTAATAATTACTCACATCATGTCAATTGTGTCTTGAAAATCATGTTCACAACTGTTCAAGAAGTATGATAATTGAGGTCACTAGTTGTATTATATAATCCAAAAGGCTTATAAAACTCTATCTTATTGTTTAAACCTGTCTTCTGCTTCTCCACACTTATTATGACAACAATGAACTAAAACATAACAAGAAACAACTTTAAAGACCATAAAATATTGACACAGAAGAAGGAAGAATGATGACACAAACAATCTAACCAATAGTACAACAGCATCAGATCACTCAAAAAAAAAAAAAAAAATGGACAATATATCTAGTTTTCTTCTGCCCTCTTTCCCTGCAATCCAAGTAGTAAAATGCTCTCTTTAAACATAGTACAGAAAATTCAAGTAAGAGATTTGGGGGTTCTAGATGCTACTATTCTGCAACTGTTCTTTTCTGTTCCTAGTGTAGGGTCTTTTTCATATTGTTTTTGTAGTTTTGTGCTTCTTGTCCAGTTTGTTCCAACCCCATTGCGAAAAGAACTATATATTTAGTCATTTTATCTTCTTTTTGTTTTTGTCCTACACAAGTTCTCTTTTAGACTAAAATAACAGCCATCCCATGTCTATGATTACTTTAACTACAGCTTGCAATCCCAGATACCACAACACAGTTAAGAAAAAAAAAAAGCAACAAATATTAAGTACATAGCAGCCAAAAAGAAAAATACCCATGTGAGTAAGAGGGAGATATTAGCGTTACAGAAGAACAACATGGCAATCTTGTTGATTCCAAGAATGAAAGCTCAGTCCCTAATGGCAGAGCATATATAATTCTGATGATTACATGCTTCTTCCTTATTAGTTAGAGATGCTTTTTAATACTTGGGTTTGTTAACTTGCACGGCAGTGATAGTCTTTCTTCAAATTCTTAAAAGAGTATTCAAAACACAATATTCTTTTTCTTCCCGAAATATGGGTTGAATTATTCCGTGAGCTCAAAATAGAATTTAAACAAACCCTTTTGCATACTTCAATCCATTGAAGCAAACCAGCAATGGGTAAGCACAATAATATGATATAAACAAAAAAAAAAAAAAAAAAAACCAAAAAAACGGAGGCTTTATTTATGTTCTCACCAACCAAAAAACAGGGAAAAATAGAGGCAAACAGAGTTCAAGCTAAAACCTAGAACATTTTTCTCAAAATCCAAATGTGAAACACATAAATCAGATAAATTAAACAAGGTAAGAGAGTACAGAAATGTCGAGGTAGCACCATCTTGGGTCGAAGGAGACCGGCCATGACAAAATTGGGAAATGGGTACCGCTTCTTATGCTCGTCAGCGCCGCTGGGTCACGACGGAGGAGATGGCGCTGTAAACACAAATTTTTCTCAATTGCGGAAAATCAAACAATTGAAAAGAAAGATGGTTTGCAAATATAAATTTTGTATTGATGAATAATAAGTACAATCTCTATTTCAATTCTTTTACAAAAGAATATCCTCTGATTCTATCTTCTTTGAACTTGACTCGAACAAAGAATCTTCTTGACTTTAGTTGGAAGATGGATTGAACGGTCTTTACAACAAATCTCTAGCTTTGAGCTTATTAGAGATTTATTGTTCTTCAAGTCTTCGAATGTGAAGGCTCTTAGGTTGAAGTTCTTCGGGGCTTTAGAGGCTTGATCCGTTGAGCTTCAAAGATTTAGGTTTGTTGGAGTTTATGGAGGCTTTTTAGCTTAATTCCAATAGAACTTCAAATCACTCGAACAAGAGATCTCCTTGATTTTGATTGGAAGAAGGATTGAACGGTCTTCACAACAAATCTCTAGCTTTGAGCTTATTAGAGATTTATTGTTCTTCAAGTTCTTCAAGCCCTTTGAATGTTCTTCAAGTTCTTCAAAGATTCTTGAGACAGAATTTCTCCAGAGTTTGAGCCTCTTGAAAACTTCGTGTCGGAAATGAGAGGGGATGCCCTCTATTTATAGTGATTTCAGAGGATAAGCTCCACTTTGAATTGATATGCTTGAAAGTATGTAGTAGACTTTTGATTGGTCCAAACTCTTCTTAGAGATAATTATCTCTATTTATTTATTTTGATAAAGATTACATTTTGATAAAGATAATAGTCATCAAAGATAAATAAGTATCTCTATTTAATTTATTTATTTTAATAAAGATAATTATTTATCAAATTTTGAATAGAAAATTTATCTTTATCTTATTTATTTTAATAAAGATAATTATCCATAAATTTTAAATATGAAATTTATCTTTATTTTGTGGGCCAAATGACACGTGGCAAATTTTGATATGCCAATGTGATGTCAATTTGGATGACACAAGTCATCATCTAATTTGATTAATTTAATGACATTAATTTAAAATTTGCCACTAAATTTTGATGTGGCATTTTATAATTGGCTTAAAATTTTGCCTCCTACAGGCGCTGCCGTACACGTCGGAGAGATGGGTAGTCTTCACTGGTGACGGTCCTGACGAGGCAAGGGAGGTTGGGCTCTTTTTCTGGGTTCGGTTTTTCTGCTTTGGGAGAGTGACAGGGCTGAAGGGGGAAGGGGAAATGGGAAATGAGAAAAGAGAAGTGATGGGGATGAGTACAAGGCGCGGGTAACAAAACAGAAGCATCTGAGCAAGTGACAGAGCTGGGCCCCCCAAACAATGTCAAAAATTGTTGAGTTATGGCATTTTGGTGATAAGTCAAACGGGTATTAATTTTAAGTGATGGGTGATGAGTGATGAGTAATGGAAATTGAGTGACGGAAATTAAGTGAGCAAAAAAGAGTGGCCAAACAGGCTCTAAGCTTCCTTCATAGGAATCCATACTATTTCATTAATGTGAATACAAGAAAGCGATGGAATGATAGAACATTTCAATGGGCTTCAGATCAAATGGTACTTGCTACTTTCCTCCCTCGTAAGATTAGGATAGAAGGCGATGGTGTGAATTCAAAACTCATTAAATGCAACTTACCAATAAACAAATAAGTTTTCTGTACCAGATGGCTTTGACTTCAGCTTATTTAATGCTCATATATATCCCAACTTGTACAATTCGATTAGATATGTTAGTTGTGCACTTCAATTATAATGTTAACACGCCAGACCAGAAATATTATATGCATCATGGATATTGCCTCTTTATGGTGGAACTTCGTATTAAAAATGAAAGATTAATAATATAAGAAAAATCTACCATGAACATTAATCTTCCCCCTCTCTTGGCCATACAATGAGAACGTAGGAATCATATACTGTTAACCATGTTCACATGTTTTTTATTATGCGTTTTATTTACAGAGACATAACAAAGCAAAACTGAAGTTGAATCTCTTATTCCTTACAACAGTATGATTGTTGATGCTGTGGGGTTAAATACCGAGGCATTAGCTCAAGATAGCACACAGACGCAAAAGGAAATATGGCGTCGTAACTAGATGTATTAACTCTTGTTTTAAGGAATTATAGCTTTTAACTAAATCTACTCATCTTCGTTCATTCAGACAGTTGGGCTGTTGTGCCTCAAAATAGTAATATATTTCCATGAATTAATGCTCTTTACTCCTTAACTGCAAAGCTAGCACAACTGGTTTGGAGACCATACTTGATGAAGCAAAAGGTCCCATATGAAATCTCTACTCCCCTTACCCTTTTCCCTTCAGGCGAAAATTTACTTTTAAAATCACACACAACTAGACTTAAAAAAATCATCATAAAAAACATCTTGCAATATATTGTTTCAATAGCACACTCTAAGTCCAACATATAAGAGTTTACACAATCAGTTCCAAATTCTATATAATAAAATTGTGAACCGAAGAATCTAGCAGTATAACGTTTCAATGACTTAGGCACTCACTAGGTTAAGTACAAGTTGCACAATGTTTTTATCCAATTGCAAGTTCAACTTATTCTACTTGCTTGCTATTTGGAACAATTAATTTGAAGGACTTTAAATTGAATTCCTCACACTATGAATTGATATAGAACTATTTCCTGAGAAACAGGAACTTGTTGGGTAAGTACCTGCGAAGCAATGGTGCCTAGAAAAGGCGTAAAGGGTACAATGAGTCTTTTAAATCTTGTTGAATACAATTAGGGATGACAATTTTTGCCCGACCCGCGGGTACTCGGCCCAGCCTGACCCTAATGGGCCAGGTTTTACCCGGTCCGATTAGGAATAGGGTCGGGTACAGGTTTAAAAAAAAAAAAAACCCAAGTGGGTCTGGGTCGGGTCCGGGTTTTATTTAATAAACCCGAGACCCGACCCGAGACCCGGCCCGAGAAAAACCCGGTACCCTGAAATTACCAAAATATCCTCTCTCTCTCTCTCTCTCTCTCTATATATATATATATATATATATACCTATAACCTAACCCTAACTAATCCCTCATTTCTTCAGTTCACTCCTCACTCTTCAACAGCCGCTGTAGCCCACTCATTTCAGCTCACTCCCACACTCCTCCCTCCCTCCACACAACTCACTTAGCCCACATCCCAGAATACAAAGCATTTCTCTCGGCAAAGTCCCTCATAGACTACCCACAATCGGCCCTTTCATCATGGAACGCCACCACGAACCACTGCACGTGGAGGGGCATAACGTGCAGCGACACCACTCATCGCCACGTGACATCTCTTGACCTCTCCGGCCTCAACTCTCTGGCACTCTCTCCCCTGACCTCGCCCACCTCCGCTTCCTTACGAGCCTCAGTCCGACCCTCCCTCTCGGCCTCTCCCTCACTCGTCTTATGTTGCAAGGATCGGCTGCTTTTAAAGGGATTTTGCTTCAATGGTCTTTGTTTGTTTTGAATTTTTCTAGCTCTGAAATTTATGGGTTTGTTTTATAGGTTTGAAATTTATGTTTGTGTTCTTGCTGGAGATTAGTTTGTGTTCGGTTTAAGTTGGTTTTGTGTTGGTTTCTCGTAAAGATGAGAAAATTTGGGTTTGAGTTGTGATTTTGTATTTGGGTTTTATGATTTGAGAAAATCTGGGTTTTGTGGTTTGAGAAAATCTGAGAAGATCTGTTGCTGGACTTGTGTTTGTGTTCTTGCTAGAGATCGGTTTATGCTTGTGTTTTTGTGTTTGGTTGACAAGAAAGAGCAAAAAAATGCAAGAAAATCTGGGCATGTGTTCTTATATTTAAGATCTGGGTTTGAGTTCTTAAAGTGTTCTGTTAAAGATGAACACAGATCTAAATTGATGTATTTTTTGGATTTTAATTTTGTTTTATCTTTTTTTAAATTTGTTAAAATTGATAAATTAAAAAAAATTAATTGATTGTAGATGATGCATTTTTAATATTATTTTAATGATCATATCGGTCTTCTGAGTGCCTAAAACAGGAAAAAGACTGTGGGATCTACTGAGGAAAAAAATTTGGGCTTAAATTTTTTTTTTTTTTTTTTTTTTTTTTTTTTTTTTTTTGTGTTGGGCCACGAATTGGGCCCAATTCCTAAACGGGGCCCACGGTGCCCGTGGGGCCCGGTTGGGGCGGGTTCGGGCCCCCAAAAAAAACCCGGTATTCTAAACGGGCTGGGTCCGGGCCACGGGTCTTGCCCCGCGGGTCGGGTCCGGATATGGAAAAACCTGGCCTGAACTCGACCCGTTGCCATTCCTAAATACAATTTTTAACAACATAGATAGAAGAATATCTTCTTCCTCTTGCCTTTGGTCTGTTGTGAAGGCATTATATTACTGTTAATCTAGCAGGGGGTCTTCTAATGCCAAATCCCCAAAATGACAGCAATGCTGAAAAGTAAAAGAAGTGTACCATCTCCCCCTAGCAAGATAGATGACCTGCAAAATCCAAGCATGTAAATTAGACACTATTGAAAGTTAATTTAGAATAGACAAATGAATAAAAATTATTTGTATTCAATCAGATCTGCATACTAGAAATTGTTTTGAAGAGTTATTTAACTATTCTCTAATTGGCATCAAAGTATGTAATGGAACATGGAATGTGGGAGATCTTGCTAATGATTTCTCATGTAAATAAGTTAATTTATTCTATTATGCAGAGAAAAATACTTTACATTCCAGCACCCAGTTCTTAAGATCATGAATTACAACATTAGAAAAACTCAATGTCTCTTAGGCTCTTTTAAGCCAAATCTGAAAACAGTTTTTCTAGAATCCAAACTCCAAAGCCTTGTGTCATATTGGAGGAATTTGGAAGGTAAGTAAATTTTGTTATTTCAAGCATGACAAATCAAAATGATATTAAGCTAGAGACAGTAGCATTTAGAGGAGTAAAAAAAAAGGATGAATGGGGAGAAAATTTGTTTCGACCTGGGAACTAGTGTTTACACTATCCTCTTTGGCTTTGTGTCTTGTGACGGGATCTAGATGAAACTTAACCAATAAACATGTAAAACAAAATGACAGGCATACTAAGGCTTTCTATGTCAGCCAAGAATCATCACAGTGGTTCATGTGTAATTTACTCTATTTATTTGCTTTATCTTGATTTTGTGTAACAAATAGCTTAAGATTAAATCTTTGGTCACACCTGAGTTTTTTCCTAGATTGCTGTACGTAAGCCATTGCAGGAGGGAGTATGCCAAACAGAAAACAGTTAGCATAAACCCCTTCAAAATCAAGAGCTCTTGTAAATGTGGAACGGAAGAAAGATGCATAAGAACCGGAGCACCAAGTACAATTATCATCTCGAAGATCTTGAATGAATCAAATCCAACCATGCTTGGTTTCAATTTAGCTTCTGATGCAGCAATACAACCTGAACCTATATAAGAAACCTTCCCTACATTTCCAAGGTTAGGCCTTCCTGAATAAACAACAATACCAACTCTCCCAATTCCATCCGCATTAGAACCCATCTGTGAGTTAGAGCTAATCAGTTTTCTTGAATTGACTTTCCCAAAAATCAACTCCAAGGTATCAATAAGCTGTTTTGGGAAGCTTACAGCATATCCAATCAAAACAGTCGCCAAGGCAGTGAAGGCAAAGCCTTGAACTGCAGGTAAAGCAGAGGGCTTAGCAGAAAGCAAAAGGGATATTAGGTCTGCTCTGTTGGTCCCAGCAAGTCCCAAAACAATCAAATTCCAGGACAAAACCATGACTAGTGGAACAGCCCCACCAACTAGCATAGCCTTGCGAGCCTCCTTTACAGTGTTGGGGGAAAAAGCCTAATCCCTTTCATGTTTATGTGTGAATTAAAATTAATGACTAGCAAGTAATAACAATATTATGGAAACAAAAAAAATTCCAACAAGCATCACATAAACATAACCACACAAAAACACCAAATCTTACATAGAAATCTCTCTAGTGCAAAGGGAAAAATCATAGGAAAGCTCTGAAAAATACCTACTATGAAATAGAGATTACAACTATCAAGTTTATGCTAAACTTGATTTCACAATAAATTGAATATACAATAAATAAATCTCAAAATGTAAATAGAATCTCACCATAGTAATAAAATTTTTCCCTGAATACTCCAACTCTCCTTGGTTATAATACTCAAAAACTCAATGAGAACTCTACGAATTTATCTTACTTAAGTGTAACTTGAGCAAAGCAAAATATCTCATTTTTCTTTTTCACTTTCTCGCACTCTTACTGTGTTTCTCTCTGTCTTTTCGGACTGCACCACTCTAGCTGAAGCTATCTCTTTTCTGTGTTTTGCTCTCTCTGGAGCTCACACCAAAATGGCCGAATGGCTCTCTGTTTTGCTTCAGCTCTCCACAAGGCCGAATGGCCTTTCTTTTCTTTTCCTTCTTTTCTCCTCAGCGTCTCCGCAGCGTGTCCCACACGCTCAGCTTTGCATTAAACCAAAAGTTGACTTTGGAAGCTTGAGAAAGCAAGCTCGTTAAGAGGCATGGCTGACTTGAAGACTTTTGGAAGCAAGCTCATAAATGAGCTTTGACAATGCAATGTGGGCTGGAATCCAAGGGTGTCACGTGCACCCAACAGAAATGAGTGACAACATGAAACCCCAATGTGAGTACAGTAAGTCAGTAACAAGAATAGCAGGCAAATGGACGAGAACCCCCACGAAGCATAACCAAAGGAACCTAATAAGTCCTTTCTAGCCACAGATAAACCTATAGCCACAAGTGCAGTAATGGAAAAAGGCATGATGACACATAAAAAACGATTCGCAGCATCGATGGCCTTAAAGGGAAAGAAAAGAATCACAGTTAAAACAGCTAGAGGAAACAAGGCATGAGCCAACACAAGATTCATCCATGGAAACCACTGAGAGACAAGTGAACCAATACCCGAAACACAAGCTACTAATGATGAAAAACTCAAGGAGGCATAGTCATAGACAATTGCAACAAAAGTACCGAAACGGCTTCCTAAAGTCTTTGTTGCAAGACTAGTAAAGCTCACCTCTTTAACCCCATCTTCTTCCATGGCTGCAAAGCTGAGTTCAGCAACAAGAATGATTGAAGAGACCACATAGAGCCATGAGAGGAGAATGACAATGGTGGAGGGAAATGAACCTGATTTAATGGTAGCAGCAGGCAAACTCAGCATTCCTGGCCCAACTGCTGTGCCAATAATCAAACAAACAGCACCCCAGAAATTCTTTTCGTGAGTACCTTATTATTGCTGTTCAACCTGTCGAGATGTCTGATGCTGGAAGTTAACATCAAAATCTTCTGTAACAGTATTATCATTTTGAGCTGTGCAGCTTGCAATGTGGCTGAGAATGAGATTGTGGGTTCTGGGGGTTAGAGTAGACCTGTACCTAGGGGGTGTATGAAGAAGTTGTGTGCTAAGCCTAAGCCTATGATGATGAAAGTTGCTGTCATGGTGGTTGAATCTTGGATATGTGATTGAGCTTAAGCTGGTGGAAAGGTGGGGAAGATGTAGCTGAAGCTGAAGCTGAAGCATATTTTTAAATTGAGAGGCTGATCTGCCAGTACAGTGAATGAATCTCTCTAGTACTTTTAGTTTTTTTTTACAATGAGATTCTCAGTCTCTGCAGAGTTGATCAGTAACTTTGGTCTACCAATATATGGAGAAGCTAAGCTAAGTTAAGAGTGCTGTAAGTCGGAACAATTAGACAAGAGATACCTCTTATTCGGAATGAATCTTTGGTATAGTAAGAGCATTCTCATTGAGCATTGTATATGCTAAAAAATGCTTTTTTTTAGCATTTATAACCCAAAAACGTTCTCCATCAAAGATGGTATATGCCAAAAATTATGCAATACTGCTACAGTGCGATCTCATTTTTGAGACCGCACTGTAGCACTATGCTATAATTTTTTATTAGTTTCTTCCTCTCTCTCTTCCGTGTTTCCAAGTCTTTTCTCTCTCCTCTCTCACTTCTCCTCTGTCACTCTCTCTCGTGCTCTCCGTCCCTTTCTCCTTCTGGTGTCTCTCTCTCAGGCAAGCCCTCCATAGCTCGCCAAAACATGCTGCCGTCGTTATTCTCCAAACCCACATGCTCTCTCTTCGTTGTCATCATCGCCGTTATCTCCATCCACACTGTCCGATCCAATTACCCTCCGATCTCTGCGCTATCTCCATACCCACATGCCGCCGCCGATCTCGTGCTCTCTGTCCACTCCTTTCCTTTTCACTATCTCTGTTGTGCTCTCCGTCCGCTCCTTCTTACTCTTTCTATCATTTTCTCTCTACCTCTCTATTTCCCTTTCTCTCTGCATCTTGAGTTCATAGGTCTTGGGTGTGGCCGAGATGCGATGTTGGGTGTGGTTGGGCTGCGGTGGTTTTTCGTGGATCGTGGGTCTCTATAGTGGTTTGTGGTGGGTCTCTGCGGTGGTTTGGTGAGTGGGTTTTGTAATTTGATATCGGTGAGTTTTAATTTCAGTGGTTTTGATTGATTTTGGTGGATTCTTGATTTTGGTGGCTGGGTTTGTGGGTTGATCGGGGTGGTTTTGGGTCTTTATTGTGATGTTGTGATTCTTTGATTTTGTGGCTTTGGATGTGGAGGGTGTTTTTTTTTTTTTTTTTTTGTATGTGGTTGTGGCCATGGTGGGTGGATGTGGTGGTTGTGATATGGGTGGGTGGATATGGTGGCTGGCAGCGCTAGGTTGTGAAAGAGAGAGACAGAGAAAGAGAGAGGATGAATAAAAAAGAATAAAAAATGATAAAGAAATAATATTTAAATGAAGTATTAAAAAAATTAAAAGTTTTGATGTAAGGAAGATTGTAAAGTGGTGTGTTATATGTTATAAATTTGGGTTTTGAGAGGGTAAATGCTAAATTTTTTAGAATGCTTAATGAGAATGCTCTAACAGACACACAGAAAAAAGAGGATGGATGGGCCAGACCACTTGGAAAAAGCCCACTTTTGAAGTTTTCTTTCTTTCCATTTTTGTTTTTTTTAGATAAAAAAATAGTACTAAGTAGAGAGAGCATCCTTCCGACCTATAAATAAGGAAGTTTTCTTTCTTTCTATACTTATGGGTTGTTTGCAAGTAGATTTCATTTTTTTCACCCAACAATTAACACTTTCACATTATGATAAACCAATCCTTTATTAGTGTTTTCTGTTACAATATGATGTTCTTTTTTGAAGAACAATTTGATGATTTTAATTACGTGATATAGACAATATTGTTATTCTTATTAATATAAAATTATTAAAGTTTTGACAGATATTATGTGCAACAAGTCATCAACCAAATAGACCATCACATGTATTCTTTTTTGTTATTTCAATCTATCCGATCATAAAAATTATATATACATCACATGATTAAACTCATGTGAGTATACCTTCTAAAAAAAAAAAAAAAATCATAGGAGTATAGGAGTATAACGAAACCAATATACCTATGGAAGGTTTGATTTGTCACTAACTAATGCCTAGAGAATTAATTTTCAAATCAAAAAATGGAAAACCTAAATTAACACTAACATCAAATTCAAGGTGATATTTATTAAAAAAAAAAAAAAAACATTTTCCTTTGCTTAATTCCTTTTGCCAGAATCCTCAATATATATATATATATATATATTTTTTGGGAATTCATAACTTATCACGGGTTTAATTTCGAACTATCCGTCTATCCCTTATCAACTCCTTCCTTAAATACTCCTACAAGGGTATCTGTGTGGTGGGTTCATTGATATGGTTCGAAGGTCTCAGGTTAAACTATTATATTATCGAACCATATGGTTTCAAGAGTGTCACATGGACAGAGAGCGAAATAGTCTAACTAAAAGCTAAGAGACATTACTTTCTTATATCACCCAAAAAAAAAAAAAAATCCTTAGATCCAAATGAAGTCAAAAGAGGATAACGACAAGTATAATAATTTTTTAGGATTGGATTTCATAAGAACTAATTTTGTATTTCATTTTCCATCCTCTCCTTTGCAATAAGGTGGAAACCTTTAAAAAACAGAGTTTGCAAAATATTATTAACTACTTGCCTTCCTCCCCCCCCCCCCCCCCCCCCCCTGCCCCTGTATTTGGTGCGTGTGATTTCCCTTTTTTTGCTACTACACCTTAGTTTAAAAATAAAAGTTTGATTATGTGTATTATATTTGATAAAATGGTAATTGTTTCGCGTTACTTAAAAAAGTGTGTTGTATGTAATGTTACTTGTCAAACCCTTCCTTAAAATGACTTTTGAGTGAAGTTTATAATTGGGATGTTAAAATCTCATTTCCTTTCCTTTGTGTGTATGTGTTTATATATATAAAAGGGATATAATTGATACAAAATTCACAATTGAATTAGAAGGCAGACAGAGGGAAAATAGAGAGAAAGAGTTCCACTTATCATAAGATAAAAACTAAAAGAATTAAGAAGAAAATATTTAACTCAGATTTATTTGCGTGCTCATTCAGTCATTCTAACTGGGACAATTGCATCCTGTTAAGTTTGAAAACTTTGTTCAGCATTTCTTAACAAAGTCTCAAAGCCGAAGCATATTGGAGGTTAAAAAGGCGACGTTATAGCGGCTCTGTTAGAATCTTTGCATATGATCTGGGTTAGTTCTTATTTAGTCATTTGTCTTTATGATACCAACAATCTTAGGTTCGGCTGCTTGAAGATTCTGTGAATATTTCCTGTTAAGTTGGAGGGTGAGAGCACTCTATGTTGGATTGGACTTGATTCTGGGTAAAGCCCATTCTTCTGTTTCTTTCCCAGTTCTAACCCTTTTCCTATAAAATACTAACATATGTTATTTTACGGCGTAAATGTACTTTCAGCCTCTACATTTTGGTTTTTTTCCATTTTGGTCCATACATTTTAATTTTACTTCTTTCAGTCCTTCAACCAATTAACGCGTGTTATTTTCGTCCTTTTTGTCGGTCAACCGATGGAAATAACTGAGGTGGCTGACGGAAGAATTAAAATATTATAAAAAATGTCACATCACCCATGACACATCAACATATAAATTTAAAAAATTAATTTATTAATTATAACTAAATAAAAAAAAAACATAATTAAAAACCAAAATTCACATGAATTAAGATCTAAAAGTTTCTTGAACAAGAACACCAACCCAAAAATTTTAAAACCCAAAAAATTAACATAAGATCCAAACCTGAACACTATTCTCAAACCGGCCACACACTTTTTCTTTTTTTTCATCTCAAACTCAAACTCTATTCTCTTATCTCAAACTCAAACTACATGGCCACACACTATTCTCTCATCTCAAACTCTCTCTTCTATTTCAAACTCTCTCCTCTCATGGCTCAACCCAAGCTCTCTCTCCTCTCATGGTCGATCCATCTCATAGCTGAAGACCCATGGCCGAACCTCATGGTTGAAGACCCAAAGACCCATGGCTGAAACCCACGCCTATCTCTCATCTCTTATCTCAAACCTGGGCTTTCTCTCTCTTCTCTCATGGCCGATCCATCTCATGGCTGAAGACCCATGGCCGAACCCCATGGTTGAAGACCCAGAGACCCATGGCCGAAACCCAAAGACCCATGGTTGAAGGCCCAAAGACCCATGGCCAAAATCTCATCATCTCTCTCTTTGGCTAGGATCGTTTAGAGGAAAGATCTGAAATTGATGAGGATTGGCTTGTGTTTTGGTATTTTTGGTTTTGTGTTTTGATATTTTTGGCTTGTGTTTTGGTATTTTTGGTTTTGTGTTTTGATCTGACTGGTTTGGGTTTTGGTATTTTTGGTTTTGTGCTTTGATTTGACCGTGGTTTGGGTTTTGGTATTTTTGGTTTTGTGTTTTTGATCTGATCGTGGTTTGGGTTTTGTTAGTTGATTGTGTTAGCATTGCTGAGTTTGATCATGGTTTTGTAGGTGTTTTTGTCTGTTTGGTTGCTAAGAAAATGCAAGAAAATAGAAGAAAATCTTGAATTTTTTAATTTTTTGGGCAACCATGTTCTTGGAGAAGAACATGAAGAACAATAAAATATTGGCGTAAATGCACTTTTAGTTTGTTATTGTGTTCTTTGTGTTTTTAAATTTGAGTTTGTGTTTGGTTCTGAGTTTGTGCTCTTATGTTCTTGTGTCGATGTTTAAATTTGTGATCATGTTCTTGTTCAAAATAAATTAGATCTAAATTTATGTATTTTATTGTTTTATTCTGTTTTTTCTTTTTTTATTTAGTTAAAATTGATAAATTATTTTTTTAAAAAAATTAGATGCTGATGTGGCATTTTTTATAATATTTTAATTCTTCCATTAACCACCTCAGCTATTTCTGTCGGTTGACTGACGGAAAGGATGAAAATAACGTGTTAATTGGTTTAGAGACTAAAAGTGATAAAATTAAAATGTGTTGAGGTCTAAAAAATCATAACGTCAAGACCCAAAAATAGCACAATGGATCAACTCCATAGAAAGTAATATTAAAGTGGTTGAGCTCTCCACAAGCGAAAAGATGGTAAGCCCAAAAGATCTACAACCTTGAACTCGTGAGAAGATAGGCCTTAGAAACAATCAAAAGAAAGAAAGGAAATAAGCCCAGCCTGCCAAAACCAGAAAATCAAAAGAAGTCCAATAAAAGGAACTGGCCTGGGATACCCAAAGGTTGCCAAGGGCTCCGGATCCTCGGGGCGTGCAACACAGCTAGGATGAGATTGAGAAAGTTCAAAAGAGCACTAAGAAGCACAAGAAATGAAGGACAGACACGTGCTTCTCAACAGCTCAATGTTGCAGAAAGGGATCAGAAAGCTTGATACTAACAATTTATGAACAAATGGGTGGTACCTCGGGAAACCCTGGAGGAAGAACCACGAAGGGAAGTAATTGGGAAAACTTTCAGTCTGACAGAGAAGGAATCAGCTCACTCAAGAAAAAATGACAAAAAGAAAAGGTAGCCAAAAAGCTGAATCTAAAAAGGTAAGGTGTAAAAGTCTCGAAGGAAGAGAGATTAAGAAGTCAGCCCTCTAAGAACACCTTGGAATAGAAAGTAGCAAGAAGCTTTTAGGGAAACAGCACAAAAAGAAGGAAACTATGAGAAGCAAGGAAAGCACCAGTCATCAAAGTGGCTGGCACAGCCTGGGCTTTGGTACCCAGGGAACAGGAGAGGAAAATCGGTGGTACCTCAGAACCCTAGAGTAACACTTTAAAATGAAGAAGCAGCCAACATTGAAAGGGATCCAGCAATAGTAAAATCACAACAGAATCATTGAGAAAACTCTGTGAAAAAAAAACTCAGAAAAAATAGGGAAATATCGCTTGGTATCCCAAAATAGTCACTGTAGAACATACTTAGATTCAAAGGGATTCAAACTTTGCAAGTCTTAGAGGCTTAGATAGCCATCTAAGTTTGTAATTTTTGAGCTTATTTGGACCTTGTAATACGTCTTAGTGAACATATTGTAACCCATAATTAAAAAAAATAATGAAATATTTTACACGGGTCTGAGGATCCTTAACAGTATTTGCATATTTCTTATTTACATTGTTTTCCTTTGCTGTTTTTCCTTACTGTTCAATACATATATTCTTGCTTGCTAGTATGTACGTATTGTAAGATTCTTGCTCTGTGCATCACTTGGTTTGTAAACAGTCCATTTAGCTGCAGTGAACCAAGCCCAGTCCCTTCAAACTACAACAACAGGCCCCTGGGGTCCTCACTTCAGCTTAGGCCTGGACATTGTCAAAAAAGGGACCTTCACAAAATGTAGGGACCAAAATGGAAAAAAAGTCAAAATGTAGGAACTAAATGTGCATTTACGCCTTATTTTATTTGTAAGCACAGACTATATTGTCAAGCTTTATTTTTTCTTTTTAGTTTTTACTAGTCTTTTTTTTTTATTTTTTAGTTTTTACTAGTCATACCAAGTTTATGTGACCCTGAAAAAAATCAGATAAGGGTTATATATTTTGCAACCCATGAAATGTGTGTTTAACTCCAGCTGCGTTTGACTCCAGTTTAAAAAATCAACTTATTTTACTATTCAGCTTATTTTTGTTACTATTTATGGACTCCATTGCACTTTTTGCTACTATTCATGGGTCGCAATGTATTATTTCAGCTAACTTTTATCTTTATCTACAATACTTTCAGCAAAAAGTTTTCAGTTTCAATAAAATAAGCGATCCCAAACAGACCTTAACTTCGTCAATCTGACCTGAACTTCATCAATCCGACTTGTTTGCTCCTTACTTCACTTGGTTTTTCCCTTTTCATGAAAAACTAACTGTAAAAAGTGGGTTTCACTTGTGTCAAAGAAATGATGATGTACTTCTCGTAGGCAATCCTTTCCCCGTGCTCTCTGTAGCACCTTTCCCCGTCATTATTCCCCTGAGCTAGTCTCACCCACTCATCCTCTCCCACCACCATCTTCATCAACCCGTGCTCTCTGTAGCACCTTTCCCCGTCACTATTTCCCCTAAGCTAGTCTCACCCATAAGTTGTTTTTATCTTTGATCTCCTCCATTTTTCCCCCAGTAATCTGCTCACCTTCCCCCTTTTTCCCCTTGACCTCATCCCTCAATCCCTGCTTAACCCTGTACTCCTTTTCCGTTAAAGTCTTCCTTCCCGTCTAGTGCATAATGGAGGTTGCTGACCTCGCTACTCAGACTGACAGATGTGTCCGATTAGAGCTCCCTCCAAACCAAGACCCGCCATCCTCATGTCTCAACTTGCTAGGAAAAATCATCTCCTCTCAGCCGATCGGACTGAGTACTGTCAAAGACGTGGTCCTTAAAGCCATGAAACCAGTCTATCCTCTTGAAGTCAATCGCCTAGATAGCAATGTGTACATGTTTAGATTCCAACATGAAGTTGATCGCCACAGAGCGTATCAAAGGAGGCCTTGGTCCATCCGTGGTGGACACCTTATTCTGAAGCAATGGAGTCTGGAGTTAGACTGGCATGAAGTAGATTTCACCACATCCACATTTTGGGTTCAAGTACACGAACTGCCATTACTGTGGAATTCTGAGGATAATCTAAAGAAGATTGGCTCCTCAGCCGGTGCTGTCTTAGAAGTTGATGTAGTTGGAGCTGGCGGCTAGGTTTGGAAAAAGTTCACATGCATTAATGTAGAAGTGGACCTATCCCACCCTCTGCTTCCAGGAATTTTTCTCCCCCGCACCAATCTAAATGACCTGTGGATCAGTCTCAAGTATGAAAAACTTGCCACTTTTTGCTATAACTGTGGTATCATTGGCCACAATGAAAGTACCTGTACAGGGAAGGTTGCGCTCCTTCGCAATCCGCATGGCCATTATTTCAAAGCCTCAGGACCTTGGCTAAGGGTTGAGAGTGAAGATGTTCCACCAGATGTCCACACCGCCCCAAGCCCCAGCCCACCGGTCGACCAAGCACCAGATGTCAGGATAGACGCTCCCACGAACCTGAACCCGACAAAATTACAGTTGAATGAGACAACTGCTGCAAACTCTGGCGTCTCTCCCACTACTGAGGCATCTGTAATGTCAAAACTATAAGCTCAGTTTATAGCTCTTAATATATGCATAGGTTAGTATATAAAATAGAAAGTCAAACAAATAGTAAAAAGCGTGTCTATATATAACCATAGAACCTCAAAAGTTAGTCAAAAGTATGTCTACAAGGCATGGACTCGTACTGTTTTTTATTTTTCCTGCTGAACTTCAATAACATTAAAACATAAAAGGAATAATAAGCTAGGTAATCCACCTTACAAGCAGACTCAATATGAGGTGGAACTTGGGAGGTTGCCTTTATTGAAGCAGAATCACAAGAGCTTAAAAGCAAGTCTAGCAGCTACATGGGCTGCAGAATTGCAGTTTCTCTGGACCCAACTAAACTCAAAGGTAGCAAAAGAAACAGCTAAACAACGAATGTTACTAATGAAGGTGCTAATTAATAGACCAACCAGGGATGAAATCCAAGGAGCCAAGGGAGTAAAAAACAGAGGCTTTAGTGACACCTTCAAACACAACTTGATGCCAACTCTCTTGAGCAGCTAATCTAACTGCCCAGAGGAGTGCAGCTGATACGGCTTGGAGAGGGGATTAGCAGAGCTCATGAGGAGAACCCCACACTCTTAACGACATCACTAAGATGATCCCTAGCCACCACACACCTAGAGCTGATAAGGAACTAGACAGCTGAATTTGTAGTTGTCTTACAAATTACAACGTTGATGCATGGAATCGTACTGTTGACTGAATTACAGCGTCACATATGCAGTCAATAAGAGGTGAATATTGCAAGACAACTACAAATTCAAAGAAGCCAGAATAAGCAAAAGTTGGTGGAGTATGGTACACCTCTTTTTAAGAACCAATATTAAAACTGGAGAAAACATGAGAATTTGAAACGGGAGGGGAGCCGGACCCATTTAATTATGTAGCACATTTTTTGGAATTTGAGTTCCAATCAGTATGGATGTATACTAATCAGTATGGATGCATACTACTTGGAACTTGAGTTTGAATTAGAACTCAAGTTTAATAAACTTAAGTTCAAAAAATGTATGTATTACATAGCTAAATAACTTTTTCTATGTATAGAACAAATTTTGCCAATGTCTACTATTTCAATGAGTCGGGTTTAGAGTCGGCTCAACTCACTAGGCATCTAAGGCCATTGCCTATGGCCCCAAATACAAAAAGCTCCAAGTATTACTCAAAAATCTAAAATATAAGCCCATATATTAATCAATGGATTCTTTATAAAAAAGAATATCCTAACCAATAAAAAAAATAGAAAAAAAAAATTAGAATAATAATTATCTTGTCTACGCATTAATTAAGCACCAAAATTTTGTATATGCTCCTGCACAGACTAAAAATATAGAACAATCTCATAACTCTCTCCAAAACTCTAAAATAAAATTTGATTACTTGAAATAATCTCCCATAATCAACCAAAATATCTAACCTCTCCCAGAACCGATGGTTAGAGCATTTTAGCTCCAAAACTCTTTTATCTTTCTTGGGTAGCATGGTTTACCTACATTTTGTTTTGTTTTTCTTCTTTATGTTGGGAAAATGGTATGGAGTGAATAAGAAATTGATTTTTTCGATGTTCACATGAAGATGTTATTAAAAGCAGTAAAAATCCTGAGTCCCACATAAGAAAGGAAAGAGACAATATATGAGTTTATATGCTCATGAGTTGGACATTGGGTTGGGCCTTTAGCATATGTGGACTAGGCCTACTTGTCCAAATAATAATATTTTATTATTTTAATTTTTAAGTCAGTTAGTCTGTGCACAACGGTTATCACTGAAACAGAGTGCCTGTTTAGTAACGTATAAGTTTTCATAGTCCCTCATTTATAAGAACTACTTTTCAGAAAAACTCTCCTAGTGAGAATATTTTGTGCATTTCATTTTGTGTCAAAGAGAGAGAAATAGACATTGAGTAGTTCGCAGAGCACGGCCTTGTATGCTTTGTTTTCGAGCTGTAGATCATTTTATCCTAGGAGGCAAACGTCCGTGAGTCTCAAAGCACCACAGTAATTGTGTGAGGGGCGAAATCTGCTTTAAGATTGTTGGATATATTTCAATAATTTACTTTTGTGATTAAGCAAAAGGGAACAACACACAGATCTAATTATAAGCAATATTAACATAAAAGAAGTAATAGGCAAAACAATAAATATATACTGCATATATAAAAGAAACCTGTAATATAATTAAAAACTCACAGACCAAATGCATGAAGGAAGAATGATTCAGATCAAGTTTTGTGTTTGACACAATTTTTGCTTCTTTGAAGCTTTAAGTTCATCTTCTAATATATAAATTAGAAAATTTGGACCAAACAACCATGACGTTTGTCCTTTTACTATACTTAGGCTCAACCTTTCTTCCATCAACTCTTGATCATGAGAGATACTAAACGTAGACTCAAACTTTCTTTAAGAAAGTTTTACGCTTGAAATATATTCTAATTAATTGTCATGAATATAAAAATAATATATTTATAAATTAGAAAGCACCATGCACTACTGTTATGACCATAACCAATGAAAACACAATCAATGGTTCTTTATACTTTAGGAATAGGAACCACCACCTTCATCAAACACCCCCACATTTTAAGAATTTATAGAAAGACAATTACTCTTTCCATAATTCACAAGATATCTTAGTGGTTTCTTTGAAGGCATCTCAATGAACAAATAATTGGTGGAAATAATAGCTTCCCCCCACAAGTTCTATGGTAATCGAGAACTTATTGCATTCATTGAGTTATTTCTCAACATCATTCTTATAATGAATGGACATCTCAAATGTCTCATCCTTGCTTAATAAGCACTCATAACAGACTCTTATGCATTCCAGATTTTTGACAACTCAAGTATGTTTAACTACGGCATGTAACATATATTTCATCCAAAGAAATATTAGAAAACATATATTGGGATTAAACACATTAATATCCAATCAAGTTCACACATGCCCAATATATATATATATATATGCATCTTTAAATAAGGCTATACATACTCAAAACAAATTAAAAGGCAATACACAACAATCATGTATTATTCATATCAATATGAACAATTGTACCTTAAACTTTATAAATAAATAACACATTTGGCAAAGGGGTGAACTGTACACTCTCTAGCTTAGAGTGAAACCTCATAATTACAGCCTCACTAGTGTGCAATTGGTCTCATTCTTGGGCTTATATCCACACATTTGAAATTATTAATAATAGCTCTCATAATGCTATTTTAATTATCAAATAGAGGATCACTTGATGAATTAGTAAAGGCTAACAAAAAACTAAAAAATGGCAGCCACGCCCAAAATTGAATGCATTTAAATGGATTAAAATTTTTTTTGCCTCCATCAAAATTTCCAATTTCCTTTATTCATCTAGCCTATACACCATTGCACATAAAAAGGCCAAGAACATCCTTTTGAACAAGCACCACTAAACGTGGTCATCATTATAAAGTTTAAGGTTAGATATCAATATAAATAATTCATCTAACAAACAATCATTGAAATATCTCGTAAGCAAAGACCAAATGAAAATAATCATGTCTTCATTTATATATACCAACATATATGACAATTTGAAATAGTTTCAAAAAAATCGTATCTCTTAATCAAACTGTTAAATGCGAAAAATTTATCAAATATCATTATCCTCAAAGATTTACAGCACAATATTAATATCTCCAACCAAGATAATCTTTATTGATACATTCACAAACACAAGCAGCATTTAACATCTTAAGAATTACTAGCCAAGTTTAAGAAATAATTATAAATATTTAGTTCAAACGTTACTATGCAAAATAGAAAGTAAAGCTAACTACATAAACTGAGCAGGCACAATGCATACTGTAATTGAACAAATGAAACCAACCCTAGCCAAACAATAATTCAAGTAAGACAAAAATCCTAATATAATAATCAAGAAGAAAAGATCAACAACAAAACAGTATCCATCTTTGAAATCTATACATAGTAATTGGTGCATATACCACCTTAAGAGTTTGAGAGTTGATGGAATTATTGACTATTGTTAGGGTACTTTTTTATTACACCTAATTTTATTTAAGTACCACCTATTTACTTTCAAATACACATACCCTATTCTACATAAAGCCCAAGAATACTTATGCTTGGCAATTTTTGAAAAGCCCATGATTCAAGTCCATGGCAAAACAATTTTATCAATGGAATTCAAATCCATGATCAAAGCCCATGATTTAAACCCATGGCAATTTATCTATCCAAAGCCCAATTCTCATTGGCAATATCAAAGCCCAATTTTCATTGGCAACATCAAAGCCCAATCTTCATTGGCAATGAAAAACGGCTCAGTTCCCACTTGCAATATCCAAAATCCCAATTTTCATTGGCACTACTTTATCAAAAAGAAAAAGGAGCCCAAGGTTATCAGCGCTTGGCAAAGAAAAAATATCATGGTAAAATATTATCGTGGCAAAAGGGACCATGGCAATCATCTTATAAAAAACTCATTGAGAGTTATCTTAAGGATTATGTTCTCGTATTATAAATCCATGAAATGCATGGACATCATTTGTATCACGGCATCCATAATATATACCTTCAACACTAGAGGTAAAACATTCAAACCCACAAGCTCATCATTTAAATTATGATACGATTATTAGAAACCATGAACATTGTTTGCAATATGAAGTTCATCATAGTAAATATCATTTACAAAAGTATTTTGAAACTTTTCCTATTGCTTCAAACATTACAAATAATTGCCCAAAGGCCCACTGCAAGTATCTATGAAAAAACCCAAAGTATTCACTAACAAAAAAGTCCATGAGGAATGAAAACCCATGGCAAACATGCGTTGTTTAGGATGCACACAACCTGGCCCAAAGGGACCAGCCCATGTAAGCTAGCCCAAGCCAAAAAGTACTAGCAGGAGGCAAATGATTGAAAGTGGGCAACCAGCCCTTGTTCATCCCTAACCAAAAAAGAACTAGAGACTCAAGCCCTTCACTACGAGTTCAGCCAACTTCATCTCGCCATCGCGAATGATGCATGAGGCAGTAGTGGTTTTATGCCAATCAAGGATGAACCCAACATCAAACTTCATGGATTATAACTCACTAAGTACAGCTTTCCACTCAAGTACTTTGTGAAAGTTGAAACTCTTGATGGGTGTGCGTTCTATGTCAAGCAAAACAGCTTCGAAGGATTAGACTTAATTACCATATATGCACCTAGACATAAAATCCGAATGCTTTAACAATACTTTCTCCAACAAGGGTAGACCTTTAATGGGAACATCAAACTACTAGAATTTCATTGTGATTCTCGAAAGTGTATAGAAGTCCTCAGCAGATTTGTCGTTCTCCCTTTCTTGATCAAACATCTCCATGAAATCTTGGACATTAACCCCCTGAAATGTAGCACTTGGTGGCTCTCCTTCTACAACTGACAGGTAAGATTGGTGGGGGTTAATAAAAGGGAAGATTTTTTTTTTTTTACAATGTAGACCTAATATAAATCTTTAGACGTTATTAAAGCATAGGAAGCAAAAGTCGTACCTGTGTTTTTTTGGCTCTGGGGAGGATCAAGATCAGGTGTGGGCATGGTAGGTTTACTTATAATTCTTTCTTTGGCCGCACTAGCAACCCCTTCAGGTTGCAGCAAAGGATCAGTGGCACCCCCTCCAGTTGTGCCGCTATTAGTAACTTCCTCAAGGACCAACAGGGGTACGTCAGTCTCTTTTTCAACTATACTAGCGCTAGGCACTGGGGAAGGGTCAATGGCAGTCCCAACCTCACCAATTTCCACAGTTTCCACGTGTACCATTGAGGGATCAACAACATTACCTGTGATAGAAATGTCATCAGCGGCGGTAGAAGCATAGGATGATAAGGAGGCAAGTAACAGAAGGTTACCGGAACCCATGGTGATGTCCATAAAATCACCTCCGCGGTCTTCAGATTGGGTTCTCTCACTGTCGCTAGACTAATGGGGCAGCTAACAACAAAAAGAAAATACACTAGTATAAAAAAAGAATAAAAAAAGGAAATAATATAATAATGGCAAAAAAAAAAAAAAAAGGTGGGGGGGAGGGGAAGGGAAGAAGGGTTGAAGGTCAAGAATTTACCTCTCTAGAAGAGCTCTCAACATCAGATTTAATAGCTTTCACTCTAAGGGCAGTGGTTTTCTTCCTATATGTCCTTGCCTCAAAATCTAGGCTCGAGAAAGGGACAACCTCAGTGGTCGGCACTAATGGAGGCTCCACTATCTCTACCGTTGGGGTTGTGAGGGAAAGACTTGTATCCCTAACTGGAGAGTCATGCAGCTCGATCACCGGAGACTTGGATTTATCTCTCTGACTACTGTCAACATCATGCTCTACCTTAAACCTCGTCCTTTTAGCAACACTTCCAGCTGGAGGAGTTCCTTGGCGAGCTCTTTTACTTGGTGTCCTACGCTTCTCTGCTTTAGGTTCAGGGGCTTCCATTATCCTATTCTGCCTGCTCCATTCTACTAGAACGTCTTCGCCATAGACAACCCAACCATCAAGGTTAGCATGCCATTCGGCAAAGCTTATTTTCTACCTAGCTGCCTATAAACAAACAGCCCGGGTATTCGGAACCAAGCACCGATTAGGAGGAATATTAGTCCTTGGCGGGACAATTGCCATTCTTTCCTGCTCTTGACTAGCAACAAAATCCACAAAGCTATTCATTATCTTCCGCTAGTAAGTAGACATATTCTGAGTAGCACGACCTTCCCTTTGCCTACACGGGATCAACACATCCATTTTCCTCTCACGCTAGTAATCCATGGCCAAATCATAAAGTAAAGGCCTCATTGCCTCTTGAACATCATACTCCATATCATTAATCGTAGGCACATCTTGGTCAAGCCCGAATGGATGTGACACTCTATAAGGGTTGTATTTCACAAGGCTAAAACCTGAACTATTGAGGCAGGGGAGTGACGATGGAGAAGTAATGAGCAGAAGGTTCAAAACCTTGCTGCCAT
Organism: Quercus gilva; assembly: GCA_023621385.1. Taxonomy (NCBI): domain Eukaryota; kingdom Viridiplantae; phylum Streptophyta; class Magnoliopsida; order Fagales; family Fagaceae; genus Quercus; species Quercus gilva. Next base: position 18,807,323 of record CM042479.1, on the reverse strand, counting down.
CCCCTAAGTTAAACATTTGAGAATCAGGTCTGGCACACGGAAATACGAAAAGAGAAAAGAACCCATCAGCATGATAAGAATAAGGCCTCCAAATAAAATCAGAGGCAGTGTCTAACGAGTCAATTGCTGACAAACCCCATACCTTTAAGGCCATCCACTTCATCAATAGAGGAAGGCCATGCTCAAACCTGAAAAATCTCTCCTCACCATCAACAATTCCAAGCGAAATCACCCTCTTAGTGTCACGAATGTCACTTACACTCTTCCCTACGTTAATGTAATTTCTTGAACGCTCCTAAGCAAAAGCTTGCAACATCACTATGCTCACCCCGGAATCAACAATGTGGTATGGAGAAGCAGCTAGTTCAATGTAATGAAGTTGATCTAATTTTGAGTAAAGGTAGCCTAAAAATAAAGCACCTAACGGTAAGGGCATACCTTGGGAAAGCTTTATGGCAAGGCGAAACGTGAAAGGTTTGATGAACTGAGCAGGGTAGCAGCCAAAAATACATTTACTCAACCACATTGCCAAGAGTGTAGCCCTCCCAGCCGCATGACTACCAAGCTTTTTAAACGCAAGAATCCATGAAGAAAACCTGGCCCTTTGGCTAGTAAGTGATGCCGCACGACCCCTAAATGCCTTATAAAGTCTCTCTTCGATTTTAGCCTCTTAATCCATTGGGTTCAACCTCCCCATGCTCGGCAATAAAAAAATCTCTCTACATCTTCGAGGGTGACAGTGGTTTCACCCCAAGAGAAGAAGAAAGTATGGGTTTCTGGACTCCAGCGGCAAATCAAATACCGCAGTGAGATAATATCTCTAAATACATGCCACCCTCGGGACATCAGAACCACTTCAAAAATGTAGCATCGCAAAGAGCTTGACAAAATCCTTCATTTTCAAATTCCTTATCAAGCCAATTAGACCAACCATTGATCAATTTGCTGGGACACCAAAATTACATTGGTGAAGGTAGAAACTCTTTCCGTTAGAGGCATAAATCCATAACCCCAGATGTTGAAGGCACCCATGCAGTTTCGGGATTAGGGGCTTTACCCCATATATTCCATTGGGAAGGAGCATTAGATACACCGATGTTGGTAGGAACCATGGGAAACAAGGGAGAAGAGCAATACCACAGGTCTTCCAATGGTAGAAGCGATTTTTTTTCGCAATTTCGACGTCAACAACAATGGGTGTTTCCTCTTCTTCAGCCATGGACCCAACTAAGTGGTGAGAACCTCTCAAACACAGATAAAAGGGAGAAATAAAGGAGGAACAAAAATGGTTTTTTCCTTTTTCCTTTCCCACCACGGAAAAAAATATATAAAAGGAAAATATATATGAAGAGAAGTTTTTTCCCTCTCCTCTCTGGTGCCGAAAATCAAGAAAGGAAGATGTAGAGGAAGAAGTTTTATCTTTGTTTCCCTTTTTGATGGCACCAAAACAAGGATGAAGAAGGTAAGACTCCTCTCTCTTTCTTTTATTCTTTTCTCCTTTTCTCTCTCTCTCTCTCTCTGTTCCTCGGCCTTGACAAAAATAATGGGGAATGGGCAGAATTGACTTCTTGGTTTGCATTGAGAAACGTGAAACCCAGCCTTGAAAAGACATGCTAGGGGCTACAGTTATTGCAGGTAACAGTAACCGCCTTGATGTCTGGGATGAGGTTTTGGAAGGGTTCACGCATAGCACCCCAAACGGTCACCATTTTTCAAAAATACATGTATATATAATATATATATATATATATATAATATAATGATAAAAAAAAAAAACATAATAATAATAAAGTATATACACAACAACAAATAACTAAATAACTAAGCAATAACAACAACAATAAATGTTCATAAAAATGTATATGAAGCATAATAATGACATGTTTTCGAAATATATGTACAAATATATATGCACAATATAAATATAAATGAATAAGTAAATAAGCGTATGTGTATACAACAATAATAATAATAGCAACGATAACGCTAAAAAAAAAAAAAAAAAAAAAAAAAAAAAAAAAAAAAAAAACTTGCACGTGTGATCCTAATATTTTTCTTTCAAAAAAAAAAAAAAAAAATAGTATTACCAATAACTTGATCACACGTGATTCAGGGGGCTGAATGTTAAGGTACTTTTTTATTACACCAAATTTTATTTAAGTGCCACCTATTTACTTTCAAATACACATACCCTATTCTATTTAAAGCCCAAGAATACTTATGCTTGGCAATTTTTGAAAAGCCCATAATTCATGGCCATGGCAAAACAATTTTATCAATAGAATTCAAATCCATGATCAAAGCCCATGATTTAAACCCATGACAATTTATCTATCCAAAGGCCAATTTTCATTGGCAATATCAAAGTCCAATTTTCATTGGCAATGACAAAAGGCCCAGTTCCCACTTGCAATATCCAAAAGCCCAATTTTCATTGGCACTACTTTATCAAAAAGAAAAAGGAGCCTAAGGTTATCAATGCTTGGCAAAGAAAAAATATCATGGTAAAATATTATCGTGGCAAAAAGGACCATGGCAATCATCTTATAAAAAACTCATTGAGAGTTATCTTGAGGATTATGTTCTCGTATTATAAACCCATGAAATGCATGGACATCATTTGCATCACGACATCCATAATATATACCTTTAACACTCGAGGTAAAACATTCAAACCCACAAGCTCATCATTTAAATTATGATGCGATTATTAGAAACCATGAACATTGTTTGCAATATGGAGTTCATCATAGTAAATATCATTTACAAAAGTATTTTGAAACTTGACCTATTGTTTCAAACATTACAAATAACTGCCTAAAGGCCCACTGCAAGTATCTATGAAAAAACCCAAAGTATTCACTAACAAAAAAGTCCATGAGGAATGAAAACCCATGGCAAACATGTATTGTTTAGGATGTACACAACTTGGCCCAAAGGGACCAGCCCATGTAAGCAAGCCCCAGCCAAAAAGCACCAGCAGGAGGCAAATGATTGAAAGTGGGCAACCAGCCCTTATTCATCCCTAACCAAAAAAGAACTAGAGACTCATACAAGAGAACCAAGCCCCTGAGAATGGACTAAGGACTGTTCCATCAGTTTTGTCACCCTCTACTTGAAGTGAACAGTGCCCGAGGGTTGCCATGACAGTTGAAGTCCAAAGGATGATAAAACTCCACCACTTTCCTCAAGATTGCACCTTTAATGGTAGGGGAGCTGAAACCAAATTATCCAAACTTCAAACAAATTAATGCTATAAATGTTGAAAACATTCAGAATGTGATTCATGTGCCAAGCCCATGAATCCTAAAGGAGAAAAATTGGGACCATATGGTTTGGAGGGCATAAAAGGATCTTCAACGGAACCCCATGAAGTACACTAGAGCTTGACACCTGGCTTGGGGTGTTAAATCTTACTTCTCAGGGGTCCAAATCTCAGTTACAACATTAGGATTCGCTCTTGGTACACGCCTCAATCACAATAATTAAGCTTAGCTCCAAAATCCTGACATTTAATGCAAAACACTCTAAAATCCCATCATTACCCAAAGAAGCAAGGCAACCCCTAAAATGGATTTTCCTACTTTTGATAAAAAATCCCAGGAAAGCTTGACCTTGATTCATCACCTTTGAGTAGTCATACGTTTTTTTGAATTCTTGTCAATTAATTCTTCCCTAAAGCTCCATTATAAAAACACAAGCAAACTAACCAAAAGACAAGCTAGCTAACCCTCTGAGACTTTGGAATTCATTAGCCATTTTTGTTGGTGGTTCAACTCTCTTTTAGCTCACCACCTATCACCTTTAACCTACACCCATCTAATCCTAGATATTCTTCTCCCCCCTTTATACTATCACAGCTCATAAATGTCTTCTAACTAGTCACAAAACAACCCACTACTCATAAAAAGCTTCAATCTCAGTATTAACCCTGTCTCACTCACTAAAAAAAAACAGCCCACATTCAGTTCGTCCATGCCTTATAAACACATATTCACCAAAATCTTAGTTTAAACACTAGTTGCTTTGAGCTGGGATCTCTCTTTCCTTTCACACCATGCCAATTAATCATCCCTTTTTTCTTCCTAGGGAACCTTTAATTTTTATTTTTTACTTTATTGTTGAAGGATATGATGTATTTATAACAATCGAACTCTTCCCTCACATTGATGTAATGATAGCTGAAAGCACAATAAATTCCTCTTGAATGAGACAAATAAGGACTTAAAATTTTCCTAAATTTATCTAATCATTGATTGCTGGACCGTGTAATTCCATCCCTACCATTGGACAATTTATCTTTTGGACTTAAATGTAACTTCACCCTTACTGCTAGAGAATTTATTTCCCTTGAACTATTAGAACATGACCATTAATGTACTAACTAAGTATCATAAAGTATTTTTCATTGGGCTTTTGTTGTTGTTTTGTTGAATGCAGTCTTTGTTTCCTTGCTTGGGTAGGCTTGTCATCACACCGAAAGCCTTTGGGTGTCATCTCAAGAGCCTATAGTTGAGTTTCGGTTTGGTTTCCCAACATCTTATTCAAAGGCATCAATTTCCTCCTCAACAACTATTACAATGTGAGACTTGTTTTAGAAGGCTACAAATAAAAGGAAGATGTGAGTTTTCTTGATACACAATAAACCAAAGGGGTTTCTGGTTCTTGTACAAGGAAACAAAATGCTTAAACTTGTTAAATATTTGTATAGATTGAACCAAGTTTCAATCCAATGACATGAAAAATTTGATAATGAGATAATGTCAAATGAGTTTAGATTTAATGCAACTAGTGTGTGATGTGAAATATATCACATGAGGCTATGTTGTTATAGGATATATGCTCGTGTAAGTGTTGTAGATGTGATGATACAAGAAATGAAAATTTCTAATACATCTAATGGACTTGTCTTGTCTCAATCACATGAGAAATGTGACAACAGTCTAGTGAGAACACCTTATGCAAAGAGCATATGTATTTTTTGGGAAGTTAATAAATCTAAACAAACATGCATTATTGGATACTTGTGCCTCATATTTGTATATATTGGTAGGGCATAGAGTTATGGTAGGTCTCAACATATTTGTTGGAGACATAATACCATGAGGCAGTTGCTCTCAAATGGAAGTGATTCAAGATTATGAAATGGATCCGTAATCAATTGTTTGAGTAAAGAGCAAGTAAATTGCTCATCGAGGGGAATGGAGTTAAAGTCTATTATCTAAAAGTCTCTGGGATGGCAACCCAACCTAGCTGACTGGAGATCCCAAGATCTAGGTTCAAAGGGACAACCGAATTGTGGAAACTATTTTTATCACTTTGGAGATAACATCTTCTTCCCATTCCTATGATGAAATAGTGATGCCTGTAAGCAATGTTTAGGGTAAGCTTTGGTTTTAATGATTCTTATATCTTGGAATTCCAAGTGGGGTATAGCAGGATACTCTTAATAAGAGTCACCTATATAAGTGTGAAGTGGGCCGCTTCCATGAGAGTTTTTAAGGCTAAATTCTCTAAAGCACTTCATAAATTTACTAGGATATGTTCAGAGCCGAAATGAACACAACTATAAGAAAGAAATATGTCCGAAAAGGAGCTGTGTAAATTCTATTGTCTTAGTATACACAAACGGCTGAACAGTATATCCAATAGTCTTTCACAAAGGAAAGTTCAAAGCCACAAACTACTTCTCCTAATACAATAACTTTTCTTCTACTCTCTCTGTGTCTGCATCATCATTTGCATTGTGTTTATCAATTTCTATTCATGTGGGAGTTGTTAGAAAAATAGCATGGAGTGAATAAGAAATTGATGTTTTCCATGTTTACATGAAGATGTTATTAAAAGTGGTAAAAATCCTGAGTCCCACATAGGAAAGGAAAGAGATAATATATGAGTTTATATGCTCATGAGTTGGACATTGGGTTGAGCTTTTAGCATATATGGACTGGGCCTATTTGTCCAAATAATAATATTTTATTATTTTAATTTTTGAGTCAGTTAGTCTGTACATAGCAGTTATCACTGAAACAGAGTGCTTGTTCAGTAACGTATAAGTTTTCATAGTCTCCCATTCATAAAAACTACTTTTCAGAAAAACTCTCATAGTGAGAATGTTTTATGCTTTTCATTTTGTGTCAGAGAGAGAAAGAGACATTGAGTAGTTCGCAAAGCACGATTTTGTGTGCTTTGTTTCGTGTTGTAGATCATTTTATCCTAGGAGGCAGACGTCTGTAAGTCTCAAAGTATCACAATAATTGTATGAGGGGCGAAATCTGCTTTAAGGAGATTTTGTTAAACACAAAACTTGATCTAAATCATTCTTCCTTCATGTATTTAGTCTGTGAGTTTTTAATTATATTACAGATTTCTTTTATATATGCAGTATATATTTATTGTTTTGCCTATTACTTCTTTTATGTTAATATTGCTTATAATTAGATTTGTGTGTTGTTCTATTTTGCTTAAATAAAAAAGTAAATTGTTGAAATATATCCAACATTTTACTGGTGGGTTGAGTGCTTGGTTATTGGTTAGTTTCGTATTTGGTAAAGGAGATGAATGAAAAGGCATACCTTGCCTTTTCTTTATTGTGTTACTGTACGGCACATTCTAGACTTATCTAGCTTTTTTTTCCTCTCTCTTTTAACGGACAGATTTGATCACTAAAGAAAAGGAGATGAATGAAAAGGCATAGGCCTTGCCTTTTCTTTATTGTGTTATTGGCACATTCTAAACATATCTAGTTTTTTTTTTTTTTTTAACGGACAGATTTGATCACTAAAGAAAAGTCGCGAGACACTTTAGTTTAGTTTAATTTTTTAATTGTTTCTCATTTTTTGTTATGCTTTATTTTTTATAGAAGTCTTCATCTTATTTGTTTGATTAGAACTAATTAACATATTATGTTTTTTTTTTTTCCTTTTCTTTTTGCAGGTTGAGAGGATTAGATGACCTCATTGATAAGTAAGGAAAAGGATCACCTTTAGTTTTCTTCTATTTTAAAATAGATGAGTGACACGTGTATATAAAATGATCCAACGGTTAGGAAAAACCCAATAATTTTTCATATCCCTTACCTCTCCCTTCACCATCTCTGGAGCCAAATTGATCTACCAAACATACCATTGTTCAATTCAAGACTACCGCTACCTTTACCACCTCCACAAGGCCTTTCTGCCTTTGTATCGCTGCTATCAAAAGCCACAGCCGTCACACCATCCAGTCTGAGCCTCCCTTGAGATCTATTAGTTTTTCTCAATCCTTTTGTGAAACCAACGCCGCAAATCTCTTCTTCGGCCTCCAATATGCAAAACCCAAGAGTTTGATCTCCATTTTCGAAGACACGTACCACCACTCGTGGTGGCTATCGACCCACGTGTTGTCACAGATTCCTCGTTGACTGGTGGTTCACAAAACCAACGCCACAGATCTCTTCTTCGGCCTCAGACATGTAAAACCCAAGAAGCCAGCCTCCATCTTCAGCCTCACGCGCCTCCACGCGCGGCCTGAAGTTTGGTTGTCAATCCACATGCTGTCGAAGACTACCGTCAACTGTTGCTTCGAATCCGAAGAACCTATGGCCATGTTTGGATCAATTTTTTTTGGTCACTCAATTTCCGTCACCCATTACTCATCACTCATCACTCTAAAATACCATGTTTGTTTGGCACCATTACTCAATATTTTTCATACTATTTGTGGGCCCTATACCTATCACCCGGTGCTTTTTTTTTTTTTTTTTTTTTTTTTTTTTTTTTTTTTTCAGTACCCAAACTCACCGAACCCAGTGAAAAAAAAATCCAAAACATGAAGACCGAACCAGTGAAAGAAGAAAAAAAAAAAAAAAAGAAAAAAAAAGAAACCCAGAACAGACCAAAAAAAAAAAAAAGAGAGAGAGAGACTGAACCAGTGAAAGAAGAAGAAGAAGAAGAAGAAGAAGAAGAAGGAAAAAAAAAAAAAAAAGAACCGAACAGCCAACCCAGGAGAAGAAAAGAAAAAAAAAGTCAAAAGGTGCGGCTGAGTACTGTTTATGAGTCGCTTATGTATGTTTAATTACAATATTACCATTGAGTTATGAGTTATGGAAACTGAAAACAGCCAAAATGTGTTTTCAGTTTCCATAACTCATAACTCAAAAATCAGAGAATTGAGTGATGGAAACAGAGTTATTGTGTAGCCAAACAACTTTTTTGCTATGGGTCCCACCATTTTTGAGTTATGAGTTATAAAAATAGAGAATTAAGTTATGAAAACAGGTGAACTAAACAGCCTCTATGCCTTCTTCTTGCACTTTTATCTCAAAAAAAGGTTTGCTTTTGCTTTTATTTTTGAAAACACAAATTGCTTATAACTGTTGGATCATTGTTTTTACACATGTCACTCATCTATTTTAAAATGGGAGGAAATTGGAGGTGATCCTCTCCCAATAAGTAAGGCTTCAATAGTGTATTCTTTATAAATCATGTTTTATTGTTCTACTTCTCATCTGTATATATTAAGAGGATTCAAAAAGTTAGTTATTGCTTCTTCTTTTTTTTTTTTTTTGGTCAAAAATACCCCTAAATTAATTAACCAACAATTTAAAAATGAGGTTAAAATAGTAAATTGGCCAAAGAAAGTTAGTTATTGCTTTTTTTATTGTAAAAAATACCCTTACCTAAATCTTAAAAATAAGGTTAAAATAATAAATTGACAAAAATAATAAATTCCTTCCTCTACGTTGAAATGACTTCCAGCTTCTAATAAACTCCTACTTTTAAGTTGATTTGAATTCTTACTTCTACTCACTAGCTTCCTACAAAATAGAATCATTTTTTTGTTAGTTTTAAAACTCCTCCAATCTACAAAACTCACCCCACGTATTCTTTTTTTTTCTCCCAAAAAAATAGAAGAGCCTCTGAGCACACGCGTGAGCGTGTGCTCAGAGGCTAGTATTATTTTATTATTTTCTATATTTTAATATAAAAAATATTTTATTCTGATTATATTATTTTTTTATATTATAGACTATGTTTCTTTTATTTGTAATTTTTTTACTACAAATGTCTACAAGAAAATATGTATTTTAATATGAAAAACTAATTTAAAATATGGAAAAATTAATTGAATCTAAAATATAATAGCAATAAACAATAACAGAAAATGTAGGTGAAATTCTCACAAATGGTCAAGAAAAAAAAAAAAAAAAAGCCCCTATAAATTTGCCACCTTAGGCCCATAAATACTTGAGCCGACCATAGTCTTATTGGAATTATTCCATTTTTTCACCAAATTCATAAAATTTCAAGAAATACTATGTTTCAACACTTTTATAATAAAATCTAAGTAATAGGTTATTATTGATTGTTACTAGTAGGTAAAAATGTAATTTTAATAGTGGGTTCAAATTAAAACAAATAACAACTTACCGTAAAAATGTTGTAAACGAATTGCTCATGTACAATGATATGACATGAAAAGACGAGGTGGCAAGAAAATTGCCTCTCATCAAAGGAAAATATTATAAATTTTATTATATAAAATTTACAAATTAATATGATTTGTAACACATTAATTTATGTGATAATGAGTGTTATTGATGAGCTTCAACTAACTCATTCATAACTGAATATTTGAATTGCTTATTTATAATTCATGACACAATAATTTATAAATTCAAATATAGTAAAACTTTATTCCATAAAAAAAAAAAAAAAAAAAAAAGTAAAGTTAGTACTTACAAATTCAGAACCAAAGCATATCTTGTTTCTTTTCTGTTTTTTTTTTTTTTTTTTTAAAACCAATATCCTTTTTTTTTTTTTTTTTTTTTTTTCTCTCTCTCTCTCAAATTTCCGAGGATCGAGTAGGGAAGGAGAGGTGGGATTATATTGTCGGTTGCCAAGTTAAAGCCATTCAAAATATTGACACTTGTCTTTTTTTTTTTTTTGATGGGAAATTCTAGATTTTATTAAACAACAGAAAAATCAGATACAAGTTTATCACGAGCACACACGTGCTCTAAGATGCTCGGACATTACTCTAACCAGGCAACATATTGACACTTGTTAAAAGTGCGTAGTTCACGTGCACTTCTAATCCACCATAAATCCTGGCACCATAAAGTTAAGGGCATGCCTTATCCAATGTCACAGCTCACCACATCACCGCTTTGTATTCACATTCACTCATTCTCTAACCGTTGGATTCACCTCATCAACGGTCCTCAATTCATGCGCAACATTCTGGAACAACGAACTGTTTCTGTCTCTGTTTTTTATAATTATCTGTTTTCTTTATTTATTTATTTATTTGTCTCCTTGACTTGCAGTTTCAGACTCTCTTTTTCTACCCTTTGCGGCTTTCCCTGAAAGTAGTATACTTCACTTGAAGAGAAAGCAAGTTTCTTTCACTCAATCATTTAATTCTCTGACTTGGGAATTCATTTCCGTTTTCTGGGTTTTCTTTGGAATCTAAAGAACAAGAATTAGAACCAATGGTGGAGGTACTGAGCAAAACGAATCTGTTTTCATCGTGTCATCATAGTCAACAAGATGGGTTTTCTGTTGTTTTCCCAAAGAGCCGTAATTACAAACCATCTTCTTCTGTGAGGTGGTTCCAGCCTCTGAAGCTGAAATCACAGGCCCTGAGATCAAGCAGTGATTTTTATGGCAAAAGAATTGTTCTTCAGGAAAACAAAGCCTTGCCCAAGAGAGGAAATTTCCGATTTCAATCTTCAATTAAGGCTCAGGTTGGTATTTCTCAGATCCCCATTTCTCTTTATACCTTCTTTTCCTTTCCATGGCTCAGATTTTTTAATATGGGTTCTTTAATTCCTTTTAAGTCACGTATCTGCTTGAATTTTTTTTTTTTTTTTGGAATTTGTCAATTCAATTAGTAATAGAAAATTTATGCCATGTAATTGATATTTAACATTATGTATATATTATTACCTTTTAAAGATCTGAATGTTGAGAGATTTCTTGAATGCCCATGATTGGTTTTTTTGTAGGGAAATTAATGATTTCTTGTTCTTGTGTTTCAATTTTTTCTGTATGGGATATACAGACAGGCTATAGGATTGGGAAAATTCAGAAATGGTGGGAAAAGGGTCTTCAACCAAACATGAAAGAGGTGACCTCTGCACAAAAACTTGTGGACTCCCTATTGAACGCAGGGGATAAACTTGTTGTTGTGGATTTCTTCTCCCCAGGCTGTGGTGGTTGCAAAGCTCTCCATCCCAAGGTATTCCTTCACTTCTCTCTCCTTCATTTAGGGACTTATTACATTCAAAACCCAATTGACTTGATTGTTATATCATGTATGTGGCAGATATGTCAATTCGCAGAGATGAATCCAGATGTGCAGTTCATTCAGGTGAACTATGAGGAGCACAAGTCCATGTGCTATAGCCTTAATGTCCATGTTCTGCCCTTCTTCCGATTCTACAGAGGCGCTCATGGTCGTCTATGCAGCTTTAGCTGTACTAATGCCACGGTCAGTTTTCATATCCTTTTACTTTTCTAGCTGATACAAGTGCACATGTTTTATTTGCTGGGTTAATTATCCTGTTTCGCTCAATTCTTTCCGTTTTCCAATAATCCAGGTCTTAACAAATTCAGTGTTTTCCACTACAAGTAGGTCTGTGTTTTCATACAAAACCGAAGTTCTTTCATCCACAAATGATTTTGAATTAAAATTTGTGTTTATTTCAAGTACCCATGGGCATGAACTTATTTTCAATCTGGGGATATGCTAGTTTTTTCTACAAGTTATGTTCCAACTCTTTTATTTCAAGAGCCTTATAACTTAGGGGCATAGCTTCCTTTCCTTTATTGGGAGAAACAGGATTTGAATCGCCTCTCCCACATTTTGTAACACTTTCGAATAATTAAAAAAGAATGTTCCTTCTTTTAAAATTACTCCTTTAACCACAACCTCTCTAGGTTTATCCATCTACTATTGGATTTGAATTAATTATGGTTTGCATTATCTTTATCTGTTTTACTTATTGGGGCACCTTATTTCCTCTTTAAGACAGACTAGTTTTAGTTCAGTGAATTAAAAGATATAATTTCCACCCAATAATATAACTATTCTTGTATGTCACCAGATTACACTGGTTGATCTCACATTATTTGCAAATAACATTTGTGCATTTGTAAATTGTACTGCTTGTTCCTCAATACTGATAATGTCATTAATATCACAGATAAAGAAATTTAAAGATGCATTGGCCAAGCACACGCCGGATCGTTGCAGTCTTGGGCCAACAAAAGGGCTTGAGGAGAAAGAGCTCCTTGCATTGTCTGCTAACAAAGATCTGTCTTTCAATTACACACCAAAACCAGTTCAACCACCACCTGTCCCTCCACACGAAGAGATCATCCCAGAAACAGCACCATCTCATTCGAACTCAGACCCTCTTCTGCTTTCTCTTCCTTCAACTATCTTAAAGTCTGCTCAAGACGTTGAGGATAAGACCTTGGTAACTGCTGGGAGATGATGTGCTCGGTTTCCACTTTCCACCATCCCCAATTCTCTTCCCTTTCTCCTTTGTACAGAACCATTTTCATGTTATATCCCCATGTTATAGGCGTGAACATACTAGTAAAGCCGAAGTCATACTGTACGCTTGTTTTTTCTTATGGAGTTGCAGGCCTTAGGATTTATTTTTTTGGATCCTAGCCTGCGGGTTCCCTAGTGAGTTTACAGAGCAACCATTTGTGTGCTGGGTTGCTCTTTTATGTGCGAGGAGAAAGCCCTCTTTGTGATTGTAAAAAAGCTCATCCTTCTATTTAGATATAGAAGATCTCTCTTTTTATCAGTGGGAGATTTCCTTGTCTTTTCTGTTGAATGCAGTGGATTTGTGGTATGAATTAATGCTGCCTCTTTCTTTTCCAGTGATTTCTAGTGGATCTGCGGTTTACGTTTGTTATTTAAATTTTGGGTCAATTTCAAATAGATGCTATTATTATTTGGAAGGGTAAGTTTCATGTAGATTCGTTGAAATTTAAGTCGTTTATGTGGTTTGAAATTTAACACTTTATTTATTTAAGATTTATTCGTTTAAAGTTCTGTAACTCAAATTTGTTAATAATAGGGCTAAATATATAATTTTGCTTCACTTTTGTCTCTCTTTATCTACTTAAGATTTACTCGGTTAAAATTCTGTAACCCAAATTTGTTAATAATAGGGCTAAATATATAATTTTGTTTCACTTTTGTCTCTCCTTTCTAAAAACACAAAACATAAAAAATACAAGTTTAAATAAATAAATAAAAAAAGGAAAAAAAAAATACAACAGAATACTTGTATCAAGGAATTTTAAATCACACGTAGGTAATTTAAATTTTGGTCAAAGGGCAAAGTGTCAAATTTTAAACTATAAGTAAACAATTTAAATTTTGGCTAAATCACATGTGGGTAAGTTGTAAATTGTTATATTTAGAAACAAAGATAAAGGCCAAGAGATACTAAACATGCTTTCAAATATTTGGGATCAATAGTGGTTAAAAGGGTATTAAACATAGGATAAGAGCAAGGTAAATAAAGTGGAGTATAAAATGTATTGTTTAACTGTAGAATATTTATCCCATCAATAAAAATAAAAAAAAAAACTGTAGAATATTTATTAAACTAAATGGAAATTTCATAAAGCTCCTATAAGAATAGCTATGTTATATGCTATTAAATGATGGATTAATAAGAACATGTTTGAAATAAGAATGTAAAGATATAAGAATGTAAAGATGGATAATTGAAAATACAAGAAAATTTGTAATATGATTTTTAAAAATCCAGTTAAAGATAAGTGTGACTCTTATTGATAAAAAGAAGAGGTGGTGTTTCTTGAGATGGATTGATCTTGTGCAGAAGAAAGTGATAAGTGTACTAATGAGAGAAGAATGATTTATTCACGTCAAAAGAATGAGAAGAGGTAATGAAGATCTAAAATAACATTGCTAAAAATGATATGTTCTCTAAAGAGGTTATAGTTAATGTGATTTTGGGATATAAAATAACGGAGATAAATACATGCAACTTGCCCCAATTGTTTTGTTAAAATTTAAAAATCCATAACTGTTTTGTTAAAATTTAAAAATCCATAACGGACTTCAAAATGACAAAAAACTTTAAATTACTAAACTCGCCTTTAAATTTATTAAATTAATCTTGATTACCAAATAGTTTGTCCGTCTCAAAATGAAGTAGAGAATACTAATAAAATATAAATATATTTTGTTAAATGGGTGTTAAAAGAACTCTTCAGTTACTCTTTTTCTGTTTTCTCAAAAAAATAAAGGTTACTCTTTTTCTCTGTATACTTCTTTGTTGTTTGTTCTACTATTATAACCCCCAAAAAAATCCTTAAATGGTCATAGGATAGGATAATGACTAAAGTTTTCGAAATAAAGGCCGATATTTAAAAAAAATTACAAATCACCAAAAGCTTTTTAACTTAATTGGTTGATATTTTCTAAAATTTTTAATTAGAAAAGTAATACATTAATAATATTTCATAATAAATTATAAGTGATTAGGTATTATTAGTTATTATTTGAACCTATCACTGAAACTACTTTTTTGCCTTATCAATAACAATTGATAACAATCTGTCACTTAAAATTTGTTGTGAAAATATTATAAAAATGTTGTAGACATAAAATTTCTCTTTTAATTAATAGATCATCACACGCACTGTGCACTGTGATGGGGCTCCTTTTTTTTATTTTGAGTTTAATGTAATTTTTCAATTTGAATTTATCTATTGTTATAGTAAGGTTACACATAAAGGAATTTAAAAAAAAAATTAAAATTTAGAATTTAAAATAGAGTAAACTGCTAAGTTTAGTGTGTGCTAGTTTTTAGGAAAAAAAATGTATCAAGCATGCCTCTAATATTTTTATAACATTTTTACAACAAATTCTAAGTGGTAGGTTGTTACTGGTTGTTATTATTGGGGTAAAAAAGTAATTTCAATGGTAGGTTTAAATTTGAACAAATAACAACTAACTGTGTATGATTTGTTGTGAAAATATTGTGCAAGTAACACTTCTCATTTAAATAGAGAGTTTGTTAATTTTTAGGAAAAAAATTTTATAGTAGTTTTTTTTTTTAATTTTGATGAATTATAATTTTAACCTTTTTTTATTTTTTAATAATAAAAATTATCTAATTTAATTATATTAGATTAGAAGTATTTTTAACATCTTAGATAAATTCAAATCAACCGCTCCCATTTATCAAACTATAAAAAAAAAATTACAAATAATTTGATTTGCTGTGGTAGACGTTTAGTCATGTAACTTATATCATAAGCAATGACGTAGAATAAATTAATCAAATCACAGGTCCTCTTCAATCTTCATCATGTGGTAACAAAAAAGAGGTCCTCTTCAAAGTGGACACATGGATAGGCCACGTTGATGCCTCACCTTTCACACACGCAACCTTATCGGTTTATTTATCCTTTTATTTTTTTCCCCACCGAATAACTTTTCTTTTTATCCATCCCATTCTTTCTTTTTCTCATGTGGTCCAGAATTTCAAAAGCGACAGAAACACCACCTTCTTTCGTTCCAATTTTCAAAGCGCAAAACCACTAATCTGGCTGGAAGTTTATGGTATTATCCTACATCAATCTACAGTTTGAACTTTGAACTGAGCTCTCTCCCAAAAACATAAAGTCTACAGTTTGAACCAATTACAGAAAGTGTTTTTTTTTTTTTGCTGAATAAACCAATTACCGAATTACCGAAAGATTGCAAAAAGTTGAAGAAATTAGTCATGAAGACCCGGATATTTTGTAAGTTTTTAGATTGGCTACACCTGTCACAGCAACTAGAGGGTAAGAACAATCCAAATGGACACAAGTGCTCCCAAGAGGCATAAAAAACATTATGGCCCACCCAAAAATGACTAAGTTTAGTGTTTCATAGTAATTTGTTTTGTCCCCTCCCTCTTCCCTGCCTTCCCATTTAAAATTTGAAAAAAATTTTCTATTAATTTCTTATTCTTATTTCATAGATTTTTTTTATGTATTTATTTTTTCAATTATATAATAACTATTATTTCTTTTATATGCAAACTTTATTTCTACAAGAAAAATTAAAATTATTCATATGTAATTATATAATTATATAATAATCTATACTATTATTTAAGGGGCTTCTCCTATTTAGATTCTTAATTTTTTTTAGTTCAAAAATGCCCTTAGACTCCTATCTTTAAGTAGAGACAAAATTAAAGGACGATCCGGTAAAAATGCAACTCTAACTCTCACTAAAATATTGCCTAAAAAATAGGACCACTCCTATTAATTTTCAAATTAATTTATTCACTTATAAATTAAAATTTCAAAATAAAAATTATATATATAAAAATACAACCCTACACAATTTTTTTTTCCTACAAAATAGGATCACTAAAAAAAAATAAAAAAAAAAGCCTCATCGCACGCGCGAAGCACGTGTGATGAGGCTAGTTATATATTAAGAGGATTTAGAAAGTTAGTTATTGTCTTTTTTATTTCAAAAATACCCATAATTTAATTAATTTATCATTATTCCTAAAACATAAAAATGAGGTTAAAATTGTAAATTGATAATTAAAAAAAAAAACTACCCATGTTTATCTTCTGTATATATTAAGAGGATTCAAATTATTTCAAAAACACCCCCTAATTTAATTAATTTATGATTATTCCTAAAACATAAAAATGATGTTAAAATCTTAAATTGATAATAAAAAAATACTCATGTTTATTGTTGAGGGTCATTTTTTAGAATCCAAGTAGAAAGAAGAAAGCCTAGCAATACGAGCAGCAAAGGATTGGCAAACAGATAGCAAAACTATTAGCCCAAGCGGCAGGAATAATGGATTACAGGCCCATGAAATAAACAAATGGGCCTTAATGAGGCAAATGAGCTTAAAGAAGCTCGAAAAGAGAGAAATGGCAAACCCATGGGTAGTATATGATATAGAAAAGTGAGAATAGGCCATGGCAAGCCCAAAGTAATGCAAACAAAGAGAGTAAGGGATTGATGGCAAGCCCATGAATCCTAAGGATGAGAATAAGGTAATTGGGCTAGGGAAGCCCAATGAAGTTGTTGAGGGTCATTTTGTAAAAAATGGCCCAACTCAATAAAGCAAGCAAATAAGAGTGGCAGGCATGGAATAGGACTATTAAGCCAAAGCGGCAGGAGTAATAGAGCACAGGCCCATAACATGAATAAATGGGTCTTGAGGAAGCAAATGGGCCCAAAGGGCCCGGAAAGAGAAAAATGGCACCCATGGGCAGTATATGGTATGAAAAAGTGAGAATAGGCCGCGGCAGGTCCAAAGCAATGTAAACAAAGAAAGTAGGGGTTGATGGCAAGCCCATGAACCCCAAGGATGAGAATGAGGAGATTGGGCCGGGGAAGTCTAATCAAATTAGTAAAAGCTCATGGGAATGCAAAGTTAGTAAATGGGCCGAGGAAGCCTAAAGGAAATAAATGGACCATAGGCCCAAGGGAAAAAGAAAAGGACAATGGAGCGCATGAGTAGGAATACCAGTGGCTCTATTAAGTCACTGGGGGGAGGAATGAAACGACAAGCTTGAAAAGAGGCCTAGCAGGAATATATCGTCATGGCAGGAAATGCCAAGTAATAAAACAGGACATAGGTGTAACCAAGAAATGGGCCAAGAGAATGGAAAACCCAGTATTAAGAGAAGCCCAATCCCAAAGGGAAGCAGTGAAATGTACAGAACGGCCCACATGAAAGAACAAAAAAGCATGGCAGACGATGCAAACAAAGCTCTAGATCACAGCAAACATATAAGTCGCAGGCAGATTTTGAACGTGCATAACAAGAAAGCACGCACAAGGCCTAGGCGCCACTAACCTGTACCTAGCCAATATGGGACGTGGTGGGGCCATGGGTTAGTGGTAAAAGGTAAGGGGGGGTGTGGTTTGGTGGTGGGGAAAGGGGAAAAGATCTATTTTACGTTCCCTGTCCAAGCCCTTTTGGGAGGTACATCCTGTTGGGATGACAGACTGCCCAAAAGAGGCAAGGTTGGGGAGGGAACGTTGGGTGCATGCCAAAGGGAGAGAGAGAGAGAGCATTTACGCCACGGCAGGAGAAAGCGCCACAGCGGACTAAAAAACAACACAAACCTATCTTTGTCTGACGAGGGTAAGTAGTACACAGACGGTGGTCGGCAAGTACACACAGACCAGACAAAGGCCGTTGGAGGGTAAAGTGGTAAAATCTAATCACGGTAGGCTCTATAAAAGGATCCTTGCCGTGCCCTGTAAAAAGGACCGAAAAACAGAGGAAGGAAAAAATAAAAGAAAAACAAAAAAGAAAAAGAAAGGAAAGAAGAAAAGATAAGAAAACAAAGAGTAAGAGTAATGGACATGCACCAGTAGATCGTTTCTCTTCTCTCCCCCTCAAAATCCCACTCTCTAAGAAACAATCAAGTAATAGGAATTCCTTCAGGCATTTATCACTTTGGTCCGATTCCCTCAAAGTCATTAATCCCCGCGGCAGGATATTCTCCTGGGAGATTAGTTTCATTAAGAGGAAGCGTTCTTCCTCTTTGATTCTTTGCCACCGCAGACTCAAACTTGGCTTGACGTTTATTTTCTGATTAACTTCTATCATTGTTCAATCAGTTATTCTTTTCTATAAAAGCCGTTATTGTTATTACCATTGTTATTACTATGATATTCGGTTTTTGTTATTAAGAAAAAGCCACTATACTCTGTTTTTCTTTATTATTATTATATCTGTCTACCGTAACCTTTTTGCAATAACTCTACTTGCCGTGAGAAAGTTCCTGGCAGACAAGGCTCAGTTTGTGCATAAACCGGCTCAAAGTGAGTTATAGTTGGGCCGGTCTCAACTCTCCTACTCAGAAAAGTACTCGGGCCTATCACCGCAGGAGGCAGCCCAGCCCAACTCAAAACACAAAAAAGGCCCCTACAGAAGTTAGTAAAAGTCTATGAGAATGCGGAATTAGTAAAAGGGGCAAGGAAGCACAAAGAAGGCAAGTGGGCCAAGGATGCCCAAAAGAAAGGGACATAAGAGCCCATAAGTAGGAAAACCAATGGCCATGCTAAGCCATTGGGGAAAGAATAAACGGCAGGCCTAAAGAGGCCCAGCAGGATTAAGTCATTACAGCAGGAATGATAGAGTGATATGGCAGGAAATGATGGCAATCAAGGAATGGGCTGAAAGAAATGTAAAGCCCAGTATCAAGAAAAGCCCAGCCCTAAGGGGAGCGGGAAATCAGAAAGCACCTCACATAAAAGGTCAAGAATGGACGGCAGACTGTGCAGACCAGCCTCCAGACCATGGCGGACGCATGAGCAGTAGGTAGATTTTGGACACATGTGGAAGGCATGCATAAGGTCCATAAATCACTAGCTTATACCAAGCCAATATGAAGCATGGTGAGGTCATAGGTCAGAGGTAAGAGGACATGGTTTGGCGGTAGGAAGAGGGGAAGACCTATTCTGGGGTTCTTGCTCAAGCTCTTTTAGGGGTACGTCCTACTGGATGACATACCACCCAAAATAAGTAAGGCTGAGTTGGAATCACTAGGTGCATGCTATGAGGGATAGGGAAAGAGAACACCCACATCGTGGCAGGAAAGGGTGTCACGACAGACTAATAAACAAAATAGTCCTCTTTGTCTGGTGATGGGGAGTGGCACACAGACGATCCAGTGGTGGTCGGCAAGTACACCCAGACCAGACAAAGGTAATTAAGGGCTAAAACAGTAAAATCCGACCATGGCAAGCGCTATAAATGGAGGCCCTTACCATGCACAAAAGGAGGGACACTAAAATCACAGCAACAATCTGAGAGAAATCACGAAATAAAAAACAATGGTGAAGAAAAGAAAGGAAAAATAAGAGAGAAACTAAAAAAAAAAAGGAAGAAAGGAAAAAACAGAGAGTTAGATTGGCAAGCATGCACCAATAGGTCTTTTCCCTCTCTCCGTCTCAAAATCCTGCTCTCTGCCAAAAGCAAAAGGATTCTTTCGGGCATCAGCCATTCAGGCCCGCTTCCCTTAGGGTGATTAATTTCGATGGCAGGATTTTCCCTGGGAGATTAGTTGCGTTGAGAAGGAGCGTTCTTCCCTTTTTGGTTTTGCTCCCGCGGATTAAACTCACTCTGATTTCTTTCTTCTCTTGATTGACCCATATGCTGACCACTTATTCTCTTGCTTTATTTACAAAAGTAATTGTTGCTATTGTGATTATTTCACTTAATTAAGGACTAATTAATTATTTTAATTAAGAAACAGAAGTACTTTCTTTGTTTTATTATTATCATGTCTGCCTGCCATAGCTCACCCAGAATGGCTCTGCCTGCCGTAAGCATGTTCCTGGTAGACGAGGCATAGTTTTGTGCATACGCCGGACCAAGTTGAGTTGCAGTTAGGCCGGTCTCAACTCCCTTACTCAGAACATTCAGGCTTAACATAGTAGGAGGTAGCTAGCCCTGAACGACAATAGTACTGCAGGAGGTAGCCCAACATAACACACAAAAAGCCCACTACATTTATCTTCTGTATATATTAAAAGGATTCAGAAAGTTAGTTATTGTCTTTTTTATTTCAAAAACACCCATAATTTAATTAATTTATTCTTATTCCTAAAATATAAAAATCAAGTTAAAATCTTAAATTGATAGAAAAAAAAAAAAAAAAAAAAAACCCCCATGTTCTATTAAACTTCCCACTACCCCTGTACATAACCAAAAGGTCAAAAACTACCCTAGGTTCCTATTAAAAGAACTACCCCACATCCTTTTTTAAAAAAAAAAAAATCACATTGCATATGTAAAGCGCGTATGATAAAACTAGTATTTTATTAATATCTTTTAAAAGGTCAAAGTCAAAGCTTATAAAAGTAAATAAAATACTAAAATAAATAAATAGATAAAGAAGCATGAGTGATGAAAGAAGCTCAAATTGCTAATGCAACATTTTATTCTTCTTTAAGAAAATTTGTATATAAAGTAATAAAATATAGAACTAGTTTGGAGAGAAACTTTTCTAATTTATCTTATATCTTTTGATTATATGTGAATTTTAAAAATTTAACTATTAGATTGCATGTTTTTAATATTCTTAACATGCACGTCAAGTTTCGTTCAAATCGGATGGTATTTTACTATTAGATCAATTAATTTATTTTTTATGCATAATCTTAGACTACAAAATTTTGAAATTTAAACATTTCGATGAATGACATAGTTATTAATCGTTGATATTCTTGAAATTTTGCAAGTATGAAGAATATAATAAGAACATGTAATCAAATGATTAGATTTTCACATCTAATAAAAAAAATTGTCAAGATTAAAGGAACTCTACATGGTAGAATACCTAAAAACTCTAGAGGATCTGGATCCTTAGGATACTTTGCGCTGTCACTAACTTCCATATTTTTAATGGCGGAAGCTCTAGAAATTCTTTTAGTATATGTTTGGCAAAAATTAAAAAGCCAGCTTATTTTATTATTCAGTTTATTTTTAGTACTATTTATGACCCCATTGCACTTTTTGTACTATTCATGGGTCCCACTGTACTATTTCAGTTAATTTTTACTTTTATCTATAGTACTTTTAGCAAAAAGTTTTCAGTTTCAGCAAAATAAGTAGATTTCAAACAAACCCTTAGTGTCTAATTTTTCTCTTGAAGGTTTTCAAAGCTAGATCAATAGTAGCGAAGTTTGGTGCCCCACAACGTCCTTGGTTACTTTGTGGTTGATAATGTTTTAGTTCTCTACTTTGAACTTTGTCTTTTCCATGACCAAGTACTTCTACCATTGTAACCAAAATGGTGTTTTCCTTGGCACCCTTAAAATCTTAACAAATTAGTTTTGTTTTACAATATTCATTTGGGTTTGCAAATTTTGCTTGGCAATCTTTATTCGTTCAAATGCCGGAATAGAAAACTCAGATGTGATTCATTCCCTCATATGAAATCGTGAAACACCATGGTGTCGGCCTTGAGAATAGAGAGAAGAGAAACGTGATAGAAATTTGGGTTTTATATATATATATATATATTGGAAATCTAAAATTAATTAATGATTTAAAATTTGATGTGTAAAATTTTTTTTTCCTAATGTATCATTCATATTTTAAGGGTTTTTTTTTTTTTTTTTTTTTTTAGTGAATTAATGATATGACATCATCTGAACCATTTATTATAAAATAAAAAATCAAGATTAAAACCTAGGTGGGTTGGTCAAGTGGTTGGGCACTTAGTCTCAAAGTGCTTGTCCCAAGTTTGACTGGGTGTGCTCCCCAGTTCGAGTCCGGGTACCTGCACTTTAAAAAAAACTCCCTAGGCTAGCAATTTACCCCACTAAGGCCCACTTATCGCGAACAATGATTAGTCTCTAGTTGAAAGGTTTGAAGATACACCTTGGAAAACCAAAAAAAGAAAGTCAAGATTAAAAGAACTCTATGTGATAGAGTACTTTAGGAAGTTTAGAAGATTCGGATCTGTACTCCAAGAATTCTTGAGGATTTGGATCACAAAAAGTATACGCTAGCAATCTAATATCATTTAATAAATCTGAAGACAGGCTGGATTTTGAATGTGAGTGCAGGGCAATAGCCCATGACTACAAGAATTGGGAGAAATCATCTCATTAATAAAAGTCATACGTTGAATGAAAAAAAGTATTCAAGCACACAAAATTATAGATTTTCAGATGTAACCAAATCAAATGGACTACTAAAGAAAACAAGATTAAAAATTAAGCTTGTTGTAGAATCTTTGAAGTGATAACGGGGCTTTTGCACCAATTTTTTTTTTTTTTTTTTATAAGTAATGGGGCTTTTGTACTTGACATTAAGATTGAATGAGATCAAATGAGAACATAACATTTTGCACGATGGTCTGATTGAATGAGACCAAAACATTCCAAGGCCCTTAAGGGTTGGATATAAAAGCAGTTGTCCATGATTTAAAAAGCAAATGCAATAGCATCCGAAGAAGAAAAAGAAGAATATAAATTTACCTATTGGTGAATTAGAATTGAACTACTCACAGCAAACAATAGTAATATGGCTTCATTGCCTTCTTTTTTTTCTTTTTCTTTTTCCTTGCACGTATTGGTGACTAACTACATCACATCCCCTCCACTCTTCCCCCTCTTCCATCTACAATCACTAAGATGAGAAATCAAATCCGCACACCTTTGTATTCATCATTCCCCTTAATATATAACACCAAACAATGAAAATTAGCAAACTAATTTTGAACCCTAAAACATGAGGCTGGAAGTTACATGAGTTGAAAATTGGTCAATTACTTAACTCACCTTTCATCTGCTACCATATAATATGGATTGCACAAGATATGTACCATGATGCCATCCTTGCTTCCATTATAAAATGATAAGAGAGCCCGCTTCTTTGAACCTTTCTCAAATGTGTATCAACGTGTAAAACTTTGATTCTTCACAAAATGTACTTCCCTAGATATTCATCACAAAAATTTGATTTCCCACAAAACATACTTCATTAGGCCACAAGACAATACAACTTCAAAATTTACACAAGCTAAGAATTAGCAATTACAGGAGTATAGGTTTCAAATCAAAGGTTTATCTTTGTTGAAGTTCAAAACAATGTACATAGCACTTTAATCAGTTCATAGAGTCACTGTAGGGGTCTTTTTTGTTGTGTTGGGTTGGGCTGCCTCCTGCGGTAATAGGCCCAAATATTCTGGGTGAGGGAGTTGAGACCGGTTCAATTGTAACTCAATTTGGGCCAGCTTGTGCACAAACTATGCCTCGTCTGCCAGGAGTGTACTTGTGACAGGCAAAGCTGTTTCAAACAGGTTATGGCAGACAGATATAATAATAACAAAATAAAGAATTCTACCTGTTTAATAAGAAATGACCAAATGATCCTTATTTAAGCAACATAATCGCAATAATGATAATCCGTTTTACAAAGAAAGCCAAAGGAGTGGAATAATATAAATATAAATATAAATATAAATATAAATATATATATATATATATATAAGTCAATCAGAAGGGGTAAGAAATCAAGTTAAGTCTAGCCGCAGGAGCAAACCTAGAAAAGGAAAGAATGCCTCTTCTCAACACAATCAATCTCCCAAGTAAATCCTGCCGTGGAAATTGATCGTTTTGAGGGAAACAGACCCGAATGGCTAGTGCTCAAAGAAACCCTTTTTGCTCTTGGCAAGGCAGGATTTTGAGAGGGAGAGAGAGAAAGAAACCTATCGGTGCATGCTGGACTAACTCTCTCTATTTTTTCTTTCTTTTTAGTTTTTTTATGATTTTCTTTCTGTTTTGATTATATCTCCTTTGTGTGTTGTTTTTCTCCCCTCTTGTCTCTCTCCTCCCTGTACACGGCAAAGGCTTTTTTTTATAGTGCCTACCGTGACCAGATTTTACTGTTCTACCCCTTAACCACCTTTGTCTGGTCTGTGTGTATTTGCCAACCATTACTGTTCTGTCTGCGTGCCACTCCCCATTACCAGACAAAGACAATTATTTTGTTTGTTAGTCTGCTGTGACACCTCTTCCTGCCACGGTGCTGATTCTCTCTCTCTCTCTCTCTCTCTCTCTCTCTCTCTCTCTCTCTCTCTCTCTCTATCCTTCATGGCATGCACTTAGTGGTTCCAGCTCAGCCTTGCCTCTTTCGGGAGGTATGTCATCTCAGCAGGACGTATCCCCAAAAGAGTCTGAGCAGGAAACCCGAAATAGGTTTTTTTTCCTCTCCCCACCACCAAACTATGCCCTCTTACCTCTGTCCCACAACCTTACCATGTCCCATATTGGCTGGGTATAGGCTGGTAAAGTCTGGGCCTTGCGATTGCCTGCCTTCCACATGTGTCCAAAGTCTACCTGCCGCTCATGCGTCTGCCGTGGTCTTGAAGGCTTACCTACACTGTCTACCGTCCATTCTTGACCCTTTATAAACTGCCTTTTTTGATTTCCCACTCCCTTAGGGGGCTGGACTTTATTTGGTACTGGGCTTTGTATTTCTTGCATCCCATTTATTGATTGTCTTAATTTCTTGCCATATCACTTGTCATTCCTGCCGTAATAACTTACTCTTGCTAGGCCTCTTCTAGGCCTGTCGTTCTATTCTTTCCCCCAGTGGCTTAACATGGCCGCTAATGTTCTTACTTATGAGCTCCGACGTCCCTTTTGTTTTCCCTTGGGCATCTTTGACTCATTTGCTTTCTTTGGGCTTTCCTTAGCCCATTTACTAACTCTGCACTCCCATGGGTTTTTACTAACTTTATTGGGTTTTCTTGGCCCAATTTCCTTATTTTCATCCTTAGGGTTGACGGGCTTGCCATGAACCCCTACTTTCTTTGTTTACAACGCTTTGGGCCTGCCATGGCCCCTTCTCACTTTTCCATATCATATACTGCCCATGGGTGCCATTTCTCTCTTTCCGAGCTTCTTTAAGCCCATTTGCCTCCTCAAGACCCATTTATTTATATTATGGGCCCGCAATCCATTATTCCTGCCGTTTGGGCTTATGGTTTTACTACACACTTACTATTTCTTTGCTGCTCATGTCGCTGGGTTGGGCTTCCTTCCTTCTACTTGGGTTCCAAAAAAATGACCCTCAACAATCACTCAATAAAATTTGAGGATATTAAGAAACTAGGATATCTTGTTAATGCATTAAAGAACTTCAAAATTTACATTGAGCTTATAATTGTTATGAGAAAATGCTAGACTCTTACAAATTAAGCGTCAGAATTTGCTGTTTAATACATATAGTAGATAAGATTGAACCGTTGGTGTCATTGTCTTGTGATTTTGGCCTAAATTTGATAAAATTATTTGCCAAAGTCGTGATCAATATGTTTAATTTTCAAGGGAATCTTAAGAGATGAGTAGGATGATAATTAGCATGTGGGTCTAATAAATGGAGCAAATGAAGTAGAAGAAGTTACACTACAAAAAAAGCGAGCTATAGCTTGCGTTTTTTTTAGCCATGTTTACAAAAAACACTGCTATAGCTAACCTATAGCTGCATTTCTTAAAAACGTAGCTATAGTCTCAACCTATAGCTGCATTTTTAAAGTGTGGCTATTGGTTAAGTATATAGTCACATTTCTAAGTGTTTTTAGCCACCTTTTTTTTTTTTTTTTTTTTGGATAAGGCCTATTGCTGCATTCAAAAAACATGGCTATAAGTCCAGCTGAAATTTTTTTTTTTTTTTTTTTAAAGAGGGCCTATAGCCACGTTTTTGCATTTAAAAAACGTGGCTATAGCTGACCTATAGCCTATAGCCACGTTTTTAAACGCAACCCCAACATGGTCTATAGTCGCGTTTTTAAAAATGCAATTATAGAGAGCCTATAGCCACATTTAAAAAAACGCGGCTATAGACTTGTTGGACCCATAGTCGCAAAGAATAGGTCGTGCGTGTAAACGCAGCTATAGGCTATAGCCACGTTTTTTAAATGTGGCTAAAGCCCTTGTTTTTTGTAGTGAAAGTTACCTTTAGGTTAAATTCTTGACCGTCTATTTGCAAAATTTTGTAATCAATCAGTATGTTTAATTGATATATATATATATTATTTTCAAAATAAAAGAAGAAGACCAACAAGAAGAAGTTACCTCTAAGTTAACTTCATAACCATCTCTTTGCACATACTCGTCATTAATCTGGATGTTTGGGATGTTGGAAATCTTGCTTTTGTCCTCTCCTATCCCTCTTTCGCAATGTTTGCTGATAATTGGACTGTATTTGATCTACAATTTTTGTAATGGAGTTGCAAGAAGGAAGTTCGGTAGTGACTTTAACTTTGGATAGTAGCATATTTTCAAGTATTGAGGACTTGGCATTATAGTAACAATACATTCTTCCCACTCATGAAAATATTCAAATGTGAGAGATTTCAAATTTGGGAATGCTATTAGTAGGTCTTTCTTCTTTTCTGAATCTATTCCCAAAAATTCAACACCCACCTTTTTGAATGAAAAAAAGTTCTCCATAGCTAAAGATTCTAGGAATAGAAGCTTTCCAAGAGGTGGTAAACGCTCTAAATTTAGGCACCCATCCAGAGTAAGCATTTTCAATTTGGTCAATGGCATTAATTAGGAAACATTGTGGTGCCATTGTACCATTCAATGCGTAAATCTTCCAAGCATGAAGGTGGCTCTAAGGCATTTAGAACTAATACATCATTCTCCCTTCTTGTATCTTGACAATCCCATTCGATAAACCTTAAGGACAAAGTACGAAGGCCTATCTTCTTCTTGAGCTATGCATTCTTGGCCTCACATGCATCTACCATGTTCCCCAGGCCTTTTATTTGAAGAGTCCTTTGAAGGTGGTTCAATTTTTTTTAATTCTCTTAGTTTACATCCTTTGGTATCATCCTTACCATTAAGAAGGATATGACTTATTGTTTTGAGAGAAATCAATCTCCCAAACCCTCTTGGAAACTCTGAATCTAACCCTGAGTAGTTGAAATACCAAAAAAAAAAAAAAAAAATTGTCTTAGGTTAATAAGTTTACCCATGCCCTGGGGTAATTTTCCAAACATGTTGCTTTAAATTATAATTTTCAAAAATTTTAAATTGCATAGATTACATATGGTTTTAGGCAACCTGTATCAACAATAATTAATCAAATCAAGATATCTTAAATGTATGAAATTTTCCACCGCATTTGGAAGTTCCTTTAATATATCACCTTGACAATACAAACTTAATGTTCTTAAACATCTAAAATGCTGGAATAAATTAGACAAGTTATAATCACTTTGATATTCAAAAATGAGGCTACACAGATTTTTTGCACTATAAATGGACTTAGGAAATTTGGCTACTCTGAGAATTTTTAACTGCAAATGGCGAACAATTTTATAATCTGATCCTAACTCCATATGACTATTGATTGTGAAGCATCATTTTTTGACATTAATTCGCAAAGTCATGAACTATGTCATGCATTTTGCAATTTATTATCTTGACATCATCCTCATCTTTCTCAAAATCTTTGAAGAAAGAACGCATAGCTAAATTTTCAAAGTATTCTCTTGCTACAATTTCCATATCCATATTTTCTTTTGAGTCAATATATCCTTGTGCCATCCACATAGAGATCAAGTTATCAATATAAAAGACATAATTTTTTGATAAGACAGCACAATATGAGAAACATTGTTTCAGTTGTGAAGGCAAATCATAATAACTAAACAACCATGCAAAAAGACCTCTTTCAAAATCTTCCATTCCCCACAAACTACTACACAAAACCATCTCCCATTGTTCTCTACTCCTCTTGAAGCGCAATAGACTTCCTAGAGTCTTTGCAGCAAGTGGCAAGCCTTTACACTTCTTCGCTATTTCCATGCCAATGTCTTCTAGTTGGTTAAGCCAAGGGAGTCAATACCGTACCGGAGGCTATACCGATTTGGCTACTGGTACGATATATTTCGGATACCGATCAATACCAGTGTACCGTTTCGGGTTTACCGCTATTTTATATATATATATATATATATTTATATATATATATGTATGTATGTATGTGTGTGTGTGTGTGTGTGTGTGTGTGTGTGTGTATTATAATAAATATAAAAGTTTACCATAAAACATTTCCTCAATTCAGAACTAATTATTCATGGTTTTAGACTTTAGTATCAATTAAAAGAAGAAAAAAAAACACAATATAAAATATAGAAAGCTTAAAAGTTACTATTGCATACTAAGAAAACAAATAATACTAATAAGTTAATGCAAATAAGTTACCATTCTACCCTAACAAAAATTCAAAAATTACAAAACTTAAAAAAAAAAAAAAAAAAAAAAAAAAAAAAAAAAAAAAACTTTTTTCCGGTACCGGCCAGTATTGCCTGAAATTGGCCGGTACGCCCGATACATGGCCGGTACGCCCGATATTTTTTCCGGTACGAAACAGGGGAGTTTGTGTACCGGTATGCTTGCCGGTACAGAATATACCAGCCGGTACGGCCAATACGGTACGGAATCAACTTCCTTGGGTTAAGCTCCTCATAATTCTTACCATAAAATGCTATTTTGCTAAACACCAACCAACAATCTTCTTTAGACAATATCCCCAAATTGGTAATGTGTGCACTTTCCATCAGCTCTGCAACTTTATATTTACATGTGGTCACTAGAATTCTACTACTTTGGGAACCACAATATTTGAGCTTATCTCTAAATGGCTTCCACATTGCATAATTTTCAATCCACACATCATCAAAGATAAGGAAAAAATTCTTTTCCTCAATCAATTCACAAATTTTTTCCAATAAGATTTGCAATTCAGTAATCTTGGAGTCACTGCCTCCTAAAGCTTTGAGGATCACTTTGGCAACCGTACACTGATCAAAAGGTTTAGAAACACAAACCCAAATTCTTTTGTCAAAATTGGCCTTCACCTGACGATAATTATAGACTATGTAGGTAAGAGTTGTTTTTCCAATACCACTCATACCCACTAAAGAGATGACATGAGGTTTTCTTTCTTCTTCACTGCCCTTGCCCAATAGGATACTCACTAGATTATCCCTAATTTTATCACGCCCCAGAATTTCAGACACATCAACAAAGGAAGTAGTTCTTGGTCTCTCAACTTCTTCATTGCCCCTAGTAAATACAAACTTGTACATCTCTCCCTCTCTATCAATCTCATCTAATTTTTCGTTCAGTTCTTTTATCATATAAGCAATATCACGATGCCGAAAAGTATTAGAAACTGAGAATTGAAGTAGGTAATGAGGGGCCATACATTCCTGTTCTTAGCAGTGCTAGTTTCATCTTTTTCTTTTTCTTCTTCCTGTTTTTCTTGTTTCTCAACCTCAGCTTTGAACATGACAGTGTTCCACTCGTCCAATACATCGTCCATCTCATAGGATATGTCTTTGAGCTTATCTAACCAGAGCTTCACAGCTTCCTCCTTTACTTGCCTTTTCTCTGCATCATTGAGCATCGCCTTACTTTCAAGCTTTTGGACTTCTTCCTTGACATTTGCAATCGCCATGAACTCTGAAGTAATGAAAGAACTAAGTTGGTCCTTGATAGTAGAAACAAAAGCCCACGCCATACTTGGAATTTGGAAATGGAAATTGGTCGGATTACACGAGAGACTGAAATGGATAATGGTAACTCAAGGTTGACGATTAGGTAGAAAGTAGAAACCAAATTCAAGCCAACGATGACCGTAACAAATTACAAAACTTTGCCACAATTCACAGACGTGACCCATCAATCACTACTTAACTCGCCATATGAAAAAACTTGCTGCATGAATCATAACAAAAATTGTATAGTCTATTACTAGCATTTTAAAATTCAAGCTGCTCAAAGTCCAATAATGTTCAGCCTGTTGTAAAGAGGAACATATCGGGCGGTCCATTTTGCATGACACGGCATTATTGCCGTGTAATCTCAAGCAAAGACTTTTTGGCTCTCTGTAGCTTTTCTATTTAATGTTCTACCACCAAGTTGTTCCTTGAGAAAACTTCAATGATTTCAAATGATTTAAAAATATATTTAAGTTTGTAAAAAAAATTGTATACATAATTATATTTAAATTAACATGTTTATTTATCCGAAAATAATATTGAGTACACTGAACTTGATAATTTCAAGAATTTGAATTTAATAAAAATAAGAGTAATGCTAAGAATACAATAAAATATCGCAACAATTTCTCAACATTACAAATTAGCATGCCAACTCACACATAAATTTATTTTAGTTTTTAATTATATTTTTTATATGCTAATATTGGAAATGTTGTGATGTTTTGTTGTGTCCCTAGCATTTCTTCCAAAAGGACAAAATTTAACTACAAAATTGGTTGTAGCCTAAGACAACAATCTTACTCAATAAATTAATATTACTACATATTTTGAAAATTTAACCGTTAAATTGCATATTCTTTATACTCTTAATACACATGTCGAATTTTGTGTCAATTGGATATTATTTACTATATGATTTATATGCTTATATTTTATGCATAATTTTAAACTATAAAAGCTTGCAATTTAAACAATTTATTGATGATATAGCTATTGATCTTTAATTTTCTAAATATTTTGCAAGCATAAAGGATATAAGAAAAAAATGTAATTTAATGGTAAATTTGTCAAAATTGACCTCTAATATAAAGATATTGAGTAAGATTGTAGTCTTACAATCAATTTTGTAGCCAAACATTGTCCCTCACAAAAATAATCTTGACCCCCTAAATATAATCCTTAACTCCTTAAAAAAAATATATTCAAATAACAATAAAAATTAGCCCAAAAAGCATAAAAATAGCCTAAAAAACAACAAAATTAGGCCAAACAACAAAAAATGAACAAAATATTCAACAAGAGCTCATTCAAAAATAAAAATAAAAATAAAACTCCTAATCATTCATATTCATAACTCATTCAACCCATTCCATAAAAATAATTAAATAATCCCTAATTTAATTTTCCTGAAAAATAGTACCAAAAAAGAAATTGTGGTCGTGAGTATCCTCAGCGGCTTGGCTCGCATTGCAGCATATATCATTCATTACTCTTTCTTACTTTCTCAATTTTTCTCTTCTCTATCATCATTTTAGACTCTTTCTCACTTTAATACTCCCATTTCAGCATTCTCAATTCTCACTTAATTTCTCATCAGTCTCTTTTTGCTTTTTTAATTTTGTTTGCAGAAAAAAATTGTAAAATTTCATTTATTTGTATTTTATTTTTATTTTTTTTTTGTGTGTGATGATAATATATTCAAGTTCTCTTCTTATTATATTTTGTATAATTTAAGTTTCTTAATGAGCACCTTAAAAGAAAAAAAAATTTCTAAAGCTGCCACTACTATTATAGCATAGATGGCCACTTGAAAATTAAGTTCTACATATTATCTTATTCTCTTGTTTCTTTTTCTTGTCTTCTTGCTAATTTTTTTATATATATATATATATATATAAAACACATTATCGGCACAAAGTTTTGGTCAAATTCTAGAAGGGTGTTGTCCTCATTTTGCCTTTCATATTGAAAGGTGTAAGGACTCAATTTGTAATGGACCCTTAACAATAAAAACTTGTAGAGTGTGGGTAAAAGGGCTTGGCAATATCGAAGTAAACAACGGTTAATATGAAGTTTGTAACAGGTAATAGATGACATGAAATTCATAGGAATCTTCTCAAAGAAATTTGGCTAAGTGTTTTTGTAGGGAATGATCATCACTTTGGTTATGTGTTTACGAAGCATATTTGTCCTCGGCTCAAGCCAAGGATCTATTTCTCTCAGAGTTGATAGATATTCTTTTCTTCTTTTCCAGACCCGTCCCCTCTCTATATGTTGGGAATCCTCTAGGTTATATAATATTGTTTTAGTTAATCTCAGCCATCCATCTGTCCGTTATTCGGTCACTGTGGATAAGGGTTTGTCCCATCATCTGATTTTGCAGACTTTATGTTAGTTCTCAGCCGTCTTTGCAGGGTTTCTGTTAGTTGGAGTGACCAAGGCACCTGGGTCCGCTGGTCACATCACCATTAAAGGAGTCAGAATGTTGGTGGGATATGTTTAAGGGATGAGGGATATTTTCCCTTTATCAATCGTTGGTGCGCCGAGGAGGGGGGAATCCTCGGCGAGGCCTTTGGACGTCTTGGGTTTCTTCCCTTTTGTCCTCGGCACGGGCCTTGGGCCGGATATAGAGTGGGCCAGGGTGGTTGGTACTTGTTGCCCCACAAAAGGTTATTCCTATGATACTTTAGCCTACTTGTTTATTTAAAAAATTAAATAGACAAAATTTAAGCAACTTATATTGCAACCCAAAAAAAAAATTTGAAATAAAAAAGAGAAAAAATATATTGTCTATATATATATATATATATATATTCATCTTGAGCAATTTAATGTTGTTATATTTTTGTTGCGTCACCTCATTCGCCATGTCATTGTTCACATCATCATTCTTTTTATTATTTATTTATTTTACTCCTAAATTGATTTTACACATTTACCTTGTGTGATTTTAACTTTACACATAGTGGGAAAGATTGTACTTTCTATGGGAAAGTATGTACATTTTGTTGAAAATTGTGTATATTTTACTGAAGGTCTATATATTTTGTGTGAATGTCTATACACTTTGTGGAAAAGTTTGTTTGTTCTCTGGAAAAATATGTACATTTTGTGGAAAAGTCTATATATTAGAGGGGAAGTCTATATATTTTATAGAAAAGTCTATACACACAATGGGAAAGTTTGTACCTTTTTATGGGAAATCTACGTAGTCTTTCAAGGGAAAGTTTATATGTTTTGGGGAAATTTTGTATATTGTATTAGAAGCATGTATATTTTATGCAATAGTATGTACACTTTGTGAGAAAGTTTATATAATTTATAAGAAATTTTGTATAACTAATGGGAAAATCTGAATATTTTATGGGAAAATTTGTACACTTCGTTGGAAAGTTTGTGTGTTCTATGGGAAATTTTGTACATTTTGTAGGAAAATCTGTATATTTTAGAAGAAAGTATGTATATTTTATAGGAAAGTTTGTACATTTTATAAGAAAAAATTGTATATTTTGTGGGAAAATCTATACATTTCGTAAAAAAAAAAAAAAAATGTCCATTTTATAGATTCTATACGTTATATGAGAAAATCTGTACATTTTGTGATAAACTGTGTATATTTTATGGGAAAGCATGTATATTTTTTGGGAATGTTTGTATATTTTGTGGGAAAATCTGTATATATAAATGATGGGGAAGTTTGTATATTTTGTAGGAAAATCTATACACTATGGAAAGGGAAATGTTTGTCCATTTTATGAGAAAGTTTGTAAATTTTATGGGAAATTTTGTACATTTGAGAGAAAACTGTATATTTGTGAGAAAGTCTTCAAATTCTATGGGAAGTCTGTATATTTTGTGAGAATATCTGTACACTATGAGAAAGTCTACATATTTTGTGCGAAAGTCTATACAATTTGTTCGAGAGTTTGTGTATTTTATGGAAAAGTTTGTATATGTTATGAGAAACTTTGTATATTTGATTGGAAAGTCTGTACTATTTCTGGGAAACCAAGCTGCACTGTAAGTGTTCCAAAAACTAGTGTTTTTAGTAGTCGATTTGGCAATGTGGTACGATTTACTTTCTTTAATCGTGGATTGGACTAATTGCTCCTCTTAAATTGATTCTCTTTGTAAGTTTCCTTTTCAATTTTAGGCCAAAAAAATCAATAGTATGAAATTTTTCTTAGACCTAAATGTTTTGTATTTTATTTTGTTTTTTTTTTTTTTTTTTTTTTTTTTATAGCTAAAAATACAAACAAAATAGGCTTCGAAAGTTAGAGATATGGGCTTGGGCCCTAAAATATCCTAAAAATTTGATAAATTTTGAAAGATTTCCTTAAATTTGCATATGAGTTTGATAAATTTTGAAAATATCCCCCGGTTTTGGGATGATATATTTTTTTTGGAATATTTTTCTAGGTTATCATGGCCAATTACCATCCCAAAACTGACCAAACATCTTATACATCATACCGCACATGTGACTACAAAACAGGCTAATTATCATCCCAAAACTGACCAAACAACATCTTGTACACTACACCGCACACATGACCTCAAAACTGAGGTGCAATGCAAAAATAGTTTTGCTTGCAAGGGCAGTGCTAAATAACCCTAGTTGTGGCAACTGATTATAGTTGTTAATTTAGGTTCAATAACACAAATTTTGGCTACAAACTTGGTTGTAGCCTAAGGCTACAACTCCTATTTAAAAAATTAACAAGATTAAGTATTTTAAAAATATCAGTAGGATTGCTTTTTTATCTTTTTTTTTTTTTTTTAATGTTCGTAACACAAAATTTCATGTCAATTAAATTTTGTTTAATATTCGATCTATCTATTTATTTTTATGCATAATTTAGATTACAAAAACTTGAAATTTAAATATGAAGAGTACAAGAAGAAAATATAATCCCAGAGTTTGTTAAAATTCACATCTAATAAAAAAAATTTAAATGAAATTATAGCTTAAGCTACAAAAAAATGACAACCAAGACTTGGTGGTTGATTTGTTTTATACCGTGGCTATTTCAGGATAATAACAATCAGGGAAAAATGCCCTGACACCCCCTAAACTTTCAACTACTAGTCAAGACACCTCCTAAACTTTTACATTGGCCAATATACTCCATAAACTATTCACAGTTGCCAAATCAATACATTAGTTAATCTCTCGTTAGAATACTAACAGAACAATCATGTGAGACTCACGTTGACTTCAAAAAACTAAATCTATTCCATGAACCCGATGGTAGAGAAGAGAGAAACCTTGGGGTCAAATTTAGAGAGAAAGGGAGAAAGTCCATTGAACCAGACTAGCCATTCGTTGTCTCACCAGAGTCGGAGCCTATCAAACTAAACAAAATTTTAGTACGCTCAACTCAACTCACCTCAAAACTAGTTTTGTTTTGTTGTGTTTATGAAAACTAAGTTCAATTAAAGAAGGGTTTGATAATATGGGTCATCCAAAAAAAAAAAAAAAAATCTGATTATTTTCCTAATAATGGGTTGGATGGGAAAGTAGGGAAGAAGGGTTTGATAATACACGGGTGACGGATGGGCACCTCAATTGTTGATATTAAGTCATCCATCAACAGGTAGATTTGTAATTCGTTGTGGTTTGAACTCTACTGTAAAGGAAATTGTGTGTGGGGTCCCACTCTTGGCATGGCCCATTATGGGTGACCAATACTATAATGCCATGTTGGTGGTGAATCATCTTAAGGTGAGGGCCATGGTCTCAAAGTACCTAGCTGATATGGTAAACAAGGATGATATATTAGGATTTTTTTTACCATTTAACATCATTTTAGGAACAATTTCATTAGTTAGCAGGTTTTTGAAAATATTTAGAAAACTGGCATCTTGAGTCTAAAAGACTTGAGTTCAATGTACAAATCAAGCCTATAACACTCAAGTCCCAAGCTGATGAGGAAAAAATTATCCATGTGGAACTCGAGTGAAGAAGGAGTGAAGAAAAAAGAAGGCATCCAATAAAGGTTACGATGGTTTTGGTGAAAGTGACATTAGCGACGATGGCATTTTTGTCTCCAACAGAACAGTGCTTCCGCTGCAGACCAAGATGAAGTCCAAGGAATTTTTCACTCTTCAAGAATGGAGGTGGTGAGGATTTCATTTCAATTCGTTTGATTCATATTTATTCAGTTTTTCATCTCTGATACAATCTCTCTTTCCTTTTCTATCGGTTTTTCATTTCTCCACCATTGTTAATCTAAGCTCTTCTTTTAAGCTTTGCCTCCTCTTTACAATTCAAAATTAAAATTATCTGAGAATTTATTTTTCTCTCTATTTTTAATTTTCCACCGTTGTTAGTTTATGCTCTTCTTTAAGCTTTTAGTTCTTGTTTTCTGGGTTTCTTTAAGCTTTGGTTCTTGTTTTGTTATTGTTTTCTGGGTTTCTTGAGAGAAGATGAGAGCTGGGTTTTGGGGCTTGTTGAGAGAAGATGAGGTTTTTGAGAGAAGATGAGCGTGTGTTTTTTGGGTTTTGCTAAGGGAACTTGAGTCTTAAAGAATCGAGTTCCAATTGGAAAAAATTTCCACTGCTAACACATTGAACTCGAGTCTCTAAGACTCGAGTTGCTATAGTGAACTCGAGTCTGACAGACTCAAGATGTTAGTTTTCTAATAGTTTGGAAATGATGTTAATTAACGAAATTGTTAGCATTTTGGTGTTAAATTGCAAAAAAAAATCCTGATATATTGGGTGGGATGCAAAGGGTTTTGAAAGACAATGAGATTAGAAGGCAGTTTGAGATACTTGGTGCCAAGTTTGAGCAAGGCTTTCCAGCAAGCTTGTTGGCCTCTTTGAATGCTTTTACTGATTTTAGCATTTTCAATTGAGCTTCTTCTTTTTTCTTTTTTCTTTTTTTTTTTTCTTTGTTGTTGTCGTTGTTAATGGTGGCAAGACTTGGGTTCAATTGGTTTTAAGCTTTCTTCTCACCCAAAAAAAGGCTGTAAGCTCTAAAGGAGACAGTCATGTAGATGAGGTATTTGATGAGATTGGTGTTGATTTTGCATTTTGTTTGGAATTTCAAGTATTACGTTAGATCTATGTTTGCTTTAATCATAAGCTCTGGAGCACTAGCATTGGGGGGTGTAAACACCCCCCGGTTGCTATTTGAGCAACTACTCTCTTAAATTTGAGCAACTACTCTCTTAAATTCATGCTCTATCCAAGTATCTAAACCCAAAAAATTTTACATCCCAACTACAGTGAGGTTGCATATCACCGTTCATGGGATTGTAAAGAAAAAATTATTTTTTAATCTCACTCTCTTTTCCTCTCACTTTCAGAGTCTCTCTCTTTTTCCCACACTCTCCTTCCTTCCTCTCACCTTGAAAGCTTCTCCTCTCTCTCAATATTAGCTTTTGGGCTTCAGATCAGTGTAGCACAGATCGGCGTGGAGGCTTTGGGTGGGTGGAATTTCGATCAGCATGGAGGCTTTGGGTGGGTGGGATTCAGATCGTTGTGGATTGGTGTGGGCTCATGGCTCACCGTGGGTGAGGTGGTCGTGGTGGCTCGCCATGGGTGGGGTGATCGTGGCTTATCGTAAGTCGATTGGATTCAATGGGTTGGCTAGGTTGGATTCGATGGTGGCTAGGTTGGCTTCTGTGGTGGGTCTCAGTGGTTGTTGGGTTGGTTTAGGGTGTGGGTTTGTGGCTTAGCAGAACTAAAGGGTATGGATCTCAATGGTTGTTTGTGGCTCAATAGTGGGTTTGGGTATGAATCTCAACTGGTGATTTGGCAGTGGCAATAGGTACGTATCTCAGTGGTTGTTTATGGCTCGCAACTATGGAAATTTTGTTGAAATTTTCAGATTTGTGGTGTGTCAATGTAGTGGTGGTGGCTATTGATTTGTGGGTTGTTGTGGTTCGGTGGTGGTGGTGGCTAGTGCTGTGGTTGGGCTGAGTTATAGTGAGAGCTGGTTGCTGGAGGTTGCAGTGATCTGGTGATTGCTGGCTGTGGGTTTAATGGAGAGAGAGGAGTGAAGTGTTGATTATATTATATTATTATCTAATTGGGTAGTTTATATTATTTTAATTAAGTGTATGTAAATATAGAAATTGGAATGTAAAGTAAGTTATAAAATGAGTAGATAAAATAAATAGAGTAATATTTGAGATCGTAAAATAGGTACTTTTTTAGAATCTCCAATGCTAGTGCTCATGGTTTTCTTTCCTTCTAATTTTTTTTTTTTTTTTTTTTGTGTTGATATTGATTTGATTTTGCATTTTGTGTTGGGCGAGTTTCTACTCTGGCCTAACTGACTTGTATAGGATTTGGACGACAGCAGGATACAAACTCTGGCTTTGGTGAGACAAAAGGTTGGTCTGGTTTGATGGGCTCTCTCTCTCTCTCTAACCTGACCCCAAGGTTTCTCTCTCCTCTGCCATCAAGTTGATGGATTAGATTTGGTTTTTTGAAGTATACTTGATTGTTCTGTTAGAATACTAATAGGAGACTATCTAATGTATTGATTTGGCAGCTATGAATAGTTTATAGAATAAATTGGCCAATGTAAGAGTTCAATAGGGGTGTCTTGACAAGTATTTGAAAGTTCAGGGGGCTGTGAGGTCATTTTCTCCTAACAATCAAGACTATGTACTTTACTATAATTATGTAATTCATTCTACCAAAGTTTATTTTCTATATATCAAAATTTATTTGAATCAAACAGAATATATACATATATACACACACATTTCATAGCATTCCCTCAAGATCCTTCAATGATTCATAAAGAAAAAATAATCCCTTAAAAAGGAAAGGAAAAAAAAGACAGAAAAATAGATACATTTTTTCCTCTGTTTCTTCCTTTATCCATTACAAAACCTTGTCCCAAAAGGAAATAAACCATATATGAATACGATATACCTTAACGATATTAGAACTAACATATACATAGAATACAAGGGAATTTAAGTAAACGCACCATACATTTGATCTCACTCCACAGCAAACATCGGTCTTGCCATTTTCAAGCACCCCTTTATTCTTCAATAAACATCATCACATTCCCATTCATACCTTCCGCTCCACCCTATGGACCAGCTGTTGTTAATTCCATTTTCTCTTGCTGACTTGCAAAATAATATCAATCAAAAATAATAATAAAAACTTGCAAAATAACATATGCTAGCAGTAATCACAACTTTACTTATTATTAAACAAACAACAAGACAATGAATAAACACTTCAAATACCAAGTTTAAACTACAACAGAACAAATACAGAACACTTCCATAGACTGAAACATTCATATACCACCATAATCTACCCGCTAATCCATCAATCAAAATCAGGTTGATTTAGCATTGCGATTTAGTGGATAAAAAAAGCAATTTTGAATGAAAAAACAAAACATGTTTTCAGAACTCAACTTCTAAAATTGCCTTTCTTTTTCTTTTTTTCTTTTTTTCAAAATACAAAGTTTTCAAAGTTCAAAACGCTAACCCAACAAAACCCCTCAAAGTTCCAAAGATAATTTCCCATTGCAATCAAACCCCATATTTCCTTTTATCCAAAAAAGAAACCTCGCGATTAGATTCTTATTTTCCTTGAAAAAAAAAAACAAATAATATGCATCAATTTAATGAAAAAAAAAAACAAATATAGGATTGGGAAGCCCGCGAAGCCATCACAGCCCTCTCGATTGAAAAAATCGAAGTGGGGTGGGCTCAGACTGCAGGCAGTCTTCATCACAAAAGGGTGAAAGTGAGAGTGATAAAAGACATTGCCAGCAAAAAGGGCTCTTTCACTCTTTTAACTCTTTTTTCCAGAAAAACAGAGCCGCCAGCAACCCCTACGGATGAGAAGGGGGGGTGGCTCTTACTGATTTAGAGATTTAAGAGATGAGAAGAGACCCCCTAAGCTGCGTCCTTACACCCATAGTCACCTTCACCTTTCTGCTCAGATAAGATCAAGTAGTTTGGTAATCTCTGTTCTAGGGTTTCTGCTTTCTTTTATAGTTCTACTTTTCCCATCTTTGCCCTTTTCTATAATTACGAAATTCCCACTATACCCATGAAAGTTTGCCATCGTTTTTACTCCCCTTTCTTTTTTTTTTTTTTTTTTTTTTTTTTTAAGAAGATATTACAGTTCATATAATATGTTGCAAGTTTACAAATTAACCAACACCAATTCTTAAAATACCAAAATATAAAATAAATTAAAATAAGTGTAATAAAATAAACTTCTATATTTGATGGGTTGAGTTAGGTCAGGTGAGTTGAAAGCATAGTTGTCAAAACGTGAATCGTATCGTGAATCGATTTTTATGTAATAATGACTAATTTATTCATCACTTATGTAATAATATTTAACAAGCTAACTAAATAAATCAAATTAGCATGTGTTTATAGGATTCAGATCTTCTAGAGTTCATATGGTACTCTACCAATAAATTTACTTAAATCCTAACCATTCTTTAATGATTTAATGATCTAGATTTTGCCATATCAGCATTCCACTAATAATACTCTTAAAATAATATAATAATGTTGAAAACAAAACAATTAAGATTATTATTAATGGAATGCTGACATGGCAAAATCTAGGACCATTAAATCATTAAATAACGGTTAAGATTTAAGAAAATCTACTTGGTAGAGTACCCTAGGAACTCTAGAGGATCTGAATCCGTGTTTATAATATACACATTCAAATTACTTGAATTCAAAAGTGATAATATATTACAAATGACCCAAAAATAATAATTTATTTTCATCATATTCATTAAATTACCTAATCAACCCCATCTAAGTCAACACTATCATCATGTTTATAATTTTGCAAATTTATTTCTTCATCAAAATTTTCTTCATCAAAATTTTCTTCATCATTATTCATCATTAATATTTACTATCTCTTCTTGTTCTTTTATTTTAATAATTTTTTTATAAATTTTTTCTTTTGGCATTCTAGTTTCTTGGACTTATAACAATAACGATAAAAAAAAAATTAAAAAATTAAAATGAAAAGTAAGTGTGTACTGTGTAGTCCAATTGTAGGAGAAAAAGAAAAAAAAAAACTTATGAATATGTTATTTTAGTAGGCTAAATTAATTAAACTAATAATTTTTTTGCTAAAAACAAGTCTAACAACTTGTTAGATTCAAATAAAAGTACAAATTTTAACAAAAAAAAAATCTCATTTTAAAGCATTTATCTATGTATTGTACGATTTTATGATACAATACGATTCATACGATATGCATATTATATCGTACGATTCATTAACACTTATGATACACCGATATGATACGGAACTTTTTCACACGATACGATACGTATCGCGTATTGTACGATACTGACAGCTATAGTTGAAAGAACTATCAACCTAAGGTCCTAAACTCAATCCAACTTGAAGCTTAAAATAAAATTCCAACTCATCTCAATCCCTACAAAAACCAACCCAAGGCATCAGGTTGGGTTGTGTTGGATCGGTTTGGTAGGGTAAGTGTGGGTTGGATGCACTTTTTGTATAAGTGATTTCACGTTACAAGGGAATTTGCAAGGGATTCTAGCCTTTTACCCCTATTTTTAAAAATATTTGGCAATATGCCTCTGTTTTAAAATTATTTAGGTTCGTACCCCTATTTTGAAACTCGATTATATTAAAATCGAGTTTCAATCAAAAAACTCGATTGGTAGAAAATCGAGTATGGGGCAATCAAAAAAAAAAAAAAAACTTGTATGGAACTTGAGTTCAAGGAGCTCAAGTTCCATACCTATAGTTGCGTTTTATAAGACCTATAACGGCATTTTATACAGAACTTGAGTTCCTTGCAATTTTTTTTTTATTTTTTTTAAGTTTGATCACCCCAAACCTATAGCTGCGTTCAGGAAGACCTATAGTGGCGTTTTATATGGAACTCGAGTTTCATGCAATTTTTTTTTTTTTTTTTTTTTTAAGTCTAATCACCCCAAACCTATAGCTGCGTTCAGGAAGACCTATAGTGGCATTTTATATGGAACTCGAGCTCCATGAACTCGAGTTCCATGAAATTTTTTTTTTTTTTTTTAAGTTTGATCGGGCATAACTCAATTTTAAACCAATCGAGTTTTTCATTGAAACTCGATTTTGAGAAAATCGAGTTTCAAAATAAGGGCACGGACTTAAATAGTTTGGAAACAGGGGCATATCGCCAAATATTTTTAAAAATAGGGGTAAAAGGCTAGAATCCCCGGAATTTGAGGAAAAAAAAATTTTCTAAAATTTAATGTGGTAGTATTGAAGTAAAAAAAAAAAAAAAAATTAAGGAATTTATTTATATATATTATTGTATAAATTAAGATATAAATAACTAAATAATTTTTAATAGGCTTTTTCCCAATAAATTTGTTAATAGAATTTAGTAATAAATGAAGAGTTCACCGTACTATTAAAATTACATTATGAAAAATGATTTATATTACTGAATTGGTCTTATTTAAAGGCTAACCTATTGTTTTTGTCCCTAAATAGCATCAATTTTGGTTTTCAGATTTAAAATTTGGATGAATTTTATTTTTCATCTCTAAATTTGTTATAATTATTTAATTCTTAAACTATTGAAAATGTTATACATTTTGTCCTTGAACTTTTTTTTTAAAAGATTATTTTTCATTCTTAAACTATTAAAAAAAGTTCACTTTTATCCTTATTTTTGCCCATAAATTATTGA
Organism: Quercus gilva; assembly: GCA_023621385.1. Taxonomy (NCBI): domain Eukaryota; kingdom Viridiplantae; phylum Streptophyta; class Magnoliopsida; order Fagales; family Fagaceae; genus Quercus; species Quercus gilva. The sequence goes on along the minus strand of CM042479.1, from coordinate 18,764,573 downwards.
AAAATGTTTTCATAAAAGTTCAGGAAAAAAAAAAAATCTTTTTTTTAAAGTTTGGGATGAAAAAGAAATTCATGCAAGATTTAGGAACAAAAACAATTTTTTTTTCTATATTTAAAAAACAAGAGTGAAAAAGCAACCAATAAAAAAGAGCGATCTCTAGTTTTAGGTCTAGCTTGGATTTACTCATTGTTCAAAGTGGTGATGTTATAAATAATTTTGAGTAACCAACATTTATTGAGATTTCTTCCTTTTAAAAAAATACATTTATTGAGATTTCACAAAATATTTCCCTACATATTTCAAGAATTGGCACACTGGCACTCTTTTTGAGGTTTATATAAATATAATAGATAAATCTATACCCTTTCACATTATGGCTTTCCAATAGGAAAATTTCATCTTTAAACAAAATTCTTACAAAATTATACAAAACTCAAGAATATTGTCATGCATCAATAAACCTTAATATGTGGAGTATAATTTCATCCATAGTTTGAGTAAGCTTTCTTAAAAAGGAAAATTTTTAATGAAAGTAATTGTGTGAGAGGGCATGGAAAATTGAAACATATATTTCCACAACACTGAAAACTGAACAACAATACTTAAATACTACTACCAAACGGGCCCTAGATTTTCCTACATATTTCAAGAATTGACACGCTGTCACTCTTTTTGAGGTTTATATATATATATATATATAATAGATAAATCTATGCCCTCTCACATTATGGCTTTCCAATAGGAAAATTTCATCTTTAAATAAGATTCCTACAAAATTATACAAAACTCAAGAATAGTGTCATGCATCAATAAACCTTAATACGTGGAGTATAATTTCATCCATAGTTTGAGTAAGCTTTTTAAAAATGAAATTTTTTTTATGAAAGTAATTGTGTGAGAGGGCATGGACTTATTTATTGCATTTAAATAAACTTCAAAGGATGAATATCATTTCTTGAAATGTTTAGGGAAGTGTCATTTTGTGAAACTTCAAGCAAGGTTGATGTATTTTGTACAATAATTTATTAATAATTATTTAATAATAGCATAATTTATAATAACAAAAAATAGTTGATGTAAAATCTAAAAGATTCAATTCATTTAATTTCTTACTTTTTTTTCTTTTAAAAAATAAAAACATGTATATAATGCATTATATTGAAAAGTATTTTCTACCGATGGTAACCTTTTAAAAGAATAAATATGGCATCATTTAACAATAGTCAACTTTCCAACACTTACTAATTATTGGACAAGCTAAGCATTTTATGATGGGCAACAACTTATTGCTCACACAATAATGCACAAACCTTTACACAATCTTGACTTCAAGTCATAAATTTCAATTGCTTTTTTTGCTTGTGTAAAGGTGTGTGCATTGACGTGTGTGTAATAAAAGGTAGAAAGTCACGATATTTTTTAAAATGGAGACAAATCTGAGTGGACGAAATCAATATGCATATGAAAACAGTGGAACTGGATCTTCTTGAGCTGGAAGACTGTTCTTTACTTTGCACATCCTCCTCTTTGCTCTCTAATTGCAGCATTTTTATGCTAGGCTTTCCTTATGTAATATGCTATTTCCTTCTGATAACTTGTTCACAGTAATGTCTATTTTGTTTTAACTTACCAAGCTGGTGGCCTGCTCTGTTTAGATTTGGACTCTAGAGTTTAGACCCCGGTTTTTCAAATAGCTTAATTTTAGCTTCCGTTCATATTGGAAGAATCAGGGCAAGTTTAACCCTTTTCATAGTCCTTTGTATTTGTGAAGTTTTATATTCTTTGTTCCACAGGATTAATCCAGCTTCGTTGGAAGAGAGCATACAGAAATCCTGATTTCCACTTGGGACAGGCCCTATTTGCCTAATCAATTCAGAGAAGCTGAATATGATGCATGTATAGACAAGGAAATACGAGACAAAAAAAAAAAAAAAAAAAAAAAAACCAATACATTGACAAAATTGTGGGCGCAGTGCACCTAAAATATCAATTCATTAATCTCTAATATTCTCACCAAAATCCAAAACATCTATAGTCATTAATCCCTCATATTCTCTCCAAAATCCAATGTGAATACTCAAAACAACCGTTCTAACCTTAAATAAACTCAAAGAAAAGCTGACAAAATTAGGAGCTGCAAAATTTAGATGATCATTAACTCAAACATCCCACAACATATCAATTAACAGACAAGATCTTGATAACAGAAGCAGTGTCTACTTTATGCAACACGACAACTGAGTCTCCAGGCTTGCTAAGTTCCTTGGCCTTGGCATGTTGGAGGGCCAACTCTATGGTTTCATTGGTTGACTCTGCATTAGAAGCTCTGGCAGATCCTGCGCTCAAAACAGGCATTAGACCCCGATAAATAAGGCTATGCCTTGCTGGAGCTGCATCACTGCATGACCACTCAAAAGAATCAGTTGTTATCTCTGGAACCACCACTGACAAAATTGGCATGCTTGGCCTGTACTTAGCCACCAGCTTTGCCGTGCTTCCTCCTTTGGTTAGGACAACAATCAGAGCAGCTTTAATGGAATGGGCTGTCCTCACTGCTGAAGAAGCCAGACTCTCTATTGGGCTCATAGGCATTGGTGCAGTTTCCATTATTCTCTTAAAAAGATCCCCATAGTTTATAAAATTCTCTGCCTCTGCGCAAATTCTAGACATGGTCTGAACAGCAATTTCAGGATAGGCCCCTGCGGCAGTTTCTCCACTAAGCATCACACAGTCAGTACCATCAAGAACTGCATTAGCAACATCAGTGGCTTCAGCTCGGGTAGGGCGGGGAGATTTGGTCATGGACTCCAACATCTGAGTGGCTGTCACCACTGGTTTTCCTAGTATGTTGGCCTTCATTATCATCACTTTCTGAGCTAGGAATATCTTTTCAATTGGAATTTCCATTCCCAGGTCACCCCGTGCCACCATAAATGCATCTGAGCTTGCTAGAATTTCATCAAAATTAGCAACACCTTCTTGATTCTCAACCTACAAAAAAACAACAAAACATTTAATGGATATAACAGAAACTTCTGAAAAGAATGCATACGTATAGAACCTGATTTCAGCTGTATAAATGTTACACTACACTCAATATTGAGTGGTGACATAAAGCTGAGTATAATTTTAACTGTTCTAGTTTGTGACGCAAGATAAACACAACTTAGTTGTACTTTCCAACAAATTCTCTAATAATTAAACATACCTTTGACATGAGAATGATATTCTTTGCATGTGGTCCTAGCACTTTTCTGGCCTCAGCAAGGTCAGAACCTTTACGAACAAAAGACAAAGCAATCATATCAATCTTATTTGGAACTCCCCACCCCAAAATATCTTCTATGTCTTTCTCAGTTAAGGTTGGCAGATCAACAACTACCCCAGGAAGATTCACATTCTTCCTCTCACCAAGAAGAGCAGAGTTCTCACACCGACAACGGACCAAACCCTGTTCCTTGTCACAAGCCAGAACAGTAAGGGAAATAGTCCCATCAGCACACAGAATAACACTTTGTGGCTTCACATGCTCAGCCAACTTCATGTAGCTCATACTTATCAGATTCTCATCACCTTTTATGCTATAGTCAGTAGTGATGGTAATCTCTTGACCTTGTTGGAGTTGTATTGGTTTGGATTCCTTCAAAAATCCGGTTCGAATCTCAGGACCCTGAAAATTTTCAAATATAAGAAAACCACATTGTCAGTCAACTTACCAGAAACAAAAATGTCAGACAAGTACCTCATATCATAACCGATTTGTATTCTAAATGAAATCTACAAAAGCAGAATACCAAGAAGCATATGTGCTTATTGGAATTTTTGTTTGGAAAGGAAAAGAATCAAGTAATTGGTTTCCAAAACAATTACTTGTTGAACAGGACAAATACCAATTTGTAATCAAGTAATGAAATCTCAAAAACAAATATCCTATGTGCTAATGGGTGGTGAGATATTGATCATGGATCCAATCCCCAATGAATAAAATTAGATGATCTTAAAGGAGGATAAAGAAGAAAGACCACAAAGTAGCATCAATGTAAAGGATCTTTCAAAGCAAAACCTACAACTTTATTCCTCAAAAAAGTTAGAAGCCACTCTGGACTCTGGAGCACATGAACGGCAACATTACAGAATAAGAAAAGAACTTTTAATGCTCATCCTTTAAGGATCTGTTTTTACAATTCATAGCACTATATATATTAAATTAAATGTTTCAGTTGCTTCTTATGACCAATTTTTAGAAAACAAAAGTTTTCATGAACAAAAAATTAACCCCTAAAATAAATGCATACTTTCAAAATTAAAAAAAACTTCATCATGAATTAAATCCTCTCTTGTTCTCCGGCCAGAAAAATGTAGCATCTTGATTTGCTTTCAACATATCATATTAACAACAATTTTTAGTTATAAATAAATACAATCCAACAGTATAACAACCAAAAACCAATCTATTTTATGCACACTATCGATGAACAAATAGGAACTGATTCTAAGAGCAACCAAAACAGTCTATGAGAATCTCTACATAGACAGAAATTATTAATGAAAAAAAAAAAATACCAACAAATAGAAAGAAAGAAAAAAAAGCTTTAAAGAGAAAACCGAAAAGAAGGCTTATATAATGAATAAGAACCTTAGTATCCAACATGACAGCACAGAGAATGCCAGTGTTGTTCATGGCAGTCCTGAGATTATCAAGAGTCTCCTGATGGTAAGCATGAGTGCCATGAGAGAAGTTGAAGCGAGCCACGTTCATCCCAGCTCTCAAAAGCCTCTCCAACATATCGACAGACCGAGAAGAAGGTCCCAGAGTGCACACAATCTTAGTCTTTCTCTTGCCCTCAGACCCATCAACTCCAACAATCTTCTCCATTATGCTATGCTATCAACTACGTAAAAACAAAGGCTCAAAGGGTTTTTGTGTTTTCTGTTAAGGGTTTTACGGCTTCTCACAATGACCTATGTCTGTATATATATATATATATATATATATGGACGGTTCCTCGACTTTTTCTTGTCTTTTCCTTTGTGCTTCGGTTTTGTTATTAATATTGCTTAAGACTCAAGCAAATTTGAACTCCAAGGAAAGAGGTATATGTCCTGGAATATACTCTTTTTATACATTAATAATTCGATTTACTTATTCAAAATTGGCATTCAATACTAATAACAACTTTAGTGGAAAAAATAAATCAAATATTTTTTTAAAGTCTCAGCCCATAATATCCCCTCAAAAAAAAAAAAAAAAAAAAAGTCTCAGCCCATAATAATATTTTCTTCTTTTTCTAAACTTTTTGTTTTGTTCAGATTTCCTACCTTAGTGGGTTTTCTCTATTTTTCCCAAAGAATGTGTCCCCTATAATATTGTTCGGACCAAACATGTAAATGGCCACTTCTCTGTTAGACCATAGGCTCGAAATTTGTACAATGTGAAAATTTTGTCCCTATTGGACAGTGTGAACACATACTAATACGTGGGTAAAGCAGAAATTTCTTTAAAATAATAATCAAAGCTAGATTTGGCAAATGCTCCGAAAAAGCTTTTAAGTTAACTCTAGCTAGCCCTAGAAAAATATAGTAGAGTATTCAAATAAACCACAGAAGTTTCTTAGTTAGAAACTTGAATATCTCCATTCTTTTTTCTTGTTTCTTTTTCCAACAAAATGTTTATAGGTTCCTTGCACTTCACCCAATGCATAAGCTTTAGAGGCCCCTCCATTATTCTAGAAACCAAAAAAAATTAAATGGCATACTGTGGTACAGCCTGATTTCCGTCATGGTTTGAGAATGATATTGTCACACAACTCCAAGACATTGAATACCCTAATGCTACGCTCTAGGGCTAATGAATTGTACATTTTCTATTATAAAAAAACAAACAAATAAAAAATTGTTTTCCGCCTAAGACACCTGATATGATGGGGTTTTGTCATCCCTAACAACCCTAATAAGATGATTTTAATTTTTTACCCTGATGAGATAGAGATGAGAGAGCCAAGGTTGACAGTGAGACTGCCAAGAGAGAGAGAAGAGTGTTTTGGGATAGTGGGATTAAAATTAATGAATATATAAACAAATCAAATTATAAATGGGATATGATAATTATATCATTTAATAAATCATTTACGTTATGTCCATACTTATTTCAAAATGATATTCAATGTCCTTAAGAGAAATAACACACTCTTCTTATTATTATTAAGACTAATACAACAGCAATAACAAAATTTTAATCTCAATTTTTTTAGAAAAATACTATGTCCACAATTTTTTTACAACAAATTCTAAGTGACAGGTTTTTACTAATTATTATTGTTGAAGCAAAAAAGTAATCTCAATGATAGGTTCAAATTTGAACTAATAACAACTAACCACCTATGATTTGTTATAAAAATGTTATGAAAATGATGTGAACATAGCACCTCTCAATTCTTTCATTCTATTATATCCAAGCTATACTTTCTATCACTTTCTTAATTGAATTGTCATTTTTTTTACTTTCTACTTTCTTAATTCACTCTTTTTTTATTAGTGTATCAATCACTCTTTTGTGAACAAATCATTTAGGGGACTCTCCCTCATCTTTTCATCCATGAGGGTCACACATATCTTTAAGCAGATTTCCTTATTTCCAATCTTATCTTTTTGTGTATTTCCACTTATCTAGCTTAAAAATTCTCATTTTAATAACAATCATTTCATAAATACTTGCTTTTTAACCCAACAATTAGTAGCATAGAGCATGGCTGATCTTATAAAAATTTCCCTTAAAATTTAATAGGTATTCTACAACCACACAATACTCTTGATGAACTTTTTCACTTCATCCACCCTGATCTTATCCTATGATTCATATCATTTTCAATCTTTCTATATTTTATGAATTATTGATCCAAGAACCAAGATATCAGAAGCTCTCCCTCTTTAGTATCTCTTGACCACAAGTCCTTACCACCCCTTCATCTCCATTTCTACTTTCACTAGACTTACATTTCATATACTTTATTTTAGTCCTACTTAATCTAAAGCTTTTAGTGGATTCCAATTAGCTTAATTGGTAAAGTCTCTAATGGTTGAATAAGAGATATGAGATTCAATCCTCGCCTACACAAAAAAACCGACTGGTGTCTTGGTCTAGTTATAAAGAACTATCATCAAGAGCGGACGACATAAGTTGAAACTCTCTCAAAAACAAAATCTAAAGCTTCTAAATTTTATAGTGTCTCGTCAAATTTCTAACTTGGTATTAATTCTTCTTCAAATTTTATCCATTAAAACAAAAAAACAAAAAAAAAAAAATACACCAAGGAACTTCTTCTTGAATCAATTTAGTGATCTCATACATCACTGGTGTAACGAGATATGAATTCAATGTTAACCCTTGATGCAAACCTATAATGATAGGAAATAGAAAACTCGCTTGTGATGCCTCCAATTGTTCTTATAGTAGTTAAAGTTCCATCATACATATCCTTAATCAACTTAATATACTTTAGAGGTACTCAATTATATTTCAAAACCTATGACATAGCCTCACTAGGAATCGTATCATATACTTGCTTTAGGTCAATAAGACCATATGCAGATCTTTACTTCTTTATATTTTTCCATTAAATGTCTATATGTGCAAGTTAGATTTGAGCTTATTTAGAGGAGTGAAATAAGTAACCTAATAGTACATTTACATGAGAAAGCTCGATGAGATGCAAGCTTTGACATGATGCTTGAACAAGAAATAAAGAAAGCCATGGTAGGACATGAAAAAGACACATATTTAAACAAGAAGAAGAAGCTGATTAATAAAACAACACAGAATGTATATGGAAAACCCTAGAGAAGGGATAAAAAATCACAATTTGAGCAAGAACACAACATTCTTGCTCGACTCAGCTTGTATTATGTATGGGAAAGAGATTAGTTTACAATGAAGTTTCCTTTCTCTCTTACCAACTCTCTACTTTCATCTCAAAATATCTGGTTGGTTTCTTGGCCTAATAGCACAGCTACATATTCCTTTTATACTCTAAGGAACATGGCTGATTACAAGGACAAGTGTCAAGTCATCATATTCTCTCTTATTGATATTTTCATGCCTTATAGGCTCTGACCTTAGAAAATCACTGTCTCCCTTTTTGTGAGTGCTTGAGTACCATGTCAGGTGTAAATCTTACTTCCTTCCCAAGGCAGTCACGCCTTTAGCATGGACCAAGACAAGCTCTCTTAGCCAACACATATTCTCCCTTCCCTCACAACTACTCCATGTGTAGAGTCCAGATTCAGCGACTTACTCATTCTCCCATGCCTTAGTGGTGTTATGTACATTAGTCCCCTGACTGTCAATGGCGTTTAATGAAAAAGGCCTTTGATAGTCACATTGGTTCAAGTATTAACACTCTAGCAATCATGCCCTACAATGTTCAAAATGGACACGTGGCTCAAAAGGGTGCTCCTAGCCGTTTTGGCGTCTTTTCATTTCTTGTGCTTTAGCAGATAGACATTACTCCTCATAAATGTCATATCTCTTCACTTAATTTTAGTTGAAGACTTAAATAGGGAATGTTTCTTCTTCAAACTTCATTCCTTATGTATTTTTTTTATTTTTCTTCCAAAGAAAACCTTAACCTCCATGAAAAATTTCAAACTCTTCATAGCACTCCTCAGGCTCCTTTGAGAGTGCTTCCACTGATTATACTCCTTCCCTAACACCAAGCCCTCTGCACCCTCCTCTCCCTTTCCCCCATTCACCCTTTACCTCCTCAAACCTTCATTCCCAAGGAGGTTGCTTCTTTTAACTAGAATGATGATGAAGAGGAGGACTCCGAAGAACTTCAGTTGAAGGCCGAAGAGGAAGCTGATGAGGCAGCGATTGCTGCATTCTTGAATGCTCCCACTCATCGTAGGAGAAGGCGAAGGCTTGGTCGATCAAGCTCTGAGTCTAGCGCTTCAGGGCTCTCTGACTCCAAGGAGGCAGATTCCTCTGACAGCTCTTCTGATGGCTCTGACTCAGCGGATAATGAAGGCGAGGAGGAAGAAGAGGATGATGATGATGAAGGAGAAAAAATGGAGTATCTGGCTCCAGATTATCCCTAAGAGGACTCTGGGATGACACAAACACCTATGCGCCAAGATCTCCTTAAGTTGCTCGCCGTTGAACCTGTTGATGTTTTTTTCTTTTTATTGTTTTTTTGTTGTTGTTGTTGTTGTTGTTTTTCTTCCCTTTTCTTTTTTTTTTTTTTTTTTTTTTAACGTTTGTTTTGTTTAGCCATCTTTTGGCTTAAGTTGTAAAGAAAACTTTATCTTTCTTATTTTTGGATATAAATTTTGTGTTCTTTTTGTTAGTTAGAAAAGAGGTGATAGGCCATAAGGGCCAAATCATGTAAATCCCTCTTTTTTGTTTTGTAGGAAAACTTTAAACACAAAAATATATAAAAGAAAGGAAATTTATTTATAATATGTTTATTGTTTCTCTTCCATGTTATATTGTATGTTTATTTTATCATGTACTTAATTCTTGCACAACACATAAGGATAAAAATGTTAGTTAATAAAATGTGAAATGCAATGAATTAAATCATACCTGTTAGTGAAGGGTTGCGCCTTTGCACTTGGACTATAAAGGCCATTTTCTTGATTTTAGTGCCATCAACTGCCATTCTCTGTAAAAATTTTAGTTTCTTCCCTATGTTGACACATGTAAATTTTGAAAAGATGTATCCCCTTTTGAATCAATCTCTTTCAGAGGGAAAATACTAACTGATGTTTTCTAGAAAATCAGTAAGTCAAATGATCCGAATTCTTATGTAAGGCCTGAAAAGAAAAGAAAAGAAAGATAATCAAAGGTGACCAGTGGGGACCCGGTCAAAGATCCTCCGATGATAAAGTCAGTATTGTTTGTGATAATTGATGTAAAATGGGAGAAAAATGTCTTAAAAAACTTTACCTATCTGCCAGTGAGTCCTTTATATAGTGCTTGCTTAAGGCAGTTCATTTGTAACTTCTCCTGTTATCGCGGATCCATGAGGTAACTTCCACAACAACTGATATGGAAGTTACAACATTTGGAGTTTCATTCTTAACTGTTTTCTGTAGAATGGTTGATGATGATTAAACATTGTATTTGTTGAGAGTAGATGCAATCCTGTTTGTCTCGTTTGTCCATCCTTAAGGACGGACGAGGCATTCTTACAATGCCTTGTCCGTCCGTCCTCAAGGCTGGACGAGACATTGTTGCAATGTCTCATTCGTCTGTCCTTCAGGACGGACAAGAATTCTTTGGGACGAGTTTGTTGAATAGTTTTTTATTGGTCTCTTTCCTTGGACGAAGTATGTGGACGAGACAGGAAGATAGCTTTTTCTCCAACACCATCAGTTGCCCCGTGTCCACATGGGTCGTTCAACGAATTGGGTGACCTGTTGACATGTCTTTAGACGTACATAACTGGTGTTAAATGTATAATATGCCATGTGTCAACATTTTATTAGCTATTAGTCTCGTTGATTCAGTTTTTCAAGGTAGGTGCCGCGTGTCATTCTCGTATTAGTTGTGTTGTTTTAAATGCCCAACCCAACACCCTATAAATAGTGGAATACCTCGCTTAACCTTCCTCATTCCAGAAATTTCCTTCCTTGACATCCAGCGTCTATAGCTTCGTCTAAGAGTCCTTCTTCGTCTGGAGTCCCCGTCCATCTAGAGCCAAGTATTCTTCTTCTCTTCGTCTTTAGGTTTTAAGTTTCTTTTATCAAAAATGTCAGTTGCTTCTTCGTTCGCTGATAGTATTGATAGAGATATAGATGAGTATTATGACGACAGTAGTGATAAGTCTAGTTCTAGTAGCATCAGTGACGTCAATGGAGGAAACACGGATGAGGACTATTCCTCTGAGGCCCCTGGGTTCCCTCTTGAAGTCCTCCAGGAACAAGTTAGAAGAGCTTCTGGCTCTCAAGCTGGGTCTCTGTCCAATATCCCCCCGTCTAATCCGACGGACGAAGAGGAGACTGTCTTTAGTTGTGCTGTAGGCGTTCATTCCAAGACGGATGAACAAAGACTTAACAATCTTAAATCTTGGTATCAAATTTCGGATGAGTTTAACGCTAGGCTGCCTGTCTGCGGAGAATGGTGTTGTAATTCTCATTTTGGAATTGGTGTCTATGAAGCTTATTTTCTAGGTGGCCTTAGGTTTCCATTGAACGCGTTTGCTAGAGAGTTGTTAGTTAGGTTAGGCTTAGGTGTTTGTCAATTCCAATGCGTGGAGACTAATTATCTCCATGTAAATTTTGTGGAGAGAAGTTTTTGGTGGGGATCGTCCTTTCACTGTGGACGAATTCCTTTATTGTTATAAACCTTTTGAAATAAGCCAATCCGAGGGTTTTTATCAGTTCACCGCCAGGGCAAATGATTGTAGGTTAATCAAATCCCTAGCTTCGTCTGATAGGAAATGGAAGACGGAGTACATCTTTATCTCTGGCTTTTGGGCAAGGAACCTTATGGACGTTGGCAGGGATCCCTTCCCTCCATATATTGGGGACTTAGGGAATCTTCGTCCTGAAGGTATGTCCCTCCCCCTTATTTACCTTTCTCTTTTTTTAATTTCTGTTGCCTGCAATTTCTAACTTTTTCTTACTGTATTGCAGCCATCAAACATCCATCTTTAAGCAAATTCCATCGTGACCGCATCCATAGGGCTCGTCTTCATCCAGACAGGAGTTTTCATTCTCTAGTCACCTTAAGAAGTCTTGCCAAGTGGGGCTTTGGTCCTGAACCATCAAACGAGGCTATTGCACACGAGGTTACTATGCGCAAAAGTAAGTTTTTTAAGTTTGAAGGTTCCTTTTTTCTTTTTCTTCTTTTTGTTTTTTTTTTTTTTTTTGAAAACTCTATGTTATACATTCCTCATCCATTTATTATCTTATTTTAGGAATGTCAACAATGAAAGGAAACAAAGGGAAGGACATTGTAGGTGAAGGAAAGCGTCCTGAGGTTCAGTCTCAGGACCGTCCTAAGGTTCAAACACAATTCGTCCAACAGCTGGGGATAAAAGGAAATCCTTACCAAAAAACATCGATCTAAAGGGGCTCCCCAGTCGTCGAGACAAAAGAGTGAAGCACAGCTCATCCAAGGGGGTTAAGCCTAAGCCTCCCCAGTCCTAGCTTCCCATTCAGATAGTTGAAATGGATTCGTCCACTCCAATTGAGCCTTCCCCGTCCAAAGCTCCTTCATCCAAGGCTCCTTCATCCAAGTTTACTGCGCCTGGCTCGTCCCAGCCTTCTAAAAAGTCTTCTACAAACATTATTGAGAATGAAGATCTAGCTTGGGAAAGATTTCAGATGGTTGTCTTGGATGAAGACATAAACGTCTGTTATGACATGGGCTTAAAGGAGTTTGAACACTCTTGCATCCATGACCGCTTTAAGGTATGTTCATATTCCTTTCTCGTCCTTGTGTATTTAACAACTTTTCTTCATTTAACCCTCCTTTGTTTTTACCTTTCTATGGGCCATGTCCAAGTTTATAGCAACGTCTAGACAGGCAACAGAACTGGACAGGACGAGGATCCAGCTGGAAACAAGGATTCAAGAAGTGAGCAATGACTGCAAAAAATGGGTTGGGGTAGCTGCCAAAGCTAAGGAAGAAGTTGCTGAGCATAAGAAGCTGATTAAGGAGCTAAGGACTGATGCATCAAAAAAGGATACTCGTATTGACCATTTACATAAGGTAAATGAAGAGCTGAGTACTCGTCTCTCCAAGGCAAAAGAGGACGCTGTGGCTGAATTCAAGTCGTCCAAAGCATATACGAACGTCCTGGATCGTAATTATGCAGCTGGTTTTGAGGACTTCAGAATGGATTCTATTGAAAACTTTCTTGAAGTTGACTTTAGCTCAATCAAATTTAACCTTGCTGCCAATACTAGTTCTCTTATTCAGACTGGCTCCGATGACGTCAACATTGAGGATGATGCTTCAACTCTACCTCCTCAGGACGCCTCCAATGCAAATGCTCCCCAAACTTAGAAACTTTTAATGTTTTTTATTTTTTGTTTGGTCCATTGTTTTTAGGACCTTTTCATGTATTGTAAGTACATTCATCTCGTCCACAGTTTTAGGACGAGTTTTTAAACAAGTTTAATTTTACAAGGGTGTTTGAACGTTGGTCGTTCACCCTCAAAACAATTGAATGAATGCTGTTATTTTTCTTTTACATATGTAAGGACGGGATTTTTTAACTTTATATACTGTGCTTGACTCGTCCATATTTCATATATAAATTTTTACTATTTTTATTGGAATTTCACCATGTGAAATGGTAATCATTAGCATTATCCATCCTTAGGCTTGGCTGATTTTCAGGTTTAATGAGGATAAGACCTCGCATTTCTCTCGTCCATAGACTGGACTGTTTTAGGTCTTTGAAACAACTGTCTAAGCATTTCCTCGTCTACAGCCGAGATGTGTATTATATTTTACTATAGTTTGCTCGCGTGGACGAGTATGCCTTGGGCTTACTATAGATTGCATAGGCTTTGCTTCGTCCGTCTCTTTGGACGAGCATGCCTTGGGAAAGTTGGCTCTGCTTTGTCCATTTCTTTGGACAAGCAGGCCTTGTGAAAGTTGGCTTTGCTTCATCCGTTTCTTTGGACAAGCAAGCCTTATGAAAGTTTAGGCGTTACATCTCCGGGTCTAGAGAATTTTCTCGCCTTTAGTTTTTAGTAATATAGAGATCAGTAATTCACACAACATTATGTACATAACATAGGATATTGTTCACAGACGAGGCACACACTTAGAGGTCCATGCCTTCTAGGAAAATAAATACAAACCAAACAATAACTTCATCCATAACTTTAATATAATAACAAAGCAACATTAAAGATACTTAAGTAAACAAACTTATGTATATAGACAAGTAGATAAACGGTTTGCAAGCTCGTCAAGGCTGGCATTTTATTGGTAGTACCTCCTCAGGTGCTCAACATTCCAAGGATGCTCCAATTTCCTCCCGTCTAGGGTCTCCAAGTAGTAGGATCCTTGTCTTTTACAATTAACAACTCTATAGGGACCTTCCCAATTAGGACCCAGTTTCCCATGAGCTGGGTTCTTGGTTGCCAAGGAAATCCTTCTTAGGACGAGATCTCCTATGTTGAAGCGCCTCGGTTTTACCATTGCGTCATGCTGCCTAGCCATGAGGTTCTTGTATTTTGCTGTCCTTTGCTCTGCATTTGTCCTTACATCATCAATTAGATCAAGGCTTAGACGAAGTTGTTCCTCATTATCCTTACCCTGATACGTCATTACTCTGTGGTTGGCCATACACCTCTGCAGGTATAACTGCTTCAATTCCGTATGCTAGCTTGAAAGAAGTTTCCCTTGTAGGGGTTCTCACTGTCGTCCGGTATGCCCACAGAACACCTGGTAACTCGTCAGGCCATACTCCCTTTGCCCCCTTAAGCCGAGTCTTGATGATTTTCAATAAGGATCGGTTTGCAACTTCGGCCTGGCCGTTTGCTTGTGGATGGGCGGGTGAGGAGTAATGATTTTGAATTCCAAAGTGTTTACAGAAGTTTTTGAAAAGTGCATTATCAAATTGTCGTCCGTTATCGGATATCAATACTATGGGCACCCCAAACCTGCACACAATGTTCTTCCATACAAAATTCTTGACATTCTGTTGTGTGATATTAGTTAAGGCTCTGCTTCCACCCATTTGGTGAAATAATCGATGCCAACCACTAGAAACTTCATTTTCCTCGTGCCCAATGGAAATGGACCTAAGATGTCTAGCCTCTATTATGCAAAAGGCCATGGAGCCGTCATTGGGGTAATGTACTCCAATGGTTGTCTGGGGACATTACTGAATCGCAGGCTTTGACATAAGCCTTAGCATCAGCTTGCATGTTTGGCCAGTAGTATCCTGCACGGACGACCTTATAGACTAGTGACCGAGCTCCTGAATGGTTACCACATGCTCCTTCATGGACTTCTCTCAATATGTAGTTTGCCTCGTCGGGAGCTAGACATCTAAGATAAGGTTGAGAAAAACCTCTTTTGTATAGCACTTCGTTTACAAGAACATATCTGGCCGATCTTACCCTCAGCTTTCTAGCTTCATCTTTCTCTCCTGGGAGCCGTCCTTCCTTTAAATATGATATAATTTGGGTCATCTAGTTTCCTCCGCTCTCCACTTGCAATATTTCTGGGATATCTATACTTGGTATGTACTGAATTTTGTCAAACTCGTCCATGGCTTCGTTCAATGAGGCTTCTTTCGCTAAGGTGTCAGCCTCCATGTTCTCTTCCCTTGGGATTTGGACAAAGTCAGCTTTTTCAAACTTTTTCATTAGGCGTATTACCCTATAAAGGTACTTTTTCATTCCGTCTTCCTTAGCCTCATACATCCCATTTACCTTACCCATGATCAATTGAGAATCTGCCAAGACGAGTATTGACCTTGCCTCTACAGACTTAGCCAACTCCAGCCCTTTGAGGAGGGCTTCATACTCAACTTCATTATTTGTCGTCTGGTACTGCAACCAAACTTTGCATTTCAACTTATCTCCTTCTGGAGATTGTAGGATTACACCTATTCCTCCTGCATACTATGTAGAAGAACCATCCACATAGATAATCCATTTCTTCTCATCCTTCACTTCACCCAATTCACTATAATTTGGGGTAAACTCTGCTATGAATTCTGCTAGAGCTTGAGCTTTTATGGTGAGTCTTGGTTGATATCTGATATCAAACTCACTGAGTTCGACAGCCCATTGGATCAATCGTCTTGCAGCCTCTAGCTTATTCATTGCTTTCCTTAAGGGATAATCTGTTATGACATTGATGACATGAGCTTGGAAGTAATGCCTTAGCTTCCTAGAAGCTGTTATCAACGCAAAGGCCAATTTCTCCATTAGTGGATATCGTCCTTTGGCTCCCCTCAACGCTTTACTTGTATAATACACAGGCCTCTGCACCTTGTCTTCTTCTCTCACCAGCGCTGAACTTACTACAAGTGGGGTGACTGCCAAATACAAGTACAATTCTTCTCCTAGGATAAACGAGCTTAGCAAGGGAGTTCTAGTGAGATACGCCTTTAAGTCTTCGAAAGCTTTCTAACACTCGTCAGTCCATTCAAAGGCTTTTTTAAGAACTTTAACAAATGGCAAACATTTGTCAGTAGCTTTAAAGACAAACCAGTTAAGGGCAGCAATTCGTCCGGTGAGGGACTGAACTTCTTTAATATTTCACGAGGGCTTCATATCTAGTATTGCTTGGATTTTGTCAGGATTTGCTTCAATCCCTCTATGGGAAACCATGAATCCAAGAAACTTCCCGAACGATACTCCGAAAGCGCATTTGTTGGGGTTCAACTTCATGTGGTACTGCCTCAATGTATCAAATGTCTCCTGCAGATCGTCTAGGTGCTTCTTTCCATCTTGGCTCTTCACTAGCATGTCATCTACATAGACTTCCACATTCCGTCCGATTTGTGGACAAAACATGTGGTTAACCAATCTCTGATATGTTGCCCCCGCGTTCTTTAAACCGAAGGGCATCACTTTATAACAGAACAAGTCTTGACTGGTGATAAAGGATATCTTCTCTTGATCTGCCTCGTCCATTTTTATTTGATTATATCTTGAGAAAGCATCCATGAAGCTAAGCAATTTGTGGCCTGCGGTAGAATCCACCAATTGATCAATGTGTGGCAACGGATAGCTGTCCTTGGGGCAAGCCTTATTTAGATCAGTAAAATCTACACACATCCTCCACTTGCCATTCGCCTTTTTGACCATTACCACATTAGCCAACCAATCTGGGTAGTACACTTCTCGTATGAACTTCACCGTCATCAACTTCTGAACTTCATCTTTAATAGCACTATCTCTTTCAGGAGCAAACACCCTTTTCTTTTGTCGCACTGGCTTGGAGGAAGGACATATGTTTAAACAGTGTGTGATGACACTAGGATCTATACTCGGCATATCTTCATGGCTCCAAGCAAATACATCAGTGTTTTTCTTCAAAAATTGAACGAGGTCCTTTTTAATCTTTTCTTCAAGATCTACCCCAATCTTGGTACACCTCTCAGGGTTGTTCTCTTCTAAGGAAACATCTTTTAACACTCTAATGGGTTCTGCCACAACTCTCTTTTCTTCAATATTCATGGTCTGAACTTGCTCGTCTATGGCCAACATGGCCAGGTAACATTCTCTTGCTGCTAGCTGGTCTCCTTGCACTTGTCCTACCCCATGCTCTGTTGGAAACTTGACCGACAAGTGGTAGGTAGATGTGACTGCTTTCCACTTATTTAAAGCCGGTCTCCCAATTATAGCATTATAAGAGGACGAGCAATTTACCACCAGAAAATTCACATCTGTGGTTAACTATTGTGGATATGTCCCCACCACTACGGGTAATGTAATAGTGCCTACAGGCTGTACTTTCATTCCTCTGAAACCTACCAAAGGCGACTGCATTGGACGAAGTTAGTCTCGTCCAACCCTCATTTGTTGGAAAGCTGGATAATATAGAATGTTTGCCGAGCTTCCATTATCTATCAACACCCTCCTAGTTCTGTAGTCAGCAATGAGCACGGTAATAACAATAGCATCATCGTGAGGATGGTGAATTCTGTCAGCATCCCCGTCCGTGAAAGTGATCGCCTGCTCGTCCGTGGGCTTTTCCCTTGGTGATCGTCCAAAGAGTTGGACGCTTTGCACTACCTTCAGGTATGCCTTCCTTGACTTGGACGATTGGCCTGTTGAACTTCCGCCAATGATAACTTTTATTTCTCCGAGCAGTGGTCGCGATGATTCCTCTATCTTCCCTTTCAATCTCTCGTCCTTGTGGTCTCGTCCAAGGAAATTTCTCAACTTCCCTTGCCTTATAAGATTCTCAATCTGCTGCTTTAAATCAAAGCACTCGTCCGTGTCATGTCCATGGTCTTTATGGAAGCGACAATACTTATTCCTATTACGCTTTTTGGGATCTCCCTTTATCTTTTTCAGCCACTTCAAGGAAGGCTCGTTCTTGATTTGCATAAGGACTTGTTCAAGTGGCATGTTTAACGGAGTATATTGCTGGTTGCGTGCTGATGAACCTGTCTTCTTGTCCCAGTCTTTTTTGTTATCTGTCCGTCCCTTCTTTGGACGAGGACCTTGTTCTGGGTGGCGATTTGTCTCCATTTTCTCTGTCCTCTTTCTTTTCTTAGCTATAATCGCATCTTCCGCATTCATGAAGTTTTAAGCTGAATGGACGAGTTCAGCCATGGTTTATGGCTCTTGCTCATAGAGTTTGTGGATGAACAAATCCGAATAAACTCCGTTGTGGAAAGCTGCCAACATTAATTTGTCGTCCATCTCGTCCACTGTCAAGGCTTCCCTATTGAAACGAGTGATAAACGACCGCAAACTCTCATTTTCCCCCTGTTCAATCGTTAACAGACTGGAAGTAGAACGTTTGTGTCTTTGGCCCCCTATGAAGTTATTGACAAACAACTTGCTTAATTCTTCGAAAGAACTTACTGAGTTTGGGGGTAATTTGCTAAACCACACTCTGGCTGGACCCTTGAGAGTGGTAGGAAAGGCCCTACACATTATTTCATCTAGAACTCCTTGGAGATGCATAGTGGTCTTGAAGGTGGCAATGTGGTCAAAAGGATCTCGATTCCCATCATATGAATCTAAAGAAGGCATTTTAAACTTTGGTGGTAGGGGATGGCCATTGATGGAAGCCGTAAAAGGAGAATCAGTTCTATGAACCAAATCCTCTACTGGGTTTGCCCTCCTCATATTCCCCTTCATTTCGTCCATGGCTTTCTTCATCTGATCCATCTCCTTTTCCAAATGAGGTACCTTTCGCGAGGTGGTACCCCTTGATTGACTTCCATGTTGAACATTCTTCCTATCCTCTTGACTCCGAGTTTGTCCTTCTTCTTCATGCTCTCCATGTGTTTGCCTTCTCAGATTAAACTCCCTCCGTAGTTCTTGGTTCTAGGTAGTTAACTCCGCCATCGTAGCCACCATAGAGTGCATATGTTGGACAAAGGATGTCTGCATAACCGGTGCAGATTGGTGATCGCGATGAGGGTTACTTGATGCATCCCTGCTTTCTTCGTGAACAGGGTTGGTAGCCATCGATCTAGTCCGAAACATCAACCTTTTATCTTGGAAAAACAAATTGTAAAACAATTATAATAATTTCCCACAAACGGCGCCAACTGATGTTCCCTAAAAAATCAGTAAGTCAAATGATCCGGATTCTGATGTAGGACCTAAAAAGAAAAGAAAGATAATCAAAGGTGACTAGTGGGGACCCAGTCAAAGATCCTCCGATGATAAAGTGAGTATTGTTTGTGATAATTGATGTAAAATGGGAGAAAAATGTCTTAAAAAACTTTACCTATCCGCCAATGAGTCCTTTATATAGTGCTTGCTTAAGGCAGTTACTTTGTAGCTTCTCCTGTTATCGCAGATCCATGAGGTAACTTCCACAACAACTGATATGAAAGTTACAACATTTGGAGTTTCATCCTTAACCGTTTTCTGTAGAACGGTTGATGATGATTAAAAATTGTATTTGTTGAGAGTAGATGCAATCCTGTTTGTCTCGTTCGTCCATCCTTAAGGACGGATGAGGCACTCTTACAATGCCTTGTCCGTCCGTCCTCAAGGCTGGACGAGACATTGTTGCAATGTCTCGTTCGTCTGTCCTTCAGGACGGACGAGACTTCTTTGGGACGAGTTCGTTGAATAGTTTTTTATTGGTCTCTTTCCTTGGACGAAGTATGTGGACGAGACAGGAAGATAGCTTTTTCTCCAACACCATCACTAACTTCTCAAAGTATAAAGGAAAAAAAAATGTTTCCTTATTTTTCTCCTTTTTTCATTTATCTTCTTCTTTTCCTTCTTCAACCCGAAACCCAGAATTCTTCTCCCGGATCAAATCGTGGTGTAAAACATGGTCTACGATCCAATTCGCTAAATTTGTAGAACCTTCTGCTTCAAAAGGTAACAAACCCCTTTTAGGAGGAGACGAAAATCCTTCCATAGAAGAACAGTGGATCATCCCTCCATTATTTAAAGATTACCTATTTGATAAAAGTCTCAATTAAGACTCAACTTCTTATTCTAAAGATCCTCCCTACACAGCATGTGGGGAACCCAATGATCTTTTGACAATGGATCTGGAATTGAAACACACTCTAAGGCTCAACACTTGCAAGGGAGATTTTGCCCCTACCATAGATGTAGTTTTCAAATCTCACACTTCTTTTTCCAAAGGTTGGAGAAGCTGGTGTCGAAGAGTGTTGGCTCATCCTCCTTTCATGGAGATCCTACAAAGAGTAAAGCTCGTGGAGACCATTCTTGTATTCTCCAATTTAGAGATTAGCAAGCACAATGAGAGTTTACTTTCTCTTCTGTACCGTTGGAACTCCATTACTCACACATTCTTCACAGGGTGTCAAGAAATCTCTTTATCTCTAGAGGATGTTTAGGAGATATTGAGACTTTCCCTGTCCGAAAATGGTGAAGTAGTCAACATTTCTTTATCCCCTGATGAGTCTAAAGCTGTGAAGTTTCTTGAGGATGCAATGAAGAAAACTTTGAAGAACCCAATGCTGAAAGTGGCAAAGAAAGGGAAAGCCTCAAGTGGTGAAATACCAGAAGATTCCAATGTTGGCAGAGAGAAAGGTTCCAAAGCCAACTTCTGGGGATGCATCAGATATTTTTGGAGAGAATATGCTGATGGTGTGGGTGAGGAATCCAATGGAGACTCCTTGAAGGAAGGCACTGACTTTGTTGTTGGAGAAGGTAACTCTAGTTCTTATGATCTTGAAGCCTTTACTGCCTTTCTACTTTCTCACCATCTATTTGAGGAATATCTTAATGAAAAGATTCTAAGTAGACATTTCTTTTTAGCCATTAAATTAGCTGGAGGACAATCTTTCCCCCTTGCCCCATATTTTCTAGAAACTTTATATTCTCACTTAGATCATTTTACCCTTGACTTGCAACGCTTCTAAGGTAGATTTCAAATTGAAACTTTCGTACCCGTTGGTTTTTTACAAAAATGGTTGTGGGAACACTTTAGGAATTATGCTCCTGTCCCTAAAGCGTTAAATTAGCTAGAGGACAATCTTTCCCCCTTGCCTTATGTTTTCTAGGAACTTTATATTCTCACTTAGATCATTTTACCCTTGACTTGCAACACTTCTAGAGTAGATTTCAAATTGAAACGTTCGTACCCGTTGGTTTTTTACAAATATGGTTGTGGGAACACTTTAGGAATTATGCTCTTGTCCCTATAGCATTAAGCTCCCATAAAACCAGTCTGCCATTACTCTAAGATCTGCCACGCTCTTGGCGTTGGAACAAAATGGCAGTATCTTCAAACAGTTTTCTTAGCAAAATGTTAGATGACCCTATTCATTAGACAATTAGACCTTACTCTGCTTTGGAGAGTGAACTTCCTTCACAGTTCACTTCCCTAGAAAACATCTCTGTTTCCCGTTACAGAGATACTCCCTGGTCTGAAGAAGAACATTCTTTTGTTGCTTGTGCTTTTTCCACTTATCTTCAGGCACGCTTTCAAGAGGAGTATGAAACTCAAACCTACAACGCCCATAGGTTTGCCTGCCAATTTGGTTTTGACCAAGGCATACTAGGACATCTCTCTACTTTAGTTTTACCTATTGTAGTGGCCTCTTTGGCTTTTAAGAAGGAAAATCTCATCAAGATTTTGGTATCAAGCCCTCAAATCCTTTTTACTTCCCTCACCAAAAATGGATTGCCTTCGCCCAGGTTTAAGTCGTGGTGGTCTGATATTAGAGAACATGTTAGGAATTTTGGGGAGAATGGTGCCCAACGAGTGGATATCCCACCTATCTTTCAGGGAGATTTGACTTTGAAACCTCTTCCAAAAGCCAAACCTTCAAGCACTAAAAGAAAGAAGAATGCAAAACCCCTTCAATCAAGAAGCCCAAGGTACACTATTTTCTCTATAATGACTATTTCTTGTAATCTATTCTTTTATCCCTAGACTCAAGTAACTTTTCTCCTTGTCTCTATTTCTAACAACTGACAAGTTACAAGCTCTGTTCCTTAAGCTCAACCCAAAGTAGGAGTCACTTCTTCAACCCCAGAGGTTTCTGTACAAGAAATTACTTCTAACGAAGAAACTAAGTCTAACACGGGGGGATTCAAATCAAGTGTATGCCAAAAATCCCCAAGAGAAAGAAGATTTAACAAAATCTACTTCCAAGGAACAAGAGGGTGAAAGCACCTTAACAGAGTTTGATCCATTGCTTTCATTGGTTTCTCCCAATTTGAGAGCAACTTGCTCTCTATTGCTCTCTAAACATCCTGAAACCATGAGGGATACCAGCAAGTGGACCTTATCGCTTAGGGGTTTTCTCTTACAACAAATTGGGTCTATCATATTCCAACTGCAGTCAAAGGATAAAGAGGATTGTCTAGCCCTCCCCCTTGACAATTTTCTTTCCACACTGAGTGAGGCTAAGAGCCTAAGTTTCAATGTCGGCTAGTTAAAGAGCCATGTCATTGCATTGAGGGACTTAAAAAAGACAGGACCCTCTGTTCATACTTCCTTGTCCTCACTTCGTGAGTTAAGAGCTAAGGAAAACTCGTGTATCAACAAAGTAAAGGAAGCAGAATTAGCCTTACAGGTGCATGCCACTTCAATCACTCAGCTCCTGGAATCAATCAAAAGACTTCAGGTGGACTTATCATCCCAGCAAGAAGCAAGTTTGGCCCTTTAAACTCAACTAGAAGGCATCACCGTAGAACGTAACTATTTGAGGAAAGAAACTGAGAAGTTGGAAAGCGACCTAGAAGCTCTAAGTGATCTAGACTTCTCTCTTGAAAATTTTAGTTTTCTCACAAACATTATCTAATTTTCAAGTTGTCATTTTTTTTTTTTTTTTTTTTTTTGATCTTGAAAGGCCATAGGGTTGTATTAGAACTTTACTATGCCCTATTTTGTCAGACTATTTAGACTTTGCATGCATATTATAAACAACATCATATGAAATAACTGCATATAAGTCTTTGTTTATAATGGTATGAGTTTTGCAAAATACAAAATCATTTTGACATGATGGCCACCAAAAAAAAAAAAAAAGTTTTTACAAGGTTAAGCATAATATTTCTTAAGGTGAGCCTGCTAATGAGGCTATATGCCTTTATACCTGCTTAATCCTTTAGCCAATAATGTCCTATTGCATGTGCTTCCTCTACTATGTATGGTCCCATTTTGGAGAAAACTTATGCTTAGCAGCTTCAACAACTCCTCATACATGCTGGGCAGCTTTCCAAACAAGTTCTCCCACTTGAAACTTTCTTTCTTTAACTTGGCCTTCATGCCTAGCCTTCATGTTAGCCTAGTAAAGGTGGTTATGAGAGACAGCATTATCACGCATTTTCTCCATAATTTCCAAAGTGTCTTCTTTGGGTATTCTTGCAATCTCTACCAGCTTCACCACTGGCCTTACTAGATCTATTGGGATGACAGCCTCTGTGCCATAGACTAGAGAAAAGGGTGAAGCTCTTGTAACTTGTGATTTGGCTGTTCTATGAGCCCACAGAGTTGTAGGAAGCTCCTCCTTCTACTCCTTTCCATTCTTCTTAGTCATTTTTCCCAATTTCTTCAATAATCTTTTGTTAGAGGCCTAAGCTTGGCCATTTCCCTTGGGATAATAAGGTGTCGATGTCGGGTGAGAAATGGAGTACCATTATATTAAACGGCACACATTCTTTTTCAAGAATGGTGTGCCGTTGTCAGAAATAATTTTGTTGGGCACCCCAAAATGACATATTATATTCTCCCTCAAGAGATTAACCACTGAGCTACCTATTGCCTTCTTCATAGCCACAGCTTCTACCCACTTGGTAAATAGCTCAATGGCTACTAGTATTCATGTACATCCTTCAGAGGGGGGATTTATAGGTCTTGTAAAATCCAGCCCCCAATTGTAGAATGGATATAGAGCCACTGTTGGATGAAGACTTTGATGGCTGGTGTGTATCTTATCTCCCTGCTTTTGGCATTCTTAACACTTCTTTGCAAAGTTTTAAGCATCCTTTTGCATTGTGGGCCAATAATATCCCTGGTGCAAAGCCATTTGCTATAACTTCTTCCCACTAGGGTGTCCTACTAGTTCTCCCTCATGCAGGTCTGAAAGAACGCCATTGACTTCCTAAGTAGGAATGCACACCATCCAATTTCCCTTGGAAACTTCTCTTGAACAATTTTCCATCTACCACTCTAAATCTAGTCACATATCTTTTCAACTTTTCTCTTTGTATGTGATCAGCAGGCAATATACCTTGCAAGAGTTATCTCAAATATGGTTCCTGCCAATCTTCTTCCAGCAACTCGCCATTAAGCACTTCTACTTGATCTGGAGGAATAATAGAACAAGTCTTGCAATTTCATTGTTCTTCCTTAGCATCATTGGCCATTTCTGGCCAGAAGACCCCCAATCTTTGCAATCTTCTATAGAGGTTGACATCAAGATTTACACCACAAACATCATAGTGCAATCTGTGTAACATGGTCAGTCCTTCTTACCTTGAGACACACTTCATCAGCAAACCTTTTACTCCCCTGAGAAACAAATCTCTATTGATCTTGAGGAAGTCTTTCATATTTGCTGGTAATTCTGGCCCAACATACTTCCTTTGAGTCATTGCTTTTAACAAGGGTTCACGCCAATCTTAAGGGAAACATAACTCATCCTGAACTAAACTAGGTTGCTTCTCAACTCGGAGTGTTATCTTTTCTTTCTTCAATACAAACTCAGTAGCTAAAGTAGCTAGTAAGTCAGCAAGCTTATTTTCACCTCTGTTGACCACCTTGTACTCTATGAAAGTAAAGTGTTCCATAATCCTTTGCACTGCAGCTCCGTAAGCAGCCAAGCTAGGATTCTTTACCCCGTAAGTTCCCTCAACCTGTTTTATTGCCAATTCAAAGTAACCAAACACCTTCAACCTTTTTATGCCCAATCTTCTAGCAGCCTTCAGCCCTACCAACTTCATATTCTACTTCATTGTTAGAGTAAGGGAAGTGTAGTTTATAGGCAAACATATGCTCCTCTCCTGGTGACCTTAAGACTACTCCTATCCCTCCCCCTTGAAACGTAGATAACCCATCGAAATACATTGACCATTCCTGCTCCTCTATTACCATAACTTCCTGTAGGGGAGGTGAAAAATCACTTGTTTCAGGAAATTTAGCCAGCAAATCAGATACTGTCTAGCCTTTGATGGCAATTGGCCGTATGCATTCGATATCAAGACACAATGTCAGGATGGCCCTTGCACCATTCTTCTTTGCAATCTTCTATAGAGGCTGACATCGAGATTTACACCACAAACATCATAGTGCAATCTGTGTAACATGGTCAGTCCTTCTTGCCTTGAGACACATTTCATCAGCAAACCTTTTACTCTCCTGAGAAACAAATCTCTATTGATCCTGAGGAAGTCTTTCATATTTGCTGGTAATTCTGGCCCAACATACTTCCTTTGAGTCATTGCTTTTAACAAGGGTTCACCCCAATCTTGAGGGAAACATAACTCATCTTGAACTAAACCAGGTTGCTTCTCAACTCGGAGTGTCATCTTTTCTTTCTTCAATACAGACTCAGTGGCTAAAGTAGCTAATAAGTCAGCAAGCTTATTTTCACCTCTATTGACCACCTTGTACTCTATGAAAGTAAAGTGTTCCATAATCCTTTGCACTGCAGCTCCGTAAGCAGCCAAGCTAGGATTCTTTACTCCGTAAGTTCCCTCAACCTATTTTATTGCCAATTCAAAGTAACCAAACACCTTCAACCTTTTTATGCCCAATCTTCTAGCAGCCTTCAGCCCTACCAACTTCATATTCTGCTTCATTGTTAGAGTAAGGGAAGTGCAGTTTATAGGCAAACATATGCTCCTCCCCTGGTGACCTTAAAACTACTCCTATCCCCCCCCTCCCTTGAAACGTAGATGACCCATCGAAATACATTGACCATTTCTGCTCCTCTGTTACCATAACTTCCTATAGGGGGGTGAAAAATCACTTGTTTTGGGAAATTTAGCCAGCAAATCAGATACTGTCTGGCCTTTGATGGCAGTTGGCCATATGCATTCGATATCAAGACATGATGTCAGGATGGCCCATTGCACCATTCTTCTTGATAACTGAGGACGTGTCAAGAGATACTTCACGGGATTACTCTTAGTCACCAGTTGCACACGATGCCTTAGAAAGTAGTGATTGAACTTTGTCACAGCAAAAGCTACATACTTTCTCAGCAGTTGAGTATCTTAACTCTGGTCCCTTCATAAGCCTGCTAATATAGTACACTGGTTTCTCTACCCTTTCCTGCTCCTGAGCTAACAATGCTCCCAAGGATTGCTCTGTATTAGCTATGTACAATAGCAAGGGTTTCCCAAGTATAGGGGCCACCATGGTATGACGATCCACCAATATCATCTGAATCTTCTCAGCTAGGACTGGAATGAATCTCCTTAAATAAGAAACCTTTCCCACAAAGCTTCTCAACTCCTTTAAAGTTGTAGGAGGACTGAGAGTAGTTATTGCTTCAGCCTTTGTGGGGTCTAAATCAATCCCCTTATGATGAACAAGAAATCCTAAGAACTTCCCTGAAGATACCCCAAAGACCCACTTGGAGGGATTCATCCTCAAGTTGTGTTCCCTGGATCTTTCAAAAACATGTCTTAGATGCATCAAGTGTTCAACATGATTCTTTGCTTTCACCACAAGATCATCAACGTAATCCTCCACTTGCTTATGAAGCATATCACCAAAGATCAAAGTCATAGTTCTTTGGTATGTTGCACCTATATTCTTCAATCTAAAAGGCATCACCCTACAGAAATAATTTCCAAAAGGTGTCCTAAAAGCAGTTTTCAGAGCATCTACTAGGTCTATAAGAATCTAATTATACCCACTATAACCATCCATAACAGAGAAACGCTCGTGACTAGCCGCTGCATCTACCAGGATATCAACATTAGGAAGTGGGAACTCATCCTTTTGACAGGCTTTATTGAGATCCCGAAAATCCACACAGATCCTTATCTAGCAATTTTTCTTCTTTACTAGAACTATGTTAGCTAACCAACTCGAGCACTTATTCTCTTCAATGAATCCTGCCTTCGAAAGTTTCGGCACCTCAAGCTTTATCTTTTCTACCACATCCAAACGATATTTCCTTGGTGGCTACGTCACAGGTTTGGCATTAGGATCCAATTTAACTTGTGCGCTACCAAATTTGGACTCAAACCTGGTATTTCTTGATAACCTCAAGTAAAAACATCCTTATATTCTTTCAGCAAAGCTACCAATTTTCCTTTCTCTTTTTCTGACAAATTCTTGCTGATCTTCACTGTTTTTTTACCTTCTTCTTCATAACCCAAATTGACCTCAACAAGTTTTACCTGGACATTCTTAACGACATCATTCATGCACTCATGGGCTTCTTTCACGAATTCCTCAACTACATGAATTTCTTTTGGTTGTTGTATTGGATTAAGGGAATTAAGCTCGCCATCCTCCTCATCCCTTTTCATTAACCGTCAGAACTCATATATCACCCTGCCATTAGGCTCAGTAACTCTTCTTATCTTGGAAGACCTTTCAGGTTCTACTACTTTACCATCATCTTCTTCTTCTGCTTGCAAAGCAATAGGATTGAAAGGAATAATTCTATTGTCACCTTCAGGTTCATACTCTTGATATAAAGTAGCCTCAACAAAATGAAGTTCTGCTTTATCAAAAGGCATCTTGGTGGCCTCAATGACTACCTGTTTATTCCTCCAAATGGCCTTCACACATTGGTGATATGTGGAAGCCATTTCTTTATACACCTTTAGCCATGGACGACCTAAGATGATATGATAAGATGTATTACCTTCCATCACATGCATGAGAGTAGGTGCCCGAATTGGCCCAAACCTAAGGTCCAAAGACAAATGCCCAAGAGTATTCTGTTGCAAGGCACCTATTCCTACCACTTGCATTGGCTCAGGAATAATTCTTTCCTTTGGAATCCCCAAGGCATCAAAAGTTGGGAGAGGTAGAATATTAGTGGATGCACCAGTGTCTACCAATGCCCTTTTGATTTGAAATGCTCCCAAGAAGGCAGTAACATATAAAGGTCTATCGTCATCAACAACTTGATTGACTAGATCTTTATTAGAAAAGGTGATTGAATCCTTTGCTTCCTAGTATGCTCTTGCATTAAGTTTCCTTCAACAACAGCCACTTCATAATTCCTCTCCATCACCCTGGTCAAGGCTTGGGCTGTTTCTTTTCTAGCCATCAGTCTAAGACCTATTCCTTCAAGAAAGGAATGTATTTTATCCTCCTGCTGAATTATCATCACCATTTCTTCATCTACCAATGGTGGCGGTGCTGAGCTACTGCTAGCCATGTTCTCCGCTTCTTCTTCCATAGGATCCTTACGACCTATGAAGAAAGTCATTGCTACCTCTGGTCTACGCATCCTTGGATCAACTCTCTTCCCAGCTTTGATAACCAAATCTCCCATAGCTAACCTATCATGGAAAATATTCCTCAAAGCATAGCAATCCATAGTATGGTGGTCACATCACCTGTGGTACCTACAATAAAGTGGATTTCGTTTTCCCTCTTCTATAGGTTCGTGCTTACATTTAGGCAACGTCACCACACCATCCTTCAGCCAAGCTTCTAGGACGTTATACAACTCTTCAGTGGACACAGTAAAAGGAGGGGGAATACCACCTTTGTCCCTCTTCTTTCCTTTGGTCACCTTCTTAGGTTCTTCTGTTAGAGCAACCTCCACCTTCTTGTTTTCTCTTTGTTAGGACATATGCGGATATTGTTAGAGACATATGTTATATAAATTGGCTAATCTTTTGACAAAACGCACTTTACTTGTAATTTAGTAGATCTAGAATGGGTTTATTACTTCAAGGAACAAGAGTTTAAGTTTAGTATTGAAGCCATGCAAATTTGTTCAAGAAACAAATGAAGAAGTGTTGTTCATTAAGCTCGACAGATAGCTCAACAAATCCATATCCATCGAGGTTTAATGCTAATGCTCAACAACAGCTCGTCAAAAGCTGTATCTGTGGAGAATTACGAAATTCAGATTTTCAAATCTGATTTCACGCATATCCATGTTATTTGTGAAGGGTTTTTTTTTTTCTCACAACCCTAGACATAAACCACGATTTGAGCAAGAACACAACATTCTTGCTCGGCTCAGCTTGTATTATGTATGGGAAAGAGATTAGTTTACAATGAAGTTGTCTTTCTCTCCTACCAACTCTCTACTTTCATCTCAAAATATCTGGTTGGGTTCTTGCCCTAATAGCACAGCTACATGTTCCTTTTATACTATAAAGAACATGGTTGATTACAAGGACAAGTGTCAAGTCATCATATTCTCTCTTTTGGATCTTTTCACAGCTATGATATAATCTGCTAACTAAGGGATAAGAATTGCACCAACATGGCACTGGAACCCGTAGGTAGGTAGCTTTGCCACTGCTTGGGAGACAAGTCTTGGACATTGAGAGGGACATCAGGAGTATTGTGATTGGTATACGTGTTCCTAAGGTGACTCATGGTGCACTCAGCCAATAAAACCAAATTTATTCAATGATATTGTTGTTGGAAAATCTGGTTTTGTATCTCATAGAAAACACACAGTAGAAGCAACAAACACAGATCTACTTCATTCATGAAAGATAACATGTAACCTTGAATTATAGAATAAAGAATAGAAAGCATACCTTGGTGCGGTGAAATTCAAAACCAAGACTTGAGAATTACTTCGAAAAACTTTTAACTTTCACTCCAATTCCACTTGATGCCCAAGAAGTGCGGTCGCTCAATCAGTTTCCAAGAAAAGTGTCCAACACTCACACACATCACGGCATTCCTTATGTGATCCAAATGAAAACCACACTTGACAGACTTATCAAATTTTGTATATTTCTCTCCTTATATACAACTGATTGTCTAATTGGACTAGCCTTTTGGGCCATTCCAATTGGGCTCTAATGTGTGGCTTGGAGTGGGACCAAAAGGGACCAATAAGACACTAGCTCCAATGGGCCTTGGGCTTTTCTGTCAACTCTTGACAAGTCTAAAATTACCATTAACTATATTTAATACCATTGTATAAATATAGTTGTGCTCTAGGCCTTATCTATAAATTATATCCCAAGACTTTATTATACATGTAACCCCTTCATTAAAATATTTGTAGTAATACAAAATCATAAATATAGACTGCCACTTTGAAGATTACTACATCTTAATCCTTGAGTACCCGATTTAATCCTTTATGTTAGTCATAATATATTTATGAAATTCAACTCCACAAATATATACTTTAGTAACTCCTTACTAAAGTGGTTGGGTCCAATACTCTGAATAACCAAACTCATTAAACTTATTTCAAAGGAATATTTTATATCTCCGTTAAGAGATTATGAATTCCATCTTGAGAATATGTGTTCCATCAACACTAAATGCGGCTGCCCAACATACTAAGGTTTTAACCGTAACTTATAGATCTCACTCCTGATATATCAAAAAAACCTACATCTCATGATCATGTCCATTATTCTCTCAGAATTTAGAGTTGATGTAAATAGAAGTCGAGAGATTTATTATTCATTTAACAGTCATTAAGAGAATAATAAATCTCACAGCAGTCTAGTTCAATATGTCTTAACTCTTAAAACATATCAACATATCAACTAGAAGTCTCCACTTCCATGATCAAGACAAATCATCTTAGTTGATATGTTATAGTCTTCACAGATGAAATGCCCAATTCCATCAACGACTACGAACTAAAATTCTGAGTTTACAAAGAACTTGTGATTTATATCTTTTATGACTTTTCACATAAATCACATACTATGCATCTCATGGACTAAGATAATGTCCCATTAGTTCAATTATAAATAGTCTCATATAATTAAACAATTTAATTATTTATGACATACCAATAAATTGGATTTTGGGGCATAAACCCCAACAATTGTCATTTCATTTCTTAACTTAGGTTCAATTCTTTCTCCTAAAGTTTCATAGTGTGACTCTTAAGTTTAATTTCACAATAATTAATAATATCAATTAATTAAATATATTAGTTGTTTTTTTTTATGTAATAAATTTTAGTTGCTAATTGGATTACTTTGGTTAAAAATGGAAAAATAAATCATTTTTATTATGTTCTCTTTTGTCATTGCTCACATCTAAAACTTTATTTTATTAATTTGGTTACCAAATGGGGATAACAATTGCAAAATACTTTATTGCTATTATAGTTTACCAAATGCTCTAGAACTAAAGTTCTTTATAGTTAAAACTTAAAACTCTTTATTTCAAAAACAGCTAAAACTATACTTCCTACAACAATACTCAATAGGGCCTTAAACCCTTCAACTAAATCTCTACTATCTAGTGGGTTCCAGTTAGCTCAACTGGTAAAGTTTCTGATGGTTGTATAAGAGATCTGGGGTTTAATCCCTGCCTACACCAAAAACTGGTTGGTATCTTGGTTTGATAATAAAGAGCAATTATCAAGAACGGACGCCATAGGTTGAAACTCTCTCCAAAAAAAAATCTCTACTATCTATAGTAATACCAAATAGATCCTTTGTGATTCTCGAAGAAAAAATAGATCTTTTCTTTTAGAAAAAAAAAACTTTGAATTTACCATTCATAGTTTATAAATCTAAAGTTTTAAAACGCAATCTACATATATATTAATAAGCAAAACTTAGAAAAAGTTCAATTAGAATTTGGGATTAGAATCCATTTTTGCGTCATGTATCTAAATTTATGTGGAGACCATACTATAATTATCCACTTAAGTTTGTGTCATATGTTCACATAAGTTTTTTAATCTTTGTACCAAATGAGTTAATGAGTATAAAATACTAAGAATCTAATATTAATGAATTATAAAATTTAAAAAAAAAAAAAATCAATCAATCACATATACTCAACAAAGATCACCACATAACAAAGATCTCCACATGTTCTATCTTATTAAAAATTAGAAAAAAAATTATCGTAAGTAGTATTAAATTTAGGTTAGAATTTTAATATGTGACTAATTACGTTTACATTTAAAAAATAATAATTTGACTAATTATTTATATTTTTATGAAAAAAATTGTGTTTATTTTTAAATGTATCCATACGTATGCATGTCTTACATGCTATTTTTTAAAATAATTTCACTAATTATTTATATTTTTATAATAAAAATTATGTTTAATTATTAATACATTCATGTCTTTCAATGGGTTACATGCTAGTTCACTATAATTTGTCAAACACTTAAAGCTCTAAAAAGTATTTTTTTTGTTTAAGTTTTATATCACAAAAGCTCTACTACTAAAGTTCAACAACTTAAAATTCTACATCCTACAATAATTCCAATCAGGAACTTTGTTATATATTTTTATTCACAGAGAGCTTAAAAAAAAAAAAAAAAAAAAAAAAAAAAAAAAAAAAAAAAAAAAAAAAAAAAAAAAAGGTATTAGCATTCGACAATTTACCATTATTAAATTTTTTGAAACTATTACACTCGTCTGATACTTTGATAACCAAAATGTGAGAAATGACAAAAAAAGATAATATAAAGTGTTACAATTTTTTTTTAAAAAATTATTATTATTAAATTTAAATAATTAAATTGATGGTAATGTTTATTATTGTTGTTGTTGTTTTATGGGCATGGGATTTCTTTTTGATAGGGGTATTTTTTACCAAGAAAATTTTCTAACTCTTCTTTACCCGTTGAGACAAATAGCTCCTTCGATCTCCTTGAGACCCATCGGGACAAACAGCTCCTTCAGTCTCGTTGAGACCTGTCAGTCACACAATTTCGCACGTACCTCCATCGTCAAGACTGAGAGCACCCAATGGGTTAATTTGCCTACCGACTGGTGCGTGCACTTAGTCCCATAGCCTTTTGCGTGTTCTCCACTCATGTCACCCTATATGGAAAAAACTTACACATCACATCTAAAAACCCTACTATATATCCGTATCCTCCTAGTATGGGAAGTAAAGTCCTAAGACCTCAGGGATTTAACTCCATATCTTCTTTACAAGGAAAGATCCTACATTCAAGGGATCTTGGTCAGCTCTATACCACTATATAAGCACCAAGTTTCCTATTCCTTAAGGTATGTGAAATTTCTAGCTTAGACACTTTCGAGTTATTGGAAATTCTTCTATCATTGACTTAACCTTTAGAGGGCCTTTGGACGGCACCCCATCGATGCTCTCTATAGGTTTCTAATTCCTTTATTCTTCAAGTACCCTATTTGGCGCACATGTAGATAATTGACTCACTAACAATTTTGTGTATCATCACTTTTAATAAAAAGTTATATGACATTACCAATATTTCACTATTTTTGTTGGGTTTAGGTATGACCTCAACTGAATTAAGCAATTACCTAAGTTAAATAATTAAATTCAATTTATGCAAAGGTTTTTTTTTTTTTTTTTTTTTTTTGAAACCAGAACCAAATGAATATCATTAATGAATAATACTAGAATCCAAATACAGAGCATCAACTACAAAGGTTCAATTCAATTAATTAATGCACAACTACATTGTCAATGTAGAGTTTAATGCTGGGAAAAATAAATTTCAAGACACAGAAGATATGGTGACTATAAGGAAAACTCTAACGGGAAAAACCTCAATGGGTGATATCTAAAAATCATCATTGCTTTGAAAGTGCAACTCCAACTCAATTAGACTACTCTTCACGTGAGCGGTGAATCTATTTGGTTCACAAATATCCAATTTGTGATTCACTTCATACAATCATAGTTTGATTGATGAAGGTTGAAGGTGCAACAATTTTTAAATGACCAACACTGGACTTTGTAGCTCTGAAAACTTAGCTTGGTGCAAAACCCTAGGCGAACAAGATCACAACAGTTCTTTAGTATAATGTGCTCCTGGATCATGGAATCTCTCACTATGAGGTCACACTTGAGTTCTCTCAGATCTCTAATGATGACAGCTCTAAAATGTACTATTTAAATAATCCAAAAACCCTAGTGTACAAATATCAAGATTGCCATGTCATCAAAAATGAAACTAAAGAATTCAGGATTCTCAATCAATCGGCTTGTGTTGAGTTGGTGTCGAGACAGCAAATTTGGCACTGTTTTAAGCAAAACTTTGAGCAGCTTTCTTGTATCTTCAAGTGAACTTCTTAGACAATTTATTGACACTAAAAACTAAAACTCAATTACGTTATAAAAAAGTGTCTTGACTTAATTTACCAACACAAATGCTGAATGAATAGAAGCCTGAGGGCAAAAGCTTCAAAACTTTAGCTTTCCATAACTATTTTGTGAGATATATTTAACAACTAAAGTTTTCCATAGCTTTCCATAACTAAAGCTCTCTATTACTATTTTGTGAGATATATTTAACAACTACTTTTTTTTGGTAAAAAAGAAATGATTCGGGGGGTGTCCAGTGTGTATTTCCTACTTGGGCGTAACCATACCCTAACCGCTCTTAGGCAGGACCCCATACTCCCGATCAGTTAAGTTAAGTCAACTGTTTAGGATAGAGATGGGATAGAAAAAGCATCAACACACAGTTAGTTGCTAAGACTCGAACCGAAGTCCTGAAATTTGTTGGCTCAGTTTCTTACCAACTAGGCTACCTGAATTAAATATGTGCATGGATTGGGTTGGGTCGAATTGAGAGGATTTTTTGACCTTACCCACCATTTAGGTTAAAAAAAATCTAACCCAACCCACATGAATCGGGTTGGGTTGGGTTGAACCCATGGATTGGACAGTTTATTTATTTATTTATTACTATTATTATTATAAATTGAGCAGAAAAAAAATATTCCACTTGCCACTTGAGTTGATAAACAAAATATACGTGAACTAGTATCCCCACTCAGTTATAAACAAAAAGGAGTGGAGTGAGAGAGTGGGAGGCGGCAAAGAGAGAAATTAGATTGTTAGGGTTTGCAAGGTAATTGAGTTTTATATAGGAAGAGCCAAATAGGAGAAAAATATAAGATAAATTTTTTTTAATTATATAATATATTTTTAAATATATATGATTTAAAATTTAAATATATAGGTGGTGTGGGCAGGGTTAGGTGGATTTGTGATTGTTATGACCCGAACCCAACCCAACCCCAGTGGTAGCTCTAGGAATTTTGTTTAGGGGGTTCATTAAAAAAATTTAATAAAAAAAAATCTTAAATATATCGAGTTATCGACAAATAATAATAATAATAATAATAATAATAACAATAATAATATGTGAAGTTTTATAATTTTATTCTACAAGTTTTCAAATTTTGAATGTTACATGATAGTTCATTACGAGTATCTATTACCAATGTGGATAGCTATGAGCCTATGACCATTTTATTTTGTTAAGTTTGTCTAACATTTTTTTTTTATACAGTTGTTATTATCTATTTGACTTTGTTTTTTATAAAAATATTTTAGACTAAATGACTAATCTCAACTCATTGGCTCCGTATTAATTATTAACGCACACAATCACACTCATTCATACATAAAATTATACACTACTTGTCTACTTAACCAATCAAATACTTGAATAATCACAAACTTTACAACTTTTTCTTGAATTTTACTTACTTTATAACAAAAAGTTATTATAATTCAATAACAATACCCACACATGTAAAAAATCCCTCTCTATTATAAAGTTATATTATATTTATATTGTATACACAAACAACAACATACATCATAATTTATACAAATAACATTATTATAAAAAGTAATGTACACAATCAATATTAGACACACTCACACACATATAATATAAATTTATAAAAAAAAAAAAAAAAATTACACTTACAATTTACAAACACATACTTTTTACTCTTAGAGTCGAAAATACTTGTAATAAGATTGTGCAAGATTTAAGTCAGGGTGTGCAAAAAAATATTTTTAAGAATAAATTAAAGTATTAAACTAACAAAAAAAATATATTTTACATACATACTTTTCTTTTTTTTTGAAGTCAAGGGGTTCATTTGAACTCCCTGATTAAGCTATAGTGCCGCCCCTGCCCGAGCCACTATTAAAAAAATTTGCATAACCCAACCCAACCCACCAACTCCTAAAAACTGACCCAACCTAGCGGGTTGGGTCGGGTCGGGTCAGCTTTGGCAAGTCGGTGAGTTGGCTGCACACCCCTGGCCTAAAGATTGATTTTAACAACTACACAAAAGAGTTTTCACATCTTATTAATATGTAGTGTTTTTTTTTAGACAATAAGTAGTACTTTTTTTTTTTTGGAAAAACAAACACACATACACACAACTACACAAGAAAGAGGGAAAAGGTTCTAACACAAAAGTATACTTTAAACTCCACTCAATTTCAAGGTTTAATAAGAGTATAGAGCATGTATATTTGAATTTGTACGTCAATTTCAAGGTTTAATAAGTAGCTTACTAGATTGAGTTGAAAGCATATTCTTTCATTCTTTACCACAGAGAGAGAGAGTGCGTTAGCCTTTATGGAATGCGTTCAATTGAAGCATTGCTATATTATTAAACCCTTATGCCTAATGCTTCCCCTTTAGGCATGCGACACCTGAACCATGCATATATTCTAGAATGACAAAGCAGATTTATAGATACTGATTGAACAAGGCATGCACAATGACAAGCATATAATTTCAATAAAAAAGATGTTCAAAGAGAAAAGATAACATAAATAATGCCCATGCATCTTTAGTATAATGGATGTATTAGACATAGAACGTGGAAAAAAGTGTTAAGGTACTTATGAAGCTCTTTAATAAATTTTTTACCCATTTGATAATTTTTATAAAGAGCTTTCTCTCCTCCCTTCCTATCTGACATGATAGTATATGGGAAGAAAAAATTTATATGGTGGAGTTTAATTAGTCGTAGAACTTTTGTGATATAAAGTTTTAAATGAAGAAACTCTTTAATGTTGAGATTTGTAAAATATGAACAGTAAATTATCGATTTTTTGTTTTTTTTTTTTTTTTGTTGAAAAACTCTTAAGTTGATGTAGAATTAAAGAAAATAATAGGAGTGCGAGTGCGATACAAGTCAGCAACCATCGACAAGGTTGAAGCACGTAGACAACAAGAAGTAATCGATATCCACATAAGAGCATTCACAGCAGTGGAGCTAAAAATTTAGCTTTTTAGCTCCACCAAAAGTTACTTTATCTATTATAACTACACACTTGCTGCAGCAGTGGATCTATTTTAACTATCAACACAATAAAATAATATAAACATCACAATAAAATAATATACCCCTACAATAAAATAGTATATCCTACAACCCAATAAACTTCCCAGTACCGACCACAACCGGCCACCTCTACAATCAGCCACAGCCACAGCCACCACTACCACTACCACCACCACCACCACCACCACCACCACCAACACAGACACAACCAAACCCACAAAAAAATCAAACATCATTCCACCACCACAGCCATCAAACCCACAGAAGAAAAAAAAATCAAACATCATCCCATCACTACAGCCATCAAACCCATAGAAAAAAAAAAATCAAACATCATTCCACTTCCGTAGCCGGTGGATCGACGGCGTGGGCAGGGGCTTGGGCCGGTGCTGGGCAGGGGCTTGGGTTGGCGTTGGGTCGGCGCTGGGAAGGGGCTTGGGCCGGTGCTGGGTGGAGGCTTGGGTCGGCGTTGGGTCGCAGGGGCTTGGGCCGGCGCTGGGTGGAGGCTTGGGTCGGCGTTGGGTCGGCGCTGGGAAGGGGCTTGGGCCGGTGCTGGGTGGAGGCTTGGGTCGGCGTTGGGTCGCAGGGGCTTGGGCCGGCGCTGGGTGGAGGCTTGGGTCGGCGTTGGGTCGGCGCTGGGAAGGGACTTGGGCCGGCGCTGGGTGGAGGCTTGGGTCGGCTTGGGTCGGCGCTGGGTGGGGGGCTTGGGTCGGCGCTGGGCAGCGGAAGAAAGAAGAAATGAGAAGCCGGCGATGAGCTCTTCAAGCTCCACCGGGATTTTGGCCTGAGCATACCAGAGGGGAAAAAAAAAATTTGAGGAAGAAAGAAGAAAGGAGAAGCCAGAGAGACAGAGAGAAAGAGAAGAAATGTTTTTTTAACGTGAGAAGAGAGAGAAGATAATAAAAAAATAATTTTTTTTTTAGCTGTGTGCTACAGTGCACATCTATCTATAGATGTGCACTGTAGCAATTCATCTATAATTTATAAGTATAGCTCCACTGCTGTAAGCTATTTTTTGTGATTTTGAAGCTAAATTTTAGCATTATAGCATTATAGCTCCACTGCTGTGAATGCTCTAACAAGGGCACATAGTAGCACTTGTGTGGGAATGGGCATTTTTATCGATAAGGCTCCCAAAGGTTATGTAAATCATCAACCTGTAGACAAAACTATTTAATGTATGATTCAAAAGAATGATCAAAATGAGTATATTTAATTCCGTTTGGAAGAAGGAGTGGAAAAGTGGAAGGATGAAAAATTGTGAAATGATGGAAAAGTGAAAGAATGGAAAATATTTAGTTTTCCCTTTTATGTGTTTGGTTGGAATGGTGAAAAAGTGGGAGGGTAGAAAACTCTTTTGTTTGGTTGGAGAGAAAAATGGAAGAAAGGAAAATGTAATTTATATAAATTGACTATTATACCCTTATTACATAATATGTAAAAAAAATAGATTTATTTGTACTCATTAAATAATATAAAATTTACCACATCATATATATAAATTTTTTTATTTTTTTTATTATTATAATGTAAAAATTACAATAATATACATATATAAAGAATGAATTAATGATTATTATCTTTTTCCATATTATCAATTAAATTATAACCCACTAAGTATAATGACTGAGATTCAGCAAATACCAATAGTAGACAAATTGTTTTTCAAATTACAATGTCTAAAATGGTCAAAAAAATTTAAATGTATAAAAACTCTTATTAAATACAACTAATTATATTTTCTAGTATTATTTTAGATATGATATACTGTAGTATATTATATTCATTCATTATGTTATATAATATAAAATACTTTAACAACAAATAAGCATGAAAAGGAAAAATCATATGGCCCATACGTAACCACTTGTGTGGGTATTATCAATTGCTTTTGAAGACTTCAAGTTCAACCATACACGTGGTAGAGGCAACAGGCAATTGATAAGTGTTTCTTGGTTGGGCAAAATGTAACACTCTAGTACTCTACTTCGTAAACAACGGAAAAACCAAAGAAGTAATGAAAAGAAAAACAGAAGAAAAAAAAAGTGTGAGCAGATCAAATTAGGATGCCAGAGACTAAAAAAAGTGTGAAGACTCACTTGTTATGGTTGCCACCGTTGCATCATGCGCATGTTGCTCTATTGCTTTAGGTACGTTGGAATGAGATTCTAGCGGACTTGCGGCGATGGATGAAAAGCTAGAAACCCATTTTTTTCTCAATTTATTTTGTGAGATAATTGTTGAAATATCTGTATGTTTATTGTAAGTTTGTGAATGTCTGATTCTTGCATATCTATTGCTTAAGATTTTTCAAATTTGGTTTGGATGACCATAGATTGTATATCTACTATTTGTTTTCAAAAATTCCGGATAACATGAGGCAGTTTTCTCTCAAGGCTTTTCCTCCCAATTTGGGAGGGAAAATTTTCTCCCGTTTTCCACCCTTCCTATTTTCTTTCTATTCCCAAGCAGTGAAAAACACTTACACCCTATTTTCCTTCCTATGTTTTCCATCCTTCTTAATTTCACTCCAACCATTTCACTCCAACCAAACGCAGTGTTAAAGAGAATAGTGCTACAAAATGGTGACAAGGAATATGATTATTTACAAAATAATTATATAAAAAAATCAAATAAATCAGTAAACAATATAAGTAAACATCTTATATTTTTTACAGAATTTTCAAATCGAGCATTTATTTATTTATATAATATATGTCGGAATAGAATTCGGTTTGAATGGAAAATGGCATTCATCAAATAATAATAATATTGATGAGGTAAATTACTCCCTTTTTTTTTCACTTCAATTTGAATGATTGACATGCATATATTGTAAAACATTTGTCGAAAAAATCATTAAAATTAATGGTTTTTTACTTTGTTATATCTTATATTAGAATCCTTAACCAACATCTTAAAATTGTTGCAAAGTTTTACCTCATACAGAAAAGGGGGGGAGGGGGACAAAGGACAATGCTTCATTTGACAATGGCAATCGTAAATAAGAAAAAATTCCTCACTGTGTGATAATGATGCGTGAAGAAATGTGATGAAGTTGGGGTTCATTGATTAATCAGATGGGTAAAAACACCAAAACAAGGCTTTTGGATCAAAATCATAAACCTTTTTATCTACACACAAAAAACCCTAGTTTGGTACATTTTGGAATTGCTTTGGTTCATAGTTAGTAATACAGGGGACGTAACATATATGGGACACTTACACAACTCATTTAGTTTATGATTATAAAAAATGGGGAAAAAAAACCATACACGGACATGCATATGGGTATGTTACAATTTTGAATGAAAAATTTGGAACCAAAAAAATGACTTATCCTATTTCATTTATTATATTCTTTTTTTTTTTATGACAAGATTTTACCGATTAAGCTAACTGAAATCCATTATTACTTTCCAATTTAGTATATATTTATGTTGTTTTTTTATAAGGTTATATAAATAAATCAATATATATTATATCCACACTTTTATTTTTTTTTAATTATGTTTTCAATCAAAATAGGTTGAGGATGAAGGTTCAGAAGAATCAGAACCATCCATTTTGAAGCCTCATTGCCAACGATACGTAGCATATGCTAGAACGACATGTAGCACACCATTGGCTTTTCCAACTCGGTGTACACTAAGCTACAAGTCGTTCAGTTTCCTACTAGTCAGTTTAGCCGAGTCAATAACAAGATTAACACCGTTACATGC
Source organism: Quercus gilva (assembly GCA_023621385.1). Lineage (NCBI taxonomy): Eukaryota > Viridiplantae > Streptophyta > Magnoliopsida > Fagales > Fagaceae > Quercus > Quercus gilva. The sequence continues at coordinate 18,723,531 of CM042479.1, read as the reverse complement.
CGTTGGAGTTTGTTTTATTTTCTGTTACTCTATTCTAAATAGTTATATCAGAGCATAAGTTTGATATAATCTAACCTAGGGTGAGTGTGAAAATACCTGTATATGTACATCAGATCATCAGTGATGAAAATACAGTTTTTCTTATTCTTTTTCATCCATTGAATTCTCTCAAATCCACTGGTTTCTCATTAGATCTTTCATCAATTTCCTTTCATCGTAATAAAAGCCAAATATGGCCTCCTTTTCATCAACCACTATACAACATGGCAAATATGAAAGACTGTTAAGATTGATCAAACCAATTATGTTGTGTGGAAGCACCAAATCACTATTGTTCTCGATACCTATTCTATGATGGGCTTCATTATTCTTGAGTGTAGTAGTCAATATCTTCAAGGTAGTGCAAGAATTCTCACTAGTGAAGTCAATCCAAATTATAAAAATGGCAGGTCAATGACAAAGCCTTACTTATCCTCGTCAACCCTACTTTGGGACCATCAGTTTTACCCTTGACTATAGGTCAGAAATCTGATCAAGGAGTTTGGCAAGTTGTTGATAGCAGATATTCATCCATCTCCTTATCACATGTGCTTGATCTGAAAGAAGAAATGCACAATATCAGAAAGGAAAATGACTTGGTCAATGTATATATGCAAAATATCAAAGAAGTAAGAGGCTGCAGTCTCAGTTTTTCTTGATGATGAGGAGCTCTTATATGTGGCCCTTAAGGGCCTTCCAAGAGAGTTTGGTCCATTCTGCTCTACCATTTGAACTAGAAATTGACCACTCAATTTTGAAGAATTTCACACACTACTATTTAACAAAAAGAATTTCATACAATCCTAAATGCTCAAAAACACCCACTAAGGTGATCATCTGAACTGCACAAAGATTCTTGCACTGTGGCCACGATTGCTTCTATGAAATCAGAAAACTATCCTCACGCTCAATTTCAATTTAATCAATGATTGAATAGAAGCGAAGGCAACAGATATAACACTAGAGGAAGAGGTTGTTCCAACAACAATCAAGGTCAAAATCACAATCAGTTCACTCAATCAAAAAGTGCACACAACCAATTCAAGCAGAACATATCAGAAACATATTTTTCGTTTGGATAAATAGAACAAATCAGAATCATCTAGGGCAGTGTGCTAGGACTGTGGTAAGTCAGGCCACTTAGCCATTGACTGCTAAGATGAACTTTGCCTATCAAGGCAATCATTCACCTGATAAACTGGCTGCGACGGTCAGTCACTTGATCCTTTGCTGCACAGGGTAATGACCCTTGGTTAACTAATAGTGGCGCCACTGACCACCTTATTGCCAATCTCTACAATTGGGCAATCCAGGATATATGGAGTCCGGGAAAAGTTTCAGTGGGCAATGGACAAGCTATTGCCATTACCCACCTAAGTAAACACTCTATTACACACTCCTTTACATGCCTTTAAACTCAAAAAGTTTTACTACAAGCATAAGCTTGACCTATGAAAATAAAAGTTATACTTACCAAGAAGTTTCTCTCTTGAGCAAAGTTCCTAGTGATGATCTTATGCATCCTTTCAAATAACAAATCATTTTGTCTGCTTGAGTCAGGTGGTAGGTGATCAAAACATATCCATCAAAAAAGACCAGGAGAATTTTGGCTATGTTTTAACTCACAAACAAACACAGTTATTATAACAAAACACACAGAATTTTGGCTATGTTTTAACACCATCAAGCTGATATGAATTTTATTAGAACCCATAAAAAAGTTGGACATATATCAAATAGGATCTTGATTGATAAAAATGGCCCATGAAACCAAGAGAAGATTTTGAGAAACTTTGGAATTAGATCCATTGTATCCCAAACTACTCACTTATTAATGTCATTGAAAATATGATTCCAGTACCTTTAAACTTCCAAGAGGGCCATCTCATTCACTACCTGAAAATAGAATATCCAGTAAGGCAGTAAGTCTTTGAATTTCTTCCATAACCTAAATTTAAGGGATGAGAAAGGATTAACTTAGGACATAGAATTTGGGTCACACTTTCACCCCAACATGCAGATGCATGAGAAAGCATTTAATGAGATTAATGCATCAATACATACCCCGTCCACACACACACACACACACACAAAGGGAAGAACAATATTAGACAAAAGAAAGGAGAGAAGAAGAAATATTTAAGATGCTAGATTCCCCATGCAGTAGGAACAAAGTACATAGAAAAATAAAATTTGTGGGAGGGAGATGTTAGTTCTGTAGTTACTTTTCCAATATTGCCCCTGGTTTTGTAGTGCCCCCAAGTTTCTACTTTCTCTTTTGGTAAATGTATTCCACTATCCTTAACTGTTGTAGAACTGATACAATATTACAAACTATCATGAAGGTGACTGTGAAATGACACATTGCTTTAATCTTAAAAAAGAAAAACCTCCTTCGTGTTGGGATAGAAATCATATCAAAGTTAATCAATTCCATTATAATTGAGTAAATGTTAAGTCTTAAGGAGTCTCACACACCTCTTTTGTGAGTGTGCATGTGTGTGTTTGTATCTGTTCAAGGTTTGGGAGCCAAGGCTATGGAAGCTGGAAGAGGAACAACCTTAAAGTTAAACTATTCCACTATGAGGCTCACACCTCATTGTTTTACTGGATAGATGTCTATTATTGATTACATAGATGATTAAGAGGCACAACCTTAAATTCGGGACTGTACAAGGTTTTGGGAGCCAAGAAACAAGGAAAATGCACAACCTTGATTTGTAACCTTGAATTTCAAGCAGCCTGAGGCTTGCAACACTCAGTTTCTGGCTACCATGACATGTTAATCTCACATCCAAGGCTCACGTTATGTCCAACTTACAATCCGACTAGATTATCTAAATAGAGATTTTATTTAGGCTAAAATACACTTTACAATCTATAACTTTGATCAATTTTAATTTAGTTTATTAACGTTAATCAATTGTCATTTTAGTCCGCTAAGATTAAAAGTTGTCATTTGTTTGGTTTAAGTTAATAAAATAATCTCTATAATTATTTTTTTAATGCATAACATGTGAAGCAATGTCATTTTAGGAAGTTTCGCAGTAATGGATGGAAGGACTAAAGTGACCGCCTTATCAATTGTTCAAAATTATAGAGTCAAGTGTATTTCTGCCTTTTATTTAATATACTTTTGGAGTGCTAAAAGTTTAAAAATGTAATTCATAGTGTGTCTAAAAACAATTATATTTCCTTTCCCTCCGTCTCCCTCCATCCAAACATAGGGTAAAATTTTGGCTATTTTTACCTATGATCCTAAGCTCTCTCCCTCTCTGATTCTAAAAGAATTCCCAATAGTTTCAAATAGTGGCACTCTATGCCCATAGACCTGCCAACAGGAAAATCAACACAAAACAGAGTCATGCACAACACATGTAATTGCTTTTCTGATTTTTTATTTTCTAATCTATTTCCGCATTAATACTAGCCTAAAACTCCACAACAGTACACACAAAATCAGCTTTCCCCATAAGTCATTACATTATAAGAGACATAAGCATCCTGCATAAAACATAGGTGCAACATGACCACAAAAAGTCACTCAATTAGCCATGAGAGACACAGATATATTACAATAGAGAGGGGAAAGCCACACAATTTAACTATCAACAGATACACACAAAAGGGGTTCAAGGTGTTAAACAAATTGGCATAAACTTCAAGAGCTCTTTCTGCAATCATCCCTTTTTTTTTATAAGTAAGAAATCAAATAGTTTTTAAACCAAATGATCTTTCTTCTTTGTCTCTGACATCTTGAAAAAAATTTACTAAATGAAATAAACAGTAATGATACTTGTGTCTTGTGCTTCAGGCTTATGAGAAAAGGTACTGACCTGATAAATCTTTTAGGTTGCTGTGTAATGCTAATCTGGGACGCTATAAACATTTCGTACATCTTCTGAAAATTCCTCACATATGATTTCTTCTGTATTGCCCCCAACTTTTAAAGCTACAGGCAGAATCTGTACAGACCATTATCACCCATTTTTTCCTTCAGTTAGACCAAACTGTGGCCTGCAACTTTTAAGACATTCCCCTCATCCATCATTTTTCTTAACCTCTCAGCATCTCCAAACTTTCCAACACCTGCAAAGATGTTGGACATGAGCACATAATCCCCTCCATATGCCCTCTCCATCTCCAATATCTTCGTGGTTACTCTCTCGCCCATCTCAGCATTACCATGAAAGCTACAAGCGCCCAAAAGCGTCCTCCAAATCACAACATTAAGAATCTCAGCTGGTATTTCTAACGCCATCTTCTCTGCTTCTTCTAACCTCCCTGCCCTCCCCAGCATATCTATTAAACAACCATAGTGCTTGATATCTGGCACAAGTTTACACTCATTTACCATCTTGTTAAAAAATATAAGCCCCTCCTCAACGAGTCCTGCATGACTACAAGCATTTAAAACACTCAAAAAAGTCACCCGATTTGGCCTCAGACCAACTTGCTCCATCCTTTCAAAACTATCTAATGCTTCTTTTCCTAAACCATGCATTGCAAAACCAGAGATTATAGATGTCCAGGACACCAAATTTTTCCTCTGGGCAGATACCTCCTCAAAGAATCTTGATGCACTCTTTATGCACCCACATTTTGCATACAAGTCAATGAGGGAATTTGTAACACGTATATCAGATGAATTAAATCCTTTTTTCTCTCCATAAGCGTGACATGATTGGCATAACTTTAGAGCCCCGAGATTTGAAATGGCTGGAAAAATGGCCAGGAGTGTAATTTCAGTGGGTTCTAAACCGTCAATAACCACCATTCTTTGAAACAAAGCCAAAGCTTCATTAGGCCGATTCATACGTGTATAGCCATCAATAATACCAGTCCAGGACACAACAGTCCGAGTTGGCATCTGATCAAAGAGAGAACGAGCAATTTGGAGCTGACCCCACTTGGTCAAACCGGTGAGCAAGACATTCCAAGTGACAATGTTCCTCTCAGGCATTTCATCAAACGTATGCATGGCATCAACCAAGCAACCACAAACAGCATACACGTGCACCAGAGCAGTTTGTACGTAAACATGGGATTGAAAACCCACTTTGAAAATGACAGCGTGGAGTTGAAATGCAGAGAGGGTGGACATAAAGTTAGCAAAATTGTGGAGAAGGAAAGTATAGGTGAAGCTGTCAAAGGAAAGAATAAGAGGGTTGAGGTGCTTGTAGAGAAGGAAAGCGTGCAGAGGGAATTGGGTGAGGGAATAGGAGCGGAGCAAAGTGTTGAAGAGAAAGGTATGGGAGGTAGAGTGGTGGTGTAGTAAGCCAGAGGTGATGAAGTGAGAGTGGACTTGTTGGGTTGCTTGAGTGTTCGACGGGTGTTTGAGTAAGAGAGAGACCAAATGCCGTAATTGTCGTTGTGGGTTAGTATTACTATTACTATTACTATTATGTTGGAGTTGGAGTTGGAGTTGGAGATTAATGGTAGAGGCCTGCCTGGGAGGAAGACTCCTCAACCTCAACAGCAAATTCTTTTCCTTCATTCAGGAACTGAAACTGAATTTGGAAACAAACAAAACTAACTGCTAATGACACATATTAGGTGGATGATGGAAAAAGGCAATGATACATTACTGGTACGTAGCCGAAAACATACATACATATATATATAAATCTCTCTCTAGTCTTGCCCAAAGTTTTGGCCTCAGTCAGAAATTGGGCCATAATATGGTGAGTAAGGCCCAAAATTGGAATCACACACACCTGTGCCAGTGCCAGTGCCAGTGGGTGTTTTTCTTTTAATGGTTGGCTTGGGAACCCCAAATCTCCACTTGAAAATGTCAACAAAATGAACTATAAAGCCCTTAGCCTAAATATTTCTTTTTTAGAAACGCAAACCAAAAGATGTCCGCTACAAAACTCACTGAGTGGTATTTATATTTAATTTACTCCAAGGCATAATAAATTAGGGGGGCTTGGGCTTAAAATTATGAAGAGACTATGGCTCGAGACTTGTTTGAGAAGAAAGGAAAAGTGTGGAGTTACTAGATGCGAGAGCCTTGATTTTTTGCAAGTGGAGGAAAGAAATTCCAGGCATGAGGATTGAAGAGTTGGGTAGGAAAATATTGAGGAGAACAAGCTCGCAAGCTTCTATTAGAATTTGGCTTTTTGAATGAAAATTGATTTCTATTTTTTCGCTTATTCTGCATGAAGGCTTCTAATTTCCTTGTTGCTGAGAACACACATACGTTAGTCGAACGTCATTTGTAAAATGTATAACCAAACATTTTTAAATTTAAAAATAAAAAATAAAAAAAGTAAAAGTTTTTAGAGCTTTTTTATAGTTCAGGTCATCGCATTCTGTTGAAAAGCTTTACAGATTCAAATTGGCATCAGATATCATGCAGGTAGCTTACCATGAGAATTGAGAAACCTTAAGATGCCAAAAATTACACTTTTCAACTCTAATAATCGAAAGCTTTCACCCCAATTTCACGTAACTCCAGTAATCGAAATGCACAATTGACCTTTTAAAGTTATAATTCTATTTTAATGTCTCCTTGCCGTCTGTTTTGATGTTAAGTATAATGGAATTTAACATTGAAAACCCAAATTATCCCTCATTCCAAACAAAATTAACACTATTACAAGCCGTTGGAGTTTGTTTTATTTTCTGTTACTCTATTCTAATCAGTTCTAACAGAGCATAATTTAGTTTGATCTAATCTTGCCTAGAGTGAGTGGAAATACCTGTCTGTGTACATCAGATCATTAGTGAAGAAAATACAATTTTTCTAATTCTTTTTCATCCATTGAATTCTCTCAAATCCACTAGTTTCTCATTGAATCTTTCATCGATTTCCTTTCATGGTATTAAAGCTAAATATGTCCTCCTTTTCATCAACCTCTGCAACTCAGGCTAACAACTCAATCAATAATCCACCTACTCAAAACACCATTTTGTTAGTCTAAAGTGGCAAATGTGATTGATGGTCATCGCATAGGGGTAAATTGGTTTTTTAATATTAATTTCATTCAAACTTAACGGCAAAATATATGGTAAGGTGTTAAGTGTAACATACTTTTTAAATTTCAGCGTTGATTGTGTGTTTCAATAATTAATGGCAAACCATTGATGATTGTTGTGGCAACAACTTTTGTTACCTTTTCACTATAGTGAATTACTAATGTGTCATTGTAATTATATGTTGCAATAGTTACCCATAGATTATTCAATTTGCATAGATGTTTTTTTATTAAAAAAAATATGTTCACTTTAAGAAAATGCATTAAAAAGTTTGATGCGTGATAGGTTTCCAGAGGGGGGAAAAAGTTATTGTCATTTCCCAGTGGACATTCTGGTACAATATAATTCTATGTCATGTCCAAATAATTTTAGGGAAGAAATTCATTAATGGTTTTTTTTAAATTGATAATTATGTAGCTCTCTTTGAGGGGTTAAGATACTCATGCACGCTTTAGTCCATCACCTAGTGTTATCCACTACTACCAACTTTTCTAGCAAACTATAATGATTAACATAATTAACATGAAAAGGTGCAATGTATTTTTAAGTCACATACATAAAAACATCATAATAAATACTGAAATCTAAGTCACAAGAGTTTGAGATTAGATCCTCTTTCATAAAATTAATTACAATTTTTTCCCCAAATAAGTTGGTCAAAACTATATCATATTGTTTGCATTTTTACTTCTTTAATAATCTTCTATCAAAATTGCTAAGCAACTTAAAAACACAATTATAAAAATTAACGGATTTTTTTTTTGGCATTTAATATTATTTTCGGAAAATTTTAGTTAGTTTTCAAGTTTGCAAAACTATCTAGTAAACTAGCATCTTGATGCTCTGAATCTCGAGTTCAATGATGGAACTCGAATCTCTAATACTCGAGTTGCAAGTGATGGTAATTTGATGTAAAAGAAAAAATCCACATGGAAAAAATCCAAATCTTCTTCTTCAGATCTTTCTTCTCCATATTCACTCTATAGAACTCAAGTTTAAGAGACTTCAATTCCATGTGGATAAATTGGAGGAAATGTGCAGAATGACAATGGATAAGGTTAGTATTTGGTTAGTTAGACAACGCGTGAAACTATAAAGGAAACTAGGCATCTCGAGTTTTAGAAACTCGAGATACTCTTTTTAATCTCACTCCACCGCGTCCCGGACCAATTGGTGAGTTGGACAAGTTGTCCACTTGGATCTCAAGTCTTTAAGACTCGAGTTCCATAAATCAAAACTCGAGTCTTAAAGACTCGAGTTCCCCTGGGGAGAACATACGAGCACAGCCCCAAGTAAAAAAAAAAAAAAATTTTCAGTGGAACTCGAGTTTCTAAAACTCGAGTTCCATGAAAAAAAAAAAATTCCAGTGGAACTCGAGTTTTAGAAACTTGAGTTCCATGGGAAAAATAGCCCCAAGTAAAAAAAAAAATTCCAGTGGAACTCGAGTTTCTAAAACTCGAGTTCCATGGGAAAAACAGAGGAACACAGCCCCAAGTAAAAAAAAAAAAAAAAAAAAATTTCCAGTGGAAGAGAGAATAGTTCCACTGGGAAAAACAGGGCCACGAAAAAACACCCTTCTACCTGAACAGGGGATTTGCCCAAAGAAAAAGAAAAAAAATTTCCCCAGTGGAACTCGAGTTTTATAAACTCGAGTTCCTTGGGATTTTTTTTTTTTTTTTTCCCGACTCCAAACTTGCAATACTTTTGAATATGGCTCTGTTTAATACTGAAAGTATCCATTTACAACTAAATGACAAGTCGTCCGGATTTACATTTGTGGTCGGAACATAATCATCCCTAAACTTCGTCATAGCGAATTGTACAGCATTCAATCGATAATCGACAAAAAGAAAGAAAGAAAAAAAGGTAGGGCATTAAATTGGCTTTGTGTGCGCAATATGTTGATATTGAAGAGATTTCATAGAGGGTGGTAACAGCATTTTGATTTCACTGCTCTCCCTGTCACCAATCCAACAATTACTATATGAAGGTGCTTGGTGGTTCCATGATTTTGAGCGAAAATATAAAAATAAAAGCCTGTTCAATGATTTAGGTGAGAGCAGTTCTATTTTCGGCCTATATATTCTAATTGTTACTGAGGTAGCTTTTTTTTTTTTCCTTGTTTTGTCGTTTGTAAAATAAATATCATACTTTCCAATTTTTATTTTGGATGATTGCAATTTCAGGGAAAGCCCTTCCATACCAAAGCCCGAATATCCAACACATAAACTTTGGATGCCCTTTGCCTAGTCCTTACCCGACTGATATTCTTGTTTGTATTATGATAGTTTTTATTTTTATTTTTTGTGGTTAATTGATATAGTAACATAATTTTATAAATGTCACGCTTTACAGTAAACATTTTTTTTTAAATCACTCGTACATTTAGTTAATTATACTTTTAATTTGACTATTGAAGATCATTGATTTTATATTCCAACAAACTAAATTATTAAAACAATTTGTCATCAAATAAGGGACCTAAGTTTAAATGGCTGTCTATACCAAAAGCATAACAATAAAAACTAAAAAGTAATCAGTATGGAATAAGCATCAATGAATAATTGAATACTTGGTGAATACAAGAAGAAGACCTAATCCCAAAATTTTGGGATTGACTACAAATTCTCAACAGACTAATCAGTGAATTGTATCTCAAGATTTTGTATGAACTACTAAAGTTGGTACTGTATAAACTCCTTTAACTTTGCAACTTCATATGTTTTCAGATGAAGATCCTTTACATGTTTCGTAGTTTATATAAGCAGATTTCCACCATTGATTGTGTAGAGATTATCACAGTAATGATTTAAGTTTGTAACCAAAAACCCAAAATAAAGGAGTACATTACTGCATCAACATGTGGAGGTCGAGGAAGAAGCAGATTCCCCTTTATTAGTAAGTTAGTTATACACACATAGGGTTGGTGTTGAATCCATGATCTCCTTCTTCACTGCTCTTACAAGGAGTTACCATTTGAGCTAATCCTTTCTTTTTTGGCAACAATACATAACCCCTTGGCAAATGTTTTTATTGAGTTTTTTGTTTTTTGGCATCAATGAGGAAGAGCTTAGCCTTAACACTACTTAAATATTATCACTTCTTTGAAACATAAAGTGTTTTTATCAAGGGATAAACTAATGAAACATAAAAAATCCTTGGATGTCAAAACACTCTACCAGCAGCCCTCTTTCTAAATGAGCATAACTAAAGTGTGCATTGTAAATCATTTGTGACAAGATCAATCCAAACACAGATGGATGAGATTGATTTCATGATTCTCTTGTAATTATTATTTCATTCTTTATACAATTTCGTCGTGTTACATACAAATTGAACAAACTTACTCCTGTGGAGCCACCACCTGCCTTCAATAATTTGAGGTGGTTTCTTAGTGCCCGAATAATAAATGACAATGAATTAGACTACACTTAGTTCATCAGTAACGTTGGCAGCTTTAGTGTTTTCTTGAGATTCAATGGTAGCAAGTTTCTTCCGCAATGCCCCCAACTCGTCCCCAGCATCACATATAAATGCAGAAGCTTGCCTGCCAGACAATTGCTCGTTCTGACTAAGCTTCCCCAGCATCAATTGCTCCTTCTGCTGCTCCAGCTCCAATTAAAGTGTGCACCTCATCAATAAACAATATTATCTCGTCACTTTGTTTGATTCCCTCCATTAACTTCTTTAATCGTTCCTCAAACTCTCCACGATATTTTGTACCAGCAACAACACCACCCATGTCCAAGGTTATAACCTATATCACACAAAAGAAAAAAAAAAACATCTATGGTTACATTGTTTTTATAATAAAGGGGTGATGAAAATACAAGGTTAGCTTCTTGAAATGTATCAATGAATTTCAAATGAAATACCCATGTGAAATCCAAGTCCATATTCATTGATTCATAAAATGTTAAATGACAAAATTAATACACTTCAAATCATTTGCAGGCTTTCTGTTGTACTAACTTGTAAGTAGCCACAGAAATTAAATGGCAATACAAAGATAATTCATAAACAAAACAAAGAGCCGCTGTGTAAATCAATATGAAAAAGATAGAAATAGTTGAGAATTTCTGCATTAAATTCTTTTCATATAGATAATTAATATTTTCCGAAACTTGTTAACATTAAAGTTGACTTATACTTACCTTCTGCCCCTCTATAGTTTCAGGAACATCACCAGTTGCAATTCTTTGAGCAAGCCCTTCTGTGATTGCTGTTTTCCCAACTCTAGGTTCTCCAATAAGACATGGATTGTTTTTGGTTCAACGGCCCAAAATTTGGGTGACACGTTCTATTTGTGCCTGCCTTCCAATAACAGGATCCAATTTACCGTGGAACACCAAGAAAAGAAATTAGAAACAAGCAATTATAAGGAAATATAGAGCAATCTCATGATATCACAAAGGAGATGAAAGAGTTATATAAACTACCTCTACTACAAGCTTAGTCAGGGCAGTCCCATATTCCTCCAGGGTTGGCATCTTATTGCCACTACTTCCTCCTGCAATACCAGCGGCCACAGCTTCTAGGCTCTCACCAACCATTCGAATAACCTGCTCACTACAATTGAAGTTCTCTCATGGTTAGTTTTCTTCTTGGAATATGGTGAAGGAATTCCTAAAGAACATAAAAAAAATGCCTTTGATGCAAATGAACATGTAAAGCTTGCCTGGGTGCGAATGTTACTCGGGTCAGCACCTACATTTTCAAGAACACGAGCTGCAACACCCTCACCCTCACGAAGAAGTCCCAGAAGCAAATGAAAGAACTATTTCGGTTATAATGGACTTGCTGCCAATCTTAATATCATCATAGGAGAATACATGATAGTGATATAGTAAGAAAATATTGTTACCAGGATTATTATTAAGAACTCTGAGGGCCACAAGTGCATGCTGATGCTCTGTAAACTCAACAAAAGCAACGCCACGAGAATGGTTTTTTGTAACAACCTTTCCTTTCTTCACATCCTTCAAGAGCTTTATCTGCATGTACAATATTAATTACAAGAAAAAATATATTAGAAGTATTCACAAAGTTACATGCAAACACTAAACAACTCTAAATAGCTATAGATGTAGCCCACCTGTTTAATCACTGGGGTTTGCTTCGTAGCTCGGGAGGTAACCGCATCAATGCAAAGCTTTTTAAGTTTTTTATCGGTCATTGACTTTGGTATATTATACGTAATAAGCCTAGTCTTTGAAATATGAAAATTTGGAGATTTAAGCTTAGTCTTCTTTTCCCTCTTCAACCTGAAGTGCTCCCCAAACAAAACAAAATTTTAGAATCTATGACAAAGGAATGCAAAATTTTACGGAAACAACATAAAATTTCAACGTTTGAATATGAGAAGCTTGTCAGCAGCCATCATAAATACAAAACTACAGGTAAGATATAGTTTGATTCAAGCTAACACCACTTTCTTAGAAGCCCTCAAGGGTCATCTCCAGAGATAAACTTCTTTATTTTTTTACTTTGAAACTTTGAAGCTTTAATGTAAATAAATAAACATAAAAATGAGAGAAGATTAAAAATAAAAAAATAAACTTCAGATAATTTCTTCTCTTTTTTTTTTTTTTTTTTTATTATAAAGAAACTCAACTAGAATAAAAATGCTTGCCACAATGACCAACATAAGCATCATCCAAACATCATCCATAAAAATACATGTTAACCATGCACGCTACCAATAAGGGAAGAATTGTTCTCATCTTGCATTTCAAATTTACATGATCCAATCCAGCAGGGAAAAAATATAACCTTACATCATGTATGAAATACTCACATTTTGCGTTTCAACAAGTCACTAGCTGAAACTCCTTCTGCAGCCGGAGTTCCCTCCTCAATATGACCTTCCTATTAAAAATTTGGGAAAAAAATATTCACCCACATAGGAGATAAATCTTCTTTCACAAATAAATTACTGCAGATTTAAAAACGCAACATAAACTAGAAACTTTTAATAAAGAGTGGAAGAGAGAATTAAGTAAACTAACCTCTGCCAGGTAAAGGTTACGGGGGTCTAGAACCTCTTTGTTGGCCTTGTCCACTTCCTTATCATGAGCTGATTTTTTATCTAATGCCTTCAAAACTGTCAATTGCCTACCTTTTAAAGAAATTCCCAAACCAGATGCTACATTTGCAGCTGTAACTGCAGCAGTAGCTGCATCTATCGTTTTGAACTTGAGAAAACCAGTTCCTTTTGGGCGCCTGCCACAAGTACAAGGAGATTAAAACAGAACTGCAGTGACAGGTGGGAAGTTCAGAAGCATGTCTTAAAAAAAAACACACTTGGTAACATGATGCAGGACTGGAAAAAAGGATTGTACTTCCCCAAATCCAGAAAACCGTTGTTTCACTTCTTCGTTATTGATGTCAAAAGGAAGGTTGTTTATAAAAATTGTTCTCTGCAAATCCTCTTCTCCTTCTGTCTGTTTTAGATTTGATGCCATGCTTTTGCTGGAGTTTCCAGGCTCAGTAACACCTGATACTTCTCGACTTCATTAAGTAAATTATTTGCTGCACCAACGGTTTCATCAGAATTTAGTTCCTCATTTCCCTTGGGAAGCATTGAATTGTCAACTGGAGAAGGAAGAGTTCCTTTAACAGAGGGTGTGATCAAGTTATTAAGAACCTTTCTTGCAATATCTGCTTCCTTGTTAAAATCAATTTCCGCAGGGACGTCTTCTTTCTCTATTATATTTAAGTCATCTGAAGCACTATCAATGTCATCAGTCTGTTGGGATTCTTTACCAATATGTTCCTCCTCCCCTTCCAAATCCTCACTGCTACTGTCACCTTCCACGTTTTTGCCATCTTCTTGTCCTATGAAATCAACAGCAATTGCTTCATTAAGATGTATAGCTATCATCCTTTAATTTAACAACCAAAGAAATAAAGGATTTAAACCAAAAAAGATCTAAATACCAAGTACAGTTTGCTTTCAAGAGTGGAGAAAGAGGGCACAGATCATAGTATGAAGAGTGCATTTATTTCTTTCCCAGACTAGATCTACAATACAAGCTGACAAACATGTAGAATATGATGAACAAAAATTGCTATTTTGTACAAAAGTGAATCCCCATCCAATATACTTCTATGGAAGGTAGAGAAACATCATAACAGCAAAACTTAAACATGGCTAATAATTGCTTCCGATCTCATCTGTATAGGATTACCAACCTCCTACTAATATCACATTGGAAGCCAACCAAACGCGTAGCTACAGTCCATGCCTACCCAACCAAATTATACTCTTAATGCTCTACTTAAGCGAAAATAATAATTAATTTTTAATATTGAGAGATTTACCCAAAAATAAAGAAGAACAAGGACTATAAGTAACCAAAAAAAAAAAAAAAAAAAGAGTGTCCTTAAAAGAAAGCAGAATTTTATTATACAACATATACCTCATCTTTCTCCAACATATACCTCAATAATATACAACAAGCCAAACTCATCTTACTAACTCCTATTCAAACGATGAGCCTAATAATTAAAATATAAACCAATTGAATTACTTTAATCAGTTATCACAATGAGAAACATTTCATTTGCATCATCTAAGCAACATCAGAATTCTAGTAAAGCTACTTTACCTCCCCACCCAGCTGACGTGCCCAAACAACTCCCCCTTTTATCTTTTTCTGGTGGAGCATAGCAACAGAAGCATTTGCTAATTTAACACTAGTATAAAGCACAGCTGAAACATCCATTTTGCATCCGTCTTGCACAAGACCTGGAAAAATGTCACATGGCTTGACCAATTCAACATCTAAAACCGACAAATTCAAAGTTCAAATACAAGATTTTTGTTTGCTTGGAACATTCAACTGGGGAAAAAATTGTTTGGCCTTTCAAATAAGGCCTATGTAATCAACCATGCATGTATAAAATTAATTTTATCAGAAAAGATGAAAAATATAAATTGAATAAATTTTGGACTAAACAAAATGGGTAATTATCAGAACCAATGACAAAAATTATTTCAGTAATCTAAATAAAATAAACTGGCGAACATATATTCCAGTGATGCATATGAGGAGTGATTACTTCAAATGCAAGTGCACATCTTGTAATTGAAAGTCATCAAAGCTGGAAAATTTAACTCCAAATGCAAGTGCACATCTGTCTTCTCGGCATCATTTGCATTGTCTTGTGGGAGCTGTAGGACAGTTGAGAGAAAAGAAATTGTCCCAGGATCAACTGATTTATGATTTTGTCCCCCAAAATGCTCTTCAATCATGGATGAATCCAAGTTCAACAGATCTGCAGCGCCGGAAACAAATGTCACCTAGTCACATGCTTCTATATTTTGTTCAATCGAATAGATGTTGCGCAAATTTTTTTTCACTTTCAAATGAATGGAGCTTCCCTTTTGAGCCATCCCGAAGAAATTCATCGAATGATTCCAGTGTGCCTGCAATGTCTGGTGCAGCATCTGTCTTAATAGCATCGGGAGGTCCCATATCACTATCAGGGCTACCACAATCATAGTTCAAGGTATTTGGCAACTCAATGACTAGTTCCGAGGGCTCATTAGTTGGCTCAATAGTAATCTCTCTTGCTGAACTGGCAGAAGTACAACATTCAAAATTTTCAGTACATGAATCAGATGGTTGAACAGCAGCTGAAACCCCTTCACTTGTATTGTTTTTGTTTGCAATCTGAGAGGACTCATTTTTTGAAGGGTCTGAGAACTGATGCCTGATAAAAGTGTAACTTAAATTGTGAATAACAACTGCATAATTTTTGTAATATGATTGAATGACACAAGAAAAAGTAAATTAAATTTACCTTCTAATTAAAAATCTAGATTCTTTGTGGATACCAATCTGTCGTGAAGGAAATACTGATGAAGGGGATGCAAAAGTTAGTGAAGTAAATGCCTGATCAGTGGGTATGGACTTGACTGGCTCAATAGGAGAAAGATTGCTGATGTAATTAAATACAGGAGAATCCTGCATAGTATAAACAAGGATTATTTCCCAGCACATAGCCTCAAAAATAAAGACAAGTATTAACCAATCCAGAACAATAGCAAACAAATTAGATTGTCACCAAGCAAAAAACAATAACATCTTGCCAAAATCAGTAACTGCTTACAAATATATAAAAATGGTCACTACCTAATGCCTCTCTCACTTAGCTAGGATTCAGAGAGGGTTGGCTTGGATACAGTTCTAGCCTTTAACATTTTTTTTTTTTTTTTTGCATGAGGTGACCGCTCCCCGTGCACTTGCACTTGGCCAAAGCTCTTTTTCCTACAACACAATCTTCATTCAATACACATGAGACATGACACAAAGAGCCAGTGATCATCTTACTTGTAAACAATATTATATTTGTTTACAAGTATAATATTGTTAGATAAACCCAAACTACACAAATAGTTAATAAAACTACAAAAAAGATAAATTTTCAAAACTCAAAATCCATCATATTCAACATACTTAGGAACATACGGTTCCCTCTCCAAAGGGCCTGATGAAACATCAAATCTATGTACAGAGGAGAATGAATTCCACCGTTCATTCCCTCCTAGCTCATTATTCAGATTTACCTGGGCTTCAAATCTCATTGGCGTCTTGAAAGCAGCTGCTTGAGGTGTTTCATATTGAAATGACCTGATGGCTGTTGTGGATGTAGAATAATGTGATCTTTGTCTTTCCTCGTCGACTGAATTGGCACGAAGATACCCATCAAGCTGCTGAGTTTGCTTATTTAGCTGGGACCTCACAATAAACAAACGTTAATTGGCTCATACCTCTTTACAATGATGATTAGTGTATTACAAAAACATGAAAGAGTGCTATTATGAGACAACAAAAGGCAATATAAACCATTCTGCATGATTAGTGTATATATTCAGAATTTCACTTTGTCATTTCCTCTGAACAGATCCAATATATGTAGCAAATAGAATATTGAACAATAATTACAGATCAGGTGGGAAGCAAACCTATCTTGGCAAAGCTTCTCAATGTGCTCTGAGGTGAGTTCATTAACATTATCAAGCAGTTCATTTGATATAACGATTAGCATGTCCTTCATTTCCTGCGAATGAGTCGTAGCTTCGGGGCACAGTCCTAGCTGCATTACGACCAAAATTCAGGCATATGAAGCTGACAGTATACTAAAATGGAGTCACAATTGAACAGGAAAAATATGCTACACCTACCTTAAGACCATGACTGCAGTTTGAGCACAATTCCAGTGGCAAACTACTTTCATCTTGCCTAGAAAAATTATCTTTATCTATAGTTGGAGTAATGGGCGGCAGCTTAGAAATTGATGGTTGTGGTGTGCAAGTTGATTGGTGCCGTTCCAGTATATGGTCCACATCAATATTCTGAACCCAAAGGCAGTAAATAAGACAGGTGAATGCACAGAAATCAACATTGACATCAATAAAGCCAAAACAACATATGACTTCAGACACATAGAAATATGAGGACTACTTCAACACTTAAACCAGAAGTACATGAAATAATTTTTAACTAGCAACCTGGATTCACCAAAAAAACCTCTGAAATCTTCATTTGCATATGTTCATAAGCAAAACAGCAAAAAATAAAAATCACAACGTTCTTTGAAAATGTAATCCAACAGATACCATATTACAAACAAACTCAAATTTAGCTACTTGATCAGCGCTATTTGAGGCACTTGAAACTATGCCAACTTTCTTTTATTGGTAAAATTTTGCCAGCTTGATGATATCAAAACAATTAAAAACATAGAGTTCCAACATGAATTACTCCTAACCAAGTTAAATTGATTAGAGCTAATTCAAGTTATTCAAGTTTCATTGTAATTCATAAATAACAGTGATATGAATTACCTCAAGTATGTCATCATCATCCAGGTTACCAGCAAAAATTCCTGCAGACTCTTTTACTTGGTCAATATGAACAGTATGATTGTTGAATGATCTATCCAAATTCTGAGAATGAGAATTGTTGACTATTGGTGCTCTTATCTGACTCTTTTCAGCTTCCATGGCTCTAAAATTATTTGATGAAAAATTATTGCCCATGGACCTTCCGGGTTGACTAATCTTACTGTTGGTTTCGCTGAACTTTTTATGTGTTTGTATACCTTCCAAGCTTCTTTCAATGCCAAATGAGCTTTGGGAAATAGTTCTTCCTCCAACACTATGAGATACATTATTATGAAGAGCCTTAACCTGTACAGTTTTTCCAGCTTTTGTGTACTTCCTGCAAGAAATCTGAAGATTGGAAATAGTATGCCAGGCCTGCCAAAAGTTTTCCATTGAAAATTTATTACCAAATTAGAAGAAGTTATGAACAAATAAGGCCATTGAATGTCTACAAATGGATAAACAAGTTAAGAACATTAACTTTTGATTGACTTAATTATAAACTGAAACAAGAACTAGAGTTTGTCAATACCAAGCATAATAACAAGATCATAAACATAAGATTTTGTTATAAAAAATAAATATGAGCACAGGGCAAGCAGCTTCAACTACAAAATGAATAAGAAAAATAACTACTAGCTAACACAGTTCAAATGAAACATTAAAAAACATATTCACTACTATAAATCAATTTAATTAGAAAATTAGGACAGCTGAAAATGAACATAGATCCCACCTAACAACCTTACCTTTTCCACTTGTGCACTCTAGCTCTGCAACCTCACAATATTTTGACTTTGGAAGTCCATTGCCCTGAAAAAATAAAGATTTTATTAAAAAAAATATTAAAAGCTTAACAAAGTCTGAATAAGCCAGCTTTGACACCTTTTAGTTATAGAAAAAAAAAAATCAAACGTCCTTGCATAAAATAAAGGAAATTTTTCCACAAAAAAAAGAAAAAAATTGACGATCTCTTTGTGTTAATGGATTTTTTTTTATACAAGTACTTGTGTTAATGGAGTATTGTCTTACAGTAACCAATGAGTTGTGAATTCTAAGGAATAAGAACTCTAGAATTTCATATAAGGCCTTTAAACTTATAATGTCAATTGCAAACCATTATAAAGCATGACCATGCAAAAAATAAGGGATCAAAAGAAAATGAGCCAACACCATAAAAATATGGTTATTAGGTAAAAGGTATTCGCATTTTTTCTAAACTGCAATCACAGAATACCAAATGTGCATCAAGTTTTTGTGTATATAGAATAACGTACTCTAACAACTGCACAGCCCCAACTCCCATCATAAAAATATGCATTACATCAATATATAATCAATTGATAAAAATTTATTTTCTATGGAAGAGAGATTATAGAGTGCACTACAAAATAAAAATAAAATAGTGTGTTTAATGGTAACATACCGTGCCCACATTGCTCCTTCAGCACTAGGTTTGGAAAATTTCAGTTCAATGTTTGGAAAATTTCAATGAAAAACGAAATTCTGATTTCAATGACATCTATGTCTACAACTATAAACCAATTTTAAACAAAACCCAAATGGGCATGTATCAAAAGCAACTGAAAACCCAAGTAAATCCACAACCCAGAAACAAAAACAACAGCAGCAACAAGTCCTTCAATCAAAATAAGTTCTAACATTTACATTTCTAACAATGTGTAACCCACCATGCAAAAAACCTAATTCTATAACATAAATTCAGCAAAAGAGGAACGGAGAACTACCTAGCAAGCGAGATGAAGAACGACGAAACCGAGATGGATGAAGAACGAAGAACAACGAAACCGAGATGGATGAAGAACGAAGAACGACGACAGCAACCGAGACGGATGAAGAACGAACAACGACGACAGCAACCGAGATGGATGACGAACGAACAACGACGACAGCGAGATGGATGAAGAACGACGAACAGGGTAGCTGATTTGGGAGTGAGAGTGACTGGGATTTGATTTGGGAGTGAGAGTGAGTGGGATTTTGAAAGTTTGAAAGTTTTAGCGTGAGTGGGATTTTGAGTCTGAAAAAAACGCTAAACAGAACTCGAGTTTTAAAAACTCGAGTTCCTATAGATATCCACCTGGGTACCTCTGTCCAAATCAGCAAATGAGACACCCAAAAACGAGTTTCTGAAACTCGAGTTCTAAACGAATCTCGAGTTTCAGAAACTCGAGATGCTATTATTACTAATTGTTTGTAAACCAGCCAACTAACAAAATTCTTGGCAGAGTAATGTTATTTGGCAAGGGAATTCGGATAAATTGTTCCACATCATTTGTGTGCCAACACTGGAACTCGGGTGTTAAAGGCTCGAGTTTTGTCATCGAACTCAAGTCTCAAAGACTTGAAATGCTAGTTTACAAAATAGTTTCAAAAACTTGAAAACTAACGAAATTGTTAGAAATTGATGCTAAATGCCAAAAAAAGCCCCAAAATTAACGTGCATGGGTGATTTTAATCAGGTACTTTTTGCCAGAATAATTCAGTAACTATATGGTTTTAAACAGTGCTAGAGCTATGATTTCAATTGAGTGGCTAAAACATAAACACAAAAAATTCTTGAATATTCAAACTAGCATCCTTTTAATATTAACAAATGAAAAGAAAAATGATAGTTTCTTATTACATTACAATGCAATTATTATTAAAATGGAATTCAACATTCTTAATATTGTGGTTGACTTACTCACAATCTACCAATCAAATAAAATTTGTGTGTGCAATCTAATCATATGTCCCATAATATTATAACAAAAAGATTAATTATTATTGCTAAGTAAAAAAGAAAACAATAAAATAAAATGTTTATGCAAACTAGATGGCAGAGTGAATGTCATTTTAGTCCTTAATCATTTAAATGTGTCATAATATTTTAGTTCTTAACATTTTGTTTTGTGTCAAAATAGTCCTTTCCATTAAATAGTGGATGGAAAAGTTTGAGGTAACACATGAAAATATTAAAACAATATGTTTATGTTGACTGGATGTCAAAGTGGATGACCCATGGCATTTATTAAAAAAAAGTAGCTAAAATTTGTTTAAAAATTTTCACATGTATCCATGTGAGGGGGTCGAAAAAATCACTCTCAAAGCAACAAAACTAAAGTAAGTGTCATACAAGGATATCAAAGCGAAAATGGGGATTGAAAAATGTCCCACTGGATAACAAGGCAAATCGAATGAGAGATTTGCTCTCAAGCTTCTACTCTCTTGTTCCTTCAATGGCAATGACAGAGGTAGGAAAAGAAGCCATTTGGCTTAGTGGACTAATTAATGAGCTTGGTTTCAACCAAAATAGCATGGTGTTATATTGTGATAATTAGAGTGCAATTCATTTGGCAAAAAATCTGGTATATCATGCAATAACAAAGCATATTGTTGTGTGGTATCATAAGATCAGAGAATGAGTTTCTTCTGGTGATAT
Source organism: Quercus gilva (assembly GCA_023621385.1). Lineage (NCBI taxonomy): Eukaryota > Viridiplantae > Streptophyta > Magnoliopsida > Fagales > Fagaceae > Quercus > Quercus gilva. Next base: position 18,702,172 of record CM042479.1, on the reverse strand, counting down.
TTCTTTGTCGAAAATTCACACTAGTGAGAATGTTTTTGATATATTGACAAAGCTAGTTCCAATAGATAAGTTCAAGCACTACTTGGACTTGATTGGTATTTGCAGCTCGAGATAGCCCTTAGGGGCCAAGGTGGGGGCAATGGAGATGTTTTGCTCATGTAGCTTGATCAATTCAAGCCAATGTGAAGATTTGTTAACGTGGCCTGTGTGGCTTAAATTGCCAAGCCCAGCCACATTAGTGACAAAATACAATTTGAAGAAGGAAACCCACACTAGCCGACTTAACATATATCTATATATGTTGTTATGTGCACCAATGGGTAGTATTCCAAAAACCTATAGCAGCCACGTAAAAAATAGAAAGGTAGCCACTAGTCTTGTGTCTTTGTGAGAAAGTACTAGGGTGTATTTGGATTTTAGCTTTCTTGAGAGTGTTCGTGCGCACTATTATATCTACCTATATGTTTTAGTAAAATTTTTCTCTATTGCCACTCATGGATGTAGGCTATTTGTCCAACCATGTAAATACTAGTGTTCTTATTATGTGTGGTTGTTATTAATTTCTAGTTTTACTGTTAATCTGTTATTGATTTGAGTCAAGGGGTGACACTTGCACAACGCTCTTCAATAAAGTCTTTTTATTCATTAAAAAATTAGAATATTTGAAAAAAATTAAAATAATAAATAAATTTCATGGAGTTGTAAAAATATCAAGTTTAAATAAAAGATTTCTAAAAAAAAAAGTTCATTCAATTTACCTTACTATATAAGTCTTCTATATGGGAGGAAGATAAGAGAGTTGAGGTTGAATTATTTTTTGTTGTAAACATTGTGAGGTTCTCTTGAAAGAGTGAGAGATTCTCTAGTTAATTAGTGAGCGGTATCCATAGTTAAATGAGCATTTAACTACGAGTTATTTTAGAATTACGACCAATTTTACACCCATTTTCACAACTATCCTATATAGTAAAATGTCACTTTTAATGAACCCACCACTTTTTTTTTTCTACCACTCACAATTAGCTTCAAATAATTGTGAAATTTTGTGAAAAATTGGTTGTAATCCTAGAATTTTTTCATCTAAGTAAATCATTAGAGACTTGAGTAAACCCTTCTCCTCAAGTAAGCTATTCATTAAAGGCTAGTTTGAATGGAATGGAGTAGAGAATAGTAAAGTGGAGTTTGCCAGAAATTAACTGCAATTTTTTACCAACTTTATTCTACTCCCCTCTATTTTATTCCCATTTTATATTTCTTCTTTATAACTATTAATAGAATTTTGTATTTTATTTCCATCACTCTTCTTGTGTCAGCCTTTATTCACTCATCTGATTCTATAATTGCAGATGAGGGGTCTGTTTAGGATCCGCTTATTTTGCTGAAACTGAAAACTTTTTGTTGAAAGTACTATAGATAAAAGTAAAAGTTAGCTGAAATAGTATAGTAGGACCCAAAAATAATACCAAAAAGTGCAGTGGGGTCCATGACTAGTAGCAAAAATAAGTTGAACAGTAAAATAAGTTGGCAAAAATAATTTTTGCCAAACATTCACGAGGTGTGCATTTGGATTGGAATGAAAAATTAAATTGTTTTACTATTCAGCTTATTTTTGCTACTATTCATAAGCCTCACTGCACTTTTTGGTACTATTTATGGGTCTCACTGTACTATTTAAACTAACTTTTAACTTTATCTACAATACTTTCAGCAATAAGTTTTCAGTTTCAGTAAAATAAACGGTATCCAAACACACCCGAGATATGGGCTTGGATCATCATGACATAAGACACATTGTACATTCAAACCCCCCCTCCAGGGGCGGAACTAAATTTTTTTAAAAAAATATTATTATATATGTGTATTAATTTTAGCAATTTTGTTTTATAAAATTACATTTTATTTCCCTTAAACAATATTATTGATTCTTTTTAGGGTAATGCTATTCTCACAAACTTTTTTATAACATTTTTACAAACCTTTTTAGTAGCAAATTTTTATTGGTTCGCATATGAGCACATCATTTACATCATTTTTTTACTTACCAATAACCACTTATTACATAAGTAATTTATAAAAAAAACTTGCAGCTCTAGTATTTTCCTCATTTTAGTGACCACAAAAAAAAAATTATAGATCTAAAATCTATAAAAAAAAAAATATACAAGCCAAAAAAAAAACTCAACAACAAAAATTACTAGTAAAACTAAAAACAAAATCAAGCTCACTTAACTAATTTTATCCAAAATAAATTACACTGCCATTTAAAAAAATTCTAAACAAAGATAATTTTGTTCTTACCTACCAAGAAAAAAAAAAAAATCTCAGCAACTAAGTAGCAAAATTTGAGATTGAAATCACTGTACACAACCAACAGTAAAACCACTCCCCCTAACTCAAAGTTCTGGCTCCGTCCCTGCCCCCCTCCCCAGAAACATCACAAACAAGGACATAAAAAACATCTTTATTGTGATTCTACCAAATTGCAATCATCTGTTTCTTTTTCTTTTTTTCTTTTTTCTTTTTTTTTTTTCTTAACACCAGTGACAAATAAATAATGACATTAAAAAAAAAACATTGGACTAACAAGTTGATGCAACTAACAAACACGGCCGAATAAATTTGCAAGAGAAAAAACAGCCCATGCTTTCTAGCCTAAGTTTGCCTTTCTTTTTTTTTTGTTTTCTTATTTACCGAAACGGAAAGGAAACTTTTGGAGGAAAACTTTTTCTTAGTTCGAAAAAGGAATGGATGGAGAGGAGTTTAGAAAACGAATTTGGACCAGTTAGTACTCTGGAGTCTGGACCTAGTATGTTCGTTCATGTTTAACAACTTGGGTATCCCACAAATGAAAATGGTTGAGCATATATGCATGAAATAGACACCTTGGCTCTTTGAAAAAGGTTATAGAAGAAAGAATGTGTCGAAATAAAGTAGCGTATCGATTGCTTGCGAAAAAATGTTAGCACCATTATCGGTAGTACTTATCAGGGAATTATTTCAGGAATACACATGAAAAGGATGGTTTGGGTAGGGAAGGGTGACCTTTATGTACAACCCCTCATTCTCCTAGGAACAAAAGTGAACCCAAACAACCAAAAACAGATCTTCTATAATTAAAATTTTTTGGATACTAAAAAGTTATGTTTGGTTTGTGCTTCATGCTTCGCCATTGTCTATAACATCAACATTCAAACTGAGTTCTCCATTTTGCTACCCTTTTTGGTCAAAGCGACATGCACCTGAGAGCACTAGCTACTACAATGTACGTACAATTTCCACACCCTAACCCTGCTACCCACTAAAATAATCGGCCGACCCTATCACTTTTTACTTCTTTTTTTTTTTTTTTTTTTAATGAGCTTAACGGTATCACTTTAACAGTTGGATTACAAGAGTTGCGTTTGTTAGAATTATTTGTCTTCAAAAACAATACTATGCATTTTTATTTAATAATAAAAATTTATTTTCACATTCATGATTTTATAAGTATATTTCATTGTTTAAATGTGGCATGTGATGTCATCTCTGTAGAAAAATCATGTTAATGGTTAAGGAACCAAAGACAGGGAGTAATGATTTTTCATAGATTATTAAATTGTTCTAGGCTGTAGATATTAATTGAATATTACCACTGAAGCCTACACTTGTTGTGCTGCTATATGATAGGATGATTTACTCCATCATTGAGGTAGTGACTTTAAACAGACAAGTGGGTGTAATGTAACAAGTACATACACTAAATTGGATTTGATCAAGGACACCTTATGGAGCGATCACTGTTAATTAAAAGGTTGTCCTATCACAATTTTTCTATTGTTCTCAAACATGAGGAGTTTGTGTATATTTATTTATTATGCACATAACTTTGACAATGTCAACTGGTGATGCCGATTTTAAAGGCTATATACAAACACGTTGGGTTATGTGTGTAATGAGTAAAATATATAAATACTCAATAATGAATCCACCAGTCTCTAAAGAAGATAGTATATTCAGTTGATTTTCATATTGAAGTTGGACTCAAAACAAAACCGGCTGGTGACATTTTTTGAAAATGTTTTTCATATATATAATATTGTATATATATATTTAAAGAGTTTTTTTTCAAAAATATTTTGGAGTCCAATACAAATTATGAAATCAAGAAATTAAGGGTTACATAAGCTAGAGACATGACAATGATATTAATCCAGTCCTAGTGGCTTGTAGAAATATAGTACGGTGGAAGGACATAGATATAAAATTGTAAGTAATGGGACCTCATTTGTAATTCTCTAATCTTCAAGGGTCAATTGCAATGTGTTGATGGACATTATTGCAATCTGTAGAAGTTCAAATATTTTCCTGATATGATTGAGAAAATTAAAGAATAATTTTGAAAAGAGTTTTCAAGATAAGTCAATAACGTTCAAAAAGTTATTGATAAAATCCTACGGCTGAAAATTAGGATCCCTAAGAATCTCACGTCCAATCTCTCTCTAGGGTTTTAGAAATCTACTATAAAATAAGATTTTATAATATCACATCGATGGTTGGCCATCAAAACTACTGAGTGATACTGCAGTCTTCTGAAAACTCAAAAAGAAACAGAGAGAGAGAGATGTGAATACCTTAGGAGGCAACACACTTGGGTTGCTAAGAGAGGTACGCAATTTTGTTCTATTTAGAATCCATGGTTGTGTGGTACAACAATCTTTAAAAACAAAATATAAATTTTTGTTCTATATTGCTTCCGCAAAACTTTCAACGGTAACTATTAGAGACTAGAGATATGTCAATTTTCAAGAATATACAAAAATAAAATAAAGTAGAAAACACAAATAAACTTGAACAAAAATCATTTACAAATACAATTATTAGATTATAAAACCGTTCTGCTTGCAAACACAGCTTTTTTTTTTTTTTTTAAGACTTATTATTGTAATGGCATCTCTTGTTGGTGTGAGTATGTTCCAAACATTTTGATTTTTATTGTGAGTTACACATAGATTTGGAATGAGCTCCTTCTTGTATTTGTAAGTCATTATAAACCTCTGCTGATATCGTAAAATATGGGGTCTAGTGTGAACTTGAGCTGTATCTATATCACACATGCACGCCCCACCCAATCTCATGCGTGTAACTGTTAGTGTTCGTTGGAGATTAGCTTCCTTAATAAGCTAACTCATTATTTTATTATTATCTGACCAACTTGGTGACTTATTTAACACATTATCATAAAACCTATTCTTTAGATTTTATTGCTCTCTCTATCTCTCTCTCTCTCTCTCTGAACCATAGCACTGTCATTTTCTTTTCCTGAAAGTGTTCTTCCTTCCGCATAATTTTATAGCACTGTGAGATTATTCGTAAACTCTTCTTTAGGCCGTATATAAAGACATGAATAGAAAAGAATGGGGAAGGAAAGAAATGGAATACCTTTTTATTAAATTCTCAAATGAAAAAATTGAAAAGAATATTCCTTAAAAATTCTTTTCTCTATATTCAATTCCCTCTAATCTCCTCTCCCAAATAAGAAAAATGATGAATTCGGTTTCAACCCAATTATTCCACCTTTAGGGATGCACTTGACTTTCTAGGAAAAATTAGAATGGCCTTTTTTTTTTTTTTTTTTTTTAATAACAAACATATAACTCCTCTCTTATAAAATATGTAATTGATAAGGGAAAGAGTAGTAGGTATTCTAACCTAATTCTAGCTATCGTCTCTATATGGTAGGCCTTAACTCATCCTTTTAAGGCCGAATCAAGCTTTTATAAGAACATGTTTTTTTTATAAATCCTTGAATTTTATCGATAGCTAACAAGCATAACTTTGGATTAAAACGTTATAATTTGATACTTAAATCAAAAAGGGAAATTCTCAAAGTGGAAAAAATTTGAAGGAATATGCGCGGTCCACTTGAATTGCTTGCTTATAAGAGAAGACTAAAAGTCTAAAACAAATGAATTCAACATAGATGATGAAAGATGACATCACAACGATGAAACTTTGCATCATCTAAATAACGCCATAACATAACAAGAGTAGTAAACATCAACTCACACGAGTCCTACTAGGACTAGAAACAACTTCAATTCTCAGGATAACTTCATTATAAAGTTCTTAAAATCCTATATCATATCATTTCCTTTTCGAACGAGTGAATCATATTTTGTCATTTTATTAATTTTTAAACAAACAACAATAATATTATTTGGATATTCATTTAACTTATTGATCATGAAGTGGAAATATTTAATCCTCTCATTTAAAAATGAATGGATAAATTTTTTTAGAATTCCATAATTGAATATTATCCTAAGAACTTTAAAGAATCATAATACATCATTTTACATATCAAGAAAAACAAGTCATGCGAATATTATTATACATCAACTAAAGTAGTGAAGCTTAAGTCAATATGGGTTTACAACATCTCCAGTAGTGTATAGGCATTTTCTCACCTAAAATATTGGAGAGTAAAAGTTATTTTTTCATTTTGCTTGCTTACTTTTTCAAATACAATCTTTTAAAGACTTTCTATCTTTTTTATATCCCATTTAAATATTTATTTCTTATTTATTCTTTTTTAAAGATATTTTTGCTCATTCTTTCGAATATACTTTTTCATTTTTATTTTAACCAACAAAAATTATTTTGCTAATGAACATTGACTCTTCAAACAAAGAGAACCATTAATATTCATGAGCAAATTTTTTTCTCTATTTTAGAGAGATTTTTGGGCCTGCATTTTAAGGGTTTACTCTTTAAAATATAGAGAATTTTGGCTTTAGATTATCTATTAGAGATGCTCTTAGTTGCTAGTTCCACAATAGGCAATAGTTAGGCCAGGCCACCAGTCGAACTATATTATCAAGTAAAAATTAAGTACTCATTAGAAAATGTTAAAAAATTATATAAAAAAACAGAAACAAAAATTATATATAATATATTTACCATTCAAGTTTGGGGTGGAGTGTCATTCTTCTAAACCTCAAGAGAGGGGAATGTAATTATCCTAAGCTAAATTTAATCTCGTTTGTGATTTATCATATTTGTGTTTATTTGAACATCGACTTCATATATTTCAAGTAATTTAAGGATTTTATCATTACAAATTTTGGTGAAAAATGAAATAATTATACTTTAAAGCTATCTTTATACAAGACATGCATACTCATGCATGAAGAGAGCTCAATAATTAATATTTTATATTCATAAAAATATTATAAATTTATATAAGAATCTCTTTACAAAAGTTTAATCACGGTCAACAAAAAATAACTAATAAATTTAGAATAAAAATACAGAATTTATCAAGCACCAAAACACTTGCAATAGCAAATATCTCCATAACCCGTTGAAAAAAGAAAAAAAAATAATAAGAAGAAAAATTCATAATTAATATTTTAAAATACACTTTATTTTAAAATTTTAAACAATGAATTTTAATTATGAAATACGATAGTTTTGCCCTTAAGTAAAGTGCATATTAGTACACAACATTTTTAATATTAATATAATAAAGTTTGGTCAATTGGATGTTAAAGGAGAAAAGTGTTTTTACCCTTTAAGTTTGGGGTGGAATGTAATTACCCTTATAGCTTATTAAGGAAGAGGTCGAACCTTAGAGCAATGACAAATGCCCTCTGTTCAAGTAATATGTAGTTACAGATTTGAGCTTCGGAATTGTCTATCCAAAAATTGACGATAGGTTGTCTACCAAATATGTCTTTTAGATCTCATGAAAGTTCTGTGCACTTGATACGACATTTTAACTTATTAAAGTGCCAAGAGTCTTGTAATTTAACTAGTTGGCACCTCCTAGTATTTTAGAAACATCCAAGGTTCAAATACTCCCTATCCCATTGTAATTATGGAATTTAAAATTTTTTATTAAAAAAAAAAACTTTATTAAAGAAATAATTAATTACACTCCATTTGGGAGAAAGGAAAAGAACAAAATAAAAAAAAAAAAATCATTTTAGAATATTCCTTACATTCTCTTTTTTGCTAGTTTTAATAAAGTGAATGTAATGAGTTTAAGAAAACACTCATTTTTCCATTTTCCCTTAAAATCCCAAATTTTCATTTCTCCAAAAATTAGGAGAAATAGGAAGGAATACAATTAAGTTAAATAAACTTTTTAATAAAACTCTTAAAATTATTTCAAACATTTAGTCATTTATTTTAGAATAGGGCTATAATAATAATATTGTTATAAAATGGTTCTACTACATTCCTTTTAGTTTACTCTCAAATAAAGTTACTTACTACACTCAATTCATTCTCATTCTTTTATTTTAAAACATCCAAACAAGATTACTTCATTCCATTCCATCACTTTCTTTTCCATTACATTCTATTACTTAAATATATTCCATTCATTTCTATTTCTTTATGATTTACTCATTTCATTCATTTATGAACTCCCGAACGAAGAATAAGGAAAAATAGAAAGTAATTAAAAATATAACTTTTTTTTTTAGAACTTAGAAATATAATTTGTTTTTTTAGAACAATTAGAAATATAACTTCTTCTTTTTTTTTTTCTTTTTTTTTTTTGAGAATCAAGACTGTGAGGGCTCATTATTAACTAGGAAAATCATCATGAAAATAATGTAAAATGTTTGGTGGGACATCTTCCATCCAAACTAACAAAGGAAAAGAAAAATGAGCTCTCCGCTCTAAGGCATGAGCAACATTGTTGCCCTGCCTCCTAGTATGAAAGAGTGAAAAAGTTCCTAAGGAACTTGCTATAGACCTGCTGAAGTCTTTTACTATATGGCCAACTTGAGTACATAGTTCACAAAAGAAAACATTGGGTTTGGCAGTGGCTGTAGGCAGGGGTTCATTGATCCAATCAGGTAGATGAGTCTGGGTCTAATAAGTACGTCCATATCTCATAATAATAATAATAATAATAATAATAATAAAGCCTAAGCGCCCTCTAAACATGGAAATATTCTGAAAGAATAACATTAAATTCGAGGGCACAGCCGTCATAATGAATGTTGAGAGGCATCTAACTAAATTAGCTAAAGGGGGAAAAGCTGGGTGGGAACAAAAGAACCCATTTTTTGTGGCTTTGGGTAGACGAGAATAACTAATTCTTGGCTTGAGAATATGACCTATTGGCTTTATTTTGAGTTAAGATTCCTAGATTCCTTATGGCCTATTCCAATGGAATCTATATAGAACCTTTTTTCTGCCCTCAACTTTTTTTTTTTTTAAATTTCACAAGGAATAGCATTCCGTGGTCATTTCTCACTTTCTAATTGAGCCACTGCCAACATGTGTGGTCAACAAGTCACAACCAATAAGCTTCTTAAGAGAGCTCTTGCTTATGATTGACTAGTCCATAAATATGATTCTCATAAACGATGTGCTTCTCTTTTTGGGAGCTTCTTCAAGTCCTCTAAAGTAAATTTATATTAATAAAAAAAAAATCCATAAAAGGAAATGTAAGTACAAGAACAAAAACTTGTGCCTCTGCTCCGAAGAAGAGAATAAGTGAATAACATTTGGTGGTAACAGAAGTCAGATTACAATAGTAAAAAAGCATACTATTTGCTTATACTGCTCAAAAGTAATTAAAAAAAAAAAAAAGACACAGATTTGAAGGACGCAAGGGCATTTTGGCAACATCAGGGAAAGGTGAGTACTGAGTACTTTACATGTACTACTATTTAGAAAGATCTTTGGGTCCTCAAGTGACATGAAATGAAAGAGTTTTAGCACTACTTTTTTTCTATTTTCGGTTGGTTCCACATTAAAACATCCCATTGATCACCAATCTCTCCAAACAAGAAGTCAAAAATTTTTAATTTCCCTTTTCTATTGTGGGGGCATCCTCCAGTCTACAAAATTAGTATGATATATCAAGGAATGCAACACTTAAACCCTTTTTCATTATTGTACTAAATATTTACTGTACTCAAATTGTTTGAGAGAGTTTTTTTTCATTGGTTTATTGGACTTAAAAAATGGAGTTATATCTTAAAAAAATATGAAGTTTTAAAAAGTTGTACATAAACTAATTAAGTTGAGAAAAAATAAATAAATAAATAATAAAAAAATAAACCTTTACTTTAATGAAGGGACATCCCATCTAATACCATTCTACTCATAATGGAAAATATTGTTTAACACTCACTGACGAATAATCTATACATACAAAAACAATGTTCATACTTTCACAACTGGTGTATACATTAACAAGTGGTACTATGGTGAGTACAAAGTGTACGTTAGTAAGTATAAGATAATCAATGCCCTCTTCATAACTCGTGGGCTTTCTTTCTCACACAGCCCTAAAACATGGTTTCATGTAACTTTTGACATCTCTCAGTTACCAACTTGCCCTTGAACCTTTTTTTCATGACAAATATTTTGTTTTCTTAGTGGCTACTATTACAGTCATATACAACATCTTTGAAGCTCTGCCAATGTATTCTTGCCAATCCTGAACATAACACAATTAAATTTTAAAATTGTCATATTCCGTACGCTACCACACCATTATATATATATATATATATTTTAATCTAAAAATGCAATAAAATGGCAACCAATGAAATGCAATATTTATTGTGTGAACAATATTCATGAGAATCTCTGCCCAGGTGATGAGACATAGAGTTCATATACTGGAAGCAATTTAAAGCTGTATATGGCACAGTACCAAATCCAGCCTCTTGTGCAATTTATTCCTATCCACATGCCAGCAAACTATTAAGGAATTTTTGCTTTAGCACTTTACCTAAAGTCTTTTATAGATTCTCTCCAACTGCATTAAATATACTGTTAAATCAGAATCAACGATCTTTCTAAGAAAGACCAGTTGGAGCTATCTGAAGATATTGTTCAAGGAATAGGAATTTTTATCTTTCTCTTTCCTTTCCTTTTTTTTTTCTCTCTCTCTCTCTCTCTCTCTCTCTAATGAGCTCTTACAATTTCTGTGTTAATTAGCAATTGCTCATTTAAGTCATATCTGGGTTGTTAAGTAGGTATCTGCATGTCAGCTATGTCCTCATTCATGAATAAGTTTGTAACATCTGTTTAGTATTTGATGGTGATTTAGCTGATCTGGTCTAAATATGTTATATACGAATTTATTCCACATTAGCTGTTGATCATAGAGATATTATTCTTTGTATTTTAAATAGGTCTAGTATAAATCCTGATTATCAACATATAAGACCAGATCCTTCAATGCACTAAGACAGCATTAGAATAATGCACTTGCAGTTGACACATGCACGGCATATGGAATGCAAATCAATAAGAACAATACATATTTTCCACATTTTGCTCAAATGTTACAGTTGACATAGCATTTTCTATGCAAGAAAAGTCTTTAAACTAGATGCTGAGACAAGTATGTTTAATATGTTTAACATATGCATATGTGAATGTATCCGAGCATGCAGACAGGATAGCATAACAAATTGTGAGGGAGTTTGAACTTTTGTTTGTATAAGTAAATGTCTCTTTGTATGTATGTATATCTTCCACGCATTGTATGCACAAATTTGTGTAAAAAAAAATTTAAAACTTAATAAGCATGATCGTTTATCTATTTGTACATTCTTCCAGTTACTTAAAACCTTTTACAAACACATACATGCCTAAGAAGCTTATATTAACAAGTGCAATACAGACAGCAAGAAAAGTTCATAGATTCATACAAGAGAATCTCCAAGCCAGGGCAGGAGTCAAGGCCAAGGCAAGTGGTCCTCTTCAGGCCATGACTTGTCATGGTTATCATCAAATACAAGTATGGAAGCAAGTACAATTCTTCCATTTTTTTTTTTTTTCTTTTTTTTTTTTACCGGGTCCCAGTTGCTTAGGATTCGTCAGTGCGGGACCGGATGTCTTATGCCAATTCAAGAATGAAAAAGTTTGGCCCCTCTTCCTTAAATATTATAATTTGCGGGCTGAATAAGTACCAAACTTACTGAAGGAGACAAAATGGAATGTATTCCTTATTCCATTCCTTGCCTCCAGACAATCTTCACGGAGCATCTTTCCATCAAAACTTTTTTCTTATGTATCTAATTCCATAGCTTGAAGGTGCTCCAGTCAACAGAATCTTCTTCTACATTCTCCAAAAAAACCAGATATGTGTCTCCATCTGCATCCTTTAATACCAATAACATTCAACTAAAACCGATTTACAAGAGAACTAATTTACTATGTACATTGACATGAAAAAGGCTTTCTAACACCAAGGTGAGAAACAAAGATATAATAGTTCTAAGAATCTTCCATGAGTAGAAGGTGAAAGGTGGGCTTTGAAGGTCTCAAGACAACAACAATCGTGGATTCCCTGATCCAAGTTATAAAATTCCCCTCTTAATTCTCAGAATAAGATTCTTGCCTTTGCCAGACGGACTAATACGAATGCACAACAAAAAAAAACTTTGGTGCATCAGTGCTGGTACCTAATGCAAGGTGTGAGGTGTAACATAAAGTCATACTCCGGAGGAATTCAAATGGGTAGCAATATCTGAGAATGGAAAGTGGAGATAGAGAACAGGGCCCACATTTAGCAAAGTAGGAAGGACAATATCTCTTTTCAAGTCACTGTGAATATTGAATTGAAGTGGTATTCCATTGGCTATCTCTGTCCAAGATTCTATGCTTCACAACCTCAATTGCCTGGCCCCCAGCCCCCAGCCCCCACGCACAATTCTCTTTTATAAAAGGCCATGCTTGGGCATACCTTTGGTTTGTGAGGAGTAGGTGAAGGAGAAAGCAGATAAGCAAGAGCAATCGTAAGTAGTTCTATTTATCCAAGTATCAAGATATCAGCTTGTACCAGAAGAATATAGTATCATCAAGTTCCAAATTTCAAGGGCCAGCAATTCGGATCAGGGGGAAAAAAAGAAAGCACACATCAGGTAAAAACAGAACTGATCTTAAGCACAATAGTTTGATAGTTAGCTCCCCTAAATCAGGATAAACTTATGCCAAGTTTTTGTTTTAAGAACAGAAGATGTACCATCATCACCAACATCAAGGAAAGAACGTCCACTCTTCTTCAAGAATGTCAATTCCTCCTGAGAGGCATTTATTCCTGCAAGGTGGGAATGGTCCTGGAGATTCAGGACTTGTTCTCTCAACTGATGCTAAGCCTAGACTTAAATGGACACCAGATCTTCACGAGCGGTTCATAGAAGCAGTTAATCAGCTAGGAGGAGCAGACAGTGAGTGTTGTATACAATAATATAAGGATCATGAAATACAGGAATTATAGATTATCAAACTTCATCTAATTCCCATATCATTCTTTCAATGCAGAGGCTACTCCAAAAACAGTCATGAAACTTATGGGGATTCCAGGACTCACCTTGTACCACCTAAAGAGTCATCTTCAGGTAAGATATCTATAGTAACCAATGATTGTTATAGAAGTTTAAATGACTACTGGAATTAGGTCATCTTACGTCTCCAGTTCATTAGACAACGGTTACAGTAACGCACAAGTTTCCCTAGTTCACCTTCTCTTTAAAAAGAAAAGGTGTGACTATATAACTTTATTTATGACAAAAGTTTCAAATCTTGTCATCTTGTGTCATTCTGTAACTGATAACCAAAAGAGGCCTAGGTAGGAGAAGAGTCAAATGTGCAAATACAAGTTAGACAGACACTTTAACCAATTTGGGTGGGTTCTTCAGGGCTAAGGGATGAAGTTAATATAAACTAAAACCACTTATACTAATTTCTAACTCTACCTTGTGGCAAGCAGAAGTACAGGCTCAGTAAGAATTTGCATGGACAAGCTAATAATGGGGTCACCAAAACTGGTAAGAGAAAAATCTCATAAGATTCTTTCTAAACACTTGCAAGTATTTACAGGCAATTATATATGTGATGTAAAATTTCTTATTTAAGCATCTGATGTGAAGAATAAAATTAGAATTATTGCATATAGGTATAGCTGGACTGGGGTGTGACAGAGTATCTGAAGCAAATGGAACAACTTTAGACAATTTAAGCATTGGACCCCAGACAAACAAGTATGAAACCTGATAGCCTGTCATGTTTTTTCCGTTCACTTATTTATATATCTATTGATTTAAATCAGCTTTACTGTCCACATCTCATGCTAACATAAAACTCCTAATTCCAGAAACTTACACATGAATGAAGCACTACAGATGCAACTTGAAGTGCAGAGAAGGCTACATGAGCAACTTGAGGTAGACAATACTTGAAATTTCTGTATATATACATCTGATTGAAATTTCTTTCCAGAAAATGAAAGCAACAACAACAGCTATTTAAATGTCCAAAATTATGTTAACAACACAATGACGAACAAGATTTTTTTTTTTTTTTTTTTAAATGACAACTGAATTCCTCACTTCTTCCACAAACATTATTATAGCGGGAAAGAAAAAAAAAGGAAGAAGAAGAAAGAAATGGAAAAGAAAAGGCATATTATACAGCAAACAATTGAATTATGGATGCATCAAGTTTTCCATATACCACTGTAATATTTGCTTTTAGTACCAATAAAGTAAATGTTTTCTGAAACAAACATGCTGGAAAAGAACCAGGCACTATATTATGAACATTAAACTTTGAATTATGCAGTCAAGAGATGTCAAAAACTCACAACTGACTTTTGGAAGTTCATGTGCACAAATATTTAATCACATTCCTTAGAACAACTGATGGATATAAAATTTTCAAAAACACTACTTTTTACATGATTAATGTTCTGGAAATATGTGCATACATGGTCAGGATCTAATATCCTCAATTTGGTTGTTAGTTGGAAAAGGCGCACAGTTATATTGCTAAGATCATCTTATAAAAGTAAGAATTAGCAGAATTCTGACTATGGATTGTGAATTAAACCAGGTGCAGAGACACTTACAGCTCCGGATAGAGGCTCAAGGAAAATACCTGCAGTCAGTGCTGGAAAAAGCCCAGGAGACACTGGGAAGACAGAACATAGGTACTGTGGGGCTCGAAGCTGCCAAAATGCAGCTCTCTGAATTGGTGTCCAAAGTATCCAATCAATGCCTGAATTCAGCATTTTCAGAGCTGAAAGAATTACAGGGGTTGTGCCCCCCACAGCAAACACAAGCAAACCAGCCCAATGATTGTTCAATGGATAGCTGCCTGACATCCTGTGAAGGATCTCAGAGGGATCAAGAAATACACAACAGGGGGATGGGAATGGGGATGGGGATGGGACCTTATTCTGGAGGTGCACCCTTGGAGCAAAAAGAGATATGTGAGGACCCCATGCTCCAAAAGACAGAACTCAGGTGGTCAGATGACCTGAAAGACAGGATGTTTCACTCCTCAATAGGTAAAGATGCGGAAAGAAGAATGTTCCCTGTAGAAAGAAACTCCAGCAACTTATCCATGAGCATAGGACTTGTAGGAGAAAAAGGGAACAGCAGCAACAGCTATTCTGCAACAAGATTTAAAGGAAGGGACTCAGATGACAGTTTCCTAGACCGAAGCAACAACAGGGCAGAATCAGTTAAACTTGAAAATGAGAAAATTAGTCAAGGATACAGAATACCATACTTTTCAGCCAAACTGGACCTAAATGCACATGATGAAAATGATGCTGCTGCCAGTTGCAAACAATTCGACTTGAATGGTTTCAGCTGGAGCTGAAAGGATCTGAAGCCAGCAAGTGTGACAAGTAGATGTGACAAGATGGTGATACAAAAGTCACCATTAAATTTGCATCGGAAGGATGTGGCTAGCAAGATATCTGCTGCTCTCTTGTTCAGGCCAGCTTGCCTAGAAAAATCAATTGAACAAATTCGAATAAGTTGCACTGACAATATAGATCAAATTCGTAACTATATGACTTTGATAGCTCCAGCACAATTTACTTCTATTATCTCATATTTCAATGAGAATTCATAGAACACAAGCAAAATGCCTTCGTCGCTCTTGTTCAAGATTAGGAACGGCAGAGGTGTAGGAATTCCCAGACCCAAAACCCTTAAATAGTTTACCATGTTTTTGAAAAAAAAAATGTTCCATATTTTTTGTGTTTGGTATAGCAAAAAATGGAAGTTAATGAAAAATGTTTTTTATTGTCAACAGAAAACAATTATAAGAGGTGGAAAACGTTTTCCAGTTCTAAGCCTCACCTCTTTATTCCTTTGTATTACAACATCAATGTCAACACCCACCACCACCTCCACTGCCATCACCACCACCCTCACCCCACCTCTAGCACAACCACCACCACCACAACCACCTTTGTCACCACTACTAAAAAAATTTTATGCAAGCCAAACAACATATAATATTTCTAGGATTGTTTTCATTGAAGCAACCAAATATAGGAAAACAACTCATTAATCAAACAAAAAAAAATAAATGTTTTCCATAGAAAACATTTTCCGCCAAAACAAACAAAGTACATTTTCCAAACCCATCTCAAAAATCTTACTAACTTTTCGGAATTCGACCCATTCAATTTATATATATATATATATATATATTTAAAATATTGCTAAAAGAAATTTAAGCATTAGTAAACATGTTTATCTAAAACATTATCAAAAGATATTCAAGTATTAGTAAACATTTTTGCTCATAGATATTCTTCAAATTTCTCAGAGAGAAATAACATACATACACATTTTTTAGAACTCAAGTTTGGGCTGGAACTCGAGTTTGTCAGTGTGCTATTCTCCTAAAATTGTGCTATAGAGCAAATTTTGCCTTACTACAGAGACATGGTAACAAAATAATTTTAAGAAAAAAAAGTCCACTCTAACTCTAACTCTAACCCTTAACTAACTTTATTAGATTACTGACGAAAATAGTAAAGAAAATATCTCAAATAACAATACTGATGAACTAAATCTCCAAAACTCTACCCCTAGCTAAAAAGAAATCAGAAATACCTACTTGACCCCAATCCAACGTGAATGTGCTCTTGGATTGTTACTTCATTCAGGAAAAGAGAGAGTCCTCGAATCTCCAAAGAGCTTCCGTTGAATTTTTATTTTTTCCCATTTGAGTGAAAGCCACACAGGCGGAGGCGGTGTTCTTCAATTATCGAGGGGCGAGTTGGCCTGATGATATCATTTCTCATAATAAATAATCGAAAACACTAGTCATTCTCGTGCATGTGTACAAAACCAGGTTGGGCTGAAGACTAGGGAAGTTATACTTATTAAAAGCCACATTGGTTGGGAAGAGTTGGGTCAGGTTAAACCATGGATTGGACAAATTTTTTATTATTATTATTAAATTAAGTAGAAAAAAATATAAATATAAATATATTAAAAAAACTCAAAAATTAGTATCAATGTAACTTCTTAAAAGCAAATAACACTAATGACTAAACAACAATGGTAATTTACTAAAGTTTGTGTGAACTAATTGGTTTTTATATAGAATAAGAAGAGTTAGTTATTTTAAAAAATTTATTAATTGTATAATATATTTTAAATATATATATATATATATTAAATATATGGGTGGGTTGGGTTGGGTTTGACGAGTTTGGAATTTTATGAACCAAACCCAACCCGACCCGCTATAAAAAAAAAATTTGTAACCCAACCCAACCCAACCCGCCAAGCCCTAAAAACTAGGTTGGGTTAGGTCGGGTCGGTTTTGGCAGGTTGGTGGGTTAGTTGCATACCCCCACTTCAATCTATGGCTCCACTAATCTACCACCAAAAGACATTCCACTGCTCTAATCTAAAAGGATGGAGAAAGGGGGGTGAGCTAGAAGCTCAATAAGAGATTACATATGTTAGAATTAATGCCCTTAAATCCTATTGTATGATACTTGTAGGGACCAAAAAGAGAGTGATACAAAGTTCTCTGTGAATAGTGAGACAACCTCCTCCTTCCTTAGATCCAATTCAATAGAATTTGTAAGAGATGGGATAGAACAACAAGCGTCCGAGAGATTTTCAGAGCCCCAGCCCTCTTCTTTATATAGTCCGTTGCCACTTTATCTACTCCGTCTATCTTTAGCTATCCCTCGATCCTCTTTCGACACCTATCACCTATCCTCTCTCCTTGAAGCAGGCAGCAGCAGTAGCTGGCGCAGCTGTGACTGGCATCATTTCAGGTCACTTTCTTATTTAATGCGGCTGACAGAGCTAGTGTGCACCATTTATTATTGATGTGACTGGGAGGCTACTGCCCTGACGGTTGCCTGTCTGCCACTGATCTACGTTTCCTTCGGCCGAGGGGTCTTCTCCTTTGGTGCTTGGCACGGTGCCCCGTTGGGTCTGGCTCTTTCCCCGGGCACTATTATTCCCTGGGCCCCTGCCAATTCCTCGCTCGGCCCATTACAGGGCCTTTCCTGTCCCTCCTAGGGCCTCGGCCCATTAGTTTGGCCCCTTGCCTTCTTTCTCATTCCTTGGGTGCCCACAATACTATATATGACATTATATGTGACTTAATATTGTAATTAATTAAGTTGTTTAATAATTATCTAAAATAATGGTAACATGAATATTTGGACATTATCATATAATCCATGAGATGCATAGTATGTGATTTAGTCACAAAAGATGTAAATCATAAGTTCTTTGTAAACTCGAAATTTTAATTCGTAATCGGTAATGAAATTTAATAAAATTAGGCATTTCATCTGTGAAGACTATAACATATCAATTAAGATGATTTGTCTTAATCATGGAAGTGGAGACTTCTAGTTGATATATTGATATGTTTTAAGAGTTAAGACATATTGAACTGGACCGCTGTGAGATTTATTATTTTCCTAACGATTGTCAAATGAATAATAAATCTCGCGACTTTTATTTACATGAACTCTTAATCCTAAGAAAATAATGGACCTGATCATAAAGTGTAGGTTGTTTTGATATATCAAGAGTGAGATCTAAAATCACAATCAAAGCCTCAATATGTTGGGCAATCACATTTAGCATTGATGAAACATATATTCTCAAGATAGAATTCATAATCTCTTAACGGAGATATAAAATATTATGTTGAGATAAGTTTAATGGATTTAGTTATTCAGAATGTTAGGCCTAGCTACTTTAGTAAGAAATTATTAAAGTATAATTTATGAAATTGGATTTCATAAATATATGATGAATAACTTAAATGATTAAACCGAGTACTTAAAAATTAAGATGTAGTAATCTTCAAAATGGCAGTTTACATTCATGACTTTGTGTTGATGAAACATATATTCTCAAGATGGAATTCATAATCTCTTAACGGAGATATAAAATATTATGTTGAGATAAGTTTAATGGATTTGGTTATTCAGAATATTAGGCGTAACTACTTTAGTAAGAAATTATTAAAGTATATATTTATGAAATTGGATTTCATAAATATATAATGAATAACTTAAACGATTAAACCGGGTACTCAAGGATTAAGACGTAGTAATCTTCAAAGTGACAGTCTACATTCATGACTTTGTATTACTACAAATATTTTATGAAGAGATTGCATGTATAATAAAGTCTTGAGATATAATTTATTAATAAGGCCTAGAGTACAATTATATTTATATAGTGGTATTAAATATAATTAATGGTAATTTTGAATTTATCAAAAGTTGACAGAAAAGCCCAATGCCCATTGGAGCTAGAGTCTTATTTGTTCCCTTTTGATCCCACTCCAAGCCACGTACTAAAGCCAATTAGAATAGCCCAAAAGGCTAGTCCAATTAGATAATCAGTTAAATATAAGGAGAGAAACATACAGAATTTCATAAGAGTTTTTCATAAAGAATGAAATGGTGTGTATGTAAGTGTAAGACACTATCTTATTCTCCCCTTGAAAACTGATTGAAAGACCATAATTCTTGGGCATAAAGTGGAATTGGAGTGAAGATTAAAAGTGTTCTCAAGTACTTCTAATATTTGGTTTTGAATTTTACAGCACCAAGGTACGCTTACTTGTTCTTGAATTTTGAAAATTGCATAGTACATGTTATCAATTACGAATGAAGTAGATCCGTTAATTTTCCGCTGCGTATATCTTATATGCGATACGAACATGTATTTTTTCAACAACATAACATTAGAATGACTCTCACAACAAAATAATAGTATCATTGACAAAATATAAGTTTTACAAAACATTAGTCAAAATAAAATAAGACATTTAACTATAACACTGTAATCATTAAATAAAATAATAATCACTTTAATTGGCCACAATACACTAAATAGGTATAAACAATATATTATAGCAATAAACAATTTTTTCACTAATAAAGGCCAATAACAATAAAATAATAATTTGATATGGAAAATATTAAACATTAGCCAGACAAAAACATATACTGCTAAACACTCGGTGGGTGATTTCCATGGGAAACAATAACACTGACCTCAAAGAGGCAACACTAGCTCCAAAGAGCAAACAATAACACTGGCTCCGAAGAGCAAACGATAATACTACACCACACCATAATAACACTACTTTGGCCGAAGACCAACACTTAATCCTGTGTTGACAAAGGTTATAGATTGTTTAGCTGATCATTTGAAAACATTCTTACTTTATCACCTTATTTTCAATACAAATCATATATCATATAATAAATTCTTTCTCAAAAATATAGTTTTTGAGTCATTCTTAACGTATATAATTTCAAAATAACACACAAGAAATAATAAAATTCAGGTATGTGTATAAAGCATTGACAATATTATAAGTTTTTGAAACTTCACTGTTGCAAATATATATATAAATAATTATAGACACCTTGAGAGATGTCATGTTCTGAAGTCCACTTACTTCTAGTTGCTAAACCAAGCTTCACTTCAATTGTCTGAATCAATGTCAACTAGAACCTAAATAAGGACAAGACAACTCAATAACAATGGATAGTCTAAGGCAGCAATGAAAATATAAATTTTACTCTTAAAATTTGTATCTCACAACTTATTTTGAAACTACAACTAATTTAGTACTCAATTGCTTTATCAAATTTTTCAAAATCAATACCTAGTAAACAATTCTAATGAGCTGAATATGTAGATATCTATGTCATTTAAAAATTTTCCTAGTACCAGATTGACTTCCAAATAAGCTTATGCTTGTAGATCATATTAGCCCTAATTATATATATATATATATATATTATCCAAGGATTTCCCTACCCGTAAGACATTGAAAGAATACTGTAGGTATACAAAGAAATTTTTAGCCGTAGGACCTAGTAGCCTGAACCATGTATTGACAAAAGTTTAGAAACTTGACCATGATATAGATTACAAGATTCATTAGACCAGCCCCACTACCAATGCGTAAGCTCTAGCAACTAATCACTCAAAAGCTTATCACCTAATTCAAGAGTTCATATGGGATATTAAAGCAAATCTACTAAACTACTCTCGCATCGTAGGTTATTTCCATGAATGTTTGAGAGAGAGATATACCTGACCACATGACCACACGGATGCAGAATTTTGTTTCTTGTAATTTTACAGTCTCTCTCTCTACGTTTCACAAATTAAACACTAATTTACCTTTCAACTTACACATTAAAATTGTTTCCTACTTCGGCTAGAACTTAAAACCTACTGAAACTTATCTGTTTAGCATTTAAGAAGCTTATAAAATTTTAAATAAGCTTCCAAGACTTTAATTCCCACTTAAACTCATATTAAGGTTGTTTAGATAGGCTAAAACTCTAAAGAATTCCAATAACACTTGAACTCCTAATCCAAATAGGTTTTAAACTCTTATCATTTTCTTAATTGATAAGGAGATTAAAAGTTAAATATGAATAACCCACAAAAATAACTCTTCACGTTACTTCTTCTTTTATTTATTTTCTTTATAGATATCATAAAATAAAATATTATCATCACTTTCAAAATAAATTAAATATCTCATCAATTCCACTTAAGAAGTAATTAAATTAAATTCAATCCACAAAGGTATCAAATCAGCATAACCGTTTAAATGGAAAATTTTGAGTGGTATAGAAGCTCAACGTAGGCCAAAAAAAAAAAACCTACTACAATAACCAAGGCTTTGTATGCTCCAAAAGCTCTCATATACACAATAACCATTTATAAAATATTCATCATAAAGTTTCTATGTGCCTAAAAAATCAAATTAATGAAAAGTCTCTATTGGGGGGGGGTGGGGGATTTTCGTGCACAAGGTCTACTTTAAAGGGGTTTAACTAATTCTTGTGGTCTTGCACTACAACTCAATTTCCTGATAAACTTTACTGGATTATGCTTTATTGCTAATATTTTCATTTTATTCATTCAATAACCTTATACATGCAATTGAGATGTGATTACAACAATAATTCTCACTTGAACCACCATCTTTTCATAGACATACGCAAACTCGTTCTCATACCAGCAAGAACATTGACAATTCTAGCATCTATGTTAGCTAGAAATTTTGGTACTGGTCAGCTCAAACAGCTTGGAATGAAACCAAATATTAATTTTCATTTGATACATTGTGTAGACATATTTGGTCATGTTAACAAAGAGAATTGAAAATAGAATAATATATCAGTTATAAGATAAGAGAATCTTTGATTGCCAGGCTGAAGATTATTTATGAATGGAGTGATTAAGAAGAATATATTTTACAAATGGGAAAAATATTTACTTTGATCCTAGAGAAAGAACTCTGGAAAATTTTAAGCCAAATGCGATACAAAAGGCCTTAAAAAATTTTGATTTGTGGCTTAAACCAAACTTATCCAAAAGCTAAAGAAGACTTAGAAATCCTATTTAACTTACAACAAATCCTTCCACTATTAGTGATAAGTTGAGTCACATTATATATAGGAAAATTTTATAACAAAACATAATTCAAATTTAGTTGAATTTGAAAAGTTTGCGGTAGAATTTTTGATGTCTTTTTTCCCCTTTAAAGGATATCCAAAAAGTTCTAATGTATGGGTAGATTGAGATGATAGTAATCTTGATTATTATTATTTTTTTTTTTGGGAAAATTTATACAACATGGGAAAGGGGAAAATTACTTACTGGTTCAACGTTATTAATTAACGAGAAATACTATGTCCATAACATTTTTACAACAAATCCTAAGTGGCAGATTGTTACGGGTTATTATTGTTAGGACAAAAAAGTAATCTCAATGATAGGTTCAAATTTGAATCAATAATAATTAACCACCTATGATTTGTTGTGAAAATGTTATAGATGTAGCACCTCTCTTAATTAACCCACACACAAAAGGCCTAACTCATGTATGTGAATGGTTATGCTCATACACATAAGGGACAATAAGCATTGAACGATCTTCCTAGTGTCTCTCAAAATGCTTTCTTGTTGGGCAACTCTTCATGTTGCTGCATTATAATACTCTCAGCAGACCAAAGCATTCTTGATCAGATTACATATATTTTAAAAGAAAATTTATAGGTTAATATTCTTCGTAAGTCAGAGAGCATCCCCAACCGATTTTGCCATCCCATCCTATTTTACCATCCCAAAAAGTTGCTTTATTAATTATACCATACCATTTTACAATACACCCAATATCCCAAAATTCTATTATTTTACCATTTTATTAAAATATTATTTTTTTAATCTTGCTTTATTATTTCTTTCCAACGGCCATTTTTTTTCAAATTCAACTATTCCAACGGTCAATTTTCAACAACCTGCCAGTTTTTTTTTTTTTCAATTTCTTTCCAACTATTTCAACAACCTACCATTTTTTTTTTTTTTTTTTGAGAAAGAACTTGCCAAATATCAATGTACTCAAATTTGCCAACTTTAAAATCCACAGACCTAACAAATATCAATGTAAAATCCATATACATATTTATAGATGCATCCTGTCAAATATTAATGTATTCAACCTGCCAATTTTAATGATCCACATACACACACGTACATATATATATAGAACCTACCAATTTTTCGTTTTTATTTTTTTATTTTTTTGAGAAAGAACCTGTCAAATATCAATTTATTCAAACTTGCTAACTTTAAAAATCAACACACACACACACACACACACACACACACACATATATATATGCAACCTGTCAAATATCAATGTACTCAACCTGCCAACTTAAAAAATTCACATACATACATACATACATATATATATATACATGCAACTTGCCAAATATTAATGTATTCAACCTGCCAATTTTTAAAGTCCACATACATATATATACATGCAACTTGCCAAATATCAATGTACTCAACCTACCAACTTTTATAATACACATGCATATATATAGATTCAATCTACATACATAACTATCAATGTTGTCTTTAGAAGACTCATATATATATCAAATTACAATAAAACCCCACATGCATAACTCACACACTTAAGTTCCTACAACTCCCCTTGTAATTGCCATAAATGCTAAATGATGTCTAATTGGAGTTGAAAATGAATTTCATGGTCTCGAATACATTGATGGGTTTCAATGAACTCCGAAAATTCATTTGTGTGCCCCCGGGACAATTGTATAGTAGGATTGTCATCAATTTGCTCATAATCTAATTCCACCGCTTCATTTACATCTTGCTCATCAACAATCATGTTATGAAGAATTACACATGCTTTCATGATGTCTTGGAACGTTTTACTATAGAAAAATCTTGCAAGTCCACGCACCATTGCGAATCTTACTTGAAGCACTCCAAATGCACGCTCTACATCCTTTCTATTCGCCTTTTGGGCTTTTGCAAATAATTTTCTTTTTTGTCCTCGTGGAGATGGAATTGTTTTAACAAAGGCGTAAATGCACTTTTAGTCCCTACATTTTGACTTTTTTCAATTTTAGTCGTTACATTTTATTTTTACCACTTTTAATCCCTAAACCACTTAACGCGGGACATTTTAGTCCTTGAAGCACCATTCCGTCACCAAACTAACAAGGAAACTAACGGATAAATAAAATAATAATAATAATTCACTGTAGCACTGACACATTAGCATATAAATTTAAAAAATTAATTTATTAATTTTAACTAAATAAAAAAAAATCAAAACAGAATTAAAAATCAAAGTTCAAATGAATTATGATTTAAAAAAGAAAAGAAAAAAGTTAAATTAATTTTGTTTCTCTTTTTTTGGGAAGAACATGAAAAATCTAGAACATGATTAAACATGTGTTCTTCCCCGTTAATCATGTTCTTCATTTTCTTCCCAGCAAACCTTGCCCAGAAATTTAAAAAATCAATATTTTTGTTTCCCTTCTTGCATTTTCTTAGCAACCAAACATGCAAAACACACAACAATCTTCAAATGAGAACAAAACCCAACAATCACAAAAATATAGATCTCCTGCAAATCAATCTCCAACAAAGAGCCAAACCCAAATCTCCAATAAAACAACCAAACCCAAAAACCCAACAACCAAACCGATCTCCAACAAAGTAAACCTTAACCTTCAAACCCATAAATCTTCTTAGGAAACAAATACAAAAAATCTAGATTGGTTGAATTGTGAGAGAGAGAAAATGAATTGTTGATAAAGATCGGGTCAGATACAAACAAATGAAGCCGAACACCATAAGCAGAGATTAGGACTTACTTCGACGCTGGTACAGTGAAGTCGTCGAAGACGAAATACAAAAACCATAACAAGACCGAACTGATCCCTTCTCTCACCAAACCCTAACCGCCGCCACCATCGATCTCTTCTCTCTCCTCAAACTCGGATCTTCGATACCTAACACTCATAAGCTTCAATCTCAGCTAAGTTTTCTATGTATAGTGGGTTTTGATCTTTGTGGGTTATTGGGTTTCAATTTGTGGGTGTAGATATTTGGATGTATGATTGTGGGTGTTGATCTACTTTTTTTGGATTTGAAGGTGTCGATCTGTGGTTGTGGGTGTCACTCTGTGGCTTACTAGCTGTGGACGTCGATCTACCGATGCACCGCATCGAATCGAGTCCAAGAACCGCACCGCTGGAGGCTGGAAAACTGACCTCCAACTGTGATGAGCAAAGTTGACGAAGGGAGAACCGACTCACGGTGAGAAAAAATTAGACCCTGCAAACTAAATCTCTCTTCTCTTTTAACAAGAAAGTTAGTTACTACAAGTTTTTTTTCTTAATCTTTAAATTATAATTCATTTGAATTTTGATTTTTAATTCTGTTTTTATTTTTTTTATTTAGTTAAAATTAATAAATTAATTTTTTAAATTTATATGCTGATGTGTCAGTGCTACAGTGAATTTTTATTATTATTTTATTGACCCATTAGTTTCCCTGTTATTTTGGTGACAGAATGGTGCTTCAAGGACTAAAATGTCCTGCGTTAATTGGTTTAAGGACTAAAAGTGCATTTACGCCTTTAAAAAATGTTGACTATTTCGGATATATGCTATCGGCAAGGTAGTATCTCATTGTATACTCATGGCCATTGATTGAGTAATTAACTGCAGGAACACGTTCTTGTTTGAGCTTAGAAAATATAGGAGACTATTCTAATACATTAATGTCATTATTTAACCCAGGTAACTCTAAAAATGCATGTCATATCCAAAGATCAAATGATGCCACTGCTTCCAAAACAATGTCGGCTCACGAATATGACCAGAGTACTGACATTTCCATACAGCCGGACAATTTTTCCATTTCCAATGTATGCAATCAATGCTCCCTAGCATCCCTAGAAATCAAAGTCTTTTCCCATTGGCTAAAAGTTTAGCAATGTCTTCGTTGTTTGGGGACCTCAAGTATTCATTGGAGAAAATATCAACCACTACTTTAACAAATTTTTTTAGACTTTCTATTGCAGTGGATTCTCCAATCCGCGCATACTCATCCATAAAATCAGCTACCACTCCATACGCAAGCATCCTAAGTGCAGCTGTTATCTTTTGAAGAAAAGATAAACTGAGCCTTCAAGCATTATCTCTTTTTTGGACAAAGTAAGGTTCATAAGTTTCAACCTTGGATTGAATACGAAGAAAAAGAGACCGACTCATCCGAAATCTCCTTTAAAATAAATTATGAGGATATACTGGTGTGTCGGCAAAGTAGTCGAGATAAAGTCTTTTATGGCCTGCCAAACGATCACGTTCGATATACCGACAATGTTTACGTTGTGATGTTGAACCCTTAAGAACTCGCCTCATTATTTCATCCTCGCCTAAGTCGTCAAAAAGCAATTTGCAAAAAAGAGAGCGACCCATAAGGACAACCTTGAAGACAATAGTATTAGGAAATTATCACTATTATTGCAAAGCAAGTAGAGATTACATTATGGAAAGGGAACAAGTAGATATATTATTCAATAAACAAAGCTTAAAATCTGTCAAAGCAAAAAGTTCCCTAGTAAAGATTGATAAGAAATAAAGGATATAGTTCTCTATTATCTACATAATAAGGTTTGAAACACTTTTGCTACTTTAATCGTAAGGTTTGAAACTATTTTAAGGTTTGAAACTATTTTAAGGTTTGAAACTTTTTTGCTACTTTAATATAGATACAATAATAGATTTAGGAAAATGGAGCCTGCTAGCAACTTTTTTTCTCCCATCCAGGAGGACCAGGACTATGCTTTTTTCCTAACATCTATGGTTAATTATCAATGTCAACTAAATAATTAATAGGTTACACCTTGGGGAATAGGTTGCACCTTGGGGTGCTAGTCTTTAATATTGGGCTCTGCACCACGATGTTTCTTCATGAAATAGTAGCTTTGTCAAGTACATAGTAATTATGAAATATGTACAAGTTCTTTCCCTTTCCAATTGTGTCTCTAGCTTTGTCAATAACATAGAGGCTGGAGTTTGTCTATTGCTTGGCCAGGATGTGTTGTATTTCTTCTATATACAATTTCATTTAGTATATGGGTCTACTTGAACTATAGGTGAACTACTAGGGGAGTTTACTCAATTAGAAAATGCTACATTCTTACAAACATATACTAGCTCAGCCTAGTTACGGAAGCAATTTATAGTATCTTAAACTCAATCTGAAAGTTTGAACACCACAATTTCAGCATACAATAAAGACTCAAGATTTTCAAAAATTTATTGGAATTCTTATACATTTCTTGACCTACTTCACGTGGGAAGTCCATTGAACTGCAAGTGAAGTTGCTCACTATGACATGATACATTAAAAAGATAGAATAGAATCAAACATTTGTATGCAATAAACTATGATCCCTTGTTTCCCATCTCTTTAAGAAAGAGGTCAAGGGCTAAAGCATTTGTTAAATGGCTAATATCTCTAACTTTAATTCAAGCATTAAGCTCTTGTTCATAGTATAGTAAAGCCTAAATATTCATTCATGTACTAAAATATTAATCAAGAAATTGAAATTCTAGCTTGTTCACAAAGATATTACCATTAAATAAGCCAAAAATAGGGAAAGGGCATAAAGTTCAATTTTAATGGTAGGGACATAAATCACAAAAAAGTTGTCACTTTCCATTAATTGTGACCATCTAGTTTAGTTAATCAATCTTATTATAAGCAAAAATACATCATTAAACATAGAAAGGACATAAGTTTTTCATATAAGCAAAAATGATGTGATTACATAAGTGGCACAACCTATTACCAATTGATTAAGTTGGAACAATACATCATCTACATGTTCCAAACCTACGCTTAAAATAAGCCACTACCAAAATAAGGTTGAAACAAAATATCATCCACATATGCCAAACACCAACCCTAAAATAATTTACTACCAAAATAAGGTTACGACAAGACTCTCCTTGGGTCAAACCCAACTATTTACTCTAATTGTTGTCTTACAAGGATTTGATCCTTGAAATTTTCAAAATAAAGTCTTTCTTTGTCATTCATGCCACTTGTATCCATGGTCATTATTCTTCCCTCCTCCCTAATAGTTTCAAGACGAAGCATTTCCTTTTCAATATCAGCTCTTTGCGCATCCACTCGAGCCCTATCTACTTTGATGTGAAAAGCCTCTTTGTCTTGTTCATGTGATTCCTGAATATATTGCAATTTTTTCGCCAAATAATCCTCAAAACCCTTATCACCATCTGTTCTCTTTTGCTTAGCCTTTTTAGCTTTTCTGCCAATTGGTCTCTCTAGCACCATTGTGTCATCATCATTACTACCAACTTGATCAATTGAACTTGGAGTTTGAGGGAGCCCTTTTGATCTTTCCTTAAGCATATTTCACCTTGGTTGGTTCTTCAACACAACCTAACAATGTTCAAATGCAAAAGCTATTTTTTTGCCGGTTGTTGGAGCTGGTGAAGCTTTATATAGATCCTTTGCATCTTTCAACTAAATTTTTTTTTAAAAATAAAATAAAATAATTAGTATCTTGAAACTATTCGGAAATTAATATTGTGACACCATTGCAATATAATTTATACCTTGTCCTCGTTAGTCCCACCACTTTTATTTCGGGCTTCAATTTTAGCAATTAACCTAGTAAACCTACTTGTCTCCCTATTAATATTTCCCCATCGACTTTGGAGGGAGGAAGCAGAACATGTGGTTCCGTAAATATTGTTCTCACAAAAGTATTGCCAAGTTTTCTCCCAAAATTTTTCAACCCTTTGGTCAGTACCTTGCATGGCATCCATACTAATGTTAAGCCATGCAGAGACGAGGAGGTTGTCCTCATCTACATTGAAGTTGCCACCACGTTTTGTTGGATTAGAGGTGACAATTTCAACTTTCGGACAAGACTCTTGGATGGGCATTGAAGTATTTTAAGACCCACTTAAAAATGGTGCCACAAAATCAGAATCCATTTGTAAGATATTATCATGTCGTGTTATGTCTTCTTACCCATCCCTTTTAAATAGGGAACTTAAAATAGTTAGTGTATGAAGTCAATTAGAGCCAACTCACAAAGTCCAAGAGTTCAAGTATTTGTGATAAGTGATTACTACAATTAGAAACACAAACTTAACCAAATACACAAGAGTTCAGAGCCTTCACATATTATGATTAGTGGCAGCTTCTCACGTATAGCAACATCCTACAATATATGTTAACAACTCCTAATCAAAACAATATATGTTGACAGCTCCTAATCAATCTATTTCAACTATATGTACAACAGTAATTTTGTGTTACAGAAATACTAGCCCTTTACATAGCCAAATATTAATAGAATACAGCAACAAATATAACTCAAAATATACTTTGCATAATATACCTGCAAACACAGCCCATACATAGCCAACATGTACAAATAGAAGTCAAATAAAACCATAGAGTTGAACACAACAAAAACCATTGATAGAACCTTTACATACAACATATTAATTTGTTGAAGAAAAAATTAGTAAACAAGAACACCGATTATCTAATAAAATTGGAATTTTGATAAAATTGGGATTTCGGTAATTGAAGTTGAACCTGAGTAAACTTTCTGAAGATGCTAATCCAATAAAGAGCGACAACCCCTCGTGATGAAGCTAAATCCCACCTCTGCAAACATCAACAACAATTCTTTGATCAAAACCCAAACACAAACACAAACTGAATCCCCCTTTTTCTTGCAAAAAGAGAAAAGAAACACAAACACAAAAACTCGAATACATGGATTAAAACCCACCTAGTAAATTGCTTTGATTTTGATTTTGATTTGATTTGAGAGACCGACGGAGCTTCATTTTGAGATTTTGCAAACAAAATCTTAATCCAAACCCACAAGCCCTTAAGAACCCTTGAGAATCTCGAGTGAAAAGTTAAAGTTAAATGGGTATCCAGATTGTTGGGTTTATGAGATGAGTGAATCAGTAAAGGGATTTGGAGATGGGTGATGGTGAATTGGCATTTGGCAAAGGCTTGGTGACAGCGACTTTGTGATTCGAAAAGAAAAGCGAGGCTTGGTGACAGCGGCTTGGTGATTTGGAGAGAAAGAGGGAAGCTTGACAATGGCGAGAGAGAGTAGTGATGAGAGAGCAAAAACTTGGTATTGTAGTGGGAGAGAGTGAGGGGCTTGAATGGATTAAAATACACTATTTTGTTTTGGCATAGTGCTATAGTACCATCGCACATTTAAGATGGTATTGTAGCACTATGCCAAAAAATTTTGGCCTTTCCCAGTTTTGGTCATCCAGTTGCTAAGCATGTTTTAGGCCTGAATGCCAAATGTACCTTACATTTGGCATTTGGCAGGCCCACTGCTGAAGCTCTAATAGATAGAGTGAATTAATACAAATCTTGGCAATTGACTTTTTTTCTTTATCTTGGCCAAATTTCCTTTTCCTTTTTTCTTTTTTTTCTTTTTTTTTGGCAAAGGCCAAATTACAATCATATCATCTGATTTGATTAAATGATAAAAATACAACTAAAAACCTCTAAAATGACCAAGTATGCCTAACAAGAATTGCCTCCAAACTTTTCTTTTTAAGATTGCATTAAAACAATTTTTAAGTGTGGTTTTGGAAGTTTCAAGTGTTTTTGATCATGTGTTTGAATGTGTAAACTTAGTTGATAGTTTTTGTTAATTGTTTTATTTATTTTATTTTATATTTAGATTATGTTTGATGATGTACAGAAAATTAGTAGGCTGAATGCTCTGGGCTTCAATGGGTTTGTGGTTGCTTGAAGGCCTGAAAAAAAAGAAGCACAAGATCAAAGGTAACCGGGGTGATCCGGCCAAGAACCCTCCTATGCTAAAGTTAGTTTTCTCTCTTAAACACAAGAATTCTAATTTTATGAGTGGTGAAAACTTCCCTTAGTTTGATATGGCTAAGTCTTTTTATAGTGAGCTTTGGAGTGGTTACTTGTTTAGTAACTTCTTCAATGTGGATGGAAGTTAGAATGTTCAAACTTAACTTTTACAACTGCTATCAGAAGTTAAGAACTTAGTGGGAAGTTAAAGTGGTGAATAAGGATTTTGCTCATACTTTAGAATAGTAGAACGTGGTCTGAAATATAAGCTTTTGGATATAGATTCACTTTGAAAATCTCTAAGTGTTGGGCGGTTGTCCAGGTGACTTCACGCTGGACGACCTTCTTGCACTTAGACGACCTTTCTGGTCTTGGACAACACTATGGACGAACTGGAGACCATCCAATTTTTTTGCTTCACCATCAGTTGCCCCCTCATCCAAGTGTCATCCTGGATACAGTAGTAGAATTTTGATTCATTGTTTTACTTTTGACACATGTCAATGCTCCAGTGGTCAATTACTGTGGCACGTGGCGTTCTTGTTTTGGCTAAAGTTTGTCGTCTGAAATTACGCCACGTGTCACAATCTTATTGATTAACCTGTCGTGTTGATTTGTTTTTTAAGGGGGACGTGCCATGTGTCAATTTCTGGTTGGTCCGCGTCGTTTCATTGACCCACCCATGGGGCCTATAAATATGTACATTCTCTCTCTTACCCTCTCACTTTTCTGATATTTTCCTTTCTGTCATCTCGTCCAAGAGCCTCGTCTAGTCGTCCTTGTCCTTAGTCTCTCGTCGAGTACTCTCTTTTCTTTATTCTTAGGTTTTCGTCTTTAGAAAATTCTATATATTCTTATAAATATGTCTGCATCTAGTGGTAGTATTGAGAGAGAGATAGACGAGTATCAGGACGAGTCAAATGGTAGTAGTGCTAGTTATGAAAGTAGTAGCGACAGTGGTTCCCAAGACAAGTATTATTTGTTTGGGGTCCCTGGATTTCCTTTAAAGGACTTCCAAGAGGAGATGCAACATAAGGCAACTTTTGGGACTGAGGCTAGCTTGTCCAAAAGAGGTAAGTCGTCTAGTCCCCCTTAAGACAAGGAGGAAGATGCTAACGTTATCTATGCTCCAGAAGTTACATCCATCTTAGATGTGAATAAATTAACAACCCTTGTAGGTAGATACCAAATTCCTCTTGAGTTCAAACCTCGTTTTCCTAAAAGTGGAGAATGTTGTTGTTCTCCTCCTTTTAGTTTTGGTGTATATGCCTCTTATTTATTTATAGGTCTTAGATTTTCCCTTAACTCTTTTTGTAGAGGCCTCTTCCATAGGTTGGGTATTGGACCAAACCAGCTCAACCCTAATGGATGGAGGACGATAGTGGCCATGCAAGTGCTATGGCATAAGGTGTTTAAGGGGAACTGTCCAATCACAGTGGACGAGTTCCTCTTTTGCTATAACCCTCAGAAATCAAACAATCTGCTAGTTTTTACCAGTTTTCGTCTAGGGGCCCCCAATTTAGTTTGATTAATGGAAGTAGTTCTTCAGATAGGTAGTGGAAGAAAGAATTTTTCCTCATTTCTGGAAATTGGGCTGAAGACCCATATGATGTAAATATTACCCCATTTCCTCCTTTTACCAATGCCCTAGGTCATCTTCGTCCTAAGGGTACATTTTTCATCCTTTACTTCATCCATTTTATTTATTTATTTCCTCGTCTAACCATGTCATTCATTTGTGTAGCCATTACTTGTCCAAGCTTGGACAAGTTTTACTTGGAGCGTATTGACAGGGCTCGTGCTCATCCTAAGAGGTCTTCCCATAACTTGGTGACTTTACGTCGTCTTACTATTTGGGAGCTTAGTCCTGAGCCTACTGAGGAGAACCTTACACACGAGGAGACTACTTGTCGAAGTAAGTGTCGCCCATCATCTTTTACACTTTTTTTTTTCTTTTATCTTTCTTTATCACAGGGCTAGCCACCATGAAGGAGAATAAAAGCAAGAATGTGGCTAGTGGCACTAAAGAAGAAGAAGACATCCAGGTTTAAAACGAGCCAACTCTATTGACTGTCCAGAAGTCTACCGTTCAGGCTACTACTAGGAAGATGAAAAGTGTTTCAAGTAGCATAGACCTTGGAAACCTTCCAAGACACCATGGTCATAAGAAGCAAAAATCTGACTAGACCCCTCCTCCCAAAGTTTCAAAGCCTCAGGACGTGACGATAGACTTGGACGACCTGACAGTGAACCTGGTGCCCCCTCAAACTTCTCCTTCAGTTGTCTAACCTAAAAATCCTACTCCCCCTACAGCCAAAGTTCCTCATAGAGTTCATCCTTCAACTCTAACCAAACGTCCTCCTAACTTGGTATTGGACGAAGATCATGACTGGAAGATGTTTAAAGGGATCATCTCTAAAAGAGAGGTGAGTGCATGTTACAATATGTCAGTGAAAGACTTTGAACGCTCTGTCATCCACAATCTTTTCAAGGTACGTATTTTTCTCATTACTTTTATTTCATTTTTCTGAGAAATTTAAGGAAAATTTCTAACTCTCCTTCGTCCATCTATTTTTTAGGCCATTGCAAAGTTTTACACTGCGTCTAGCCAAGCCAAGGAGCTTTATAACGAGGCTAAGGCTGTTAGGACGAAAAACAAAGAATTGAAGGACAAGCTTCTTTTGAAGAAGAGAGAAGGGATCAGACTGACTGAGGAGCTCACTCGTCTTCAGGGAATAGAGAAGGAATTAAGGAATCAGGTGGAGGAGCTCAAGATAGACTCCATTGAAAAGGAGACTCGTATCAATCACCTTGAAGTGAAATGTCAAGGGTTCACTTCGTCCTTGGAGAATGCCAAGAAGGAAGCCATTGCAACTTTCATGAAGTTAAACGACTTCACCAATCGTCTAGACCAACATTATGTTGCTAGCTATGAAGATTTTCGCTCTGATGCCAAGGAGGCCTACCCTGATATGGACTTTGACTCTTTCAAAGTTCCTATTGCAATAAAAATTTCTTTACTTCAGATGAGCTCTGAGGACGTCAACATCGTGGATGATGCTTCAACTAAGCTTGTCAAAGACGATGCCGAGCCCACCAAGGACGACCCAAAGTCTGGGAAGAATGCCCCCAATGGTTTATCTCAGTAATTTTCATATTTTCTTTAAATTTACTTTCTTATTTCATTGGGAATGCTCATTATTTTCTTATTCGAGTACAATTCTCTCATCCAAGTTTATGGACGTATGACATATACAATAGCCTTCATTGGCTTAAACAGTATAAGCGTTTTTGGACAATGATCATTTACCCTTTTTTAGACTTTTATGAATGAATATTTATTTCCATTTTCATTCTTTATTCATTGTTGAACATATTATATTTTGTGCATGAATGAATTTTCCTTTGTTTACATAGTCCATGTTTTATCCTATGATTTTTAAGTGTGGTCCGTCCACCTGTGAAGGCATTTAGTTCGTCCATGTTAGGATAACTTTTTCATACTCAACATCCTACTATTCATTATATTTTACAAGTGTAACTCGTTTATGAGTGGAATTTCTATTGCCAGCTTTCTTTGTCTGTAGGTTTGACTTATAGCTTGCATTAATCTTCGTCCATAGGTTGGACGGCTCATTGTTCGTCTTTGGGCAAGACGTTTCCAGCATTTACTCATCCAGAGATTGGATTGTTTAGCTGGTTACATCTATCCATGGCTTTTGAATATTCTTGCATGCACGCTTTGCCTCGTCCATTAGTTAGACGAAGATACTTTAAGTTTATTTTACTTTGCTTTTACCTTATTTAAGAAACATTATAGATGTTACATCCCTGCGTCCAGAGATTTTGCTTGTCTTGGACCTTTAGCCTTCTTGTGGATTAGCTTTAATGAGAACTTCAACAATATTAAGATTGAAAATTCACACAACTTTATATACATTGGAAATCTAAACTGTATTTACATAACATAAACATTGTCCACAAGCATGGCACATGCTCAAAAGCTGGTGCCTTCAGGGAATTGAAAATACTTATGTACAAATGGACTAAGTTCATAAGTTCGTCCATCATAACTTCGTCTATCATGACTTCGTCCATCATGACTTCGTCCATAGATAGTGCACAAGCTAGAAGCTAGTGCACTTTAGGGAATTAAAATACTGAAAAACATGTAGTACTAGTAGCAAACAAAAATAAACATAAGGAAAGTAACACATAACTTAAACTCGTCTAGGATGTTGCTCTTCTAGGATGATGCTCGTCCAGGCTGATACTTCATTGATAACATCGTCTTAAATGCTCAACATTTCAGGAGTGCTCTAATTGTCGTCCATCTAGGGCTTCCAAGTTGTATGATCCTTGCTTTTTGCAATTGATAGCCTTTAGGGTCCTTCCCAATTAGGCCCTAGTTTTCCGTGGGCCGGGTTTCTAGTTACTAATGAGACCCTTTTTAGGACGAGATCTCTAATGTTGGAGTGCCTAAGTTTCACCATTGCATCATATTGTTTGGTCATGAGGTTTTTATATCTTGCTGTTCTCTGTTCTGCATCCATCCTTACCTTATCTATCAAATCAATGTTAAGACGAAGTTGTTCTTCATTTTCCTCGTCCTTATGCTTCATCACCTTGTGGTTAGCCATGTGTACTTCTGCAAGTATAATTGCTTCACTTCCATAAGCTAGTTTGAAAGGAGTTTCCCCTGTGGGGATCCTGTAGGCCCATAGAACACTTGGTAGCTTGTCTAGCCATACTCCCTTTACCTCCTCAAGTCGAGTCTTGATGATCTTTGATAAGGATCGGTTTGCAACTTCAACTTGTCCATTTGCTTGTGGGTGGGAGGGTGAAGAATACTGATTCTTTATTCCAAATTGCTCACAGAAATCTCTAAAGGGTGTGTTATCAAATTGCCTTCCATTATCTGACATTAGTACCCTAGGAACCCTAAATCGACAGACAATG
The DNA here is from genome assembly GCA_023621385.1 of Quercus gilva. Taxonomy (NCBI): domain Eukaryota; kingdom Viridiplantae; phylum Streptophyta; class Magnoliopsida; order Fagales; family Fagaceae; genus Quercus; species Quercus gilva. Next base: position 18,665,666 of record CM042479.1, on the reverse strand, counting down.
TTCTTCTAGACAAAATTCTTGACGTTCTGCTGTGTAATCTTTGCTAAGGGTTCAATTTCCACCCATTTAGTGAAGTAATCAATCCCCATTACTAAAAACTTTATCTACCTGGTTATTATTGGAAAGGGACCTAAGATATCTAATCCCCATTGTGTAAAGGGTCATGGGGCCATTATCGAAGTAATGTACTCCAAGGGTTGTCTAATGATGTTACTGAAGTGTTGACACTGATCACACACCTTAACATAAGCCTTAACATCTACCTGAAAGGTCGGCCAGTAATAACCTGCACGGATGATCTTATGGATGAGAGCTCTTGCTCCTGAGTGGTTTCCGCATACTCCTTCGTGAACTTCCCTCAATACATAGTTTGATTCATCTGGAGCTAAACACCTTAGGTAAGGCTGAGAGAAGCCTCTTTTATATAGCACCTCGTCTATGAGGACATACCTAGCCGCTTTGATACTTAGCTTTCTGGCTTTGTCCCTATCTTCTGGAAGCCTTCTATTCTTGAGGTAAGCCACTATTGGGGTCATCCAGTTTTCTTCTCCTTCAATCTGCTACACCTTTAGAAGATCTATGCATGACACTTATTGGACTTCGTCATACTCATCCACCGACCCATCTGCTGATGCTGCCTTTGCTAAGGCATCTGCTTCCATATTTTCCTCCATTGGAACTTGAAAAAGACTAGCTTCCTTAAATTTCTTAACAAGCCGCTTCACCTTGTTGAGATACTTCTTCATCTGTTCTCATTTAGCTTCACATGTTCCATTCACTTGACCCATGATTAACTGAGAGTCTCCTTGAACAACTATTGACCCTGCCCCTAAGGACTTGGCTAATTCTTACCCTTTAAAGAGGGTTTCATATTCAACTTTGTTGTTGGTCGTCTGGTACTGTAAACGAGCTGCATATGTTAACTTATCCCCTTTCGGAGATTTCAATATAACTCTTATACCTCCTGCATATTGTGTGGATGAACCATGTACATAAATGACCTATCTCTTAGCTTCATCCACCTCATCCAGATCACCATGGTTTGGAGTGAATTCTGTAATGAAATCTGCCAATACTTGAGCTTTTATCGCACTTCTTTCACTACATGTGGGGGCACTGCTATGTATAAATACAATTCATCACCTGGTATAAACGAGCTTAGCAGAGGAGCTGTTGTGAGATAGGCCTTAAGGTCTTAGAAGGCCTTTTGACATTTGTCCATCTTGAGAACCTTGAAAAATGGTAAGCATTTGTCAGTAGCTTTTGAGACAAAACTGTTAAGGGTGGCAATTCGTCCAGTGAGAGGCTGGACTTCCATGATATTCCTTGGTGGCTCCATGTTCAGTATTGCTTGGATCTTATCATGATTTACTTTGATTCCCTTATGTGAAACCATAAACCCTAGGAAGTTCTCTAATGAAACTCCAAAGGCACACTTGCTTAGATTCAACTTCATGTTATATCATCTAAGCATGTCAAAAATCTCCTGAAGGTCATCTAGATGTTTCTTCTCGTCCAAGCTTCTTACCAACATGTCATCCACGTATACTTCTACATTTTGTCCTATTAGCGAATGAAACATATGATTGACTAGCCTCTGATAGGTTGCCCCCACGTTCTTCAATATGAAGGGCATTATTTTGTAGCAAAACAAGTCTTGACTGGTGATGAAGGATGTCTTCTCTTGATCTATCTCGTCCATCCTTATCTGGTTATAACTTAAGAAGGCATCCATGAAGCTTACCAATTTATAACTCGCTATTGAGTCTACCAGCTAGTCAATTCGTGGCAATGGATAACTATCCTTGGAGCAAGCCTTGTTTAAATTATTGAAGTCCACATACATCCTTTATTTGCCATTAGCATTCTTGACTATCACCACATTAGCTAACTAATCCGGGTAATAAACGTTGCCATGGTTAACTTCTAGACCTCTTCCTTGATGGCATTATCTCGTTCAAGAGCGAAGACCCTCTTCTTCGGATGGACAAGCTTGGAGGAAGGATACACATTCAAACGATGGACAATAACACTTGGGTCAATCCTTGATATGTCTTCATGACTCAACGCGAAAACATTAATGCTCTTCCTTAAGAACTGGACAAGGTCTTGCTTCGCCTTCTCTTCCATACTTGTTACAATTCTGATAAACCTCACAGGGTTACTTTCATCCAGAGGAACGACTTCTAGTACTTCAATAGGTTCTGCAGCAACGTTTCTTTCTTCTATATTCATCTTCTGCACATGCTCGCCCATAGCCAACATGGCTAAGTAGCATTCTCTAGCTGCTAACTAATCTTCTTGCATTTGTCCTATTCCATAATCTATTGGAAACTTGACAGATAGGGGGTAGGTGGATGTCACTGCCTTCCAATTATTTAGAATTGGTCGTCCAATGATGGCATTGTAGGAAGGCAAGCAATCTACGATGAGGAAATTCACTTCTTTAGCTATTTGCTGTGGATATGCCCCTACCACGACGGGTAGAGTAATAGTGCCCACTGGTTGTACCTTTATTCCTCCGAATCCAACTAAGGGTGCATTCATTAGATGAAATTGATTTCTTCCAAACCTCATCTACTGGAAGGCAGGATAATATAGGATATTTGCTGAACTCCCATTATCTATTAGCACCCTTTTAGTTGTGTAGTCTGCAATGAGCAAAGTTATGACGATCGCATCGTCATGTGGATGATGGACCCTTCTAGCATCCTCGTCCATAAAGGTGATAGCCTACTCGTCTACCCTTTCAATCCTTGGTGGTCGTCTAGAGAGTTGGACATTCTGCACCACCTTCAAGTAGGTCTTGCTTGACTTGGAGGATCGTCTTACAAAAGTTCCTCTTACAATAACTTTTATTTCTCCAAGTGGGGGCCACAATGGCTCTTCTACCTACCCCTTCAGCTTCTCATTCTTATGATCTCATCCAAAAAAATTCCTCAACTTTCCCTGCCTGATGAGATTCTCAATCTGCTTCTTCAAGTTATAGGAGTCGTCCGTGTCATGCCGTGATCTCTATGTGAGCGACAATACTTATTCTTATTGCGCTTATTAGGATCTCCCTTCATCTTCTCTGGCCACTTCAAGAATGGGTCATCCTTGATCTGCATAAGCAATTGATCAAGCGAAATGTTCAAAGGTGTGTAATGCAGACTTCGTCCTAAAGACGAACATGCCTTCCTGTTGTCTTTGTCCTTCTTCTCTCCCATCCGGGCCTTCTTTGGACGAGGGCCTTATTTAGAATGACGTAGGAGCTTTGCTTCCATCCGCTCTGCTCTCTTCCTTTTCTTGATAATGATCGCATCTTCTACATTTATAAAGTTTTGGGCTAAATGGACGAGTTTAGCCATGGTCTGTGGTTCTTGATCATAGAGCTTGTAGATGAATAAATCTGAACTAAATCTATTGTGGAAGGCTACCAACAGCAACATATCATCCATCTTGTCCACCGTCAAGGCTTCCCTGTTGAAGTGAGTGATGAAGGATCGTAAACTTTCATTATTTCCTTACTCTATAGTCAGTAGGCTGGATTAGGAGCACTTATGCCTTTAACCTCTAATGAAGTTATTGACGAATAACTTACTTAACTCCTCAAAGGAATTAATAGTATTTGGAAGTATCTAACTAAACCACACTCGTGCTAGTCCCTTAAGGGTAGTTGGAAAGGCCCTACACATTATCTTGTCTAGGACCCCTTGAAGGTGCATCGTGGTCTTGAAGGTAGCAATGTGATCACATGGGTCACGCGTTCCATCATATAAGTCCAACGCAGGCATTTTGAACTTGGAAGGCAGGGGATGACTGTTGATGGACATTATGAAAAGGGAATTAGTTTGATGAACTAAATCATTTATATGATTTGTCCTTCCCATATTTTCCCTCATCTTGTCCATGGCTCTCCTCATCTGATCCATCCCCTTTTCCACATGTGGCACCTTGCGTGAAACGGTACTCCTTGAGTGATTCTCAAGCTCAACATTTTCTCCTTCTCTAGCTTCTTGACTCTGAGCTTGCCGTTTCACACATCGTTCATGACATTGCCATCTTTGATTGATCTTCCAAGTTAACTCTTGATTTTGACGGGTTAACTCTGCCATGGTGGCTATCATGGACTGCATTAGTTGGACGGAAGGCGGTTGCACAGTAGGTGCAAACTGTTAAGCGCGATTAGGGTGGCTGGAAGCATTTCCACTATCTTGGTGGCCTAGACTAGTGGCTATTGACCTTATCCGAATCATACAGCCTTTTGTTAGAGAAAGATAAATTGCAAAACACAAATTTAACCTTCCCATAGATGACGCCAACTGATGATGTACAGAAAATCAGTAAGCTGAGTGCTCCGGGCTTCAATAGGCTTGTGGTTGCTGGGAAGGCTTGAAAAGAAAGAAGCACAAGATCAAAGGTAATTGGGGTGAATTGGCCAAGAACCCTCCGATGCTAACTTTAGTTTTCTCTCTTAAACTCAAGAATTCTAATTTTATGAGTGGTGAAAACTTCCCTTAGTTTGATATGGCTGAATCCTTTTATAGTGAACTTTGGAGTGGTTACTTGTTTAGTAACTTCCTCAACATGGATGGAAGTTAGAAGGTTCAAACTTAACTTTTACAACTGCTATTAGAAGTTAAGAACTTAATGAGAAGTTAGAGTGACGAATAAGGATTTTACTCACACTTCAAAATAGTAGAACGTGGTCCAAAATATAAGCTTTTGGATATAGATTCACTCTATAAATCTCTAAGTGTTGGGCAGTCGTCTAGGTGACTTCACGCTGGACGACCCTCTTGCACTTAGATGACCTTTCTGGTCTTGGACGACACTATGGATGAACTGGAGGCCATCCAATTTTTACTTCACCATCAATGTTTGTTAATGTAAATTTTTAATAATTTTGTTTGAAATTTATTTTTTGTGGGAATGACACTCCCACAAACTTATTTTGATTGTGTTTATTAAAGTAAGTTCGAATAATTTCATTTTGATTATTCTTATCTTTAAGTTGATTTTAGTTGTTTGCATTTATATTTTAAAGAGGTGAATTAAAGTTTTTATTTCCAACATATTTATAAATATTGGAAAGTTTATGATATTTTATATCAACCAAATGTAAAGGAATGTTTTTCTATAAATTTTCAAACACAATTAAATATGGGAAAATAAATAAATTTCTGTACAAATATTGGGGTAAATTACAAAAACCTCCCTTGACACTTTACTTCAAAACTTAAGGTAAATGACAGTTTTCCTCCCTTAAAGTTTCAAGAAAATTAACACATTAATCATTCTATTAATAATAATAACCAAAAATAAATAAATAAAGATCATTACCAAATTAGATTAAAGAAATTGTTAAAACCCGAAAATAGAAAAGTAAAAAATAATTAGTTTATATATTTGATTCCGAACTGTGAGAATAAACTTTAAACCTAGAGACTTGTTCATTACTATAGGCCTTTGCTTGCTAAATTTTAATCCAAAACCAAAACCACCCAACCTAAATTGCAATTATTTCAAAAATGTCATTTCTAAACAAAATAAAAATCATCTTTATTTATTTATTTATTTATTCCTAATGGAATGAAGCAAAAAAAAAAAAAAATGGTTACTTAACCATACCTTATTTGTTTGTTAAGAACTTTATAGGCTGGTAGTTCAATTGACGGATTATAATGTTTTCAACGAAGATGTATAGGTTCAAATCTTCCTCCCCATTGTATATATCAAATTGTGGGGTCAGAGAATTCTGCAACCTTGGTCCACTCTATGCTAAAGCCCAAGGCCTGCGCCGAGGAGAAAAATGTGTCCGAGGACGAGTCAAGGAAGCTCTATTTGCCAGGAATATCGCCGAGGACATCCATGTCCTCGGCCCGCACAAATCGTTGAAAAGGAGAGCAAAGTGCCTTCAGAGGTAACCTTCCAGAGCAACCCAAAACAAAGGCAAGTACAATGGGTTGGCCATGGAAGCATGGTGGAGGAGTAATCCCAAGAAGAACTGTCACCTCCACATTAAATGCCCACAACTAACGTTCTGGCCGCATTAAATGGAGAAGTGACCTCTGAACAGTGCCGCCTCAGCTGCTACCACCCACAGAAAGGATGGGAAGGTGGCTGATGGGATGGGTACTTGAGTGATGACCTGCATGATCAACAAATGGAGGGCCGAGATTAACTAGAAGGGAGTATAAAATGTAAGAAGTCCTCCAAAAAAGGGGGACGGCAGTTTTAGGAGAGAAAAAGGACGGTAGCCCTTGTATGATCTTTGTAATCTAGTACTAAAGAGGGAATAAGAATATACTATCCGAGAAAGTGGCCGAGGAGCCTATTTTCATCCTTTTAGCTTGTATTCTTGCCCATTGATCCATGCATTACCATGCTTAATTGTACAGCCCTCACTAGGACCTAGTTCTTTGACCCGCACTCTATAAATTCATTGTATTGGGCCAGCTGGGCTTGAGGCCACTTATTCCAAAGGAATAGTGCTCGAACCAGGTCCCTACAATTGGCACCATCTGTGAGAAAGAACTTATGCGTTAGTAAGGGCAACGATCAAGCATGGCAGGAACAGGTCCTCACCAAACTGGATCCCACCAGTCCAAACTAGTGAGGTCCCAACCACAGGGTACCTACCCCAACCCCGAGCGCGGACGAAACGAAGAAAACAGAAGGTTTCGAAAGGGAAGTGTGCACACCACACAAACCAGTGGAAGCCACACCCGCGGGGGCAGTCATGCACTACGGAGGCAAAATGATGACCAGACCGTGCAATCAAAAGAGGTGAAGAGCCAAGTGTCTAAGAGGCAGGATGATGAGGCGGCCATGCAGCAAGAAATAGACGGTTTAAGGAGAGAGCTGCGCCGTGCACAACGAAGGAAGTCACGTCCTAGTCCCTACACACCTTCCGATAAGGAGAGCAATGATGATTACAGGCGAAGATCAAGGACCCCCCCAAGCGAGACCTTCTCTCACGAAGAAGAACACCACTGGAGGTGCAAACATAGAAGTTCGTCCCCTAGGGGCGTGGGGAGTGATGCCATGAGCAGGGCACTGGATCAGCTCTCCAGATCACCTTTCACCCGCCATATCGAAGAGGCTATACTTCCTCGGCGATTTCAGCAGCCAACCTTCACCACTTATAACGGCAGAACGGATCCTGTGGAGCACGTAAGCCAATATAACCAAAGGATGGCTGTCCACTCCAAGAATGAGGTGCTGATGTGTAGGGTCTTCCCCTCTAGTTTGGGACCAGTGGCAATGAGATGGTTCAATGGTCTGAAGCTGAACTCCATAAGCTCATACAGGCAACTGACTCAAGCCTTCGGCTCCCGATTCGTCATAAACTACAGACCCCCTCGGCCCTTGAGCGCACTGTTGTCTTTATCCATGAATGATGGAGAAACCCTGAAGGCCCACTCAGACCGATACTGGGAGGCATACAATGAACTAGACGGTAAGTATGACGACGTCGCCGTCAGCACCTTCAAAAAGGGTCTCCCAACGGGGCATGGCCTGAGGAAGTCCTTAACCGGCAAGCCCGCCACCAGCGTGCGCCGGCTGATGTATCGGATCGATAAGTATAAGTGGGGAAAGGAAGATCAGCTACAAGGCAAAGGAAAAGAGAAGGTTATCCTTCAAGAGAGGAGGGATTTCAGGTCGGACAGGTATAACAGCAACCGCCCGAAGGAAGTCACGTCCTAGTCCCTACACACCTTCCGATAAGGAGAGCAATGATGATTACAGGCGAAGATCAAGGACCCCCCCAAGCGAGACCTTCTCTCACGAAGAAGAACACCACTGGAGGTGCAAACATAGAAGTTCGTCCCCTAGGGGCGTGGGGAGTGATGCCATGAGCAGGGCACTGGATCAGCTCTCCAGATCACCTTTCACCCGCCATATCGAAGAGGCTATACTTCCTCGGCGATTTCAGCAGCCAACCTTCACCACTTATAACGGCAGAACGGATCCTGTGGAGCACGTAAGCCAATATAACCAAAGGATGGCTGTCCACTCCAAGAATGAGGTGCTGATGTGTAGGGTCTTCCCCTCTAGTTTGGGACCAGTGGCAATGAGATGGTTCAATGGTCTGAAGCTGAACTCCATAAGCTCATACAGGCAACTGACTCAAGCCTTCGGCTCCCGATTCGTCATAAACTACAGACCCCCTCGGCCCTTGAGCGCACTGTTGTCTTTATCCATGAATGATGGAGAAACCCTGAAGGCCCACTCAGACCGATACTGGGAGGCATACAATGAACTAGACGGTAAGTATGACGACGTCGCCGTCAGCACCTTCAAAAAGGGTCTCCCAACGGGGCATGGCCTGAGGAAGTCCTTAACCGGCAAGCCCGCCACCAGCGTGCGCCGGCTGATGTATCAGATCGATAAGTATAAGTGGGGAAAGGAAGATCAGCTACAAGGCAAAGGAAAAGAGAAGGTTATCCTTCAAGAGAGGAGGGATTTCAGGTCGGACAGGTATAACAGCAACCGCCCGAAGAGAGATTTCGCAGGGCAATCTGGGGCGACCAATGCTCAGGCTGTCAATGCCGTGTTCCGAGAGCCGGTGCACAAGGTGTTGGAGAAGATAAGAAGTGAACCATACTTTAAATGGCCGAATAAGATGGCGGAGGACCCCATGAAACGCAATCAGAACCTATATTGCTAGTACCATCAGGACCACGGACATGCCACGGAGGACTGCAGGAACCTCTAGGACTATCTGGACCAGCTAGTCTAGGAAGGAAAGCTGAAGCACCTCCGACACCACTCCAGCGGCTGCTAAAGCCAGACCTATTAGGAGCCCTAAAGAGACACTGCCTTAAGGGCACCCGCAGGGACGATCAATGTGATCCTGGCTGCGCTGGGAAGAACAAGCGCGCGCCCCTCACGAGTGTTATCCGTGGCCCAAATGCGTGTCAAGGAGTCCCAATCAGAGCTGAAGAAGGCTAAAAAGAACTTTCACCTAACCTTGTGCTTTTCAAAGGAAGACAAGGTCGGGACCACCCAGCCCCACGATGACGCGCTGGTCATCACCCTCAGAATCGGGAACTATGATGTGAGAAGGGTAATGGTGGATGATGGCAGCGGGGCTAAGATTATGTACCCTGACCTCTACAAGGGGCTAGGGTTAAAACCAAAGGATTTGACACCCTATAACTCCCCCCTGATGAGCTTCGATGGGAAGCTGGTTATCCCAAAGGGCATGATTAGGCTGCCCGTCCAGACCGGCCTAGAAGTAGTAGAGGTAGACTTTATCGTGGTGGACACCTATTCCCCGTACACGGCCATCGTTGGCAGGCCTTAGCTCCACACTGCAGGGGTTGTTGCCTCCTTCTTGTACCAGAAGGTGAAATTCCCATCAGGGGACCACGTCCTTGAAATCAGAGGTTGCTAATCCAAGTCAAGGCAGTGCATGGTGGTTGTCATATCGCATCGGCTCGATGCGGAGCCCTTCGCCACAGATGAAGGGGGCTTATAGCAATCAAAGGACCCGGCAGCGTCCCTCGATGCAGCTGCCGAAGAGGCAAAGTATGAAGATCTTGACAAGATGATCATTGGAGATGATTTGGAGAAGTTCTTCCAGGTCGGGACTCGGCTGCCTCCTCAAGAGAAGGAAGAGTTGATCAAGTTCCTCAAAACTAACATTGACGTATTTGCATGGGACGCCTGCGATGCTCCAGGGATCGATCCAGCCTTTATCTGTTACCATCTCAATGTCAAGCCGTCCGTCATCCCTAAGAAACAACCACCTCGGTGCCCATCAAGGGAGCACGCCGATGCAATTAAAGAAAATGTGAAGAAACTTAAGCGTGCAGTGGCCATCAAGGAGATCTTTTACCCTAAGTGGTTGGCCAACACTGTGGTGGTCAAGAAGAAAACCGAAAAGTGGAAAGTTTGTGTAGACTTCACAGACCTAAACAAAGCATGCCCAAAGGACCCGTTCCCTATGCCACGGATAGACCAGCTGGTGGATGCCACCGCGGGACATCCTTGGATGAGTTTCTTGGATGCCTTCCAGGGTTATAATCAAATACCACTGGCCCTAGATGATCAAGGAAAGACAGCCTTTGTGACACTTGTTGGGAATTACCACTATAAGGTGATGCCCTTTGGCTTGAAGAACGCAGGGTTAACCTATCAGAGGATGATGACGCGAATGTTTGAGCCGCTGCTGGGCAAAAACATTGAAATTTACGTGGACGATATGGTGGTAAAGAGTAAAGTGGTGTCTGAGCATCTAGGAGACCTCGACTGTATCTTTGACGTCTTAAGGGAGCACAAGTTGCGCCTGAATGCTTCTAAATGTTCGTTCGGCGTAGGGTCGGGCAAGTTTTTGGGCTACATCATCACTCATAGGGGAATTGAAGTTGATCATGATCAGATTAAAGCCATCAATAACTTGAAGCCTCTGCAAAATCCTAAGGAGATCCAAAAATTCATTGGGATGATTGCAGGCCTAAACCGGTTCATTTCCAGGTCGGCCGATAGGTGCAGGCCTTTCAATCTCCTGATCAACAAATGGAAAGGATTCGAGTGGTCCGAGGATTACGCCATGGCCTTCCAACAGCTTAAGGAATACCTATCCCGGCCACCGATCATGTTTAACCCCAAGGCCGACGAGGTCTTGTACGCCTACATCGCTGTAGCCCCTTATGCAGTGAGCTCAATGTTGATACGGAGTGACAACGGCATCCAAAAGCCAGTGTATTACGTGAGCAAGTCGCTGCATGAGGCTGAAATCAAGTACTTGCCCTTGGAAAAAGCCCTGCTGGCCGTAATCCATGCCACGCGAAAGCTCCTTCACTATTTCCAGGCCCACACGGTAGTCGTTCTAACTCAACTGCCCTTGAAAGCTGTACTTCGGTCTGCCGATTACACCAGAAGGATCGCCAAGTGGAACACGATTCTGGAGGCTTTTGACATTAAGTACATGCCCCAGACCTCTATAAAGGGCCAAGTCCTGGTTGACCTGGTGGCCGAATTCGCTGAGCCACTAGTAGAAGTAATGGTCGAAAAGGGAGACATGGATGGAAAATCGGTTGGGGCCATTTTTGCCCTAGGACCCCTACGCTAGAAAGTGTATGTTGATGGAGCCGCGAATCAAAAGGGGTTTGGGGTGGGGCTAGTCATGGTGTCCCCAGAGAAATCTGTTGTGGAGAAGTCTCTGAGACTTGGGTTCCTTGCCACAAATAACGAAGCCGAGTATGAAGCCTTACTGCAAGGTATGGTTATGGTGCGAAAAATGGGCGGAAAAGCAGTGGACATATTCTCAGATTCGAGATTGGTGGTGGGTCAGGTAAACGGAGAATTGGAAGCTAGAGATGCAAGGATGCAAGAGTACTTAAGCCAGGTCAAATGCCTGCAGTTAGACTTCGACCTTTTCAGCTTGTCACATGTTTCTAGAAGTGGAAACACCCATGTAGAATCATTGGCCACACTTGCTATATCCTCGGTAGGAGATCTGCCTTGGATTATCCTTGTGGAGCATTTGGAGAGGGCGAGTGAGGTAGCGAAATGCACGATTCATGTCCACCAGGCTAGAATGGCCCCAGCTGGATGGACGCTATAGTCAGATTCCTCAAAGATGATATCCTACTTGAGGAGAAGTTAGAGGCTGATAAAATACGGAAGAAGGCTCCTCGGTTCTGGTTGTCCGAGGATCACAAACTATATAAGCGCTCCTACTTTGGACCCTACTTACTGTGTATTCACCTCGAAGCGTCAGAACTTCTGCTCGAGGAGTTGCATGAAGGGATCTGTGGGAGTCACACGGGAGGAAGGTCCCTGTCGCACCGAGCAATCACCCAGGGATACTGGTGGCCGAGGATGCAGAAGGAAGCTCTAGAGTATGTTAAGAAGTGTGACTAATGCCAAAGGTATGCCCCAAATATTCATCAGCCAGGGGGCGTCCTAAATCCTTTGACCAGTCCATGACCGTTTGCCTAGTGGGGCTTGGATATCGTAGGACATTTCCCCAAGGCACTAGGGAACAAAAGATATTTGTTGGTCGGCACAGATTATTTCACCAAGTGGGTCGAGGCTGAGCCTTTAGCAAACATTAGAGATGTGGATGCTAAAAAATTCATCTGGAAGAACATTGTTACACGATTCAGGGTCCCCCATACCCTCATTTCAGATAATGGGTTTCAGTTTGACAGCAAAGCCTTCAGAAGATACTGTTGTGAGCTGGGGATCACAAATCGGTACTTTACTCTGGCCTACCCTCAAGAAAATGGACAGGCCGAGGCCGTCAACAAGGTCATAGTCAATGGACTCAAAAAGAGGCTGGATGACGCCAAGGGAAGATGGGTAGAAGAGCTACCACACATCCTATGGACCTATCGGACCACACCTCGGCGGTCAACAGGGGAAACGCCTTTCGCCATGACCTATAGGGCCGAGGCCGTTATCCCTTTAGAAGCAAACTTCCCAACGCAGAGGACGAGCTCTTTCTCCCTAGGCAGTAATGATGAACTACTCGAGAAGAATCTAGATCTGATTGACGAACGAAGGGAGAAAGTAATGGTCTAGCTAGCCTATTACCACCAAAAGCTCAAGCAGGGATATGATGCCAACGTGAAGCTAAAACCACTAGCACCAGGGGACTTAGTGTCGAGGAAAATTGTAGGCGCGGCCAAGAACCCCTCCTATGGGAAGCTAGGACCCAACTGGGAGGGACCATATCAAATCACCTCAGAGGCGGGAGTAGGCGCATACTACTTAGAAGATTTAGATGAAAAACCTGTACCTCGTCCATGGAATGTAAATAACCTGCGAAGGTACTATTATTAATAAAAGCATTTCAGTTAATTTAGATTTTTAGTCTCTTACGATTATATGTTTCGTGCCTTTACGGCCATCTAAGTCATATCTCATTTTGTGGCAACGTTCTCGGGGCTGAGCCTTTTAAGGCATCTGGGTTATGTGTCTAAATGCAAACCTTAGTCACAGCTGCAGTCCTCGGTCCAGGTGCTAAGGGGAGGTTAACGCTCCTTAATTACTACCACTCATGCGAAGTAGAGCAAGTCTTGAAAACTGCTACCTCATGCTGTGGTAACACCCTCAGGGCTAAGCCTTTTAAAGCGCCTGGGAAAAGTCCTAGACAGAACCAAGGTGTTGCATGGTCCTTAGACTCAAACTTGTGGGGAAACTAGGTACTTCGGAAAATACTAAGTTCTAGACAGAACCAAGGTGTTGCATGGTCCTCGGACTCAAACCTGTAGGGAAACTAGGTACTTCGAAAAATACTAAGTGTTAGACAGAATCAAGACCTTGCATGGTCCTCGGACTCAAGCCTGTGGGGAAACTAACTACTTCAAAAAGAAAAGACTAAGTGTTAGACAGAACCAAAGCCTTGCATGGTCCTCGAACTCAAGCTCTTAGGAAAACTAACTACTTCGACAAATTCTATAAGTATTCGACAAGTAAGGGAAAACAAACTGCGCACTACATTAAATTCATCAAAGATACACAACGAGAATCATATTACAACGTCTAAAAAAAAAAAAAAAAAAAAAAAGAGGGCAAAGGCGCCATTACATTGTTCAAAAAAAAAAAAAAAAGGAGATAAGACAAAGGTGCCAAGGGGCTTACTTCTTCAACCTGATCTTTTTCCCCTCTATGGGTAGCTGATTTGTGGTGGCCTCAGGGTCCTTTGAGCCCTGACTTAGAGGAACAATCTGCAAGGGCACCACATAGGGTGCTATCTCCTCGACAAGAGGAGCCCGGTCATCGGATGAGGGATTTGCAGCCTTCTGGGATGCCTTCTCATTAGGACCTTTGGCTGTTTCTGTCACCTCAGGAGGATCAACTTCCCCGATAGGCTCACCAGAGGTTGCAGTAATCACCTTGGTCAAATCTGTAGGGAAACTAGGTACTTCGAAAAATACTAAGTATTAGACAGAATCAAGGCCTTGCATGGTCCTCGGACTCAAGCCTGTGGGGAAACTAACTACTTCAAAAAGAAAAGACTAAGTGTTAGACAGAACTAAGGCCTTGCATGGTCCTTGGACTCAAGCCCTTAGGAAAACTAACTACTTCGACAAATTCTATAAGTATTCGACAAGTAAGGGAAAACAAACTGCGCACTACATTAAATTCATCAAAGATACACAACGAGAATCATATTACAACGTCTAAAAAAAAAAAAAAAAAAGGGGGCAAAGGCGCCATTACATTGTTAAAAAAAAAAAAAAAAAAAAGAAGGAGATAAGACAAAGGCGCCAAGGGACTTACTTCTTCAACCTGATCTTTTTCCCCTCTATGGGTAGCTGATTTGTGGTGGCCTCAGGGTCCTCTGAGCCCTGACTTAGAGGAACAATCTGCAAGGGCACCACATAGGGTGTTATCTCATCGACAAGAGGAGCCTGGTCATCGGACGAGGGATTTGCAGCCTTCTGGGATGCCTTTTCATTAGGACCTTTGGCTGTTTCTGTCACCTTAGGAGGATCAGCTTCCACGATAGGCTCACCAGAGGTTGCAGTAATCACCTCGGTAGTAACCACAGTCTCTTCAGCTTCTTCATTAAGGGCAGTATCAACCTCCTCAGCACCCACCTCGGCCTCAGAGCTTGAAGGAGCAGCCTTACGGATGGCAGGGGGATAGTATATGTTCTCCACCTTCCACAGGTTGGACGAGGCTCAACCCCAGCTTGTTTGAGGGCTTCACTCTAAACTTGGGAGCAGTAGAGCCTGCATACCCCAGGAACTTGGGCTTTGAGAGCAACCTCCATCTCGGCCACCCTAGCCGCATAGGCAGCCTTCTCGGCTTCCTTCCTAGAAGCCTGAGCCTTCACCCTACCAAAATCTGCCTCAGCCTTGGCCCTTAGAGCCTCATCTCTGGCCCAGTCAGCTACCTTCTTGGCCCCCTCAGCGTCGACCGCCTGCTTTTTCAAATCAACAATCAGCTCATTTGTGAGCTTCAGCTGCTCCTCCACCTCAGTCAGACGCCTCGTCTGATCTTGGGCCTACCTTTGGGCACCAGCCAGGCCTGATTCAGCATTATCTTGAGCCCTGGTTACTTCCTTTAGCTCCTCTTAGGCCTTCACGAGATCAGCCTCGGAGGCCTTGAGGGTCCGACTAACCTCTATGCGCTTATCATGCTCTGCCTCGAGGGCTTTGTCTTGTTTGATGGAGGCCTCCTCCAACCTAAAAGTAGCCTGAACAGCATGCCGATTATAACAAATGCACAAGTAAGTAGGAAACAAAAAAAAAAAAAAAAAAATGAGAAGAAAAGAAAATTGAAGTTAGAAGAACCATAAGTGCTGAGGGTTTTACCATTCCTAAGTATTGCTTGAGGCTGAGGAAGACCTCTTTACTCCTTAAAGCCTGCAACTCAGCCATGTCCGCAGGGACCTCTCCAGCGCATCGGCTACCAGTGTGCCTTTACCCTCTTGGAAATCCCTGAGAGAGGCATTGTCCATCAGAGGCCTCCCATGGAGCATCGGGGCTGGGAGCCAGGCATGAGCCTCGGGATGGGCAGTGACTTGTTTGTCCTGACCCTGAGACCCTATCTTCAGTTGCTTGGAGGGTCGCCGAGTGTCGCCCTTCTCCTAGGAGGAATGGGGCTTGTCTCCTCCCATAGGCCTTTTACCCTTGTCCTTCCTCTGCTTAGGATCAGAGGGCTCGGGCCTAGATGGCGAACTCGGCCAAGATGGAGGAAGAGGAAGCCTGAGCTGGGTGGAGGTTGACCTAGTCTGGGCAGGCTGAGACTTGGGTAGAGAATGAGGAAGCTTAGGCTGAGGCTTCCCCGACTGGCCTTCAAGCAGATCGAGCAAGTTGGACTGAGTTTTCCTCTTGAAGCCCATCTCAGTCAGAGAAGAGTCCCTTGCTAATAGAAAGTCTGCTTCGGTCAGGCTCTGGTTACCTAAGTCACTAGAGGGATCCTCGGGCAGGCGAACTTGTTCGAACACACCAAAGTCGTCCTCAGCCTGATCCGTATCGGTACCTTCTTCCTCTATTTGTTCACCTCCCCCCTCAGCCTCCATAGTTCAGCGGGGTGTAGAGGAGCTCACCAACGGAGTACCCTCTGGAATAGGGGACCCCTCTGGGATCGAGAAACCGTACTCGACTACGGTAATTCTCCGAAGCCGAGGATCGTTCGCCCTTATCACACACTTTGGCGCTGCGAATGACTTCTGAGTAAGGTCATACCCCAAGATCCTGTGAGCAGCCCTAACTTGGTTGTCGGCCTCGTTCATGAAGATCTCCGCCCTTAGCACCTTCTCCAAGTCCTCCTTATTGACCAAACCAAAGTGACACTCGAAAGCGTGTGGATCTGCAGAGGCGAAAACGTACTACTATTAGCAACCAAACAAGGCAGGCAACGGAAATTAAAAAAAAAAAAGAAAAAGAAAAAAAGGAGAAGGTAATGCCCTCTCTTACTCCAAATGCCCCACCTGGCATGCCCTCCACTGTGGGATAATGAAACCCATCGTGCCACTCCGCGGACACGATGAGAAAGTCTTTGTCCAGTCCCTTGTTGGACGAGGGGAGGCATTAGATAAACTGTACCCTATCCTCCATCGTCTTCATGTAGTAGGACCTGCCCTTCAAGAGCTAGAGGTTGTAGCACCAGTTCACGTCATGATGGGTTAGCTTCAGCCTCATCTTCTCATTCAAGGCATCCACACAGCCCAGAATCCTAAACATATTGACGCCGCATTGGGTGGGGGCGAGCCGGAAATGCCTAAGGTAACTCATCATCACCTGACCCATGGGGATCCACATGCCGCCCTCTAAGAAGGCGATTATGGGAATAACCACCTCTCCCTCTTCTCTCCTAAACCTCCACTCTCCCTCTTTACAATACCTTAGACCTATGGTACTGGGTATCCTGTAATCAGCGATGAATTTCTCCATCGACTTTTCAAACTCAACCAATTTTTTGAACCTACCAATCCCTAGAGACAACTAAGAGACTTGAAGAAAGAAGTCTAGAAGAGGGGAGAATGCAGTGTGGAGAGAGAGAAGAAGACTTACAGAAATGAGGAAAAGCTCCTCGGGCAGGCTTTTGTGCTGAAGAAAGTCGCAAGTTCAGTTGGAGACGTGACCGGATTCGAAGTATGTGCGCAAGGGCTCTTGAATGCAAAAGTAAATAGGCGGATCAATTCAAATGGGTATTTATACCTCAATAAAAAATAACAACCGTGCAAGTTTTCCAGCCCATATGGTCAAGAAGATCACTACCATTAGATTATCATCACGCCGTTGAACGTGGGGAGCACAGGGCTGCCAGAATTTAATGCGAGCGCGCTCCGCAAACCAAGGCGTCAGAAATGTGCCTTGGACAGGCGAAAAGGCACTGACACTCACGAAGGACAAGACTTGACAAGCCGCGATAGAGGCCCGAGGACGTTAAAATCCTCTTCTCCGTCCGAGGAGTCTGACAGCAGGATTTTGAGGGGCTATTGTGGGGCCAGAGAATTCGGCAACCCTGGTGCACTCTGTGCTAAAGCCCAAGGCCCGCGCCGAGGAGAAAAATGTGTCCGAGGACGAGTCAAGGAAACTCCATTCACTAGGAATATCGCCGAGGACATCCATGTCCTTGGCCTGCACGGATCGTTGAAAAGGAGAGCAAAGTGCCTTCAGAGGTAACCTTCTAGAGCAACCCAAAACAGAGGCAAGTACAACGGGTTGGCCATGGAAGCATGGTGGAGGAGTAATCCCAAGAGGAACTGTCACCTCCACATTAAATGCCCACAACTAATATTCTGACTGCATTAAATAGAGAAGTAACCCCTGAACAGTGCTGTCTCAGCTGCTACCACCCACAGAAAGGATAGGAAGATGGCTGATGGGATGGGCACTCGAGTGATGACCTGCATGATCGACAAATGGAGGGCCGAGATTAACTAAAAGGGGGTATAAAATATAAGAAGTCCTCCAAAAAAGGGGGATGGCAGTTTTAGGAGAGAAAAAGGACGGTAGCCCTTGTATGATCTTTGTAATCTAGTACCAGAGAGGGAATAAGAATATACTATTCGAGAAAGCAGCCGAAGAGCCTATTTTCATCCTTTTAGCTTGTATTCTTGCCCATTGATCCATGCGTTACCATACTTAATTGTACAGCCCTCACTAGAACCTAGTTCTTTGACCCGCACTCTGTAAATTCATTGTATTGGGTCAGCTGGACTTGAGGCCACTCATTCCCAAGGAATAGTGCTCAAACCAGGTCCCTACACAAATTATTTAAAAAAAAAAAAAAACCTTCTTCGTCTTTGCTTTCTATTGGGGTTGTGCAAAAAAATTATTGTTGGAACTTTTTAAAGTTTGGTGACAATAATTAATTTTTAAGCAAAAAAAGCTTTTACCAATCATGGTAATCTTATAAAAATTGAAATATTCTCTAACTGTTATTAACAGAATAATTAATGTGTTGGTTTACTTCAAATCTCAAAAGAATGGAGTATCATTTTTTTTTTTTTAAGTTTTAGAGCAAAGTTTTATTTAACTAAGTATCAAGAAATATACTTCTAAAAAAATTTATCAAGAAATATAATTCCCATGGTAATCTTATAAAAATTGAAATATTCTCTAACTGTTATTAACGGAATAAATAATGTGTTGGTTTACTTCAAATCTCAAAAGAATGGAGTATCATTTTTTTTTTTTAAGTTTTAGAGCAAAGTTTTATTTAACCAAGTATCAAGAAATATACTTCTAAAAAAATTTATCAAGAAATATAATTCCATTTATAAAAAGAGAAAAAAAAATATAATTCCAAAAAAAATTATATTTTCTAAAATTTTCCAAAAAGAGAAATACTATATTCATAATATTTTCATAAATTTTTCATTACAAATCTTAAATGATAGATTGTTATTGACCGTTACTGGATAAACAAATAATTTCGATAGTGTATTTAAATTATAACTAATAATAACTTACTATTAAAATTTATTATAAAAATGTGATATATGTTTTTTTAATTAAAAAAAAAATTTTGGAGAAAGAAGTATTTTACACCAAAAAAAGAAAAGAAAAGGGAGCTGTACAAAGATTGAAAGACGGATAGAATACGGAAAAGTACAGAAATTTGTGCGCCTCAAATATTGAATCTGAGGACCCGATTAGTGAATATATTTAAAAATTAAAAATTATTGTTTAAAAATGTATGAATAAAAAAATATGTAAAAATACGGGATAGAACTAAAAATTACTATTTAAAAACACCGGCCGAAAGTTTTGTTTTGGGCCTAAACAGTCCATTACCACAACTTATCCATCAATTCAGACACTCCGATTCCAACTTCCAAAGCACCGTAAACCAAAAACAGTACTCTAATAAAAAAAACCCTAGAATTAGAATCTATAAGAAAAAGTAACCGAAATCACAATCGTACTAGTAAGAACAACAACACAATAATCTTTGCGATTTAGATGATAGAATTGGCCTGAGAATTCTCGGTTGGACAATTTTCGGAACCAGAAATGGGTGCGAGCCGCAAACTTCAGGGCGAGATAGATCGAGTTCTTAAGAAGGTTCAAGAAGGCGTCGATGTGTTCGACAGTATTTGGAACAAGGTCATCGATTCACGCAATCTGCGCTGTGATAATAATGCAGCAATTGCTTCGATTTTTTGACTGATTATTATTTTTGTTGTTGGAAATTTAGGTTTACGATACGGATAATGCGAACCAGAAGGAGAAGTTCGAGGCGGACTTGAAAAAGGAGATTAAGAAATTACAGAGGTACAGAGACCAAATCAAGACATGGATTCAGTCTAGCGAGATCAAGGACAAGAAGGTCTCTCTCTTTCTCTTTCAATTTTGTGTTTATGGCTAAATTATTAAGTACACACTTTAACTTTGCTCGCTCGAAATTCAATTAAGTACTGTAACTTCATGATTTATTGATTTCAGTCCTATGAATTTTACTTTAATTCAATGTTAGGAGTTCCTTCTAATTCTGTCACATTGTGTTGATAGGTGACCTAAAAACGCCTTAGTTTTAGAATTTCAAAAATACCTAAATTATGTTGTTTTGGGACACCCTTCTAATGGAAGGACACCGTCTGACATTTGGAATTTGACACGGTCGTGTTTGATGAGGTGTATTTGGAAGGAGCTATCGAGGATGTGGAGAGCTTGGGGGATCAGCTCCTTGCCTCGTTCTCGTTCGTAGGCACTTTGTTTGATTGCATGAAGTAGTCTTACTTATCAAAAGAAAAAAGAAGAAGTGGACAGAAGGACTACATTAAAAACGAATAGAAGTTATAGGGTAAAGTTAAAAGGGTGCAATTAGTAATTTAGCATTTTTTTGTATCTTTCTCCTTTTATTGGAAATGCACTTAGTTAACGGAATTGTTGTGTTCAGAGTAAGTATGCCTAGTACTATTGGGTATTGGTTGTCACCAATGAGTTCAAATGTATCTTATCAAGTTTGATCACACCGAAAAAATGAGTGTTAAGTCCTGTTTTTATTTTATTTTCAATTTGTTCTTAATATGAGATAATTCTAGGTTGTGTGTGAGAGTAGCAAACTAGCAATTAATCTTTGTAACATGTCAAAATATCTTTGTTGTTGTTGTTGGGTAGACTATGATATATTGATCTGAAACATGTGAATATTGCAATTATGGATTTGTACTTTTTGATTTGAAGATGACAATTAATTCTTTTTCTTTTGATACATGTTGACGTAGGTTAGTGCCTCTTATGAGCAGGCTCTAGTGGACGCTCGCAAACTTATTGAGCGTGAAATGGAAAGATTTAAGATCTGTGAAAAGGAGACTAAGACAAAAGCATTTTCTAAAGAAGGACTGGGTCAACAACCTAAAACTGTAAGCAGTACATTTTGTGATGCCTTGCCTGATGACCTGATGTTGTGTTAAAGTTGAGAAATGCTGCTTGTAAGATTTTTAAATGGCCTTCCAAATTGAAAACTTTCTTTTTTGGGCTAGTGTGATGACAGATCTGAAAGCGGCAATGACCTGTGTCTTGTCCAATTTTAATAATGGGAAAATTGCTCACCTTTGTCTGCTAGCTTTGCATATGCTTATACAGTTTTTTCTAACATAATATGAGAGTTTGCCTTCTTTTTTGCTTGATGGTGACAGACACAATGCACGTGATTCTTGTCACACATTCTCTCTCTCTCTCTCTCTTCAATATGTATATCTGTATGTATGTATAGAGCTCCAGAACTTCCTTTCCTCTGGAGCAATTTTGGATAGTGAAAGTGGTTGCTGAGGTGGCACCATTAAATAAATTAACTATACCTTTCCTGGAGCTGTATTGCTTTTGGTGCAGTGTCTAACCATGGGCAAATTTGATAGTGTAGATATCTAGGGTTGAGAATTGTTTTGGATCCAACATTTTCTTTCCACATATACTTGTAGATCTTGTTTTGCCTCTCTTGTCACAGTTATGCATTTTTTAGAAGGGAAGATAAATAGGAGAATGTTTGCAAATAGCATATTTTTCAGGTTTTTTTGTTAAACTTAGTAGTTGTTAATGTTTGTTTTTGCAGCTGGTGGAGTATCTTCACCTGAATTCACAAGATCATCTCTTATGTTTTTTTTCTAGAAATCATTTTCTTGTTTCTTACATAAAAGTGTACCTTGTACTTTACATCTTAAAGTGAGATAAATAGTTATTACCCGTTAAAAGCATGTGTATGTAGTTCTATATTCCGTACTTATAAAAAAAAGTAGTTCTATAATCCGCTAGAAAAGTTTCTGCAGATCACTTTACTTTACTTCTTTTTTTTTTGGTGATAGGATCCAAGGGAGAAGGCTAAATCAGAGACAAGGGATTGGTTGAACAATGTGGTATGAAATTAAGCGTTTTGATTCATATGACTTGTCTAATTCTAGCTTGTATGTGTTTGTGAATGCTGCATGCATATTTACTGACTTGTTTCATTACTAGCTTACTTGTGTTGTGCATGATGCGTGCTAAATGTCACCGAATTGCTTTTTCCAGCATGTATTCGATGGCTTGTTTTGTTACTTGTTTGTACTCTTTTTGGACCATTTTGTTGGTCCTTCTTAGTAAGTGCAACTTCTTAGAAAATCTACAATATGTTGATCTGGCAACATAAATTTTACATTTTACATGGTCAGATTGCTTACTCTTGTTATTGTATGTATCTGAAATATTATTCAGTAAATAATTTTGTGATGTATTCTGTTCCTAAGTAGGTTGGGGAGTTGGAGTCTCAGATTGATAGCTTTGAAGCTGAGTTGGAGGGGCTATCTGTTAAGAAGGGAAAAACTAGGCCACCAAGACTGGTAGGACAAACACATCCTTTATAAATGTTTTTTTGTTGGTTTTGTTTTGTTTTTTTCCTGAGCCTCAACAGTTTTTGGTTCTTTTGTATGGCAGACGCATTTAGAGACATCCATTACCCGGCACAAGGCTCATATTATGAAGTTGGAACTAATCTTGAGGCTACTGGATAATGATGAACTGAGTCCTGAGCAGGTTAATGATGTTAAGGACTTTTTGGAAGACTATGTGGACCGTAATCAGGTCTGTAGTTCTTCATATTCAAGTTTGTTCCCTTCTCATTGCTATTGTAAGCAGTATAATTTAGATGAAATACACTCTGTCAAGAGTTTCTGTAATGCCTTTTTTTAATTTTTTACCCATGTGATATCCTATTTAATCAGGAATATTTTTTTAACCTTTCCTTTTAGATCTCTTATTTCAGCGTTATTTTGACTGACTTTTTTTATTTTTAATTTTTGGCAGGAGGATTTTGATGAATTTAGTGATGTTGACGAGCTTTACATCACGTTACCATTAGACAAGGTGGAGTCTCTTGAAGATTTGGTTGCAATTGGTCCTCCCAGTCTTGTTAAGGTAATTATTTATTATTTTATTTATTTTATTTTATCACACAGTATGTATTTTCTGATTTCGAATCTCTAGTTGAAGTTTGAAAGATATTTTCTTAGCTGTTCTCATGTACATTTTTTAAAACGATTGATTTAATATCTCTTCCAATTGAGGTTGATTTATAGGTTAACTTGGAGAAGCTGACATCTTTATTTATTTATTTATTTATTTTGTTGATAAGTTGGAGAAGCCGACATCCTTTTACATTAGCCTTTTGACTGGTAATAGAGTTTGCCATAACTACATAAGCTTCAGTAAAGGCCAAGTTGAGTTGGTTTTTCTGATTGCCAGAACTGTGCAAAATCAGAGTTTGGCTGGGTGATTTCAGGGCATATTGATTTGACAGTACTAGATTCAATTAATTCAATTTTCTGTTCTTTATGGTATTTTAACTCATTTCCTGGTCTATTATGGAGTGCCCTACCATTTTTTTTGGCAAAATATCTCTCATTTTGGTTAGTATTTCTGAACTTTAGGACATGAGGTGATGTATTAGGTTCTCTGAAAACCCAATTTAATTGTGTTTTTGGCAGGGTACACCTGTTCTTAGCTTGAAGACATCATTGGTATCATCAGCACCTCAAGTGCCTGTAAGTGTTTCTATGTATCTTTGACAAAAACATTAATCCTGAACCAATATGGTTGAAGGTATGGATTAATGACTTTTGACTCAAATGGCACTTCCTCCTCTTACAACAATGGGTGAAGGGTGAGTCATGGGTTTAAAACCCGCTGGATGTGTGTAACTTACCAATAAAAAAGGGTCTAGCTTTGCACTCTCACTGCTTTGATTACAGGAGCATTATTCATTAGGTTTGATGGGAAAAACATTTATCGAGATTTTTTAATATAAAAATGGTTCTTCCTTTCACTTATCACGAAAGAGAAAGGTCATAACCTAGTGTAGCATGGGGCACGTGGAATCCCATATGAATCAGTGAGGGCCGCCTTCGAGGCTAAATGTTCTGGGGCTGATTGATAGTGAAGTAGTACTGTGAGGGAAGGCTGAAAAGAACCCCCCATCTGGGCATGAAATAGAGCATGAAACTTTTTTTTGATAAGAAAAATAGAGCATGAAACTGTAAGCTCCCAATTAGTAGGAGCTTCCCAGGGCTCTGCCATTGAATACGTTGGTTTTCACTGCCTAGATTAATTGATTGATAATGGTCATTTCTTATTAACTTAGTTAACTTGCATGCTTGTATGTTAGTAATGCTGCAGTCCGCCATGATGGCAGTTCTTTTGGGTTTCTCAAGGACAGTGGTAGCTGTGGAAAAGCCCCCTTTCTTGCGCCTCATATGAGGCTTGAGAGCATTTGCGTAAGTGGGATGGTCAAAAAAAGAGGCAAGGCATGTTTAGTTGTAGGTTCCTTCAAGTTTCAGTTTGGCCAACGCACTATATCTTCCAATTTTCACATTGGAATTAACAAAGAAATTTATTTATATTATACAGAGAGCGACACCATCTCCGCGCCCCCCCCCCCCCCCCCCCCCCCCCGCGGGGCGGTGCGTGCAGGCGTTCTTTTCTTTTAAGTTTAAATATGTGACAAAATGTGGGTTATATTGTTGCAGGTTAAGTGCATCTAGTTGAAGGGTCCCTTTCGTTGATTTTCAATTGTATAGACTATTGTTGCTGGAATTTTGTTCAGTTTTGATGTCAAATAGTCCTATATATGTGTTATATTCATTTTGGAGGTGCCATCTAACCATATACTAATTAGATTTTTGGTCATATGATATCATATAAGTCCTTCCTCCTCCCTTTCTCACCGGGATGGTTAGGAAGTCTTTTGAGTGGATTAACAACTTTCATTTTGTTATTGTGAATAACTCTGGTTCATACATGGGAGTTTTTATTATTTGAGCTGGACTTTTATTATGTATAATTATATGGCTTTTTGATGCCCCACCCCCCATTCTCTTTTGTAATTACTTTTTTGTTTTCCTCATTTAATAAGGGTGATGGTTTCCTTTCCAGGCCACTGCTGCGCCTAATCAGCAGGGTGTTGTCCAGGAGCAAGTTGAAGATTCAGCTTCCCAGGATAGTAATTCTGATACTGTTGCAAGAACTCCACCTGCCAAAAATAGTGTAATTGGTTCTTCTGCAGTATCAACACCAGTTGGGAGTCATGCAACCCCTATTGTTTCAGGTCATAATTTATCCAGCGTCTCCACTGCTACAGTGAGCCTTCCAGGTTCAGCTTCTGTTCGAGGTGCCATGGAGAACAGTGGTCCTGTCAATTCTTCTTCTCCTTTGAGTCTGCCTACTGCTGCAAAGGAAGAAGACAGTTTTCCTGGCCGCAGATCATCTCCATCTCTTTCTGATACTGGACTTGTAAGGGGCATTGGTAGAGGTGGCCTCTCCAGCCAACCATCAGCTAGTATACCTCTTAGTCCTAGCAGTGTAGTTCCTACCAATGGAGCTGTTGGTGCAGTCCCTACAGCCTCTGACATGGCAAAGAGAAACATTTTAGGAGCTGATGAGAGACTTGGGAGTAGTGGCATGGTGCAGCCTTTGGTTCCCCCACTAAGTAATAGAATTATTTTGCCTCAGGCTGCCAAGGCAAATGATGGAACTGGCTTGATTGATACTAGTAATGTTGGTGATCCTGTAACTATAGGTGGCAGAATCTTTTCCCCTCCTGTGGTCCCTGGTATGCAGTGGAGGACTGGAAGTACCTTTCAGAATCAGAATGAAGCAGTATGTTACTTTGTACCTTTTAAATGCTTATCTTTGATGACCATCTGAGTATGGGCTTGTAGAGTAGCTTATCTATAATTTGTTTTTGTGTAAGATTTATACGATCTCCTCCCCCCCCCCCCCCCCCCAAACAAAAAGAAAAAAAAGAAAAGAAGAATCATATTTGATTTCTTGCGGTTTAATTTATCAATTTTTTTTTTTTTTAATTTATCTTGAGAGGGTATTAAACTCTTTCCCTTCTCCTTGTTTTCAAATTTTACCCTCCTTTGAACGTTACCAAACCATCTCAAGTAGTATGTTCATTCATAATAGAGCGACTAAATTTTATGCTAGTCGTCAAACTACCACAACCCTCCTTTTATTGGGCTTGAGACTGTCTCTGAACAAAATATGTGATACTAAGCACAGGCTTAGGCGGAGTTAGAAGGAAATATAGATGAAATCAAGAGAAAATGAGAGAAAAAAAAAAGCAGATAAGATAAAAATATATAATGAAAGTATTTCACTTAAGGTGCACCTGTCCTGAAGTGGGATGGGGCCTCTCACTTACTGTCACAATGTAGGTGATACGGGTCACTGTGCTCTACCTCTGTTTGGTGGTGGTGGTAGTGTTGGTGATTGATGTACAAGTGGAGGTTGTAAGATAAGAGGTGATTAAAGCGGTCATGCCCATCTGTTGTCTAACCTGAACTGATTTTGAGTGGTTGATGTCTGGCTGTTAACTTTTTTTTTGGGGAAGGCTAATAGGGGGTTGTCAGAAAATATCTGTAGTTAAAAATATAATACATATTCGTGTTCATTTAATACCTGCTACTGTACGTTTAACTTACTGATCAATAAAAAAAGATGTGATAATTTTAGGGAAAATTTGTTAGGACCTGTGTCATACCTCAGTTATGCTTTAGTCTCACTGCAGCAGCTTTGAAAAAGAAGAAGGAAAAGAGTTTTATACTAAGTAGCTATACTCACTGGAAATTCATAGTTGTACAAGCAAAGGCTTTCATATGTATTGTTCAATTTAACAGTTTGTGGAACTATTGCTTTTTTGTTCTAAAATAGGCTTTTTAACAGTTATTATTAGGACCATTGCATTTGGATCTCTGCGTATATAGTGCTGCTTTACTGTGATCTTCCTAAGTTTCAGCAGTAATGGTTCTGTCTGTGATTTCCATTTTGGACCTGTGTGTGTGTATGCATGGGTTTTTGTGTGACTAGTATCATAAAAAAATGTGTTAAATGAAGCAGGAATCCTAATGAATGCTTAAATATTGATTTGGTCTAAATTCCACTATTTACAAGGCTTACACACAAAATGCTTTAACACTGATAGTAATTTGGACATGAATTCATCATATTAGCGAACGATGATCATTTTTCTGATGCTTTGGTAACTGCTAAGGTTTGAGGAAATCTTCAAGCTAGCTTAACTGTGGTCTATTATTCCAAATACTCCAAATTATTTACTAAAGAACTGTTTTTGCAAGTAGTATGAGTATTTGCAACGTTACTGTCTACTATAAGATACTTTGGGTATCTTTTTTTTTCTCCTCCGCTTTGTTTGTAGAGCTTTTCATTATGATAACCCTAACCTCTTTAGTGTACATGCTGCCAATGGGTCTAGCTCAAATGGCATCTCTGGGCCATAAGAAAGAGTGTAGGTGAAGGTTGTGAGTTCAAAACCTACTTGTTGTGTGAAGTTACCAATAAAAAAAATTCTTTACTACGTGGTCATTTTTGTCATTCTTTGTGGTTAAAGTAAGTGGTCTTTATGCCTTTTGATGTTGATTTTCGCAAAAGAATTTCAGTTCACATTTGCGCTATGACCTTTATAAGATTGTCCAATAAAATTTCCAGCAATGTGTGATGTTATTTCTTGGAAAAAACATTGATGATTATGGGAGCTAAGCTATCTTCCTTTTCAGGGCCAATTTCGTGGAAGAACTGAAATTGCACCTGATCAGCGGGAGAAATATGTGCAACGCCTTCAACAAGTGCAACAACAAGGTCACAGTACCCTTCTTAGCATGCCGCCTCTTTCTGGAGGAAATCATAAGCAGTTTTCTGCACAACAGCAAAGCTCACTCTTGCAGCAGGTGCTCTTTCTTGTTTGTTCTTTTCAATATTTTGGTTGTGTTTTGTCTCTAAACCACATTCAACTTCTCATGGGAAAATTTAGTATTGACCAAGATTTTTCAGACTGCAGTTTTGTGACTAATTAGATGGTATGAAGAAAATTTAGAATCAGCATGTCATGTAAGAAATTAGATTTGGTCTCCAACTTGACATATATATCATATACACCGACAAAATATGGACTTGTGTTTTCTCTGACAATGATTGTTCTATGACCCAAAAGAGGGTTAAGCTTTAAGTTTTCCACTTTATCACATACCCTATTGTTTAAAGTGTAGGGAATATTTTTATTATTTTGAACAGCCACTGTGCAAGCCCTTCAAAAAAAAAAAAAAAAATTCTAGAAATTTGATATGTCAATACATCAAATGGATTCTCCTTAAAGATGGATCCTTTTTCATAGAAAGCAATTTTTGCTGATGGTGTCATCATATATTGCAAGTCATCCTATAGCTGGATCAATTTCATTTTGTATATGTAAGCAGTTAATAAACGGGGATAATGGTAATAATATGTACGTGTTTTGGTTCAAAAGAGGTGATGTTGAAGAAAAAAGTCGTTTTTTTTTTTTTTTTTTCATGGTTTTGTTTTGTCCACCTTTCTTAATTTTTTATTCTTTTAATGGGAGGCGGTTTTTGATAATTGTATATTTTAAACACAGGGTGAGCTAAAATTGTGGTTTCTTTGCCCAAAAATCTCCTCAAGTTTGGCAAGAGCGAGGAAATATTGGGCTAATTGTTTGTGCGTAAAAGTGTTATTTGATGGATAATTCAATTAATCCTTAATTCCAGTTGACTGGGGTCTGCTGAATGAATCCTTTTATAGTCTAATTTCTGTTGATAGATATATACCAGATTTTTGGAAAGAGGATTTAATGTAGTTTTGTGCCTTTATAACTTTCTTTAAATTTTTTCATTGGCCCCAAAGTTCTATGTAACTTTCCCTATTGATTTCTGTTTTAATTCTGAATTAAAGATTTTTAAAGTTGATTTTTTCATTTATAGGTGGGCCACTTGCCTTTTATGTCTTTGGACCAAAATAACATCTCCTTCCACCATAAACAAGGGGTGGAGGGTGTGTCCATGGTTGTAATCCCATACAAGTGCGTGGTTGTATTTGCCTATCAAAAGAAAAAAAAATAGCGGATATTGTCTTTGTTAAATGAACTGTGTATGATAATGGACTTTTCTATGCGTAGTGATGGTTATCATTTCTTCTTTTATAGTTTTTCTACTTTCAATATCTTTTAGTTATAGTAGTAGCTCCATGGATGCACCCTTTGAGCTTTCCTATGATTATCCAACTCATTCTGTATGTTACTGTGGATATTTTGTTGAATTGAAATGTTCACTATCTGTATTTTTTGGATTTTTTTGTGCGATTGATGTAATTGTTTTGACATCCAATTATGTGTCCAGTTTAATTCCCAAAACTCATCTGTCTCTCCTCAAGCTGGTCTGGGACTTGGAGTTCAGGCACCAGGTCTCAATAATGTTACTTCTGCCACCTTACAGCAGCAGCCAAGTAACATCCATCAGCAATCTAATCAACAGGCGTTGATGTCAGGTGGTCCAAAAGATGCTGGTATCTTTCATTTCCTAGTCCTTTTATTGTATTTCTTTTCTTCTTTTTGGTTTTTTGTTTCATATTGTTGTGGTGGTGGTTGTGAATCAGTTGCACTCCAAATAAAGAGAAAGCAAAAGACTACACGATGGTGCAACCATAGCACGGTTAGAGAAAGCCCAAGAATAAGTATCCATGTTAGTTATTAGGTTTTTATATTTTATTCGGTTATTCTAGAGTTAGTATTTTAGTAATTCTACAATTGTTGGGCATGAGTCATAGTTATGGGCTGTGGGTATGGGCTGTGGGTTTTCTTCAATTAGTTCTTTTGATAATCTAATTGTTGGGGGAGGGGGGATTTGAACCTTAGACGTGTCTATTAGAAACACCAAGAGGTGCTAGTTGAGCTACAAAGGCTTGTGGCAATGTTCTTTTTTTTTTTCTATTAATAAGTAAGTCCTATTTAGTTTATGGGTCTTCATGTATGGACTTTGATTTAATTTAATTAAGGTTTGGTTTAATAGTCAAAAGTAGAAGTCCTAGTTCCAGTTCTACTAGGAGAATTCAAGAGTATAGTCTATATAAGTGTCTTATTGTACTAAAAAAATTTAGAGTTGATTAATAAAATTATTGAGTATTGAGGCATGTTGGCCTTAGGGTTCTTTTTTTCGCCCTTTCTTTTCTCTCTTTCTCCTTTTCTTTTCTCGGGTACTATTTACGAATACTGTTCACATGTCTAATAAAAAATTGATTTCTATTTTTATTTTTTATAATTCAATAGTTACACTGGGGGATGGGGGATTTGAAACTTGGATGCCTCACTTGGAAACACCAAGAAGTGCCAGTTGAGTTCTATTTTTTTTTCCTCTTTTCATCCATAAATCCAATATTCTCTCTCTTGATCCCTAACCTTTCTTCTAAAAAGGGTTCTAAACCCCAAAATCTACAAATCCTCCTAAACCTTAGCCCACCCAAACCACACTTAGAAAAAATCCCTTAATTTGTCCTACATCTATTTGGCATAAAAGCTAAAATTCCTACCAAAATGAATTCACCTTCTCACATAACTGGCTCAAAGTCCTTTGTTCCTTTATAGTCTTGAGAAACTTGTAGTCTTGAGAAAAAGCCCAAAACTAGGACTAATTCTGCATTAGTCATCATCATCTTAGATTACTAACCATTATCTTTGAAATAAACATTTTTTTTTAAGCAATCACTTGACAAAATTTCTCATCTAAGATAATGGTTAGTAATCTAAGATGATGATGACTAATGCAGAATTAGTCCTAGTTTTGGGCTTTTTCTCAAGACTACAAGCTTCTCAAGACTATAGAGGAACAAAGGAGGACTTTGAGCCAGTTATGTGAGAAGGTGAATTCAGTGGAAGCAAAGCTTGAAGAATTATCTGCCATGAAAGGAACCTTGGATAGGCTGTCAGTAGTCATTCTTGGCAAAATTCTGCTGAAACCACCATTGATCAAGACCCCACGACAGCAAAGTTTTAGTCTCAAATTTTTGTGATTGGCTATGGATCCTCAACAGATTAGTTTGGGTAGACACATGTCTAGCCTCTTGGACTAACTTCTTTAACTGCACCCGTCCATCAAAGTGTGAAAAATCTTGCCCATTTTTCAATATACTTGAGCACTGATGTAGCCTGAATTAGGTCCAGGTGTAACCTTCTAACTTCTGTACTTCCCTCAAATTCAATATCATTTTCTTCTATAAATTCCTATGGATCAAGCACTAGCCAGATGCCCCACAAAAAAACACAATCCAATATTGTGTTCACACATCAAGGTGCTGGCTTTATGGAAGTCATTGGTCCGGTCTCAAGGAGTGCCTAGTTTGGCTGATGCGGATAAAGGTGTTAAACTGGAAGTTAGTGACTTTTATGGAGAGGGATATCAATAGGCATTCTTTGATTGGTTGCATAGTATAGAAGTTTTTTAGATGGTCGATAGATGTTCTTCGATATCCCTCAATGTGTCCTATGTTAGCACAACTTCCTAGCAATAATGCAATGGAGAGATGTTCAACTGATTCAGAAATTCACAAGAATCGTATTCCTTTAGTGAGATTATTCATTGTTGATATCTTCTTGATAATTCTATTGCTACAAGTGGGTTGGGGTGGGGGGGATTTGAACTCTAGTTCTCCTTATAAAGGTGACTAGTGAATGCCATTGAGCTATGAGACTCTTTGCGTTCATTGTTGAAATCTTACCCAAAGCTCATGCACACCCCCCCCCCCCCCCCCCCCTCCCCAAAAATAAAATAAAAAAAAGGACCTTCTTAGGGACTTTACTGCACCAAATACTTTTCCTTGGGAACATCAAGTGATTAGTTCTTCTAAAAGCCTTATAAAAAGAACAGACACCAAAGTTTCCATTGCAAATAATCTTCCAAATCGACCTAACAGGCTAACATCCCCATCCCCTTTGGGATATTACATATCATATAGACCTATCAGATAATCTACCGATCCTAATTTTACTTCAGGTTCCAGTGTTGAATCCTCCCCATCTTCAGATGCTTGACAGATACTAATAAACAAAAACATCCCTATCCTCACCAATTATAAATAAATCAGGATTTAGATTTTTTGAAGCAGTATACCACACCATATATAGTCTGAAAAGCAAACTTTGCTTCGTCTGGGATGGAGCATATATCAAGATCCAGCTGGGAGGGGCAGTTTGCTTGATATCAGATACACATGCATATGATTGCATTCCTAATAGCACCATTCCGTTGTCTAGCAAGCCACCATGCCATATATCAAGTTCTAACTGGGAATCTTGCCAATTTGCCACGTTTGTTTTTCATTAAGCCTTCCCTCTTTTCTTGTAGTATGTTACCAACCTTCATGACATATACTTTGCATCAGTGTTTCTTTTGTACGTATGTGTATACATATGCGCTGAGATTGCACACATTTTTTTAACTTACTTTTTACAAAAAATAACTTTTGAAAGGTTTAAGAACTGGTGACATTGGCAACCACTGCAGGGTATTATGGCTAGCCTTTATTGACTACCTCTATCTGATAGAAGTAGAACAGATTAATGTTTGTTTATGTATGATGCAGATGTTGGCCATGTGAAGGTTGAGGAGCAGCAGCAACAACAAAATTTACCTGATGATTCAACCATTGACTCTACAACTGGTTCTGGGCTTGGAAAGAATCTCATGAATGATGATGATTTGAAAACCTCTCATGCCATAGATACTCCGGTATGTTGAACATCTCTAAATTGTGTATTATGCTTTTAGTGTGCTTAGCAATAATATATTAATATCTTTGGTTGTCTATCTTGTTTTATTGATTTCTTAGATACAGTTGATATGCAGAAAAAACTGGTGATGCTTTGGTTGGTTGGTTAATGTGTATGTTTCCTTTAAATAAGCCTCTAGTTCAAAACTGGAAACACCCTATATTTTCTCAGTATAGGTCTCCAGGCTCATGATGAATATAATAAACCGAGTAGAGCAAGAATATTTATACTTGAATTGTAGTAACTATTGTAATAAAAACCTATTAAAACCTGGTATAAAAGAAGTAAATGATCATGATTTTTAAATGTGTATGCATAGAAGTGGTATTTGGTTTCAAGCATCAACTATAAGATTGTATTTGAATAACTCAACAGTCAACGCATCATGGATTCTTGGTGATGTATGTTGTCTGGTCCCATTAAGTTGGGGGAGGTATAATTTTTTCTGCAACTGTTGTTCTGAGTGGTGCTATTAATATAGAGATGGTATAAGTTTTTCTAGTCTTGAGTAGGGAAAAAAATTATGTCTAGGTATGGACACAATATTGATTTTGAGGAGATGATGCTTAAGTGAAAAATGGTACTTGTACGGAAAAAAGCCGACTGAGATGGAGTTGAGATTCTATGTTGATTGCTGACCTAGTTCAATATTTCTTCTATTTGAGTAATTTAGACATGCTTAAAGGTGGTGATAGCTGCATTATTGGATGAGCTTTTTGCATCTACGACTACGAAGCACGGACATGGATATAGCGATACGACAATTTCTGAAAAATTAGGACACGACATGACAGGGATACATATATTAATTAATTATTAAATATTTTTTTAAGAAATTATTTTTTCATATAATGTTAAGCATGTATCAATTTAAGAGCAATAATGGATAATACTCTGCAATTTCCAAAAAACCAAAGTGCACCTCCCCGGCCATGTCCCATTATATTTATATAAACAAAAAAAAGGCTTGGACATGCCTGCAGCTGTATCCCAGAGGTGTTTGCGTGTCCCAGTGGTGTCCGGTGTCTGATACATCAGACACGGACACGGACACGGCAGCCCAAATGAAGTGTCCGTGCTTCTATGATCAAATTATTCAGTGTCAATGGCTTTGTAGTGTTGGGAGGTGTAGTTTGAATCTTGCTTAAAAAAAAGCAAAAGGGTGGGGAAAGAAAAGTATGCAAATTTATGTTTGTGTGTGAGAGTGATAGTTGAAAGTGAATTTTTCCCTGTGCCATAAGAATCTTCTGCTCAGTTGTTAATCTTTACCATTATACCTGATTTTCTTGGGAGACTTCTGTAACAATTTGTATGTATTCATGTACGCATGTAGGTATGACTGGAATTTTCTTTTGTTGCTATATGTGTATTATCTGCTCTGTTTCAACGGAGTACAAATGATTGATTTGTGTGATATACTAATAACTAGTAATAGCATGCTGTGTTTGATAGTTGAGAATTTGAGATGACTAGTAATAGCATGCTGTATTTGATAGTTGTGATTCACGTATGCATGTATGTATGACTGGCATTTTCTTTTGTTGCTGGATATGAATTATCTGCACTGTTTCAATAAAGTGCAAATGGTTGATTTGTGTGAACTATTAATAACTAGCAATAGCATGCTGTATTTGATAGTTGAGATGATTGATGCCAATCTTTTTTCCCATTTCCATCGGAATATTCATCCAGGCCAGGTCTGCTGGTGTCAGTGTCCTTTGTTTCAGCCATTGCTTTACTCTATTTTGAATTATATGCCAATTCTTTATCTTAATGAACAAATTTTGTATGATATATTAGTGATAGTCTCTTGATAAATTAATGTTAGAAGCCACGATGATCTCAGCTGCATGTAAATCCTTGTATGCAGGCTGGGGTATCTGGCTCTTTGATAGAGCCTGCTCAAGTGCCAAGAGATATTGATCTCTCTCCTGGGCAACCTTTGCAAACTAATCAACCTTCCGGAAGCCTTGGTGTTATTGGCCGAAGAAGTGTTTCTGACCTTGGTGCCATTGGTGATAACCTTGGTGGCTCAACTGTAAACTCTGGGGGAACACATGATCAGTCATACAATTTGCAGATGCTTGAGGCTTCATATTATAAACTTCCTCTACCCAAAGACTCGGAACGTGCAAGAAGTTATACTCCAGTATGGATGCCCAACTATCTTCATCTCTTTAAACCCTGTTGACTATAATCTCAAACATGATTTTCTAACTTCCATTCTTTTGCCTTATACAGAGGCACCCTGCAATTACTCCTCCTAGCTATCCTCAAGTACAGGCGCCAATTGTTAATAATCCTGCCTTCTGGGAACGATTAGGTCTTGATGTTCACAACACTGATACGCTGTTCTTTGCATTTTACTATCAACAGGTAGGTACCTAACTGTATCTTTTTGTTTGTATGCAAGTATCCCTGTGATGATCTATGAGCTTGGTCTCAAGTCTGTAATTGTCTGCAGAACACTTATCAACAATATTTGGCTGCGAAAGAGTTGAAGAAACAATCTTGGAGATTTCACAGGAAATATAACACATGGTTTCAACGACATGAGGAGCCAAAAGTAGCCACAGATGAATATGAACAGGGGACGTATGTGTACTTTGATTTTCATATTGCCAGTGATGACCCACATCATGGATGGTATGCAAACTTTTTAGCTTTCTTACCTCTCGGCTTTTTTTGTTTGGAACTTCATTTTGTTGTTGATGTATGTCTGATTTTATTTCTACATTCTTTTAGAGATGCTAAAATAAAAATCTTTAGATCGTTTGTGGACCTTGTCTAGCTTCTAACCTGTTTGTCTCTTTTTACCATGCTTGTCCATGTTGCTATTAGAATTAAGAAGCTGCAGTAGGGTCCTTTGTGCTGTGCTTTGGATTATGTGTTTGAATTTCATTTTGTGGATTGCAATGTGGTTTGTAGCTTTGTTATAAATGAGGGGTTTGTTGTTAGGAAGTAGAGTTCCTCTTAACCAAGCTTCCTTAGGAAATGGTTGTGGATGTATGTAGTGGAGCGGGATCAATTGTGTAGGTGGGTTATTGGAGCAAAACTGGCCGTGATTGGGGTCAATTGACTACCATAGAGGTAAGAGGCTCTCATGGAAGAGGTTTGAGAGTGGGTGGCAATTTAGGAACTTTGTATTGGGTTGAAGGGTACTGGGTGGGGGGCTTGCTTTCAGAATCTTATTTCTATTTGAGCCTTCCTAGATCAAGAATTGGAATTTTTTCATTTGATGTATTATAGTCATGTGTACCAACTAACGCTTCGATTGAGAATTCATAAAGGAATGGAATGTGTAAATTATATAGGAAGGGGATGGATTGGAATAAGTATTGGGAATGGAAAGGAATGAAATGTAAATAATATTGTTTGGGAGTACTATGAGAAGGAATGGAAAGGAATGATTTTATAATTACATTACTGTTGTACCCTTTGCTTTTATATATAAAAGTAAATATTTGTTATATTATTATTATTACTAGGTTTAATTACCATTTTGGTCCTTAACCTTTGCATCATGTTTCAAAATGGTCCTTAACTTTTCAAATGTCATTTTGGCTCTTAAACTTTTGTTCCTGTTTCAAAATATTCCTTGCCGTCAAATAGTGGATGGAAAAGTCTGATGTGGCAAATGGTGAGATTAAAACAATAATTTTATGCTGACTGGACGCCTTTCGGAATGCCATGTGAACACACTTATCTCTAAGCCCACGACTACCTTGAATTAGCCATAGAAAAGGCCACAGCCACCTCGAATTAGCCATGTAGTGTGGGGGATTCTGTGATTGAAAGAATGGACAAATGATCAGCTGGGTGGAAGGAATTATAATTGTTAAAGGGTAGACTTACCCTTATTACCTTCTTATAAGTGGATCATTGTGGTAGATGGGGCAATTCCCTCGAAGAAGTATTTGGGGTAATAGGGTTTAAAAAAGGTTATACTTTGTCAGACAAGCTTTGTGAAGGATGCTAAGAATTCTAACTGTGGACATCTTGGTTAAGTGGATCATTGTGGTAGATGGGTGCCATGTGTGTAAATCTAGTGGTGAGTCTATGATTACTTGCTACTTCATTGTCTTGTTGCTAAAGACCTTTGGTCTTGTCTCTTTACGGTATTTAGGGTTAAATGGGTGAAACCTCAAAAGGTGGTGGTTGTGTACCTCTCTTGGCAAGGACTTTTCGGACTTTGGACAGCAAAGGAACAGTACAATTTGGATTTTAGCCCTATTTGTTTTATGTGAACAATTTGGAGAGAGAAATAATCACATCTTCAATGGCATTTGGGTTGTCTACTATTGAGCTGAAATTCTTATTTCTACAGACTTTATAGGAGTGATTTTATACATAGTTATATGTGTGTGTGTGTTGCTATTGTAGCTTGCTTTTTATCAGTTCTATTTTAGATTACCTGGTTTTAGGATGTGAGGGATACTTTATTCCTCTTGTTCACTTGTTTTAAGTGTTACTTATATTTTGTTTTGTTTTTATCTCTGCTTCTTTTTCTCTCTCTTTCTCTCTCTTGTTTTTAAGTTAGAATATGTATTTGTGATTTCCATGATGTTTCATTATATGGATATTGCCATTCAGGTGTCAAAGGATCAAGACAGAATTCACTTTTGAGTACAACTATCTTGAAGATGAACTTATTGTATAGAAGATCTAAATGGCATTAAATATGTTGTTGACTTCCAGGTTAGTATCATGTGAAATGTGTTTTGCTAAGTTTTCAAACAGTTCTTTCAGTCAGTTAGACTTTAACTGATTGACCATGTTCCTGCTTACTCAACCTTGCTCATAAATCATCACAAAAATTGGCATCATTTGTTCATTCTTTCTCTCTCTCTCTCTCTCTCTCCCTCCCCCTTTGATGTATTGATTCAGCTTAAGACTATTCACCCCAAACCATAGTTGTTAGTATCGTGTATAAAAAAAGTTCCGTATCGTATTGGCGTATCGTAAGTGTTTATAAATTGTACGATACAATGTGTATCAAATGAATCGTAACGTATTATAAAATTGTACATATTATATGATATATAGACAAATGCTTTAAAATAGTATTTTTTGTGAAAATTTGTGCTTTTATTTCAATCTAACAAGTTGTTAGACTTGTTTTAAACACAAAATTATTAGGTTACTTAATTTAACCTAATAAAATAACATATATATAAGTTTTTTTTTCCCCTCTCTTTCTTCTATAAAATTTGTACTACACAGTACACACTTACATTTCACTTTAATATTTACAAATTTATTTTCTATACTATGAATAAGATATTAATTGAAAATATAATTATTTATTTATTTATTTTTCATTATTGTTATTAGTCCAAGAAACTAGAATGCCAAGAAGAAATTTTTTTTTTTTTTTAATTATTAAAATAAAAAGAACAAGAAGAGATAGTAAATGTTAATGATAATGAAGAAAATTTTAATGAAGAAATAAATTTGCAAAATGATAGACGTGATGATTGCATTGACTTAGATGGGGTTAATTAGCCAATATGATGAAAATAAATTAATTTTTGGGTCATTTGTAATATATTATCACTTCTGAATTTAAGCAATTTGAATACGTATGTTATGAACATGTGCTAGTTTGATTTATTTAGTTAGCTTGTTAAATATTATTACATAAGTGATGAATAAATTAGTCATTAGCTGAATATATTCAAAATTTATAATGAATATACCCTTTATATATGTATATTTATAATTTTTTATAAATTTTATTAAGTGTTTGTGTATCTTACGATACACGATACGATATAGTACATGATACGAAAAAATCAAAAATCGATTTACGATATGATTCACGTTTTGACAATTATGTCCCAAACTTCTGTGCCAGAGTTTTGACATGTAAGCCAGAACCAAAAGTGATCTTGATAGTTATCTGTATCACATACTTTAAAAAAAATTTTGATAGGTAACAAACTGAATTCTATCCAAATTCAATACCGGCAAATGTTGAACTCATGCAATCTGATTGCTAAGAGCCTGAGACTGTGTAATGATGAAGGAACAATTTAGCTACCTGATATGAATAATTTTCTTGTCATGCCCTATTTGTCTATGTATGTGGTTCTTATCGAATATTCTTTCATCTGTTTTATTTTCTGCATAAATTTTTGGAGTCACTTGTCTCATTCCGGAAAGTAGAAACTTAAAAATATTCCTCTGCTTCTTTGTTTATGTATGTTTGATTGTCTTCGTTTTTTTTTAATGGAACTCACATGTAAATAGCTTTGGGCGCTTCAAGCATTTAAACAGGGGAAATGGAGTTCATTATTAAATACTTTTGGCCTTTTGTTCTTGCAGGTATCATCAGAAATTGGGTTGGGATTTGGGAACTATTGAGTGCAAAATTATTATCAATCCTGCTCTGGTTCTTGTCAGGGTACAGGTTACTTGGCTTTAACGTTTTCCATATCCATGTTTAACCTGTTAATCAAGGGGAGATTTTTAGTTGAAGCATTTAATGCATTGGTTATTGTTCCCATAGTTTGATATTTCAACTAGCACGATTGCATCATATTAGAAGTATGTTTAAACAAATTTCCTTTGGATCCTAGGTAATAACAACTAATGGTTGTATGGGAAGGAAAATATGAAGGTGGAGGTACTCAAAAGCTTGAAAATATTGTTTCCTGTGCTTTTCAAACTCTTTTTTGGGTTAAAATGCACATTACAAATACAAGTGAGACAACCTCCAACTTCAGGGAATTTTTTAAATCGGCCTGTTGACTTTTAAAACATGCAATTTACACCCTTGACTATTACCATGATGTCAATTTGCTGCTTTTTGTTGTACTTAGTTACATATTTTTTCATTTATCTGTCTACAATGACGCTTCCCTGTTTTTTATTCAAGAAATAGGAAAAAAATTAAAATTATGAAAAGAAAAAAGAAAAAATAAGGAAAATAAAAGAAAATGAAAGCTAGTGTCACTCCCTGCTTCCTCCACGTTCTCCATGACCCAATCAACACTCCAGGGCTGTAAGTTTTACAATCCAGCTGCCACTTGTCAATATTGCTCAATTTGCATGTTTAGAGACTTGGATACTCATCTCTCACTCCTTTGATTCTCTGGTTGAGACCTTTGATTCCTTCCATGGCAGCTATTGTTGATCAGAGTCTGTCTCACCATCTTTGTTTATCTGTCCACTGCTTGCTACCTAACCAAAGCTTGAAATTTCTCTCATTTTGTTCTGTTTTTTTTCGTTCACTCTTCGGATTTGTTCTGTTTGTTCGTTCACTTTTCTTTGCATAGTGGTTTGATTAAATTGGGATTTAGGCTAAATTTTTTTATTAAGCGTGTTGGGAGAATGGATCTTTGATTTGAGGTAGTGATTGGGAGCTATGACTTGGGTTGCTAGTAGCAAGATTAAACAAGGTGGGTTGTTTTGGATGGGTCTTTTAATTTTTCTTTTGTTGTCGTCGTAATTTGAGTTTGTTTTTTATGTGAAGTGAGTGGGTTTGGGCATGGATTCAGTGATGGATTTGGGTGTGTTTTTATTGTCTATATATATATATATATATATATTTTCCTGTTCTATTTCCATTAAAAAATGGCTGGCGGGTTAATGGCAAAAAAATTGTAACGGAGACGGATGGGACAAATTGACATCATG
This sequence comes from Quercus gilva, assembly GCA_023621385.1. Lineage (NCBI taxonomy): Eukaryota > Viridiplantae > Streptophyta > Magnoliopsida > Fagales > Fagaceae > Quercus > Quercus gilva. Next base: position 18,625,517 of record CM042479.1, on the reverse strand, counting down.
GTAATATTCGATGGTGTAAGTTGCATGTTTTAAAAAGCCGAGGGACTGATTGCTATTTGCCAAAAGAAAATTATGGGTTTATTTGTGTGGGTGGTGAAAGGGAAAAGTTTTTTAGATGTACTTTAGGTTTCTCAATTAAAATCACATGATTATATTATTCAACGCATTAAAATGTGTATCTTTTTCAAAGACTATTAATTTCTACAATGTAATTCATTGGTCAAAGCATGGTTGAGGAAATCTAAGATACAAAATTTGAGATATCTTCATTTTGTCCTTTGTGAAATACGTCAATGTAGAAGAATATATATGCTACCTCTTTTATTGTCCCTTACCAATCCCATTTACAATCAAACATGGGGATGAAAATTCGTTTAAACTTTTCATTCAAATATTTTGTGATCGACAATGCAATGGTAAATAGAATTGAAAAAAAATGAAAAAGGAATGGGAAATGGCTGTAGATACACTTTCCATTTTTAGGTGGCAAAATTCTAAAAGAATATGGCAAAAAAAATATCGTGGCAAAATTCTAATAGAATCTTGTAAAATAGGATGTGAATTACCAAATGGAGACCTTTGAAAAGGTAAAAAGAAAAACCTTTGAAAAGGTAAAAAGAAAATGAACCTCTCTAAAACCTAAATATATTAGGTGAAAAAGAACACTAATAAGAGAAAAAAAAAAAAAAAAAAAAAAAAAAAAAAAACTTTCAACGGTTTAGAATTTTGATCTTTATATGCATTTTATGAATGAAAATCTAGTTCTAATGTCATCTCTCATCACTTCATAATCTGTCCTATAAAGTAGTATATTTTCTGAAGCAGATAGGAAAAATTTGTACTGATTTTTTGGAATGAATGTCTTGTTCAAGAAGAATCGATATAGCTTGCATGCATCTTCATGTGTATGATAAATAGATGACGCGTGATTTCCATGTGGAAGAAGGCGTAATCTGCAATCCATCTTGGAAACACGACTTGAAATTGTATTTTATTTTTTGAAAGTACGACTTGAAATTGTATTATTGTCGGCTTTGTTATAAATTACGTGTGCAATGGTGCTATTTTTATGCAGTGTAATAAAGCATGATCCGTGCTTTTTCACTCTGAAGAAACCTACCCTTTACAAACTTTTTCGGATGCTGATATCCATAGCCTGGAACTTGTGAGGCTTTTGGCATGTAGTAGTATTACAATGCGTAGGAATGAAGAGAACAAAATCGTACATTCATAAATAAAATAAAAAGGTACGAAAATCCAAGAATATATGGCAAATTAATAGGTAAAAGATGACGCTACAATAAGGAAGGTTCCTGATTGTTGATCGAATCCTGAGTGGCAGAGTTTTTACTTTTAGATCTTACAATGAATAATAAGTTAGTTGCTTACCCAACGAGTAACTCTTAGATGATCTAAAGTCAACATTTTTATTAGAAATAGTTGATCAAGCTGATGGCGTGAAAATATAAAATTAGAAGTTGATACTTTTATAGGTCTAAACTGGAAATTTTGTCACTTTTGCTTTACCAGTACCATAGATGCCGATGGAGTGTATAATATGCAACGATCCAAACGGAGGGATTTTTTAAAAATTATTTTTAAAATTACTCTTTGACACGGTAAATGCTATCCCAAGAATTCCAATATGGTGAGCTTGGAACGGATCAAGATCATATCAGTATTTTGGAATAATTTCATTTAGGGTTATGGTATTTTGGGATAATTTTTTTCAGGTCGTGCCAATGAGTGCCCTTAGAGTATTAATTAACAATTTATTTTAGGAAAGTTTTGACACAACTTTTATGGGAAATGAAAAAAGCAGTCAAAACATTAATTTTTTTTTTCTTTTTCTCGTAAAAACTTTCTTTAAATGGATTGTTAACGAACTCTTGAGGTTAACGTTTCTTTAATTTCGTTAGCATTTCCTTTTCATTTATACCTATATGTGGGCACCAACTATTGAGGTTTTTATTTTATTTTATTTTATTTTTTTGAGGAAAAATTATCAAAAGAAATAAATGTGATATACTATAGAAATACTATGTATGTTGGTTGGACCAAACCACCGAAGTTGACGAATTTCATGCCAAGATCACCCCCCCCCCCCCCCTCTCTAATACTATTGAATATTATGCAATTTGAATGCAGAACTAATTTTTATGGGCATAGAGAATGGAGAGCATTGTTATTATGCATGGCATGCATTAAAAGCAGAAGAAAATTCATATTGGAAGTCTCAGTATTAGTTAACCGAGGCTTCCTTCTTAAGTTCTTATGGTTTTCATGGTTCCAGTTTGAAGATAAAAAGACTAGGAGTGAACAGATTTGGCTCCTTTGGTAATATTAGTTTTCATGGTTACTAGCATCGAGTGTTCCCAATTTCCCTAGCTCTGATTCTCCCCAAAAAAAAAAAAAAAAAAAAAAAAAAAAAAACCCAGCTCTCCTAGAATATTCAAATTTGTTTTATTTAGGTGGGAATCCAACCACAATGTGAGATTTTTTTTTTTTTTTTTTTATTAAAAATATTATCTTGCATAATGGGCCACTCATTTCTTTTTGGTATTTAGAATTCCTTATTATAATTTTTATTCTCTTTTTTTTTTTTTTTTTTTTTTAATGAAAAAAAAAAGGATAGAGAGGGGACAACCGGAGTTATTGTCTTCTATCTGGGCATGATTTTATTCTTAGGGTAAAAGCCTGATGAATTATTACTGAAAAGTATAGTTATTAAAGAAGGAGCAAAGGAGCGTATTCGACCAACAATCAATTTAATTGACTTTAGCGTGCATATATTTGACCAATTTCTTCTTCCAGTTCCAGACCCTACCCAATTCGTCCCTTCACCTTCAATATACATTTTGTCTTTTGCTTACTCATTTTCAATTACTTCTGGGCCCATTTATTTACTTTCCAGACGTGCGTCTAGTTTCTGTTTTTGGATAAGAGGATTAGAGGAATAGAGTGTTTGTGTATTAGCAAATTCAACCTTCGACCAGTTAAACCAAAGATTCAATTCCAATCCCGACAAAAATTGAAGATTCAAATTAATAGTGTTATGATTTAGCATCAGCATGTGTTCAATATCAATGGCAAATCAAAAGGGTGGATCAAAATCACTTACCCAATATGTACCATAAATAGATAGGCATGTGCCATTTCCATTTAATGTCTCACATAAATTGGTTAATATGTCACCCATTATTTTTATTTTTATTTTATTAAATTTTTACGGGGTACATCATACATGGCACATGCACTGCCTAAACCAGAGTGACAAAAGCAACCTGGATCCATGAAGAGCGTATTTTCCAAGTTTTCTCGTCTTCTTTTTATTTATTTATTTATTTATGTATTTTTTCAATCCAATAAGAATTTAACCCACGGCAATTGTTTTAAAATTATTGAATCTTGTAGTTGTAGCCTTGCAGGGTTGCGAGTAAGAGTAATTTCCTTATCAATTGTCGATGACCATCTGACCTAATGACATTTTGTCTCTATTTATGAGTGTAAATCGTAAAGATATGGAATAAATTTCTTCAACTTTCACTTGGGGAGAGGGAATCACTTTCATTTTTAGCATAAAAAAAGAAAAAAGAAAAGAAAAGTAAAGAAAGGGTAAACTACGTATTTGGTCCTTTACCTTTACGTTATTTATCAATTTGGTTTTTGACTTTTCAAACATATCAATTTGGTTCCTAACCTTTTAGTATTGTGCAAAAAAGGTATCTACCGTTAAGTGATGGATAAAAAATGATAACGTGGCTAATAGTCAAAATAAAATAATATTTTTATACCACATGTACTGCCACCTTAGGATAAACTAAAAAAAAAAAAAAGGTTAAAGTTTAATTTTCAGGGCTGAAATTATCTTTTTCATTTTCCTTTGCTTTCTTAGGAACCAAACAGGGGTTAAAAACCCAGAATTGAAAGCTCTAACCTCCTTCTTTTGCCCAGCAACCAAAAATGAAAAACAACTTTGAAGCTCAGGAAGCCTTTAACACAAGCCACCTTGTTTATATTCGAATAGGAAGGAGAAAGGGAAGAGGAATGAGAGTGATTTGGGGCTAAGAAAGGGAGCTTTGGGAGCAAGAAGATGAAGAAAGATTAGAATGAAGAGTCGCTGAATGCATTGGAGGCTGTGGTGGAGGACAAGAGTAGGAATGTCCAAAAGGAGGTTTCAGGTTTGCATGGTGGGTTTGTCGTGACATGTGCCTTGCTGTCACCGACGAAGAAGACGAAGGATTTGGATTGGGATGATAGCATTGGTTATTTCATCAAGAATGTAATTTGGCGATGGTAAAAAAAATATAAAGAGAGAATGATTTGGAGTAATAGTGTAAATATGCTTTAGTTCAGATTGATTCTTTGTGATATTGTTGAAGCTAGATTTGCTTCTTTGTGAAGATCAAGACCTGCTTTGTTAGATCGCTTGGGTTTCACTTCTTCCAAAAGGTCGCCTTAATTAGTTTTAATAGTAATATTTTTTTAAGGGTTTAGTTATCACTGGAATGGAGATGTAAGAGAGGCTTCCTATACGTCAAAGTTGGTTTTTTCTTGTTTGGTTGCAAGGAAATTAAAGAAAAGGAGGTTGAGCTTTCAATTCTGGATTTTTAACCACTATTTGGTTCCTGAGAAAACAAAGAGAAATGAAATTGATGAAAAAGATAATTTCAATTTAGAAAAATTAACCCTAACCTTTTTTTTTTTTTTTAGTTTAGTTTAGTTTATGTTGACGTGGCAATACATGTGACATAAAAATATTATTTTATATTGACTGTTAACTATGTCATCATTTAACGGTAGTGACATTTTGTACACAATATCAATAGGTTAGAGACCAATTTGACACATTTGAAAGATTATGAATCAAATTGACAAATGATCTAAAGGTTATGGATCAAATACGTAGTTTACCAAAAAAAAAAAAAGAAAAAAAAGAAAAAAGGAAGATGATAGAGTTTTATAGCTCAATGGATACCTCCTATCTACATTTAGGATTCAAATCTTGCTTTTCTCAACTTTTAAGAGAGAAAAAAAGGGGTGAGCATAAAATCATTAAAAAAAAATGCATATAATGTATGTTTTCTTCATGCATAAAATCATTAAAAATATGCATATAATGTCAAATTGCCACCTTAACACATGGATATGTCCCTATCGAACAAAGTGCAGATCAACTAATTTGATTTAAAATTCCCTAAAAAGATAAAAATATTTAAATTCCTCATAAGTAAGGTTTTTTAAAGAATACCCAAGGATGTGTTTATTTTGATATCAAATATTTTTTTACTGTAAATTATTTTCACCTAATTTTTAAAAATAAAACTTTTTTTTTTAATTTTTTAAAATTTTTTTTTTTATAGTGGTTAGTTGCATTCTGAAAAATGCTTCGAAAAACATTTCAAGATGTTTTGGTTCGTATGAAAGATCCAATGTGTATTTCACAAAATATAATATAATGTACACAAAATTCATCATTCCAAAATATAACATTTAACAAAGAATATTCCTGCCAAAGGCTTTCTAGCTGAATTGACACATCTCCATGCGCAAAGTATTTGGGGGTCTAGGAGGGAGATGATTCGAGCTGCAGGGTTAGCAGCATATTGTAATTATCTCTAAAAAAAAAAAAAAAACAAAGAATATTCCCACAACATCTAACATAATTAACACAAATCCATGGTACCCATTAATCCACCAAAAGCCTTGAAGCTGAATTGACACCTCTCCATGCACAAAGTACTTGGGGGTCTAGGGGGGAAAGGATTCGAGCTGCAGGGTTAGTAGCATATTGTAATTATCTCTTCAAAAAAAAAAAAAAAAAAAAACAAAGAATATTCCCACAACATCTAACATAATTAACACAAATCCATGGTACCCATTAATCCACCAAACCAAAAAAAGGGATTAACCTACTAAATAAATATAAAAGGAAGACAAGCTTAGAGGTCATCTCTTGCATTAGGCTTGGGGAGTCAAATTAAGTGGATTTGGCCATGAACTGACCTAATTTGGTTGGATGGAGTTAGAGCTTATGGTTTGAGAGAGAGAGAGAGAGAGAGAGAGAGAGAGAGAGAGAGAGAGAGAGAGAGAGAGAGAGAGAGAGAGAGAGAGAGAGAGAGAGAGAGAGAGAGAGAGAGAGAGAGAGAGAGAGAGAGAGAGAAATTTAATCTCGCATTGCGAGTACCTGCCTCAAGGCCCTCAATTGGCACGTTTAGATTTAAAAAATTAAAAAAAAAAAATTATAGCATTTTTAATAAGGCATATATATATATTTGTTTTAGCTTTCAAACTTTAAATTTATGATGTCTTTTATAAGGAATTTATATTTTTATGTTTTAGGATTTAAATTTTTTAATTGTTGTATTGTTATGGTTGTATTGTTTTTGTGTTTTTTAATACTTGCATTTTTTATTGTTATGCTTTTAGAATGTTTTGTAATGTTAAAATTTGTTTTTAGATGCTTTATGAGTTTTAATTTAATGAATGATATATTTTAAATCAAATTTTATATAAACAAAATTGAGTGTGGTAGGAGACAAGTACTTGCTAGAATAGGAAAGGGGAAGAAAATATGCCCTAAAGCAGGAGCAAGGTAGGGGTAGGGAGTAGGAAACTTGCCCCATACTCGCCTTGTTGCCATTCCTATTGGCGCTTGCATTGGGGTTGTGATGCGGTGGGTTAGGGCGGGTTGATTGACATGGGGTGGGTAAGGCTAGGTCAACTGATGTGGCAGTAAATTAGGGGGGGGGGGGGAGAGATAAAGGGAAATTTTATATATGTATTTATTTTGTTAAAGAAAGGACAAATTATAGTGAATGTGATGCTATATGTCTCCAAAACTTTTGATATTACTTTAGGGGAGGGGCGGGGCAGAGGAGTTGCATATATATGTTTTAAGTAATAATTTATTTGTTTATATGTGTGTGTTTTAAGTAGTAACTTTTTCATATTTATTTGTTTATATATATATATATATATTTTCCTGTTTTTCTTGTAAAAATTGATGTCACTTTGTGTATTTTAAACGTGAATAGTTGATAGACTATGACAAAAAGTCACATTGACATCGTTCCAATACTTGTTAAAAGTTGAGAAATATTTAGCTAGAATAGATCCCAAGAATAAATTGCTTTTTTGCCGAAAGGAAAAGAAAGGAAAAAGAAATGTTCATTACGAGATTGGGATTAGTGTTTAGTAGCAATAGTAGTGACAAGGATGAAACCAAGATTTTATCTTTATGCTACCAGAGCATTAACAAAAAAATTTTACATTAAAGAATAAGAAATATACTAAAAACTAAATTAATACATGGAAATCAAAATTCAAAACTAGTATATATTTATAACTAACATAATAAAAATAAAATAAAAGACATAAAATAACTATTTTTTATTACATTTCTATTAAATCATCTATCAAAATGGAACATGACATTGTTTTAATTCCCAAAAATAATTTATAATTGATTTTGTACTAAATTTCACAGTAATTTTATTTTTAATGCACAAAATAAAGAATTCATTACAAAATTGTCTTCCATTTTATTGCAAAACTTTTTATTTTTATTTTTATTTTCTATAATCCATTTTATTGCAAAACTAGATTTAACAATTGAGTTAAATATATTTAATATATTTAAGGTTTTGGCTAATGCTAATCAAGTCAAAACTTTTCAAAAGTCAAAACCGACCAACTTGGTTTGTAAATCCAACCTGAATCCTAAATCGATACTCATTTTTCTTGTCTTTTTCATGGTAATTAGGGACCAAATTTGTATGTTTTCAAAAGTATTAAATTTGATTGACATTAGCCAAAATCTCATATGTGTTAATTGTATCTTATCCTTAACAAATTTAATAGTTTGAAAAGTCAAATATTGTAGTTGACTTTCCTATGATCAATTAACCAAAAGAATGTTATTATATATATAAATATAATCTTATTATATGTCCAAATTTTTTAGCTAAAAAAATAATTAGTGTTACCAAGTATTTAAAAAAAAAAAAAAAAAAAAAACCTAAACACGCTAAAAAAATAAAATAGAAGCTACTTTATAACTTTTTATATAAATTTTAGGGCAAATAACACTCCCCTCCCTTGAAGTTTAGAGAAATGACACTCACCCCCAAACTTGAAAGGAAAAAAACACTCCCCCCCCCCTGAGATTTAAAAAAAAATAACACTCCCCCCCCTTCTATTAATATTAGTAACATAATATAAAGCATATTATAAAACATGTTGCTTATATTGATTTTTTAGTCTCTTATAGCACATTTTCAATTGATTTTTTAAAGTTTGATAATCCTCTTAGATTTTTTAATCGCTCCTCTCTCTAACACTTTGGATCAAAATTTATGAAATAAAACAATTTGATGAAGCTTTCAAGTTTTTATTGTTTAAAAATGAGCTTGAAATTTTCAAAGTCACTTATCAATATAAAAAACTTTCAGAGTCAATTTTGGGAATACATTATTAACCAAAGGGAACGTTAGTGCACAACATTTTTAACGCCAATTTAACAGAATTTAGATAAATAAATGTCAAAAGGGGGAAAATGTTTTTTTCCTTTAAGTTTGGGGGGTGAGTGTCATTTTTCCAAACCTCAAGGGAGGGGAGTGTTATTTGCCCTAAATTTTAAAGGGAGGCCAAGTATGATTTTTTATAATAATCATACTATATAATATCGACACTTTCTAATTCTTTTTTTTTAAAAAAAAAAATTCTGATTGACATGGGTCCGTTTATGAGTAGTGTGAATGTTTAGGTCGGTAGCCGTATCTTAGGTAAGGCAATCCTTATCTTCTTGTTCGTAAATCATAACATCAGCAGCAGCCAAACCCCGCCTGTTTCTTCTAAATTCTAATCGGTATATAATAATCAGGCACAAATGCCATCTTCTTCTTTCGAAAGAGACATGTCTTGTCCTCGTGCTTTAGACTTAGAGTTTACAAACATATCTTGGCATCAATTAAAGTATCTTCACTTTTTAGAAGGTAGGTGTCTAGGTAAGAGAGTCTGATAATGACATCTAAGATAAAGGGTATGTGAAAATAAAATGGTAATTTATATAATAATCAGGCACAAATGCCATCTTCTTATTTCGAAAGAGACATGTCTTGTCCTCGTGCTTTAGACTTAGAGTTTACAAACATATCTTGGCATCAATTTAGAAGGTAGGTGTCTAGGTAAGAGAGTCTGATAATGACATCTAAGATAAAGGGTATGTGAAAATAAAATGGTAATTTACAATTTTTCCATAATGACCCAGTATGATTAACATCTTAATTTGAAGGTCTCCAAAAAAAAAAAAAAAAACCTTAATTTGAAACTTTTGCTACAATGTATATCCCCTACGGTCTATTTTGGGATTAATTTTGACGGAAAAAGGTATGCACGTCAACACGTGTTTTGCACATGACTTGTGGCCCCATTTAACCAATTGAAGTTCACCAGGATCACCACATGAGTAAAATGACTAAACTGCCCTTGATTAAGTAATCTCTCTCTCTCTCTCTCTCTCTCTCTCTCTTGAATTAAAATCTCCCTTTCTTTCATCTTTCATTACTATTTGGATAAAGTCTGGCTACAAATTTAGTTATACCCTAAGATTACAACTTCACTTAATATATTTTTATTAAATGTAGATTTTGAAAAATCTACCATTGAAGTATATTTTCATCTATATCATTCATGCTTGTAAAATTTATAGAGAATTAAGAATTAATAGCTATGTCATCAATCAATTATTTAAATTGCATGTTTTTGTAGTCTAAGATTATGTATAAAAAATAAATTTATATATAATATAGTAAATAATATCTGATTGACACAAAATTTAGCATGTGTGTTCAAAGTATAAAGAACATGCAATCTAATGACTAGATTTTTAAAATATGTAGCAATGTTAATTTTTTTAAAGAAAGTTGTAGCCAAACTTTATCTTTACTATTTGGTTACAAAAACACCGTGGGAAAATGAAAGAAAAAAAATTCTTTATTTTTTCAAAATCAGCTTTGTTATTTCCCAAGCAAACCCCCCTCCCCTCCAAAAAAAGTAAAAAAAAAAAAAAAAAAAAAAAGAAAAAAAAGAAAAAGGAAAAAGAGACCCACATTCAAGACCACATTACTCCAATTAAAATATATTTTATAAAAAATTGATAGTCAATAACAATTTTCTCTCAATTACCTATCTTTCTTGGTAAGTAGAAAATATAAATAGGGGACACCAAAATAAAATGAAATAAAATAAAAACCAAACTAATTTCCCAACTCATTCCCCAAAAAAGGAAAAACAAAAATTTTAAACTCCCACGGCATTTGATTCCGAAAGGACCAATGTTATTCCAAATTTGGACCTAAATCGAGCTAACAAACTAAAAAATACACATAAAGCAAACAAAATTTTCAGCTACATTCAGATCCAACGCAGTTTGGACAAGGTAGATCTGGCAAACAACAATGAGATAGAAAGATGACTCAACCAGGAGATAGTTTAGTCATTTCCTTTTATGTGGACTTCATGCCGAATTATGGGTTCATGGGCATGTGCAAAACATGTGTATAACTTTTCCATCAAAGTTAACTTCAAATTAGATGGCAAGGGGTGCATTACAGCAATAGTCTCAAATTAGGGGATTAATAGTGTAATTTTAAAGTTTTGAGGGGACATTGTAATTCAGGTGAAAGATTTAGGGTGGATTAGCACCTTTTAAGAAAAATGAGATAAGTTTAAAAGATTTATAATATAATGTTATGGAGAATACACAATTCTTATGTTGATGTTGATAGTTATGAGCACGGTTGATGGCACCCACAATAGCTTCAAGGCTGTAAGAGCATTCGCATCAGAGAATGCTACTCTATCCTATTTTACCATCCCAAAAAGCCACTTTATCAATTATACAATACAATTTTACTATACTCCCAGCATCTCAACTTTTATTTTACAATACAACACATTAAAATAATATTTTTACATAATAAAATAATATATCCCAAAACCTAAAACAAAACAAAAACCCAGATCACCTTTGCAACCACTTGCTACCACCACCACCATAAAGAACACACCCAAACCGAAACCCATGGCCACGCCACCACCCTATAGCAAAAATCCAAACAAATGAAACCTACATCTGCCACCATGAAACCCACCTTTGCCACCACAACCAGAGACACCACCACGGCAACAACACACCCACCACCACCATGCAAAGAAACCCACAAAAAATCAAAGAAAAATCCATTTAGAACCCCCATCAAAACCCATTAGAAGCTAATCTCCACGCCTCTATCGGCATTGTCTCCATAACCACCACCCCACGCAAGATCAATACCCAGCCACAACCATGGCCCCACATCGCCACTGCACCACCACGACCTAAAACCCACTCCCACAAATCAAAACCCCACACCCACACCACTGGACCCCATTACAAATCAACCCACAACTCGGATCAACCCAGACCATCGATCCCATTCCCAAATCAAACATTCAATCTTCTCGTACTCCCCCAACTCAAGCCTAATCTCCTCGAACCCAAGGTACGATCTCACCACGCCGTGACTTGGCCGAAAAAAACACCACCACTGTGATCTTGCCACGTCGAGATCCACCACAAACAGGCCATCACTGCACACCGAGAGAAACTGGGAGTGGGAGACGGAGAGACAGAGTGGGAGTGAGGGAGAGAGGACTGAAAAACAGAAAATAAAGAGAGAGAAAAAGACAACATGAATAAAAAACCAATATTGAATTGTTCTACAGTGCAATTCTACCTTTAGAATTGCACTGTAGCACTATTGCAAAAAAATTTGCAATAGTTGAATTTTAGAAGCCCGGATGCAGCTTGCTTTTTGTGTGAAAATGGTAAAGTTTCCTTACATATGCCATTTAGCATACCCAGTGTGGATGCTCTAAGGCAGGGTTGATTTACGTAAGTTGTTATATATATATAGGTATATACAAGGATAGGTTGTAATAATGATGGTTGAGTTTGGAGAATATGGTTTCATAAAGTGAAAATTCAAGTTTTGGAATTTTCTAAGTGAAAATTTTAAATCTGAATTTTCTGAAATTTTCTAGAATTTTCTGGTGATTATTAAGAAAAATTGAAGAGGTTTCAATCTTTGTTAATCGCTTTATGAAAAAGTAACTAACTCTCCACACGTGCCTTTTCATGAAACATAACGAGATTTCAATCTTTGTTAATCGTTTTATGAAAAAGTAACTAACTCTCCATACGTGCATTTTCATGAAACATAACGAGGTTTCATGAAATAACTAACTCTCCATATGTGCCTTTTCATGAAACATAGTCCTATGTGTATAAATAGAGGCTTATGTTCTCTTGAAAAACTAATTTTTGACAAAATCAAAAGTTGGAGAGAAACACAAGAAACACAAGAAATCCTGTGGTCATTCTCCAGAATTGCTATCTATAAAATCCAACATCTTGGTTGTATCTTGGAGACAAATTTGTGATAACCCTTTAGCAACAAAAGTGTGGGGGGCAAATATTGTCTAAGGAAAACGATATAGTGTCTCCAAGTTATCTACTTTCTTCTCTTTTAATCTTCTTCTTCCATTATTACTTTGTGTAATATTCCCAACAATCTTAGACAATATTTCCTACGATGGAAGGAGTAAGTGATGTTTCAGCGTTAAAGATGGTGAATCATGAGTTGGTGAAATTGGATCGCTTTGATGGAACCAATTTCTCTCGATGGAAAGACAAGATGAAATTCCTACTTACTGCACTAAAACTTTTCTATGTCTTGGATCCGAATTTGATGCCTTTTCCTCCTGCGAGTGATGAAGACACTGATGAGATTAAGGCACAAAGAAAGAAACGGGAGGAAGATGAATTGATATGCAGAGGGCACATTCTCAATACTCTTTCGGATCGTCTCTATGATCTTTACACATCAATGAAATCATCGAAGGAGATTTGGAATGCTTTGGAGGCAAGGTACAAAACTGAGAAAATAGGTACGAATAAGTTTATTATTCAAAAGTATTTTGATTATAAAATGCTTGATAATGTCTCAATTTTAGATCAAGTGCATGAGTTACAGATTTTGGTCAATAAACTCCGTGATTTGTCAATCAATATTTTTGAATCATTCCAAATGGGTGCAATCATTGCGAAACTCCCATCAAATTGGAATAATTTTAGGAAGAAACTTCTGCATATGTCAGAAGATCTCACTTTAGAACAATTCGGACAGCATCTTCGAATTGAAGAGGAAAGTTGGGTTAGAGATGTGACTAACACCGATTCTAAAGTGAATGTGAACAATGTGAGCAATGTTCAAAGTGGGAGTTCGAGTAAGACAAATAAGCACTTAAAAGTGAACAAAAGTGGGAGTGGCTTCAAGAAGAACAACTCCAAGAATCCTAACAAGGACAAGAAGAATCGAGCATGTTTCCATTGTGGAAAGAAAGGCCATTACATTCGCGAATGTAAACTCTTAAAGAACAAGAAAAAGGATGAAGAAGGCAATGCCATTGAAACGAATGTCATTGAGGACATTGTTGCTATGGTAAGTGGCATACATATTGATATGATCACTGAAGTTCATATGGCTACGATTGCAAATCTTTTTGATTGGTGGTTCGATTCGGGTGCAACGGTGCATGTGTGCACCAACAAGGAGCAATACAAGACTTATGATGAGTCTTCCATTGAACAACAAGTGCTAATGGGTAACCATAATAAAGCAAAGGTTCTTGGAAAGGGCACCATTGAAGTGAAGATGAGTTCTAGCAAGATAATGATCTTGACCAATGTTTTTCATGTACCCAATATCAAGAAGAATCTTGTGTTTGCCAATTTGTTATGTAAGAGTGGAGTAAAAGCTGTATTTGAATCGGACAAGTTAATCTTGTCTAAGAATGAGATATTTGTAGGAAAGGGATATGCTACTGATGACATGTACAAACTAAGTATTATTAATAAAGAAGTTTCTGGTTGTGCTTATATTGTTGATTCTTCATATTTGTGGCATGCTAGATTAGGACATTTAAATTTCAAATACTTGAAGTTTATGTCAAAGCATGGTATGATTTCATATAAGCACGATGATAAAAAGAAATGTGAAATTTGTATTCAAGCAAAGATGACAAAGAAACCTTTTTCTAAGTCGGATAGAAATTCTATTATGCTTGAACTTGTACATTCTGATGTATGTGAATTGAATGGTGTATTAACTAGAGGAGGTAAAAGATACATCATTACATTCATTGATGATTTCTCTAGATTTACATATGTGTATTTAATGAAAAATAAAGATGAATCATTTGACATGTTCAAACGTTATAAAACTGAAGTAGAAAATCAAAAGGATAGGAAAATAAAGATCCTACGAAGTGATAGAGGTGGTGAATATTTTCCTAATGATTTTTCTACATTTTGTGAGGAACATGGTATAATACACCAAAGTTCAGCCCCTTATACACCCCAACAAAATGGTTTGGCTGAAAGGAAAAATAGGACTCTTGTAGACATGGTAAATGCCATGATCTTAAGTGCAGAGCTCCCATTTAATTTATGGGGAGAGACATTGCTTACAGCATGTCATGTGTATAATAGAGTAACTTCCAAGAAAATTAAATTATCTCCATATGAGTTATGGAATGGAAGGAAACCAAACCTTGATTATATCAAAGTGTGGGGGCGTTTAGCCTTTTATAGAGTGGTTGATCCAAAAAGAACAAAATTATGACCAAGAGCTATGAAAAGTGTGTTTGTAGGTTATGCTGAAAATTCAAAGGCATATAGATTATTAGACTTAAGCTCTAATACAATGGTGGAATCCAGAGATGTTGAATTTATTGAGGATAAATTTAGTAAAGATTCCATGAATGCTTTGATACCTACACAAACACAACAAGGTGACTCTAATTCTAATACTACTTTGGGTGGTACTAAGAGGATTGAAAGTGGTTCACCAAGTGAACAGAGAAAGAGTCAAAGGATAAGAAAAGTAAAGGACTTTGGTCCAGATTTCATTTCTTATCAAGCTCAATTGTACCTAATTGAAGGTAATAGACAAGTGGTCCTATATAAAATATTCATAGTGTTTAACACAGAGGACGATCCTAAAACATTTGAGGAAGATATGGCTTCTAGAGATTCAGCTTTTTGGAAAGAAGCTGTAAATGATGAAATGGACTCAATATTATCCAATAATACTTGGGTCCTAGTGGATCTACCTACTGGTTCTAAACCAATTGGTTGTAAATGGGTATTTAGAAGAAAATATAATACTAATGGATCAATTGAAACCTTTAAAGCAAGGTTAGTGGCAAAAGGCTTTAAACAAAAGGAAGGAGTAGACTATTTTGATACCTATGCATCAGTGGCTAGGATCACGTCTATTCGTGTGTTGTTAGCACTTGCATCCATATATAAGTTGATTGTATATCAAATGGATGTTAAGATAGCTTTCCTAAATGGTGATCTTGATGAGGAAGTTTACATGGAACAACCTGAGGGTTTTGTACTTCCTAGAAATGAAAAGAAAGTTTGCAAGTTAGTCAAGTCTTTGTATGGCTTGAAACAAGTTCCAAAACAATGGCATGAGAAGTTTGACTCAGTAATTTTGTTGGATGACTTTGTGCATAATAGTTCCGACAAATGTATGTATTCCAAATTCACAAAGGAATATGGAGTCATTGTATGCCTTTATGTGGATGACAAAAAATATCTTTCTTCTATGTTTCAAATGAAAGATTTAAATGAAGTAGATACTATTTTGGGAATCAAAATTAAAAGACATAGTGAGGGTTTTCCACTATGTCAATCTCATTATGTTGAGAAAGTGCTTCAAAGATTTGAACATCTTAATATAAAGGAAGCAAATACACCTTTTGATTGGAGCATAAAGTTGGGTGAAAACACTAGAAGAGCAATAGCACAGCTTGAGTATGCTAGTGCTATTGGTAGCATGATGTATGCTATGCATTGTACAAGACCAGATATATCATTTTCAGTGGGCAAACTTTCTAGATTTACAAGTAATCCAAGTGTGGATCATTGGAAAGCAATTGGTAGAGTTCTTGGTTATTTAAAGAAAACCATAAGTTTTGGACTCTTTTATTTTGAATATCCAACTGTGTTGGAAGGTTATTCAGATGCTAGTTGGATTACTAGTGTGAGTGATAACAAATCCACGTCTGGTTGGATATTCACTCTTGGTAGGGGTGCCATCTCTTGGGCATCAAAGAAACAAACATGTATTTCACACACCACCATGAAATCAGAATTTATAGCCTTGGCGGCAGCAGACAAGGAAGTGGAATGGTTAAGAAATATGTTGTTAGACATAAAGTTGTGGCCACAACCAATACCAGCCATTTCGGTGTACTGCAATAGTGAAGCCACCTTAAGCAGAGCATAC
Source organism: Quercus gilva (assembly GCA_023621385.1). NCBI lineage: Eukaryota > Viridiplantae > Streptophyta > Magnoliopsida > Fagales > Fagaceae > Quercus > Quercus gilva. The sequence continues at coordinate 18,609,111 of CM042479.1, read as the reverse complement.
AGTAAAATGTATAATGGTAAGTTTAGACACATAGGTCTAAGACATGAATACATAAGACAATTAATCGAATCTGGTACCATTTCAATTGTCTATGCATGGTTAAATAATAATTTGGCAGACCCTTTAACCAAAGCAGTGGCTTGAGATATGGTTGGGGTAACATCCATTGGAATGAAACTAAAACCCTTCTTTTAAGAGAATCACCAATAGTGGGAACCCAATCTCGAATTGATTTAATCTAAAGAGGTTTAAAGGGTAACAACAAGCTATTGATATGTGGTTAGTAAGAGCACTAATTTTGTGTCTCATTCAGGATGGATTAGTGCAGACTGCTACGATGTAATTGAGGATGGGTTTTATACTCTTAATGAAGTTCATAAAGAACAAATGTCTGTGTAACAGGGACATAAGAAGGAACTTCACCTTTGTGAACATAGGAGTGGTGCCGCTTCTAGCAAGAGTAAAAGGGTTTTCTCTTGTACATGTTCACTAAACCAGGAAGAGCACAAGGCCATAATAGTGCTAACAACAGTGGATTTCTAAATGTGTTGTGGATGTTCTCATGTGTGTGTTGTTTCCGATTTCAACACATAAGAGTTTCGGTTTAAGCATCAAGCCACCATTAACTCTGTTGATTTCTTGAGCAATTACACTAAAGGGAGGTTTAAGTTGAAAGACACCTTCCATTATGCATGATAGGATATCAATCAAGTGAGTAATATATTATTACAACCTAGTGGAGGATTGTTGTATATATAGGTATATACAAGGATAGGTTGTAATAATGATGGTTGAGTTTGGAGAATATGGTTTCATAAAGTGAAAATTCAAGTTCTGGAATTTTCTAAGTGAAAATTTTAAATCTGAATTTTCTGAAATTTTCTAGAATTTTCTGGAATTTTCTAGAATTTTCTGGTGACTATTAAGAAAGATTGAAGAGGTTTCAATCTTTGTTAACCGCTTTATGAAAAGGTAACTAACTCTCCACACGTGCCTTTTCATGAAACATAATGAGGTTTCAATCTTTGTTAACCGTTTTATAAAAAAGTAACTAACTCTTCATACGTGCATTTTCATGAAACATAACGAGGTTTCATGAAATAACTACTCTCCATATGTGCCTTTTCATGAAACATAATCCTATGGGTATAAATAGAGGCTTATGTTCTCTTGAAAAACTAATTTTTCACAAAGTCAAAAGTTGGAGAGAAACACAAGAAACACAAGAAATCTTGTGGTCATTCTCCAGAATTACTATCTGTAGAACCCAACATCTTGGTTGTATCCTGGAGACAAATTTGCGATAACCCTTTAGTAACAAAAGTGTGGAGGGCAAATTTTGTCTAAGGAAAACGATATAGTGCCTCCAAGTTATCTACTTTCTTTTTGTCTTTTCTTTTAATTTTCTTCTTCCATTATTACTTTGTGTAATATTCCCAACAAAAGTTTAATTATAATTACGGCTATGCAAAAAATCATTAAATCGACCAAAATGATTGGTTTTGGTCGGGAAATAAGTTTCGGTTTTAATTTTCTTTTAAATCCCAGTTTTTGGCTCATTCTTGAGGTTTAAGTTCTCTCAAACCAAAATTGATCGATATATCATATATGTGTCGTTTGTTCCCGTTACACCTTTAGCAGTGTCGTCCTCTCCTTTTGCCAAAACTCCATAGTTGAGTGCATCACTACCATAAGAAAGAAGGCACTCCTCCACACTTCAAATGTCTTAATTTTCATAATTCACCTAATCTCATAGAGATTTTGAGCTGGATCAATAATCAAATATTTTGAAGTTTAATTTTTTATTTATTATAATAATTTAGGAGAGGAGGGATGTGAACCTTACATGTCTCATTTGGAAAAATTAAAAAGTTCCAATCAGTTCAATTACAAAGGCATTTTTTTTTTTAATCATCAGACCAAGACATTAATCAGTTTTGGTATAGGCAAGAATTGAACCTCAGATCTCTTATACAACCATCAGAGATTTTACTAGTTGAGCTAACTTGAATCCACAATTACAAGGTAGTTGACAATTTGAAGTTTACATCTGAAAAATAGAGATAACAGGTGCTAATTAGTAAGAATTAGTTAATTTATTTGTTTTCTTTCTTAAAAAGCTAATGTAAATTGCTTTCCAGCATTTCATTTGGTTGAGAAAGGTTATTAATGCTTCTTTTTCTCTTTTTTTTTTTTTAAATTTTTTTTTATAGTGATTCATAAATATTTTTGCGCCGTTTTTAAGTTCTCTTTGAGTATCAATGATTTTTTGGGCAACTTGGGTCGGGTGTAATGTAATGCCCAATGTTAATCCTTGATGAAAAAATTTATGTTACTAAACCTACATAGAGGAAATTGACAACACCGACCGCATCGTATTGTGTTTTCTTGATAAAGATGTGATTTTGTGGGAGTATTTACTATTTAGTAAGTATCGGTTGCTAAAATGGTAAAACTTTTAGTGACAAAAGCCCTTCTACCCAAATGAAGTCACCCTTAATTCTAACGAGTTTTAAGTATTTGCCCTTTAGGATTTGTTTGGTTGGGGAGATAGAAAAACGGAAAGATAGAAAATTGTGGGAAGATAGAAAATATTTAATTTTTCCTTATATGTGTTTGGTTGGAGGGATGGAAAAATAGAAAGATGAAAAACTCTTTTATTTGGTTGAGAAGAAAAGTTGGAGAATAGAACATGTAGTTTATGTAAATCTACTCTCATACCCTTATTACATAATATGTAAGAAATACTTTATATTATACTCATTAAATAATAAAAATATTACTTATTATTAATTAAAATTATTAAAATAATATTTTTAAAAATTTACACATCATACGTATTACATTATATTGATTTTACTTGTTATTATATTATATATATGTGTAAAAAAAAAAAAGGAAGAAAAAAAAAAGTTGAACACGTTATAAAGAGAGAAAAGACAAAAAGGAAAAAACAAAACACAAACAAAATAGGAAGATTTGGCTAGAGAGAGTTGTGGAATACTTGAAGTCTGGAACGTGGTGGAAAGGAAAAGAAATGATGCGTGATGGGAGCACTGTGGCGTAGTTGGTTGCTGTTTAAAAGAGGGGCAAAAGTGTAAAAGCATGGTTGAAACAACATTTTTCATAAATCTACTCAGATTTCTCTCTATTTTAGAGAGAAAACTTTTCTGTGGGTTCAGGGAGAAAACACCTGAGCTTCATCATTTATTTTTTCTCCTCTCCAGTCCCCACCCAATCAAACACATTTTAAAAAAAAATTTATTTCCTATTTTCTCTCCAAAATATTCCATACACTCTATTTCACCTCCAAACAAACACACCTTTAAAGTATGTATACTCTTAATTATTGTTAGGCTAAAATCCAAAACCGACCTTCTAAGTTTCAACTTTTGTCATTTCAGTCCTTTAAGTTTCAGTTTTGTCATTTCAATCCTTTAAGTTTGAGATTTTGTCAATTCAGTCATCCGTTAGGCTTCCGTTATGTTAATTGTTGTCGTTTACTAACCAAAATGATTTCGTTTTGAGTTCTTTTTTTATTTTTTATTTTTATTTTTAATTTCATAATTTAAAAAAATGAAAAACTGTTATTAAAAAAAAAAAAAACTAAAAAACTAAGGGGAACAGTGTCGTTCCCTTGCAACAGAAAACAAAACAAAAAAGCCCTTACCCCCATTGATACCCTAGCCTTGCCAATTTATGAGAAAAAAATTAAGGGGCTGAGGGACTGACTGACTGAGGGTGAAAAAAAGAAAGAGGGGGAAAGAGAGAGTGAGAAGGCCCTGACATTTGAGGGGATCCAAATGATGGGTAATATGTGGTCTAGACATGTATGTACATTTGAGAGGGTCTGGATGGTGGGTGATGTTGCCTGCCAACCAATTTGCGTGGGCCTTGATGGTATTTGCTGGGGTCTGGACAAAATTTGGGTGCACAGTCTGTCTAATGCCTTGCCTAGGGCTGTCCAGATTCATCTGAGTATCCGATCCACCCGAAGAACCGATCGGATCCGACCCAAAACCGGCCGACCCGACTACTCCGGCAGGTTGGCGGCGGGTCTTCATCACCAAAAATCGATTCCAGAGGGTTGGGTTTTGGTTTTCCTCCCTTAAAACCTGAAAAATCCTAATCGACCGAAAGATTTCCAGATGCTGGCCAAAATTTCCAGAATCCGGTGAAAAAACCCAGATTCTGGTGAAATTTTCTAGAATTTGGCGAAAAACCCAGATTCCAGTGATATTTTTTCCAGATTTTAGTGCTATTTCCCTTAGATCTGGTGAGATTTTGATTGGATCTGGTGAAATCTCATCGAATTCGGTGAGATTTTCGCTGGATTTGTGTTTTTTCCACCATTTTCTCACCGTCCTGAATCCGACTGACCCGCCTGCCACCCATTGATGTTTTGAACCGCCCGACCCGATTACTTCGGCGGGTCGGTGGCAGGTGCCTTTTTTCTATACCCGATTCCGGCGGGTCGGTTCCGGGTTGGGCACAAACCCGACCCGGACCGACCCATGGACAGCCCTAGCCTTGCCTTGCCTTGCCATTCTTGATCAATTCATCGAACACCCTGACCCTATTGCCAAAACTAGCAACCACCCTCAAACTAGCATCCACCACTGTATTCAACACCCTTCAATGCATCATCAATCCTATTCACTTACAAAAATGTATCAATCAAAGTCCTATGAGTTGTGACATCAGCAGACAATGACTTTGAGGATAATTTTGTAAACAACATCTGTGTCTCTATTAACATCTCATTCTCATAAAACCGAGCAATGATATTATTATAACCTGCTGCAACATCCATTTGAAAAGCCTTTGAATTTACCTCCTCAAACTTGCCAGGCTTAAAACATTCATTAACAACCATTATGTTAACTGTTTCTGAATTCACAGCTTGGAAAGTTGGCGGGTGTGATTATCCAACGATGAATCAAACAATGCCAAAGCTTCCTTTTTCTTCCCGTGCTTAAGCAAGACCTCCAAAAACATTGCACGTAGCAGGTACCATCTTAAACTGGCGATCAAGCAATGACTTATATGACTCCATTGCTTCCATCACTCTTTCTCTTTTTCCCCCCTTTTCCTTCTCCCTCAGTCCCTTAGCCCCTTAATTATTTTTCTCAGAAATCTGTGAGGCCAGGGAATCGGTGGGGGTGGGGTTTTTTTTTTGTTTTGTTTTCAGTTGGTAGAGGAACCACGTTTGTTTTTTTGTTTTTTTTTGTTTTTTCTTCGGTAACCCAAGATATAACATCAAAAGCTAACAAAGTTTCCACCACAGGTGGGGTTACAAAAAACAACAAAATGAGGAATGACGTTGTTCCCCTTAGTTTGTTTGTTTGTTTCTTTAAATTTTTTTTTATATAATTTTATATTATATTATATATATATATATATATATAGAAACAGTTTTTCATTTCTTTTAATTATGAAATTAAAAAAAAAAAAAACAGAGCCCAAAATGGTGTCGTTTTGGTTAGTAAACGGCAACAGGGAAGCTTAATGGAGGACTGAATTGACAAAATTTGAAACATAGAAGACTGAAATGACAAAACTGAAACTTAGAAGACTAAAATGATAAAAGTTGAAATTTAGAGGGTCAGTTTTAGATTTTAGCCTTATTGTTATGTACAAATTTACCTTTGATATAAAAAAGAGCAATGTTATAAAAAAAAAAAAAAAAGAGAAAAAAAAAAAAAGAAATAGTCATAAGTTTTTTTTTTTTCACAACTTATTGAATGAGAAGTTATAAATGGTAAACATCACTTTTACATGAACTAATCATTAACACTACTTTTATTGTACAATACCCACAATATATCATCTTAATTATCAACAATATTTAAAAAATGTCATGAAATTTTTGGTATCATAAAACTTATTAACTTATTGTATAAAAGAAATTGTCTTCTACATTATACAAAAGTGTCAAGTATTTTTTAATTTTTGTTAATATTCTTTTTTGCAATAATTTGACAATCGTGTCTTTAAGAAAAAAGATTTGTACATAGAAGATAAAAGGCAACCACGAGTTATTTATTATTAGAGCATTAGCATTGGAAAATTCCAATTCTACTCTATTTTACCATTCCAAAAAGCCACTTTATCATTATACCATACCATTTTACAATACCTCTAGCATCCCAAAACTTTATTTTTATTAAAATATTATTTTTTAATCTTTCTTTATTATTTCTTTCCAACCATCACTTTTTTTTTTCAGACTTTGGCATGGTTCGATTTTCCTGGGCTTTCCAATGGTATTTTTTTTCCTCTCTTTCTCCCTCAACCTCTAGCACCGGTTCAATACACAGAGTCACACACACAGACCCATGATACACCGATCAACCTATCCAAACCCATCACCACACACACAAACACAAACCATCAAACCATCAACAAAGCCACATACACAAACACAAACCATCAAACCATCAGCAGAGCCAAACACACACAAACCATCAAACCAGTTGGAGCCAACAACGGCCACCACACCCACCACCCAAGCCACTAATCAGAAATGCACGCCGCCGATTTGAAACCTGGCCGATTTAAAACCCATCAGAGCAAACCCATTAAAAAAAATCATCATAGGAGCCATCATCAGAGTTATCGATGATCAACCTAACTGATCCACCCACCGATCAACAGATCCACCGTTTCAAACCCACCATCAACTAATCCTAGCCCACCGATCCAAACCCAGCTTGCTGATCCACGATGAGAGATGAGAGAGAGGCTGTGTGAAGCTTCAGCGGTGGAGATGGGTGAGGGTGAATCGGGTGAGAAATTTCGGAGATGGAGATGGGTGAGAAATTTCGGAGATGGTGATGAAGCTTCAGAGATGAGAGAGCAGATGGAGAAACAGAGAAGGAAAAGAGAGAAGAGAACAGAAATAATGTGTTGATGAGAGAGAAATTTTAGGGGAAAACTCATATAATATTATTATTATTTTTACAATACTGCTTCAGTGCAATTCTATGTTTAGAATTGCACTGTAGCAGTATTGCAAAAAAATTTGCAATACAGCTATTCACAATTCTCTAATGCAAGAGTTTTTAGGGCTGTAAATGCCAAATTCTCCTTACATTTGGCATTAGCATTCCCCAATGCTAATGCTCTTACTTCTCTTCCTAAGTTTTAAAATGGTAAATATTCTTTTAAAGCGATTAAGAGGAATTTCCTTGAACTTATTAGGTGCTAATATGAATGATTATTTGAGTAGTGTTAGGGGCAAAAAATATTTCACAATATTTTCCTTAACTTGTCAAAGAACTAAGTTATGTTTGGAGTAATATCACTTTTGCATGAGCTCACTACTAACATCATTTTTACGATGTGATGATGCATAAAAAAACCAGTGAGACAATCGTCTAAATAGAAGCATTTGAAGATTTGGAAGAATGAAACAAACTATTAAAGGGCACCATTGTGGTGCCAGCCTAAGTTCCTCAATGCTAAAGTTAGAAACTCACAAAATCACAATAAAACTAAAGTAGTAGTTTTAGGGTTTTTCACTCATACCTTAAAATGTAGAAGCATTTGGGGGGGGGGGGGGGGGGGGGGGGTATATAGGAGTTTGGACTCTGGGTTGATTGTCGGTCCAGAATTTCCTTAGTTTTCCATAAATGATGTGTGATGGAAGGTGTGGAAATAATGATGACAAGATTCTTGAGATTAGTGCCCTTGATTAGAGAACATGAACAGTTGATGGGCTGATATCTCGTGCTGGAGGTTCAGAGTTCCCATATGAGGCACCTTTGTCGTAACATGATCTTCTATGGAGTTGGATGACTGGCTTTGGACGTTCTTATCAAGAGGTCATTTAGGGACATTTTAGACAAGTTTGTTGTGAAGAGTGTCATAGGATTAGACAAAAGGGGGGGGGGGGTGAAATCTTATACCCATCCCTATGTATGTTAAGAGCATCCACACCAGCTCGTGTATACCTTTGCAAAATACAAAAAACAACCACTTTTACACATTTTACCCCAAAAATCTTCCACATCAGTGCTTCTAAAATTGTGTAAAAATGTGTATATCTTTACACGAGCTACAATAACCATGTAATATACATGGTTACTGTAGCTTGTCTATTTATTATTTTATTAATTTCCCGTTCGCTTCATTTTTTCTCTCTCTTCTCCGTGCTCAACAAACTTAGTAACTTCTCCTCTCCTCATCTTCTTCTTTTTCCTTAGATGCACACAAATACACCCACACACAAACACATCCACACAAACAAATCAACACAGAGATACACTTGCTAAAAAAATATATATATATATATATATAGATACACAAACACACCTACACACAAACAAACCTAAACGGACAAACAACAAAGAGACAGATCGGCGCTTATCGGAACGATCGGTGCTTGACTGGAATGATCGGAGCTTGTGGGTCTTGCTTGATCGGAGCTCGTGGGTATAGGTCTTGCCTGATCGGAGCTTGATCGGAGCTAGGGAGATACACTCACTGATTGGTACTTGTGGATCGAAGCTAGGGAGATCTCGATCAAATCTGATCTGGTCGGATTTGATCGGTGCTTGTGGATTGGAGCTAGGGAGATCAGTGCTTGTGGATCGGAGCTAAGGAGATCGGTGCTTGCCTGATCGGAGTTGTGGATTAGTGCTTGTGATCGAGATGGTGTGGATTAGACCGAGAGGAGTTGATTCAGAAATGGGTATAAAGATGGGTTACAGGGCCAGCTCATGGGTAGAGTTTTTTTTTTTATTGGAACGGGTAGAGTTGATTCAGAGGGAGAGTTGCTCTCTCTCTATACCCATCATGGGTAGAGAGATGGGTATAGAGAGAGAGCAACAAATCAGAAAAAATGGGTAGAGAGAGAGAGAGAGAGAGAGAGAGAGAGAGAGAGAGAGAGAGAGCGCATGTAAAGGGGTTAGTTGAGGGAAATAATAAAAAAAAAATTGAGAAAATTGATTATTTAAATAAAAGAAGTGATAGAATAAATGAACTGATGTGAGTGTTTTATAAAAATAGATGTATAAAATAGAAAAAGTAGGTTTTTAGTGTAAAAATAGATGTGTAAAATACATTAACTGATGTGGTTGCTTTAATAGTTGTAAAAATAAAAAGTATAAAAAATATATTTCACGACTAGCTTTCATGATGACTATCTATGTCTTCATACAAACTTGAGGAAAAATATTGACATAGGTAAAAGAGTAATGTTATGGATATAATATTTTTTTACAATTTTTTTCAATATTTTTTGCTCAATTTGTTATGATTAGTATAAATATCACTTTCACATGTGTATATCATTGATTACACTTTTATTAAACACTAATTACAACATAATATTTCAATAATTATAATATATATATATATATATTTTTTGAAAAATATTATTTCCTTAAGGTTATTTGACTAGCTTTTAATTTCTAACTTTTAAATACAACTTTTTAAAACCTTATTTTTTCTAAAATTTTTAAAGTAAAAGTGAATTTTCAAAAAAAAAAAAAAGAAAAAAAAGAAAAAAAAAAAGCCAATGCTAAAGGTATAGGTGCATTGGCAGTTGTAAAGCTTAAAAAGTATGAATCCGGTGTTGTACACTTGTACTATCACCATCACACACTTACTTACACTTGCGGAAAAGTGTTGATTCCCTTTTGGTTTTATACTTTTATGTGTTTGTTTTTTTGGATTGGAGAAAACAATTAGTCCCTCATATTAAGGAATGAAGTGTAGCTCAGAAAGTGTAAAACCACATGCAATTGTTCACTTCCCAGTACTCTCTCAATCCCCAACAAAACAAACAGACCCCCATCTTCTAACGGTCATTCCCGATATTATTCGTCGGTCACCGACTATCTCTAAAGTGGAGAGATACTTCTTCACACGTCTCACTGAGATAAACCCTAGACAACCCAAAATGACAATCATACCCTTGGTGGCTTTATGTCGACAATATTTTATTACCATGAGAGAGTTTATATTTTAGATTTTTTTTTAACAGATTTGCTGTTTAGTTTTTATGGATATTGGTGGTAATAACTAAAAAAATGATATTAGGTTGGATAAGAATTAATAAATATTTTTTTTAAGAAATAAACACACACACATAAGAAAAAAAGAAAAAATTCTAACACAAAGTCCCATAAATTTAACTGTTATGAAAATATTGTAAAATTTTTTGCACAAGTGCTTAGCATTAATTATTTTTCCTTATTTATCACCGGAAGAAAACTTAGCATTAATTAAATGTATTACTAACGTTGTTGTTGGTTGGGCGTGTAGAGGTGTCAGAAGAACAAGGTGGAAGTGGTGGGCCAGTCATTGTCAATCGAAAACCTATCCAAGGGTTCGTCCTTCTTAGATCTCTGACAACCAGGTGAGTTTAATATTTATTTATTTCTAAAAAATCCTGATATATATATATATATATATATGTATGGTAACCAAAAGCAAATAAAGAAAACAGAAACAGAAATGGTTACCATGTTTCCATTCCATTTATTATGAGATGACTTCAACTCAAAAGCCATTGATTCCTTCAATCTTAAGCAAAAAAATTAAGCTAATTTTTGAAAGAAACCCTCTTACTTTCCCTTTCGTTTCTTCTAATTTTATTTATTTATTTATAATGTTTACTTGTTTACTTTCAAATAAATAAAAATATATTATTTGTTTTTTTTCTTTCTTTTTTTAGAAAATCAATTAGTATGAATTTATTTTATTTAGAAAAGTTAGCTTTTTAACCCCAACGCCTCCCTTCCACTCCTCTGCTCCACTGAAAGTGATTTCTCTCGCTCTCGCTCTCTCTCTCTCTTTAAATTATAGCCGTTGGAGAACTCTCATCAAATGCTGCTGGTTTATTGACAGAAAGTCATCACAGACAGGAATTTAGATTCTTACTTTGCTAATTTCCGTGGTGGTTTTGTCTTGTCCCTTAATCGCTTGTCTCTATTATATTTCAATACCAAAAATGCAATTTTAAAAGTTTTTACGCGTCTTTGAGATATATAGGACTAGGGTAGGAGTATCACATAAATTGAAAATCAGTGTGTACTTTGAGTTCTTTGTCAATTCCTGTTTCTGGGTTCTCCTTCATATTTTTTGCTCTGTTTTGAATCTGCCGCTTCTTCTATGAAACAATAACGCTCTCTCTCTCTGTAACTTCAAAATATAATAGAACGCAGCACAGAACAAAAAGCTAGAAATTTCCTCAACGCCTCATTCTTATTTTACATTTTAGTCCACTTATATAGTCCATAGTCCCTTCATTCTTTTCACAATACCATACTTTAGATATTTCTGCCTTTATATATTTTTCCTTTTTTTCAAGATTTTATTTTTTTGGGTTGCTTTTGCCTTTAAATATCTATTGGATCCTCCTCAGAAAAAAGATATCTACTGGATCCATATTCTCTCACTTTTTTTCGTGGGAAGAAAAATTCCCTGGTTTTTCGCTGATTCCTCCCACCCACACCCACCTGCAAAAAACCGTTGCTTTTTTTATTTTTATTTTTTTCTTCCCTCTTTTCTCTCTTTTATTAAGGAAAAAAAGATCCGCAGAGTTTTTTTATTTTTTTTTAATTTTTTTAATTTTTTATAATATTAATAGACATAGTATAAAATAAATCAAGCTTATAACTTTAACTGCCTCCCTTTTTCCCAGTTAACAAAAACAGATACATATTTTTTTTATTGATTTTCCTGTGAAACTTTGGTGGGAATCATGGAGTGGCAGTGGTTTTCGAGGTGGGTTTTGGTTATAGGAGGAGTATTGGGTTGTTTATGTGTTTGTGTAGAAGGGCTTGGTGTGAACTGGGGAACCATGGCAACTCACAAGTTGCCACCAAAGACAGTGGTTCAGATGCTGAAAGACAATGGTATTCAGAAGGTGAAGCTGTTTGATGCAGAGCAGTCTACGATGAGTGCTTTGGCTGGCTCTGATATTGAGGTCATGGTTGCTATTCCCAATGATCAGCTGGCTGTCATGACTGACTATGATCGTGCCAAACAATGGGTCAAGAAAAACGTCACACGCTATCTCTTCAATGGAGGAGTTAACATCAAGTATGTGTCGAATTATCAATATCAATTTGTATGGTTCTAAATTTTATTTAAAGATATGCTCCTTTTTTTTGTGTTTTGTTTTTTTGTGCATCGCCATGAGCAGCACACATATCTGGATTTTGTTCGATTAGTTCTATTACTTTAACTTGACAAATTATTGGTTTTTTTTGGGGTGTCCTTTGTATTAGAAAGATTAGCTTCTTTTATGACCTAATTTATATGGAAGGGATTGAACAATTAAAATTCTTTTTCTTGGGATGTTGAGTCTGTAGAGTAAAAGTATAATTATTTTGTTTATTGGTTGGATTAATTCTTCAATCTGCCATTGGGGTGGCTGTTAGGGAAAAATTTATTCCATAATTTTATGTGGCATTCAATCATGCCTTTTAATTTCTTTTCTGAAGTGATTCAGAAATCAATCAACTTTAGTGTGTTGTCATTGTTTTTTCCCCATTTGATCTGGTTTTTAATTGTATTTTTATTCTAAAGTATAGCACATGAATTTCCTTTAAGGTCGTTTCTATTTATAATGCCTTAATTAGTTGCTGAGAAGTTGTGCACCAGTAAGGAGTAGGAAAAGGGTGCTTGGAATCTAACCAACCTAAGTCCAACTTGTTATATATTAGTATTTGTTTCAATGTTTACTTGGCAACCATTGGAAACATTAGATTCTTTATAGTGGTGCTTTTCTGTAGGAACTTTGTATTGAAAAGGAGAAATGGATGATTAGCACGGTGATAATTTCCCATCCAGAAAGTTGATTGCAATGTGATGTGTCTTTTCAAATTTTGAGAGACACTAATTCTTAGAAACATAACAATCAGAATAGCAGGGAAAGATGAAGGAGAAAATGGAAGGGTGACTTTATTTTCTTCTTCTTTCCTTTTTGGGCATTATTTCCAGCTCTTCACCACTGACATTTGGAAGAGAGGTTAGCAGTGTTTGATAGAATAATTAACGATGAGATTTTATTTTTATTTTGTTACAGTATTTTTTTTTCAATAACAGAGTAGTGCAAAATATTATATTGGACACCACTTGTGAAGTGTTCATGTTTATTGAAGAGTTGAAGGATATGGATCATTATTAGATTTACTAATTTTAGCTTTAGATGGGGAACCTAATAATTTTTACATTTTAATAACAGACGACCATTTTGTTAGAGTGCAACCTGCACTTTTTCTTTACTGATTGGATAAACCTTTCTTGTCAATGATGTGACTTGGACCATTTGCTTAGAACAAGATCTCAAGCTTATCGTTCTTAAAGTGCTAAACCCCTGAAGATGGGCATTGTTATAAAATTTTGTTTCTTCTGTTTTAAATTTACTAGCTGGTAAAAGTAAGGAATAATATTTAGACCTTCAATCAATGTCCTCACTTTCAAGCAAACTGGTTGCACAGCTAACTTTTCTATTCAACATACAATTTTGATTTGTCTGCGTTGTTGTTGCTATTCTTTTTGTGTACATTTGGCATTGCAGATGCATTGAGGCAAAAAACTTGCAATTAAGCTTCTCTTTCTTATCATATTGTCTCTTTTGCACAGGTATGCAGCAGTTGGGAATGAGCCTTTCCTGACATCCTACAATGGCTCATTCTTGAATATCACCTTCCCAGCACTTCAGAATATTCAAAATGCCCTTAATGAAGCTGGTGTTGGAGACTCTATCAAGGCCACTGTGCCTTTAAATGCTGATGTCTACTTCTCTCCAACAACCTCTGCCTATCCCTCTGCTGGAAAGTTTCGGGCTGATATCACTGACTTAATGACTCAGATTGTCCAGTTTCTAAGCAAGAATAATGCACCTTTCACAGTAAACATTTACCCTTTCCTAAGTCTTTATGGTAATGACGATTTCCCAATTGACTATGCCTTCTTTGATGGAGTAAGCAAGCCCGTCGTTGATATTAATGGGATCCAATACACCAATGTGTTCGATGCTAACTTTGACACCTTGGTTTCTGCTCTGAAAGCTGTTGGAATTCCTAACATGACCATTATTGTAGGGGAGGTTGGGTGGCCTACAGATGGGGACAAGAATGCTAATGTAGGTAACGCTTATAGATTTTACAACGGGCTTATAGCAAAACTTGCAGGCAATAAGGGCACCCCACTACACCCTGGATATATAGAAGTTTACTTGTTTGGTCTTATAGATGAGGATGCCAAGAGCGTTGCTCCAGGAAATTTTGAACGCCATTGGGGAATTTATAGGTATGATGGGCAGCCAAAATATGCGATAGATGTTTCTGGTCAGAGTCAAAATAAATTTCTTCTGCCTGCACAGAATGTGGAATATCTTTCCAACAAATGGTGTGTGTTCAATCCAAACGCCAAAGACCTGAGCAAACTAGCAGACAACATAAATTTTGCTTGCACCTTCGCAGATTGCACCACACTTGGATATGGGTCCTCTTGTAATAATTTGGATGCCAATGGGAATGCCTCGTATGCATTTAATATGTATTTCCAGATACAGAATCAGGATGCAATGGCCTGTAATTTTCAAGGGTTGGCCCAAGTGACTACACAGAATATCTCACAAGCAAATTGCAATTTTACCATTCAGATAGCTACATCTTCTTCTTCACGGGGGTCTTCACTGGTGACTTCAGTATTTTTAACTCTCTTCGTGTTTCTGTTGGTATAGAATTGTTTTTGTAGATATATCAGGTGTACTGTAATTTTATTTTTGTTAGTTTCTATTGTTACAACTTTTTGGATTATTTTTACCATGCAGATTCATTTAATAAAAAACTTCCTAGGATCTATAAATCGTATTGCTAATAAGCATCTAATTCTTTGTATGTGGGGTTAGATTTGTTATGATGTGATGAACGATCCTACAGTGGTCTTGGTTACCTGAATCAAAAAACTTGGAACATGTTTAGATCCACTTTGTTTTCTCTAGAAGATTTCTTCGATGTTAATTCAATTAGTCTAGAGACAATTTCAATAGTAGGTAAATAAAGTGATTTCAGTAGTGGATTGATAGAAGATAGAAGGATGAATTTTTATTCTTACAACTATCTTTTTGAACCAGATAGTTCACAGTGCTCATTCTATAGATACTGTAAAGCCAACTCATGTTTTCACTCTATTTTCATTATGAAGATGTATCAGGATCCATTCCTCAAACCAAATCAAGCCAACGTTATGGAAGTTCCTGGATTGTGTGCAATAAGAGTAGTGTCAAAGGCACCCTATGATTTAATAATTATAAATGGAAAATTGGCTGTGAAAATAAATAGCATTTGCTATCACAAGAAGTTGTGAATTTATTTATTTATTTATTTTTTGTTTATAACATTAGTTTACCAATGCTGAGCTCAGTGACTTGATGAGCTTTTAAAAGTTAGGAAAATTTTCTAAGCCTAGTGATGAAAGCTTTCAGAAAGTGAAGGTAGGTGAGTGAAAAAGCATTTTGTTCCAATGTTATCGGCGATTGAATCATGAGGTTTTGATTCTTTTGAATGCTATTCTGGGAAGAAATGATTACCCATCATGCCAGGAATGAGAGGCGCAAGCTGGTTATACTGTTTTTGGATGATTAATCATTGGGCTTATAGGAGTCCAATGCCATACTCTCATTTTTCCGGTACATATATACATTTGTACTCAAATTGACACTAATGAGTGACGATACTCATATGTCTGATACCAATTTTGTTACAAAATTATTATAAACGGATGAGGTTATTGAGTTATTAAGTCGTGTGTTTCACATTCATTGCACATTGGGTAATTACCAAAAGTAAAGGTGAATATGGGTTGAGTTGGATTGATTTTGGAGATATGGGTAATTAATAAGATGAACACTTAACAACTGTCGATGGGACAATCTTGTCAAGTTGAGCAACCCAACAAGAGTGGCTTCTAACAAGATTGACAACGGTGATCAATAGTTAAAAAGCCTGAAATCGAGGATAATGACGTATTATAAACGGATGAGGTTATTGAGTTATTAAGTCGTGTGTTTCACATTCATCACTCGGGTAAATTTGGCACATTGGGTGATTACCAAAAGTATAGGTGAATATGGGTTGAGTTTGATTGGTTTTGGAGGTATGGGTAATTAATAAGGCTTTTCACTTGACAACTATCGATGAGACAATCTTGTCAAGTTGAGCAACCCAACATGAATGGCTTCTTATGAGATTGAGAACGGTGATCAATAGTTAAAAGCCTGAAATCGAGGATAACAACGTAGCAGGGTCGATCTAAGAGATTTTGGAGCTTTAAATTAAGGCATTTTATATATTTAAATTTAATTAAATAATATTATTTTACTTAATCTATTCTTCTAATTTTTTTAGATAAAAAAAAAATTAGTTTTTTTCATGAATTTTTTGTTCATTTGTGAATTGTTCATCTAATTTTTAAAAAAACTTTTTTTTTGAAAAATTTCTTATTTGTTTGTGAGATTTTCACCTAATTTTTTTTATTAATTATATTGTGTTCATTGTAACAAATAATTTAGAGAACCCGTTTGAGACTTGATTAATTTTTCACAATAACTTTTTTTTAAATATATATAAAAACTTATGAAGATAAAATTTCATTTAGAAAAAAGAAAAGAAAAGAAATGAGTGGACGGTGATTTACCTAAACTTTGCTAATCTTTTCTTTAGGCTAAAAAAACCCATACTAAATATCTGTTTCAAAAGCAATAAAGAAATTAAGAAGATAAAATTTCATTAAAAAATAATAAATAAAGAAAGTAGTAGACACTGGTCCACTACTCTTTCGCCATTTTTTAATAGCTAAAACCTATATTATTATTATTATTTTGAGAATCAACTTATATTAGTTCAATTAAAAAAAAAAAACAAAGCAAAAAACCTATATGAATATCTGTTTCCAAATTACGACTGGCAGAGGCAATAAGTCCGTGTAAAGAATGTGGACCCATTTTACACCGTTTTCATTTTACTTGCAATAGTGAATAGTTAATGTGGTTTCTTAAAGTCATACTACTGTTAAGGATAAAACAAAGTACAACTAGTTTACAACCACAACAACCAGAATGACTGAGAGAGACTCAAAGCCAAACCTGTGCGGGAGAACAGAGAAGAAGGTTTCGGAGTAAAACACAAATGAAGCAACTACCAATCTTTAAAAAATTAACTTTCTGAGGCAAAAAGTTAACAGCAATGATACGAATACAAAATAATCAGGTTCACAACCCGAGTTCAGAGGTCACACTAAGAGTTTTTTTTTGATAAACAATTTCTTTCAAGTAATGCTAGAGACAAAATAAAGTTTCACAACAATTTCACAATATTCTTAAATTAACATAGCAAAAAATTTAAATTAGTGATTATGATGGGCCTATATCTGAGTGGGCATGTTAATTTAAGAATGTTGTTATGAGAGATTGGAAAACTTGGTTGCTCTCAGAAAAGGGTGTAGGCATCGACACATTTCCTTTTCAGGATCATATGGAGTCGTCACTTATTTTATAAGTAAAATAAGAAAACTTTACAAACTATAATATATCTTGAATAGTTTGCATTCTTATTAATTGGAAACAATTACATCTAGGTAGAAAGAACTTTACATTGCTTTGATTCCTAGGTACAATCTAGTAAAAAAAAGGGAAAATACAAAGCCTTGTTTCTTAGTTACAATCTACCAAAAATAAAATAAGACACTAAATCTACAAATCTAAAATTTTAATGTTCAAGGGCTAGGTTACAGAGTGAGAAGGTGTTAGGCACCCACCCTACCTAGATAGAGTCTGGTCTTCTAGACTTTAAAGGACCTTTTAAATACTCATTAAAAAATGATATGCAAATTATTGTGTCAATATTCCTAGATCTAAAGTTGGTTAATGTGGAAAATACTAGATTTGTTGTATTTATGCAAGGAGAAATCACATCGGAAGTTTACTTAGGGAAAAGGATTTTTAATAGAAGTTTCAAATTAAGCCAAATGAATTTTTTGATAAAAAATTCAAATATGATTTTTTGAAATAACAAGGAATGGATTTTTTTGCTTAAAAAAGAGTTCCCAAATTTGATTTCTTAATTAAATGAGAGAATGAATCTCCAAAAGGAAAATCCAAATCTAATTGTTTAATTAAGAAACAAAATGGTTTTAAAAAAAAATTGCAGATCTGATTTTTCAAAGTAAAAAGGAATGAATTTTTAAAATAAAATTCAGATATGATTTGTGGTTTTGGAAAACAATGAAGATTTTGAAAAATAATTCAGATCTGATTTTTAGTTTTAGAAAACAATGAGGCTTTGAAAAATAAATTCAGATCTGATTTTGTTTTAAGAAAACTATGGAGATTTGAGAAATAAATTCAAATATGATTTTTGGTTTTTGAAAACAATGGAGATTTGAGAAATAAATTCAGATATGATTTTTTGGTTTACATAAAAAAATGAAGATTTGAAAAAAAAAAATTTAGATCTTATTTTGTTTTAAGAAAACAATGAGGTTTTGAAAAATAATTCAGATCTAATTTTGTTTTACATAAGGTAACAGATTTAGGATTTAACATATGCATCACATGACTACATGAACACAATCAACACATATGCATAAACATACATACATCATATAACAAAAAAAAAGTATCAAGGCAAACAAAAGGAAGAACATGTTAAGAGCATGGAAAATTGAGTCAGTTATATGAACATGTAAATTAAGAGATGGAAACTTACCTGCATGAATGTATTCCACAAGGAGAGAATCACTATAGAAATCAAGGAGAATGAATTTTTTAATGATCTAAAATAGGAGCCTTTTAACAAAAAAGAAATTCCTAAAGCAAAACCTCCAGAATTTCTTTAATGTAAGGAGAGAGAGAGAGAGGGTGCTGATTTCTGATTTTAACTCCCTATTTATAGAGGTTTGGTGCTTAGAAAATAAGTTAGGTCTTATCAAATAAGAATTAGATTGAATTCTTATCCCTAAAAAATCGAATCGGATGTGCTTTGGCATGATCTAGTTTCTGGGTCGGATTTGGAGCCCATGCCAATCGGCACTATGGAAGTGTCGATTAGCACTTGCCAAGTGCTGATTGGCACTCTTTGATGCTAGGCCCGGTTTTCAGATCCTTAAAATAATAATTATCTGAAAGATAATTATTATAAAAAAAACTCAATTATCAACAACTCCTTTATTATCTGATCATCTATTTTATTCCTATGTAACCAAGCTTATTTTTGATCAAATCCAATAGCCAATCGCATAAATTACTTAATTAATTTTAATTATTTACCAATCAAAATTAATTTTAATTAATCACACGTGATTAGCTTCACCCACACAAAATGCATGCATACCATGAAAGCTTGATCTCGTGATATCTTTCAATTCGACGGTCCGATTTGGGAATCGAGCATATCGTCGTGACTGTTAGAACCTCAAGATCAGTTTTATGATATGTGATGAATGATTTAATGCATGAAATGCAACTATGATTTTTTGGGTACTTGAAATGATCATTTCAATAATCTTCCAAGATTAAATTATGGGTGCAAAATTGAGTGTCTATAGTTGTGAAATTATTGTACATTTTGTTGTGTCCCTAGCATTGTTATTATTATTTTTTTAATCTATTGGCTAATATTTAGGGCCTAATTAATACTCTTATGAGCCTAAACACCATACGCTCAGTTTATGCTTGTTAGGATTAGTGCCCTTAAATCCTATTGTATGATACTATGTATGATATTAAGTATGACATTATGTATGACTTAATATTGTGTTTAATAAAGTTGTTTTATTATTATCTAAAATAATGGTAACATGAATATTTAGACATTATCATATAGTCCATGAGATGCATAGTATGTGATTTATGTGATTTAGTCATAAAAGATATAAGTCACAAGTTCTTTGTAAACTCAGAATTTTAGTTCGTAGTCGGTGATGAAATTGGGCATTTCATCTGCGAATATTATAACATATCAACTAAGATGATTTGTTTTGATCATAGAAGTGGAGGCTTTTAGTTGATATGTTTTAAGAGTTAAGACATATTGAACTGGATCGCTGTGAGATTTATTATTCTCCTCACGATTGTCAATTGAATAATAAATTTCACGACTTCTATTTACATGAACTCTTAATCCTGAGAGAATAATGGACCTGATCATAAAGTGTAGGTTGCTTTGATATATCAAGAGTGATATTTAAAGTAACGGTCAAAATCTCAGTATGTTGGGCAGTCACATATAGTATTGATGGAACATATATTTTCAAGATGAAATTCATAGTCTTTTAACGGAGATACAAAATATTCCCTCGACATAAGTTTAATGGGTTTGTTATTCAGAGAGTTAGGCCTAATCACTTTGGTAAGAAATTATTAAAGTACATATTTATAAAATTGGATTTCATAAATATATAATGAATAACTTAAAAAGATTAAATCGGATACTCAAGGATTAAAATGTAGTAATCTACAAAGTGGCAGTCTTCATTTATAACTTTGTATTACTATGAATATTTTTTGAAGGGGTTGCATGTACAATAAAGTATTAGGATATAATTTATTAATAAGGCCTAGAGTGCAATTATATTTATATAGTGGTATTAAATATAATTAGTGGTAATTTTAGACTTGTCAAGAGTTGACAGAAAAGCCTAAGGTCCATTGGAGCTAGTGTCTTATTTGTTCCCTTTTGGTTCTACTCCAAGCCACATATTAAAGCCCAATTGGAAAGGCCCAAAAGGCTGGTTCAATTAGATAATCAGTTATATTGAGAGAAACATACAGAATTTTGCATGAGTATGAAACGTTTTGTATGTTAGTGTTGGATACTCTCTCATTCTCTTTAGAACATACACATATAACTGATTGAGAGACCACACTTCTTGGGCATTAAGTGGAATTGAAGTGAAGATTGAAAGTATTCTCAAGAACTTCTGATCTTTGGTTTTGAATTTCACCCCATCAAGGTATACTCTCTCATTCTTATATTTTGAAACTTACATAAAACATGTTTTCAATTGCGAATGAAGTAGATCCGTTAACTTTTCACTGCGTACATGCATTTTTCCATCAATGCTCACTAGCATCGTCAATGAGACTGGGTGCACAGTTATGGTTCATCTGGATCTCTTGCTCCCACAAACCTGCATCTAGTGGTTAGGGTACTATTATGGTTATGTCTAGCTAGAAGACGCTAACTCAGGTCCCCCTACCCATTCTTCGTTCATCAAAAAAGAAAAAGAAAAAGAAAGGTATAGAAATATCTCTATTGGTTAAAATTTGGGGGCCTTGTTTCACTTGAGAACCTTAAACGATTGTCTAATTAATTGGCCTAGTGGTAGGGCTGGCCTTGTGACGTAGGCGATAATTGTAATTGGGCCTTTATGTATTTTAAATATTACTTAAATAATATTTAGCTAGTGTTTTATATATATTATTTAAATTCCATTTTTCTTACTATGACTAATTTACTTAATAGTGATTAAGTTAGATTCTATTAGTCTTTTTTTTTTTTTTTTTTTTGGTGTGTGGAAAAATCCTTAAGTAATAACAAATGTTATTACAAAAATCTTACAAGCTGATGTGACAATAAATGTAATTGATGATACTTCAAAAAGATAATAAATGAATATTTGAATGAATGATGTTAGCGATCTTACAAATTTCGCAACATGATTATTAGAAAGATGCATCACTAGTCACAAAAAAAAAAAAAAAAAAAAAAAATTCAAATATGTATTTATTAGGTTATTGAAGTCCATTAATCATCTTCATTGCCACATTAATTTATAAAAGATATATATCTTTGAAAAGAAAATCGCTTGTTGCCCCCAAAATGCATTTTGGGGCCTTTCTCAAATAGTGCTAAGCCATGGCCTAAGTGGTCTAGGCCTAGGGCCAGCCTTGGCTCCACAGTGGGTTTTGAAAGCCATTGGAAAACTATAAAACCAACAACTTTACTTTGTCAAAAAAAAACCAACAACTATTTATATATATATATATATACACACACACACGAGAAAAAAAAAAAAATCACTTATTGCCCCACATTCTGGGGCCTTTCTCAAGTAAGGGACGCTAAGCCATGGTCTAAGTGCCTTAGGCCTAGGGCCAACCTTTGGCTCAATGATGATTTTTGAAAACCATCGACCTCTCCTAGAACCATATTCCCCCACTCCCAAAATATGGCTTTTTGGTTTTTTTAACGTGTGAATGAAATCCCACATTAAATAATAATAATAATAAGAGTGAATGATTAATATAATATAGTTGAGTTCAAATTCATAGATTTAAGTGTTTTTATTTTATTTTATTAAAATAGTGTTTTTATATGTTATATTAATTATATCAATGCTAGTCTTTTTAAAAAAAAAAAAAAAAAAATTTATATCAATGCTAGTAGAATTTTTTTTTTCCTCTTTTTCTTACTGTTAGTTGAAACACTGAGGGACACCAACCATCGATATTTTGATTATTGTAGTGTAGCAATTGTTTTTGACTTATTTAAGAAGAGATTAAATTGGGTCAGGAGCTGGCGTAAAAGGTGTGATTTACGCCAGCCAATCCTGACCTGACACGTCAGCAAATAATAAAAAAAACATTTTTTCTCTCTCTCTCCTCTTCCTATCTCCCTCACTTTTCCAGAAACATTGAAGGCTTGAAACAACGTTGAAGGAGCCACAACCTCTCTTTTCTTCATATCTCCCTCTCTTCTACAAAATCCTCTGAAAGCCTACAAATTTTATAAAAAAATCCCAGCAAAGGAGCTGTTCACGCGCCCAAACCAACCATCAATGGAACTCAAAAAAAAAAAATACAGTGAGAAACCCATGGGTGACATGGTTCCAAGCTTTGCACCCTTGTTCTGGATCTTAACAATGCTTATAAGGCTTGATAGTAGAATCACAAACATGGTACCAACTATAGTTTTCACAGTGGCAAGACCTTTCCCAGTCTTCAGCTGATCCAAACTCTTTATCACAAGCTCTCTCAAAGGCCCAATTTTGACCAATAGAAGAAATGCCAAAACACCCTCAGCAAACAAAACCAAGAACAACAACTGAATCATTTCTCTCTTTCAACAAAGCAAGCCTTGATTTTTCTCTCTCCAATGCCAATTAATATTCACAAAAATTTATAAAAACCCACTTCACCAAAACAAGTTTTAAGCTTTAAAAAATGAGGTTTTTTCAAATCCATAGATCCACAGACCCATCCATTAACAAAAAGCAAGCAACTTTCTTGCAGAGACCCATTTGCTCTTTCTGATTGGAACAAGAAAAACACACACTAGAACCATATCAGCAGTAAACAAATGCAAAAGCCTTAATTTTCCTAAAATGGGTTGAGGAAATAAAGGAAACCCACTTCAAAAAACCTGGTTTTGTCTTAAAACAGTGAGGGGTTTAACGCCACAAATTTGTGCATTTAGTCATATATAGATAGAAAGAAAGAAAGAAAGAGCAGAGACCCATTTGTTCTTTTAATGGCTTTTTTGTGAAAATTGATTTGGTAATTTTGGCTTGGGGATTAACAAGGTTGTAAATAAGCCAATTGGTTTTTTCTCATTTGTTAGGATTTTTTTTATAAAATTTGTAGGCTTTCAGAGGATTTTGCAGAAGAGAGGAAAACATGAAGAAAAGAGAGGCTGTGGCTCCTTCAACGTTATTTCAAGCCTTCAATGTTTCTGGAAAAGTGAGGGAGATGGGAAGAGGAGAGAGGGAGAAAAAAAATGTTTTTTTTATTATTTGCTGACGTGTCAGATCAGGATTGGCTGGCGTAAATCACACCTTTTACGCCAGCTCCTGACCCAATTTACTCTCATTTAAGAAACCGAGTCAAAACCAATCGTACTGAATTGTGTGCACCCATAGTGATTAACGAAAGCTAAGCAGTGTATATCATTGGGTTGGATTAGTTTTGGAATTTTCTCAACCCAACCCACCTCATCAATTAGGAAAATTATCAATTTGAACCATACCTACTTGTAGGTAATTGGGTCGGTTGTCTGTATTACTTATATTATTTGGCTTAGGCCCACTCAAAAAACATTTTTATCTTTAATAAAATTGAATTAATTTGAATTGAGTCTTCATTAATAAAAGCCTACTAAAATTGACAATAGTCTAATGATGTAAAATAAGATACTAAGAGCATTCCCATCAAGATGAGTAAAATTTTTAGCATATACCATCTCAAATCTCAAAATTTTAGCTTTTAACAACTCATTTTACAATTCACCAAACATCAAAGATTCTATATTTTTTAGCATTTCATTTAAATAATATAAACTACTCATTAAAATAATAATAAAAACAACCGCACAAAACCATAACAACCAGCCAACCCCCTACTCCACCACCCCTGCCACCGCTCCACTTGCCATAACCACCATTGTAGCAACCACAACCCACCACAGCCACCACCACCACAAGTCACAGCACCACTGTGACAAGTCACAGCACCACCATTGTTGCAACCAAAACCCATCACACACAAACCCGGATTGGTGACCCACGACCCACGACCCACGCCCCATGCCGAACCAAAACCACTACCACAAACCACAACAGAAAACCCACCACAAAACCTCCATCGCCGCCACCACAAAACCCACCACCCACCCACCCCAATCGCAACTCCAACCAAAACCCAACACCACCCACCCACCTCGTTCTCAACCCCAGCCAAAACCCACCACCCCGAGCTCAACCCCAGCCAAAACCCACCACCCCGAGCTTAACCCCAGCCAAAACTGTCGCCAAGCACCGCCGATACCCACCAAATCAGACCCACGAAACCCACAAACCATTGAAGCTTACCGGAGATCAGATGCTCATCAGAACGAAGGCAGCGTGATGAAAAGGGAAGGAAGATGATGCCTGGGTTGTGAGGGAGAACCAGAGAACGAGAGGGAGAGTCTGAGAGTTTGAGGGAGATACGAGAGTCTGAGGAGAGAGAGAGTTAAAATCAATAAAATATTATACAATACTGCTACAGTGCGCTCTCAAAAATGAGAGTGCACTGTAGCAGTATTGTATAATTTATAGCATATAGGAGTTTTGATGGAGTTGGTTTTTGGGGGTTCAGCTGCTAAACAATAGCATTTATAGCATTTAGAAGGTTTAATGAGAATGCTCTAATAAGTCAGGTTAATTCGGACTCATTGTTTGTAAAAGTCAAAAATCCAAACCAAAATTTAATCAACCTGACAGAATTCTGAATTCCTGAGACCAAACCAACCCAAGTCTTCGGATTGGTTGGATTCATTGGGTTATTCGGATCTCCTAAAGCACAAGCTAGATTTGATAGTTGATATTATCACAAATGTTCACGTCAATATATAACTGGATTGTTCTAGAATTTGTAAGACCCGAGCATAAACTTGTCTAAGAATTTCTTCTATTACACATGTAATAGTTATGCACATATTAGAAAAAATATTTAGTCATAATAGACTAGCATGATAGTCTTAGCAAAAATAAAATAAAATTTTGGGTACATTTCATTATACCCAACTCAACCCATAGCATGAGTGCTGAAAATTCTCTCCCATGTACATATTTTTTAGAGTGGACAAAACTTAGGTATAGTACCTTATGTGCTGTTCTTTAGATTCATCTCTTAAGATTCAGTCATGTAACTGTTTAACTAAAAAATAAACTTTCATTCCATAAGAAAAAATCTACATGGCAGAATCTTAAGAAGAGAACGTAAGGAACAGTACCTAAGTCTTGCCCTTTTAGGATTGAGTAATTTGAAAACCATATTTTTTACTATATATTTTAAAACTATTTTATATAGTAGATTGTAACTAGTTGTTTGTCACTTTTACATGAACACATATTTTTTTTTCTACTATTCATAGTTTAATATACTAAAATTTGGTACAAAATGATGGGGCATTTGAAAGCATTTGATAATTGGTCCAATGGATGAATTCCCCCAAAGGGTTCTCCATTTTCACATGGATCCCACACCTAAATTTACACCTACTTGTTAACTTTTGATTGGATTTTAGCTTTTTCAAATAAATATGGTAGATCTATGTGAAAATGTTAAAATCCAATCAGGAGTTGATACATAAATAAAGTGAGAATTTAGGTGTGAATTGAAGTTGGGTACAATGAAATTTACCCAAAATTTTATTTTATTTTTGCCACATTTTTTTAAAATTAATTTATATCGTAGATTGTAACTGGTTGTTTGTCACTTTCACATGAACTCATTATTTTTTCTCTATTGTTCATAGTTTAATATACTTGAGTTTGGCACAAAATGATGTGGTCATATATTTTTCTTTAGAACTATAACCCTCGCCACTCCTCAATGATCCAAAAGGCCTTTTCGGCATTTGAAAGCATTTGATAATTGGTCCAATGGATGAATTCCCCCAAAGGGTCGTCCAATTGGATGAAAAATGCTACCGGTCAGTTGGGTGTTTTTACTTAGACGGGGCCTCCTACATACTACTAGACCAGTTCTAACTTCTAAGTCGACAGGCTCTCTCTCTCTCTCTCGCTGATGGACCACTTGGCACACAAAAGTTACGAAACATTATAAATAAATAAAAAATAGAACATTTCAAAACCCCTACAACGATAATCCCTAATCCCAGACCTAAATTTACACCTACTTGTTAACTTTTTGTTAGATTTTAGCTTTTTCAAATAAATATGGTAAATTCATGTGAAAATATTAAAATCCAATTAAGAGTTGATACATAAACAAAGTGTGAATTTGGGTGTGAATTGAAGTGTGTCTTTAGCATTACTCCGCTACCAACACAATAATGACACTCATGCTTCTCTAGTGGATGTGATAAGTGAAAAGTGAAAACCTATAATATTATACACGGACATTCTGGCATTTTACCCCTTTTTTTTTTTTTTAATTGGCAATATACCCCTGTTTCGAAACTATATAGGTTCGTGCCCCTGTTTCGATACTCGATGACCCTAAAATCGAGTTACTTAAAGTACTCGATTGGTTTAAAATCGAGTTATACCCGATCAAACTTAAAAAAAAAAAAAAAAAAAAAAAAAAAAAAAAAAAAAAACTCGAGGAAAAGGAAATCGAGTACCAAAACGCCACTATAGGGCTTAAAAACGTCACTATAGGGCTAAAAAACGCCGCTATAGGGCCACTGAAACTGATATTGAATACTTGTAAAAAAATTTTCCAGAAAAACGCCACTATAGGGATAAAAAAACGCCGCTATAGGGCGATATCATACTTGTAAAAAAATTTTCCAGAAAAACGTCACTATAGGGATGAGAAAACGCCGCTATAGGGCTGATATTCATACTTGTAAAAAAATTTTCCAGAAAAACGTCACTATAGGGATGAGAAAACGCCGCTATAGGGATGAAAAAACGCCACTATAGGGCCACTGAAACTGATTTGCATACTTGTAAAAAAACTTTTAAAAAATTTTAAAAAATTTACATGAAACTCGAGTTCCCGGAACTCGAGTTCTATGCAATTTTTTTTTTTTTTTTTTTTTTTGAGTTTTATCAGGCATAACTCGATTTTAAACCAATCGAGTTTTGCGTTGAAACTCGATTTTATGATAATCGAGTATCGAAACAGGGGCATATACTTATATAGTTTCAAAACAGGGGCATATTGCTAAATTTTTTAAAAATTAAGGGCAAAAGGCCAGAATGTCCTATTATACACACCTAAGACACTTTACTGTACATACTTTGCATTTATAGAAGGGTTATGTTAACAAGTGCCTTTAAGGCATTAGTTAACAATTTATTTTAAGAAAATTTTGACACCACTTTTATGAGAAAATAAAAAAAATGTCAAACATTATTTTTTTTTTCTTTTCATATAAAAACTTTCTTTAAATAAATTTTTAACCAGTATTTTAAGAGCATTCGTTTTGTAGAAATAGTAACTTAAAATTGCAGTGAAGTCCATATTTCATTGCAATTTTTGCATGAAATTAAAATCTGTAACAAGGTGTCCATAAATTAACAACTAGTGCATCGGTACTTTATCTGATAAGCGATACGGTCATACATGTGATCTTTGACTTAAGAAAACTTCATTTCAAATTTAAATTTCGATTGTGGGAACTTGAAAATTGCTCATCAACGTTAAATTCATCAATCATTAGGAAAAAGATGGTATCATTTAAAACGTTAATGGCGTGCATATTTAATAGACTGACATTATCCTTTTTGGGATGATCTCTAATTGTTTGTTGATTTTCTTCTAAGAGCATTCTCATCAGCTCTCTCATAAAAAATGCCATTTTGACACATCAAAAACTTACTTTATCATTTTAGCACATTATTTTACAATATCTCATTTATCAGATGTTCTATTCTTCCATTCTATACATTAAAATAATATTTACTACACATTAAAATAATATTTTATCTCAAATCCCAGCCAATATACAAACACCAAAAACTCAGTGGCAGTTGCCACCAACCAACCAACAACCACCGCTACGACCACCACCAACAGCATATCAACCGCCACAAACCATTGTTATTAATACCGTTTCAGATCCCGTTTCGGTTTGTCCAGTGGAATGGAATATTTCGGTACCGGCCGCTTTCGGCGTACCGTTTCAGGGTGTTTCGGAGTTCTTAAAAAATAATTTATATATATTCTTGTTGAACATAAAATTGTCAATTCTAATAAATAAATAACTAAATATCAAATAATACAAATCATTTAGTCTTAACTCTTAAGTCTTAAACATCAACATAACATCACACAATAAGAAGATTTACAAAACAATAACTAAATATCAAAAAATACAAGATTTACTCCTCCTTCTCATCATCATCCATGAGAGAAGGATCAAATTCATAATCAAAAGAACTCCCAAGAACTACTAGCACCCACTGGACCTTTACTCTTTTTTTTTTTTTTTTTTTTTTTTTTTTTTAATAATAGGCCAAATCCGGTACCGGTCGAAATTTGCATCTCGGCCGGAATTGGCCGGAATTGATCGGAATGGCCCGGAACGGCCCGGAATTTGACCCGAGGTGGAATGTGGGGTATTTTGGTACCGGTTTGCATACCGATATGAAAAATTCCGGCCGTTCTGGCCGGAATGGAACGGAATCAATAACAATGCCACAAACTACACCCACAATCACTGGATCCTCCAACAAATTCCAAATCCAAAAACCTCAACAAAAGAGAAAAAAAAAAAAAAAAAAAAAAAAAAAAAAAAAACTCAACCAACCAAAAAAATAAAGAATAAAATGCCGACCCAAACTCAATCAACGATTGGTGACGGCTGTGGAGGTGGCGACGTGATTAGCGGCGAGGACTGGCGAGATCAGCGGCAACGACTGGCGAGATCGGTGACGAGGACTGGCGAGATCAGCGGCGAGGACTGGCGAGATCGCAACGAGGATGGCGAGCCTGGGCGATCTGTCTCTCGATGTGGTGAGATTGGCATGGCGAGATCAGCGTGGCAAGCTCGGTGATGGCAAGTCGGAATGGCCAGACGGTGATGCGAATGCTAGACGGGGAGAGAGAGAGATGGGTTGCAGATGGAGAGAGAGAGAGATGGGTGAGATGGGAGAGAGCATCTGCTTGGAGGAGAGAGAAGAAACGAATAAAATAAGCCAAACAGTGTTTGGTATTTCTGTCCGTACGCTCTAAAAAATGAGAGCGTACTGTAGCATGTTCCAAAATTTTGGAACATTTAGCATACCTGATAAACGTTCATTTTTATGTTTGATGTGTCAAATGTGCCAAATTTTTGTTGTTCAACTAGTTTCACACCTACATCTAAAAGGGAAATTTTAACCAAAGTTCAAAAAAGATATAGATTACAACTACACGATTAACTTTCATAAATCATATTCACAAACAAGGATGAAACCAAATTTTTTTTCATGGTGGACAAAGCATGAATAAAAAATTTTGAAATTTAAGAATAAATGATTTATTAGGATTCAAGACTAAATTAATACATAACATATAAAACTAATATCTACTAAATGTTAACAAAATATAAATAAAAGGAGAGATACAATACATAACTCAATGGTTCTCAATATATTTCAAAACAATCATCTTTCAATACAGAACTTGATATTCTTATAAATTTTTCTAAAATCATTTATAATTTATTATAGACTAAATTTCATAGCAATTTTCCTTTTGGTGTACCAAATTAAAGAGTTCTTTAAAAAATCTTCTTCATTTTTTTTATGAACCTAGTTGTGATAATATTTATGGTTAAAAATATGTTCTGTAGTTTATTGAAGAAATTAGAATAATAAGCAGAAGTATAACTATTCTATAAACAAATTGGGAGGCTGCTAATCTTTTAGTTCTTACCAACCTCTAGCATAATTTAAACCCAAAAAAAAAAAAAAAAAATGATGATGAATAAAAAACATACATGTGCTACAAATCAACTGTAGGGTCAATTTTTGTTGGGCCAAGTATGGACTTTGTAGACTTAGCCCAATGAAACCCTTAACAATAAATTTGTAGAGAGTGGGTTGAACAACTGGGCTAAAAATGGATTCAGCAACGGTTCAAACAGACAAAACAAGGAACAAAAGTGATGTTCAGACTAGTATTCAGTAGGGCTCCTCTTGAATCCAAAGAGGTTTAAAGTTTACAGACTTCAATGACAAAAAATCCCTCTTTTTTGTGAGACTTATTTCCTTTATATATACACTTTTCACTTCATCTTCACCGTACACTTGTTCTTCATCTAAGCGTCCACTTGAGTACTAATCACATCAGAAGTTTGCTTTAGCCTGCAGTGAGTGGTAGTGGTTGAGATTGCACTGTTCAGGTGTCTTCTCCACATAAATACGGCCAGGAAAGTTGCTGCAGTGCATTAAATGCGGTGGCAGCAGTTTTATTTTTAAGATATTTCATGATCTTCTCACACTTAGGCTTGCCCAGAGTTCACTCCTTACCGAGGAATCTTCAGTATATCTACTTGATCAAGTTCTCCGGAGATCCGATGAGTGGAACCTCTTCGGACCAGCCAGGTTGTCTTCGGAAGTAACATTCGTCTCTTCTTGATCGCCTTTTCACCAGGATGGCTAAACGCTGATCCCTATAACCTCTTCGAACAGGAAGTGACACTTAAATTGGGCCCCAGGCCCAACATGTGGCGTTGGGCTTTCTCACCCACATCAGCAATCATCTCTATTAATGTTGTAAATTCCATTTAGGTGGCTGTTTCAGTTTATCCATTGAGACTGAATGTTTTGACATAGACACAGTTCTATAGCGTACTATTTTGGAGTTACTGCAATATATATAACAATAAATAAATAAACCTAGTGCTTCATGCCATAATGTTCTACCACATCATTTATCAATTCAAATAAAATAATCCACATTCTTATCACCATTATATAATATATAAAATATGATAAAGTAAATGGGAAAATAAAAAACACATTCTTAAAACAAAAAATGTCATATGTGAGTAATGTAAATGAAAAAGAAAACATATTCATATTTTGGGAAAAAGAAGAAGAAGCATATCATAGGTGAATTAAGTTATTAAAAAAAAAAAAAAGAGTTTAGAAAAAATAATAAAGCTTTTTACAAATTCCAACCAAAATCATCACATATCGGTCGGAATTTAGGACGAGGTGGAATAGAATGATGTTTTGTACCGGTTAACTGACCAGAACAAAATGAAATTGACAGCAATGATCTCTATAAAAAAGAAAATTTTTTCTTTTTGGTATACTAAATTTTAGCTTAATGAAATACCATAAACGTTAAAAAGGCAACAACAACAACAAATAAATAAAGATGTTTTATGTTATGTCTTATTTTTAAGAGAAGGATCACATGTCTTGGGCTGGGTGTAATTTTGGGAGATCAATTTATATATATAAACACACGTGCGGGTTGTAATAATTATAATAATTATTAAAATTAGGGCTAGAATTATTAAAATAAAAAAACCAGTCGATATTTCACGTGATGCGTGGGTATGCTATTAGTTAATTTTGAAAATTTTAATATGAAATTATTTTTATGGTTTGTCTATAATACTCATTATGTCTTATAATACTTGATAAATAATTTGGATTATGTAAAGTTGTCATTTCCAACTATATTGTGTTGGCTTTAATTCCGTGTCAAATTTGATTGTAATTTCTTTAATCATTTTCTCTGTATGTATGTGGGTTTAATTGTAATGGATGAGTGTGAGAGATGGGAGAAGAATCAAGCTTCAAAAGTTGAATTAGTGGATTTTGCGACTAGCTCGCGAGAAGCAATTTGCGAAAAAGCCACGTGTGGAGCACATGACTAGAAGATGAAGAGTCGTACCAAGTTGTCAATTTCGCAATTGTCTCGTGAGAAAGGCATACCCCCGAAAGTTTCTGTTTGGCAAAAAGTTGTGTTTTGCTTTACCAAGTCTTTACCCACACTATATATACCTTTATTACCCACAATTTATAAGGAGAGGTTTTTAGAGAGAAAACCCTAGAAAATACATTTGAGAGTTAGAGATTGTTATACCCACAATCATCTACACATTTTCTTGTGATTTTTCCTCAACTCATACCTCTCAATCTCCAGATCTTTGAAAGGTTGCTAGCCCAAACACTTACCACACCCATTCTGAGTGTAAAGTGAGATTTTGGTGCTGTTGGGAAGTATTGGAAGGAGCCATTTATTGGCGAATGCAATCAGGCTGAATTGCGGGATCCGAAAAATTAGAGAAGACAAGACTCCGAGAAGTCCGTTGGTAGCAAGAGCTTGAAGGGTTCAAGTACATGGGGTATAATAGGCTTGGAAGGTCTTTTGTTATTCGTGTACTCCAACTTTATTCTCTAGTGGATCGATTTCGACTTTGAAAGCTCGGATTTGTGCAAAAACCTAAGAGCTTATTCAGACTTCTAATTAAAAATTATGGCTAGATAGCTTTTACTTTAACTTATACTAAGTGTGAAACAAGAGTAAATATGCATTAAGAACCATTAACACTACCCTAAGCCATATTATCCATTATCAACAATAAAATGAAAGCTTAAAGAGTAGGGAAGAGAGATGCAAACACAAGATAACACCGAGACGTGTTATCGAAGAGGAAACCGAAGAACTCTGCGAAAAACCTCTCCGCAACACTCCAAGTTGAAATTGATCCACTAGAGAATAAAGTTGGAGCACACAAATAACAAAAAACCCTCCAAGCTTAGTCTAAGCCATGTACTTAAGCCCTCCAAGCTCCTTTTACCAACTGACTTCTCGGAGTCTTGTCTTCTCTAGCTTTTCAGATCTCACAATTCAGCACGATTGCATTTGCCAATGAATGGCTCCTTCCAATACTTCCCAACAACACCAAAATCTCACTTTACACTCAGAATGGGTGTGATAAGTGTTTAGGCTAGCAACCTCTCAAAGATCTAGAGATGGAGAGGTAGAAGTTGAGGAAAAACCACAAGGAAATGTGTAGATGATTGTAGGTATAACAATTTTTGACTCTCAAGTGTATTTTCTAGGGTTTTCTCTTTGAAAAACACTAATTATAATTTATGGGTAATGAGGGTATATATAGTGTGGGTAAAGACTTGGTAAAGCAAAACATAACTTTTTGCCAAACAGAAAGTTTCGCGGGTCTTTCACAGGTTGACCTTACCCACGAGATAGTTGCGAAAAATTCAACTTCTTGGAGCCTTGTCTTCTCTAGCTTTTCGGATCCCGCAATTCAGCCTGATTGCATCTGCCAATGAATGGCTCCTTCCAATGCTTCCCAGCAGCACTAAAATCTCACTTTACACTCAGAATGAGTGTGGTAAGTGTTTGGGCTTGCAACCTCTCAAGTATATAGAGATGGAGAGGTAGGAGTTGAGGAAAACCACAAGAAAATATGTAGATGATTGTAGGTATAACAATCTCTAACTCTCAAGTGTAATTTCTAGGATTTTCTCTTTGAAAAGTACTCATTATAATTTGTGGGTAATGAGAGTATATATAGTGTAGGTAAAAACTTGGTAAAGAAAAACATAACTTTTTGCCAAATAGAAAGTTTCACAGGTCCTTCACGGGTTAGCCTTACCTGCGAGACAATCGCAAAAAATCTAGCCTGGCACGACTTTTCATCTTTCAATCATGTGCTCTACACACTGCTCTTTTTGCGGGTTGCTTCTTAAGAGACAGTCGAGAAATCCACTTGTTCAACTTTTGAAACTTGATTCTTCATCGATCTCTCACACTCATCCCTTACAATTAATCCCACATACATACAGGGAAAATGATTGAAGAAATTACAATCAAATTTGGCACGGAATTAAAGCCAACACAATATAGTTGGAAAGCACAACTTTACAAACTTCCCATTTGGCTATTCCATGACAAAACCCCTAAACAGACTCTAAATTTAAACGTGAGTTTGGGAACATAGACAAAACTCACTCACACCTAATTCTAGAAGCTGTGAAGCACTTGTGCCATATACACTTGTATCTTGAAACACTTGCACATAACAACAAAACTTCATTAAACTCAAGACAAGTAGAACATAAGGCACTTATGAGGAACAAGTAAAAATGCGATCAAGGTAGCAAATGATATGATAACATGAAGCATAACTTGATCAAACATAAACAGTCATTAGGAAATGACTACAATGACCATTTATCAAGAAAGTGATCATCCAGATATGCAATGCAATTAAGAGCAACGCTAAAATCAATTACATGTCCAAAAAACACATGATGCATTAAAGAAACTAAAGCTAAGAGCATTAGAAAGAAATAAGCATCAAAATGGCTATAAAAACCAAGATATAAAACAGTACTAAAGAAAACTAAGTTTTAAACTAAAGTACTTGAAAGCTTTAAACGAAAGCATTGTAAACATCCAAAAGTTATGCAAATTTAAAGAAAACTATAGACCACCAAAATAAGCCAATGTATACTAAAATTTGCTACTTTGCTACTTTGCTACTCCCCCCTCAAACTACTCCCCTTTTTCGATCGGAATGGCCAAAGAGACTAGATTGTATCGGACTCTGAATTTGATGCCGGCTCCGATTTCCTCATCATGTCATCAATCTGAGACGAGAGGGCAATGATCTAGCCTTCAAGGTATGTGAATTGAGATGTGGAGTAGCTGATGTGTGAAGCTAGCATTACATGCATCTCTTCAACCCTTCCAATTAGACAATCAAGGCGATTAGGAGCTCTTGTGTGCACTTGGGAAGAAGGTTGTGCAGTGTCCTCTGGAACTGAAGTTAAATGCTCGATTTCCTCTTTGGTGTCTCCTCTTTCTTCATCAGCATCATCTCTTGGAATTTGAGAGACACCAATAGTTGGTCTGGGGATATGAGCTTTGCTTCGGATGATGGTTTGCTCACTACTAGGATCTTCCCTTTGCATCACTTGTAGTCCACTTGGAATCTTCACCCTTGCCCTTAAAATAAGAGACATGACAAGGCTTGGGAATGCTAGAGTTAGCCTTGAATTCCTTTTTGTGATGCATTTGATGAAAAGGTGATAAATGTGATTGCAGATGTCGATCTCCTTGTGAGTGAAGAGATCAAATAGGAATATGGTCCTCAGTCCTGACAAATTTGTCTAGTTCTTCACCAGGTAGAGGTTGAAGATCATGATGTAGGCTAAAGCTCGCATTTTCAGGGTGAATGTAATGGTGTGCAGGGCCTTCTTGTTGAGTTGTCCACCAAGGATTTCCATGAGGGGTTCTAGTTTCTCTCTTCTCTCATCATATTATAGAGATGTGTGTGGAGTCGTCGGTCAAATCTTTAAAACATCTTAAATTGATTCCCTTGTGATAGAGAACTTTCTCCCCCTTAGCCAACCAACATGTGATCACCTTTCACAATGACATTTGTGAAGAATTCTCGAATGATAATTTCAAAGACATCGCCCATCGGATTAAGCAACTTCATCCATGTCCTTTCTTTGAACACATCCGAAATGAAAGTGCCATCTAGAGAATCTAAGTCCACAGTCCTCTCTAGAATGATTGGAGCCCATTTGTAGTGATCATTGAAGGCCATATCAGCATTGTCGTTTCGGAACGAATCTGAGGAGGTGTGGGGACACTTTGAAGGCTTCTTTGTGGCCTTTTTCTTAGTAGGAGACATCTGCAAAACAAACACAAACACAAAGAGACAAAGACAAAGACAAACAAAGAAACAAACTTGATTAGATACAAGTTAGTTCACAAAAATGAACAAAAGTCCTAAAAAGAACATAAAAGCAAGCAAACAAAGTCATAAGGTCATGTTTTTAAGTGCTAAAAGTCTAACAAGACTTACATAGCATGAATGAAATGCAAAACATGTCAAGTGATCAAGTGTGCATGTGAGATGTATGAGCAATGCATGACAAGGCACTCATGGGGCAAAGTGTGTGAAACACAACTAATGTTTAAAACATGTTAAGAATGTAAAAAATTGGAAATCCCCAAAATTTGGTACTCATCGGAGTCCAAAACAACGAGAAAATGCCATTTGAGCATTTTATCAAACACTTAGAGTGCATACAAACCACTAACATATAAAACAATGCATGAACATGTTGAAATCTTGTCTAAGTACATGTTAAAAAATACCATTTGGCGCCAACACAAACACAAACAAACACAATGAGACATAGCCCAATCAAGAAAATTAAAAATTTTGCAAGAAAATATGATTTTCCCAACCCTTTTAAAAAATAACCCAACCCTAGAAATCCTAGAATCTAAGACTTAATCTAAGGAATCAAGAGTGTAAAAGTGTTAAAACATACCCTAGATGAGTCTTAGGGATGATTGTTCTTAAGTTTTGGTTGAGATTTGAGTGAAAGAGTGTTTTGGGTTAAGAGAGGCATGGAGGAGGCAAAAGAGAGTGATTTGAAAAACTGTCATTGTTTGGCTTTTAAAAACTGCAAAATCGCTCATTTCGCAGGTAAGCTTCTCGCGAAGTTACTTGGGAAATGGCCTTTGAAGCACTTTGACAGATTTTGCAGGAAGCTTCTTCTCTCGAATCAGTCGCGAAACTCTCTGTGTGAATATCTGGAAATACTGAAATAGGCTTCATGATTTTTGCGGGTAGGTTCTTACTCGTGAAAATGCCTTTGAATGAGTTTTTCAATAAAAATAAAATGGATTGATTGGAAAAACTCTTAACACACAAAAATCATAAAAACACTTTCAAAAACATATAAAATACTCAATTTTTTTTTTTTTTTGGGTTTGATCATCAAGTAATTGAGTATACACATCACATTTGAACACATATAATCACACAAATGGAATAGGCATTCATTGAACATTAGACTTGTGTGTTATGTGTGTGGATCAAGTATGAACTAGTCCATTGTCTAGTATGAAACTTCAATGATCAATTCAATCAAGTCATACACAACTAATATGAAGTCAAATGACCTATCTCACTTGCAGAAATGAACATATATGACCTCTTACCAATGTGTTTACATTTGATTGAAAGCTTTTCATTTGGTTTCCATTTTTCATAATTTTGATCAAATATAACTCAAATTCTTGAGAAACGATGCCGTGAACTTTTTGATATTTCTTTGATGAATAAGCTTTTGGCTTTCGCAACATACATGTTAATACAAATTTGCTCCACCTTTTCCTAGTCAAACTAGTTTTCGTAGCAATGCTTTTTCAGCTCTTTCTCTTTTTAGAGATTGACATTTGAAGAGCTCTTTTGAAAAAGAAAAAAAATGTAAAGAGATATGTAGGCACAAGTCTATGCATGCATCAAGATCAAGCAAGTCTATTGACCAACCATTCATGATAAGCTTGAAGATCTATTTACAACAATCAAATGTAGATTTCTAGATGTCGCTCACACTTAAATGATGTGTATACATTACAAGTTAAGCTTGTAAATGCACTACGCCATTAGTACGGAGGTACTATGCCAAACTCACATGTGATATACACAACACAAGCGATCAAAATTTTTGAGATTTTTCACTTTTTATGGGTTTTTGAATTTTTCAACACACTAAAAAACAAAACAAATAAAGTAAGATTAACAAAAACAAGGAAAACAAACAAAGACTTGTAAAAGAAGCATGCTTAAAATAGAAGCAAAGACACAAGAAGATTGCATATGTTATGATGCATGAAACTATAATCCTAATACGTTAGAAGTATTAATGCATTGGCATAGCGAGTGATCATGCATGAGTACCTTTCTTCACCCACACTATACGAGTGTTTTGGGTGAGATCCTTGGAAGGAGGGGTACGACCGACATAACTCTCAAACCTTGGGGTGAAGCTAGCAAGGCATGATGAAATGTTCTTCAACATCTCTATAACATCTCCAATGAGTTTTCCCTCATTTTCTCCTTTAGCTTGAATTCCTTTTGGCATTCTTCTTGAGTTGTCTTGGCCACGCAAAGAATCAGCCCTCTTGAGTGCCTGAAGCTTGAAACAATTTGGCCTTATGTGCCCTCGCACGCCATAATGATGACAAAAATGCTTCACTTGAGGTCCCCTTTGACTTTTGGATAATGACTTCCTTTTTTCCTTTGGTTTTGGACCAATTGTTCTTTTTGCAACAACAGGGGTCTCAATCTTGTGCTTCTCCACTTTAGGTTTCTCTACATTCTTTGCCGACACAAACTTCACTTCCTTCGTAGGCCCGTTGCTTGTGCTTCCTTCATTGGTATAGCCTAAACTGGTCTCGTCATTTGAAGATTTTTGAGAAAAGAGCACATTGTCAAGTTTCTTGGTGGAAATGCACTCCATTTTGACATTTGTTTGGATTATTTCAAGTTCAAGAAACTTGATTTTAGAATACGCATTCAACAACTCTTCCTTTAGCTCTTCAACTTTCATTTAGCCTTCTTAATTTGCACAAGTGTGGATTTATACTCTTCCTCAATTTTCTTCATCTTTCTAACCGTATTCTTTGTAACTTTTGCATATTTGCCACAATCTTCAAGTAGCGCATCATACATTTCTTAAAGGTTCTTTTCGCCTTCATTGAGGCATACATCCTTATCTTCTGAATCATTAACTTCTTCACCTTCGGAATGTACACCTAACTCATCAACCAAGTCACTTAACTCATCTCTAGATTTAACTGTGGTAATTGCCATGAAAGCTGAATAGTTTCCCTCACTATCACATTCTCCTTCCCCATTGGAATTTGAGCTTTCTGAATCACTAAGGGTGGTTGCAAACACTTTACCCTTTCCTCTCAAGTAATTTGGACATTCTTTCTTGAGATGTCTATGCCCATTACATTCATAGCACACGATTCCTTGAGTTTATGATGAGTCTTTCCCATCCTTCTTTTCGAACTCACTCTTGTCAGTTTTTGAGGATGAGAACTTTCCTTTGCCAAACGACTTCCTATTATTCTTTATCTTGAGAAATTTTCAGAAGTTCTTCGCAAAGAAACGCCACCTCCTTTTCTACATCTTCTTCATCGAAGGAATCACCCATTCTCTCATTTATAGTTTTAAGAGCAAGTGATTTGCTGGACTTATGAAAGGCAGTCCGAGCTCATAGGTTTGGAGAGATCCAATGAGTTCTTGAATCTTTATCTCATCCAAATCTTTACTCTCCTCAATGGCTATGGCCTTAGCACGAAAGCTTTAGGGTAAGGATCTCAAGATCTTCCTTACCACATTGGCATCTTTAATCTTCTCCCCAAGATTGAGTTTGGCAATCACTATCTCGTTGAGTCTCCCATAAAAAAAATCAAACGACTCATCGTCGCTAATCTTTACTTCTTCAAAACGAGTAGTGAGCATTTGAAGCTTGGTGTTCTTAACCTTCTTGGTACCTTCGTAGGTTGTCTCAAGAATGGTCCATGCCACTTTGGCGGTCTTCACATGTGAAATCTTGTGAAACTCATCAGTAGAAACACTATAGAAAATAGCATTAATTGCTTTGCTATTGGTGTTTGCCAAAGCAAGAGTAGCCTTATCTCATTCGGATTTGGCAGTAGTGGGTCTTACATACCCATTCTCAACAGAATCCCACATCGTCTCATCAATAGCACAAAGAAAAACACGCATACGTACTTTCCGAAAAGCATAGTTACTTCCATCAAAGTAGGGAGGAGCATTAAGGGATTGAGATCTATCCATCTCACTTGGGGTCTAGGATCACACTAGGATAACGAAATCCAATAAGTGTACTCGCTCTGATACCAATTGAAAGCTAAGATTTGTGCAAAAAACCAAGAGCTTGTTCAGACCCCCAATTAAAAATTACGGCTAGATAGCTTTTACTCTCACTTAAACTAAGTTCGGAACAAGAGTAAATAAGCGCAAAGAACTGTTAACACTACTCTAAGCCATATTCATCCATTATCAACAATAAAATGAAAGCTTAAAGAGTAAGGAAGAGAGATGCACACACAAGATAACACCGAGATGTGTTATCGAAGAGGAAACCGAAGAACTCGACGAAAAACCTCTCTGTGACCCTCCAAGTCGAAATTGATCCACTTGAGAATAAAGTTAAAGTACACGAATAACAAAAGACCCTCCAAGCCTAGTTTACCCCCATGTACTTGAGCCCTCCAAGCTCTTGCTACCAACTGACTTCTCGGAGTCTTGTCTTCTTTAGCCTTTTGGATCCCGCAGTTCAGCCCGATTGCATCCTCCAATGAATGGCTCCTTCTAATGCTTCCCAATAGCACCAAAATCTCACTTTACACTCAGAATGGGTGTGGTAAGTGTTTGGGCTAGCAACCTTTTAAGTATGTAGAGATGGAAAGGTAGGAGTTGAGGAAAACCACAAAGAAATGTGTAGATGATTATGAGTATAACAATCTCTAACTCTCAAGTGTATTTTCTAGGGTTTTCTCTCTAAAAAGCATTCCTTATAATTTGTGGGTAATGAGAGTATATATAGTGTGGGTAAAGACTTGGTAAAGCAAAACATAACTTTTTGCTAAACAGAAAGTTTCGTGGGTCCTTAGTGGGTTGGCCTTACCTGCAAGATAGTTGCAGAAAATCCATCCTGGCACGACTCTTCATCTTCCAGTCATGTGCTTTACACGTGGCTCTTTTTGAGGTTTGCTTCTCGAGAGACAGTCACGAACCAGTCGTGAAATCCACTTGTTCAACTTTTGAAGCTTGATTCTTCGCCGATCTCTCGTACTCATCCCTTACAATTAATCCCACTTATATACCAGGAAAATGATTGAAGAAATTACAATCAAATTTGACACGGAATTAAAGCCAACACAATGTAGTTGGAAATCACAAATTTATAGACTTGGTGGGTCGCGGAGAGGTTTTTTGTAGAGTTCTTCGGTTTCCTCTTCGATAACATGTCTCGGTGTTATCTTGTGTTTGCATCTCTCTTTCTTACTCTTTAAGCTTTCATTTTATTGTTGATGATGGATGAATATGCCTTAGGGTAGTGTTATCGGTTCATTGCGCTTATTTACTCTTGTTTCGCACTTAGTCTAAGTTAGAGTAAAAGCAATCTAGCCGTATTTTTTATTTGGGGATCTAAACAA
The DNA here is from genome assembly GCA_023621385.1 of Quercus gilva. Lineage (NCBI taxonomy): Eukaryota > Viridiplantae > Streptophyta > Magnoliopsida > Fagales > Fagaceae > Quercus > Quercus gilva. Next base: position 18,567,650 of record CM042479.1, on the reverse strand, counting down.
ACTTTTGTATTTTAGCACAAATCCGAGCTTTTAGATTAAATTACATGTCATCAATTATTTAAAAAAATAATAATATCGGATTATATATTATATGTCACTATTTTTTTTTTTTTTAGGAGGAAAAATGCATAGTATTAAGCAAAACCAACAATGTCGGCTTGGTCAAAAGATAGAAAAAGTGGTGGAACATCCTCCATCCACACAGTAAAGTCTAAATACAAAAAACATGTCTAGCTAAATTATGAGCAATCTTATTACCTTCTCTCTTAACATGAGAGTAACGTAATTGATGAAAACACCTAGCCCCAAATCTGATATCATCCGTAAGCAAACCATCCGAGGATAAGAACATATTATCATTGACTAATGCCGACATGAGTACCTGGCAATCACCCTCTAACACGACCTGAGTGGAGCCTAAGTCTGAGGCAAACCGAAGTTCTGTTGACGCCACCAATGCCTCAATCTCCAAAGGACTGTGAACTCAAGGAAGCTGCTTTGATAGCAAAGCCATTACTGAACCATAATTGTCACGTATCACCACCCTAATGCCCGATTTATGCTCCTTACTAAAAACGGCACCGTCAAAATTAATTTTAACCAAGCCCAGTGAAGGAGGTTGCCATTGAGATCGAAAACCATAGGTCAAAGCCATGGGGGAGGTTGTACAACAAGAAATTCTTCAAGATGCTCTTTTACCACAGAAGCTATCAAAAGGGAGCTGCAGCTCGGTTGATTTAGACAAACTTGGTTTCGTTGAGTCCACACAGACCATGCCGTGATAGAGAATAACTCCACATTCTGCTGATGCTTGATGAGCCATGGTAGTATTTCTTTAAAATCCATGAAAACATTATTCCGTCGGCATGACCACAAATCTTCATTCTCCCAAACAACATCGAGCGCCTGACAAGTCCAAAGGGAGTGCAAGGCAAATTCCGGAACTTGTTTGCAACGATCACAGAGGGGGCATTCAATAATTGTTCGACACACTAGGTTCTGTTTTGTTGGCAAAGAATTTCGGCAAGCCCTTCAGATGAGATTCTTCACTTTGTTTGGTACGTGTAAAGACAAATTCCTCACCATAAATATTTATCATTGTCAACAGGTATGCCATTAAGCTTGAAAGCAGCTTCATCCTTCAAAAACCTATAACCCGATTTACACGTATACTCCCCTATTTGCGTGGAAGGCCAGAACAGAGAATCCACCACCTCAACTTGTGACAAAGGAATCTGTTTGATGAGCTCAGCCTCCTCCGGAGTAAAAATCCCATCGATAAGGCCATGATCCCATTGCCGATTTGAATCGTCAATTAACATATCAACCTTAGCATTAGCCAATGACTCAATCAAAGTGGACCAAACCTAAGGAGTGTGCCTTCGAGGTAGCTAAAAATCTTGCCATATACTGACTAACTTGCCATTCCCAATCCACCATCTACAACCCTTTAAAGGGACATCCCTGCCATGTAAAATACTAGTCCAAGCATAAGAACCTGCTCTTGAATTTCTAGCCTCCATTATTGTGCAATTGGGAAAGAACCTCACCTTAAAGACTTCATAAAACAAATAATTTGTATTTGCAAAAGCCACCACTGATAGGCCACAAACTGAATGACCCCTTGTGATTTAAACTAATTAATTAATTAAGTCAAGTTATTAATTAATCAATTTAACATGCAAATACGTGGCAGCACAAACAAATCACCGAATAACTAAATATGCAGCGGAAAATAAATGACACAGTGATTTGTTCACGAATGGGGAAAAACCCTAATGGCAAAAACCCCACCGGGTGATTTTCAGGTCACCACTCCCGAAACTCCACTATTATCAAATCAAGCAGTTACAAATAAGGAATCCCAAGTACCTTATCAACCTACAGTTGAACTCTTACCCCAATACCCAATCGGACTTGATCTGTAGTGACAGTTCCCCCTTTTGATGCACGGCTCCCAAGTACGTGACTAACCAGATGCGCGGATTCCAGTACGCGACTTCAAGCACCAACTTTAGAATGAGAGGTTGGCTGCAGAGTTCTTCAGATCATCCTATGCATGAAGATCAGGAAGATGCTTGGTCACAAAACCCTAAGGTGCACAATACACAGCAACTTCTTGAAGAAGATGATCTAGGTTAAGAACTTCGTCTTAGAGCACAATTGGTTGAACAAGGATTGCTCAATGCTTCTGCAACTTGTGTCTTTGTTGACGGCTCTTAAAACACTCCTTAAATATGTTTAGGGTTAGAAGAAAAGAAGGCCCAAAAACACATTCACGGATCCCAAGAAAATCAGATTAGAATTCTGACTTTTGTAAATCTCGACAGCTAGAAGGTGTCGAGGTAGGTGTCGAGCAGGTGTCGAGATTTAAAAATTCTGCACTTCAACTTGCTTTTTCTTGGGCAGACTTGATGACTTCAACACTTGATCTTGAAACATAGTTTCTTGAAGTATTAAATACACCTAGAACTACCCAATTACAAGTAGAGTGCGTTTTGTCAAAGGATTAGCCAATTTACATAAAATGTGACATATGTTCCTAACATGTAAACACATATGTCCTAACAATCTCCCCCTTTGGCAATCCGTGACAAAACCACAACCAACAAATGAACATATGAGAGAAGTCATAAATCACTCAACTCATATTCACTTGTTACATACAATAAAATCTATCCTAACACAAACTCTTGAAGAACTTTGCAAAAAGAGAGTTTATGGCAAGTAGACTTTGACAACCTGTATTTCTGAAACACTTATAAACAAAACTCATCAAGGCATCTTGTGTGAAACAGAAATAATTAGATTGCATACAAATATAAAGAACATGTGTATAAAGAGAGAAAAGAAACAACACATGAAGAGGTAGGTGAAAAAGAAAAACATACATCCACATATTTAGAAGATAAGTACAATGTATGTAAACTGATATACAAGGCCAATGTATCTAATAAGACTAGAAAAGAAAAAGATACATCAAAAGCCTCACTACATCCCTCAAAAAGTATGAAAAGCCTCACTACATCCCTCAAAAAGTATGAACACTCCCCCTATCAAAAATGTCCTATCCTAACTCTCCCCCTAAGATGACTACTCTCATAATCCAAAACTACTCCCCCTTTTTGTTACGAATGACAAAGGGTAGAGTGTCATGTAGACATCTCATCAGTAGAGCTAGCATCTCCATCATCATCATCTGAAGCATCATCGTCATCACCATCATCATCATCATCCTCAGAGTCAGAATTTGAATCCACTGGAGGAGGTGGTGGAGGAGAAGCCTCAGAAGCAAAACCACCCATGGTCGCCTGCCGTCGTGCAATACGACCAACACGAACATTCACCTGATACAACTCAGTGGTGAGTGTATCGAGGCGAGCATCCATGCGCTGCAGCTGCGCCATAATGTCTCCAAGAGAAACATCGCTGGAGGAAGGAAGAGGAGTTGATGTAGATGGAGCAGATCTGGATGGAGCCGAACGGGAGGGAGGAGTGGAATCCGGCTGTCTCGCCCTGAACTGTGCCTCACTACGTTTTACGGTAGCGGCATCTATGGCAGAGATGTGTGTGAAGTGGTCGGACGAGGGAAAAGGGATGGAAAAATGGCGTAGAATCCTCGTGATAGCGGAAGGAAAGATGAGCTTATCACGGGACGCCGCATCTAAATGAACATCTATGATAGAGAAAATGAAGTGGGAAGGAAAATCTATCGTGAGATGCTCAAGTAGAGAAAGCAAGAAACGAGCACGAGGCTCGGTGATAGAGTTATAATGGGAAAGAGGATGAAGTACACAAGTCATCACCATGTTAAGGAATCTAGGACCTTTAGCAAAAGGTCTACATGATGTGTACATATGCTCACCCCACTCAGAAGGGCGCTCACAGAAAGCAGAAATGAGCTCATCCCTGGACACAGTCCTCAGTTGCTCACAAGTAGGATAGTCAGGAAACTCTATCCTAGGAACATGAAGCACATCCGCAACCAGCTGCGGTGTGACAGAAATGCGCGTACCTCGAACGCGAGTATGAAAGAGAGGTACTGAACGATCAATCCCGTACATGTTGGAGTAAAACTCCTGAATAAGTACGAGAGGACAAGTGACCGGGACGTCACACAGTGACTCCCATCCCCTACTGTGAATGACAGAGGGAAGGTCAGTGTCGGCAAAGTCTGCCAGAACGACGTGGCGTTCCGAATGAACACCTCGTTTAGAAAAGTTCTCAGTAAATGCCTTGTAGGCATCTCCATCACGGAACCGAAGATTATGAGGAGCAGTATCAGAAGATGAAGAAGCTCCAGAATGCAGAGGGTTCCGAGTAGGAGTGGATTTACGTTTAGGTGCCATAGATGCAACTAACGTAAAAGAATGAGAAAAGAGATAGAGAGGGAGACAATCAGAAAAGTCCCAAACAGTTCAAATATAACAATATCTTGAACAAAAATGGACGTATGCATGGGAATGCATGATCATGTGACATGCTAACATAAAAAGCATCATGGGCTCAGCCCAATCCAATCCTATCAGCACACAGACAAGAATCACACAACTAAATGCATGAAAATATCATTCTAATGCACATGGAATGCAATGTATGACATTTTAAACACTTTTTATTGAAAACCCAACCCAAAATTTCAATAAAAACTCAATGATTTTGAAAAACCCAAAGTTTTCAAAAACTTTAAAACCTAAGTTTCAAAACCATGAAATGCATGAAGAATGAAGGAAAACAAGATCATACCAGGTGATTCGAAGCAAGGAAGTGCCAGAAATCACGTTGGATGAAGGTTGGAGAGAAGAAAATATCTCTGGAAGTTGAACCGCCTCGGACAGATCGAAGAGAGATCGAGAAAGTGAGAAGAAAATCGCGATCGCAGCTTTTATAGAACCTTCAGTAAATCTCGACAGCAAAGGTGTCGAGAGGTATCGAGATGGTGTCGAGACAGGTATCGAGAGAAAATGCCTTTGACAGCTAAGGTATCGAGGAGGTGTCGAGGTACCAAACAGCTCATCCAACATCAGAAGCTCGATCGATCGACGTGGTGTCGAAGAGGTATCGAGGAGACAGAGATTTTCTCGATCGATCCACCAGGTGTCGAGGAGGTATCGAGATTGCGATAAAGAAAAGGCTTAGAGGCTCGACAGCTGAACAGGTATCGAGGAGGTATCGAGAAGGTGTCGAGCCAGCTATGAAATGCAGTTTTTCGAGAAGTGAAAAACACAAACATGAATGCAATCAAGACATGCACCTCAACCATGATCCAACCAACATAAAAAGCTCTCAATTAACATCTCTTAATGAAAAAAATGAGCACATGGATCTCCCAAGAACACACACACACACTAAACAAGTCTAACAAATTTTATATTTCAAAAATAAGCCATGACAGTTTAGTGAGCATACAAAAGCACATGTAAACCTTTGTGATGGCCAAATCACATTGTACCTGCACATGTATCAAAAGTAGCAAAGAGTATTGCGTGTTGTGTGTGAAAAACATCGCAAGATTGCATATGTGTATACATGTTATGACGATCTGAGATATGAGCAGATAACTTTAACTCACACACAATCATAACTGTTTGATGGGGACTATCACCTTCGAGGTACATCCTATAACTCCCACATCTCCTAGAATACACGCTTGCAACCATTTTAAAGCATTTTTAATCTTTTTGCTTTTTATTTCTTTGCATATTTTCTTTTTAAGCATATCATACATGGGCTTATGAGAAAGAAAAGAAATACCCATTGATATTTTGACATTTCAATTTTGCTATGCCTAAGCACACAAATGTCATTGACATCACACTTTTGCTATGCCGAAGCATACAGATGTCATTAATGATTGGCGGGCAACAGTGGTGAGATGGTTATTAATGCCTTTCTCTTAGGATTTTCTAGTCCTACCCGTCAAAAAGAGTGATATGAGTGTTAAGTCTAAGAATAACCTAATCTTACTCATCACAAACAAGAGCCACAAAGCTCACTTGCTCAGTTGTGCATAAGGATGCTCATCTAAGCTACAAGAGATACAAAGTTTAGAAAACTTTGTTTCATTGGCCACCTAAGGTACACAAGTACCAAAGTACACAAAACACACACTGTTTTTGTATTTTTCAATTTTTCAATTTTTTTTTATTTTTATATGAAAAACAAAATAAACAAAACTGAAAGTAAACACACAAAGACATGTTAAGAAAAAAAAACAAAACAATGCATAAAACTAGACTGACTCAGCAAAAATGCAACACACACAAGCAATGCAACAAAAGAGATAAACAAGAAGGGAGAAGAAAGTGATAAAATCACTTAGAGTCCTTTTTCTTCCACGCCTTGGAAGAACCTTTCCTTTGATTAAGACCTTGAAACAGCGGTGAGGGGGAAGGATTACACCCGTTCAAGTTCGAAAGGAACATGAGGGCTTTCAGAAGATCTCCAAGAGGAGCAAGAGAGGATTGAAGCTGATTTTGGCTTCCAGATGCTGTCATACTGTTGCTCTTTTGGGTGGCTAGCCACTTGTAGCAATTTGGTCGAGTATGACCTGCAGCTCCACAATGATAACAGAGATGCTGCTTCTTTTGTTTAGGCTTTTGAGAGTTAGCCTTCTTATCCCTAGGGAGTTTAGCATCTTTCTTTTCTGATTTAGGGGGTGCTCCTAAGATGGATTTACCCTTGTCTATGTTCTCACTAGCTAATTCAGTTTTAACATCAATGTTCTCAATTTTAACATTATTAGCAGGAGGAACAAAAACAGTAGAACTAGTAAAAGCAGAGTTAGAGAAAGAAAGACCATACCCTAAACCTGTTCGATCTGAAGCAGATTTCTGGTTGCTGAGCATCTCATCAAGTCTTGCACTTGAAGTCCTCTCCAGTTGAGCTCTCACTTGAAACAGCTCTGCTTCAAGCTTCTTGGTCTTTTCAGCCAGGAAGTTGTTCTCAAACCTCAGTGCACCAATAGTTTGATTCGCCTCATCAAACTTTGTGGACAATTCTTCTCTATCGAGTTCCACATCACTGAGCTTCTTGGTGGCTAGCCTGTATAGCTTTTCATGCTTTTCAGAAAGCTTGTAAAGCTTTTCATAGGCTGAATGGATATCATCTTTGTCATCCATCTTTTCACATTCAGTGTCCACCAATTCTTCTTCTTCTTCTTCAACAATCCCATCAGTAGAATTGACTGAAGCAGTGAAAGCATTTAGTATTCCGTCATCTTCACTATCGGAATCATCTTCAGGCTCAGTGTCACTCAGGGTTGCAGCAAGAGCCTTACTCTTTCCAATGCTCTTCAGATATGTAGGACACTCATTCTTCATGTGTCCAAACCCATGACACCCAAAACATTTTGGTCCTGCCGGAACAGTGTACTGACTGCCATCCTTGGCATCCTTCCTTCCTTTATCTTGGCTCTTGAACTGTGAAGAGCTAGATTGCCTTCGGTCCTTGTCGAAGTTCCTCCCATTGGCATTCTTCATAAACTTCTTGAACTGCCTCGTAATGTAGGACTTCATCTTTGAATCTTCATCGTCGGAAGACTCATCTGTATCACTGCTCTTCGCCTTCAGGGCCATGCTCTTGCCCTTGCTTGACTTGCCTATTCTTGATAACCCTAGCTCGTAGGTCTGCAAGTTCCCAACCAGCTCAGTCAAAGGAATTTTATCAATGTCCTTTGATTCTTCAATTGCCGTAATCTTGGCATGAAATCTCTCAGGTAGAGATCTGAGCACCTTCCTTACAACCTTGGGTTCAGGGATGGTTTCCCCAAGATTGAAGGCTGAGTTCACTATGTCTTTCAGCTTGGCATAGAACTCATCGAACGACTCATCCTCCTCCATCTTAATTTCTTCAAAGCTAGTAGTGAGCCTTTGTAGCTTTGAATCTTTGACAGCCTTTGTTCCTTCATAGGTTGTCTGGAGGATGGTCCACGCCTCCTTGGCAGTTTCTGTTGAGGATATCTTCTTGAACTCCTCATTGGTGACAGCGCTAAATAGAGCATTCAGCGCTCTGCTGTTGAAGTTCGCCGCCTTGATCTTGGCTTCATCCCAATCAGCCGGCGCTTCTTTTGGCTTTGTCCAGCCAATCTCCACAGCTTGCCACACCTTCTCATCTAAGGACTGCAAAAAAGCTCTCATGCGTACTTTCCAGTAGGCATAGTTAGTCCCATCAAATAAAGGAGGTATAATAAGAGATTGTCCTCTATCCATGACAAACAGGGGTCAATGGATCAATCACAGCAAAGATTAATAACTAATCAGAGTGTGCCCGCTCTGATACCACTTGATAGGCCACAAACTGAATGACCCCTTGTGATTTAAACTAATTAATTAATTAAGTCAAGTTATTAATTAATCAATTTAACATGCAAATACGTGGCAGCACAAACAAATCACCGAATAACTAAATATGCAGCAGAAAATAAATGACACGGTGATTTGTTCACGAATGGGGAAAAACCCTAACGGCAAAAACCCCACCGGGTGATTTTCAGGTCACCACTCCCGAAACTCCACTATTATCAAATCAAGCAGTTACAAATAAGGAATCCCAAGTACCTTATCAACCTACAGTTGAACTCTTACCCCAATACCCAATCGGACTTGATCTGTAGTGACAGTTCCCCCTTTTGATGCACGGCTCCCAAGTACGTGACTAACCAGATGCGCGGATCCCAGTACGCGACTTCAAGCACCAACTTTAGAATGAGAGGTTGGCTGCAGAGTTCTTCAGATCATCCTATGCATGAAGATCAGGAAGATGCTTGGTCACAAAACCCTAAGGTGCACAATACACAGCAACTTCTTGAAGAAGATGATATAGGTTAAGAACTTCGTCTTAGAGCACAATTTGCTTGAACAAGGATTGCTCAATGCTTCTGCAACTTGTGTCTTTGTTGACGGCTCTTAAAACACTCCTTAAATATGTTTAGGGTTAGAAGAAAAGAAGGCCCAAAAACACATTCACGGATCCCAAGAAAATCAGATTAGAATTCTGACTTTTGTAAATCTCGACAGCTAGAAGGTGTCGAGGTAGGTGTCGAGCAGGTGTCGAGATTTAAAAATTCTGCACTTCAACTTGCTTTTTCTTGGACAGACTTGATGACTTCAACACTTGATCTTGAAACATAGTTTCTTGAAGTATTAAATACACCTAGAACTACCCAATTACAAGTAGAGTGCGTTTTGTCAAAGGATTAGCCAATTGACATAAAATGTGACATATGTTCCTAACATGTAAACACATATGTCCTAACAACCACGATTGTTTCGCTAATAAGAATCATTGAACAAAGCTAAGTCCCTGAAACCCATACCACCCTCTATTTTTGATTTTGTCAAATCCTCCCATTTAAGCCAATGGATCTTCCTCTTATCTCCCCTTTGACCCACCAAAATTTTTTGATTAAGGCTTCAATATCATGACAAAGTCCCAAAGGTAGCTTAAAACATCCCATGGTGTAGGTCGTGATAGCTTGAATAACTGCTTTCATTAATACTTCATGCCCAGCTTGAGACAAAAAGTTTACCTTCACATCCATGCAACTTTCACCACACCTTCTCCTTGATGAAATTGAAACTCTCATTTTTCTTCCTACCAACCAAAGAAGGCAGCCCAAGATATTTTTCATACTCTGCAATTTCCTGTAGGACTAAAGCAGTTTTGATCTTCTATTTTGTGTTCTTTGGAGTAGATAAGCTATAGAATATGGTTGTCTTATTCTTATTAACTTTTTGACCTGAAGTCTTTTCATAACAATCCAAAATACCAAGAAATTTTCCACACTCTTCACTAGTAGCCCTGCAAAACAAGAGACTATCATCTGCAAAAAATAGATAGGTTAATTCAGGACCTCGTCGGCAATGTGGTTGTCGAATGCCTCTGGTGGGTTGAATCAGCCCTTGGGGACCATTGAACAATATTGAATATGTGATAATTTTAATACAAACCATAATGAGACCAATCCAATTTTCATTAAACCCCATCTTTCTCATGATATTTTCCAAGTACACCCATTCCACTCGATCATAAGCCTTACTCATGTCAAGTTTGATTGTCATAAACCCTGTATTCCCTAAACTAAGATTTTTCATACAATGCAAGTTCTCAAAGGCAACAAGAATATTATTAGTAATAAGTCGATCCTTAGCAAAAGCAGATTAGTGTTCAGTGATGATTGAAGGTAAAATTTTCCTCAAACGATTGGCCAAAACTTTTGAGAAAATTTTATACAGTACATTGCACAAGCTATGGGGCAAAATTTTTGAACATATTCAGGGTTTTTTTTTTTTTTTAGGGATGAGAGTAATGAAAGTATGATTAATGGGATATGGGAGAGTACCTGAATTCAGCCAAGATAAAACTGAGCCAGTGACATCACTATCTACCACTCCCTAGAAGTGTTGGTAGAACAATGGAGGCATTCCATCAAGACCTGGAATGGTGTGCTAAAACTAACTCTAAATAAGAATTTGAGATAATTACTTAAGATATTCTTTTTCCTTTTTAAAAAAAAGTTATGTAAAAGATATCATTGGAGAATGCGTTTTCCCCTAACATCTATAAATTAAATAAGTCAAAATGAGAATTCTTAACAAATCCTTCATTTTCATTCTCGTCAAGCCAATGGACACACTTAAAGCAAATTAGTGGTTTTTTTTTTTGGTGGTAAATACGATAGAATTTCAATTTATGCATTCGCTTCATAATGATTGTTCTTTATTATCAAGACAAGATACCAATTCATCTTTTTGTGTAGGCGGAGTTCAAACATGATTATTGAGGTACTGTCGCTTTGTAATATTTCAGTGAGGAGCTATATTTGGAGGAAAAGAGAAGGGTTTGGTTAACCAAAATTTGAAAAAGAAAAAAGATAAAAGAAACACTTATTGAGCTCATTGTAAATGCTCAAGGCTTCATTTTTCTAGGTATGTTTGGAAGTGGAATTTTGATCAATATTGAGTGCAAATCATCTGTCTTTGTTGAATATATGAGCTCCAACTTATAAATTAAATTATTGAATATATCAATTTCAGTGGTTGAATTTTTTTGTAAGAGAATTAGTATTTTAAAAAATAAATTATTGTGACAGAATATCAAATATCACCTCCCACAAGAATGCATTCGGCTAGAATTTAAATTCTCTTATGCTGATTGATCGAATATAAGAAGGTTTTCAAGACATTCTCGTTCAAATATAGGCCAATCGTACTTGTGATAATTCCCAATGATCAAATATGACCACTTAGGTCTACGTTGCCACGATATTGTTCGAAGGAAGTAGGCAAGCTATTCGACCTGGTTTTATTATTTTGGTGTTAAATAGGGGAGGGATTTTGGTGTTAAGTAGGAAGTAGGCAAGCTATTCGGCATGCTCCATTGATTTGCTTTTGATAAAAGGATCAAGCAATGCTAATCGACTCTAGTTGAGTAAGCCTCTTGCTCATCCAAGGAGGGAGTTTGACCAACTCCCTTTTTGATAACAAGGCAGTAAGACATGCCACCTTAATGCACTAGCCAATTGGAAGGATTTGAACTATTACTGGACGACCTTCATGTATTCCAACACTAGTGAGAATGGCCTTCCTTATTATAGAGTACACTCAGAAAATCTGTGATATGCAGCAAAAGAAGAGAAGAAATTGAAAGAAGAAAAGACAAGTGGTAGCTGCTCAATGGAGAGCTACGCCTACGACCCTGTATTGGAGGCACGAGTGTTGGATATTTTTATAAAAAAATATCATATTTAATTTAATAATCATTTATGTGAATCGAGGAAATCAATTATTCCTTAATGTCAGATATGTTGATTGCTAAATTTTGAAATTCAAATATAATTCAAAATTTGAATAGCTATTGTCAATGGTTTTAATTAGGAAAATTTTGAACATTAACGTGATATTAATACTATAATTGTCAGCATATTTGGTTTTATTACATATATATACTTTTCATTCTAAACGTTTTGTATTCAAATGTTCTTATTTAAATATGACATAATAACGTCATATATGGAAGATTTTTAACACTTGCTGAATTATTTTATGTTATAATAAATTACCATATATACACAAATGTTTACTATTTGGTTTAATGGAAAGTGGACAAAACAACTAGCAAATTTTTTTGTAATATATATTCTGAAACTTTCAAAAAAAAAAAAAAAAAAGGTTTTGTAATAATGGGCCATTAAATTCATAGCATTCTGCCCTTTTCTTTTTGTTCTCAACGTATAAAGTTTGGTAAAGACAACCAAATGATATCCATTTTATATTATATTATATATATAAAGAAAGCTATTGATTATATACTAATTTCAATAACTTTATGACCATTTAATTGATATCAAACCCTTTTGATTCTTTGGCTAAGGACAAGTTATAGGTCTGGCTATATATATATATATATATATATGGAAAGAAATAAAAATTTATAGACACATATTTTTATTTTTGAATTATAAGGCTTCAAAATTTTCAAAAACAATTTTTATTGTCCAAAACACTTACCATCTATTGCTTCTTAGTTTTTACTATTCACAAAAATATTTTATCTTTTACAGAATTTTCTGGGAAAAGAAAGTACTATAGAGAGCTTATATCCAATGACCAGTGTAGGCTTGCAAGGATAATCAGTAAAGGTGGCTGGGCTGTTGTATCCTGGGGGCAACGTGCAGAAACTATTTGTCTAACTATATCGGATATACTGTAGACGGCATAATTTGTCTCAAGATAGTGACTTGGTCCACGCCTCATCTCTGCTACCTCTTTTGGTAAAATCAAATTGTGTAATTTCTAAGGAAAATTAAGGTATTATCTCTCCTTTATTTCCAACAATTTGAGACAAATCGATATGGAGAACACAAAATCATCCTTGGAAAATGGTAATGTTATGTCTAATTCCTTTAGAGTGGGTGATCTTATTAAGCCATTGCGCTTTCGTGGTGTTAACTTTAAGAGGTGGAGACAAAAGACTTTATTTTATCTTACTCTCTTAAATGTGGCTTATGTGTTAACTAAGAAAAAACCAAAGAAAAAGAAATCTGAAGAATTGATTGAAGAAGAACTTTCTCAACATGAAAAAGATGTTAAGAAATGGGATAAGGATCATCTTTACTGCAGAAATTATTTACTTAATTGTCTTTCTGATGATTTGTATGATTATTATGATCAAGCTTACAAATCAGCCAAAAAGATATGGAAGGCATTAATCAAAAATATGATATAGAGGAAGCTGGATCCAAGAAATATGCATGTAGCCGATTTTTCAGGTTTCAGATGGTTGAAGGCAAGTCCGTGGTGGAACAATCCTATGAACTCCAAATGATTTCACAAGATGTTCGATCTGAAGGCATTCGAGTAGATGAAATCAGCCATCATTGACAAGTTGCCTGAGTCTTGGAAGGAGTTTGCCAAAGTCCTAAGACACAAGCAAAAGGAACTCTCCGTTGAATCCTTTATCACTTGTTTGAGAGTGGAGGAAGAGACAAGGAACCAAGACAAAGCTGTTGAACTCCATGGAGCAAATGGTCCTAAGGTAAATTTTATCTCTTCAAATGAAAACATGCCAAAAGCCATTGTAAAAAATAATGACTATGTAAGGCCTAAGAAAAGGAACTTCAAACGTAGGCCAAATGGAAATCAGCCTCAACATAAGACCCACTCTAATCAAAGAAAGAACCAAGCTCACCATCCTAAGCATGCTCTAAATAATGGCAGCCACACTAATAATAGCAATTATGCATGTTTTGTATGTGGAAAGCCTGGACATTTGGCTAGGAATTGTCATTTTCGAAAACATGGGCCTATGGCTCAAGCCAATGTCATAGAAGAGCCTCTTGTGGCTATGATTAGTGAGATTAATATTCTCGAAGGCTTAGGAGAGTGGTGAATTGATTCTGGGGCAACCAGACATGTTTGTTATGATAAAACTTGGTTCAAGACCTATACCATCTTGGATGAGAAAAAGAAAATTATGCTTGGTGATTCTCATACCATTGAAGTTGTGGGTATTAGAGAGGTGCTTCTCAAATTTACTTCTAGGAGAGAAGTCACTCTCAAGATGTCTTTCATGTTCCTGACATTAGAAAGAATTTAGTTTCTAGTTTTTTGTTGAGTAAGGCTGGTTTCAAACAAGTCTTTGAGGCTGATCAATATGTACTCTCTAAAAAGGGCATGTTTGTTGGCAAAGGCTATGCTTGTGATGACATGTTTAAACTTAATATTGAGATGAATGAAAATTCAAGTTTTGCTTATAATTTTTCTTGTGTGAATGTTTGGCATGGTAGATTATGTCATATTAATAATAAATATATGAAAAATATGAGTGGTTTAGGTTTAATTCCTAAACTTGAAAATGAACTTGAAAAATGTGAAATACGTAACATGACTAAAATGACTAGAAAGCCGCATAAATCAATTGAAAGAAATACTCAATTACTAGAACTTATCTATAGTGATATTTGTGAATTTGAGGGACATTTGACACGTGGAGGTAATCTGTATTTTATAACCTTTATAGATGATTTTTCAAAATATCATATGTCTATCTTATGAAAAATAAAGTGATGCTTTTGGAAAATTATCAATTTTCTTAAAAGAAGTTGAGAATACTTTTGATAAAAAGGTCAAAAGGTTTAGAATTGATAGAGGAAAAGAATATGATACTCTTGGTCTTAATAATTATATTCAATCTCTTGGTGTTGTTCATGAGACTACTGGCCCTGATTCTCCATCTTCTAATGAAGTAGCAGAACGTAAAAATAGGACTCTTATAAATTTAACTAATGCTATGCTTGTTAGTTCTGGGGCTCCTAAATTTTTTTGGGGTGAAGCTGTTTTAACTGCAAATTTTGTTTTGAATAGAGTACCTCATAAAAAGACTTTTTTTTTTTCTTTATCTCTTTTTGAATTATGGAAAAAATATAAACCAAATCTAAATTTTTTCAAAGTTTGGGGTTGCTTAGCATATGTGAGGCTACCTGACCCTAAAACACCTAAACTTGGGGTAAAGGCTTCTACATGTGTATTTTTGGGTTATTCTTTATATAGCACAACTTATAAATTTTTTGATATTGATAATAATACAATAATTGAATCTAGAGATGCAATTTTTCATGAAAATAAATTTCCATTTAAATATAAAAATAATGGGGGTTTTGAACAACAAGAGAAATTTAAATGTTCAACATCTAAGTCGAAAGATGTTAATGAATATGAGATTGAACCTAGGAGGAGTAAAAGACCTAGAATTGAAAAGGTTTTTGTTCTTGAATACTATGTGTATAATTTACAAGGTGACCCTACTTCTTTAGAAGAAGCTTTATCTTCTCTTGATTCAGGTTTTTGGAAAGAAGCCATCAATGATGAGATTGATTCTATTATCTCTAATAATACTTGGAAAATTGTAGATTTACTTCCAGGTTGTAAAACAATTGGATGTAAATGGGTACTTAGAAGAAAATTAAAACCTGATGGATCTATTGAAAAATTCAAAGCAAGGCTTGTAGTAGCTAAAGGTTTTAAACAAAAAGAAGATATTGATTTTTTTCGATACTTTTTCTCCTGTTACTAAAGTTACATATATTAGATTATTGATTGCTATAGCAGCTATTCATAATTTGATGATACATCAAACGGATGTAAAGACGGCATTTCTAAATGGAGATTTAGAAGAAGAAATTTATATGGACCAACCAGAAGGTTTTACAATGCCAGGTAATGAGCACAAGGTATAAAATCTTTATATGGTTTAAAACAAGCACCTAAATAGTGGCATGAGAAATTTGATCTATGTTTGCTTTCTAATGATTTTAAAACAAATGAAAGTGACAAATGTATATATTATAAAACTTTTGATGATGCTCATGTTATAATTTGTTTATATGTTGATGATCTTCTAATTTTTGGTCTAATATAGATATTATAAATGGTGCCAAAATGCTTCTTAAAAATAACTTTGATATGAAAGATTTAGGAGAAGCTAATGTGATTCTTGGCATGAAAATTTCTAGAACTTCAAATGGCATATTTGTAGATCAATCTCATTATATAGAAATTTAAAAAAAAATATATATAATTACTTTGATTGTAAACTTGGAAGTATTCCTTTTGACTCTAGTGTGCATCTTTTTCCTACTAAAGATGAAAATGATATTTACAATCAAAAGGAATATGCTAGTATTATTGGTAGTCTTAGATATGCTACTAATTGTACTAGACCTGATATTGCTTATGTCGTAGGAGTTTTAGCAAGATTTACTAGCAAACCTAATTTTGAGCATTGGAATGCCACTCGATTAATGAGATATTTAAAAAGAACTGCGCATTATGGTTTGCAATATCAAAGATATCCTGTAGTTCTTGAAGGATATAGTGATGCTAGTTGGAACACCTTATCAGGTGATTCTTTGTCTACCACTGGCTATGTATTTACAATAGGTGGTTGAGCAATAAGTTGGAAATCTAAAAAACAATAGATTATTGCTAAATCCACCATGGAGGCAGAATTAATTGTCTTATCTTCAGCTAGTGAAGAAGCGGGTTGGTTATGAGATTTATTATCTGAAATTCCCATGTGGGAGAAACCTATTTCACCCATCTTAATTCATTGTGATAGTACTGCCACTATTGGTAGAGAGCACAATAAATACTATAATGGTAAATCCAGATCTATTAGAAGAAAACACAGTATTGTGAGATCATACATAAGCAATGGTACCATAAATGTTTATTATATTAGTACAAATGATAATATTGCGGATCCATTATGAGTGGGATGTTAGGGTTACAAGAACATCCTTGATAGCCACACCTAAGTGAGCATAGAAGTGAGGCCGCTTCCTTTGAGAATGGGGCTAGTTCTTTAAATAGCTCATGGATTTTGGGATAAAGCACAAGGCCGTAATGTGCTGGCTTAGAAGCTTGTAGTAGAGTACTAGAATATTATGTGTGTGATGTAATGTTTTGTATCCATAGAAAAAGTTATAGTTCAAGACTTAGATCATTATTAAATTTGGATCAATGTTGCTGAAACACTTAATGAAGGTTCAAGCCATATTATGCATAATGTTCTACTTAACCAAGAAAATTTTCTTATATATATATATATATATATATTTACCTATTTATTTTTTATAAAAATAATTGGGGAATTGTAGGATATTTTTATAAAAAATATCATATTTAATTTAATACTCATTTATGTGAATCGAGGAAATCAATTATCTCTTAATGTCAGATATGTGGATTGCTAAATTTTGAAATTCAAATATAATTCAAAATTTGAATAGCTATCGTCAATAGTTTTAATTAGGAAATTTCTGAACATTAATGTGATATTAATACCATAATTGCCAGCATATTTGGTTTTATTACATATATATACTTTCCATTCTAAATGTTTTGTATTCAAATGTTCTTATTTAAATATGACATAATAACGTCATATATGGAAGATTTTCAGCACTTAAATGTATAGCTATTGCTGAATTATTTTATGTTATAATAAGTTACCATATATACACAAATGTTTACTATTGGTTTAATGGAAAGTGGACAAAACAGATAGCAAATTTTTTTTTTTTTTTTTTTTTTTTGTAATATATATTCAGAAACTTAAAAAAAAAAAAAGGTTTTGTAATAATGGGCCATTAAATTCATAGCATTCTGCCCTTTTCTTTTTGTTCTCAACGTAAAAAGTTTGGTAAAGACAACCAAATGATATCTGGTTTATATTATATTATATATATAAAGAAAGCTATTGATTATATATTAATTTCAATAACTCTATGACCATTTAATTGATATCAAACCTTTTTGATTCTTTGGCTAAGGACAAGTTATAGGTTTGGCTATATATATATATATATATATGGAAAGAAATAAAAATTTATAGACATATATTTTTATTTTTGAATTATAAGGCTGCAAACTTTTCAAAAACAATTTTTATTGTCCTAAACACTTACCATCTATTGCTTCTTACTACTCACAAAAATTATTGCTTCTTACTATTCACAAAAATATTTTATCTTTTACAAAATTTTCTGGGAAAAGAAAGTACTATAGAGAGCTTATATCCTACGACTAGTGTAGGCTCACAAGGATAATTAGCAAAGGTGGCTAGACTGTTGTATCTTAGGGGCAACGTGGAGAAACTATTTGTCTAACTACATCGGATATACCGTAGACGGCACGATTTGTCTTAAGACAGTGATTTAGTCCACGCCTCATCTCTGCCACCTCTTTTAGTAAAATCAAATTGTGTAATTTCCAAAGAAAATTAAGGTATTATCTTTCCTTTATTTCCAACAACAAGAAAAGCCACTCCTACCCAAAAAAAAAACTGCAGAAGTCTTGCTCAAGATAGGTAACATATATGTCGGGACGTCCGAGAAGAAGGATTTAAAATTTGAAATATCCGAAGCCTTTTTAAGTTGAGCAAGCATTAAAAAAAAGTCCAATACTTTCATATCCATGCAATCTTATTATTGTCTTTCTTACAATTTGTTGACAGAATTTAAACAAGTATGTTTAACAATTGCAATCATAATTTGATGTTTTTAGAACAATGACAGAATGCTGTGGTGAATTAATATCTATGGGATTTTAAGCATAGGATTTGGTTCTTTTCAAACTGGGCATGGTAGAGGCCAGGGGGGACCCATGACATAGCGTGAGTGGTATATAACACATAACAACTGTGAAATAATCTGTCGGTTGGGTTCAACTTTTTTTTTTTTTTTTTTTGACAGAACGGTTCAACCTTTTGAAGATTGGTAATTCATCGAATTTCAAAAGTTGGAATTTTATTTGAGAGGACATTACAGATTAACAAGGGAAATTTCTCAAAGGGGAAATGGAAGACAAGATCTTCCCCGTCTATCTGTCATTATGTCCTGCAATGTCTCCAAATGAAAATGTCAGCTTTTTATGTCGTATTTTGTTCTTGCGAATTTGATATTGGCTATGAATAGAGAAAAGACAAAAGCTTTTTATTTGACAAACGAGAGTATACATATCTTTTTGAGTATCTGACTAATTCCTTCAAGTGTATGCAATTCCTTAATTCCACCCGTATTAAATTATTACAGAGAAGAATCTCATAACATCGCTCATTAATTTTTTTTTTTTAATAGCTTTGATAGAATTTGAAAATAATGATGTTTATACGATAATGATTAATTTTAATAATCAAATTAAGAAATATTAATTTTTAGGTGAAATTTGAACTCAGATATTTTATTTGATAACAAGACACTTATCACCTTATCTCTAAATTAAGAAAATAAAGAGGGGAACATGGTTATTGTGTGTTATATTTTGAGTAATGTTACATACACAATATTTTTCTCAATAAATTTTACAATTTTTAAGTTGGCATGGTATTATTTATTCTCAAATAGGCTTATTACTCACCACTTTACTGCCCACCATTAACAATTTGTCATATACCAAGAGCTAGCTTTATAGCTCAATTGGTTGGTACATCCCGTTATTTCCAACGGAGACATTTAGGGTTCAAATCCAATTGGTTGGTACATCCCGTTATTTCCAACGGAGACATTTAGGGTTCAAATCCTCCCTCATTGGTGTAACTATCAAAATATCAAAGGGGAAAAAAAAACTTGTCATATTGACAATTATGAAATTTATTGTGAAATTTATTGTGAAATATATTATGATTCTAGACTTATTACAATTTATGTATAACAATAAATGAAAAGTGAGTTTATACATGAGGAAGTCTATGAACACAACAAAATCTCACACTTTCACAGACACTTTATTTTAAGTTGAGTTGAGTTTGGGTCTAATCTTATTTTGACTTATAGTAGGTGATACATCAATTGTTGAGAAAATGTTATAAAATTTTACTGTGCTAGTAAAAGAATTCTTTATGTATATGCACAGTTTACTAAGTGAGTTCATCATGGTTTTTTTAATTAAATACAAACACAATTGCATTGAATGTAAGTGTTCTAAAAAAAAATAACATTATTCATATTTTATTGATCAATTGAACCATATGTTTGAATGGAGAACCTAATGAACTTAGTTTTACCTTTATATATATAATGTCCGTACCATGTTAATTTCTTTTTATCATCATGTCAAGATACTAATGTATTTTTCTTGTATGCGAGATTGAATTAATTAGAATTCACAAACCAAAGTCATATTTAACCATTAAACTTAAGTAATAAAACAAAAGTATCAATTAATTAAGTTTTTATCTTTTAGGCAATCTGTGAGAGACTAGGAACTTGGCTCTCAAAAAGAGTTAGGCTTTGACACCTCTTTTTTCAGGATTATATGGAGTCGCCACTTTTTTTTTTTTTTTTTATTACAAAAAAAATAAGAAAAACTACAAAATACCAAATACATATTGAGTAATTCAAATTCTCATTAACTTGGGATAAATTACAACTTGATGAAAAGAATTATACATAGCTTTGTTTCCTAGTTACAATCTAATAAAAAAAAAATTACAAGGCCCTGTTTCCTAGTTACAATCGAAAAAAAAGATAAGACTTTGTTTCCTAGTTATAATCTAAAAAAAAGATGAAGCACTATCTTACGAACCAAAAATCTATGGCTCGGGGGCTAGGTTACAGAATGGGAAAATGTTAGACAACCATTATGGCCAAACAGAGTCTGGTCTTCTAGATTTTAAATGACCATTTAAATACACTTAAAAAAAATGATATGCAATTTGTTGTGTTAATATTCTGAGATCTATGGTTGGTTAACATACAAAAATCTTAGATTTGTTGCTCTTATGTAAGAAGAAATTAAATCTGAATTTTAATTATAGGAAAAGGATTTTTAAAGAGAAGTTTCAGAATAAAAAAATGATTTAAAATAAAATTTTCAGATCCACTTTCTAATTATCAAAGGGGATAAATTTTAAAGAGAAGTTTCAAATCTAATTTTTAAATTAACAGACAAAATTAATTTTTGATAAAAAAAATTCAGATCTGATTTTTAGAATTAAAAAAGAATTGATTTTGAAAAGAGTTTTCAAATTTGATTTTTAAAATAGAAAAGGAATGATCTTTTAAAAAAGAATTTTCAAATCTGGTTTTTAAATTTAGAAAACAAAAGAGATTTTTAATAAAATTTCCAAATCTGATTTTTAAATTAAAGAACAGAATGAACTTCAAAGAGAAAATTCAAATCAGATTTTTTAATTAAAAAACGGAACGGGTTTTAAAAAAGAATTTTCAGATCTGATTTTTTAAAATAAAAAAGAATGAATTTTCAAAGTAAAATTTTAGATCTTTTAAAAAAAAAAAAAAATAGAAAACAGAAGAGGTTTTTAAAAGAATCTCCAAATCTGATTTTTTAATTAAAGAACAGAATGAACTTCAAAGAGAAAATTCAAATCTGATTTTTTAATTAAAAATAGAATGGGTTTTGAAAAGAATTTTTAGATCTGATTTTTAGAATAGAAAAGGAACGAGTTTCAATAAAATTTCAGGTCTGATTTTTAAAACAGAAAAGGAATTGATTTTTAAAATAAAATTTCAGATCTGATTTTTAAAACAGAAAAGGAATGGATTTTTAAAATAAAATTTCGAATCTAGTTTTTAGAATAAAGAATGAATGGATTTTTAAAACAAAATTTCAGATCTGGTTTTTAGTTTAAAAAATAGAAAAGGAGTGATCTTTTAAAATAAAATTTCAGATCTGATTTTTTAGTTTAAAAAAAAAAGATTTTTGAAAAGAACAGATTTAATTTTTTTTCATTATCAAGGAACAGTAGATCTAAGATTATATCATGCATATTCTACTTATATATGATCAAACATATACACATGAACAAATAATCATTATATGTTTCCATGAAATAAAAAATTCAAAAACAAAGGAAGAATCATGTTAGAAATGCATGAAGAATTGAATTGGACGGACATGTTAATGACAAAACAAACATGTAGATAAAAAAAAGATGGAAGCAATACTTGCATCAATGCATCAACAAATTCTACAAGGGAATGGGAAAAATTACTTTTGAGTTAGAGAGAGGGTGAGTCTCTCTAAGTCCTAAAGA
The DNA here is from genome assembly GCA_023621385.1 of Quercus gilva. NCBI lineage: Eukaryota > Viridiplantae > Streptophyta > Magnoliopsida > Fagales > Fagaceae > Quercus > Quercus gilva. The sequence continues at coordinate 18,545,594 of CM042479.1, read as the reverse complement.
AATTATACTTAACAGAAAAGAAAGTCTTAAAGTTGAACTTCCAGAATTTCTTTAACGTTAAGGGCGGAGGGGTGCTAAATTCTAAATTTAATTCTGTATTTATAGAGGTGTTTGTGCTTAGGAAACAAGCTAGGGTTGCTTAGAAAATCAGCAGATACGAGTTAGGTCAAGTTTTATACCTAAAAAATCAAATCTAATAAGTTTAGACCTGATCTAAAAATTTTTGGGCCGAATTTGGAACCTTTGTCAATTGGCACTCTTGGATGCTCGGCCCAATTTTCTCTTTTGGTTCAATTTGGACTCTTTTTTAGGCATTTTCTGAGCCAAGAATTGTTCTTGGACTTTTTTTAAACCTGTATTCTTGATAAAATCTTGATAATTAAGTTCTAGAAGAATAATTATCTGAAAGATAATTATTTTTTAAAAGCTTAATTATTAACAATTCCAATATTATCAGTTTATCCATTTTATTCCTATGCAATCAAGCTTATTTTTGATCAAATCCAACAGCCAATCACATAAATTATTTAATTAATTTTAATTACTGAACAATCAAAATTAATTTCAATTAATCACACATGATCATTTTCACCCACACAAAATACATGCAGATTGTAAAAACTTGATCTCGTGATATCTTTCAATCTGATGGTCCGATTTGGGAATCGGGCATATCATCACGATCGTTAGAGTCTTAAGATCATTTTTATAATATGTGATGAATGATTTAATGCATGAAATGCAATTATGATTTTTGGGTATTCAGAATGATCATTCCAATCTTGAGTGTCTACACAATCCATTCTTGAAGGCATTGAGTGTAAAGACACATTACTTCATTAGGTGTCTAGGTATCACATTAAGGCTCCATCTAGCATTGCCTTATATTTTCTTAAAGAGGTTTAATGGGGTTTAAAGTGCTTTAGTAAATATTTCTCACCCATTTGAAAATTTTTTTAAAAGAAAACTTTCTTCCACTTAAAGCTTCATGTGACCAATGGGGTCTTATGCATGCTGAACTAGAAGAGCATATCAATTTTAATAGGCATCAATTTTAAAAAGAATGGTAATTGTCTCATATTGCTTGAGAGAGTGTGTTATATGTAGTATAACTTGCTCCACCGTCCCTTAAAAGTTACCATGGTTTTTTAGTGGAGTTGTGGTATGCTTTTATGTTAGAACCATTTCCATCTCCCTTGTGTATGTGTTTATTTCTTTAAAAAAAAAAAAAAAAAAAAAATCTATGGTGACAGAAGTGTTTGCCAACTTTGATAGGTATTTGATAGGTATTGCACTGCAAAGCTTATTAAAATTGTTTAAAGGTTTTTTTTAGAGGCAGTTTTAAACCTATAGCATCCGTTCCTATATGTGTGTATATGTGTAAAACTCCCTTCTTGAGATTTGAACCCTGACCCTTCCTCTTCACACCCCATAAGATCTTTGTACTTGTGACGTGACCATCACACCAAAAGTGTGCAGTGGTAGAACATTTTTGCATTTAAAGCTATTTAGTGCATTTTTATATAACTTTTAATAACAACAATGATTTCTTAAGAGTTTTGTAACTCAAGTAGCATCTACATCTAGAGTTCAAATTCTTCCCACCCTTAATTATCATTGTATTAAATAATAATAATAATAATTGTAGAGACACGTTTTGCAGCCCCCAAACCTAAGACGTATGGGATGTTGGCCCAATGAGCCCAATACAATAAATTTATAGAGAGTGGATTAAAAGAACTAGGCATTAACAAATTTGACAACGGCTAGTATGGATGTAGAAGATGATTAAGCAAGAACAAGGAACATAAAGATGAATGAATTCATTGTCCGAGGAGATGAACTCCATGTCCAAGAAGGTAATTCTCCATATAAATTGATTAAACATAGTACAAGTGCAATTTAGATTGCTACAGTGCCTCTTCTCTATTTTTCCCCTATCCCTTCCTCATAGAGGGCTTCTTGCATTATATAGCTACCTTTTAGATCATCTTGATCCTACACTTGTTGATCATCTGAGCCCTTATTTGAGTACTTGGCCCATTAGATACCTTCTTTGGCTTTCTGTGAGTTGTGGTAACCAATGCAACACTGTTTAGAGGTCTTTTCCACATAAATGTAGCCAGAAAAGTAGCTGCAGTGCATTCAATGCGGTGGTAGCAGTTTTTTCTTAGATATTTTTGGGTTCTCATCTTTCTTATACGTTTATGGCGCACATCCCTATCATGAGAGCTTCTTGGAAGGTCACTTTGATCATTAGGATCTACCTCTGATCTATATTTAGCTTATCCAAGGAGATATTTCTCCTCGGACTATCTTCCCATTTGTATCTTTACTCATTAAGTCTTGAGTCTGAACCATTCATTACCATTGGTTCCTCATCGGACTATTATGCTCTCAGCCAAGCCCAAGGCTCAATATATCATTTAGGCCCTTAACCCCACAATAGCCCCTTAAAACTCCTATTTTTCCCTCTTATCCAAGGAGAAAAAGTGGGGTTTTGATCTCACAACATTTGAGGACTTTAACTTGCTCAAAGCTAGTCATCCGAGGAGTTGGATGTCTGAGGTTTTGTTTTGACACTTAGTAAAAAACCAAAGCATGTGGTCTGAGGAGCCAGGCACGTCTGAGGTTTTGTTTAATATTGAGGATAATGATTAAAAGTTATCAATTTTCCCAAGGCATGTGGTCCAAGCATGACTATGGTTCTGTTTGATACTTAGATAGATGTCAGGGAGTATTAATTTACCCAAAACAAATGGTCCGAGGAACCAAGTATAGCTAAGGTTCGGTTTAATACTTAGAAAAATAACTTAATGTATCAATTTATCCAAGGTATGTGGTCCGAGGAGCCAGACATGACCAATGTTTTGTTTGATACTTAAAAAGATGTCATATAGTGTTAATTTCCCCTTAGCATCTGGTCCGAGGACCTAGGCATGAATAAGGTTTTGTTTAAGCACTTATAAAGATGTCATATAGTGTTAATTTCCCCTTAGCATCTGGTCTGAGGACCTAGGCATGACTAAGGTTTTGTTTAAGCACTTGTAAAGATGTCATAAAGTGTTAATTTCCCCTTAGCATCTGGTTTGAGGACCTAGGCATGACTAAGGTTCTGTTTAAGCACTTGTAGAGATGCCATAGAGTGTTAATTTCTCCATAGTATCTGGTCCAAGGACTTAGGCATGACTAAGGTTCTGTTTAAGCACTTGTAGAGATGTTAATAAGGGGAAGCGCAATGTATTTATACAATAAATGAGCATATGACAAAGAAAACTTTCATTAATAATAATACATTTTCAGGTTGTTTACATTCTATGAGTGTGGTATTACGTGTTCATACAGGTTTTCAAGAAAGTATGCTCCTATACCAACTATTGAGTTGATGTGATATGGCCCTTCCCAATTGGGTCCTAACTTTCCCTATGCTGGTAGTCTTCCTCAACCATCTTATACTTGTCTATCCTATCCATGAGTTGGCATACACTGGTGACAGGCTTCTCCATCAAAGACTTTCTTAAACCGTGCTCAGTTGGGAGGCCGACCTTGAAAGTACTTATGGCTACGTCGTCAAAGTCACCGTCTATTTCATTGTACATCTCCTAGTATCTGTCCAAGTATGTCTTTAAAGTCTTCCCTTCTCGCATGGATAAGAACAATAAAGAAGCTAAAGGTCGAGGGACCCTGCTGCACGTAATAAGACGATAGCCAAACGCCCAGGTGAGCCCTTTGAAGGAGTCTATGGAATTCGCCCTTAGGCCGTCAAACCATCTCATCGCCACATGCCCTAGACTGGATGGGAACACCTTGCACATCAAGGCTTCTTCTTTGGAATGGATAACCATTCTCTAATTGAAGTGGCTCACATACTCTACAAGGTTTGTTCAACCATTGTAGATGGTGAACGTTGGCTGGTGGAACCGCCGAGGGAGTATCTTTGCTTCAATCTTGCGCGTGAAGGGCGACTTAGAAATCTGGTTCAATGTTTTGCTCATAGCATCATTTCCTCGGCCTTTGCGAGGCGGGCTCTTGTATCTGCGTTTGTGATGGTGTTCTTTGTTGTAGGAAAAGGACTTGTTAGGTGGAGTTCTTGACCTCCAGCTATAACTAGCATCCTTTTCATCCTTAGAGGAAGCGTCGGAGTTAGAAGGGGTTCATTCTCGCCATGCATGGCGTATCTTCCTCTTTAACTGGTCAATCTCCAGTTGCATGGCTCTGTAGTGTTGCTCTTGAGAGACGTGACTTCCAACTCGAGAATGGCTTTTGCTTGTATGTGTAGTATGCATGCTGCCCTCTCGATCTCTCCTACGCTTAAAGTTGGCGAAATGATTTTCATGTTAGGATGCCGTGGATTCTGCCTAGTGTGGTCTTGAACCTACCATAGTTGACCGTTGCACTCACTATCACACAAGTTCTTCCCACAGATGGTGCCAATTGTAGGGACACGTTTTGCAGCCCCCAAACCCAAAACGTATAGGATGTTGGCCCAATGAGCCAAGTAGAATAAATTTATAGAGAGTGGATTAAAAGAACTATGCATTAATGAATTTGACAACGGCTATTATTGATGTAGAAGATGATTAAGTAAGAACAAAGAACATAAAACTGAATGAATTCATTGTCCGAGGGGATGAACTCCTTGTTCGTGGAGGTAAGTCTCCATATAAATTAATTAAACAAAGTACAAATGCAATTTAGATTGCTACAGTGCCTCTTCTCTATTTTTCCCCCATCCCTTCCTTATGGAGGGTCTCTTACATTATATAACTCCCTTTTGGACCATCTTGATCCTATACTTGTTGATCATTTGAGCCCTTATTTAAGTACTTGTCCCATTAGATACCCTATTTGGCTTTCTGTGAGTTGTGGTAATTAAGGCAACATTGTTTAAAGGTCTTCTCAACATAAATGCGGCCAAAAAAATAGTTGCAGTGCATTCAATGCGGTGGTAGCAGCTTTCCCTTAGATATTTTTGGGTTCCCATCTTTATTGTACGTTTATGGCACACATCCCTATCATGAGAGCTTCTTGGAAGGTCACTTTGATCATTAGGATCTACCTCTGATCTATATTTAGCTTATCCAAGGAGATATTTCTCCTCGGATCACCTTCCTATTTGTATCTTTGCTCATTAAGTCCTGAGTCTGAACCATTCATTACCATTGGTTCCTCCTCAGACTATTATGCTCTCAGCCAAGCCCAAGGCCCAATATATCATTTAGGCCTTTAACCCCACAATAATAATAATAATAATAATAATAATAATAATAATAATAATAATAATAATAATAACTGTGGGAGCAAATGATCTGAGCACATCTTTAGGCCTTGGGCCTTGTCCGAGGATGATTAAAGATCCATATGTGTGTGAACCAAAATCTGACACGCAGGTAAGAGGTTCAAGGAGAAAAGGCGAACTAGTCCACTGACTGAGGATCTCGAGGAGCAAAGGAACCTCGGGAATACTTTGAGTAAATTGCCTATACCAGAAAGTAGAGTTTCAGGGAAGACGATAGAGTCATGCAAGCAATGGAAAGAAGAAATATCTTGGAAGGTGATTGCTACCTATTTAATGCACTGCACCAACTGAACTGGCTGCATTTATGAGGAAAAGACACCTAAACAGTGTTTTCACAACTCACAGCCCTCTCTACCACCTCTAGAAGGGTCTTGATGGGAGAAGCATCCAAAGGGTTTCCTGAAGTTGTACAGATGGAGGGCTGAGATGCAACAGAGGGGACTATACAAGGAAAGGATCCCCACAGAAATGGGGATGCTGATTTGACACTAAGAGAGAGAAAGGAAGAGAATACAAAACCTCATTGTAAAAAGGACATCCCTGATCTTTTAATGAACAACTCCTCCTCGAACTTGATCGAAGAAGATTTTACACTAAATTTGCATCTGTTACACTTATATTAATAACGTTAACCTAGTTGTTTTCAAGTCCGAATTTGCTTGGCATTGTAGTTGGCTCATTAAACCCACCATTTTACAAATCTATTGTTTTGGGCTTGTTGTACTGGGTCACACTGTTCTAAGTGGGCTTGGGCCACAATTCTAGTCCTTACAATAATAATAATAATAATAATAATAATAATGAACTGACTAAAATTTTCCATACATATTTTTCAAAATAACACTTGATGTTCACTCATTTTGAGAAAGGTTTGTCTTTGATTGAATTAATAAGAAGTATGAAAATACACTTTTATTGTGCATATTTGTCCTTTCTCACGTCTAACAGATTCTTATCAATTTGGTATCCAAACAGATGTAGATTTGTCAAACGCTCCAAATGCTAAATTTTTTTTCAGCTACAATTTTTTGTTTTTACATAAAAGTTATTCAATTTAAAACAGTTGACTGTTGTAGCATTTTCATATTAAACAATTGGGTATATTCCCCTAACAGACCTTGAGATTGGGCTAATGCCAACCAGCTCTAAGACTTTTTAAAATCAGTTAATTTGGTCTCGAAAGCCAACTTAGTCCCTAAATAGTTAGTTATTTTTTCTCAACTATTTTAAGGACTAAATTCACTTTAGGAACCAAATTAGTTATATTTGAAAAGTCTTGGACTTTGTTGGTATTAGTCAAAACCTCAAGAGATGTGAATGGAATTTATCCTAAATAATTAAAGTAAATAAAATTAGCAATTTAAATGTAAAGATGTGAGAGTTAATATAGAAGATAAGGAGTTAAATAAATGTTTAATCTCACATTGATAAGGAGAGGGACTCCTTTATTATTTTTAAGTGTGGTAATTAATAGGCCGAAATATATTGGAGCATATATTAGGTAAAATACGTGCATAAGTTTGAATTTTCTTAAAGAGAGTGAGTGTCGGACCTCAATCCAAATTATGTTATGTAATTTCTTCCAAATAAATACTATCTATTTTTTTTATTCATTTTCTCTTATACTATTTCCATTTTTCTTGTGTTTGCACCAACAAAAACATTACTTCTAATAGCAATCTCAATAAAAAGTGGTATTTTATGTAACGGTTGCACACAATGTCACTTATGTATAATGTGGATAAGTTTAACATACAACTTATTTCTATAGTTACTTTATGTATAATTTCTTAAACAATTTTTTTTTAGTCTGTTATATTTTAAACGTAATTAGTCAATAAAAATAATGTATCCCAACCGCCTAATAAATCAAAGGGAAATTTGCGACATGTGACCATTAAATCCATAAGGCTCCACTTAAATTTACAAGGAAGATTTGGAATCCGACAGAAAGAAGAGGAAAAAAAAAAAAAAAAACCTCTCTTAAAATATTATTTATTAAATTTGAATATGAATTTTTATTTAACATATAATACATTCCTATTAAAAAGCTCCATAAAAATTATTTTTCAAGTAAAAATATTTCTAAACATATCTTAATTGATACAATACCATAATAGAGCTTTATTCTCGTTAGAAGTATGTTGTTAGATGATTAGATTTACCATATCCCAATAACTTAGCTATTGAGACAATCTGTAATTTAATATAATATCAAAGCATAAGGTAATGAGTTCAATCCCTATCTCTTCCACTCTACCTACCGTTTAAATTTCGACGTGTTGGGCCTCACTTATTAAAATGTAGTTTTTGGCCCACATGTGAGGGAGAGTGTTAGAAATATGTGATTAAATGATTAAATTTACCATATTCCAATAGTTTAAACTTTTGGGACAATTAGTAATTTAACAATTTTGATCAATAATCCCATAAAAACACTTAAAATCAAGGAAATAAATTCATATCTCCTAAAATTACTTAAAAATTCAAAAATTACCTTGTATTCTTCCTACGTCAAACCCTTTATACTTGAATGAAACTCGATCTCGAATTTTCATTTGGAAGTTGAAATCTTCCATTCTAAGCACGACCTTGACTTGGTTTGCATTATTAACCAATAAAGGGCTAAAGCAAACATTAAACTTTTCAACTTCAAGAAAATTAATAGCTTTTTTTTTTTTTTTTAGAAACTGCCCCAAAAGGAAGGGGCTCACGAGATATTGATATATTCAGCAAAATACACATCATGGGAAGAAACAGGAACCTCTTCCATCCAGGTACAGAAAGGGGGAAAGTTACAAGCTGCACGAGCTAAGCTATGTGCTACTAAGTTTCCTTGTCTTCGGGTGTGCTGGAAAATCAGGCCCCTAAAGTGAGACGCTAGGGCCTTAATATCAGAAATTATGTGTCCAAAGGGAGCTGCAGAAAAGGCATCGCTGTTCATAGCCCGGATTGCAATTTCAGAATCTCCTTCAAGGATGACTTTCTCAAAGCCAAGTTCTTTGGCGAAGAGCAGAGCCCTCCGAGCTGCTAGCACTTCCACCATCTCCACGGAAGTGGGTAGAGGAATAGTTTGTGTTAGAGCAGCCATGACTAGACCATGGCCGTTGCGAATGATGGAGCCCAGATCCGCTACTGCAATCTCCTTGAAAATAGCTTCGTCGAAATTGGTTTTTACCCAGTCCAAGGGGGGTGGCTTCCATTTGATGTGGCTTTGAATTGGGAGGGGGTTTTGGTGGAGAGAAGTTGGCTTTTTGAAATTCTTGGAGTGCATCTCTGGCCATGGAGTTGATTAGCTTCAGGTCCGCAACCTTCTTGCCCAGTCTTAATTTATTTCTTCTGGACCAAATCTGATAAATTAGCATTGCAAACAGTTCCTTTTGCTGGGACTTCTCCAAATAGATTCTGAAGATATCCAGAAAAGACTGGCAGCCCAAAACTTCAACAAACAGCGAACCAAAATGAACAATTTAAACCTCTTTTAATTTTGGGCAAGACCAAAGGGCGTGCATTGTGGACTCCGGTTCATTTTCACAGGCTTGGCAGGTAGGATTCTAGAGGATTTTCCTTCGTGCAAGGTTTGCCCGAGTAGGCAGAGCATCCTTAGAAGCACGCCATAGCAGATTTTTAACTCTGTTTGGAATCTCAAGTTTCCAAAGGCACTTCCAAAAATTTGATGGCCGAGGCGAAAAGGGGGGACTAGCAGGGGGGTGCAACTCCTCATTCACCAAGAGTCGGTACTCGTTTTAACTGAGTATTGCCCGTCAACGGTGCTCGTCTAGGACAGTTTGTCAACGGTTTCAGTGATGCTAATTGGGATTGACTTAATCAAATTGGCTTCTTGAACCGAAAAATTATTGTCCACAGCATCTTGTATCCAGCATCTATTCACTTTGTCTACCATAATTGAGACCCGTGCATCATTACCAAAGAAGGAAGGAGGTGATGAGATTCTAGTGTTTTAAGGGTCAGGAAGCCAACTGTCTTTGTAAATGAGAATGTTATCGCCGTTGCCCACTCTCCATTGGGTCCCTTTTTTAATGACCTCTCTGCCTTTTAGAATACTTCTCTAGGCAAAGGAACCTTTTTCTTCCTTCGCATCGAAAATATCTCCATTGGGGAAGAATTTTGTTTTGAAGAACTTGTGGAAAAGAGACGATTTGTTCTCAAGAAGTCGCCACACTTGTTTTGCTAACAATGCATCGTTGAATTTCTGCAGATCCTTGAAACCCATACCACCAAGGTCTTTTAGGCAGCACAGTGAGCTCCACTTTGTCCAATGAATTTTCCTTTGATTTCCCCGATGTCCCCACCAGAATTTTCGGACCATCTGCTCAATGTCATTGCATAAGGTGATGGGGAGTTTGAAGCAGCTTATGGCGAAGTTAGGAATAGCCTGTACTATTGCTTTTAGCAATACTTCTCGACCGGCTTGGGATAGTAGTTGTTCTTTCCACCCTTGTAACTTTGCCCCCACCCTTTCTTTTATGAACAAGAGGCTTGCTTTCTTATTCCTACCAATAAGGGTAGGAAGACCAAGGTATTTCTTGTATTGTTTAACCACCTGGGCCCTCATAAAGTTTGTAATCTGCTCGATGGCTGCTGGTAAGGTTGATTTGCTAAAAAAGAGAGAGGTCTTATCATGGTTTAGCTGCTGTCCGGAGGCTGTCTCATAGCTACTAAGGGTTTCCTGAATCCTTTGGCATTCATTCATAGTGGAACGGCAGAAGAGCATGCTATTGTCGGCAAAGAATAGGTGGGTCAGCCGAGGACCATTCTTACAGATGGAGACCCCCCTAATTTGGCCGTTATCCGCCGAGTGTTGGAGTAAGCTATGAAGGCCCTTTGTGCAGAAAAGAAAAAGGAATGGGGAGAATGGGTCCCCTTGTCTAATGCCTCTAGTTGGGTGGATACATGGAGTGGGGACACCATTGACAAGAATCGAGTAGCTTACAGATGAGATGCATTCCATCATCAAGTCCACCCACCTCTCAGCAAAACCCATCTGCTTCATCAATTTCTCCAAATACAGCCATTCAACACGGTCATAAGGCTTGCTCATGTCGAGCTTCATGGCCATGAAACCGGACTTGCCCTTTTGATGGTGTTTCATATAATGCAGAGTTTCAAAGGCCATTAGAATGTTGTCAGTAATCACTCTGCCAGCCTGAAAAGTGCTTTGGTCTTCCGACACTATTTCCAGGCGTATACCTTTGAGCCTATTAGCCAACACCTTAGAAACCACTTTATAGATCACACTGCATAAGCTGATTGGGCAGAATTCTGTGATTTTTTCAGGAGATTTGACTTTTGGAATTAAAACAATATGAGTATGATTTATTTCATTTGGAATCTTACAGTTATTCAAGCAATCTAAAACAACAGAGGAAACATCGTCACCGACAGTGGACCAAAAGGATTGATAAAAGAGAGGAGGCATACCGTCAGGGCCTGGGGCTGAAGTGGGTGCCATCTGCTTCATGGCTGTTTCAACTTCCTCCTTGCAGAAGTCTTTGAGTAGCTCGGAGTTCATGGAATCAGTGACCGAGGGCCGAACCTTATTGAGGACTTCTGCCAAATTTGATGGATCGGATGAAGAGAAAAGAGACTTGTAGTACTCGACAGCAATATTTTTGATTTGTTCCTCCTCCGTACACCACACATTCTGGTTGTTTTTAATAGCTTGTATTTCATTAGTCTTCAACAAACCAACTGAATTTTGGAAATTATGAGTTATACTCTCACCATCCATAGTTTTCCTAACAATTTTCATCATTCCCCTCAATTAATTCAATCGTCTTCTCTTTGACCTTTTCATCAATTTTTTGAGAAGTATTATGTTCAAGTTTTTTTTTTTTTTTTTTTTTTTTTTTTTGAGATCGAAGATAGAAAATACTTTATTGATGAAAAAACTCTATAACAAAGTACAGCTTTGGTCATGTAACACCAGACCAAGTAGAAAACCGATTACATGTAATTACGAAAAAAAAAGCCCATTCATGTCTTTGTGCAGCGCCTATCTCTGTGAAGTGAATAACATGTGGTACTCCCTTAGGTAACCAAGTGCCTCGCCAAGAATTATTTTGGGGTGCCACCAAGTCTTCTCAAAATAAAATCTGTTCCTTGCAGTCCAGAGTGCCCAACTCATCGAAGCCCACTTCTCCAATTCATCACATTCCAATCTATCCACTAGTAGCCGAAATAAAGAGAAGAAGTCTGTGGCTGCATTGGAGCATTTTTCTAGTTTCCCTCTACATAATGCCCATATGTTCCTGGCAAAAGGGCAGGTCCATAACACATGCTCGACTGTTTCTGAGTTCTGACAGCAGAAACCACACCTTGACTCCACATGCAACTTCCTCCTATGTAGATTATCTCGGGTTGGCAGATTGTTTGAACAGGCATGCCATATAAAGTTTTTAACTTTGGGTGGTACTTTTAGAGACCATATTTTGTTCCAAATAGGCCTATCCCTTGTTGCTGTGGAATGTTCAACATAATCTTGTTGTTTCAACCTTAGTGCTACTTGATAGGCAGATTTCACATTGAAAACTTTTCCTTTATTCTCCTTCCAATTCAGTTTGTCTTTGCCTACAACCCGTGATAATGGAATGGCCATTATCTCCATCCGAGTATGATATGCAAATAAGTCAAAGAGCTTCTCCCTATCCCACTGCCAAGAGTTTTCATCAATTAGCTCACTTACCATCAGATTTAGCCGAGGCTCCCCAATGAACATAGGCTTATGTGAGAGCCACTTGTGGGTGGAGACTTCAATGGTTCTTCCATCACCCACCTGCCATATTGAACCTTCTCTAATCAGATCTCTTGCTGCTAGCAAACTCTGCTACACATAGGATGGGTTGTTACCAAGCCCTGCCTCCATGAAAGTGCATGTTGGGAAATATCTTAATTTGTACACCCTATAGAACAAGGAATATGTATCTTGGATTAACCGCCATGCTTGTTTCGCCAATAAAGCTAAGTTAAAGGCTTGGATATCTCGGAACCCCATGCCACCCTTTTTCTTTGGAGTGCATAACTTCATCCAATTAATCCAATGGATTTTCTTCTCATCCTTTGTTTGTCCCCACCATTATTTTGCCAACGTGGAATTTATGGTATCACATAGTGCCTTAGGGATTTTGAACATTCCCATAGTATATGTAGGGATTGCTTGAGCCACCGTTTTGATTAGGATTTCTCTACCTACTTTAGAAATATATTTCTCCTTCCATCCCATCACTCTCCTTGTGATTTTTTCCCCAAGGTCTTTAAAGGCGTTGACCTTTGATTTTCCACCCACCATTGGAAGGCCCAAATATATTTCACAATTTTCCATGATCTTTGCCCCCACCATTCCTTGTATTACCACTTTGAGGTTTTGTGTTCCGGCTAAAGAACAATGTCGTCTTCTGCCTATTGATTGCTTGCCCTGATGCTTGCTCATATTGACTTAATTCAAAGAGATGTTGGCATTCCCTTTCGGTGGCTCGACAAAAGATGAAACTATCATCTGCAAAAAGAAGATGTGAAATACACACCCCATTTGTGCAAGACAATATTCCATGTAGGTTTTGGGAAGCAACTGCATGGCAGATTGAGGAGGATAGGCCTTTGGCACATAACAAAAATAAGTAGGGGGACAGTGGGTCACCCTGTTTGATACCCCGGGATGGAGTAATGTACCCTCTTGGTTTACCATTTATAAGCGCCGAATAGGAGATTGTACATATTGCTTCCATTGCCAACCGCACCCACTGTTCATCAATTCCCAATTTGAGCATAATACTTCTAAGGAAACTCCACTCCGCACGGTTATAGGCTTTGCTTATATCCAGTTTGATGGCCATTTGCCCTTTCTTTCCCGTTCTTTTGTTCCACAACCTATGTAATATCTCAAAAACTACAGTAGTATTATCAGTAATTAACTGGTTAGGCACAAAAGCACTTTGTGATTTGGAAATTACATTGGGCAATATTTGTTTTAGTCGATTGGCCAAGATTTGGATACAATCCTAGAAACCACATTAGCAAGACTAATTGGCCTAAAATCTACCACATGTTTTGGCTCATTTATTTTAGGAATGAGGACAATGTAGGTGTAATTCATCTTGTGCAACATGTGACCCGATGATAAAATTGACAACACTGCTTCAATGACATTATCACCAACAATATTCCAATACTTTTGAAAAAAGAAAGGAGGCATACCATCTGGACTTGGTGATTTTGATAGGTGTATTTGGAAAAGTGCTTGTTGGACTTCTTCTGGTAAGTATGGCTGAAGGAGTGTGTGGTTCATATATGGTGTGACAACCCAATCCACTTTGTCAAGTACTATGTCCATCTGAGTGGGGTTTGTAGTAGTGAAAAACCTTTGGAAATACCTTTCGACCACTCCCTCCTTTTCAGCATCCGATGTACACCATCTCCCTCCTTCATCCATAAAGCCATCAATATTATTTTTACGACGGCGTTGACTAGCTCTTTGATGAACGAACTTGGTGTTCTTGTAGCCAACGGGCAGCCAAATGGATCGACAGCGTTGTCTCCAAGCTATTTCTTCTTGATACAAGAGATTATTGATATCATCCTTCACTCTTTGTATTAACTCCAAATTTGCTGGATCATTTTGGGTTGTAAGGGTTTAGAGTTGTTGTTTTTTTCCTTAATTTGTGTTCTAGTGCTTCCCATATTCCGACTCCAAGCTACCAAGGCCATATGGCAATCTCTAATTTTTGAGAATAGTCGAAACATAGGGTTGCCCACCAGTGGTTCCCTACTCCATACTTCTCGGATAATGGCTTTTTCGGGATGAGTCACCCATTTTTCCTCAAACCGTTTCGGGATTTTCTTTTTCCTTGTGTTGCTTGAACTACCATGGATGGTTAGAAAAATTGGGTCATGATTCGAATATGATACCTGCAAATGGTTCACTACTGCCTGTGGAAATCTTTCTCTCCAATCTAGTGTAGCACATTCCCTATCCAGACGCTCTTGAACAAAAGCATCCCCTGGCCTTCCATTTCGCCATGTAAACATATTACCTCGGTACCCTAGATCAATAAGTCCAGAGTGCAATAATGTATTACAAAATGCCTCAATAAGTCAATGGGGTTTGGGGAGCCTGCCTTGCTTCTTTGTTGAGTTTAAGATTTCGTTGAAGTCTCCTAAGCGTACCCACGACAATGAGGCTTGAGTGTGTAGATATCTCAGATAACTCCATGATTCATGCCTGCGATGTTCTTCCGATCTCCCATAAAACCAGTAAGTCTCCATGGATTGGCTGGGTCTGTCATGATATGGGCATTGATTTGATTTTGAGAGTAAGTCTGAATATGTAAAGTGATCTCCTCCCTCCAGAGCATAGCTAAGCCGCCTACCCTATGGATGCAAGGAACTACGAGCATATTATTGTATCGTAATTCTATTTGTATTTTTTTCATCTCATCCACCATCCGTTTTGTCTCAATCAAAAACAGGACCTTGGGAGCTTTTTCCCTCACCAAGCTAGAGGACTATGCTTGCATGGGGGTTCCCAAGCCCCCTGCAGTTCCAGCTTAACACATTCATTGTGCTCGGTGAGGTTGACTGTAAGCCTTCGCTGCTATGCATGGTAAGTAGGTTGTCTGTGCCTTGCTTCGTTTCCTAACTCTTATGTTACCCTCATCCTTGCTAACTCATCTCTGTCGTTTCTGCCCAATCTGTTTGTGTCCGTCAATCTCAGTATGTGTTTGTTTCAGTCTGATTTCAGTATCGTCTTGATGCACTTTTTCCACTTGCGTGTCACAAATGGAGGCTTTTTTTTGGCATCACCTGGAGAGGCATGTGACGTATTTTTAATTGCATTAGCTAAGGTTTCATCACTTAGGTCGGTGGTATTACCTCCTCCATCCGTTTCCACAAACGTAACTGGCACCGTAGTTAATTTCATCTCTAAAATATCGGGTTGCATGATTTCAAGGATATCGGTTTACATTGCGCATTGATGTTGGGGTTGCTCATTACTCACGGAATTACTCTCCTCTACTAATTCTGTAATTAATACTTGTCGTTTCTCTCTGTCCATAACGGTATCCAGGTTGGCAGGGTTTGCTGTTGCTAAGCTCGCGCCTTGTTGCTGTGGTGTTGGATCGGGTCCCTAGCTAGATCACTGGTAACGTCCCTGCCACCCATCTGTGCTTCGAAACTCCTACCACCTGGTTTAGCTTGACGTTGGGACCTCGCCTTGAGCCACTCCCCATATAACCTTTTACCTGTTGTAGCCGAGATTGGATTCAGGCAGTCCCTTGCTTTGTTTCTAAGCTTGTCACAGCTATAGCAAAGCCCTACCAAGCATTCATACTAGAAAGCTATTTTCACCCTCACACCCTCCGGGCTAAGCACTGGATCTCCCCTTCGGATTGGCTTATCCAATGGCAATTTGACTCTAATCCGAAGGAAGCGAGCTTGGTTAGCAGCAATTGCCTTGTAGTCCACTTCCAAGACTCTCCCAATGCTACCACCGATATCTTTCCCTGCCTCTTCATTGATGAGATCAAAAGGCAGTCCCGAAACCTAGGCCCAGATTGGTACATATTTGAAGTCCACAATAAACGTCGTCATTCCCCTCTCCCATCGTTTCAATAACAATAGGTGATTATTGAAGCTCCACGATCCATTATTCAGGACCCAATTCAGTTGGCTCTCCATAGAGAACTTAAATTGCATTAGCCCCTCACCAACATCCGTAATCTTTAGATCGTGGCCAAGTTTCCACACAGAGCTTAGTAGATTTTTGGCAGCCCACATATTAATTGGTTTCGTTGTATGAAAATGACCCATTAGGCTTAAAGTACACTCCTCCAGTATCTTAGCACAATTCTCTGATCGAACCTTTATAACTTCACCCTCCTCCTTTGTCAAGTGGATACTTTGGAGCCTTTCAATAAAATTAGAATCCATTGATGGACTGAAGAAGTATACCCACTGTGTATGTTTGGTAAATTCGTAAAAGAACTCATGTTCACTAATTTTAGGAAGCAAGGATCTCAATGGAAGCAAAATCTTCCCCTCACCACTCAAGTTATGATGGAGGAAAACAGCCCCTACCCTAAAGTAGAAGAAATAAGCCCACCCTAGATGAGAGGAAAGACTCCTACAGAAAGGACAAAAAAAAAAATGTTCAAGTTTTAATTCATCAGCGTGTTGTAAGACTTGAGCTTTTTAATATTTTCTTCAAACCTTGGCTTTGTACTGTTGGTTTTCAACGTTATATCTTTTCTTGATGCTTGAATGTAAAGTTCATCAATATAATTCCTTGAGTATGAAATTTTTGACCAATAATCTTGCGTTGTATATGACAAAATCATAACAAAATCCATAGGGAAAAAAAAATCAATTGCAAGCATTTTTTTTTTCCATCTTTGGTCATGAACAAATTTTATCTTTACCTTTTGACTAAGCTTACATGAAGTAAATTTAAAATTTATTTCCTTAGAAATATTCATATAAGAAAGAAATCCTCTAGATCAAGTATCCAATCAAGAAAATATTCCTTATAAAAACATCTATTAAATTTTGCAATTCTTTCATAAAATCTATAATCCTTATGAATAACATGAAAGGAATTGTGCTTACCAATAAGTTGATTGCGAGTTATATATTCATGATAGTTATCCCCATTGTTAATGCAATTCAAACATAACTTGATGAGAATGTCTAGAATCTCATGGTGTTTGTGAGTCATCCCTCCCCCCCCCCCCCCCCCCCCCCCCCCAAAAAAAAAAAAAAAAAAAATGACTTGCACCCTAATATCACCGTCATGACTTGCACCCTACTATCACCGTCAATAGGGTTGTTGCTTTCACTGTCACCATTTGGCATATCAAGATACTAACAAACTTTGACACCAAATTGGAACATAATGGAAAGCATGATAGTGGGTTAGATATTGTTTTAGCTTAATGAAACCCTTACATACCAAATTGAAACATAATGGAAATCGTGATAGTGGGTTAGATATTGTTTTAGCTTAATGAAACCCTTACATCCATAAGGGTCTCTTGAATCCACAAGGAAGATTTGAAATCCATTAGAAAGAAGAGAAAACACTTCTTTATTATAAAATCAAGAATTGAATTTTCATTTACACGGTGCAGGCCTATTTAAATGCTCTATAGCTTATTTTTCAAGTAAAAAGGAGTGCCAATTGAAATTTTAGAAAATAAAATCAAAACTGCCTCAAATTTTAAGGGTGCAAAATTACAATTTAACCTAAAATCTACGAAAAGGAAGAGGAACAATATTACTTTTAGGCAAAAATACATTTTTGGTCTCTACATTTTTGGCAAGTTCCCATTTTGGTCCCTACTTTTTTGGAGCCCCTATTTTGGTCCCTGCATTTTTCAAATTATTTTTCTTTTCTTATTTAATTAAAATTGATATTTAAAAAAAAAATTTCAAAAGCATATGTGATGCTAATGTATCAATTTTTTTAATGTTTAATTAAAATTTATTATTATTATTTTAAGGACAAAGTTTAACTACAAAATTAGTTGTACATTTAGGTTACAACCTTACTCAATATCTTTGTATTGAAGACGAATTTTGACAAATCCATCATTAGATTACATTTTCTTTTTATATCATCCATACTTGTAAAATTTCTAAAAAATTATAGATCATTAGATATGTCATCAATAAATTATTTAAATTTGTAAGTTTTTGTAGTTTAGAATTATGCATAAAATATAAGTTTGTAGATCATATAAAAAATAATATCCGATTGACACAAAATTTGACATGTGTATTGAGAGCGTAAAGAACATGCAATTCAACGGTTAGATTTTAAAAATAGATAATAATGTTTATTTTATTGAGTAAAATTATAGTATTAGACTATAACTAATTTTGTAGCTAAACTTTGTTCTTATTTTAATAACCATCTCAGTTTCTAATGTGCCAATGGTGTAATCTTTATGCCATGTATGTAATTTTTGTTATTGAGATGGAAGTAAGGATCACATTGAGAACAATTTGAAAGATATAGGAATTAAAATAAGTGCTCCAAACAAGTAGAGACCAAAATAAAAACTCACTCAAAATATAGAGACAAAAAAAGTATTTTGACCTTACTTTTATTATAGAAACAAGAGTATACAGACTACAGTAGTACAGTACCGAATAAGAATGGGCAATTTTATTTTATTTATTTTTTATTTTTATTTTTATTTTTTTTAAGCCTGTTTCCCATTTACATGAGAATGACATCAATTGGTAAAGCATGGATAAGTCACGTGCATGCTCTTCTTTGGCATCAATTATCTTATCTCCTATGGGGCGGTGCCAATTATTAAAAGGACAAATTTTGGCTACAAATTTAGTTGTAATTTAAAGATGTAACTACACTTAATATTTTTTTTATTGGATATGAGTTTTGATAAATTCACCATTGAATTATATTTTCTTCTTAGATCCTTCATACTTACGAATGTCATCAATCAAATATTTAAATTTTAAGTTTTTGTAGTATAAAATTATATATAAGAAATAAGTTTATAGATCGAATAGTAAATTACATCTAATTAATATGAAACTTGACATGTATGTTAAAAATATAAAGAACTTGTAATCCAATGTTTCGATTTATACAATCATGTTAATTATTTTAATGAGAATTGAAATTTTAAGTTACAATCAAATTTGTAGCCAAACTTTGTCTTTATATAAAAAAAAAATAACATAACCATAATAAAATATAAATGATGAAATTATTTCGCGCTAGCATTTTGTAGGTTAGTTTCTTCACCTATTGGAATTGGATCAATTTTACAATTTAAATTGAATTTTATAAAACCTTTAAATTCAGTAAATATAAAGCTGTACGGATATTTACATCTTTAATATATTAAATGATCTGATAATCTGTATATTATTATACCTATACAATAAAATTTTAATTTTGAAATTGGCGAAATTGAGAGGTATTGAAATGAAGAGGATCTTATTTCCACTTAAATTGGTTAAATTACACAGAGGAAATGAGAATTAGGAAAAGACACAAATGCTTTTTAAGTGTGCATGTAGTTTTTAACTGATTATTAATTTAGGCCAATTCTTTAAACTTTAAAAAATTACTAAGATCTGGAATTCACCATTTTTAATTGGCAGCGTGTAAGGCTTGGATTTGGGACCGTTCACCAGGTTGAGAAATCTCCAGTCCAATTCTTACACATAGTAGTTTTAAAAACCAACTCAACTCGTTAGGAACGAGTTGTGGAGTTACTTATTTTGTTAGGTTTAATAAAAATATAGATTTTCATTCAATTATTTAAATTCATATTGTTAGGTTTTAAGTACTTAGAAACTAATGTATTAGAACTCTAATTTGTATTGTTGGCAAACCATGATCAAAATAGGTGTTTAGTCTTGTTTTACACTTACTCAAAGTATGTCTTTTATGTAAAGTTGGAATCGAGTTAACTACAGAATTGAGTGTGCAATTTTGATTGGCTCGATCGATCGAAAGTCGGACAGAATGTTTTTTTGCAGAATTTTCCAACTCTGTCTTAAGCTCATATGACGTGTAGGGTTTTATGTTTTGCCCTAGGTATAAAAGGCAAACCCTAGCCACATTTTTTAAGTTGATATATTTGCTGTGTATGTGAATCTCTTGTGAGATCTGAGAGGTGGTTGCCTTCACACATGCTTAGGATTATCAAGAAGGAGATTTCATTGAGAGCTTGATGGTCATTCAGTTGCTGCACTAAAGAGCTTAAAGATACATAAGCGGGTGTGCTTGTACATGTTGGAGAATCCAAGAAAGAAGGAGTCCGTGGTCTCGGAGATTGCACGTGGTCGTGTCAGTAAGTTTTCTACTAGTGGATAGCAATATGATGTTAGTAGTCTAAGTTGCTATTGTAAAATTTCGATTCTTTCATTAGTAGATTCAGGTTTACCTTGAGGATAGCTAGGTTAAATCCTGCCTAGGTTTTTTACCGATTTGGTTTTCTTGGGTCATCATATCTTTGTATTCTTTATATTCTGTACTTTACATTGATATGATTGTATGATTGTGTTAACCTAGATTTGGAATTTGGACTAAGTAATAACTTGGCTAATAAACTAGGTTAATCCAATTGTGTTTAAGGGGTCTATTAGAATTTGAAATTAAAATCCAATTTTACATCATCTGTCTAAATTTATATGGAGATTACAACATAATTATCCACTAAAGTTTGTGCCATGTGTCCACTTAAGTTTTTTAATCTTTGTGCCAAGTTATTTAATGAGTGTAAAATACTAAAAATCTAATATTAATAGACTATAAAATTAAATAATAATAAAAAACCAATCACATATAGTCAATAAAAATTATCACACAACAAAGATCACCACACGTTTTATCTTATTAAAAATTAGAAAACAATAATCATAAGTAGTATTAAATGTAAGTAAAAATTTTAATATGTGACTAATTACGTTTACTTTTAAAAAAAAAAAATAATTTGACTAATTATTTATATTTTTATGATAAAAATTGTGTTCAATTTTAAATGTGTCTATACATATGCATGTGTTAAATTCTATTTTTTTAAAAATAATTTGTCTAATTATTTATATTTTTATAATAAAATTTGAGTTTAATTTAAATGCATCCATGCATTTGTATGAGTTACATGCTAGTCTCTATATATATTGTAGGGTCAAATTTTGTAGCCCAAGCCCAAAAGGTTTGGATTATGAGCCCAATGAACCATGAAACAATGAATTTGTAGAGAGTGAGTGAAAGAGCTGGGTCAGTGATGAGTTTAGCGACAGTTAACTATGGTCTACAAGGATGAATCAACGTAAAAACATATAAAAGAGAACAGACAGAAATCCGAAGAGGTATTTTCTTAATTAAAAGGTTCATACGATTAATACAGTTCTTCCCCTTACAAAACTCCCCCTATTCTTTAGAGGCACATTCCATTTATATATCCTCTTCCTTTCTCATCTTCATCGTACACTTGTTCTTCATCTAAGCATTCACTTGAGTATATGTCACATCAAATATCTTCTGTAGCTTCCTATAAGTGGTGGTAGCTGAGTTTGCACTGTTCAGAGGTCTTTTCCTCATAAATGCAGTTAGGAAAGTTGCTGCAGTGCATTAAACACGGTGGTGGCAGCTTTTCCTTTTAGATATTTTTCCGTTCTTATTACCCCCAGACATGACCAAAGCTTATCCTTACCATTGAAGTTGCTAGGAAGATCACTTGAACCTCCATATATTTGCTTGATCCAGACTTTTGGTATCCGAGGAGAATGACCTCTTCAAACCATTGGTGCTCTCTTCAGACTGTACTTTTCATCCATTTTCAGGTATATCTGTTCTGCATAGACTCCTTCTCAATCATTTTCTTCTCTTCGGACACACAATAATATTCAGATAGGACCCTAGGCCCAACATGTGATGTAGAGACGCATAATAATGTTCGAATAGGGCCCTAGGCCCAACACGTGATGTTGGGCTTTTACCCTTACAATAGCCCCTCAAAATTTTAATTTTTCCCTCGTGTCCGAGGAGAAAAAATAAGATTTTGATTTGTTGCAAAATAAAAGTTTAAAAAACGAAAATACTTGAGCTCACACGTGTACAAGCATAGATCTAGGCGCTTCACCATTGTTGATGTCGTTTCAATATTCCCAAGGCGCTATTAATTACTCCAAGTAGCGTTTTGTCCTTGGTATCTAACGGTGGGCTATTGATCCAACGGATGTGGTTCTTCTTCAGAATTTGGGTGGGATGACTCTTACCCTATCATTTGTCCCTATATAAAGCCTTAAGAGAGGTTATTTCTCCTTTACTTTGCAGATTCTCAGATTTTTCAGCGAACTCGAACATTCACGTCTATCAAGCTTTTTCAGTCATCAATTCTATCTCTTCCCAGAAACTGTAAAAATCTCTTCGCGAGTTTGAAGATCATTCTCCAATTTAGTTTGTGTAAGTTCTCCTTTATTCAAACCTTTCCTCTTCTCTTCGGCTAGCTTCCTCGGTCTTCGAGTAGTCACTCCTCGACCACTGCGTTTAGTGTTTCCCCCTTTTTCTTTAGTTGAGATGGGTAGATTTCAGTATATGGTGGATAGCCCCGCCCAAATGGAGGAATTTAGGGCAACATATCGCATACCTCAAGATGTGGGTTTGAGATATTGTCCTCCAGAAAAGTTATTAACAAATCGAAAGGTGGGCGAAGTTATAATCCCCATCATTGCCTTTCTAGAGGGGGGAATGACCATCCTTATGGGCCCTATTACCAAAGATTATCTCCGAAACCATAGGCTTAGTCCCGACCAATGTGTGCTTAACGTATTTAGAATCTTAGGAGCAGTTGATGATTTGAACCATCACCTAGGATTGGGACTCGTCTAGCTCGACGTGGTACATATGTATGAGTGTCGTAGCCAGAAAGGAGCGGGATATTACCCTAAATCCTGGTCCGACGTTGTTAGGCTCGTCTCCTGCCTTCCCAAATCTAACAAAGGAATGAAAAAAGACTATCTGATCGTCTCGAGTGCGTGGCATGACGGTCTTCACTGCCCAACCCAATCAGGAGAGCCAGGTGGGACATCCTAAATTTAGGTTTTCTAACAATAGATTTAGGATCTATGTTTTTTAATGATTTTGTCTCCTCTTGGTATCATTATTTTCAAGTTTTTGATTAAGTTCTATTGTGATGCTAACAGATAAAGAACGTGTTTCTCCTTGGCTCAGCCTTACGCTGCACTCATGATCACAGATTTTTGTAAGTGAAGATGGGCAACTCCGGTTCGTGCCCCTTATCCTTGGTTTTACGCTAAAATCAACCAATTTTCAGCCGGTCAGCAACTCGATAAGACAGGGAGACTATCGCATCGGGTGCATAGATGTTGCTCGGAAAGACTTTTTAGCTCCGTTCGACCTGGCCCCTGTGCCACATCCAAATCCGCAGGGTATACCATTGCTCTTCCTACCCATTCAGCAAGCTCTTCTCGAACCAGTAGCAGTAGGTGAAAGAGTTGGTTCTTCCACCCCCTTACTTGACAAGCAGATTGATAAGTTTAGGTTCGAAGAAGAACCTTCAGGAGGGGTTCAAGTTTTAGACACCGAGGAAGAGACTAACAGGCAATCCAGTGTTTTTCTAGAGTGAATAGTCGTACTAGACGATTCTGCCGAAGAAGACATGGCAAGCTTGAGAGACTTGATGAAGGATAGAGGTAGTAAAGCTGGGTCCAAAGGGACTGGTACGTCTCAACCAGCGGTTAGTCTTCCTCCACCACCTCCTCAGGTTCCTTCGAATCTCGGCTCAAAGCAATTGCCAGATCCGAAGAAGAAAAGGCCCCTCACTGATAATGAAGAAAGGGAGGTGGCGCCTCCAAGGGGAGCTAAGTAACAGAAAGTGGTCAAAGACCCTCGGAGCAAAAGGGCTTTGTCCACTGAGAGTCGAGATGACTCTCTCATAGCAGATGTGCACCGAGGACCTCACACCTGGTCTCCCAAGCTGGAATTGGATGGTGCTCCTATCCCCTGGGAGACTTCCATCAAAAATTATAGTGAAGGGAAAGCAGGTCTCGTTGTTGAGGCCTTTGAGAAACCATTGCTCCTCCCACAGGACATGGATTCACACAGGTGCTTCAGCCAATATGAGCTCTTCTTATCCCTTAAAAGGTATTTAGCTATGGTAAGTGAATTGATCTGCTTCTTTAATTTAAGATGCTAATCTTTTTCATTCACTCCTTTTCTTTGTTTTATATTGAAGTTTTTCATTCTGCTATGTAGATTACACAACAAGTTTATGTGGCCAAGGAGTGGAACAAAAAGTCTTATACTGAAGCCTAAGCAGAGGCCCACTCTCGGTCTGAGACAGAGAAATCGCTGGGCAGTTTGAAGGAAGATTATGCTCATCTGTCCGAGCAGCTAAAAGAGATGACCAAGCAAAGGAATAGCCTAGATGCGGGTCTTAAAAATGCCGAGAAGTAAGCCGAAGACCAACGCCAGTAGCTGAATATAACTGAGATTAATTTGGAAACAGAGAGAGCACTGGTGAAGGGTCTTCGGGCTGAGCTTCAGAAGGCCAGGGAAACCGCCAAATTGGCCGAAAAGGACGATCAGCTGGCCAAGGAGGCACTCGAGGCTGAATGGCAGGCAGCCTATAAACTGGGGGTGGAAGATACCCAAGCCAGACTTATTGAGGAGTTTGCAAAGGTCTGCAGAGAGTATTGTCGGGTAACTTGGGACAAATGCCTTGACGCTGAGGTCCCTCCAGAATTTGCCTTGAGGCAGCCTGGGAGCATTTACTACCATCCGGACATTTGCGAACTCCCAGAAGCTTTGGAGCAGCCATTAATCAGCGAGGCCCCTCCTGCTCCTACTGATGCGACCTAAAAGCTTGATCGGGCTGGTGGAACGGGTAAACCATTCGAGGATGTTCAAGGCTCAGACGCCGCTGCTGCTCAGTCTGGCCAGACAATTGACCCTTCGGCTACCCAGACAAAGGATTAGATATTTAGAAGTTTTCACTTTTTACTTGTACTATTTTTTTAAAAAAAAATTTTTATAAGGGATTGCAAACTACTTTCTTTTCATCAATGAAATCGTCTATCTTTAATTTTTAATGTTCTCATGGACACATTATAACTCATTATCATTGCAAATAACTATACCTTGCGACCACGGTAGTATAGGTAAACATAATCACCATATCATGCTGATAATCTAAATTAATACTGAAAGGAGTAGTTCGTATAAGAATTGCTAATAAGCAATAAAAGCAACAAGTGATATGGAAGTTTCACAGGTCTCCTTGAACATGCATAGAGAATACTATTACCCATCGATTTTGAGTTACATATGACCAAGGAAGTTTATCATAAGTTACAGTTTACTTAAACGCATCCGAGAATTTCAGGCGTGATTCATTTTAAATCCAAGCACTAATAATAACTGTATGGAGGTGTTAACTAGCTCAAACAACTTGGTCCGAGGATTTCAGGTATAATTGAATTTAAGTTTAAACACTTATAAGAATTGTAAATGAGTGTTAACTAACCCAAATCATCTGGTCCGAGGACTATAGGCATGATTGAATTTAAGTTTAAACACTTAGGAGAATTGTAAATGAATGTTAACTAACCCAAATCATCTGGTTCGAGGACTACAGGCATGATTGAATTTAAGTTTAAACACTTAGGAGAATATTTCATATAACGAAGTGGCACACTGATGGAAGAAAAGATTCAATTAATAATAGTACCTTTTGAGGTTATTTACATTCCAAGGGCATGGTATTACATGATTATCTAGATCTTCTAAGAAATACGTCCCAATACCAGCCCCTGAAGTAATACGATATGGCCCTTCCCAATTTGGTCCTAACTTTCTCCAAGCTGGGTTCTTTGCAGTGCCCATAACTTTCCTCAGCATCAAATCACCAGGTTCTAGAGGCCTTAACTTTACGTTGGCGTCATAGCCCTGCTTGAGTCTTTGTTGTTAATGTGCCAATCGGACCATTGCACTTTCCCTCTTTTCGTCAATTAGGTCCAAACTCTTCTCTAGCTGCTCATTGTTGCAAGTCGGACTGAACGAACTAGTTCTCAATGTTGGGAAACCAGTCTCCAAAGTTATGACAGCTTCAGCCCCACAAGTCATTGAAAAAGGAGTTTTTCCAATAGACCTATGAGGCGTAGTTCTGTATGCCCAAAGCACATGTGGTAATTCTTCCACCCACTTACCCTTCGCGTCGTCTAGCCTCTTCTTTAATCCATTAACTATGACTTTGTTAATGGCTTCTGCCTGCCTATTTCCCTGGGGATAAGCAGGGGTGGAGTATTTATTTATGATTCCCAATTCGCTACAATAATTCCTGAATGCTCTGCTATCAAACTGAAGACCATTGTCTGAGATGAGGGTATGAGGGATCCCAAACCGAGTGACAATACTTTTCCAAATAAATTTCTTTACATCTATGTCCCTGATGTTAGCTAGAGGTTCTGCTTTAACCCATTTGGTGAAATAGTCCGTGCCGACCAGGAGGTATTTCTTGTTTCCTGCAGCCTTAGGGAATGGACCCACGATATCTAATCCCCATTGAGTGAAAGGCCATGGGCTGGATAATGGATTAAGGGTTCCACCCGGTTGGTGTATGTTTGGCACAAACCGTTGACACTGGTCACATTTTTTAATATATTCGTGGGCTTTTTCCTGCATATTCGGCCACTAATAACCTTGAGTGATGGCTCGGTGAGCTAAGGATCTACCTCTAGTATGGCTCCCACAGATTCCTTCATGTAACTCTTCTAGTAGTAACTCCGCCGCTTCAGGACGCATGCATAATAAATACGGTCCTGAATAAGAGCGTTTGTACAGTTTCTGGTCCTCGGATAGCCAGAATCTAGTTGCCTTCCTCCGAACTTTGTCAGCTTTCCATCTTTCTTTTGGCAAGATATCTTCTTTCAAGAATTTAATTATAGGATCCATCCAGCTGAGTTCGGCCCTGACTTGATGAACCTGGGCTATCTCTCTTCTTGCCTCGGTAGGCCCATGCAAATCCTCGACGTGGATAATTCTTGGCAGATCTTGCGCCAAGGAGGTAGCAAGCATGGCCAAAGAGTCAGCATGTGTATTACCACTTCTGGGGATGTGTAGCAAATTAAAAGATTCAAACTCTGACTGCAAGTATTTAACTCAGCTCAAATACCCCTGCATTCTTTCATCTTTCGCCTCAAACTCACTTGTTACTTGACCAACAACTAATCTTGAGTCCGAGAACACCTTTACCGACTTTCCTCCCATTCTTTGAACCATAGCCATTCCCATAAGTAGAGCTTCATACTCCGCCTCATTATTTGTTGCCGAGAAGTCTAGTCTTAACGACTTTTCAATGATGATTCTTTCAGGGGATATCAGCACTAGCCCCACTCTGGAATTTTTCTGGTTCGATGCGCCATTAACGTACACTTCCCAGTGTAAGGGGCCTTGTTGGGAAATCAGGCCAACTGATTTTTCATCCATTTTCGGTGTTGGCGTTACTTCTTCTAAATGGGGCTTCGTGAACTCGGCCACCAAATCCGCAAGGACCTGGCCCTTAACTGATGTGTGAGGCATGTATTTGATGTCAAAAGCCCCTAAAATCGTGCCCCATTTAGCAATTCTCCCAGTGTAGTCAGCACTTCAGAGTATAGCCTTGAGTGGGAGCTGGGTAAGAACAATGACTGTATGGGCTTGGAAATAATAAGACAGCTTTCGTGTACCAAGCACCACTACCAGGATAGCCTTCTCCAGTGGCAAATAATGGATCTCGACTTCATGCAGTGACTTACTTATATAATAAACTGGCCTTTGCACACCACCATCTGCTCTTATTAACACCAAGCTCACAGCATAAGGAGCTACAGCAATGTAGGCAAACAAGACTTCGTCTGGCTTAGGACTGGACATGATTAGTGGCCGAGCCAGGTAGTCCTTAAGTTGTTGAAAGGCCACAGCACATTCCTCAGTCCATTCAAATCCCTTCCATTTGTTGATCAACGAGAAGAAAGGCCTACACCTATCTGCCAATCGGGAAATGAATCGATTCAGGGCAGCAGTCATTCCGCTCAGTTTTTGAACTTCCTTAGGATTCCGAGGAGCTCGTAAGTTGTTGATGGCCTTTATCTGGTCGAGGTTAACTTCAATTCCCCTGTGGGTTACTATGTAACCCAAGAACTTGCCTGACACTACACCAAATGAGCATTTGGAAGCGTTTAAGCGCAGCCTGTACCTTCTTAGAACTTCATAGGTACTTTCAAGGTCCTTCACATGTTCAACAACAACTTTACTTTTTACCACCATGTCATCTATGTAAATCTCGATATTTTTTTCCAGTTGTGGTTCAAACATCCTCGTTATCATTCTTTGATAGGTCGATCCCACGTTTTTTAAACCGAATGGCATCACCTTATAGTGGTAGTTACCAATAGGGGTGACAAAAGCAGTCTTCTCCTGATCATTCAGGGCTAGTGGTATTTGGTGATAGCCTTGAAAAGCAACTAGAAAACTCATTCGGGGGTGGCCGACAGTGGCATCCACTAGTTGATCAATTTTTGGCATCGGGAATGGATCTTTATGACAGATCCTATTTAAGTCTATGAAGTCTACACATACTCGCCATTTCCCGTTCTTCTTCTTCACCACCACAGTATTTGCTAGCCATTCAGGATAAAAAAACTTCCTTAATAGCCCCAGCTTGTTTGAGCTTTGTTATTTCTTCTCTTACTGCGTCGGCATGTTCCTTGGATGGGCGCCGAGGAGACTGCTTCTTAGGGGTGATCAATGGGTTGACCTTCAGATGGTGACATATGAATTCTGGGTCTACCTTTGGGGCTTCGTAAACATTCCATGCAAATACGTCAATGTTGGTCCTGAGGAATTCTATCAGTTCTTCCTTCTCCCGATGAGGCAGCAGAGATCCAACTTGAAAGAACTTCTCTGGATTATCATCAATAACCACATTTGTCAAGCTTACACTCTGTTCCCTCGGCCAAGGCCTCGGTGTCCAGCACTGGGGATTTTAACTGCTATAAGTCCCCTTCATTATGGGCCGAGGATTCAGCTTCAGGTTTATGCTGGATCGCTGCCACCAGACATTGTCTAGCCGTGGATTGGTCTCCTAGGATCTCTTTAACTTGCCCCCCGGACGAGTATTTGACCTTTTGATGAAGAGTGGAAGAAACGGCCTCCAGTGTATGGAGCCAAGGTCTAGCCACAATTGCGGTGTAGGGTGAATAAGCGTCCACCACTATAAAATCTACTTCCATTGTTTCGGAACTAGTTTGCACGGGTAGCCTGATTTGGCCTCTCGAGATGACCATTTTCCCATCGAAACTCACCAAGGGGGAGCTATAGGGCATTAGGTCTTCAGGCATCAAGTTTAGCCCCTTATAAAGGTCAGGATACATTATTTCTGCGCCGCTGCCTTGGTCCACCATCACTCTCTTCACGTCATATCCCCCTATCCTGAGAGTGATTACCAGAGTATCATCATGGGGTTGGATAGTTTCGATTTTATCCGTGTCCGAGAAGCCCAACACTAGTTGACTCTATGTCTTAACCCTCTTCAGCTTTCTGCCAACGTTTTCGCAGGGTAGCCGAGCAATGGATAGTATTTTGGATGGACAAGATCCTGTTCTTCCTGGTGCAGCAAAGATGACGTTTATCGTACCCAGGGGGGTTTTGAGGAGTCATCTTTTTAGGATCCTGTGTTTGCCTGACTACCCTAACCATAGGTATGGTGTAAGAGTTGTTTTAACTTGCCTTCGCTGACTAGTTGGTCCAAATGGTCCCACAGACTTCTACAATCCTCCGTAGTGTGTCCGTGATCCTGGTGGTATTGGCAATAGTGATTGTGGTTGCGCCTTTCAGGGTTTCCCACCATTTTGTTCTGTCTCTTGAAAAAAGGTTCGTTCTTGATCTTCTCTAGGACTTGGTGCACCAACTCTCGGAACACGACATTAATTGTCTGAAGGTTCGTCGAACCTTGTTGTCTGACCTAGTCTCTCCGCGACTTGTTGTGGCTTTGCTGATCCGACTTGAAATCCCTCCTCTCTTGGGGGATAACCTTATCTTTCCCTTTACCCTGCTGCTGGTCTTCCTCGACTCTCTTATACTTATCAATCCTGTCCATCAGCTGGCGCACATTGGTAACAGGCTTGCCTATTAGAGACGCCCTCAAGCCATGTTCAGTGGGGAGGCCGAGCTTAAAGGAGCTGATGGCTACCTAGTCGCAATCGTCCTCCATCTCATTGTACATTTCCCAGAATTTATCCGAATACGATTTCAGAGTTTCCCCCTCTCGCATGCTTACGGACAAAAGAGAGGCTAATGACTACGGAACCCTGCGGCATGTGACAAAACGCGACCCAAATGCCTGAGTGAGCTCTTAAAAAGAGCTTATAGAGTCTGCTTTCAAGCTATCGAACCACCTCATGGCGATTGGTCCCAAACTGGATGGGAAAACTTTGCACATTAAGGCTTCATCTCTGGCATGAACAGTCATCCTCTGGTTGAAATGACTCATGTGTTTCACAGGGTTTGTCCGACCGTTATAGATAGTAAACGTAGGCTGGTGAAAACGTCGAGGGAGTTTTGCACTCTCGATGTTACGTGTGAAAGGGGACTTGGAAATTTGCCTCAGGGCTTTACTCATAGCGTCATGCCCTATGCCTTGATGTGATGGGCTTCGCATTTGCCGTTGATGATAATGTTCTTCTTCATAGGTGAACGGTTTGCTGGGTGGGGTTCGAGACTTCCGCCTGTACTCGGTGTCTCTTTCATCGTTAGAGGAAAGGTCCGAATCTTCAGAAGCTTTTCTTTTCCTTGTGCGGTGCAATTCTCTTTTTAACCGATCAATCTTTAACTGCATGTTCTTGTTGTCCTTTGCATGGGAGATGTGGTCCCCCTTCCGAGGTCGACTCCGGTCAGTGCGTGTGGTATGGACGCTTCCTTCGCGGCCACCTCTCTGCTCAAGGATGAGGAAGGGGTCACCATGCTTAGAGCCCCTCGACCCTGCTTGTCATTGATCTGCTTCAGCCATAGCTAGCCGTTACACCACTCAAGCTCTTCCCACAGACGGCGCCAATTGTAGGGTCAAATTTTGTAGCCCAAGCTCAAAAGGTTTGGATTATGAGCCCAATGAACCCTGAAACAATGAATTTGTAGAGAGTGGGTAAAAGAGCTGGGTCAGTGATGAGTTTAGCGACAGTTAACTATGGTCTACAAGGATGAATCAACGTAAAAACATATAAAAGAGAACAGACAGAAATCCGAAGAGGTATTTTCTTAATTAAAAGGTTCATACGATTAATACAGTTCTTCCCCTTACAAAACTCCCCCTATTCTTTAGAGGCACATTCCATTTATATACCCTCTTCCTTTCTCATCTTCATTGTACACTTGTTCTTCATCTAAGCATTCACTTGAGTATATGTCACATCAAATATCTTCTGTAGCTTCCCATGAGTGGTGGTAGCTGAGTTTGCACTGTTCAGAGGTCTTTTCCTCATAAATGCGGCCAGGAAAGTTGCTGCAGTGCATTAAACACGGTGGTGGCAGCTTTTCCTTTTAGATATTTTTCCATTCTTATCACCTTTAGACATGACCAAAGCTTATCTTACCATTGAAGTTGCTAGGAAGATCACTTGAACCTCCATATATTTGCTTGATCCAGACTTTTGGTATCCGAGGAGAATGACCTTTTTGGACCATTGGCGCTCTCTTTGGACTGTACTCTTCATCAATTTTCAGGTATATCTCTTCCGCACGGACTCCTACTCAATCATTTTCTTCTCTTCGGACACACAATAATATTCGGATATGACCCTAGGCCCAACATGTGATGTAGAGACGCACAATAATGTTCGAATAGGGCCCCAGGCCCAACATGTGATGTTGGGCTTTTACCCCCCCCCCCCCCCCCCCCCCCCACACACACACACACACACACATATATATATATTAGTAGGCAAAACTAAGAGAAAATCTAACTAGATTTCAAATTAAAATTCAATTAGAGTCAATTTTTGCAACATATCCCATCTAATCAAAATCTTTAAATTTTTGTACCAAGTTAGTTAATTCAGTATAAAAATTGGATTTCAATTAGAGTTTAATTTACAGCATATGTCCCATTTAATCGAAGTTTTTCAATTTTTGTGCCAAATGAGTTAATTTAGTATAGAAAACGAAGAGTCCAATATAAATAAATCATAAAAAACATAATCATATATCTAACACTATATATAAAATTAGAGGAAGAGAGAGTTTGAATGATTTTATATTTATGAGCCTTTTTTTGTATTACTAAAAACAATTCAAATTTATAAGTTATATATATATATATATATATGCATGTATTAATAGATGAAGTTTAGAGAAAATCCAATTAGATTCTACAATTGAAGTCCAATTTTGTGTCATGTGTCTTAAATTATTTATTTATAGAGAGAGTTTTATTTCTTAATTTTGGAATTAAATGTGAGATCATATCATAAATATCCATTCAAGTGAATTATTTTGTACAAAAACAAAAAATTTTAGAATTAATGAACATAAAAATATTTTAAAAATGGACAATTTACATTTTCTACCTAATAACATTCTTACAAGACTTTTTAAAGAGTTAAAAAATATATACAAATATAAGAATGACTATCAATAATATTTAAATTATATGTGTAAGAATTATACTATACATCTTAATGTGTATCTTTTAAGTATATACATGCATAAGCATGAGATTACAAGCAATATATATTAATAGCCAAAGCTGAGAGAAAATCCAATTAGATTTCCAATTGAAATTCAATCAGAGTCTAATTTTGCACCACATGTCCCATCTAATCTAAGTTTTCAAATTTTTGTGCCATGTTAATTAATTTAGTTTAAAAAATGAAATTTAATTAGAGTTTAATTTTGCGCTACCTGTCTCATCTAATCTAAGTTTTTTAATTTTTGTGTCAAGTGAGTTAATTCAGTGTAAAAAACGAGAAGTTCAATATAAATAAACCATAAAAAAATCTAATCATATATCTAACTCTATATATATATATATTAAAAAAAAAAAATTAGAGGAAGAGAGAGTTCGAATGATTTTATATTTATGAGCCTTTTTTTTGTGTAACTAAAAATAATTCAAATTTATAAGCCATTTATGTAATATACCATGACTATATATATATATATATGTGTGTGTGTGTGTGTGTGTGTATATATGTGTGTGTGTGTGTGTCTGTATAATGTTTAGAGAAAATTCAATTAGAATCAAAATTAGATTTTGCTTTTGTTAGCTTTTCATACAAATTAAATTGTTTAGATTTTTGCTGTTATTTTTTCTTTGAATTAATGAGCATATTTTTTTATATTGTTTATATTCAAATATTTTGCATGCCAGGATCTGGAAAGTAATAAATTGTAATTGAGGTGAATGATCCCATGCACTTATCCTCATTCAATTTAGGAGATATTATTGGACTAATTTATTCTTTTATTTTGTGTTGTATTTAGTAGAATTTCACGGATAGTGATTGTGAATTGATATTGTATATGTAGTATCTAATAGTGATTTTCAAAATTATATACATAGAGTAATGTAATAAGAAACTTGGCATAACCAATATCATGAAAAAAGTTCTCAACCTTTGGTTGGAGAAAAAAGTTTCTCTATATCTAAGAAAGCTTCCCTAGCTTCCCTTAGGCAGTAGAATTTGGAGTCCCTTCTCAGAAGGTTTGTTTAGTGTGGTCCAGGAAATAACAACGTTACTTCCTTGGTTAGTTGGTTTTTTTCGTGGGTATTGAGAAACAGTATTCTTGTTCACTATTTCTATTTCTTTTCTTTTTTCCTTCTTTCCTTGTCCTTGTTTTTCTTTGGCCAAACACTTTCACGCTGACAGCAGTGCTGCTTCGCCGAATTCCACTGTGCATAGTCCCCTGACAGCACAATTGGAGTAACAAGTTCAGGCACTGGTGACTAGCGGTACAATGATTGATCAGTTACAAAACCTTCAGGAAGTTTTCATAACGTTTGATCTGTTGAGTGCAGTAAAGGAGACGTTACACTCAGAGCAAGCTGGTAAACCGATGATAGGAGACACCATCCAGGAAAATACCGAGATTGCCCCCGAGTTTTTAGGAAACCCTACTCCACCTATTAATGATTATGATAAGGCAGCATTGAATTCGGAGCATATCAGGTCAGCCACTCCAAAAGGAAATCCTGATTCCTTCCCAAATTTAATGTCTTACCAACTTAATACTCACTCAGCTGGCTGCAAGGGTTCACGTGAGACTCACGGGGATACTAAAAAACTTACACAAGGGTCCACATGTGACCGTTGCAAGCTTGAACCCGAATCTACCTTGCACGCACTGTGGATGTGCACAGAATTGGAAGTAGTTTGGGAAGATGTAGTCAAGCAGGGCTTTCGTGGATCAACCTCTTTCCTGACCTTCAAGGAGTTGCTATCCTGGCTCATTAAGAACAGCCAACATGTGGATTTGTTTGCATCGGAATTGGGATTCAACCAGGTGAGTGTAATCATTGATGATATTCGTTTTGAGGGTAATGAGCCAGATCAGTCCAACCAGCCTCCACACCGTGCCATTTGGAAACCACCTCCATGGCTGATCCTGAAGGTGAACTCTGATGATGCGATTTTCAGGAAACAAAATTCTGTGGATGTTGTTTTGAATATGGGAGGTGGATTAGTGTTATTTTGGAGATCGACTATTGATGTAATTGTGGAGGGTTTGGGCACAATTTATATCGATACAATGTTTCAAAAAGAAGATAGGGCAGGGATTGGTGTGATCATCCGAGAATGCCAAGGAAAAGGCTTAGCACACATGGTCGGAATCATCCCTCTCCCCTTAACTGTCATAGAGTTTGAAACTTTGGCTATATCGAAAGTTTTACAGTTTGATGCTAATCTGAGTTTGAAAGATGTCACCCCAAAGGGAGTTTCGGAGATTGCAATGAACGCTTTGAATGCAGATTCGCAGTCTTTGGAATCGTTTGGTTTGCTTAGTCGTGATGTTAAATGTTTTACAAGTTTATTTCATTGTATTAGGTTTTCATATGTTCGTAGAGAAGGATTGTTGTATTCTCAAATTAAGAGAAACGACAATGGAGTTGCTCATAGTCTGGCTAAAAATGCATTATGCATACCAGATTTTCAAATATGGATGGAAGATGTCCTATCTCATATTGGTTCGATTTTACAATTGGATGTAGTTGAATTTTATTAATAAAATCCATCAGTTTCTTTCTCAAAAAAAAAATATCATGAAAATTGCAAGTAAAATCTATTTTAATACCTTTAAATGTCCTGATTGAACTAATATCCTATATATTTTATAACCCAAGCTAACATCAATAGTACCACTACAATTCATCATTCCCATGTACAGGCACGGGTTTACATACTAGTTATAAATAATTAAGATCAACACAATTCGAATATGATATTCCCAATTCATTAAATCAAACATTAATTCAAATAGCATTTCTCAAATTGGTTAATCGACTACATACCTCTATTTAACAGTTAAAACACCACTTACATTACATAGAGAAGAAAAGCCATAAAGGTCATAAGGAAAGCCGTTTTGGGCAAAGTTTAAAATGCCTTTTAAGTGTGCATTTAGGACAATCTAAATTCACAATACAATAAATTATTTAACTTAAAAATAAATTTAATTAAAATAAAATTGTATTTATAAAATACAATTTTTGTCAAAGAAGCAAATTGGACTCCAATTTTTGTCAAAGAGCATAAAATTGTATCTATTTTGTCAAAAACTTGCTTCTTTGTCATTTTGATCCTATAAGTTCACATTTGCTCTCCCCAAATCCCCATAGGTCCTTCATTCCATAACTCCTATCAAATATTAAAGATTTCTTTTTAATACTAAAAAACTATTAATTTTTTTTATAAAAAAAAAAAAGTAAAAACATAAGTAGCGCCTTTTAAATTTGCTAAATTTTCAATTTTGTCAAATAAGTTTCACTTGGTCTCGAAAGTTCACATTTGTTGTCATCGTTAATCCTTAACAACAAATTTTTTAATGGAATGGAAGAAAGATTAACGATGACAACAGATATAAATATAAATTTGTAGGATCAAAATGACAAAAAAGATTTTTTTTCTTTCTTTTTTTTTTTTTTTACTTGAAG
This sequence comes from Quercus gilva, assembly GCA_023621385.1. NCBI lineage: Eukaryota > Viridiplantae > Streptophyta > Magnoliopsida > Fagales > Fagaceae > Quercus > Quercus gilva. Next base: position 18,509,588 of record CM042479.1, on the reverse strand, counting down.
AGAAGACCAAAAAAAAAAAGATTTTTAGTGGGAGGAGACACACACACACACAAACATATATATAGTGCCAGCTCCATTATATAAGTAATTGATGTGGTCACCTAAGGCTCTAAGTAAAAAAAAGGCCCCCAAATTCTAACAAATAGGATTATTTCTTTCATTGTAATAGTATTAATTAAACCCAAATATTAGCCAATAAATAAAATAATATTTTTAGTATCAAATGAAATAAAGAAAAAAAAAATGCAAGAGAAATGCTACATCCACAATATTTTTCACAACACTTTTACAACAAATCTAAAGTAGCAAATTGTTACAGGCAGTTTTTGATAACAAAAAAATAATTTCAATAGTGGATTCAAATTAGAACTTTTAAGAACTTAACACCTAGGATTTGTTGTGAAAAATATTGTGAATGTAACACTTTTATATACAAAAAAATTCACAACAATTTTTGCAATAGTTAAGTTAGTAAACTTTTACTAGTTTTCATCTAAATCCACTATTAACATCATTATTTTATTTACCACTATCAATCTGTCATATCAACAGGTGTGAAAAGTTGTCAAATTTATGTTCCTATAAATTTTCTATATAAAAAAAAAAAAAAAAATTACATAGTTCATATCAATTGGTAGTAACTAGTAAGTTGCCCGTCCAATGCACTAATAATTTTGTGATATTTTATTTAAGGCAGTTTTGAAAAATGTTATACATATATTATAAAGAAAAGTTAAACTAAATTAAAGAAAAAAACATTTACATTTTGAGATATTAAAAATTAGTTTAGTAGTGTTATTGCACATTTGTAGCCTTTTTAAGGTAAGATTATTATCTTTTTAAAATCACGAAACCAAAAATAAATGCAAAAGAGTAATAGGATCATTAAAATCAACTAATTTGTGTTGTGTTCACAAATTTTATACCATGAAATGAAAGTATGTCCAACTCTCTCACCATCTTCCATTCATTGATAGTGCAATATTAAAACATAATGCGAGCAGGTGCGCATAAATATGTCTTATAGATGATTTAAAACTATGGTAGAATATAATTTTATATTGCGCACCAAATTTTCTCTGTACTTATGTATACCCAAGACAAAAATTATCCAAACCTAAATCATATTTAAGCCCCTAATTTAAAACAAAAAAAGAAAATAAATTACCTGCAAGAATTTTGGTGGCTTAATGGTAGTAGGAGGCCAGTATGATGGAGGTGTGGATCCTCTCTCTCTCTCTCTCTCTCTCTCTCTCTCTCTCTCTCTCTCTCTCTCTCTCTCTCTCTCTCTCTCTCTCTCTCTCTCTCTCTCTCTCTCTCTCAGATGCTTTGTCAATCTCAAGTCTTTTATTGTGGTAATAGTGAAACATTGCGTTTCATTTTACAAGCGACAATATTTTTTTTCTCTCTATCTCTCCTCAAGGTCTTATCTTGCTAGTTATTACTATTAGTCCTTAATTATTATTATTATTATTATTATTATTATTATTATTATTATTATTGTTATTATTATTATTTTTTGCTTTTGTTTTTAATACTAAAACGGTGGGTATGTTAAAAGATACGAAGACGAGAGAAAGATGTGTTGTAAATTTAGGCATTTAATGAGATAATGATAAAAATAAGCTAATGTGAACTTTTGGGTAATAGTAAAAAAAAAACTTAATGAAAAGAGGTAAAAAAAAAAGGCTAAATGCAAAATTAGAGTGTCACATGACAAGACCTCATGTATTCCCACAACCACAAGATCACTGCTTTATATATATATATATATATATATATTGTTTTTTGATATATTAAGGGTTATAGGAATTTCTGGGAAAAGCAGTTCTAATAGGTTGGTTAACAGGGGTTATAACATAATGGTCATAAGACGAGGCAAGAACAGTGGAGTAATTGGGCCTAGGGATGGTTCCTAGGGTGGTGAAACGGTTAGCAATTTCAATAGGAGAAACAGGTTCTTTTTTGACAATTTGTTTGGAGGTTTCAGCAGGATGCTTATCTTTGGATCTTCTACTTGCCATTGTGACATTGCAGAAATTCACGTGCAAGGAAATCAGTGATGAAATTTTGGGATCCTTAATATATTCAATATCAAATCAAAAACACTTAAAATAGCTTGCCATCTAGCAAAAATGTGTTTTGAAGCAAAATTCTCAACATCTTTTTCAATAACATATTTAGCACTTTTGCAATCAATACGTAACAAAAACTTTTGGTTTAATAAATCACTTTGAAATTTTGAAATACATAGTACTATAGATAAAATCTCTTTTTTAATAGTACTATAATTTAGCTGTGCATTATTCTAGATTCCAGAATAAAAACGGACAATTTGTTTAGATGACTCCGGGGAAACTTTTTGTTTTAGAATTCCACCATAACCAATGTCAGAGGCATTATTTTCAACAATTTTGTAAGCATCAACAGTGGGAATACCAAGACAGGGTAATGTCTTAACATGAGACTTGATTTGTTTAACAAGGGAAGTATGGAGATCAGACCAAGGAGGAGGATTATTTTGTAACCGATCAAAAAAGGGTTTACATTGTTTCCTCATATCCTTGTAGAAGTTAGCAACATAATTCAGGGACCCCAGAAATCTCTGGAGTTGAGTTTTATCAGTGATAACATTAGGAAACTTATTAGCGAATTAAATGGCTCTATCTATAGGACGAATTTTTCCTTCAAAGATGTCATAGCTGAGGAAACAGACTTTTGTCTGAAACAATTTGATTTTCTTAGCAGAGTCGACAAGACCATTTCTTTTGATGGTATCTAGAAATGAATACAAATGTTTCCAGTGTTCATCAATAGCCAGAATAAACAAGAACATCATCAATATAAACAATTGTAAAATGACTGAAAGAATTGAAAATGTCATTCATAATGTTTTGGAATTCACTCGGCCCATTCTTAAGACCAAAAGGCATCACATTCCACTCATAATGTCCAAATGGGGTGGTGAAAGCAGTTTTATACCTATCCTTTTTACTAATATGGATTTGCCAAAATCCAGATTTCATGTCAAACTTGGATAATATCACAACCTTGCTTAATCTGTGAACTAAATCATTTTTGTTGGGTATGGGATACCTAATCCATTCTAAGACCTTCTTCAAAGGATTATAATTGATGACTAGATGAGGGGTTCCTCTCTCAATTTTAGCATTTTTTTGAACATAGAAAGCAGCACAAGACCAGGGGGACTTGCTATTTCTTATGAGTTTTTTCTGGAGTAAATCATTGATTTCTTTTTTACAAAACTCAATAGTTTCAGCATTCATTTGTATAGGACGAGCTTTAGTAGGAATGTTCTTTTCATCAAAATCTTTAACATAAGGCAAGTCAACAATATGCTTTCTTCTATGCCAAAAAGCATTAGGAACATCAAAGCAAACATCCTCAATCAGAATTTTCTGAAAATTATCAATTTTTTATTGCAACAATTTGTTAGAAAGTTGTTTAGTAATTTTCTTGTATCTAACTTCTTGCTGAAGGAAGTTAAGATGTTTGGTTTTAGCATGAATCAGATTTAAAGCAGCATTAGTATCAATTTCAAACTTTGAAGCAAATTTGAATTTTACTTTCTGTCCAAAAGGATCAGTAGTAATACCATCATCTTCTACAAGAAAAGGGTACAAAGCATTTATAAATGGCAAACCAAGAATCACTTTATCAGTCATGTTTTTAACAAGAATAGAAGGAATCTTGAGGTAGACATTATCATGACAAACAAGAGTATTATTCAATTCATATTTAATCTTCATTTGAGAACCATTAGCAGAAACCAATCTTTCAGTTGATTTTTCAAAATATTTCGAAGGGATTAATCCTTCTTGGATACAGTTTATATCCATACCAGAATCAATCATAGCAATAACAGTGAAATGATAATCATGGGAAACAACAATTTTAACCTTTGTAAACCATTTTGGAGGAAGCACTTTATTAAAAAGATTAATTTGAGAATTATCAGTAGTACCTTTATCAGAAAGAAGAGCCTATTGAACGGATTCATCTCCATCTATGTGCTCATTTTGTTCATCTTGTTCATTATCAGAGTTATCAAGATTTTTATTAATTTTTAACAATAACAATTCTTGTTTAAGATTATTATTATCACTTTTTATATTTTTAAATTCATGTTTTAATCCATTTATCTCATGTTTAACAACATTAATTTCATGTTGAAGATCATTAATAGTTAAGTTTTTGGATTTCTTTTTATTAAATCTTTCCAAAGTTTCTTTAAAACTTATAGTTGATTTTAGTTTTTTACTAGTCTCATCTTTTATTAAGTTTTTCTTGAACTTATCCAAATATTCTTTTTGTGATTTAGGGTTTTCAATTTGATTTATCAATTTAATCAATAAACTTTCATTTTCTTCACTTTTGGTGAGAACATTAACAGATTTAATAACATTACAACAAGAATCTCTACAACCAATTTTAACATTTGGTGAATCAGAGGAATCATCAGCAGAATGATAGCAAGAATTAGATGAAGAAGAAAAATCATCTTACAAGGAATTAGACTAATTGTTTAATTCAAGGATTCTAAATAATTCTTCTTGATCTTTGTCATCAATATTTAACATGTTAAACTTATTTTTTAACTTACTAGGTTGTTGTTTGTAATCTTTACTATAATGTCCAGGTTTACCATAGTTAAAACATTTACTTTTACCTGATATTTGTTTATCATATTTTTTAGAAACATTTTTCTTCTTAGCATAAAAATCACTGGGTTTAACAAAATTGGTTTTGTATTTTTTATATTTTTTATGGTTATGACTTTTGTGACTTTTATCATGTTTTTTCCCTTTTTGCCTAGAAGGAACAATAGAGGGTAAACCATATTGTTCACAAAGATTACCGATTTCATATTTTGCTTTTCTTTTGTTTTTTAATTGGTATTTTAACAGTTTTTCATCATTGCACATATTAATACCAAGTTTTTTAATAGAGATGAAAATACCACCATAAGTTAAATTATCATAATCAATAGAATTATTTTTACCAATTAACTCTTGTTTTACCTTATGAGCAAAGATAGGAGGCAGACCATCAATAAAATTTTCTTTCCAATAAGGCTTATAACAATCTTTTTGAAGCATTACTTTGGAAGTGAAAACATCTTGGTACCATTTGTAATCAGACATAGTAGGACATCTCAAATTATTCAGATAATTAGAAATTTGAGAGGAAACATTAGACGGAGTACTAACAAAATGTTTGAGAATAGTATAGACCAAGGTATTGACACCATTAGGGATACCTCGACCAATACTTTCATCAAAGATAGGGATACCTTCATCATTCTTTTTAACAACATGTTTAATAAATTCTCTAGAATCTTCTGTGAGATATGAATCCCACCAGTAGCAAGAAGGTCAACAATTTCAGGTGGTCAAGATTATGGTTGTTAATATAAGCAATTCCAACCATAGACATATGACCCATTTTATTAATTATTTCTTGTTCAGACAAACCATCAATATTCCATTCATAAATCTTATCAGCAAAAATAGAAAACTATGTTTGAAAAGGTCTTTCTTCAAACTGCATATCAGGAGGGGTAGGTTTAGAATACTATTTTTTTGTAAAAGACATGGGTTTGGAATTTCCAACAAATCTTTTAATTTCTGGTAAATCATCATCAAAAACTTTTTTAGTAGAAATAGAAGATACAGTATCAGAATCTGTATTCTCTTCAGAAACAATTTCTTTTTCATTTCTCAAAATAGTGCAAGCAATACTTTTAGAAGTACCCTCAATTTTAACTTGTAAATCAGAAAGCATTTTCTCAACAATGTCAAGAGTTTTAGCTTGGGAAGTTTTAAACTTCAATTTTTTATCTTGACTAGGTAAATCAATCAAAAGTTTTTCAGTTTTTGAAACAAGAGTTTTTTCAACAATTTTTTCTTCAATACGGTCAAGCTGTTGACCAATAATATGTAAAGATTCATTAGTAAAATTGTTTTGTTCAATAATACTAATAATAGGAGTTTGATCATCAGCAATTTTGAAAAGGGAGGCCTTTACATCAGTCTTTTGACAAGTTATCAAAACTGTCTCAAGAGGCGGATAACTAGACCTAACAATGGTTTTATCTTCTTTAACAAAATTTGATTTCTTTATCACATTTAAATGATTTTTTGAAACTTTATCCTTTGGAACATAATAGTTTTCAAGAAAATCAAAAAACAAAATATCTTTTTTCAATTGATTCATCTTTTCTAACCATTTTCTTTTAACACGGTCTTTTTCAGACTGAAGAAAATTACTTTGGTAATAATTTCTTTTATTTCTGTTTTTTGCAAGCATAAATTCATCGAACAGGGAAACCATATCAATTTCAAAACTTTCATTCAAAACATTCAAAGCTCTTAATTGATTTTGGAAAACAAGATTTTTAATGGGAGAAAAATCAGAATCAGATGGACAAACAGATCTAGTGTCATCTTTTTCTTCATTAGCAGTCCTACCATATGGAGAAGAAGTTTCAGGCTTAGTGGAATAGAAAATAGTGCTAACTTGGGATTTATCACTTGTGTTGAAAATTTAGACCCCTTAAACCACAATTAGATTGCGTAGCCTAGTTAATTAGCCAAGTTGTTACTTAGTCAAATTAAGCAATTCTAGGTTAAAACAATCAAATAATCATATCAAGCATATAAAACATATAAAGCAGCGGAAAAAATAAATAACACAAGATATGATCACTTAGGAAAACCAAACCGGTAAAAAACCTAGGGAGGATTTTACCCACTTATCCTCAAGGTAAACCTGAATCCACTATGAAAGAATCGAAGTTCATACAAAAGGACTTACAAGCTCCCCGCTTGACTTCCTAATGCTACCCACCAGTAGAACTTACTGACACGACCACGTGCAAGCTCCGAATCCACGGACTCCTTCTTTCTTGGATTTCTTCAATCAGCTACAAGCTCCCCGCTTGTTTTTCTTTAAGCTTCAATGGCTGCAACCTTGTTGATCATCAAGATGTAGAAAATATCTCTACCTTGAAAACCCTAAGTTTATGTGAAGGAAAGCTCCTCAAAGATCTCACAAGAGATTCACATAAACAGCAAATATGAGCAACAAAGACTTAGAGAGGTTTGGATACAAAACCCTAATAAAAGGAGGCAGAGGCACTCTAATCTCTCTCACTAAAAAATCTCAAAAACGTTCTAGGGTTTTTCTTATATATAGGAGTGTTTTACTTGAACCCCAAGACGTTTAAATAGAGTTTGGGCTGAACTGGAACTCTGCAGAAAAATAAATCTGTACGTGGTTCGATCGATCGAGTCTAATTTTCGATCAATCGAGACTTACAGATTTAGTCCAATAAATTCTGCAATCACTCGATTCCAATTTTACAAATAAACATACTTTGAGCAAGCCTAAACATAGACTAAATGTTTTGATCATGGTTTGCCAACAAAATACAAATTGAAGTTCTAATACATTAATTCCTAATTTCTTAGAACCCAAAAATCTCCCCCTTTGGCAATCCATGACAAAACACATCACAAACATGAAATGCTCAAAGTTACAAATAGCCCAATACAAAGATAATGCTCATAACAACAAATCCAATCTTAACTACTATCCATCAGTTGCAAGTGTAGACAGCAGCTCAATTGAATCAACCTGTATATTTCCTGAAACACTAAACAAAATGCATAAACGCATGTGTGACAGAGAAACAATAAATCAACAAATAAATTCTTGACTTCACAAAATACAAAACAAAGACATATATCATGAATAACTCATAAATATAAATCAATGAGTAGTGAACAAGAAACAGAAATAAAAACATAAGTAAACTAACTCTCCCCCTAAGTTAGATACAACAAAAAGTTTTTATTTTCTTCCCTTTCAAAAATAATTTCGGCTCCCCCTAAACAAGACAAACATGATTCCCATAAATCAATAATCCCATAAATCAATAATTTCTCCCCCTTTTTGTCAGGTATTGACAAAGACAACTCATACAAAGAGTAAACAGTCAACATACGCAATAAAGGATAAGAGAAAATAGAGAATCAAGGGGAACACAAAACAATTCAACTCTATAGAAAATAGAGACAGCTCCCCCTATGAACAACACAGGTTAAAAAAAAACTTTTCTCCCCCTATAAAAATAGGAAAAACAAAATAAGTTGTGGGAAAAACAGTTTTGGGGAAAAATAAAGGGGGTGGGGAACAGCACCAGCAGGATTAGGAACATTCTCACTAGCAGAACCAAAGTTAAAAACACACAAACCAAAGTTAAAAACTAAGGTGAGGATACATATGAAGAAAAAATATTCTCTCTTTCAATAAAATGCAAACATGGCACTATGTGACCCATAAACAGTTGCATGAGTAGAAAAAATATTTGCACATTGATTATCCATCATATCTCTTAAGAAAAATATTTTCTACAGTTCACACATAAAAAAACATATACTAGAAAGTACATCGCTCAAAAATTAATCAATCAATTTTTTTAATCAAGTTGAGTACCCAATGTAGGAAAGTGTATGCATGCTATGTGTGAAAACAATGAGAAATATGACTGCAAAACTGCAAGATGGATACAGAAATCAATGCAATGCATGTGAATCTTAAACATAAAAGATGCAAGACAAAATATGTCATGATGCATGCTCTAATGCAGTAAAAAATTAAGTTCAATTGAGATTAAATTGACAAAATTGGCTTGAGCAGGGAATTTCTATCAAAAACCCCAAAAATTGAAAACCACTTGTTGAAATTTTTAAACAAATTGATGAATTTAGCATTACTAAACACAGCACATAGAGTATAATGCCTAATTTCATCAAAACAACAAGCCAATTTCATCAAATTCAACTTAATTTCACAAAAGGCCCAATTCAGATCAAGAACAAACCCTTTTTTAAAAAAGCTTCTCCACGATCTTCGATCGATTGAAAATTACATTCAATCGATTGAATGACACAATCATTTTGAGACAATTGAGAGCACTTTTTCGATCGATCGAAAATCAGGTTGGATCGATCGAAATGGGCAGAGGCTCACTAAATTTTGAGAAAAACACAGGTTTTGAAAATCAACAAGCACATTTTGAAAACACTCCTCAAAGCATTTGAACAATGAAATCAAAGTGCACGAGTATGTGATAGAATGCTTTTTCAAAAACCCAAATTTTAAACCCAATTTTCTCAAAAAACAAGTTTCAATTATTTTCCCATTGAATTTTCTTAAGCAACAAATATTCTGTGCACAAATCTCAAGATATTTTCAAAATTTTCAAACTTGAAACACATTTTGCATTAAAATCAAGGAACTTTTAATCTTGGATGGCCACAACAAAATCACACACAATATAATGTACCAAGTTTAACAAAGAGTAACTTGTGTAGTGTGTGCAACTAGCAAAAGCTTGAGATACATGTGAGGTGATATGTGAATAGTAATCAATCACAAAGTCTACAAAATTCATCACATAGAATTTAAAAGAGACTATCACCTAAAGAGTTACATCCTATAACTCCCACATCTCCTAGAACAAAAGCTTGCAATCATGTAAGTTTCTTGCATTTTTGCCTCTTATTTATATATGAATTGGCATTCAGCCTAATAGTACACACCGGTTTGAATTAAGTGAATTGGCATCAAGCCTAATAGTACACACCAGTTTTAATTTAATTGAGGCTACACCTTATATTCTTTTTGTGCATGTGCTACACTTTCTCGAGCACAAAATCTTATGATATGCACTAAGGTGTTCATCATTGGCTAGTGAACAGTGATGAGATAGTTATTTATGCCTTTCTCAAAAGGATCAAGTCCGACAGTCAAATAACATATGACTTCAAGATCAAGACAAAGTGATTAATAACCACAAACATCTTTCCCACACAACATGCACTACAAAGCTCAAACTAGTAAAGTGCAATAAAGAAAGCTCATCCAGCTAAACAAGGTACATAAACATGTTATGTAAAATAATATGGCCAATCCTTGATTTCAAATCCAAGATCTATAATACAAAACACAAAAATCTTTTTGGTTTTAACAAACGTTATAACCACTTGTTGAGATTTTGAAAAAAATTTATGATCAAAAACAAAAAACACACATTGTGCTAAATGAACAATGCAAATGCAATGCATGACAATGCTTAACTAAGCTATAGAGGGTACACAAACAAGAAATATCAATTTCTTAATTAACCCATGAGTACATGTACAAACTAGTACATCCTCACACAAAATCAAAAATAGCTTAGCACAAACTATTTAAGTTTCTCCACAATGTCAAGCATGTTCTAAATCAAGAGAGATATCAAAACTCATGTAATCCTCAAGAAAAATAAAACAAGACACAAAATAAAATACTTTTGTCTTTTTGAAAATTTTTCAATGTTTTTGGATTTTTTTTTTAATAAAAAAAACAACCTAGAAAAAACAAAACAACCAAAAACAGAAACAAGACATGTCCACAAACATAGAAAGAATTAAAACAAAGACAAGTCAGCAACACTCACCTTAAAGGACCTTTTCTCACCCATATAGCACGAGTCTTCGGCTTTGTAGGTGAAAATCCATGAGAAGCAGAGTGTATTTGAGGAATTACACCAATCTTCTGAGACAGACTAAAATCCTGCAAATTTCTTTCACAAGCCAACAAGCTTAAATTTTTCAAAAGCATATGAAACAATTTATAAGGACTTATGGCAGTAGAAACATCATCACATATCCTAGATTGACATACAGAATGCTTAAATTTCAATTTATGACAATTAGGACGAATGTGACCGGAGACACCACAAAAGTGACAAATAGGAACAAATTTAGGAACATCAGTATTCCTAACAGCAAGTCTAGTCTCAGATTTCAGTTTTTGCCTTAACAAAGAACAATTTGGTCTAATATGACCAACAACACCACAATGGTGACAAGTAGGCACAAAAACAGATTTATTATGCTCTCTAACAGTAAGTTTAGACTTAGGTTTAGAAACATCAGCGTCTACATCAGAACTTTTACCTTTGTCTAACCTAGCACAATAAGCCTCCTCTTTATTATTCCTCTTGAAAAGAGGAATATAAACTTTTTCAGTTTTAGGCTTAAGAGAAACAGAAACACTTCTGTTTTCATCAACAGGCTTAGAACTAATCAAATTTTCAAGTTTAGTTTTAGATTCAACTAACTCTTGTTCCAAGCTTTTCATCTTCTCATCTTGAGAGGAAATTTGATTTCTCAAAAATTCATTCTTTTTATTAGATTCAACTAATCTAACAAGTAATTCCTCTTTTTCAAGATTAGCCAATTTTAACTCTTCCTTGAATCTCTTAGAAATTTTCAAAGATTTAGATAATTCCTTACGAAGAGTTTCAAAAGCATCAAAAAAATCAGCAGAAACAATAGTGTCCTTTTTATTCAAAACATCACAGGCATCAACAAAATCAGCAGAAGCATGAGCAGAAACATGATCAGAAAGACACTTCAAATTATCCATGACAACAGGGGTCAAGGATCAGCTTTTAGATCAAAAAATCTAAAACAAGAGAGCTACCCGCTCTGATACCACTTGTTGAAAATTTAGACCCCTTAAACCATAATTAGATTGCGTAGCCTAGTTAATTAGCCAAGTTGTTACTTAGTCAAATTAAGCAATTCTAGGTTAAAACAATCAAATAATCATATCAAGCATATAAAACATATAAAGCAGCGGAAAAAATAAATAACACAAGATATGATCACCCAGGAAAACCAAACTGGTAAAAAACCTAGGGAGGATTTTACCCACTTATCCTCAAGGTAAACCTGAATCCACTATGAAAGAATCGAAGTTCATACAAAAGGACTTACAAGCTCCCCGCTTGACTTCCTAATGCTACCCACCAGTAGAACTTACTGACACGACCACGTGCAAGCTCCGAATCCACGGACTCCTTCTTTCTTGGATTTCTTCAATCAGCTACAAGCTCCCCGCTTGTTTTTCTTTAAGCTTCAATGGCTGCAACCTTGTTGATCATCAAGATGTAGAAAATATCTCTACCTTGAAAACCCTAAGTTTATGTGAAGGAAAGCTCCTCAAAGATCTCACAAGAGATTCACATAAACAGCAAATATGAGCAACAAAGACTTAGAGAGGTTTGGATACAAAACCCTAATAAAAGGAGGCAGAGGCACTCTAATCTCTCTCACTAAAAAATCTCAAAAACGTTCTAGGGTTTTTCTTATATATAGGAGTGTTTTACTTGAACCCCAAGACGTTTAAATAGAGTTTGGGCTGAACTGGAACTCTGCAGAAAAATAAATCTGTACGTGGTTCGATCGATCGAGTCTAATTTTCGATCAATCGAGACTTACAGATTTAGTCCAATAAATTCTGCAATCACTCGATTCCAATTTTACAAATAAACATACTTTGAGCAAGCCTAAACATAGACTAAATGTTTTGATCATGGTTTGCCAACAAAATACAAATTGAAGTTCTAATACATTAATTCCTAATTTCTTAGAACCCAAAAATCTCCCCCTTTGGCAATCCATGACAAAACACATCACAAACATGAAATGCTCAAAGTTACAAATAGCCCAATACAAAGATAATGCTCATAACAACAAATCCAATCTTAACTACTATCCATCAGTTGCAAGTGTAGACAGCAGCTCAATTGAATCAACCTGTATATTTCCTGAAACACTAAACAAAATGCATAAACGCATGTGTGACAGAGAAACAATAAATCAACAAATAAATTCTTGACTTCACAAAATACAAAACAAAGACATATATCATGAATAACTCATAAATATAAATCAATGAGTAGTGAACAAGAAACAGAAATAAAAACATAAGTAAACTAACTCTCCCCCTAAGTTAGATACAACAAAAAGTTTTTATTTTCTTCCCTTTCAAAAATAATTTCGGCTCCCCCTAAACAAGACAAACATGATTCCCATAAATCAATAATCCCATAAATCAATAATTTCTCCCCCTTTTTGTCAGGTATTGACAAAGACAACTCATACAAAGAGTAAACAGTCAACATACGCAATAAAGGATAAGAGAAAATAGAGAATCAAGGGGAACACAAAACAATTCAACTCTATAGAAAATAGAGACAGCTCCCCCTATGAACAACACAGGTTAAAAAAAAACTTTTCTCCCCCTATAAAAATAGGAAAAACAAAATAAGTTGTGGGAAAAACAGTTTTGGGGAAAAATAAAGGGGGTGGGGAACAGCACCAGCAGGATTAGGAACATTCTCACTAGCAGAACCAAAGTTAAAAACACACAAACCAAAGTTAAAAACTAAGGTGAGGATACATATGAAGAAAAAATATTCTCTCTTTCAATAAAATGCAAACATGGCACTATGTGACCCATAAACAGTTGCATGAGTAGAAAAAATATTTGCACATTGATTATCCATCATATCTCTTAAGAAAAATATTTTCTACAGTTCACACATAAAAAAACATATACTAGAAAGTACATCGCTCAAAAATTAATCAATCAATTTTTTTAATCAAGTTGAGTACCCAATGTAGGAAAGTGTATGCATGCTATGTGTGAAAACAATGAGAAATATGACTGCAAAACTGCAAGATGGATACAGAAATCAATGCAATGCATGTGAATCTTAAACATAAAAGATGCAAGACAAAATATGTCATGATGCATGCTCTAATGCAGTAAAAAATTAAGTTCAATTGAGATTAAATTGACAAAATTGGCTTGAGCAGGGAATTTCTATCAAAAACCCCAAAAATTGAAAACCACTTGTTGAAATTTTTAAACAAATTGATGAATTTAGCATTACTAAACACAGCACATAGAGTATAATGCCTAATTTCATCAAAACAACAAGCCAATTTCATCAAATTCAACTTAATTTCACAAAAGCCCCAATTCAGATCAAGAACAAACCCTTTTTTAAAAAAGCTTCTCCACGATCTTCGATCGATTGAAAATTACATTCAATCGATTGAATGACACAATCATTTTGAGACAATTGAGAGCACTTTTTCGATCGATCGAAAATCAGGTTGGATCGATCGAAATGGGCAGAGGCTCACTAAATTTTGAGAAAAACACAGGTTTTGAAAATCAACAAGCACATTTTGAAAACACTCCTCAAAGCATTTGAACAATGAAATCAAAGTGCACGAGTATGTGATAGAATGCTTTTTCAAAAACCCAAATTTTAAACCCAATTTTCTCAAAAAACAAGTTTCAATTATTTTCCCATTGAATTTTCTTAAGCAACAAATATTCTGTGCACAAATCTCAAGATATTTTCAAAATTTTCAAACTTGAAACACATTTTGCATTAAAATCAAGGAACTTTTAATCTTGGATGGCCACAACAAAATCACACACAATATAATGTACCAAGTTTAACAAAGAGTAACTTGTGTAGTGTGTGCAACTAGCAAAAGCTTGAGATACATGTGAGGTGATATGTGAATAGTAATCAATCACAAAGTCTACAAAATTCATCACATAGAATTTAAAAGAGACTATCACCTAAAGAGTTACATCCTATAACTCCCACATCTCCTAGAACAAAAGCTTGCAATCATGTAAGTTTCTTGCATTTTTGCCTCTTATTTATATATGAATTGGCATTCAGCCTAATAGTACACACCGGTTTGAATTAAGTGAATTGGCATCAAGCCTAATAGTACACACCAGTTTTAATTTAATTGAGGCTACACCTTATATTCTTTTTGTGCATGTGCTACACTTTCTCGAGCACAAAATCTTATGATATGCACTAAGGTGTTCATCATTGGCTAGTGAACAGTGATGAGATAGTTATTTATGCCTTTCTCAAAAGGATCAAGTCCGACAGTCAAATAACATATGACTTCAAGATCAAGACAAAGTGATTAATAACCACAAACATCTTTCCCACACAACATGCACTACAAAGCTCAAACTAGTAAAGTGCAATAAAGAAAGCTCATCCAAGCTAAACAAGGTACATAAACATGTTATGTAAAATAATATGGCCAATCCTTGATTTCAAATCCAAGATCTATAATACAAAACACAAAAATCTTTTTGGTTTTAACAAACGTTATAACCACTTGTTGAGATTTTGAAAAAAATTTATGATCAAAAACAAAAAACACACATTGTGCTAAATGAACAATGCAAATGCAATGCATGACAATGCTTAACTAAGCTATAGAGGGTACACAAACAAGAAATATCAATTTCTTAATTAACCCATGAGTACATGTACAAACTAGTACATCCTCACACAAAATCAAAAATAGCTTAGCACAAACTATTTAAGTTTCTCCACAATGTCAAGCATGTTCTAAATCAAGAGAGATATCAAAACTCATGTAATCCTCAAGAAAAATAAAACAAGACACAAAATAAAATACTTTTGTCTTTTTGAAAATTTTTCAATGTTTTTGGATTTTTTTTTTAATAAAAAAAACAACCTAGAAAAAACAAAACAACCAAAAACAGAAACAAGACATGTCCACAAACATAGAAAGAATTAAAACAAAGACAAGTCAGCAACACTCACCTTAAAGGACCTTTTCTCACCCATATAGCACGAGTCTTCGGCTTTGTAGGTGAAAATCCATGAGAAGCAGAGTGTATTTGAGGAATTACACCAATCTTCTGAGACAGACTAAAATCCTGCAAATTTCTTTCACAAGCCAACAAGCTTAAATTTTTCAAAAGCATATGAAACAATTTATAAGGACTTATGGCAGTAGAAACATCATCACATATCCTAGATTGACATACAGAATGCTTAAATTTCAATTTATGACAATTAGGACGAATGTGACCGGAGACACCACAAAAGTGACAAATAGGAACAAATTTAGGAACATCAGTATTCCTAACAGCAAGTCTAGTCTCAGATTTCAGTTTTTGCCTTAACAAAGAACAATTTGGTCTAATATGACCAACAACACCACAATGGTGACAAGTAGGCACAAAAACA
Source organism: Quercus gilva (assembly GCA_023621385.1). Taxonomy (NCBI): domain Eukaryota; kingdom Viridiplantae; phylum Streptophyta; class Magnoliopsida; order Fagales; family Fagaceae; genus Quercus; species Quercus gilva. Next base: position 18,493,612 of record CM042479.1, on the reverse strand, counting down.
GATTTATTATGCTCTCTAACAGTAAGTTTAGACTTAGGTTTAGAAACATCAGCGTCTACATCAGAACTTTTACCTTTGTCTAACCTAGCACAATAAGCCTCCTCTTTATTATTCCTCTTGAAAAGAGGAATATAAACTTTTTCAGTTTTAGGCTTAAGAGAAACAGAAACACTTCTGTTTTCATCAACAGGCTTAGAACTAATCAAATTTTCAAGTTTAGTTTTAGATTCAACTAACTCTTGTTCCAAGCTTTTCATCTTCTCATCTTGAGAGGAAATTTGATTTCTCAAAAATTCATTCTTTTTATTAGATTCAACTAATCTAACAAGTAATTCCTCTTTTTCAAGATTAGCCAATTTTAACTCTTCCTTGAATCTCTTAGAAATTTTCAAAGATTTAGATAATTCCTTACGAAGAGTTTCAAAAGCATCAAAAAAATCAGCAGAAACAATAGTGTCCTTTTTATTCAAAACATCACAGGCATCAACAAAATCAGCAGAAGCATGAGCAGAAACATGATCAGAAAGACACTTCAAATTATCCATGACAACAGGGGTCAAGGATCAGCTTTTAGATCAAAAAATCTAAAACAAGAGAGCTACCCGCTCTGATACCACTTGTTGAAAATTTAGACCCCTTAAACCATAATTAGATTGCGTAGCCTAGTTAATTAGCCAAGTTGTTACTTAGTCAAATTAAGCAATTCTAGGTTAAAACAATCAAATAATCATATCAAGCATATAAAACATATAAAGCAGCGGAAAAAATAAATAACACAAGATATGATCACCCAGGAAAACCAAACTGGTAAAAAACCTAGGGAGGATTTTACCCACTTATCCTCAAGGTAAACCTGAATCCACTATGAAAGAATCGAAGTTCATACAAAAGGACTTACAAGCTCCCCGCTTGACTTCCTAATGCTACCCACCAGTAGAACTTACTGACACGACCACGTGCAAGCTCCGAATCCACGGACTCCTTCTTTCTTGGATTTCTTCAATCAGCTACAAGCTCCCCGCTTGTTTTTCTTTAAGCTTCAATGGCTGCAACCTTGTTGATCATCAAGATGTAGAAAATATCTCTACCTTGAAAACCCTAAGTTTATGTGAAGGAAAGCTCCTCAAAGATCTCACAAGAGATTCACATAAACAGCAAATATGAGCAACAAAGACTTAGAGAGGTTTGGATACAAAACCCTAATAAAAGGAGGCAGAGGCACTCTAATCTCTCTCACTAAAAAATCTCAAAAACGTTCTAGGGTTTTTCTTATATATAGGAGTGTTTTACTTGAACCCCAAGACGTTTAAATAGAGTTTGGGCTGAACTGGAACTCTGCAGAAAAATAAATCTGTACGTGGTTCGATCGATCGAGTCTAATTTTCGATCAATCGAGACTTACAGATTTAGTCCAATAAATTCTGCAATCACTCGATTCCAATTTTACAAATAAACATACTTTGAGCAAGCCTAAACATAGACTAAATGTTTTGATCATGGTTTGCCAACAAAATACAAATTGAAGTTCTAATACATTAATTCCTAATTTCTTAGAACCCAACAACTTGAAACATCTTTAGCTTTAAATCAGTAGGTTTTTCAAAATTCTTTTGTAAAAACTCATTGGTTTCTTGATCTCTTTTTGAAATACTTTCAGATCCAACAAAGGAATGTCTTCCTTCGTTGATCCTCAAGGGTTGATTATTTTGAAAACTTATTTTAACAGTACCATCAAGATATTGTTGAATATGAGCGAGAGGGGATTCTTGTTCCAACAACCATTCAGTGGGAAGCTTAACATCTTGCCATTGAATCATTTTTGGAACTTGAACTTTAGCATCAGGAGTTGAACATTAGATTAACATGGTCTTACCAGAAGGTTCTCTATTAATCTTAGCATAGGGTTCAATTGAATACCCAAAAGTCTATAATAAATACGATAAATCAAAGAAAAAGGCTTACTACCTTCTTCCATGTGATAACCAGATGAAGCAATATTCAAAGTTAAAACTTTAACAATATTAGGATCATCCAAAGCAAGAGTAATATCAGGGGTTATTTTGAAAACTTATTTTAATAGTACCATCAAGATATTGTTGAACATGGGCGAGATCTAGCCCATCAAAAACAAGTTTAGCAAGAGGGGATTCTTGTTCCAACAACCATTCAGTGGGAAGCTTAACATCTTGCCATTGAATTATTTTTGGAACTTGAACTTTAGCATCAGGAGTTGAACATTAGATTAACATGGTTTTACCAGAAGGTTCTCTATTAATCTTAGCACCAGGGTTCAATTGAGTACCCAAAAGTCTATAATAAATACGATAAATCAAAGCAAAAGGCTTACTACCTTCTTCCATGTGATAACCAGATGAAGCAATATTCAAAGTTAAAGCTTTAACAATATTAGGATCATCCAAAGCAAGAGTAATATCAGGATAACAATTGAAATAAACAGGACCATCATACAATGAAGCAGTAATCATACCAAGAATGCTATCTTTAAAGTTCTTAAATCTAGCATCTCTTAAACACATGAGAACAGTTGAAATATTAGGATCATCCAAAGCAAGAGTAATATCAGGATAACAGTTAAAATAAACAGGACCATCATACAATGAAGCAGTAATCATACCAAGAATGTTATCTTTAAAGTTCTTAAATCTAGCATCTCTTAAACACATGAGAACAGAAGCATTTATACCTTTTCTAGTATGTGGTTTAATATAAACTTGAACCATACCAATATTGATGGAGACCAAGGCACCACTTCGAAGGATCTCGTTCAAGTACCAATTGGGCCGGTTACGAGAGCACAAGCAAAGAAGTTCAAGGATGTACTCAACGGACTCATCCAAGAGTTATGGGCTCAAGCAAATTCGTGGAGGCCCATTGAGCATGATCCACATGGGCAGCAAAGAATCGTCACATTGATTCAAGTTTTAGAAGGATCCGGTCAATGCTAAGAATTGGCAATAAATATTTTGGGCTTATTCTAGAAGGATCGTGATGCACGACACAATTTACTATTTAATTATGGCAATTTATTATTTTTGGTATTTTTATGTAAAAAACGTTATTTTAGGTTTAGGTGATTTATTTCCTTGTTTTTAGGTGCATTTAATGCTTTTTAGGTCAAATTTGATTCCTGATATGGTTAGGTATCAATTAGGAGTTTTTTTAGAATATATTTTCTTGTCTGTCAAGTTTTATAGAGCCCTTAAATAGGCTCCTAAGTCTGTAAACGTTTTTGGATGACATTTTTTTAATATTCATAAAAAACTTGTGAGGTTTATTCTCTTTGGTTCTTTGAAGAACTATTCGAACTTATCGGGATTTCCCGTGGCGTTCATCTTGACTTATCAAACGGAGTTTCCACCACCGTTTGTGGCGTCTTCCTTATACCAAGGTTCTTGTTTGTCATAAACAACGGGTCGAGGTCTTCCATTCAAATCTGTCCATAGAACGATCTTGGGTTCCCTTTCGTTGTTGGGTCTCGTTATTCTTGACGAGGTTCACATCATTTGGTATCAGAGCACAGTTTCTAGTTCAGGTTTGCCTATCCTTTAACATCTTTCGTTCCTTTGTTTCTTCTTAGCCGAATTTCCTTTACCCTATCTGTTCAATCTTGTTTGTTCTTGTTGATATCTGAACTCTTGGTCTGGTCTCAGATCTCTTATTTATTTCGGAATTTTATTTCATTATTCTCAAAAGCTAATTGTTGATCGTAAAAAAAAAAAAAAAAAAAAAAAAAACGAGTGGAAATTCCAATCTGCCATATTCCTTTTAATTCTATTCTGAAAATTTCCATATTCCTTGTATTCAAATCTGAAATTCCTTGATTAGTTCTTGGTAAATTGTTGCTGGAAATTTTTGAGTTGTTTGTTTAGTTTCAAAAGAACTGAAAGAGAATTATCGAGGGGAAAAAGGCAAGAGTGGTGAGAACATCAGAGGGTAAAAGCCATATTATTTTAAGTGAAACACGAGTGGAGAGTGATCCACATTCTTGAGTGTAAACACGTAAGGGAGTGATTCGTGAGGTCCTTTTTTTTTCTTTTTTTCTTTTTTTTTCTTCTAACCTTTGTTTTGTAGAAACCATGTCTCATGATAGTGGTAAAAGCATTACCGAAGATGAAGCAAAATTGGTTGATCCGAAGGTATTTATGGAGGCCATGATGAGTGAGATGAGGCGTGTGATGAAGATAGAGATGGAGCAGGTTCATGAACGAATAGATCAAATGGAGAATAGACGTGAGGAGCAACCACAAAAAGGTCGTAATTTGCGTAGAAGGGAAAGATATCCATCGAGGGAGGAGGATGAAGAGCTTTATGGGTCTGGTTTTGATGAAGAAGAAGATCGAGATTCCATTGTTAACAATAGGAGACCTGGAGGAAGATATAGAGGAGTTAGGAATCGCGAAGATAACAACTTGGGTGGTATTAAGATGAAAATTCCGTCCTTTCAAGGTAGATCTGATCCTGAGGCATATCTTGAGTGGGAAAAGAAGATGGAGATTGCTATGATCTGCGCTAATGTGGAGGAGGATCGGGAGGCTACAATGGCTAGATTTTTACTTGGCTTAAACCGGGAGATCCATGATAAGATAGAGATGCAGCATTATGTGGAATTGGAAGATATGGTGCATATGGCTATCAAAGTGGAACAACAACTCAAGAGAGGGAGTGGGACACGTGCAGGCCATAACTTTAGTTCTACCTCTTGGAAATCAAGTCATGCCAAGCCGCTGGACAAGTCACAAACGCCCAAACCCGAGCCCAAGTCCGCGACCACCAACCACGTTCCTCAAGGTAAAACTGAAGCCTCTACCTCTAGGAATCGTGATATTAAATGTTTTAAATGTCAAGGCAGGGGCCACATAGCAAGTCAATGTCCAAACAAGCAAGTCATGGTGTTGCAAGCCAATGGTGAAATTGTGACCGATGATGAAGATTCTGACACTGACGACATGCCGCCATTGGAGGATGTTTCCGAGGAGGAGTATTTAGCCCCTGACGCATTGACATTGGTGGCAAGGAGAGCATTGAACTTGCAAGTAAAAGGAGTTGATGAAGTACAGCGGGAGAATATCTTTCACACTAGGTGCTACGTTAAAGACAAGGTATGTAGTGTGATTATTGATGGTGGTAGTTGTACTAATGTTGCAAGCACGATTATGGTAGAGAAATTGGGATTGCCCATGTTAAAGCACCCTAGGCCATACAAGTTGCAATGGCTAAATGATAGTGGTGAGATAAGGGTGAACAAGCAAGTGTTAGTTGCATTTCGAATCGGTAAATACGAAGATGAAGTGTTGTGTGATGTAGTACCGATGCAAGCGGGACACTTATTGCTAGGGCGTCCATGGCAGTTCGATAGGCAAGTGAAGCATGATGGCTTTACAAACAAGTACTCTTTTGTACTTAATCAACGATCAATCACTCTTGTACCATTGACACCGCAGCAAGTATACGAGGATCAAGTGAGATTACAAAAGGAGAGTGATCAAAAGAAAGAGAGTGAGCAAAAGAAAAAGAGTGAAAATCAGATAGAGGCCAAGAAAAATGAGAGAGAAAAAGAAAATCAAAGTTCGGCCCTTGAGAGAAAATCAGAGAGAAAACAAAAGAATTTCTATGCAAAAGTGAGTGAGATTAAGCGAGCAATGTTTTCAAATCAGCCAATGATTGTACTTTTGTACAAAGAGGCACTTTTAAACACTAACGAACTTAACCTTGCTTTGCCTAGTTCTATTGTTTCTCTTTTGCAGGAGTACAAGGATGTCTTCCCCGAGGAAACACCACATGGGTTACCTCCAATTCGAGGGATTGAACATCAAATTGATTTTGTTCCCGGTGCAACCATTCCAAACCGACCAGCTTATAGGAGCAATCCTGAGGAGACAAAGGAGCTTCAACGGCAGGTAAATGAGTTGTTGGAGAAAGGGCACATGAGGGAGAGCATGAGCCTATGTGCGGTTCCGGTCTTACTTGTGCCCAAGAAGGATGGGACGTGGAGAATGTGCGTTGATTGCCGAGCCATCAACAACATAACGGTAAAGTATCGTCACCCTATCCCACGCTTAGATGATATGTTAGATGAGCTGTATGGTTCTTGCATATTTTCTAAGATTGACTTAAAAAGTGGTTATCATCAAATTAGGATAAAAGAAGGAGATGAATGGAAAACTGCCTTCAAAACAAAATATGGTTTGTATGAATGGTTAGTTATGCCTTTTGGTTTGACTAATGCTCCGAACACCTTTATGAGACTTATGAACCATGTTTTGCGTGCATTTATAGGCAGATTTGTTGTTGTTTATTTTGATGATATACTCATTTATAGCAAAAACATAGACGATCATGTAGTACATTTGAAATCCGTTTTAGATGTGCTAAGGAAAGAAAGGTTGTTTGCTAATTTAAAGAAGTGCACTTTTTACACCGATAAGCTTGTATTTTTGGGATTTGTTGTTAGTGCACAAGGTATACAGGTCGATGAAGAGAAGGTACGTGCAATCCAAGAATGGCCGAGCCCCACAAGTGTAGCTAATGTTCGTAGTTTTCATGGACTTGCTAGTTTCTACCGGCGGTTTGTGAAGGACTTCAGTAGCTTAGCCGCACCGCTTACCGAAGTGATCAAGAAGAACGTTGGGTTTCGATGGGGAGAAGAACAAGAGAAGGCATTTCAATTAATCAAAGAGAAGCTGACTAATGCACCTTTGTTGTCTTTACCTAACTTTTCTAAAACGTTTGAAATTGAATGTGATGCTTTAGGTATTGGTATAGGTGCCGTTCTTATGCAAGAAGGACGACCAATTGCTTACTTCAGCGAGAAACTCAATGGGGCAGCCTTAAACTACCCAACTTATGACAAGGAGTTGTATGCATTGGTTCGGGCTTTAGAGACGTGGCAGCACTACCTATGGCCTAAGGAGTTCGTGATTCACACCGATCATGAGTCCTTGAAACACTTGAAGGGCCAACACAAGCTAAACAAAAGGCATGCGCGATGGGTGGAGTTCATAGAGACGTTTCCATATGTCATTCGGTACAAGCAAGGTAAAGAGAATGTAGTCGCCGATGCACTTTCTCGCAGGTATGCCTTACTCTCCATACTTGATGCAAAATTGCTTGGTTTTGAACATATTAAAGAATTATATGTTGAAGACCACGAATTTTGTGAGGAATATCGAGCTTGTGAGAAAATCGCCTCTGGTAAGTTCTTTAGACTTGATGGATTCCTATTTCGAGAAAATAAGCTATGTGTGCCTAATTGTTCTATGAGAGAGTTATTAGTGCAGGAATCACATGGTGGGGGATTAATGGGACATTTTGGAGTTGCAAAGACTTTAGCTATTTTGCAGGAACACTTCTATTGGCCTCACATGAAACGAGATGTCGAACGGATTTGTGGTAGATGTGTCACATGTAAGCAAGCTAAATCCAAAGTGCAGCCCAACGGTTTGTATACTCCTTTACCAATTCCTTGTGAGCCTTGGATTGATATTTCAATGGATTTTGTGTTAGGATTGCCTAGGACTAAACATGGAAGAGATTCAATTTTTGTGGTCGTGGATAGATTTTCTAAAATGACACATTTTATTCCATGTCACAAAACGGATGACGCTTCACATGTTGCTGATTTGTTCTTTAGAGAGATTGTGAGATTACATGGCATGCCTAGGACAATTGTTTCAGATAGAGATGCTAAGTTCTTGAGCTATTTTTGGAAGACTTTGTGGTGTAAGTTAGGTATTAAGCTATTGTTTTCCACTACTTGTCATCCACAAACTGATGGTCAAACTGAAGTAGTAAATAGGACTTTGTCTACTCTATTGAGGTCAATCATTAGAAAGAACATCAAGACATGGGAAGAATGTTTACCACATGTTGAGTTTGCATATAATAGAGCTGTTCATTCTGCTACCAAATATTCGCCATTTGAAATTGTGTATGGGTTTAATCCTTTAACTCCATTGGATTTATCTCCTTTACCTTTGACGGAGCACATTAATTTAGATGGCAAAAAGAAAGCTGATTTTGTGAAGCAGATTCATGAGAAAGCAAGACTCAACATTGAGCATAGAACGGAGCAATATGCCACACAAGCCAACAAGGGACGTCGCAATCTGGTTTTTGAACCCGGAGATTGGGTTTGGCTGCATATGAGAAAAGAAAGATTCCCGGCAAAAAGACGTTCCAAATTGCTCCCAAGAGGAGATGGTCCTTTCCAAATCCTCGAGTGTATCAATGACAACGCTTACAAGCTAGATTTACCTGGTGAGTACAATGTAAGTGCCACTTTTAATGTTATTGATTTGAGTCCTTTTGATGTAGGTGATGATTTGAGGGCAAATCCTTTTCAAGAGGAGGGGAATGATGGAGACCAAGGCACCACTTCGAAGGATCTCGTTCAAGTACCAATTGGGCCGGTTACGAGAGCACAAGCAAAGAAGTTCAAGGATGTACTCAACGGACTCATCCAAGAGTTATGGGCTCAAGCAAATTCGTGGAGGCCCATTGAGCATGATCCACATGGGCAGCAAAGAATCGTCACATTGATTCAAGTTTTAGAAGGATCCGGTCAAGGCTAAGAATTGGCAAGAAATATTTTGGGCTTATTCTAGAAGGATCGTGATGCACGACACAACTTACTATTTAATTATGGCAATTTATTATTTTTGGTATTTTTATGTAAAAAACGTTATTTTAGGTTTAGGTGATTTATTTCCTTGTTTTTAGGTGCATTTAATGCTTTTTAGGTCAAATTTGATTCCTGATATGGTTAGGTATCAATTAGGAGTTTTTTTAGAATATATTTTCTTGTCTGTCAAGTTTTATAGAGCCCTTAAATAGGCTCCTAAGTCTGTAAACGTTTTTGGATGACATTTTTTTAATATTCATAAAAAACTTGTGAGGTTTATTCTCTTTGGTTCTTTGAAGAACTATTCGAACTTATCGGGATTTCCCGTGGCGTTCATCTTGACTTATCAAACGGAGTTTCCACCACCGTTTGTGGCGTCTTCCTTATACCAAGGTTCTTGTTTGTCATAAACAACGGGTCGAGGTCTTCCATTCAAATCTGTCCATAGAACGATCTTGGGTTCCCTTTCGTTGTTGGGTCTCGTTATTCTTGACGAGGTTCACATCAAATATGCAAATAAATAAATTTTTTAACAATAAACTCATTAATATTTCTTTTAGAAAACAAACAACATTTTTCATGAGTCTTTGAAATAGAAAATGTTTGTTCAACAGTTCTAACTTTGCAAGTGGGATGAAAAGTAGTTTCAGCCCAACTAGTTTTGTAAATAGTTTTAGTATCAACTTTAGAAATAGTCCATTTCTGGAAATCAGGGAACTCATGTTCTTCAACAATGTGATCTTCTTCATTTACAATATCAGGAGGACAACCAGTCTTGGAGGTGATAGAGGAGTTGGATCTCCATAGCCTATCCATACTATCCTAGGTTTAACACTTAATTATCATGTTTTTCTCAACACCGTTGCATTTCGTAACACATACCCTAAGCAACCCTATGCCTCTCATGCGTTACACGCCCTCTTTGGCTCAAACGAGCCTTACTGTTTGGTTCTGGGAATTCACTTTACGTCAAGGGTGGCACCAATAACGGCAAGAAGGGAACACAACAAAGGAGTATCAAAGTTTCGGGTACACATAGACAGAAAGACAGAGAACACAACAACACTATCACCGGCCAAAAAAGAGATGGCTTTGATACCACAAAGGGGGAAAGGACATAGCGTTGAAGGCGGAAGCACAGTAATAATATATTGAAAGTAATATATTCAAAGTAAAAGCACAGTAGAACCAACCAAGAAGGCGGTATTGCAAATATAATCAAAGTAATTTATAACAATAATAAGGCGGTAGAACCAGCCAAGCAATATATCAAAATAATTCAAAGTAAATGAAAGCAATTTAGAACCGTCCAAGAAGGCGGTAGCAACAAGTAGTATATTAAACTGAAAGCTGAAAATACTTGTTATTGAAAATAGAACAAAACACTTACAACAGTAGTAGTAGTTACAGGATCTCAACAGTTCAATAGTTTAATAGTTACAAAGCTTGGAACTAGTTCTAGTTACAAGATTGTAGGGAAAGTATCAGGAAATCCTAAACAAGGAAACAAGGAACAAGGAACTCTCTCTAAAGAAGGCTTCTAAAAGAAAGAAGTTCTGGAGAGAAAATTTTGTCTTGAACTTAAGGGAAAACCCCCTTAAATAGGCAAAATTTTGGAATGAACAGTATCGATGAATAGTAATCGATGAACAGTAATCAGTGAACAGTATTCCATGAACAGTAAAAAGTGAATAGTATTTTTTTCACCTTTTGACTTAATATCATCATGAGAAAGGGCAAAGTGAGCTACTCCAGTCCAAAGTGTGCCGAAAGTGACAAAACATGAAGAATCTTCTTTTTTCATCAAAAGCATTGTCATTTTGCAGGGGCCAATAGTAAAACAACAGTGGGAACTTTACCATGAGTACACATTGTAGCATTTTTGGCCGTTCTGCAGGCCAGACAAATAGTATCAATTATCCCTAAGATCAGGAGTGTTATCCTCGTCATGTTCGAACAATTCCTGGTCATAAGGGAAATAAGGGTTGTGGTCGACAGATTCCTCATAAAAGGCTTTGGAATCTCCTTGATTGGCAGTAGTTTCTTTTGCCCATTTGAGTAAAGCAAAAAGAGTATCAAGGTTTTTTCTTAAGTCATCAATAGGAGTGCTCTGTTTATTGCTGGAGGCTTAGCATTCTTGATGGAAGAGGAGGAGAGAGCATCAGCAAGGACAAGGGATTGTACTGGTGAATAATACTTGGCAATGGGGAAAGCAGCAGTAGATGAAGATTCTCTAGAAATGGTAGCAATAATACTTTGAGTATGAGGGAATTTGCCCCACCCTTTCACATACCAATGTCTTGAGAGAACATCACCTTCCTTTTCATATTGCCATTTTAACATCCAAGGTATCTTATGGCGCTTAACAAAGTGATGCAAAGCAGGGAATTTAGCACCATGAGCATCAACCTTATAAAATTTCTTGAAACATTCAAAAGCATCAAGTAATGGTTCAGAAAATATGTCATTAATAGGGCCAAATTGGGTCCACCAATGGTTGAACCAAAAAGGCAAATAACTAGTGAAACTTTTATAAAAATTAACAAACCAGGAATGAAACATGTTTTCATTCTGGTGAAGCATAAATCTTGACCAAGCAGTGATATAATCATGGTAGGAATAGGGGATGGGAGAAATGGGCATTGTTCTGGTAGAATTGGGGGAAGGGCCCCATTTTTCTTCGAGAATAATATTGACCAAGTAAACTCTGTGGTAAATAATTTTGCAGGAATCAACTTTGTCAGATATGGTGTCAATAACAATAGATTTTTCATGACGGAAGAGATCAGAATAAAACTGTAAATTGCTTTCATTTACTTTGAATTATTTTGATATATTGCTTGGCTGGTTCTACCGCCTTATTATTGTTTTAAATTACTTTGATTATATTTGCAATACCGCCTTCTTGGCTGGTTCTACTGTGCTTTTACTTTGAATATATTACTTTCAATATATTATTACTATGCTTCTGCCTTCAACATTGTGTCCCTTCCCCCTTTGTGGTATCAGAGCCTTAAATAGACTACCGATCCTCTCACTCTATAATAGATACACGGTAAAGAGAGGCTCTCCAGTGGCAGGTGCGGGTACCGTTCATGTGCTAGGCCCATATGCTCTGGTAGGTACGCGGTGTCGCCGAAGTTATTGCTCTACTAGCCCAATGCCATGCCGTTAGAAGCGTGGCCCGGCACCATGGGGTTTAGGGCATTTTCCAAGCATAAGCAACTTGGAGATGGGAGCCCCAGGTAACCGCCCCATATATATATACAATAATTTATTTACTTATTTTCAAAAGTTGTGCAATGACCTTACTCAAATTTGCCTTGGGATGCCAATTGATCATAGATATAAGTAAGAAAAAAAAAAGTGACGAACATGTGAGGACAGGGCTAAAATCATGTGAAGAAAGTAGAAACATCCTAAAAATCTATTTCATAGATGTATTGAGCGAAAAAAATGAGACCATATGAAATTAAATTTCAAGGGAACCCACGGGTCTACTATAGTAAAGCTAATTAAGCTCAACAAATAAAGTGTTATACTACACTAATAGTTTTTAAGTTCTCCAAATCTTCAATTCTGCCTGAACATTGATGTACATGGGGAAAATAGAAGTCACTGGCCACTAGCACTAGGAATGGAAGATGGAAGAGCCATTCTCATCTCCATGACTTTCTTGTGAGAGTTGGAATGCAAATAGCTCACAAAAGTAGGACTCTTTGCTGGCCTATACTCTGGCAGCAACCTACCAGACTTGTACCTTACCCCACATGCATTGCATAGAGTCTTTGGACCCAATGGTCCAGCCCTCCACTGTGGGGTCCTTTGTGCTAAGCAATGGGTGCACCTCCTTGGCATTTGATGCTGCTCATTGCTACCCTCCAAGGTCCCTAACCTGTCCTTGTTCATCATCCCCTTCTCTTCCTCTTCCTCTCCTTCCTCTTTTCTTGTTTCTTCTTGCTCACCATGTCTAATTAGTATGTTGCTTTTCTCCTTTTTGGGTAAAATAAGTTCACTGTCAGCCAACCAATAGGCCTGTTGGAGTAAAGGAGGGTCTGAGCTAGCCATGTTGATGAGGGTCTGGTGTTGTGGGTTTGGGTGGTGTGACCAAATGCTTGAAGGCTTAATGGTTCTGGGTGTTGTGGCTCTTTTCCTTTTGCTTCTGGCCTTGCCTGGCACAACAAAATTTTGTAGGGAATTTGGGTTCTGTTGGAGTTTTTGAAGGGGTTTTGAGGATTTTGAACTTGTATTTGTATTTGTATGTGTGGTTGGAATATCAGTGGGTGTTGGGAGGCAGTTTCCTGTGCTGGATAGACAGTCTTCCACAAATACTGACAGCCATTCTAAGCTAACATCCACTTCCTGCAAAATATTAGTCACATAAAGCCCAAAATTAGTAAGACCCATGTGAGTATATGCTAGATGTTGATGAAATGTGACATGGGTATGAAAATATTAACCAAAATATTTAGCATGGGAAGTAACACACATAGAAGCAGAAAAGCACAAGAAGGAACAGAAAAAAGGAAAACCTAGGAGATGGAAATAAGCAAGTATAAAGAGGCAGAAGAAACACCTGAGTGGTTGAACATTTAAAAGTAGAAACAAACAAAAGAAATTTGGAGAGCTGCACCACTAGGACTTTGCTCATAGAGAGGGAGAGAGAGAGAGAGAGAGACTAACCGTGTTCTGAGCAGAGAAAAGGTCATCAAGACTAGTAGAGAGGTCACCAAGCTTGGAGCAAGGAGGGGAAAGGACCTGCTCTTGCTGGTATTCACCGGAAACTGATACATTCCGGCAAAAATCCATGGCCACAAAGCAAATAATTGTAGTATGTTTGAACTTTGAACCCACCAAAAGAGTAAAGAGTAAAGAGTGAAAGAGAGAAAAGAGAAGGGAAGAAAAGTGTTTAGTCTTGCTATAAGCTGTCTGAGTCTGAGTGCACCCTTTATGGCCTCGTTTTCTGTCGGCAGATAAAGCTAAAGAAAATCAAATTTACTCTCTCATCAATCAAAGAGAGAGCCAAAGCCCACATCCCCATCTCTCCCTGGCCCCTGCCACACTCAGAATCTAAGACCTCATTATATATATATATATATATATATATATGACCTTTTCTTTAACCTTGCCTTTTTTTTTTCCTCTTGATTTTACCAAGTTCCATGTTTTTCACTGTAGTAGTATTTTTGATATTGTCATTTTAGGGAGAAAAAGAGCCATTTCAATTTTTAAATAAAAACGCCCATTTTGTTTTACAATTTTAAAAAAAAAAATTTGCGTTTTTAAACTGGAAAATATTTTGAAAAGCACTCCATGCATGAAATGATATATCTCTCTCTCTCTCTATATATATATATATAACCAAACGCTAAATTACGTTTTTAAAAAATGTACTACGTCGACAATATTTTCACAATATTTTTAAAACAAATCATAAATGGTTAGTTATAATTGGTTCAAATTTGAACCTAATACTAAGATTACTTTTTTGCCTCAACAATAACAATAAGTAACAACCTGCCACTTAGAATTTGTTGTAAAAATATTATGAACATATTATCTCTCTTTTAAAAATTATATTCTCAAAAAACAAATTTTATAATTATTATATTGTTAAAACATACATATCCAAACAGGGTAAAAAGTATACTATATTTTCGCTTCATAAAACATAATATTTACTTTATGTGGGACTTACACAATGTGAGTGTGATATTGTATGGAGCAGACTCACCTTATAATTTTTTTCATATTCAAACATCTAATCCAAAGAAATGTTTTGCGTTTCTAGATTACTTAGTAAGTAATCTCTCATGTCATTAAAAAGTAGTGGTAGCATGCTTTCATTTTAGATTTTTTTTTTTTGGATAATTACAATAAACCCACATTACTTATGACCCGTTTTCACTTTACTTATCCATAGTTCAATCATTTACACTTTTCCCACTTAAGGTTAGTCCCATTAGCCTTTTGTAACCCACCTCTCCGTTTGCCGCTAGAAAAACAAATTTTTAGGCAAAAACAAATATAACAAGAATCAAAAAGCGAGGGGTTTGATTGCTTAAGAACTTCTATAAGGACAAAGTGGAGGAATAGCACACAAATACCACTTTGATCTTGGCTTCTCTCCCCACTATGGCTGGGATTCAAAGTGGGTTTGAAGTTGGAAATAGGGGTGGGTTTGCTACCGTGGTTGGGTTTCATTTGAGCTGCCTAAAATGAAACTCCATGGCCGACCCTTTAAGCTCATTTCCCTCAATCATCGATGCCACCTCAGCGGCGAGCTCCTCCTCCTCAGCGGCAAGCTCCTCCATTGGACCTTCATGGCCGACCCTTCAAGCTCCCACAATAAATCTCACCGAGCCCTTTCTCTCACTTTAACCCGAGCTCAGTCTCTCTAAGCTCTCAGCTTGAGCTCTCTCTAAACCCTATTCTCTCATCTCTAAAACTTTCTCAAACAAACTCCTTGGCAGCCCCTCTCAAGCTCACCCCCTCACATCAACGTCGCCACCTCAGGCGGCCTCGCCTCATCAGACCCTCATCGAGCCCTCACCAAACCTGAGCTCCCTCTTTCTAATCTCTGAAACCCTCTCAGGCCAAGCCTCCCTCGGACTTCCAAGGTCACCCATCTCCAATCATCAACCACCACCACTCCACGGTGGTTCCTCTGCTCTCTGCGTCTCGACCTAACCCGGGTTTTGGGGGTTTATTAATGGTGGGTTTGGGTGAATTTTCCAGAGGGTTTTCTTTGTGTTGGATTGTGAATTAAGTTTTGGTTTGATAAAGGGGTTTGATTGAAAGGTTGGTCTAGAGGGTTTGCTGGATTTCTCTCCGTGTCTTACATTCCGATCTAGCACCTAGAAGCCACCACCACGACACCAAACCCATGGCTGATCTACCATGATCCAAATCCATGGCTGGATTTTTCTATACCTCACACTTCAGTTGTTGGCTTATCTCTATCTCACTCCCTCTTTGTTGATAACGTTGCTGGTTGTTTTGAGATGTTGGTCATCTTGTAAAATTTGGTTCAAAATTTTGAGTTGTGAAATTGTTGATATTGTTATAGATTAAAAATAATTTCATTGAGTCAGTTGATTGGCATGTTGTTCCTTCACTTTGTTCTTGTTGAAGTTCATGAGCAATGAAAAACCCTAACTTTTTTATTCTTATTATATTTGTTTTTGCCTAAAAATGTGTTTTTCTAACAGCAAACGGAGAGATGAGTTACAGAAAGTTAATAGGACTAACCTCAAGTGGGTAAAGTGTAAATAATTGAACCACAGATAGGCAGAGTGAAAACGGGCCAGACCATAGGTGGATTTACTGTAATTATCCCCTCTTTTTTTTCCCTTTTTTATTTTTTTTTTAATTTGGGTATATAGGAATAGGAGTTTTCTGAGAGAGAGAGAGAGAGAGAGCAGCTTTGCAGGAGTTACTACCTGGGCTAACATATATAGCCAAAACTGGTCAATATGCGGTGATACTGCTACACTCCTCCCTTTCTTCCTAAAGAGAAATCTTGTGAAGTTGTGATTGTCTCTCGGTTTCAGAATTGGTCTTACCAGAATAGCAGTGTACAAAAAGGTACTTGATTCTTCAATTTTTCATTTTATTTATTTAAACACAAGCTTGACCATGTTGAGCTTTAATTGGTTTGGTCCAAGTAAACCTGGAGTGGGAATATGGATTATATTTTAGTACTAGGAGGCTACTAGCTAATAAGGGCTAAGGAATAGCATCATTCCAGTGATATCGTACTGATAATTGCTATTTGATGAAACCTATATCACTACGTTTTAATACTAATTAGTTGCTGACAAATACTATTAGATTTTCTTTTGGGTAATCTCATTATTAATTGGATATTTGATATTTCACATATCAAATGATTCATTCAGTCAAACAAATTTGGTTTCAATCAATGTGCCCATTAATTTAAAAATAAAAAGCTGGTCCACTTTTTAAGGATTCAATTCATAGATAAATTGCCTGGTATTGTAAAACAGACTTTTCTTCAAAAAATATAAGTTTGCAACCTAACCCAATTAAGCAAACTACTAGTATATCATAATAATAATTTCAGCTTCTGATTAATTCCAATAAATGGGCAAAATCAGAAACATTGTGGGTTCAACGGCCAAGATGTGCATGGTGAAGCATTGGTGGGTCATTTGTTGGATGGGTATTTATTTGAAAATGAATGGTATTAAATAGAGCAGTTTTGAAATTGGTTTGATCCTGTGGAGCACCATTACTTGGTTTTGACTAGAGAGAATCCTAACCAGGGACGAAATAAAGATTTCATTTTTGGGGCCAAAACATGACGAACAAAATTTTGATAATTTAATAATATGAAATGTAGTAAAATTCCAAACTTAATTCATAAATGGAAATAGTTTCAAAAAAAAAAATCATAAATGAAAATAAAGTTAGTTTTTATTTAGTAATACAAAATAACAGTTTGCTAATACATTTTAAATCGATATATCAAAATGAAACTCAACATATTTTTAAATCCTGGAATCATCTATTACCCTTTTAATAAAGAAAATCAAAGAGTTTCTTAAAATATTATCTCCATTTTGTTAGAAAAGACTAGTTTTGAGTCTTTTGACAATGTTCGTGATTAAAATACGCATTTCATAATTGTAGTAAAAATTAAAAGATTAAGTATAAGTACAACTATTCAAAAAAAAAAAAAAAAAATTGGCAGGCACTAGTTTTCTATTCCTTATTATTGATTGACACAATTAAAAAGTATTTAAATTTTTTTGGAAATCCAAATGTCAAACAATATAATCCTCATAATGGTGAAATTTCATTTACAACAATAGTTTTTCATGATTTATGAATTAATGGGGATAAAACTTGCTTACTAACTAACAAAAAATAATCAATTTGCCAAGAGTCTTATAACTCAATTGATTGGTATCTTCTAGTGTTTTCAAGACATCAATGATTCAAATCCTCCCTTCCCCTTTGTAACCATTTAATTAAAAAAATCATTAATTCTAAAAGCAACTCATGTATTTTTTGAGGACCAAAAGTTGAGCTAAGTAACTCCACTATATGTTCACTAAACCGATAATTTACTTAATGTAATTGAGAATTTATTGCATCATAGAACATACTAGTTAATAATGGTGCTCAATTGTAAAATCATCTTGTTAATGACCAAAAAATTAAAAAACACCTAAACAATTTATTAAGTGAACCTAGACTGTACAACACCATCCATATATCAAAATTCCAAACTTTAAATATTTTTTTTATCTCAAACATGCAAACAATTAAAGTATCATGCCAAAAACCACTTTTTTTTTAAAAAAAAAAATCAATTTTTTTTTTTAAGGGATTCCTTCTTGTTTTGTTAGTAAAAGGGAATTTTTTTTGGAAGAGACCACCACAAATATGGGTTCAATGACTATTTTAATTTTTGAGTCTTTTGGGACAATATTTCCATTTTAGAAGGGGCCAAGTATTATATTTTTTTAACCAAAACTTCAAAATTATTTCTTAATATATACTAAGACTTTAATTTTTCAAAAATACAAGGGGCCATGGTCTATTACCAGTGCTGTCACAAATCCTAACCACTCGGTAGCATATGTTATATATAATTATGGTATCCATTTCATGACGATTTCTCTTACCATTAAACTATGACACCTAAACTATGACACCTCTTAGCTAGTTTTTATTACAGGTGATATTTGAACTTCAACGATAAAAACAAGTGAGCTAATTAGAACTTTGAATGCTATATATTTTACATTTATTAATCAAAAGGGTACTGTTTGGAACCCCAAATAGCTTAGATGGATGAGATCCTAAAGGTTGAATTAGATTAGGGAAGGTAGTTAATAATGAGTTAAAATTAAATAAGAAAGAATGAGTTTGTTATTAGTTTAGCACACTAATCACATCTTGCATATTTGTATTTCTTATAAAAACAAGTGATATTAGTAATTGCAAACAGGAGATTAGTCAGCTAATTATCTTGAGCCATGTGAATCAATTAGATTAGGGTTAGTCTTTTATAAATACATGATTGTAATTCACAATTATGCATTGAATATTTGAATGAATAAACCAAATTGTTGTTTATTGCAATTTTATCTTTTATGTATTTCTATCTTACTAATTCTTTAAAAGGTGATTATTTCGAATCAAGTCAAATTCTTTTCAATTTTAAAAAATTTTCATATAATTCTCATCTATCATTTTTAGGAACCGGTGGGTTCCTACCGGGTACGAATAATGGAGCCGGCAATAGACATCCCCACTGCTTCAAATATATTCACTTCAAACTTTGAATCGCCAACATTTTATTTTATTCAAACTAATTTAAATCTCAAATATGAAAACAGACACCTTGATAATCACGTGAGGTCTTGGACATTGAAGCTTGAACACCAATTGAAATCGCCTGTGTATTTTTGTCATGGTGTGAACATACAAATTTGGGAGATTTCTAACATATATAGTTGGCATGGCAGTGGCAGACATGTCCCTTGACTTTGAAAAATTGTCCTCATTATTTTATGGTTTTAAACAATTTGTATTCATTGGTTTATTTGATTTAAATAAATAAATAAATAAGATAAAAAGTGTGAAATAAGTAAATATTTTTATTGGTAGTAATAAGAGTTTCAAGATTAAACCCATAAACATTAGTATCACCTATTGGAATGTGATTGGCCCACAAAGAGACATACGCGTATATATTAATAGTAATAGTAATAGTAATAGTAGGTGGTTGATCTAAAAGTTTTTAACATGGTTAGCTCGGTCCAGGCTTAATTAGAGAAATTTTTGATCCATCCCCGAGGCAGGTAAAAAATATGGCTAGCAATGCAAGTAATGAAAGAGATCAACTGGCCAATTAGCTCTTGCTTAAATGACATTTCTTCTTAATTACCACAAGAGCGTATAGGATGAGATCACGAGTTCAACTAATGGAGAGAGAAAGAGATGGTAATCAATCCTACTATAGTTTAGTTTAAACAAGAGATCGTCACATATTAAAAGAAATTCAATACAAAGATAAATAAATAAATAAATATATATATATATATATATATTCAAAATTTGATTCAATATAAGTAATTTAATGTGGTGCCCTGACAACGAAGAAAAGGAGCACTGAATTATGAACTCTGCTACTAATAAAAGTTTGACTGGCGCTAGTTAAGAAGTTTGCTGAATGATGCAACTGGGGAGTGGAGTGGGGACAGACTACGCATAACAACGGCTACTCATAACATGCAATTATTGTAATACATGACTTGATAAATTTGGGTTTTACCAAAAAAATAAAAAAGGGAATAATAATTAGGTAAAGAAAAAAAAAAAATTTTCCTATCCATATGAATGTGCAAAGCCTCCAATCCGAAGAACTCGTTCAGACACAATCTGATATCTCGGGTTTGCATTTTCGTGTGTTGATAGGTTTGGCTCGGTTGGGTTTGGTAGAATTTTCAATCTAACCCAACATCACTTTTGATTTAACCCAAGATGAACAATCTCTGATTTCTCGGGTTTGTATTTTCGTGCGTTGATAGGTTCAGCTAGGTTGGGTTTGGTAGAATTTTGAATCTAACCACGCGCTATTAATATTTTAAAAGATATATGATTTTTTTATAATATATTAAGTTATTAACTTGATTTATTTTGAAATTTTAGACTTATGGTGTGTTTGGATACTGTTTATTTGCTAAAAACAGAAAACAGAAAAAATTGTAATAAAATAATTTTTTAATATATGAATAGTATTGTGGGACCCAAATTTATATTAAAATTTGTGTTTTGATGACTTTTGTGGGTTCGTGAATAGTGCCATGTGATTCACATTTTTTCAACAAAACGCACAAATGCAAGGGATAAACGCTATCCAAACTTACACTTAGTTTAAATTAGTCAGCTTGATTTATTTTGGTATTTTAAGACTTTGTTTTTATCAAAATGAAGTAGCAAATCCAATTGTTTAAAGTCTAATTGTTTATTCAAAATTTTCCCCTAAACTAATTTGGAGGAATTTCCTTCAACCAATTATATAGTAACTCATAATATTGATGGCACAAACGATCAGCCCCATGTGGATTTTCCTGCCTTAAAGAGGTGATGAGGTGAGGATGGGTTTTGCTCACCCCTTACCGAATGTTTATACAAATGTTTTATTTAATATATATTTAACTTATTTATACATAAAATGTATGTGTGTGTGTGTGTGTGTGTGTGTGTGTGTGTATATATATAGCCAACATTCAGGTGGCCTAGATACCAGGCCAACAAGTCTTAGGACATGGGTTCTAGCTTCAACAATTAACTATGTTCTTTATATCTCATCTCCATCCCAAATGGTCAATCTAAAAAAAATCTCATCTCCATCTCAAATGGTCGACCTAAAAAATAAAGTGAGTTTGGGAGCAGGTAGGGTGCTACTATATATATATATATATATATATTTCTTTTCTACATGCTCTATCACTAAACACACTTGTTTATATTTTTCGCTTAGTACTTGCATGATAGTTCTTTTCCTTTATGTTTCATCTTTATCTCATCAATGTTCTTTTATACATGTTCTATTATTATCTTTAAAACACTTGTTTCTACTTTTCGCTTAGTACTCGAATTGTAGTTCTTTTCCTTTATGTTTCATCTTTATCTCATCAATGTCAAAGCAACCTCATAAGGATTGGTAAAATCTTTTCAACTTGCCTGAAACCTAACCAGTCTTGCTATCACCCTAAAGAGAAAACAGTACAGGGATGGGGCACCCATGATCTAGCCTAACCCTGCCCTGCTGCCATCCCTTCATAAAAGCATCCATATGTATTATTTAGATAAGCTATATGGGTTGAAGGGATTTTCTTCCAAATCATTTTGGAGGTAAACATTTTCTATTGAATAATGGACTTAAATAGTTGAATGAAAACATGTTTTTTTATTAGGTCTCGCAAAATTGTCCCAACTCAAAGACCTAACTCCTATAGGTTGGGATGGGTTAGCATTTTCTCAACTCAAAGAAGGTGGGTTGAGTTGAAAATACTTCAAACCCAACCCAATTTGAATCATACACACTCTTAGATATGATTATTTCCATGCTAAGTAATTCCTTCTTTGATCTACTCTCTTTTAATAATGTGTTTGATTCAATGTCAGCTCTAGGCCTAGCCTAACACCCTCCACCCTCAATGCCTTAAAAATTTATAAACCTGAGGCCTCATATTGAAAAAAAGAAAAAAAAAAAAGAAAAAGAAAAGACTCCCAAGATATAAGTGATTTTTGCATTTTTTATTACATTTTAAAGAAGGCATCCAAAATATTGAGCCAATAGAAATTCAGCCAAATTGAACTCCTAAACTGTTTCACCAAATGAAAATTGTTATGAGTGGTGTTGATTAAGTGGCTTAGCTATTATCAATTGTAAAATGAGAGTTTAATAACATCTAAATACACATAATTAATTAGTAATTTTGCATTTCAAAAAGCAAGAAGATTAGTTTTTAAACAAAAAATAAAATGGAAAGTTTAATAAATATGAAAATACTAAAAAATTTCACTTAAAAGAGAACTTGAATGGTAATAAGTTGACCCTGGTTTGGTTGCACTTGGGAGGGAAGGGAACCAGAAGAAGAAAAAAAAAAAACTTTAGTATGTCTAAATGTACAGAGAAAAGTAAAAGAGGAAAAAAAATATCTTCCCGATTTACTTGCAAAGGAGAGTAAAAGAAATATATATATGATGAGATATTTTCTTTCTAATAATATTGTAGCAGTTTATGAGAAAGAAGATGTATATATCTAGGCATGTTCATAGGTTGAGTTGAGTTGAATCAGTTTGGGGTTCATACCAAAATCTGATTCGACCACTTTGGGTGGATAATATCAGAAAATGTTGTCAACCAAGAAGAACCACAATTTTGACTACTTAGCCTTCCACATGAAAATATGCTGCTAAATAACATGTCTAGCTGGCAAACCATTGGGTCACGCACAATGTGTGTCAGTTAACACAAAAGTAACAATGGACCTAAGTTCTCTGACCAACCCTAGCCACAGGAGAAAACTATGCCTACTCCTTGGAGTGAGGCGACTAATGTGTTGTTTTCACAGGTTTTTCGTCATCAGTAAGTGCGATGGAGGCTCTGTTTGGCTTGTGGGAGAAGTTCTCTTTTTTCAGAATCAGAAGGAAGGAGGCTTATTGTGGAGGAAAGTGAAGATGAACGAGAGTTTTTCCTGGTTGCAAGATTCTACATAAGAAGGGTACTGAATATGGAGGCGATTGCAAAAACTCTGAAGTTACTATAACGAACAAGAAAAGGTTTTGAATTCAAAGACATGGGCAATCATATGGTCTTGTTTATCTTTCGGGATGAAGGGGATGTGGAGCAAATTCTGAAAGGGAAGTCATGGTCTTTTGACAAACACCTTGTGGCATTGAAAAGAGTATAGAAACACTCTGATATAAGCAAGCTTCTATTTGAGACTACCAGTATGTGGGTTCAATTACACAACTTACCTATCGGGATACCAATGAGTACTGCAAAAAGTATTGTCTTTGAGGTTGGTATGGTGATTGAGTGTACACCTGGGGAAGAGTTGTATGAAGGAAGTAATTTCATAAGCATAGGGGTTGGAGTTGATGTGACAAAGCTGTTGTGTCGAGGGTGAAGGATAACTTTTAGGAGTGGGTAGGAAAGTTGGGTGAGCTTCAAGTATGAGAGATTGCCAAACATATGCCCCTAGTGTGGTAAACTTACGCATATGGACAGAGAATGTCCTATTTGGGAGAGGGGAAAGCACGCTTTAAAGGAGGCTGAGCAACAGTTTGGTCATGGATGAGGGCTGGGACACTGAACTTGGCTCAGGAATCCATGGTCAGGGTGGCTAGATTAGAGGACGATGACAGTGAAACAATGAGTAGTGAGCAGCCCGATGACGTAATGGAACGTGAAAATCCAGAAGCTGGGGAAGATGTGGTACTATCCTCTGAAACTGATGGTCCAAATCAGTTTGGGATAGAGATGTTGCGAAGTGGGTCAAAGGTGAATGAGAACGGTTTAAGAGGAATTTAGACCGAGCAAGGAATAGAGGATGGTGGGGCTAATCTCAAGGACATGATTCTACTCTGGAAGTAATGCAGAACATTAGTGATATGTGTAGGGATAGGATGACTTCAAGGCCAGACTTTCAAGTCCAGTTACAGGAAATTGATAGGGAGATAGCACATTTCAATACTAATAAGGGAGGGTTGAAGGAGTTAGAAGAGAGGTTCACTTCAAAGGTTCAGCAACCATCACTGTTCAAAGTTGATATGGGCAATGAAACAACGTTTGTAGTGGGTTAGAAAGGAGTGCAGAAAGATGGGAAAGGAAAGCCTAAATCTGGTTATACACGGTCTATCATTCGAAATCAAATTAAGGGTAAGGGTGATCTCCATATATGCAATCCAAAAGAAGGCAAGACCTCAGTTCCATTAAAAAGATCTTTTGGAGAAATTGATGGGGAAAGTGAGAAGATAGAGTGCAGCAAATAGCAAAGAGCGGTGGATTTTAATGATTTAACGGTGGAGGTTGGGTCCTAGCCCCGTCGACAACAATGAATCTGTTATCATGGAACTGCCGAGGGCTTGGGAACCACCATGCAGTTGATGAGCTTAGGGATATTGTCCAAGAAAAAGATCCTGGGATTGTGTTTTTGTTAGAAACTTGGTCCACTAAGGAGCAAATGGAACGTATTAAAATTAAGTTGAATTTTGATGGTTTGTTCACTATCACTAACAGAGATAGGGTTGGGGGTTTGGCACTAGTGTGGAAAAATAGTAGTTTTTTCTGGGTTGATAGTTTCTCTAGTTATCATATAGATGCTATTATTAATGGTGGCATGGAGGATGCATGGAGATTGACAGGTTTTTGTGGTGAGCTGGATATGAATATTCATAATGAAGGATGGAATATGATACATATGTTAAGTTCAAAGCCAAAGCTCCCGTGGTGTTGTTTTGAAGATTTTAATGAGCTTTTACAAATGGAAGATAACAAAGGGGGTGCGTCACGAGCTCATAATCTCATGCAGGCCTTTAGGGATGTCCTTGATCACTGTGGTTTTATGGACTTGGGCTTCTCCTATTCGGAATTTACCTGGCATGGGCGTTGTCTAGGTGAGTTGATATGGGAAAGGTTGGATCGAGTAGTAGCTAACTATGAATGGCTTGCTCGGTTCCCTACAGGAAGGATTAGACACTTGCATTGTTTTACTTTAGACCACCATTAGATTCTTTTGTCCCTTGACTCAAATGGGCAGCACCAATGGTGGAGACGAAAGCCTTTTCAGTTTAAGGCCATGTGGTTAACTAATCCGGAGTGCAATGGAGTTATTTCTAGAGCTTGGGTGGTCAATCATGATGGTATTCCCATGCATGTGGTAACGAAAAAACTGAAAAACTGCAAGAAGATGTTAATTGCATGGAACCGTGACCACTTGGAAGTGTGCTGAAAAAAATTAAAAAACTTAAGGAGCGGTTGTGGAGGGCAAAAGTGGATTCGGTCCAATCAGGTGATGTAGAAGAGGTGAGCCTGTTGAAAAAGGAGCTTAATAAACTATGTGAGCAAGAGGAAAAAATGTGGCAGCAAAGATCTTGAGTCCAGTGGTTACAAAGTAGTGATAAAAATACTAAGTTTTTCCATGGTGTATCGACTCAACAGAAGCGAAGAAATTTTATAAAGGGGCTGCGAGATGAGAATGGAACTTGGCAGGATAATGAGGAGGTGATTTTGGGTATGTTGATAGAGTTCTATGCAAATTTGTTTACTTCTTCCAGTCCATATAATTTAGAGCAGATATTGGAGGGGATCCAGCCAGTGGTGACCAAAGATATGAGGATTACCTTGGCTAAGCCATTCGTAGTGGAGGAGGTGGAATGTGCAATTAGGGACACGGCCCCTTTAAAGGCCCCAGGACCGGATGGGATACCCCCTTTGTTCTATCAGACCTATTGGACTGATGTAGGTATGGATATCTCTTAAGTTGTCCTATCATGTTTAAATTCTAGATCCGTCTTGAAATCTATTAATCACACATTTATCACTCTAATTCCTAAAGTCCAAAACCCAAAAAGGGTGTTTGATTTTAGACTTATTAGTCTTTGTAATGTGATATATAAGATTGTTAGTAAGGTTATTGCAAACTGTCTCAAACCTTTACTTAACTCTATTATATCCGAAACTCAGAATGCCTTCATTGCTAATGGGCTTATCACGGATAATATTCTAATTGCTTTTGAATCTCTACACCATATGAAGAATTATTGTACAGGCAAGCAGGGTTTTATGGCTCTTAAGCTGGATATGAGCAAAGCCTATGATAGGGTGGAGTGGTATTTTCTTAAACAGATCCTTTTGAAATTAAGTTATCATGAAGATTGGGTGGCTTTGTTAATGGAGTGTATTACGACAATGTCATATTCTATACTGATTAATAGAGAGCCAAAGGGTTTGTTTAGGCCTTCTAGGGGTTTGAGACAAGGAGTTCCCCTATCGCCTTACTTATTCTTCTTTTGTATTGAAGGTTTAAATGCTTTATTGCAAGGAGCGGCTTTGAGAGGGGAAATCCATGGTGTAAAGTTATGATTTACAACTATGTTTTATGTTGGCTTTATTCCATGACAAAAAGTGTTGTAATTGCTTTAATTTTGTTCCTTGTATTTTGTGGGATTTTATTGTATTAGGTTTAGTATTAAATTGGTGAAGACTTAAGTTGAAATGAAGAATCAGTGGATTTTGTGAGAAGTTCGTGAGAAGTTAACCCGCAAAAGAGTCATATGAGGAACACATGACTAGAAGCTGAAGAGTCGTGCCAGGCTATCGTTTTCGCTAGTGTCTCGAGGGTAAGGCCTTCCCACGAGGTAGTCGCGAAACATTTTGCCTGGAGGATTTTAAAGAGTGACTTTCTTACCCTTCACTCATACTATATATACCCTCATTACCCACAAATGTAATAGAGGCTATTTAGAGAGAAAAACCCTAGATAGGTTTTCTACAACACACACACCTATCTTTTTGAGAGAGAGATACTCATCCTTAGTGAGAAATCATTGTAGCCTCTTCTCCATCCCTCTCACATTGTCATACCTTGAAAGGAGATTTATACTCAAACATAACCCACATATTTTCAAAGTGTAGAGAGTGTTTTAGAGCTTGGGAAGCTTTAGGGATTTGCCAAAAGAAGCCGGTGAGGCTTGGTAGATGTAATTGGGCGTATTGCGGGATCCGAAAAGCTAGACAAGACACGGTTCTGAGAAGCCTTATTGGAGTAGGAGCTTGGAGGGCTTAGGTACATTAGGTCGATTAGGCTTGGAGGGTCTCTTGCTAACTCATGTATCCCAACTGATTGTCTAGTGGATCGATTATTGCTTAGAGGGCGGTGGAAAGGTTTTTCGCCTAGTTCTTCGGTTTCTTCTTTAATAACACATCGGCATGTTATCTTATGTTTGCATTCCCTCTTCCTTTACTCTCATGCTTTACTTTTATTGTTGGTTGTTCATGCTTATGCACTAGAGTAGTATCGGTTGTTTGTGCCTAATTTACTCTTGTTTCCGTACTTAGATAAGTTAGAGTAAAATCAATCGAGCCGTAATTTTAATTTAGGGGTCTAAACAGCTCTTGTGTTCTCAACACATTTTCAAGCTTTCACATGGTTTTTCTATTTGTAGGACTGGTCCAAAACTCACCCATCTCTTTTTTGTAGACGATTGTCTATTGTTTTGCAGGGCATCATTGTTAGAGTGTGAGAAGATCAAAGAATTGCTGGGTTTTTATGAAGAAGCTTCGGGAAAAATGATAAATAAGCATAAAACTACTATGTTTTTTAGCAAGAATATTGATGCGCAAACCATGGAGGATATAAAGTTGTCTTTGAATGTTCCTGCCATTTAGCATTATGAGAAGTATTTGGGGTTGCCTTCTTTGTTGGTAGAGAGAAAAAAGCTTGCTTTACTCATATTAAGGAAAGGATTTGGGCAAAAATGCAAGGGTGGAAAGAAAAGCTTTTGTCTCAGGCTAGTAAGGAAGTCATAATAAAAGTGGTGGTACAATCTATTCCTACCTACTCAATAAGTGTATTTAAATTACCTGTTGGTTTATGTAAAGATATTGAAGCAATGATTCAAAAGTTTTGGTGGGAGCAAGGGGAGTAAAAAAAAAAATCCATTAGGTTAAATGGAGCACTCTTTGTTCGTCAAAATTGGTGGGTGGGATGGGTTTTAGAGACATTCAAAATTTCAACAATGCTCTTCTTGCAATACAGGTTTGGCACCTATTGCATCACAAAGATTCTTTATTATATAAGGTCTTTAATGCAAAATATTTTCCAACTGGAAGCATTATGGAGGCTTCGATTCATCCAAGGAGTTCTTTTTCTTGGAAGAGTATTCTATAGGCAAGGGATGTCATTAGTCAAGGTGCTGTTTGGAGAGGAGGGGATGGAGAGTCCATTAAAATCTGGGAGCATAGTTGGTTGCCGAACCTTTCAAATAGTTGAGTTGTTTCTCTGCAGAATACCACTGATGCTATTTTTGTGAAGGACCTTTTTTTTAGGATAGAAAGGTTTGGGATCCTGGTCTAGTGGAGAATATTTTTCTATCGTGGGAGGCTAAGATGATACTATGGATTTCGATGAGTGAAGGGCATGTGGAAGATCAATTAATTTGGCCTCTAACTCCTAATGGGAATTACAGTGTTCGGAGTGCTTACCGAATGTTGGAGTCCATTGCAAGATTATTAAATCCATGTTCTTCCTCAATGGATGGGGTGAGCAAGGTGTGGAAGGGGATTTGGAAAATTAATATTCCAAATAAAATTTGCCATTTTATTTGGCGGGCTTCATGCGACTCTCTGCCTACCAAACAAAACCTTAATCATCGACATGTCCCTGTTAAAGCTTCTTGCACTTTGTGTGATAAGCATTCGGAATCGTTGATTCATTGCCTATGGTTGTGCGACCATGCTCAAGCCGTATGGAAATCTGACATTTGTTTTACTAGGTATTACAGGAAGCAACATCGGGATTTTCTGGAGTTATTGGGGGAGGTGATGCGTACTAGGTCAAGTTTTCAAATTGCTTTGTTTTCCACTATTTCCTGGTGTTTGTGGCAGAGGCACAATCGTTTGAGAGAAATCCAACCAACCTGGACATTGAAGGAAATTGGGGGTAAAGCTAGAGCTTTAGTGCAGGAATTTTTTGAAGCTTCCCAATTTGATTCAAGTTCGAATGTTTCTGCAGCATTTGTGCGATGGTCTCGCCCATCGAAGGGTATATATAAGGTGAACTTTGATGCCGCTTTGTTTGAAAGTTCGGGCTGTGCAGGTATTGGGGTGGTGATATGAGACTCAGATGGAGAGATTATTGCTACTTTGTCCCAGAGAATTCCTCTTCCTTATTCGGTGGAGTTAGTTGAAGCATTAGTTGCTCGTAGAGCAGTTGTATTTGCGCAGGAAATGAGCCTATATAAGGTGATGGTTAAGGGTGATTGTCTAAGTTTGGTTTTGGCTTTGAAGGCTTCAGCTTGATGTAACACTTTGTACGGGAATGCAATTAAGGAAACTCACTGACTAGCTCATCAATTTCAGTTTCGTAGTCTTAGTCATGTGCGAAGGCGAGGGAATATGTTAGCTCACGCCCTTGCTAGAAGAGAAATTTCATCTGTAGATTACGATATTTGTGTAGAAGAACTACCTTCGGATTTGGAAAGTGTATTCCAAGCTGATGTTTTTTAATTTATATGATCTTACCTTTTTTTTTTTTAAAAAAAAAAAAAAACCTCATCATTTTTCAAAAACTTAAATTATAGAAATAGTGAATTTAATCATTTAATTCAACAGTAAGCTAGGCTTGAAACCAACAACAACAATCCAAGTCGGTCAGAATTGTGTAAAAGAAAAGGGGAAAAAACATATGGTTGTGAATGAAGGGTATCAAAGTTATTTTTATGTGACAGAAACTCGAGAAAAGTGCATGCTTCTTTTCCCTCTATTTTGTGAGATTTTGGGGGCACACATAAATGTGGCCCCAACTCCCAAGCAAAAACAACTTATTTATTACCACTTCATTATTTTTTCCCCTCCCCAGGAGAAAGCCAAACAAAAGAAATAGGTCTTCCACTTACCTCTTTCCCTCGAAAGTCCAAACACTGGGTAAAAGGAAAGGGGTAGGATAAATTTTGTAAAAGTCCAACCATGTTCTATGCCAAATAATTGGAGATCTGTATTCAAGAGGCAATTACTTTCAGAATGAAAATCCAGAATTCAATGAAAACTCAGAAAGCCAAAGAAATAGATTCAATATATAAGTGTGAGTGTGTGAGTGCATGCATTTGCATGCTGTTATTGCCACTTGCAAAATGCTACAACCATGAAACAATTTGGTTGTAAAGAAATTAGAATTTAGTAACTCGACTAGCACCTTTTAGTGTTTTCAATAGAGATGTCCTATCATTTAAAT
This sequence comes from Quercus gilva, assembly GCA_023621385.1. Lineage (NCBI taxonomy): Eukaryota > Viridiplantae > Streptophyta > Magnoliopsida > Fagales > Fagaceae > Quercus > Quercus gilva. Next base: position 18,463,465 of record CM042479.1, on the reverse strand, counting down.
CACCTCTCCTCCATTGTAACTATTGAATTATTATTATTATTTTTTTAAAATGAAGCAATTAACCTTGATGTGACCAAGGGGCCACCATCCTCAAAGCTTTAGTAACAAACTTTCAATCCTAAGCCCTAAAAGGGTTCAAGGTACAGAAATGAACTTAGATATGTGGATGGAACTTGCATGTGCTTCCATGGGGTTCCTATGATCAATGCACACTCAGCAGGTTAGATGACTGCCAAGTATATTGATAGTACTGTGGATAGATCACTAATATAGAAATGCTCCATTGACTTTGGGGGATCATGGAAGTAAAAGGTGAAGTGGAGCTAGCTGACACAATACATTTAGTAGGTCCAAAGAATAGGAGCTAAGGTCTCACTAAGGACCCCCTTATGGAGAAAAATATGGCATTTAAAGATCCCAGCAAAAATCAGAATCTTTGCTTAGCGAGCTTGCATGAATGGCTTCCCAACCAGGTTGAATCTTAGTCGAAGAGGGGTGAATATTAGTCCCATGTGCCCGATGTGTGAACAAGAACCTAAATCCATATCCCATACCCTCCTCCATTGTGACTTTGCTAAACAATTTTGGGACAAACGGGAAGGATGTCCGATAAACTTGAGGGTAAGACAAGTTGATTTCATAGACTTTGCTCTGCAAATGTTGAATACTGGAGCTACTCAAGACCTTGAAACTCTCTTTGTAACATCTTGGTCTATATGGTATAATAGAAACCAAAAGGTGTTTGAGGATGCCAGCCATTCGCCTGACCAAGCCTAGTTCTTTGCTGCTACAACCAAATATGATTATAGAGAGGCTACTGCATTGTGTAATCAAAACCAGACCTCGGATGCAGGCAGATGGGAAGCTCCACCATCAGGCATGTGCAAGGTTAATGTGGATGGAGCTATATCCGGAGATGGCAGATTGTCTAGTGTTGGGGTAATTATAAGGAACAACAAAGGTGAGGCCATTGCAGCTCTTTGTAAGCTTTTGCCAGGCCAATACTCAAGCTTGGAAACAGAAATCATTACTCTTGAGAATGGAATCCGTTTAGCCAAAGTAATGGGGCTCACTTAGGTTATCTTTGAATCAGATGCCCTCACAATTGTCCAAGATCTCCAAGCGAAAGAAACAAATGGTAGTTCAGGCCATCTGTACCAAGGAATCATTTCTCTCATTGAGTCTTTTTGTAGTTGGAAGGTTTGTCACCTGAAAAGGGAATACAACAAAGCAGCGCATGCCCTTGCTCAATATGCAAAATGTAATGGAACAAACCAAGTGTGGAAAGGGTGTGTTCCTTGGATGAATCAGCACATCATCCAATCTGACTGCTCATAAAGTGTTGTTAATCCTTGTTTTTGCTTTGTTGTACTCCAATTTCAGTTTCAACGAAGTTTATTTTCTCATCAAAAAAAAAAAAAAAGTTCTCACTGATTTTGATTGACAACAGTCACTTACTTCACGCCTAACTAAAAGGGTAATTAATGTTAGCCTGTTTGTTTACATAGTTTAAAAAGTATCAAACCCCTCAAAAAAAGAAAAAAAAAGAAAAAAAAAAAAGAGTAAGACTAATTTATGCATATTATCAATCATAAAAAACACCTTATCCAGTAGAACATATGCCAATTGCCTTCTAAGCGAGAATACTGAGCATTGCCATCCATAAGGTCAGGCATTCTATATAGATAGACTGCATGGAATATAATCAAACAGTTAAAGTCTAACAACTTGAAGCAAGGTATAAAAATGAAAGTAGCCCCAGTCCAGGCATAAATGAGTTATTCATCTATGCTCAATAGTGGACAGATCCTCTCACCAAACTTGATTTACTTAATTATAATGCCCTAAATGAAATCGCATTTGGAGCTATAAAGTGCCTATAGGGACAAAATGGAGAATTGCAGAATAAAAAAAGGATTATATCATTTTGAGCTCCACATAAGACTCAGTACCTAATTCTATATGATGCATCAACAAAAGTCAACAGAAAGAAGAAAAGGTGAAACTAGTTCTAAAGATCATACTTGTAATACAACTTCCATTTATTAAAAAAATGTGGAGGTGTAAAATCAGTATCTGAAATCAAAACATGAGAAAATAAAATGCCAAGAGAAATATAAAAAATACTACGTTGGACAATTTATGCACAAACATATTTTTTTTTATACAATTTCTGAGTAAATTACATGCTAAGCACCACAATGGAATACATGAAAATTTGAGGTTCATTTAGGTGACTTGAGCATCAAGAATGAGAACAGGTTAAACATATACAAAGCACAAGAATATACAACTGCCAGCACAGATAACCTCATGACTCCGAAGACAGCTTTGACAGATATTGACGCCATTCTTCAGGTGTACCCTTTCTCGTTTTCAGCATCTTTAATGCTGCAGTTGTTAGTGGTATGGCAAGTATGTCATAGTCTTTTGGTGCCTGAAATATCCAAGGTATGAGTCTTGTTATTGTGAGAAATAAACACCCCATAGAAAGAGGCATATCACAGCATAACCTCCCCCTTCCCCCAATCAAGAAAAAAGGGAAGGGGGAGAAAGAAAGGAAGTGAAAGACATCAAAATAAAAATAACAGAAGACCTGTGGCTAATTGTTAGGAACCTAGTGGTAACACTAATTGTAGCCAGACTCACATAAGGTCCTTTCATGTGAAATGATTTTCAACAAACAAGAAATTTTGTAGTTAATTACCATAAGAAAAATAACATGGTGAAGAATTGGTACCTTTGGAACCTTAATTAGCTTCATATTTGCTTCCTCTACAGTTAATTGACCTTTCTTTGAGTTGCATTTTGCACAAGCAACCACCTAGTATTAAAACGAGCCACACCACACACTGTAAAGTTAGTTTTTAGGAAGTGAATATTTCGCTGTTAAAACCCTAGTTACTAAATACTCTCTTCTTTCATATCTAATTTTCTGTATCTCCAACATCCAGAAATTATAGGGAAGCGAACCCCTCCAAAAATGATGTTTTCATGGCAGTGAAATGTAGTTCCATTATACATTTTCTATCAGTAATTTCTTTTCTAACGTTATTTCCAGTGCCATATTTGTTCCTACAATTTTTTAAAGGCCATGTTAAATGATAGCAGTTAAACTGATGTTTAGTTAAAAATATTTCCAATAGACTGTCTTACCAAATTTTCCCATTTCCACTCTCCCCCTCGTGCAGCTGGCAAAACATGGTCAATGGTTAAATTTTCCTGTGAAGAACAATACCTGTTGAGGGAGGAGATGTCACTTGGTGTAAAAGTTACATGAGGAAACATCTTATTTGGAAACACATACCATCAGACTGCAAGGCTGAAAATAATCATGCATTACAACTTTATTGGAAGAGGAGGAAAAAAATTCAAGGCAGAGAAAACAGCAAAGCCCAAAAGAGGTTATGATGCAGCACCAAGTTTGAATTTAAGGCCAATCTGTATTCTAAATATAAGTCAGAAACCGGATAAATTGTGCTTCTGTAATTTCCAGTAAATAATAGACACTAGCATTGATTATTCTGAAGCAGAATTTTCGTCACAAAAGGGGAGGGATCTTACAGCACAGAGAATAGATTATCACAGAGAACCCATGAGTAAGAAGAGAAATAACCCTACTCCAATAGAGTCTATCTAAGAAATATGATTGAGGCTAATATATAGATTTCCAAACTCCAACTATATTTATAAACCTCTAGAAAAAACCTAATAACTATAACAACCAGATTAGCACATAAAATTATTTTGTTCTTCAAATCCTGGTTTACATACTGAATTAAACTTGTTTTCCCATTCCCGTTGGGTTGAAGCTAACTTATATAAAAAAAAAAAATAAAATACAATAAAAAACCATTTAACTTGAGCAATTGGCTTCATAAACAAATCACTCACTGACAAGTGTAATTGTCCCGATATAGTATGTTTTTACGACTAAGATGGTTCTTGATTCTTCTCCTCTTTACAACCTGCAGTAAATGGGGAACCTGGAAGCAGAGAAGGCTATCATCAGTTCAAGTGCACTAGAGGACACAAGTTAAGATAAAAGTTCAAAGAAAGAAGTGGGAAAACTTGAAAAAATTATAAAAATTAAAATAAAATGTTTACAAAGACCCAACAGCAGTACTATAATCTGATGGAAAAAAGCAAAACAAATTAATAATCCAAAAGTACACTTTGATTGCATACCCTCAAGACAGCAGGTATGTAGAAGGATCCACTTGGGGAATTTACTGTCTGATCATAATATTCTAGTACATCTGCCTGGATATAGACAAAGTTTAGACGTTTAGTAATGAGAGATTGAAATGGGCTTATCTCATATGTATATGTTTGCAAGTGTGAATTTACCAAAAGAAAATAAATTTCTTCTTCTGCAAGTGTGTGTACAGACAGACAGGGAGAAGAAGAAGAAGCAGGTTACATTCTAACTTCCAATGAAAAATTAGACAGGACTATTGAGTATGGAGAAAGTACAATTATGTGGTGATCATCGAGGCAAAGCTGTAAAAAAAAATTAGGTGACACACTGACCTCACAGCATAGCGCACATGAATGCTTTGCATTATTTCTTGTAAACATGCTGTTTACTGATGCAAAAAGTTCTCATTTGAATGATAGTCTAGTTCCTCATCATTTAAGAACAGTTTCAATGAAAAATAAGTAACTTCATAAAGAGCTTGAATGATAATACTAGCAAGTATACTTTGCTAATGTCCAAATATCAAACATAAATTAATGACCACAGCAATCTAACCTTCTCCATAAACTCCAGACAAATAGCACGCTTCCAGCAGACAACATTGACTGGCCTGGTGCAGGACAATAGTGATCAGAACCATAAGCAAACAACCACGAAAGCCCTAAAATTGTAAAGGGAAAGAGTAAAACAAGAATTCACTCAATCACTCGAGCACCAAAAAGGAAGGCTTACAGAATCATAGCCTAACAGCAGAAAATTAACTCAAAACTATAAACTTTCAGGGTTCTTCCCTTTCTGCATCGCTCCATTCATGAGAACTTACAATTGGAAGAAAACAGCATAGAGCTAACCAAATGCAAATGTTTCAACAATCTCCAGATATAGAAATCTTGGGCAGAGATAAACTACTGAAAGAAGTTAATGAGGTTATAGGCAGTTGGGTTAAGATTTCAGACCATTCTAGGAAAAAAAAAAATATATATATATATATATATATATATGAACGTACCTTACACAAAAGAGTTGACAACAACCTAAGCCCATATGGAGGAAGCCACAAAAGCTTTTTGTTAGGTTCAGTAAATGACTTCAACTTCTTGGCGATCATAAAAGTGTCAATCAAGAAGACAGTTATATATATTTATATATATGTCCATTGACCAAAGCCATATAAGTTTACTTAAATTGCCTGCTATATTTGATCTGCTGGCTAAAATGAAGCGTTTGCAAAATGTGTATGGCACCAATAGTTGACCTCTTCAATACAATTTCAAATTATAGCCTCCCTTTTTTTGTGTGTGTGTGTGTGGGGGGGGGGGGCGGGGGGGGGGGGGGGGGGGGTGTTGGGGGGGGTGTGTTTAGTGGATCATTATTCCAATATTGTTAAAAGTAGGAATAACTTTGAACCATCTTACTATAATTACACTGTTCATTGATGTGTTGAAGAAAAAACTACGGCCAAACATTTTTCATGATTCATGCTGTTGTTCAATCTTTTTTTTTAAACATATTGTTGTTTGTAGGAATACTTTAATTCTCTCCTTAGGGTTAAAAGTAACTGAACCTTAATACACATGTAGTATTTATAGGTTTACCCAACAATACGAAATGACCCAATTCCCTTTAAAATTTAAACAATATTACTCATAACAACCTGAATATCCTCCCTCTACCCTCCTTTTTCCCAAGCACCATCTCTTGCCATAATCACCATTCAGTTGTTGACAGTTCCCCCCACCCCCTCTACCCATCTTGTTGATTTTGCTAGAATATATAGTAGAGAAACATCCAGTAAAAAGAAATATGCCAAGCCAGATTATGTGACAATGTGGATCAGTTTGGGAATCTTTATCTTGTTACAAAGATATTGGTTGAGGAAGCCATTTCTTTAAAAAATATGAACCAAAAGATCTTGGATTAGAATGCTCTTTAAGTATTATAATTTACAGATAGATCAAAGCTGGGTATTGTGGACACAATGTCAAAATCACATTCATATTTGGCATGATAATCTTGTTTGGATGCAGTGAAATAGTTCATGGTCCGGGAGATCTATGGACAAAAAGGATTGATGGTGTAAAAAGAAGTAGAGGAAGGCCTGGAAAACAAAGGTAGAAGTAGTTAAAACCGATATGTTAAATAGAAAGGCAACAGAAAGTATGATTTCAAATATGATAAAATGGAGGAAGAAAATATAAGTGGCTGATCCCAATTAGTTGACAGAGGATCCATAGCCAACCTGGACTTAATTGGGTCAGAGGCTTAGCTGTGTTGAGTTGTGTGTGCATATTTTATTAAGGGATATTGTATGTTACTAATGTGTTTAATTATGTGTATATTAGTTAGGATGAGGTGTTTAATGCATAATGCACTTTATTTTGGCTCTATGCCTGTAGTGATTTCTTTGGTAGAATAGTAGTTTGTCACTAGGAACAATCTTGTCAAGAGGTGCCTCAGTTTGTGGTATAAAGTAGTACATTACATTCTTACTTTGGTTAAACTGCAAAATAAATAAATCAATGAGTGTGCCTCATCTTCTGTTCTTCAAGGAACTATGCTGACAAGATCTTACATTCTTTTGAATGGTGTTTGTCCTATATTTTCCATCTATATCTCTTATTTATCTAAAACTAACTATTGCGGTTTCTCAGGGATAATTGCCTCATGAGAACTTTCTGTAACTTTGGCTAATAGCGGCCAATTCTTCATATTTGTACAACTCTAAAGACATAATTCTTATTAAGTTTTCAAGAAATAAGATTAGTTCATCTCTAATCAGGAAGAATTACCTGATTCTGTATACTGAATGCAGTTTACCTAGTTTATCCATAACATCTGACTTACATTCACACCATTGTCTTTTAAAGTGACAGCCATGGAAACAAAACTATACCTTCAACTCATAGTACTAACATTACATGATCGTCAATCCTGCTTTCATTTGAAAGTAATAATGACTCCACCCATTTAATTTAATGCAAAAGTTCAAGGCCCACTTAAAGACTAAATATTCTTAGTACAAATAGTTAACATGAAAGTCAATTTCTAAAGCCAAACATCTAATTCAATCAAAGCCAAACAAATTACTAAAATTTTACTGTAACAAGCAACAACCCAAATGCAAATATTTAATTCTACTAAACAAATGCTACTTATAATGACAAAAAATTATAAAAATAGAATACAGTAAGCAAGTGGGTCACAAGAAGAGAAGAAAGAGACCTGTAGGAGATATCCAAGACTAGCCCTCTGAAACAAGACAAATCATCCCTCTCAAGCTCATCATTATGATCAAAATCATTGTCATCATCATAAACACCCTCACTATCACTAACTCTAAGGCACGCCTCCAAATTGAAAGTGCTACTGGACTTGTTATTCACGTAAGAAGAAAAGAAAAATCTAGTTGTTGTACTTGTAAAGCCAAGAAACCTGAGCCTGCGCAAGTGGGTTTGGACTGATCTGAGCTTATTATAGTGAAATGGGTCTTTGGGTTCCAAGCCAAATGACACTCCCTCACCATTGCTGAAGAGCTGCTTCAAGCGTCCCTGTGCTATGAACTGTGCCATTTTATCTACAAAAACTACTATTTTTGTTTTAGTAAAGAAAGAGAGTGATAAATGGTAAACGACTATTTTGTCTTTCTTTGATACTAGTTCCCAAGTTTGAGTTACAATGTTGCACAATTTGAAGAGGCACAAAGATATCAAGAAGAAGAAGAAGCTGTGTTAAGTTTGAAGAGAAAAAAAAAAAAACAAACCAAACATAAGAGTGAGAGAACAGACACTCCACGGAAAAAACCGTCGCCACATATTTTCACATATTCCTCTCAAACCCACTCCGAATATCTTCTCCGCTCTTGTGAATTGACATGTTCGCCCTCTCCTTTAAATAAAGTCCAAATTGAGTAAAACATAAATTTCAAAAAATACCTAAAAAGCTTCAAAAAAATATTATTGAAATATCCTACAACCTTTAAAATTAGGGCTGAACATAACTGATCCACATCCAACCATCCGATCGGTTTCGCATTGCTTGAATCATTGAATGAGATGTTGACGGTACTTGGGGCCTAGTAGGTAAAAATTACGTTTTTTTTTTTTTTTTTTTTTTTTTTTTTCGAATAGTTGCCCCTTCTAAGGAAATTGATTGGGGTGAAAATGGCCCACTACCGCTATTTTCTAAAAAAATTAGCAATGTACTGCTAATTTTACCTACTAGGCTTTTGTGGGAGTGAAGATGTTAATCCTACAAAAGCCAGCCACAAAGGGAAGAATACATTTAACCTTGGTTAAGCAAGAACTATCTACCCTCATTTCAGAAGGCCTCATTGAACCTACAACTTCTCCCTGGGCGTGTGAAGTCTTTTATGTCAACAAGCATGCTAAGCAAATTCGAGAAAAACTCAAATTGGTAATTAATTATCAAGACCTTAATCATTTCCTTGCAGACAAAAAATTCCCTTTACCAAATAAAAGTGCTATTTTCCAACATCTTTCAAATGCCAAAGTATTCTTAAAGTTTGATCTTAAAGCAAGATTTTGGCAATTAGGAATTCATCTAGAAGAAAGATACAAGACGGCATTCTGCATCACAGACCATCGTTATCAATGGACTGTCATGCTTTTTGGTCTAAAAAATGCTCCATCCCAATTCCAAAAAGCAATGATAACACTATTCCAGCCCTTCTTGACTAATGCATTAATTTATATGGATGATATCTTTTTGTTTTCAAAAGATGAAATATCCCATGAAAAGCTGCTCACTGAATTTTATAATTTGGTGAAATCTCAAGGGATAATGCTTTCAGAAAAGAAAATAGTAATAGCACAGTCTTCTATAGACTTCTTGGGAGTAAACATTTCAAATGGAAAGTATATTTTGCAACCTTACATAGCTGTCTCTCTTGGTGAATTCCCAAATAAGCTCACAAATGCCGAGTAGATATAACAATTTCTTGGAATTGTCAATTATATGTCCGACTTTATCCCAAAAATATCCAAACACAGGAATTGTCTTGCTGAATTGCTAAAGAAATCACCTCCAGAATGGAATTCAATTCATACAGAAGCAGTGCAACAATTGAAAAGATTAGCATAAAAGATTCCCCATTTGCAGATTCCAGAACCAGGTAAATGGATACTGCAGACAAATGCAAGTGATAAATATTGGACAGTGGCTCTCTTTGAAGAGGTTAATGGCAAAAGAAGTATTTGTGGGTATAAAAGTGGTGCATTCAAGCCTTTAGAACTTCATTATCACTCCACTTTCAAAGAAATCCTAGCAATCAAACATGGGATTGAAAAATTCCAATTCCACCTCCTTGGACATAATTTTTTAGTAGAAATGGATATGTCCTCCTTCCCCAAAATGCTCCAGTTCAAAAGGAAAATGCTCCCACATCCTCAATTACTCAAATGGTCAAATTGGTTTTCACAATTGTCTTTCCAAGTTAAACACATCAAGGGTAAAGACAACTTTATCACTGATTACCTGTCTAGAAAACCTCCAGTCCTTAATACCACTATTATTCCTCCACCCCTGTGTGTATATCCTATTACTTATCCATCCTCATCCTTAGGCTCTTCCTCTACAGATCCTGATGATATCCTCAGGATGGTAGAAACTCTTCCCTCAGAAATAAAAGACCAAGTAAAGACCTTCACCCTTGAAGCCAGATCTAAAACGATCATTAGATTTCTCCATGATTACCTTAAAAAACACCAATGTCACTTTCTTGCTATTTTCCCTGATATAGACCAACCGTGGAAAACCCCTTTTGCCTTTTGGATAACCAATTGGAATGTTGCATATTACCTCTACATGTGGTATTTACTCAATGAGTATTACCTATGTCTTCATTTTGAACCAGAGTTCTATAAATATATCTTTCCACATGGCAATAAATATTTCCATAAATTCTGGTTTGAGATCTTGAAAAATGATGCTCATGGTGGTGAATGGATAAAGTATCCTACACTTGAACACCCAAAATTTGGTCATAAAGTCACTTCAGCATGTTTAGTAGCCAAGCTCAATTCTAAATATGATATCCATGTAGAAGGAATTTTCCACCTTGTTGAGATGCATTGGGTTACTAATTCAGATGGTACTCTCCATACACATTTGGATGTTTCTTGGGTATCCTGTTTCCATTCTCTCACAATGGCGAAATCTCTTCATCAAGGAATCTTCCTTGAAATTATGCTAACTGATCCAAATGTTTGTAGACAACAATGGCCACATAAAGATCATTGGAAGATGCCCCTTCCTCTTATGGAATATGATGACTCTCACTATCATAACCATGATCTAGATGCTGATGTTGATGAAGAATGGTTCTAAGGAAGAGATGGATGGGACTAGACATCTTTTACACTTAAAAAAAAAAAAAAAGGGTCCTAGAAACGTCTTCAAATGTATCCCCTTATCTTCTACAGTCCCATATCCACCCCTTGTCATATGCATATCTAAGTGAGTTTACCCAGGCAACTAGGCCTCTACCCGGATTGACACATGTTGATAAGTTCCATCTACTCTTCATGCATGAGCCTTATCCTAACATGTAGCAGAGCTCTATCCGGAAGCAAGCCAGCCAGGCCCCTACCTTTTCGCCACTTGTAAATCTATGAATTAGGTCCCTACTCTTTCTGTAATGCATCATATATGTTGTATTGTCTATAAATAGGGCCCTTGTAAGCCTCATAAGGCAAGAGAGATTGAAGGAAACCATCAGCGCCATTACAAGTCCTTTTGAGTCTCATATGTCTGATGTAAAAAACCTGTTTAATCTAATAATATCTCTTGGCTTGTTGTATCTTGTTTTGTGTTCTATTCCTTATGTTCATGTTATCTCTTATGCTTTCTTAATAATAGACGTCATTAACCAGCTTATATAACTCTCTTCCTATACCCTTTGTGTCTCTTGTTCTGTGTCTGTGTTGTCTCTTTCTCTTTCACACTACTAGTTGGTATCAGAGCACTCGATTTTGCAGCACTCAAGTACTCAAAAAGTGGAAGATTTCTACATATTTTTGAAACAATGGTAGATTGCAACATAGTTTGCAAAAAGGTGTTATTTGGCTATTTTCGCTAATTGATTAGCCCCCTCACGACTCCTGTCCATATTCTTTCCAATGCCTTTATTACTTGCATCTTTTTAGTGTTCGTTTGAGAACAATTTATTTAGTTGAAACTGAAATTTTTTTTACTGAAAATGTTGTAGATAAAAGTAAAAGTTAGTTGAATGGTACAGTAAGACTCATGAATAGTATCAAAAAGTGTAGTAGGACCCATGAATAGTACTAAAAATAAACTAAAATTGCAAATAAATTGAAACTTTCAGCTTGTCCCAAATGCACACTTAGTCTTTCTATCTATTGTCTCTTAAAATTTTATATTAGCTTCTAGTCAAAGAACTAATACAAGTCGCACTGGGCATGACAAATAGGGGTGGCAATAGGGTGGGGCAAGGCCGAATGATAGGTCTTTACCCCCACCCCGCCTCGCATGACAGGAAAAATTTTCTTGCTCCATCCCTACCCCATCCCGTAAAACTCTACTTTTTGTTTTTTTTGCCCTCCAATTATTACATTTTTTTTATTTAAAAAAACTTTTTTTATTAATAAAAATATACTTGAAATTACAAATAAATTTCTCTCATCAAATCAAACTAATTTTTAGCAAAAACTAGATAATATTATCCAAGTGTTTAACAAGAAAATATCACAACAAAAATAACAAATCTCATAGTATGAAATATAACAAAATAATCCAAACTCCTAATACATTACAAAATAAAAACTGCCTAACTCTTCAAAAATAATGTCAACTTTCTTCCATCATTGTGACACCACTTTCTTCTTCATCATCATAATCATCCAGGGTGTTTTGGAATGTACCTTCAATTCCATCTACAGTAGATGAAGGGCCTAAAAAATGGTAAAATAAATTCAATTAAACAATTGATAAATATAATAAATAATGCAGCAACATAAATCATTGCATAAATAAACTAGTAAATTTGGGTTTGATTGAATAAAGGGCATATAAGATAATTTTTTGGCTATGGTTCTTAGAAGTTAGAACCGGTGAAAAGGTGGTTTCAGAAACTCAATTGTATCGGAGATATGTTATGTACTTTTTCATCTTTATTTTTAGAATCATGTCCATTAGGTTACATGTCTATCAGTATAGTGTCAGAGACCAACAAAAGTTTGCCCATTAGATTACGAAAATGAAATCTGGAAAGAATCCCAATTTGTATTTCAAAAGAACTACAATGAAATCTGGAAAGAAATCTGCACAGTCGCACAGCCACAAAGAACTACAAATTAGAAAACATATTATTATGCTCATGATAAAATCTATAAACACATTGAATGGAATCAATGCTTCAATAGAATATAAATTTGTTTCTAATAAAGAAAAAAATTGGTACCTTATTTTCAACATTGCTAGCAAGAAAAAAGAGACAAAAAACCATATTGGGTAGAATAAAATAAGAAGATAATATGTTTGTTTAAATAATAGAGTTTTAGAATATGAGAAATTTACAATTTAACTTTTATCAAAGTGAGACGAGGTGGGTCTAAAAAGTCTAAACTCATCCCTGTCCTGTCTCGTGATGTGGGTCTAAAATCTCGCCCCATCCTTGCCCCACAACCTTTGCAAAGCGGGAAAACTCGTACGCGATGAAGCGAAGAAGGGCGGGTCAAGCGGAATAGGGCAAAATTGCCATCCCTAATTACAAACACAACTAGTACAAGATTACAACATAAAGCTACAGTCCAATTTATGATACTACAAATTTTATTTGGAAAATCTCATACACATGCCAAAACTAACAAATTTGTTTTTATATTTGACATTTTGAGGGACAAATCTTGAAATTGATGTTTGAAAATTCATTAGTGTAGTGATGAGTGGGTTAGACATACATACATACATAGATACATGGATGTTGTGAATCAATATGATCATTTAGTTTTGGCCCCTCAAACTAAAATTTCAGGCTCCACCCCTACTTGGGGCGGTGGTTTGAGGATATATTCGCTTTCTGATGTCGACTTGTACAACTGTTAGCCAAATATTTTAGACACACATATACACACTTTAAAATACCCTTACTCAAGATGATTGGTTGAATCAACCTAGATTTGCTGTTTTTTCCGTCAAAACAACTCAGCATCAACCCAAATTAGCTTCTTCTGCCAAATCAACCCAGAATTGTTAATTTGTTAATATGGGTAATAGGTCAATAAATCCGTTTGCACTAAGTTAATCACCTCTTGACACACAAATCAACATAAGAAGGACAACGCTCTTGCATGATTATTTAGCTTTATGATATTGTTCTAAACTTTGTTTTTAAATTTTTTGATCAAGCTATTTTATTTGTGATTGTCGGATTATCTTTTGTTGTTTAGTAACAAGAATTTGTGCATCGTTTTTCTTTTCTTTTTTTTCTTTTTTTTTTTTTAAATTTATTTTATATATTTTTTAATGAAAAAAAAAGTTTTATTGCAACAAAAGAAAGAATAACTAACAAGCAGCCTCCCCTACAATAACTTCGGCTAAACATTCATCAAAAGAACCAGATACAGAGTTCTTAAGAGCCCCTCTAGTCAAAACATGTGAAGCCTTTGTACAATCACGATTGACCCAACTAACATCTTATAAACTGAAATGCACAACAAGAGTTTGAACTTTATCTGCAAAATTAAGCGGTCTCCAGGGAATACGCTGCTTGAGAGCTTTAACTACATCAATGCAATTTTTGGAATCACTCTCCACTTCAGCATTGTGTATATTCAATCCGCTTGCCAAAATAATTGGCCAGTGAATTGTGTATCATCTAGGAGTAATTCGAAAATTGTATATTAAAAGCAAAATGAAATGCACAAAACCCATAAAGAGATATGTAATGATATTTACAATCTGGCCTCGATGACCATTTGTTCTTCAAACGCAGTGAAATAAAATTAATAGTTTCATTATTGCTCTTCTTAAATCTATTATACTAACAGGCAACAAAGAGAAATTCCATTGTCATCAAACTAAGATAATGAACATGCTAAGGGACCAAACCCATGACCTATCTTCTTAAGAACATAGCTTACAATTGCAGCTAAATATTTTACGCTAAACATAGCCACCATTAACACGAATAACTTGGCCATTAACCCACTCACTGGCATCAGTAGCCAAAAACCCGACAAGAGGTGCCACATCCTTAGTCTCACCGAGCCTATTTAATGGGCATTCTTCAATAACACTCTTCACATGTTCCTCAGTCTTCCCAGTAAAAAAGAGCTCAGTGGCAATTGGCCCCGGTGCCACACAATTGGCAGTAATTCTAGTCCCTTTGAGCTCCTTTGCTAGTATCTTGGTCATGGTCTCCACTGCAGCCTTTGATGCTGTGTATGCCGCGGCTCCTGGCTTTAATGCACCCACCAAAGATGATGATAATAGTATAATTCGACCCCCACCACCACGTTTGATACGGTTTGCTGCTTCTTTACAGCACAAGAATGCCCCTCTAGCATTGACTCTACAAAATCGCATGCAGACTTCATAAGATTTAAAAAAAAAAATCAATAGCACTTGGCGTTTTAATTGAATCCTATATATTTGATAGGCATTTGTGTGGGTTTGGATCAATACAAAAATTAGTGAGCTGCAGTGTATACATCCATGATTTATTTACATAATTTGCATCCATAATCGGTGTATCTATTCTACATATATGATTTAGATAAGAATAATGCTAAGAACACAATATTTTTTCATAAGTGTTAACATCATTTGTTGTGATTAGACTTTAGAACAAAACACATTCATGTTGAATTACTGCTAACATTATTTTATTTTACATTAATTGGTAGGTTATCTTAAAAGTTATGAAAAATATTGTCTTTCTAGACTTGTTAAGGATCCATACCCGACCCAATATGGCGTATTGCTTATTTTCATTGAATTTTATTCTACCAATTAGATCCAGGTCGCGCACAACTTAATAAAAAATCTATATTTGAATTTAAAATGAGAAAGATGGTGTTAATGTCATCCAAAATAAATAACACAAGTAGTTTTTTTTTTAGGTATCCACTAACTTATGCCTAAAGTTTGATATCCAAGTGTAGTCTTCGTGTCATCTTGCATAGCATTGTGTAAAACTACTAAAATACACTTTCAGCATACAAAAGATGCTACTGATTTAGAGATACATATACAAACCAGACATATTTTCATATGAATAATTTTCACTAAAATTGTAGTTATCTTACCTTAAAAAGACAAATCCTTAATACTACTAACAAGAAAAACAAGTACTTATAAAAAAAAAATAATAATAATAAATAAATAAATAAATAAAGAGAAATAGGCGAAAAGAATACCTGAAGATATTATCAAAATCCTCGAGAGAAGTGTTAGCAATAGTTGGGTACTTAGAATCAATGATTCCAGCAGAATTGACCAAGATATGGACAGGGGAGTTGAATGCCTCCTCGGCTTTGTCGAAGAGGGACTTGAGCTGGGTTGGGTCGGACACGTCGGCACGGATCGTAATGGCTCGTGGGGTGTTGTTGTTGTTGTTGAGAGAAGAGGATAATGAGTTGTTGATCTGGGAGGCTACGAGTTCAGCTTCATGGGTTGACTTGGAGGAGGTGTGGTTGATAACAAGTTTAGCGCCGAGAGAGCCCAAGTGGAGTGCGATGGCTTGCCCAATTCCGCGGGCGGACCCAGTCACGATGGCTACTCGGTCTTGGAGTGGTTGTGGCTGAGAAAGAGAAGGGCTTGGGATTTGGATTTGATTTTCTGATTCTGAAGCCATGAGGTAAGGTTTTTTGAGAGTTTGGAGATGCTGCGTGTGCAAATACAATACGCTAAACAGAAATGATATATTTATTTAGAGAAATCTATGCAGGTTGTTATCAGTTAATTTAAGCAATGAATTCAAATTACAATCGATAATAATTTATTATTTATAATTTATTGTAAAAGTATTATAAAAATTTTGTAGAACTAAATCACTTCTCATTTATTTAGAATTAAAGTTATAGAAAACTCATGTCATTATCTTGGTAAGCCATGGCCTCTGCATTGCACCATTGTGCCATGGCGTAGGCACTAGGCAATGAACACCATTTTTTTTTTTTGGTCAAGAGAGTACTGCATTAAAATTAACTAGTCATAAACGGCGATGTTCTGGCTAAGAGCCTTAGAGTATACAAACCATTAGCATCCGCATTTAAAATATTACATAAGCCATCATTGGGCGGTGCATCAAATACAACAAAATTTTCAGGAAAAGTACAGCCCGCTCTAGCAAGGTTATCGGCACATCTATTCGCCCCCCTAAACACATGGGTGACCTTGACATGCTGGAACTGCTCTAGGAGGTACCTGCAGTCATTGAGAAGTGCAGCACATGAGTTATTAATAGCTTTCTTAGACAGCACAAGATTAACAACAACTTGAGCATCTAATTCAACATGCAGGTGGTTAATGCCAAGTTGGGCCGCAAGCATCAGGCCATCCCTCAAGGCCCAAAATTCAGCAACCACACTTGTAGCCTGTCCAATATTCCTCATGAACCCCTTAACCCACTTCCCATCATGGTCACAGATAAGACCGCCCCCACCAGCACGTCCCGAATTTCCCTGCAACACCCCGTCAGCATTCAACTTGAACCACCCATGATCTGGTTTGTTCCAGCAGATCGAGTTGACAGTGCAGTGCCTTATTTTTTGCCTCTTGCTCACACAATAGAAGAATTCACGTGTTAGCAGGATACACATCAAGTGTAGGTTGGGATTGACAGGGGCATTATCAAAAACTACACTATTTCTATGTCTCCATAAACACTAGATAGCAAATGAAAATTGAATATTCCAGGAAAAGCCATTAACAAGAATTTGGTTGCTGCATAAACAGTTCTGCTTGAACCAGTCCAGTAGACTCAAGTGAAGAAAGTTAGAGAAAATCTGGGGCGTACCCAATTCCTTCCAAAATTTAAGCGCAAAGGAGCAATCTCTTAAGAGGTGGATGATGGATTCCTCATGGTTTTGGCAAAGAGGGCACGCTGTATGGCAGGTAATGCCTCTGTCAGCAAGAGTTTTCTGCATCGGTACACTATTGTGAAAGCAAAGCCATATGAAATGTTGGATTTTTGGTATGGTGTCAATATTCCACAGCCAATCTCCGGAAAAGGCATTGGGGCTTGTTTCATAATTTCTTGCCAAGTTATAAGCTGAGGCAGCATTGAATTCCCCATTCTGGGAAAGTTTCCAAACTAGTGTGTCCTCTTTCTCACCAAACATTTGCATAGGAACAGCTAAGATTTTTTCCAACACTTCCTTTGGTAATTCAAAGGAAAGTTTCTCCCAACACCATCTTCCTTCTTGAAAAACATTTGCAATTGTTAACTTAGAATCAGTTTGTGTGAGCGGACCTTCAATCAGCTCCCTCACTAAGCCCCCTCTCAACCATTTACTTCCCCAAAAATGAAGCTTTGAGTTGGTGCCAGCATTCCAACAAACCTCATTTTCAAAGACAGGAAACCTGGCCTTGATGGCAGTCCATATAGAGGAACATGGAAGCTTATCAGGATCTTTTGACATCCTTCTTGCCCGTGAACAATATTTATTCAAAATAACTTTCGTCCATAATGCATCCTTCTCATGGTAAAGTCTCCAATTGAGCTTAGCAAGGAGGGCAATATTTTTTGCTCTAGCTTGTTGTATGCCGAGGCCACCTTTCTCCTTTGGCATGATAATCTTGCTCCAGCCAACAAGATGAAGTTTTTTCCTATCAACAGAGGAGCCCCATAGAAAATCCCTGTTGATTTTATCAATTTTCTCACATAAATGAACTGGCAAGGCTACACCCTGCATCACATAATTGGGAATAGTTGTAAGCACAGATTTGACCAACACACATCTACCAGCCAAGGAGAGGAATCTAGCTTTCCAGCCAGCAAGTTTAGTGAGCATTTTTTCAGCAATATAGTTATACTGAGACCTGGCAGCACCTTTATGCTTTAAAGGCATTCCCAAATATTTCCCTAAGCAAGTAGTTGCTTGAATGTCCAGCGCAGTACAAATCCTATCCTTAATACCTTCATGAATGTTTGGTGAGAAGTAAACCCGTGATTTTTCTGTGCTGACAAGTTGTCCTGATTCATCATAAAACTTAGTTAGCACTTCCTTAATGGTTTTGGCTCCTGTTTCACTAGCTTTAGCAAAAAGCATTAGGTCATCGGCAAAGAATAAATGCGAGACCTCCACATTTTCTTTAGACACTCTCATAGGAACCCACTTCTTCTCCATGCAACCCTTGTTAATGAGGAATCCAAGATACTCCATACAAAGAATGAAAAGGTATGGAGAGAGAGGATCCCTCTGCCTAAGCCCTCTTGAAGGTTTAAAGAAATTCAGTTTCCCCTTATTAAACAAAATTGAGATGCTCGTTGAGGATATGCAACCCATAATCAAGTCTATGAGCATATAAGGAAAATTGAAAGCTTTAAGGACCTTGTGTATGAACGGCCATTCGAGACGGTCATAAGCCTTAGCAAGGTCAACTTTAATGGCCATGAAGCCCACCTTGCCTTTTTTGTTGTCCAAAGAATGGATGAGTTCTTGAGCTATAGCAAAATTATCTAACCCCCTTCTCCCAGGAACAAAGGCTGCTTGATTAGGGGCAATCAGCTTATCAAGAAAAGGCCTGATTCGCCCCACTATAATTTTAGTAATCACTTTGTAAATAGTATTACATAGGCTGATCGGCCTGTAATTGTTGAAGCTCTCCGGATTTGGGCATTTCGGAATAAGGGAAATCAAGGTGTCATTTAGATAATCTGGGACCACCTTAGACTAAAAAACATCCATGACTTCCTTACAAACTGGGCCTTTAACATCCTCATAGAAGTATTGAAAAAATCCTACATGAAGGCCGTCCACTCCCGGAGCTTTAAAAGGCTTCAAAGACCACAACCCCTGCCTAATTTCCTCAACTGAGACAGGGGTACTTAAGTAACCCTTATCCTCCTCAGAAAGGAAACAGCAAGGAAAATTTTCAAGGCCCGTTGGGGGGTTAGAACTATTTAGACCAGTTTCAAACAGTGTTTGATACTCCGAGAGAATGAAATTTTTAACTCCCTCCTCATCAGTTATCCACTCTCCCACAGAATTTATAATGCTTCGTATCTTATTCCTGTGTCTGCGAACAAGAGTAGAGACATGAAAAAAGGACGTGTTGCGGTCTCCACATGCAGCCCAATTAAGACAAGACTTAAGGCCCCAATATTCCTCCTCTTGTTGCATAATTGCAGCATATTCCCTCATGAGATTCTTTTCAAGCTAGATGAGAAACTGATTTGGGCCACTAGATAGAGCTTTCTGGGCCCCATATAATCTTGCCAACACTCTTCTTTTGTGTGCAAAAATATTTCTGAATACTTCTTTATTCCATTTCTTAGCTTCCACGGTGAACTGTTTTATGGCCAATCTTAAGCTTTGATGTAGGCTCTAAGATCCCTTCACGACCTCAGGAAACTCTGGATGGTGTAACCTGAACGGCTTATCAAGCTCAGTGGGGGGGGGGGGGGGGGTTTATAGAGCTCAAGGAGAACCGAGCAATGGTCGGAGAATACCCTAGGCAAGTGAGTTACAGATGCTTCAGGAAAAAGAACCCTCTACTCAGAATTTGCAAAGCACCTATCAATGCGCTCCAAAATCAGGTCAGTAATTTGTCTTAAATTAGACCAAGTGAATTTAGGCCCTGAAAACCCAAGGTCCAAAAGATTACAAGCATCCAGACAATCTTTAAACTTAAGGGCTCTATTCACATTGATCCTCCTACCCCCAAATTTATCCTCGCCACAGAGGACCTCATTAAAGTCTCCAAGCAATAACCAGGGCAAATTATGAAGTTGTGCAACCTTAGATAAATTTAACCACAAAATTTTCCTCTCAACCAAACGGGGGCTAGCATATATAGGGGAAATAAGCCAGGTAAGGTTAGAGTTGCATACCTGAACGGTTGCATGAATCTCTTGTTCTGTTGCTGAGAGTACAATTACATCAACCTCATCTCTTTTCCACAGGAGCCACAGGCCACCCGCATATCCAATAGTCTCTGTTATGTAGAAACCATCAAAAGGGAGATCCTCAATGATTCTGACAGCACGGTCACCACTAACTCTAGTCTCCGTGATGATCAAGATAGATGGAAAGTGATTCACCATCATTTCTAACACACGCCTCTTAAAATCCAACCCCAGAGCACTTCTACAGTTCCACAATAATATATTCATCTTTGCACAGTGGTTATTGGGGATTTCCACCGGTTCAGTACCCATCCTGGCTGTGGCGATCATGCTCTATCCCAACCTTCTCAGCAGGTCCTTGGATGCCACCCATTATGGCTTCCACACCATCATATAAGTCAAAATTCCCTTAATGTCCTCTTTGCAACACAAGAGTAGATCGCACTTCTTGGCTTGGTTGAGAGTTTGGAACAACTTCAAAGTGGGAAAATTCCCCAGGTGGGATACAGCCAAGCCCCTGAAGTCTATCACTTTTCTCTCCTGTATCAACCACCCGAATTCGTCCAAGTGAGGCATTACCAATGGCCTCCTGAGCTCGTTCAACTCTTGTGCTTCCTCCATCAAGATTAGTGGCGCATCCGTGAGAAACTTCCACCATGGATTTGGGGTTGCTTCCCATGCCGGATGATCCAGCCACAAATTCCCAGTTCTCACACTTATTGGGGTTATCGGAAGAATGTGCCTCCATGTTGCAGTCAATTCCTCGTCGAACCACCCCAACGTGTCCGTTAGAGCAGCTCTGATTTGAGCTATCACCTCGTCTGGGATGACAATGGCTTTGTTTCTGTGCCATATCACCCACCCCGTTGAAGGAAAAGGGAGATAATGGCGTTTGGGATGACAATGGCGCTTGGTTGCTACTGAAAAAGCCTTTTTTGCCCTTAGTTGGTTTGGAATGAGCATTAAGTAGCTGACTAGGACTTTTATTCCCAATACCTCATCCTATCTGAACTAGCCTTTTCTTTTTTGTGACTAGCATCCATTCTCCGTAGTTAGTGTCTTTAGGTTGATCCAAATGACTCCCAGCATCATGAGAAGCCGCTTGAGAAGCTGGGTCAACCTCACTGGTCTTTGCCGTTGGC
Source organism: Quercus gilva (assembly GCA_023621385.1). Taxonomy (NCBI): domain Eukaryota; kingdom Viridiplantae; phylum Streptophyta; class Magnoliopsida; order Fagales; family Fagaceae; genus Quercus; species Quercus gilva. The sequence continues at coordinate 18,442,068 of CM042479.1, read as the reverse complement.
TGGATACGGTAGCTACAGTTCTCCAATTTATGCCCCAGTCTGCCATAGCAAAAGCAAAGCGATGAAATTCCTTCATATAGAACCTTTTGGCGTAATTTGCCTACTCTAACAGCTGTTGTCAACGGTTTAATGAGATCAACCTGAACACAGAGATGTGCATACCTCGCCCTCGTGCCCATAGCAGTGTAGGAATCAATCCTAAGAACAGGCCCAATGATTCTTCCAATTTCTCTAAGAACATAGAAGTCATAGAACTCTATAGGGAGCTCAGGAAAGCGAATTCACACAGCCACAACAGAAAAAGTGGCTTCTGAAGCCTTAAAGTATGGCTCCCAAGGTTTAATGGCAAGAAAGTGTTCCCCAATAAACCAAGGACCACCACAGAGCACCTTGTCATAGTTTGAATCATCACTGAATTTTATGAGGAAAAAATCATGGCCAAGATTAACACAGTCCATTCTAGCACTAGGTTTCCATAAAGTATTGATTTTGAAAGTGAGATAACTATATCCTACAGATTTACCATACACTTTCACAATCAATGCCTTTGTCCATGGAGCTCTAATACGAGCTTTAGTTTCCTTTGAAAGCTTGACATCCACCATACCCTCAATAAGATCATCCAATTCCGAGTCTAATTCTTCGTCAATTTCTTCAGCTGTATCAAAGCTGAAGGCCTGGGCATATGCACCAGGAATGTCACCGATTAAACTATCTTTATAACTTACCTGCTTACGAGGAAGAGCAAAAGGGTTATCTCGAGAGTCATCCTTAAATTTCTTCACACTCTGCACCAGCTCTGCTTCTTCTTCACTTGAACACTATGTTTGTTGTTGAAACTCCGGCTCCATGTTTCCTAGTTGACTACTTTATAATATAATCTTGTGCTACTATGATCACTCTCACCCCGCGATCACACAGAGACTTGAGAGAGAGATTTGTGTGCACCATTGAGTGGTGAGAAACAAATCTTTTTCTTATTATTATATTTTTTCTTAAGAAAAGGAAAAAATAAAAAATATTTTTTTAATCATAAAGGAAAAATATATTTTCTTATTTAAATCCAACTATCAAATTACCAAAAACAAAATTCAAATCCTTTTATAAAAAAAAAAAAAAAAAAAAAAAAAAACAAACAAACAAACAAATCCAAGCCCAACTAATTCAAATAGCAGTTAGTTCTCAGTTTAGATGCTTAGGAGGATCTGCTTCCTAACTCTAGTCTATAGTATTCCTTTTTCCTTTCTCATTGAGAAAGAAGTGTGCTTCCCTTTAGTAACTCTGTTACTAGAAGGGCTAGGGTTTCTCTTCATTCGTGGGGTGGAGAGACAGTTCAGTGTAGGAATGGAAGAATTAACTCGCCGATGTGATAATCTCTCTCTTTCGGTGAGGGAGGATAAGAAAGTCACTTTATCAAAGAAACGCCATGTATCAAAGTTTTTGTGTTAGCAACAAAATTCTATACGAAGAGAGCTTTGAGCATGGATGCAGTGGTTCGCACCTTTCGACCATTATGCCGTACTAAGGAAAATTTCCACATCACAAATGCCAAAAATAATATTCTACTATTTGCTTTTGAATTGGAGGTAGACGTTGAAAAGGTTCTTTTAAGGGAACCATGGTGATAGACATTTGGTGATTATTCAACGTTTTAATGGCAGTAGGCCTTTGAAAGAAGTAGAGTTCAAGCATTGTTCCTTTTGGGTTCAAATTCATGATATCCCTTTTAAGTTCATGACTTTGGAGACTGCACTAGAAATAGGCGAGACAGTAGGATCAGTAATGGTTCCACAAGATTGGTCCGAGATGAAGAGGGGTATGTTCATGCGTATCCAGGTTAAGATTGATGTTACAAGCCCTCTTTGCCATGGGAGGAGAATTACTTTCGAGGATGGTCTGGAGGGTTGGATTGCTTTTCAATACGAAAGGCTTCCTAATATATGCTTCTGGTGTGGGATGTTATCGCATGATGATAAGGAATGCAAACTATGGCTAAAGAGTAAGGGTACTCTCTCAATGCATCAGCAACAATTAGGGCATTGGATCAGAGCCTCTCCATTTAGTCTAGGTAGACGTCAGATTATTGAAGTGAAGGGTTTCAAACTAACTACCTCAAAAAAAAAATATCCATTGACTAAAATTGGGTATGAATCACTGCATTGGGCAAGCAAGTCTTACCACCCTCTACTAACTAATGGTGATGAGGAAGGTGGGTGGAGGCAAACAACCAATCAAAGGTGAGGATGACAAGGGGGGCAGGACAAGATGGTTTAGATTCAAATTTGAATTTCTCCATGAATGAGGGGAATTCAAAGAATAACAGATTATCTATGGGTTTTGAGGCTATAATTGAGGAGTTAGATAAGGATATATATGAAGGGCAGCCAATTTCAAATCCTGTTGTTGCTGAAATTGTTCGTGAGATTAATGGAAGTAATTCGAAAACAAATGGGAATGTGATTGTATCAGAAAACATGGAGAGATCAGTGGGCTATTCAAATGCTCTAAAGAGTCAAGACCCAAAAAATCATGATTCTGGAGAAGCAAATCCTAGTTTTTCGGTGGGGTGGGCTAAAGATAAGGTTGGAAAAAAGAGCACCAAGTTGGGAAAAAGAAAAAATTTGAAAGGAATGGCTGGTGAAGGAAAGACTATAGATGGGCCTGGCCTTATTAAAGAGCTGAAACAGGGCATGTGGACCAGGCTTACCAATAGGCCCAACATGGAAGTGATGAGTACTGATTGTTGAGGGGTAGGAGGCCTAAAATGTAAACCAAGGTAACTGATTGCCCCAAGGATTTCAGCCTTAGTAATGAGAAGAAATTGAAGGTTGATGAGGAAACAAAAAAACCAAGTGTTATCTTTGCTACATACATAGGATCGGCGAGGGTTGCTAAGCAACCTTGCCGGGTCCAATAAGTTTGTTAAGTTGGAATTGTCAAGGGATTGGGAACATTTAGACAGTTAATGCCTTAAAAAATGTTATTAGGTTAGAAGATCCCACTATTGTTTTCTTAATGGAAACAAAATCTGATGAAGATTGGATGATATTTGTACGTAATCAATGTGGCTTTAGTCAAAGTGTTATTGTCCCAAGTGATGGACTTGGTGGAGGATTGGATTTATTTTGGAAGTCTAAGATAAGAATGGTGGTACAAAAAGTTTATTTGTCCCATATTGATGCAATTGTTGATGGTGGTGAAAAGTTTGGTTCTTTTGCATTTAATAGGCTTCTATGGGAATCCTAACACAGCTTTGAGGGTAGAGTCATGGAATTTACTCATGTCACTTAGTGGGGTTTCTCAATTACCATGGTTGGTTATTGGAGACTTCAATGAGATCACATGCCCCATGGAAAAGGAAGGGGGTGCTCTTAGGCCCAACCATCAGATGACCAGATTCAATAATTCTATTAATTATTGTGGGCTAAAAAAGGTGGGCTTTGTTGGGCCAAGATTTACATAGTTGTACCAGAAAAGAGATGGAACGCAAATAAGAGAGAGATTGGATAGAGCTTTGGCTACACAGGATTGGTTCTTTATGTTCCCCACGGCAAGTTAATCCACAAATCTTCTTCTGCCTCTGATTGTAGTCCCTTGCTCCTGAATTTTCTTCATAAGCCAAAGAGGAAGAAAGCAAAGAAGCTGTTTCGTTTTGAAGTTATGTGGTTGAAAGATACAAGGTACGATAAGGTTGTTTCAAATGCGTGGAGTAAGGGTTTGATTTCAGAGGTTCCATTCCCGATTGTATCATGTCTGGAGTTGTGCAAGTTGAGATTGGATGCTTGGAATCAGTCAGAGTTTGGGCATGTGGGAAAGCAGATCTCACAATTGCAAAAGCAGTTAAAGTGGCTAGAACTACAACCTACATCTGCTGATACCATTAGAAGTCTTTAAGAAACTAGAGCAGAACTTGATTGTTGGTTAGATAAAGAGGATGATATATGGAAGTGGCGATCTTGGCTAAACTAGTTTCAGGTAGGTGATTAAAACACTAAGTTTTTTTTTATGCCAAAGCTTTAGTCCGGTTTCAAAAGAATCTGATTAATGGTGTTTTCGATTCAAATTAAGTTTGGCAAGAGGAAAGTTAAGAAGTTGAATGGATTTTTTTGGAGTATTACTCGGATTTGTTCACCTTTTCCAATCCTTCAGATTTCTCAGAAATTGTGAATGTGGTTTAGCCTAAGGTGGATCAAGCTATAAATGCTCAGCTCATCAGAGAATTTCAGGCAAATAAGGTGCAACAAGCCCTGAAGCAAATGTATCCATTGAAAGCACCAAGCCCTGATGGTATGCCCCCATTATTTTTCCAACACTTCTGGCCTATGGTAGGTGGTGTAGTCATTAAAACACTGTTGGATTTTTAAAATTTTGGGATCACACCACCGAAATTTAATGAAACTCATATTGTTCTAATTTCAAAAATAAACAATCCCAAGAAAGTGACTGAGTATAGACCAAGCAGCTTGTGTAATGTGATTTATAAACTTGCTTTTAAAACATTGGCTAATAGGCTCAAGAAGATTCTGCCATCTATTATGAGTGACACTTAAAGTGCTTTTGTGAGTGGAAGATTAATCACAAATAATGTATTGGTTGCATTTAAGATAATGCACCACATGAATCAAAGAAAAGGGGGAGAAAATGGTGAGATGGCTCTAAAGTTTGACATGAGTAAAGTTTACGATAGGGTGGAGTGGGCATACCTAGACAAAATTATGGAGAAGTTGAGATTTCATCCATGATGGAGGAGTCCGATAAGTATCTCAATGGTAACCTATTCAACCAGAATCAATGGTAAGCCCAGTGTTCAAATTGTCCTTACTCGAGGCCTTCGCCAAGGTGATCCCCTTTCACCCTACTTGTTCTTACTGTGTGCATCAGGTCTCTCTGCTTTGATTAACAATGCTGTGGGTATGGGAAATATGGAAGGCATTTCTATATGTTGGGGTGATCTTAGTATCTCTCACCTATTTTTTGCAGATGACAGTTGTTGACGTCCAAAATATTACAAGTATTGAAGTCCAAAACTAATGGGCCTTTAAAGATAAGGAATACCCAATCTATGAGCCAAGGCCCATTTAAAATGGGTAAAAGGAAGCCCAAGCTCATGAATGGGTAAGCCCTGGGCCTTAGAGAAAGAAGAAAAAAAGCAGAGGGAGCTTGGCCCAACCTTTGTGAGAAGAGCTCCCAAGGAGCCCAAAAAAGGACTGAACCAAGACACCTTTGAGCTGCCAGAACCAGGGAGGAGATCCTAGGGAAGTGTTGGAAAGAATCAACTTGGAGTTAGACAGCTCGGGGAAGCATGCTCATGGACACAATGAATGAAGAAAGACACGTCCCATCAGTCGCCCACAACTTAGAAGAAAGGGCTTTGGAAACAAATGATGACTTAGAAACCAGCACCTGATGAAGAGAAGCCTGGTACTTTGGGAAGAGCAAGAAGGTGGCTGGGAATCTTTCAATCTGACAGTGAGGAATCTGCCTATTTGAAGAAAAAAGATAAAGAGTGAAGCAGCCAAAAAGGGGTTCTGAAAAGTCTCTCTAGAAGCCTTGGAAAAAGAAATTAAAAGTCAACCCCCAAGACCCTTAAAGAGAGGAAGATTAGCTGGGAACTTTTAGGAAGGAAACCTCAAAAGAAGAATGTAGTGAGAAATGAGGAAAGGACTAGCCACCAATGTTGCTGACACAACATTGGTTCTGGTAGCCAGGGCAGCAAATGGAGGAAATCAATGGCACACCAAAAATCCTAGGAAGGTACTATAAAAGGGGTATCAAGCCATCAGCAAAACTCACTCAGCAAGAATTAATCAGAACAAAAGAAGCATTAGAAAGAGTGATTAAACCTCAAAAAAATAGAGAAAAGAGAGACACACTGTGAGGGATCCTATGATAAGCACTTAAGGATACACTTGAATTCAAGGGAATTCAAATCTCACAAGTCTTGGAAGCCTAGAAAGAGCTATCCAAGTCTGTGACTTTTGAACTTATTTGAACCTCGTGGCATATCCCAAAAAAAAATAAGGTCCAATTTATTAAAAACTCAACATAATGACATATCACTTTATTTTCTGAGGATCCCAAATGTCCTTATTTGCACCTTTTAAATAATTATTTATTTTTCCTTGGCCACTTATATTACAATATGTATATGTTTGCATGTATGAATGTGTATGTGTTGTAGGGCCCATGTTTTGTGCATAAATTGGTTCATAATCAGCCCATTATAACAGCAGTGAACCAAGCCCAGTCCACCAACAAACAAATATAAAACCTTTTGGGGGCCCAGGATCCTCATCATCACTTAGGCCTAGGTACTAACCAAACCAGGAAGCCACAACAGTTTTATTTTTTGCAAAGCCACCACTGATGAGTGTGAAGCGTTCAATAAGCTTTGTAGGTTTATGAACAGTTGTCTGGTCAGTAGCTAAATAAAGCAAATACATCTCTTTTCTTCAACCCCAACACTCCAGCTAAAATTCAAGAGGAGATTAAATCTAGATTTGGAGCTCAAGTAATTAAACAACACGGAAAGTACTTGGGACTCCCTTCATTAATAGGGAGAAATAAAAAGAACACTTTCAAAGAATTGAAGGAGAAGTTGGCCAAAAAGCTTGCAGGTTGGAAGGAAAAGTTGTTGTCCAAGGCTGGAAAGGAAGTGCTAATAAAAGTAGTTGCACAAGCCATACCTACCTACATGATGAGCTGTTTTAAAATTCTTGAGACTCTTTCTGACAAGATGACAAGCCTAATAAGGAATTTTTGGTAGGGCCAACGCAAGAATGAACACAAGATGGCATGGATCAGTTGGGAAAAACTATGCTCCTTGAAGGCATGTAGGGGTATGGGGTTTAAGCAACTAAAGCAATTCAATTTGGCTTTACTAGCTAAACAAGGGTGGAGGTTGCAGTCTAGTCGTGATTCTCTATTGTATAGAGTTTTTAAGGCGAAATACTTACCCAATAGTGACTTTGTCAATGCTGTCATGGGGAGTAATCCTTCTTACACCTGGAGGAGCATAATGACGGCTCAGGAAATTGTGAGGAAGGGGGTCAAATGGCAAGTAGGCAACGGACATAGTATACAAATCTAAAAAGACAAGTGGCTACCAACACCTTTTACATATAAGGTAATTTCTCCTCCCTCATGCTCACCAGTGGAGGCTAGGATTGTAGAATTAATAGATTCGACTAATGGAACCTAGAAGAATGAGCTAGTCCAACAAGCTTTCCTTCCTCATGAAGCTGATGTAATCCGTGGAGTGGCTTTAAGTTCCAAACTCCCAGCTGACAGGCAGGTATGGGCAACAACAGCAAACTGTTTGTTTAGTGTGACAAGTGCATATAAAATGGCAATGGAGATGGTATCGGGGGATGCCTCAGGTACAGCTTCAGACAACAGCAATCTAAGGAAGTTCTGGAAATACATTTGGCGTGTTAATGTTCCGCATAAAGTTTGCCATTTTACATGGAGAGCGTGCAAAGACATTCTGCATACAAAAGAAAACTTGGTGAGAAGAAGAGTACTAATGAAGAGCTGCTGTGAGGAGTGCCAAGCGAGGGTGGAATCGTTGTGTCATTTCTTTTGGGAATGTCCGAGAGCAAGGGAGACCTGGTCTATATCAGAGTTGCTCCTTGTGAAGGATGACCTCCATTTCAATTCTTTCATGGATTTCCTCTGGTATGCTGTCATGGAAGCTCATTGGGATCAATACTATATCGAGAAGATAATTATGGTGTCGTGGGCTATGTGGAAAAATAAAAATAAGACCAGAAACAGTGGAGAGAAGAAAAGTAGCAGCATTTTACTCCAAGGAGCTCTGGATTATTTGTGGGAATATCAGTCTAGCTCTGTGGAACCAGTTATGCAGAAGGCAAAGTTGCCTTCAAATTGAATACCTCCTCCACAGAATTATTACAAAATAAACGTGGATGAAGCTGTCTTTGCAGAAGATAAAATGGCTGGTGTGGGAATTCTAATCCAAGATGCAGATGGTAAGGTGATTGGAGCATGCAGCAAGAAGATAATGGCACCTCTTAGCGCCATTGAAGCTGAAGCAAAAGCTTTTGAGATTGGATTACAATTCACGAAAGATTTACTTATCCAAGATTTTGTCCTTGAAGGTGATTCGTTGATTTTGGTAAATGTCTTGAAAGAATTATCGCCTCCTCCATCTGCTATTGCTGCACTGGTTATAGCTCAATGGCTGCTGCACAGGAGTTTCGTCATGTTGATATATCCCATGTCTGTAGATAAGGCAATAGGCCGACCCATTTACCAACGAAACATGCCTTTGGTATTTCTGATTTTTCTGTGTAGATTAAAGAGAATCCTTATTTTACTGAACAAGCTCTTCTCTATGATGTATTTGTCGCTTTCAATTCTTAGGGTCCATTTGGGATCTGTTTATTTTGCTAAAACTAAAATTTTTTTATTGAAAGTATTATAGATAAAGGTAAAAGTTAGCTGAAATAGTACAATAGGACTCATAAATAGTATCAAAAATTGTCGTGGGACTCATGAATGTAGCAAAAATAAGCTGAATAGTAAAATAAGTTAGCAAAAATAATTTTTGTCAAACATACACTTAGTGTGCATTTGGATTGGGCGTTTTGCTCAATCCTTGCGTTATGCTTTTTGTCTGTGGGTCCATGAGTACTGTTCATGGACCCACAAAAGTCATCCAAACATAGATTTCAATATAAATTTGGATCTCACAGCACTATTCATACATTTAAAAATTATTTTGTTACAGTGTTTTTAGCAATAAGTTTTTAATTTTCAGCAAATAAGCAATATCTAAACACACCCTTAATAAAGCTTTATGTGGTATTCCCATTAAAAAAAAATAATCCAAGCCCAACTTTGCCTCCATTTGTTTATATTTATTTATTTATTTTTGAGAGTGTCCCTGGAATCCTGGATACCGTATAGCTGCCTAGCAAAAACAAAATACAAATCCTTTTATCAAAAACCAAAAAAAAATCCAAGCCCAACTTTTCCTCCATTTGTTTTTATTTATTTGATTTTGATAGTGTTGGAGTTGGCTTCCTAGCAAAGCACGTCAGATACGTAGTCATATTCATACTCAATAATCAATAGTAGTTATAGACGTCCCTTCGGGGACATCCGATAAAATTGGAATAGTAGTTATAGACTTTTAGCCAAAAAAAAAAAAAAGTAGTAATTATTCTGATGATTGTATTTTCAACGCAAAGAACGTTTTGGAAACAACTTTTTTTTAGATGCTAATTTAGTCAGCAGATCAATTGTCACAAAAATTTCAAGAACCGGACAAAGTTATGGTTTGTTTGGATGGAGGGGAGAAGGATAGGGAGTAAAGGAGAGTAGAGTAGAGTTATGTAAAAATAAACTAATTTTGTGTTAAATCTACTCGACTCTACTCCTCCCTTCTTTCTCAATCCAAACGGACCATTAATATCTTAGATATATTGTAGTCAAACTAATGTCACGAAGAGTAATATTTTTAAGTATCACCCAAATATATATATATATATATATATATATATGTAAATACATGAAGTATTACAATTTCTTCCTATTAACAAAATGAAAAGGATAAAAACACAATAACTGATAACAGATAAAGTGAGAATTGAAAATTCTGTGAAAGTAATAAAGTGAAAGAGAATATGAAATGATAATAGAGAAGAGAAAGAGAGATAATATTTGCTATATATAACTGAAAGTTGAGTTGCTAAGGGAGCAAAATTGTTGCGACTAAAAAGTCAAAGAAAGTATAACTGTCATTACCATCAAGGAGAACTCACAAACATAATATTTCTATTGGTACCATATTTTTTTTAGGAAAAACGAAATTATGGATTATTTTTATTGAATGTGTGAACCGGTTACACATTTGAATGATTATGGATTTTTATAATTTTGTTTTTGAATAGGCTTTTTGTTGAATAATTTGTTCACTTCTTCTTGTTTGATCTAATCTTGTTTTTGTTTGGGTTATAAGCTTTTTTTTTAGGGGTTAAGGATTATATTTAGGTGGCCAAAATTATTTTTGAAGTAATGCTACATCCACAACATTTTTTTAATAAATCTTGTGCAAAAAATTTTTATTGGTAGATAAAAAAGTAATGTATGTATTGAATCCAAATTATATAGACACATAACACACATATACATACACTTTAAAACACCCTTACTCTAGACAATTGGTTGAATCAACCTAGATCTGCTGCTTCCTCAATCAAATCAACTCAGCATCAACCCAAATTAGCTTCTTCTTTTGCCAAATCAACCCAACCCAACCTCAATCTAGAATTGTTGATTTGTTATTATGGGTAATGGGTCAATAAATCCGTTTGCATTAAGTTAATCACTTCGTGACGCACAAATCAACGTAAGGACAACGCTATTACATGATTATTTAGCTTTTTTATGACATTGTTCTAAACTTTGCTCTTAAATTTTACGATCAAGGTATTTATTTGTGATTGCCGGAATATCTATTGTTGTTTTGTGACAAGAATTTGTGCATTTTTTTTTTTTTTAAATTTATATGAAAGACAGTTTTATTGCTACAAAAGAAAGAACAACTACGAAGCAACCTTCCCTACAATAACTTCGGCTAAACACAATGAGGCAGATGCTTCATCGGATACTGAGTTCTTATGAGCCCCTCTAGTCAAAACATAAGCAGCCTTGTTACAATCACGATTGACCAACTAACATCTAATAAACTGAAATGCACAGCAAGAGTTTAAACTTTATCTGCAAAATTAAGCCGTCTCCAGGGGATACGGCTGCTTGAGAGCTTTGATTACATCAATGCAATTTTTGGAATCACTCTCCACTTCAACATTGTGTATATTCAATTGGCTTGCCAAAATAATTAGCCAGTGAATTGTGTATCATCTAGAAGTAATTCCAAAATGGTATAGTAAAAGCAAATTGAAATACACAAAACCCATAAAGAGATACGTAATTGAACGGATTAAGACCCCTTAAAAACAACTAGATTGGTTAGCCTAGATTAATTAGCCAAGTTGTTACTTAGTCAAATTATGCAATATTAGGTTAAAGCAATTAAATAATCATATCAAAAGAATAAAGCAGCGGAATAATAAAAGACACAATGATATGATCACCCAGGAAACCACACGGTAAAAATCTGGGGAGGATTTGACCCACCGATCCTTAAGGCTAAATAGAATTCACTATGAAAGAATTGAAGTTCTTACAAAAGGACTACAAGCTCCCCGCTCGACTTCCTAATGCTACCCACCAGTAGAACTTACTGACACGACCACGTGTAAGCTCCGAATCCACAGAATCCTTCTTTCTTGAATTCTTCAATCAGCTACAAGCATCCACACTTGATATTCTTTAAGCTTCAATGGTAGCAACCAAGTTGATCATCAAGATGTTGAAGTAATCTCAATCTTGAAAACCCTAAGCTTTGTGTAAAGGAAAGCTCCTCTAGATCTCACAAGAGATTTACACAATACAGCAATGTATGAGTAACAATACAACTGGAGCAACTCTAAAAACGTGGCTAGGGTTTTTCTTTATATACCTAGGGTAAAAACAGAAAACCCAAAACGTTTAATGAGTTAGGGCTGAGTTGGAAAAACTGTAGAAAACGCATCTGGTCCAAGATTCGATCAATCGAGCCTTTCCTTCGATCGATCAAGCCAGACTGAAATGCCCCAATGCATCTACAGTCACTCGATTCCAACTTAACAATATTTTATCAACTTTGAGCAAGCCTAAACAAGACTAAGTACATTATTTTGATCATGGTTTACCAACATTACACATTAGAGTTTTAAATACATAAAATTCTAAATCTTTAGAACCTAACAAACTCCCCTTTTGGCAATCCGTGACAAAACATAAACAATAAGCTCAAAGTTTACAATTAAAAAGCCCTTTACAAAATAAATGCTCATAAAGACTAAAATTCAATCCTAACTACTATCCATCGGTTGCAAGTGTAGAGAGCAGCTCAATTGAATCAACCTGTATATTCTTGAAATACTCAACAAACGCATAAACGCATGTGTGATAGAAAATAGTATATAAACAGGTATAACATTCTTGTAAGATTCACACAACACAAAATAAAGACATATATCAATGAACAACTCATCAATATAAATCAATAAGCAATGAATCATGAGACAACAAGAATCAAATATAAATCATGTATATCAATATATCAATCAATGTTACTCCCCCTAACATGAATATCCCCAAAAATGATATATAAGGTGAAGCACCTAGATACAATCTATAAAACTCCACAAGCTCCTCAAAAACACAAAATAACAAAAAGTCTCCCCCTAACTACAAAAAGTCCTCTACAAGTCAAAACACTACTCCCCCTTTTTGTGACGGAATGCCAAAGGACAATCACAAGTGGCCATCAAAAGAAGGTGGTGAGGGTGAATGAAGATGCGCAAAGTCGGCTCACAGAGCACGAATCTCATTCAGCAAGTCCATTAAAATCTGACCATGAGCCGCCTGAACGGTCATGACAGTCTCCAGGATATGACGAACATCGAAGTCATCCGAAGTAGGTGGAGGAATAGCAGCAGCAGCATCACCGGCAGGATCAGGAACATCCTCACCAGCAGGACCTGTAGAAGAAGAAGGAGGAGGTGCACTACCAGACGGCTCAGACCTAGGGTGTTTAGAACCAGCTCGAAGATGAGCGGCCCTCTGTCTAAGAAAAGACACACCTATGGGAGCTATCACATGAACAGGCTTAGAGGAAAGGAAGCCACTAAGATCAAGATAAAGCAAAATCCTATGAATAAAAATAGGATGCACAAGAGCATGAGAAGTAGATGAACTCCTATAAACATCGTTCAAAGAACAAAGAAAGAGACGAGGAAAACTAATAGGAGCATCAGTAACCAGGGTGTTCAAAAATACACACCTCTCAAGAGGAATGGTGTGAACATGAGAGATGGGCCAGATAGAATGATAGGCTATCTTAAAGAACAGATAGTGCAACCTGGAGCTCAGCAGAAGTGATCCTAGGATCAGAACCCCACTGGACAGTAATCCCAGTGATGTAAGACAAGACATCACTCAACTCGGGAGACTCATCATAAGGATAGACAGGATGACGTACCAAAGGAACCCCTAGAGCATCAGCCACTACCTGAGGAGTAATGGAGTACTCTACGCCTCGTATCCAATTCTTAACTAGAGTGTTGGAATCATAGACGTGGATAGAGATGTTCGAAAAGAACTCTCTAATCAAGGCAGAAGGTGGAGGAGGATCAGAAACATCCACCAAGGGTAACCAGCCCCAACGCTCAAAGTTTGCCCTAATGGCAGGATCAAGTTCATCTAGGAGAACAGAACGCTCAGCCCAAATCTTCCTCTGAAGATTAAGCTTCTCATAAATCTCTTGGTTTTTCTCACTCGGAAACCTCTCTCGGTCAAAGGAAGGTGGGGGAGGAGAAGGGGAAGGAATAGTCCTACGGGCTCTAGTCTTCCTAAGCATGGTGCTAAGGAAAGGACAGAAACACAAGGAAAAACCAAAAAAAAATAAACAATCCAAGGGCAGACTGCAAGTTAGCACAATAGAAAATATAGAACAAAAATCTATATGATGCATGAACAATAACAATGTTGTGATGCATGAACTAATGTAGTAACCACAGTTCAAATTAAGTTCAATTACACAAAATTGGCTCGAATATAGAGTTTCTAACACAAAACCCTAAAAATTTGAAAACCACTTGAAAAATTTTGCAACAAATTGATGAATTGATCATTATATAAGGTTGAAAACAGATTAGAATAACCAATTTCATCAATACAACAAGCCAATTTCATTAATTAAACCTTAATTGAACAAAATCCCCAATTCGGATCAATTAGAAACCCTAGAATTTGAAATTTTTCACAAAACCCAAAATTGATCAAATTAAACTATTAAGAACATGCTTATAGCATGTTTCCACAAAAACCCATTGATCAATTTCACAAAATTTGGTTTGAATCAACACAAATCCCAAAAAGAAAAAGTTCCGAAATTTTGAGCAAAAATGCATGAAAAATGTAAATAAACTCAAAAAGGAAGGACAAAACAGACTTACCGGCTTGAGGAAAGAGAAATTTTGCAAAAATTTCAGAGGAAAACGACAAAAAATTGACTGTGGAGCCTTGCCTCGTCGGAGAGAGAAAGAAAGTTTGAAAAAGAAGCTTTTGAAAAGTGTTTGGAATCAGTCAAAGAACAGTGTTTTAACACCTGATTCGCGATATTCGATCGATCGAAAAACACATTCGATCGATCTAATCAAACAGTCATTTTGAAACAAATTAGAGCACTTTTTCGATTGATCGAAAATCAGAATGGATCGATTGAAAAGGGCAGAGGCTCTAAAAATTTTTTAGAAAAATCACAGTTTTGAAAAACTCAAACCATATTTTGAAAATAACTCCTCAAAGCATTAATTTATAGAAACAAAATGCATGAGTATGAGATGAAATGCTTTTTCAAAAACCCAAGTTTTAATTCCAGTTTCTTCAAGAAAATTTCAGCCATTCTTCCTTTCAAATTCTCAAGCAAAAAAAAAAAATGTTTTGCATAATTCTCAAAGTATTTTCAAACTTGGTTGGTCAGACCAAAAACACACAGAATAACATGTACAAAGTTTAGCAAAGAGTAACTTGTGTAGTGTGTGCAACTAGCAAAAACTTGAGATACATGTGAAGTGATATGTGAATAGCAATCAATCACAAAGTCTACAAAATTCATCACATAGAATTTAAAAGAGACTATCACTTAAAGAGTTACATCCTATAACTCCCACATCTCCTAGAACAGAAGCTTGCAATCATGTAAGTTTCTTGAATTTTGCCTCATTATTAGGTGAAATTTGGCATCAAGCCTAATAGTACACACCAGTTTTAATTATGTGAATTGGCATCAAGCCTAATAGTACACACTAATTTTAAGTATTAAGCATTTAACAGAGGCTACACCTTATGTTCTTTTTGTGCACGTGCTACACTTTTTCGAGCACAAAATCTTATGATATGCACTAAGGTGTTCGTGATTAGCTAGTGAACAGTGGTGAAATGGTTATTTATGCATTTCTCAAAAAGATCAAGTCCGACAGTCAAATAACATATGACTTCAAGATCAAGACAAAGTGATTAATAACCACAAACATCTTTCCCACACAACATGCACTACAAAGTTTCAACTAGTCAAGTGCAATATATAAGCTCATCAAAATTAAACAAGGTACATAAGACATGTTATGTGTAAATAAATTGACCAACCTTGTTTTCAAAAACCAAGAAATATAATGTCAAACATACTTTTGCTTTCTCCTTTTCTCCTTTTTTTTTTTTATTATTAAAAGAGAAAACAAATAAATCCTAGAATGAAATGCATGAATGTAATGTAATGCAAATCCTAAAAAAAACACAAATACCAAAGAACAATGGTCACAGAGGATAGAGCAATAAAGCACAAGGACCATGTCAGAAAGACTCAATTAGGACGAGTCTTTTGCATCCAAAACCTTTTAGATGCATCACGAGTATTGGAGTTCTTATTCATATTCGAGTGATTTACAACTCCAGGATTGGAATAAAGGTTCAACACCTTTACCAATTCACCAATAAGTGCCATAGGATCTTGTGCTTGAGACACAGACACTTTTGGTTTGTTTGTTCTCTTAACAGCTTGAAGCTTGTAACAGTTAGGACGAATGTGTCCGGACTTACCACAATAATGACAAACCCAAGTAGGTTTACCATGCATCTTGTCCTTAGAAGTGGTAGAATCCTTAGGTTTAGACTCTCTTACATCAACCCTAATCTTCCTAGAAGGTGAAACTTCTACAGGTTTAACCACCTCACTCATAGGGGGTTTGACAGTTTCACTCACAACCTTACTCATGGAAGGTTCAGAAGAAGAAGAAGGAACAAAATTCGTGGAATGTGATCCAGAATCGAAGATGCTTTCAACATATCCTAACCCAGATTTATCAGAAGGATACTTTTGAACATTCAGCATGTGATCAAGTTTAGAACTAGCAGATCTAGCAACAGATAAATCATGTTCCAAAGTTTTAACTTTATCAAGCAAAAGCATGTTCTCAGATTTAACACTATTCAAAAGATCATTAACATCAAACAGTTTAACAAGCAAATTTTTCTTTTCAAGCTCAAGAGATTCAATTTTCTTCAGGCCAAGTTCAACATTCATAGCATCCCTTGCAACAATTTTGCAAAGTTTATTGTAGGCCTCTTGAAGATCTGCATCCTCAGAGAGTTCCCCATCAGAAGGGTTCTCTTTAACAGATATGCTTTCATTGACTACAGTTGTAGCTGTGAAAGTAATGAAGTTTCCATCCTCATCACATCCGGACTCATCATTAGAAACCTCATTATCGCTAAGAGTTACAGCCATAGCTTTACCCTTAGTCCTCAAGAATGTAGGACATTCAGATTTCACATGACCATACCCTTGACAGCCAAAACACTGAGGACCCAAAGAATTATTTGAAGATTGACCAACTTTTTCTCTAGGTTTTTCAAAGTTATTAACCTTAATGGGATCATTCTTCCTAAAATTTCTAGGTTCAGCAGTATAAGTACCTCTTGCCTTTCTGTTGGTATTCCTAAGAAAGTTTTTAAAGTTTTTTGAAAGATACGCAATCTCTGTAGCAGAGAGCTCATTATCAAATCCACCACCATCAACATCATCAACTGACTTAAGAGCCATTGATTTGAATTTGTTCACTTTAGGTAGATCAAACTCATAGGACTGAAGAGATCCTACAAGCTCATCAATAGGGATGGAGTCCACATCCTTGCTTTCAGTGATGGTAGTCACTTTGGATCTAAAGTCTTTAGTTAAAGATCTAAGTATCTTCCTAACAATTTTAGGTTGCTCATAGATTTCACCCAAATTAAAAGCAGAATTAACAATATCATTCAGTTTGGCATAAAATTCATCAAAGGATTCATCATCAGACATCCTAATGTTTTCAAACCTAGAAGTTAATTGCTGCAGTTTGTTTATCTTAACTGCCTTTGTGCCTTCATGCACAGTTTGGAGGATTTTCCAAGCAGTATGAGCAATCTCAACATTTAAGATCCTCTTAAATTCCTCCATTGAAACAATATTGAAGATGGCATTCATAGCTTTGCTATTGAAGCCTGCTGCTTCTTTTTCAGAAGTTTGCCACTCACTCACAAGAGTAGTGGGCTTCTGCCATCCGTATTCAACGAAATTCCAAACCCTCTCATCAATTGATTTCAGGAATGCTTTCATCCTTACTTTCCAATAAGCATAGTTGTTCCCATCAAAGTGAGGAGGAACAACAAGAGAGTGGCCATGCTCTATGACAACAGGGGTCAAGGATTAGCTCAGAGATAAAAGAATCTCTAACAAGAGAGCAACCTGCTCTGATACCACTTGTACGGATTAAAACCCCTTAAAAACAACCAGATTGGTTAGCCTAGATTAATTAGCCAAGTTGTTACTTAGTCAAATTATGCAATACTAGGTTAAAGCAATCAAATAATCATATCAAAAGAATAAAGCAGTGGAATAATAAAAGACACAATGATATGATCACCCAGGAAACCACACGGTAAAAACCTTGGAGGATTTGACTCATCGATCCTCAAGGTTAAACAGAATTCACTATGAAAGAATTGAAGTTTTTACAAAAGGACTACAAGCTCCCCGCTTGATTTCCTAATGCTACCCACCAGTAGAACTTACTGACACGACCACATGCAAGCTCCGAATCCACGGACTCCTTCTTTCTTGAATTCTTCAATCAGCTACAAGCACCCACGCTTGATATTCTTTAAACTTCAATGGTAGCAACCAAGTTGATCATCAAGATGTTGAAGTAATCTCAATCTTGAAAACCCTAAGTTTTGTGTAAAGGAAAACTCCTCTAGATCTTACAAGAGATTTACACAAAACAGCAATGTATGAGCAACAATACAATTGGAGCAACTCTAAAAACGTGGCTAGGGTTTTTCTTTATATATCTAAGGTAAAAACAGAAAACCCAAAACGTTTAATGAGTTAGGGCTGAGTTGGAAAAACTGCAGAAAACACATCTGGTCCGAGATTCGATCAATCGAGCCTTTCCTTCGATCGATCGAGCCAAACCGAAATGCCCCAATGCATCTACAGTCACTTGATTCCAACTTTACAATATTTTATCAACTTTGAGCAAGCCTAAACAAGACTAAGTACATTGTTTTGATCATGGTTTGCCAACATTACACATTAGAGTTCTAAATACATAAAATCCTAAATCTTTAGAACCTAACAGTAATGATAATTACAATCTGGCATTGGACACGTCACCATTTCAACGGATCCAATACCACTAGACACTGGACCCAAACCGACCCCTTAAGAACATAGCTTACAATTGCAGCTAAATATTTTATGTTAAACATAGCCACCATTAACACGAATAACTTGGCCATTAACCCACTCACTGGCATCAGTAGCCAAAAACCCGACAAGAGGTGCCACTTCCTCAGTCTCACCAAGCCTACCGAATGGGCTTTCCTCAATAACCCTCTTCACATATTCCCCAGACTTCCCAGTAAAAAAGAGCTCAGTGGCAATTGGCCCTGGTGCCACACAATTGGCAGTAATTCTAGTCCCTTTGAGCTCCTTTGCTAGTATCTTGGTCATGGTTTCCACTGCAGCCTTTGATGCTGTGTATGCTGCGGCTCCTGGCTTTAATGCACCCACCAAAGATGTTGATAATAGTATAATTCGACCCCCACCACCACGTTTGACACGGTTTGCTGCTTCTTTACAGCACAAGAATGCCCCTCTAGCATTGACGCTACAAGAATCGCATTCGCATGCAGACTTTATAAGGTTTAAAAAAAATAATAATAATAACAATCAATAGCACTTGCGTTTTAATTGAATCCCAGATATTTGATAGGCATTTGTGTGGGTTTGGATCAATACAAAAATTAGTGGGCTACAGTGTACACATCCATTATGTAGTTACGTAATTTGCATCCATAATCTGTGTATTTATTCTACACGTATGATTTAAATAAAAATAATGTTAGGAACACAATTTTTCTTCACCAGTTTTAATATGATCCATTGTGATTAAACTTTAGAACAAAACACTTTCTTGAATTAACGCTAACATTATTTTATTTTACATCAATCACAGTAAGTTTTCTTAAAAATATGAAAAATATTGTGTTTCTAGATTTGTTAAGGATCTATAGCCGAGCCAATATAGTGTATTGCCTATTTTCATTGAATTTTATTCTACCAATTAGATCCAGCTCGCACACAACTTAATAAAAAAAAAAAAATCTATATATGAATTTAAAAAGAAAAAGAGGGTGTTAATGTCATCCAAAATAAATAACACAAGTAGTTTTTTAGGTATCCACTAACTTATGCCTAAAGTTTGATATCCAATTGTAGTCTTCGTGCCATCTTGCATAACATTATGTAAAAGTAAATACAAAAGATGCTACTGATTCAAGGATACATATACACAGGGACGGTTTCAAGATTTTAAGCCAGCAGGGCCGGAGTATAAAGGGAAAAAAAATAATTCAAATAAGCATCCATATATTATTAAAAAATTATAAATACTCAAAATCTTTGTTTCTAAATATATTAAGATGCAATCATTTACCAACAAAAACAAAAACAGAAATAAATTTTTTTTTTTTTTTAATACTAGGCTAGTTAGGATTTTTTTTTTTTTTTTTTTTTTGTTTGTGGTGCTAAAAATTTTAGTTTTTGGCATCTCAAAAAGATACTTTATCTATTTTTCTACCCCACTTTACAATACACTCAATATCAAATGTTCTATTTTTGTTTTTATCACTTCATTTAAAATAATATAAACAACTCATTAAAATAATAAAGGAAAAAAGAGAATTTGAGTTTTTTAATTAAAAGAAGAGATATAATCTTAATAAAATATTGTATTTTACTTTTAACAACTTGCTACAGTTAACTAGTATAAATACCAGTTTATTGTAGTTGCAAAAAATTTAACTTTAATTTCTCTAATAACACATGATTTTTTTTATTCTTTGGTGGTAAAATAATTTTTATTTTGCTAAAATACAATCAATATTGTAAATGTTTTTATTATTTTTATTAAGTTTTTAAATTGGATAGTTGTTATTTAGGTGAGACTAGCTAAACTTATCGAGGAGAATGGGCCTAAGATTTTAGAATAAGAGCCCAACTACACATAATAACTAAAAATATATATATTTTTTCATATGAATAATTTTCACTAAAATTGTAGTTTTCTTAATTTAAAAAGACAAATCCTTAACACGACTAATAAGAAAAACAAGTACTTCTAAATATATATATATATATATATATATATATTAGTTGAAAAGAATACCTGAAGATATTATCAAAATCCACGAGAGAAGTGTTAGCAATAGTTGGGTACTTAGAATCATTGATTCCAGCAGAATTGACCAGGATATGGACAGGGGAGTTGAATGCCTCCTCGGCTTTGTCGAAGAGGGACTTGACCTGGGTTGGGTCGGACACGTCGGCACGGACCGTAAGGGCTCGTGGGGTGCTGTTGTTGTTGAGAGAAGAGGATAATGAGTTGTTGATCTGGGAGGCTACGAGTTCAGCTTCATGGGTTGACTTGGAGGAGGTGTGGTTGATAACGAGTTTAGCGCCGAGAGAGCCCAAGTGGAGTGCGATGGCTTGCCCAATTCCGCGGGCGGACCCAGTCACGATGGCTACTCTGTCTTGGAGTGGTTGTGGCTGAGAAAGAGAAGGAGAAGGGCTTGGGATTTGGATTTGATTGCCAATGCTGGTTTCTGATTCTGAAGCAATGAGGTAAGGTCCGTTGAGAGTATGGAGATGCTATATAAATGCTATTCGCTTAAACAGAGAATATGGGTTCTAATAACATTTTTTTGGAAACACGCGTGGAAAAATAAGTGTGTGAAAATATGTGTAATGTTGTTTAATTAACGAAAATTATTGTTTAAACAATGATAACAAACTAGCCTTATATTTACACGATATTTTTATAACAAATTCATAGTAACATGTTGTTATTAGTTATTACACGTGAACAAAAAAAAAAAAAAAATTTAAATCATGAATTCAAATTAGCACTAATAACAAATCTCTTTTTAACTAATATTTATTTCTTATTAAGAAATGTAAAAAGAAAAATATCTTTTTTTAATCATAAAGGAAAAATCTCTTTTCTTATTTAATTCAACTATCAAATTACCAAAAACAAAATTTAAATCCTTTATTTCCCTCTCTCTTGTATGTGTGTTTGTTTTTCCAAAAAAAATTAAAAAAATTAAAAAAAAAATAAATTCCAAAGCAAAAAACAAATCCAAGCCCAACTTTTCCTCCATTTGTTTATATTTACTAGTTGGGATGGTACGTGCAAGTCACATCCTACTTTTTGAGCGAAAAAATTAATATAGAACTTCTATTTGAATAAATATGAAACCAAGTGCTTAAACTTAGAATAACTATTTAACATATGAATATCTATTTGCTATGATAATTTCTTAGAACCTATTTCTTAAAAGTAATATTCACTCTTTAAAAACTTTTAAGAATGATGACGAATATTATCATCTTCCAACAATAAGCAATTGAGTTTTGCTAAGACATTATCACAATATTTAAAATTTCACAATTAATAATGACATATGCTACAATTGAAGGTCTTCATCAAATACCTGCTGTAGGGACCGGCCTTTTTCCCACGCGATGCGGGGGTTCAGGATTTTCACCCCACCAAGGGCTGCCCTTGTAGTGTAAGGCTTGACACTTTAATCCTATGTCCGCGAGAGAAGCGCTCCGATACAATAAATTTGTAGAGAGTGGGTAGAAGGATTAGGAATTAGCGAGCATTACAACAGTTGGTGTGGGTTTACAAGATCATCGAATGTGATTTGGCTAAGTGTTCTAAGGGAAAGTTTGTTCTCAACCCAGTCCGAGGAGCTCTTTCTCCATTACTAATGAATAAAGGGGTTGTCCCCTTGAACCTCCAAACTCCCCACCTTTGAACCCCTCTACTCTGGGGGTTCATTCCATTATATAGTCCTATTCAGCTGATCTCCGCCTTCCACTTGTTGATCATTTGAGCTTGTGTCTGAGGGTTTGTCCCATCAGCCGCCTTTCCAAACCTCCTATTAGTTGAAGTAACCAAGGCATTATTGTTCAATGGTTAATTCTTCATTAATGCGGTCAGAGTATTAGTTGCACGCTTTTAATGTGGAGATGACAGCTCCCTTCTTTAGCATCAGCCTGCCAAGGACATGGTCGTCCTCAGCAATGCCCCTTGACAGCTTGGGCCTTCCCCCGCTTATCCTCGGATACTGCATTGTCCTCGGTATGGGCCTTGGGCCTAACATGGAGTGGGCCGGGGTTGCCAAATCTTTGGGCCCCACAATAGCCCCTCAAAATTCTACTGCTCAGCTCCTTGGGCGGGGAGGAGGATTTTGATGTCCTTGGGTCCTTGTCCTGGATTGGCGAGTCTTGTCTTTCTGTTGGTACCAAAGTCCTTCTAACTGCTCGGGGAACGTTCCTAGCGTTTCGGTACTTGGAGCGCGCGCCTTCATTAAATTTTGGCGGCCCTATGTCCTTTACGTTCAACGGTGTGATGATGAATAGACGGTAGGGATACTTCTGACTTAATAGGCAGGAAAGCCTGTGCGGTTACTTTTAATTGGGGGTATAAAGACCCAATTAAACCGATTTTGCCCCTTCACTTTTACATTCAAGAGCTTCAGCGCACATACGCTGAACTTAGTCAAGTCTCCAATCGTCCTTACGCCTCCTTTCAACATAAAAGGCCTGTCCGAGGAGCCTTTCCTCATTTCTATAAGTTTTCTTCTCTCCCCGGTTCATACTTTTCTACCTGAGTTCCTTGTCTTCTTATTCCTCTTTCTCTTTTTCCTTCGTTTTCCCTGAGCCCTTCGTTAGTTCTTTAGGATGGGTAGGTTTAAGAAGTTAGTTAAGTCTGAGGAGGCGATGGAGAAATTCGTTGCTGATTATAAGATCCCCGATACAATGGGTTTGAGGTACTGTGGAGATGGGGAGTGGAGCACCAGGAGAAAAGAGGGTGAGGTGGCAGTTCCTATAATCGCCTTTCTGGAGGGTGGTATGAGGATCCCCATGGGGCCAGTGATGAGGGATTATCTTAGGCACTTCGGCTTATCTCCCACCCTGTCTGCCACCAATGTGTTTAGGATCCTAGGCTGTGTGGATGCCCTAAATGAGAAGATGGGACTGGGTTAACCCACCACGATGTAAACTGGTGCTACAATCTCCAATGCCTTAAGGGGAAGTCTTATTACATGAAGACGAGGGACGATAGGGTCTGGCTCATCCAGTGCCTCCCTAAGTCCAGCAAGGGTCTGAACAAAGACTTCCTCATTGTGTCCGGAGAGTGGCACGAGGGCCTTCATTGCCCAACAGTGGAGGGCACGCCAGGTGGGACATTCAGACTAGAAGAGGGTTTAATTTCTTGTGCCTTCACGCTCTACTTTGCTTTGCTGTTAACAGGAATTTGTTTTCTTTTATGCAGATCCGCACGTTTTTGAGCGTGACTTCGGCTTGGTTAACAAGGAGGATTTGCAAACCGTATTGAGGTCGGAGATCTTTGTGAACGAGGCCGACGACCAAGTTAAGGCTGCTCACAAAATTCTGGGGTACGACCTGATTCAAACATTGTTCTCGGCTCCAAAGTACATGATCCGAGCTAAAGATCCTCGGTTGCATAAGATAACGGTAATCGAGCACGGATTTTTTATCTCCAAAGGATCTCCTATTCCGGAGGGCGTACCGTTGGTGGGTATCTCTTCATCGTCTCAAGTTGCCGAGGCTGAAGGGAGAGAGCCAAGAGAAGAGAAAGTTGCTGACTCAGGTCCGTCTGAGGACGAGTTTAACGTGTTCGACCAGTTCCATTCGTCCGAGGACCCTTCTGGCGATTTGTGTGACCCCAACTTAGTTGAAGCGGACTTTTCATCCATAAAAGCTTCTCCTCAGTCAAAGATGAGTTTCAAGAGGCGACCTCAGACAAGTCTGCTAGCCCTGATTGAGGGGCAGCCGGGGAAGGATGTGCCGAAAAAGTCTCCTCCTAAGCTTCCTTTTCCCTCACCTCAACAGAGCTCGCCATCTAGATCCAAGCCCATCGGTCCTCGGCAGAAAAAAGACAAAGGGAAGAGGCCTAGGGAGGGCGAGGAGTCTGATCCTTCCCAAGGCGATGACGAGGCTCGGCAGCCATCGTAGAAGTTGAAAGTAGGGTGCCGAGGTCAGGAAAAACAGGTCACCGTCCAGCCTGGGGCCCAGGCTTGGCTTCCTACCCCCATACTCCATGGGAAGCCCTTAATGGATGATGCCTCCCTCAAGGACCCTCGAGGGGGCGAAGGTGCGCATGTGGCTGACGCATTGGGGAGATCCTTGCTACTCCCCGTGGATATGGCCCAATTGGAGGTTTTGAGGAGCAAGGAGGTCTTCCTCGACCTCAAGCAATGCTTGGGCATAGTAAGTTTTCTGATCCCTTGTAATTCTCTTGACTTCTTGCCTCTTGGCTCTTTACTTATTGTGCCTTGGCTTCAATTGGCAGGCTATCCAGAATACCTTCAGGTTGGAAGGTATAGCCAGTAGCCAAAGCAAGGCCGTGAATTTAGAGTGCGACAAGCTGTTGGACGCTGTGTGGACCCTCAACGTCTCCAAGGTCGATCTTGCAAATGCGAGGGGGGAGTTGGAGGAGATGAGGAGGGCTTGAGACACCGTCGAATCTGATTTTGTGAGTGCCCAAAAGTAGGCCCTGAATCAAATAGAGCGCCTGCTTAAGGCAAAGGATCAGTTGAGGGTTGCCAAGGAGGAGATCGCGACCCTGAAAAAGAGGCCGCTCGAGGCAGAAGGGGCCAGATGCGTTGCAGAATCCGCTAGGGACGAGGCCTTGAAAGCCAAGGAAGAGGCTGAGTCTGCTAGGGTCGAGGTCGAGGCTTCCAAAGATAAGGCCGCGCAAGAGGCTTATGAGTCAGGGGTGGCTGAAACAGAAGCCACCCTCAGAGCTCAAGTGCCTGGGGTATGCAGACTTTACTGTTCCCAAGTGTGGAATAAAGCCTTGAAACGAGCAAGTGTTGAGGCTTCGTCCGACCTGTGGAAGGTAGAGTGTGTGTACTACCCTCCTGCCATTCGCGAGGCTGCTCCTCCCAGCTCTGAGGCCGAGGTGACTCCTGAGGGAGTTGGGGCTGCTCCTGATGAAGACGCCTCGGCTGCTACCACTTTGGTCGAGCCCGCAAAGGAAGCTGATCCTCCTGGGCCATTAAGACGAGAAAAAGCCCCACTACGAATGCACCCTGGGAGGTTACGAACCCCTCAGCTGATGTCCCTGCCCCTCACGTTGAGCAGGTATCTCCTTCAACTGACCTTCCACAGGCTGTGGTCCCAAACGAGTGTGGCAAGGGCCCTGAGACCTCTTCTGCTCAGCCCTTTGAGGGAGGAATTGAAACGGAGCCAAAGGAATGATCCTCCATGGCGCCTTCGCCTTGTTTGATTGTTTTTTATTTCTTTACTCTTTTTTTTTTTTGAAGCATTGTAATGGCACTTTTTGCCTTGTATAACTTTTAAAAATTCAATGAAGTGCATATTTTGTTTTCTCTTATTCGTCCTGTTTGTATTATCTCCATTTTTTTTTACTTGCACAATCCTGTCTTTAATTACGCTTCAGCTGACCACATACTTATCTTCTTGAGTGACTAATTTCCCCATAGGTTTGAGTCTGAGAACCATGCAAGACCTTGGTTCTGTCTAGCACCTGACTCTTGAAGTAGTTAGTTTCCCCACAGGCTTGGATCCGAGGACCGTGCAAGGCCTTGGTTCTGTCTAACACTTAGTTCTTCTGAAGTAACTAGTTTCCCCATAGGTTTAAGTCCGAAGACCATGCAATACCTTGGTTTTGTCTAGTACTTAGTTCTTGAAGAAGTTAGTTTCCCCATAAGCTTGGGTCCGAGGACCATGCAAGGTCTTAGTTCTATCTAACACTTGATTCTTCTGAAGTAACTAGTTTCCCCATAGGTTTGAGTACGAGGACCATGCAATACCTTGGTTCTGTCTAGTGCTTAGTTCTTGAAGTAGTTAGTTTTCCCATAGGCTTGAGTCCGAGGACCATGCAATGCCTTGGTTCTGTCTACCACTCGATTCTTCTGAAGTAACTAGTTTCCCCACAGGTTTGAGTCCGAGGACCATGCAATACCTTGGTTCTGTCTAGTACTTAGTTCATGAACTAGTTAGTTATCTCATAGGCTTGAGTCTGAGGACCATGCAAAGCCTTGGTTCTGTCTAACACTTGATTCTTCTGAAATAACTAGTTTTCCCATAGGTTTGAGTCTGAGGACCATGCAATACCTTGGTTCTGTCTAGTACTTAGTTCTTGAAGTAGTTAGTTTCCTCAAAGGCTTGAGTCCGAGAACCATGCAAGACCTTGGTTCTATCTAACACTTGATTTTTTTGAAGTAACTAGTTTCCCATTAGGTTTGAGTCCAAGGACCATGCAATACCTTGGTTCTGTCTAGTATTTAGTTCTTGTGAAGTAACTAGTTTCCCGATAGGATTGAGTCCGAGGACCATGCAATACCTTGGTTCTTTCTAGTACTTAGTTCTTGTGAAGTAACTAGTTTCTCCATAGGTTTGAGTCCGAGGACCATGCAATACCTTGGTTCTATCTAGTACTTGATTCTTCTGAAATAACTAGTTTCCCCATAGGTTTAAGTTCGAGGACCATGCAATACCTAGGTTCTGTCGAGTACTTAGTTCTTGAAGTAGTTAGTTTCCCCATAAGCTTGAGTCCGAGGACCATGCAAGGTCTTGGTTCTGTCGAACACTTAATTCTTCTGAAGTAGCTAGTTTCCCCATAGGTTTGAGTCCGAGGACCACGTAATACCTTGGTTATGTCCAGTACTTAGTTCTTCTGAAGTAACCAGTTTCCCCAAAGGTTTGAGTCAGAGGACCATGCAATACCTTGGTTCTGTCTAGTACTTAGTTCTTCTGAAGTAACTAGTTTCCTCATAGGTTTGAGTCTGCGGACCATGCAATACCTTGGTTCTGTCTAGTACTTAGTTTTTTTGAAGTAACTAGTTTCCCCATAGGTTTGAGTCCGAGAACCATGCAATACCTTGATTCTGTCTAGTACATAATTCTTCTGAAGTAACTAGTTTCCCCATAGGTTTGAGTCTGAGAACCATGAAATACCTTGGTTTTGTCTAGTACTTAGTTTTTGAAGTAGTTAGTTTCCCCAAAGGCTTGAGTCTGAGGACTATGCAAGGCCTTGGTTACGTTTAACACTTGATTCTTCTGAAGTAACTAGTTTCCCAACAAGTTTAAGTCCAAGGACCATGCAATACCTTGGTTCTGTCTAGTACTTAGTTCTAGCGAAGTAACTTGTTTCCCCATAGGTTTGAGTTCGAGGACCACGCAGTACTTTGGTTTTGTCTAGTACTTAGTTCTTCTGAAGTAACTAGTTTCCACATAGGTTTGAGTCCGAGGACCATGCAATACCTTGGTTCTGTCTAGTACTTAATTCTTGAAGTAATTAGTTTCCTCATAGGCTTGAGTCCGAGAACCATGCAAGGCCTTGGTTTTGTCTAACACTTAATTCTTATGAAGTAACTAATTTCCCCATAGGTTTGAGTCCGAGAACCATGAAATATCATGGTTCTGTCTAGTATTTAGTTCTTGTGAAGCAACTAGTTTCCCCATAGGTTTGAGTCCGAGGACCATGCAATACCTTGGCCCTGTCTAGTACTTAGTTCTTGTGAAGTAACTAGTTTCCCCAAAGGTTTGAGTCCGAAAACCATGCAATATCTTGGTTCTGTCCAGTACTTGATTCTTCTGAAGTAATTAGTTTCCCCATAGGTTTGAGTCCGAGCACCATGCAATACCTTGGTTTTGTCTAGTACTTAGTTCTTGAAGTAGTTAGTTTCCACATAAGCTTGAGTCCAAGAACCATGCAATGCCTTGGTTCTGTCTAACACTTGATTCTTCTGAAGTAATTAGTTTCCCCATATGTTTGAGTCCGAGGACCATGCAATACCTTGGTTCTGTCTAGTATTTAGTTCTTGTGAAGTAACTAGTTTCCCCATAGGTTTGAGTCCGAGAACCATGCAATACCTTGGTTCTGTCTAGTACTTAGTTCTTGTGAAATGACTAGTTTCCTCATAGGTTTGAGTCTGAGGACCATGTAATACCTTGGTTCTGTCTAGTACTTAGTTCTTGAAGTAGTTAGTTTCCCCATAGGCTTGAGTCCGAGGACCATGCAAGGCTTTGGTTCTGTTTAACACTTGATTCTTTTGAAGTAACTAGTTTCTCCATAGGTTTGAGTCCGAGGACCATGCAATACCTTGATTCTGTCTAGTACTTTGTTCTTCTGAAGTAACTAGTTTTCCCATAGCTTTGAGTCTGAGGTCCATGCAATACCTTAGTTCTGTCTAGTACTTAGTTCTTCTAAAGTAACTAGTTTCCCCAAAGGTTTAAGTCCGAGGACCATGCAATACCTTGGTTTTCTCTAGTACTTAGTTCTTTTGAAGTAACTAGTTTCCCCATATATTTGAGTCCGAGGACCATGCAATACCTTGGTTCTGTCTAGTACTTAGTTCTTGAAGTAGTTAATTTCCCCACAGGCTTGAGTCCGAAGACCATGCAAGGCCTTAGTTCTGTCTAACACTTGATTCTTCTGAAGTAGCTAGTTTCCCTATAGGTTTGAGTCCGACGACCGTCTAATACCTTGGTTCTGTCTAGTACTTAGTTCTTGTGAAGTAACTAATTTCCCCGCAGGTTTGAGTTCGAGGACCATGCAATACCTTGGTTCTGTCTAGTATTTAGTTCTTCTGAATTAACTAGTTTCCCCATAGGTTTAAGTCCGAGGACCATGCAATACCTTGGTTCTGTCTAGTACTTAGTTCTCCTGAAGTAACTAGTTTCCACATAGGTTTGAGTCCTAGGACCATGCAATACCTTGGTTCTGTCTAATACTTAGTTCTTCTGAAGTAACTAGTTTCCTCATAGGTTTGAGTCTGAGGACCATGCAATATCTTGGTTCTGTCTAGTACTTAGTTCTTTTGAAGTAACTAGTTTCCCCATAGGTTTGCGTTCGACGACCATGCAATACCTTGGTTCTGTCTAGTACTTGAGTCTTCTGAAGTAACTAGTTTCCCCATAGGTTTGAGTCTGAGAACCATGTAATACCTTGATTTTGTCTAGTACTTAGTTCTTGAAGTAGTTAGTTTCCCCATAGGCTTGAGTCCGAGGACTATGCTAGACCTTAGTTCCATTTAACACTTGATTCTTCTAAAATAACTAGTTTCCCAATAGGTTTAAGTCCAAGGACCATGCAATACCTTGGTTCTATCTAGTACTTAGTTCTAGTGAAGTAACTTGTTTCCTCATATGTTTGAGTTCGAGGACCATGCAATACTTTGGTTTTGTCTAGTACTTAGTTCTTCTGAAGTAACTAGTTTCCACATTAGTTTGAGTCCGAGGACCATGCAATACCTTGGTTCTGTCTAGTACTTAGTTCTTGAAGTAGTTAGTTTCCTCATAGGCTTGAGTCCGAGAACTATGTAAGGCCTTGGTTCTGTCTAACACTTGATTCTTCTGAAGTAACTAGTTTCCCCATAGGTTTGAGTTCGAGAACCATGCAATACCTTGGTTCTGTCTAGTATTTAGTTCTTATGAAGCAACTAGTTTCCCCATAGGTTTGAGTCCAAGGACCATGCAATACCTTGGCTCTGTCTAGTACTTAGTTCTTGTGAAGTAACTAGTCTCCCCATAGGTTTGAGTTCGAAGACCATGCAATACCTTGGTTCTGTCTAGTACTTGATTCTTCTGAAGTAACTAGTTTCCCCATAGGTTTGAGTCCGAAGACCATGCAATACCTTGGTTTTGTCTAGTACTTAGTTCTTGAAGTAGTTACTTTCACCATAGACTTGAGTCCGAGAACCATGCAAGGCCTTGGTTCTGTCTAACATTTGATTCTTCTGAAGTAACTAGTTTCCTCATATGTTTGAGTCCAAGGACCATGCAATACCTTGGTTCTATCAAGTATTTAGATCTTGTGAAGTAACTAGTTTCCCCAAAGGTTTGAGTCCGAGGACCATGCAATACCTTGGTACTGTCTAGTACTTAGTTCTTGTGAAGTGACTAGTTTCCCCATAGGTTTGAGTCTGAGGACCATGTAATACCTTGGTTCTGTCTAGTTCTTAGTTCTTGAAGTAGTTAGTTTCCCCATAGGCTTGAGTCCGAGGACCATGCAAGGCCTTGGTTCTGTTTAATACTTGATTCTTCTGAAGTAGCTAGTTTCTCCATAGGTTTGAGTCCGAGGACCATGCAATACATTGGTTCTGTCTAGTACTTAGTTCCTCTGAAGTAACTAGTTTTCCCATAGGTTTGAGTCCGAGGTCTATGCAATACTTTGGTTCTGTCTAGTACTTAGTTCTTCTGAAGTAACTAGTTTTCCCATAAGTTTGAGTCCGAGGACCATGCAATACCTTGGTTCTGTTTAGTACTTGATTCTTCTGAAGTAACTAGTTTCCCCACAGGTTTGAGTATGAGGACCATGCAATACATTGGTTCTGTCTAGTACTTAGTTCTTGAATTAGTTAATTTCCCCACTGGCTTGAGTCCGAGGACCATGCAAGGCTTTGGTTCTGTCTAACACCTGATTCTTTTGAATTAGCTAGTTTCCTAATAGGTTTGAGTTCGAGGACCGCGCAATACCTTAGTTCTGTCTAGTACTTAGTTCTTGCGAAGTAATTAATTTCCCCATAGGTTTGAGTTTGAGGACCATGCAAAACCTTGGTTCTGTCTAGTACTTAGTTATTGTGAAGTAACTAGTTTCTCCATAGGTTTTAGTCTGAGGACCATGTAATACCTTGGTTCTGTCTAGTACTTAGTTCTTCTGAAATAACTAGTTTTCCCATAAGTTTGAGTCCGAGGACCATGCAATACCTTGGTTCTGTCCAATACTTTGTTTTTCTGAAGTAACTAGTTTCCCCATAAGTTTGAGTCCGAGGACCATGCAATACCTTGGTTCTGTCTAGTACTTAGTACTTCTGAAGTAACTAGTTTCCCCATAGGTTTGAGTCCGAGGACCATGCAATACCTTGGTTCTGTCTAGTACTTGATTCTTCTGAAGTAACTAGTTTCCCCATAGGTTTGAGTCTGAGGACCATGCAATACCTTGGTTCTGTCTAACACTTAGTTCTTGAAGTAGTTAGTTTCCCCATAGGCTTGAGTCCGAGGACCACGCAAGGCCTTGGTTCTGTCTAACACTTGATTGTTCTGAAGTAGCTAGTTTCCCCATAGGTTTGAGTCCGAGGACCATGCAATACCTTGGTTCTGTCTAGTACTTAGTTCTTGTGAAGTAACTAGTTTCCCCATAGGTTTGAGTTCGAGGGCCATGCAATACCTTGGTTCTGTCTAGTACTTAGTTCTTCTGAATTAACTAGTTTCCCTATAGGTTTAAGTCCGAGGACCATGCAATACCTTGGTTCTGTCTAGTACTTAGTTCTTCTGAAGTAACTAGTTTCCGCATAGGTTTGAGTCCTAGGACCATGCAATACCTTGGTTCTGTCTAATATTTAGTTCTTCTGAAGTAACTAGTTTCCTCATAGGTTTGAGTCTGAGGACCATGCAATATCTTGGTTCTGTCTAGTACTTAGTTCTTTTGAAGTAACTAGTTTCCCCATAGGTTTGAATTCGTCGACCATGCAATACCTTGGTTCTGTCTAGTACTTGATTCTTCTGAAGTAACTAGTTTCCCCATAGGTTTGAGTCTGAGAACCATGTAATACCCTGGTTTTGTCTAGTACTTAGTTCTTGAAGTAGTTAGTTTCCCCATAGGCTTGAGTCCGAGGACTATGCTTGACCTTGGTTCCATTTAACACTTGATTCTTCTAAAGTAACTAGTTTCCCAATAGGTTTAAGTCCAAGGACCGTGCTATACCTTGGTTCTGTCTAGTACTTAGTTCTAGTGAAGTAACTTGTTTCCCCATATGTTTGAGTTCGAGGACCATGCAATACTTTGGTTTTGTCTAGTAATTAGTTCTTCTGAAGTAACCAGTTTCCGCATTAGTTTGAGCCCGAGGACCATGCAATACCTTGGTTCTGTCTAGTACTTAGTTCTTGAAGTAGTTAGTTTCCTCATAGGCTTGAGTCCGAGAACTATGTAAGGCCTTGGTTCTGTCTAACACTTGATTCTTCTGAAGTAACTAGTTTCCCCATAGGTTTGAGTTCGAGAACCATGCAATACCTTGGTTCTGTCTAGTATTTAGTTCTTATGAAGCAACTAGTTTCCCCATAGGTTTGAGTCCAAGGACCATGCAATACCTTGGCTCTGTCTAGTACTTAGTTCTTGTGAAGTAACTAGTCTCCCCATAGGTTTGAGTTCGAAGACCATGCAATACCTTGGCTCTGTCTAGTACTTGATTCTTCTGAAGTAACTAGTTTCCCCATAGGTTTGAGTCCGAAGACCATGCAATACCTTGGTTTTGTCTAGTACTTAGTTCTTGAAGTAGTTACTTTCACCATAGACTTGAGTCCGAGAACCATGCAAGGCCTTGGTTCTGTCTAACATTTGATTCTTCTGAAGTAACTAGTTTCCTCATATGTTTGAGTCCAAGGACCATGCAATACCTTGGTTCTGTCAAGTATTTAGTTCTTGTGAAGTAACTAGTTTCCCCAAAGGTTTGAGTCCGAGGACCATGCAATACCTTGGTTCTGTCTAGTACTTAGTTCCTGTGAAGTGACTAGTTTCCCCATAGGTTTGAGTCTGAGGACCATGTAATACCTTGGTTCTGTCTAGTTCTTAGTTCTTGAAGTAGTTAGTTTCCCCATAGGCTTGAGTCCGAGGACCATGCAAGGCCTTGGTTCTGTTTAATACTTGATTCTTCTGAAGTAGCTAGTTTCCCCATAGGTTTGAGTCCGAGGACCATGCAATACATTGGTTCTGTCTAGTACTTAGTTCCTCTGAAGTAACTAGTTTTCCCATAGGTTTGAGTCCGAGGTCTATGCAATACTTTGGTTCTGTCTAGTACTTAGTTCTTCTGAAGTAATTAGTTTTCCCATAAGTTTGAGTCCGAGGACCATGCAATACCTTGGTTCTGTTTAGTACTTGATTCTTCTGAAGTAACTAGTTTCCCCACAGGTTTGAGTATGAGGACCATGCAATACATTGGTTCTGTCTAGTACTTAGTTCTTGAATTAGTTAATTTCCCCACTGGCTTGAGTCCGAGGACCATGCAAGGCTTTGGTTCTGTCTAACACCTGATTCTTTTGAATTAGCTAGTTTCCTAATAGGTTTGAGTTCGAGGACCGCGCAATACCTTGGTTCTGTCTAGTACTTAGTTCTTGCGAAGTAATTAATTTCCCCATAGGTTTGAGTTTGAGGACCATGCAAAACCTTGGTTCTGTCTAGTACTTAGTTATTGTGAAGTAACTAGTTTCTCCATAGGTTTTAGTCTGAGGACCATGTAATACCTTGGTTCTGTCTAGTACTTAGTTCTTCTGAAATAACTAGTTTTCCCATAAGTTTGAGTCCGAGGACCATGCAATACCTTGGTTCTGTCCAATACTTTGTTTTTCTGAAGTAACTAGTTTCCCCATAAGTTTGAGTCCGAGGACCATGCAATACCTTGGTTCTGTCTAGTACTTAGTACTTCTGAAGTAACTAGTTTCCCCATAGGTTTGAGTCCGAGGACCATGCAATACCTTGGATCTGTCTAGTACTTGATTCTTCTGAAGTAACTAGTTTCCCCATAGGTTTGAGTCTGAGGACCATGCAATACCTTGGTTCTGTCTAGCACTTAGTTCTTGAAGTAGTTAGTTTCCCCATAGGCTTGAGTCCGAGGACCACGCAAGGCCTTGGTTCTGTCTAACACTTGATTGTTCTGAAGTAGCTAGTTTCCCCATAGGTTTGAGTCCGAGGACCATGCAATACCTTGGTTCTGTCTAGTACTTAGTTCTTGTGAAGTAACTAGTTTCCCCATAGGTTTGAGTTTGAGGACCATGCAATACCTTGGTTCTGTCTAGTACTTAGTTCTTCTGAATTAACTAGTTTCCCTATAGGTTTAAGTCCGAGGACCATGCAATACCTTGGTTCTGTCTAGTACTTAGTTCTTCTGAAGTAACTAGTTTCCGCATAGGTTTGAGTCCTAGGACCATGCAATACCTTGGTTCTGTCTAATATTTAGTTCTTCTGAAGTAACTAGTTTCCTCATAGGTTTGAGTCTGAGGACCATGCAATATCTTGGTTCTGTCTAGTACTTAGTTCTTTTGAAGTAACTAGTTTCCCCATAGGTTTGAATTCGTCGACCATGCAATACCTTGGTTCTGTCTAGTACTTGATTCTTCTGAAGTAACTAGTTTCCCCATAGGTTTGAGTCTGAGAACCATGTAATACCCTGGTTTTGTCTAGTACTTAGTTCTTGAAGTAGTTAGTTTCCCCATAGGCTTGAGTCCGAGGACTATGCTTGACCTTGGTTCCATTTAACACTTGATTCTTCTAAAGTAACTAGTTTCCCAATAGGTTTAAGTCCAAGGACCATGCTATACCTTGGTTCTGTCTAGTACTTAGTTCTAGTGAAGTAACTTGTTTCCTCATATGTTTGAGTTCGAGGACCATGCAATACTTTGGTTTTGTCTAGTACTTAGTTCTTCTGAAGTAACTAGTTTCCGCATTAGTTTGAGCCCGAGGACCATGCAATACCTTGGTTCTGTCTAGTACTTAGTTCTTGAAGTAGTTAGTTTCCTCATAGGCTTGAGTCCGAGAACTATGTAAGGCCTTGGTTCTGTCTAACACTTGATTCTTCTGAAGTAACTAGTTTCCCCATAGGTTTGAGTTCTAGAACCATGCAATACCTTGGTTCTGTCTAGTATTTAGTTCTTATGAAGCAACTAGTTTCCCCATAGGTTTGAGTCCCAGGACCATGCAATACCTTGGCTCTGTCTAGTACTTAGTTCTTGTGAAGTAACTAGTCTCCCCATAGGTTTGAGTTCGAAGACCATGCAATACCTTGGTTCTGTCTAGTACTTGATTCTTCTGAAGTAACTAGTTTCCCCATAGGTTTGAGTCCGAAGACCATGCAATACCTTGGTTTTGTCTAGTACTTAGTTCTTGAAGTAGTTACTTTCACCATAGACTTGAGTCCGAGAACCATGCAAGGCCTTGGTTCTGTCTAACATTTGATTCTTCTGAAGTAACTAGTTTCCTCATATGTTTGAGTCCAAGGACCATGCAATACCTTGGTTCTGTCAAGTATTTAGTTCTTGTGAAGTAACTAGTTTCCCCAAAGGTTTGAGTCCGAGGACCATGCAATACCTTGGTTCTGTCTAGTACTTAGTTCCTGTGAAGTGACTAGTTTCCCCATACGTTTGAGTCTGAGGACCATGTAATACCTTGGTTCTGTCTAGTTCTTAGTTCTTGAAGTAGTTAGTTTCCCCATAGGCTTGAGTCCGAGGACCATGCAAGGCCTTGGTTCTGTTTAATACTTGATTCTTCTGAAGTAGCTAGTTTCCCCATAGGTTTGAGTCCGAGGACCATGCAATACATTGGTTCTGTCTAGTACTTAGTTCCTCTGAAGTAACTAGTTTTCCCATAGGTTTAAGTCCGAGGTGTATGCAATACTTTGGTTCTGTCTAGTACTTAGTTCTTCTGAAGTAACTAGTTTCCCCATAAGTTTGAGTCCGAGGACCATGCAATACCTTGGTTCTGTTTAGTACTTGATTCTTCTGAAGTAACTAGTTTCCCCACAGGTTTGAGTATGAGGACCATGCAATACCTTGGTTCTGTCTAGTACTTAGTTCTTGAAGTAGTTAATTTCCCCACAGGCTTGAGTCCGAGGACCATGCAAGGCTTTGGTTCTGTCTAACACCTGATTCTTTTGAATTAGCTAGTTTCCTAATAGGTTTGAGTTCGAGGACCGCGCAATACCTTGGTTCTGTCTAGTACTTAGTTCTTGTGAAGTAATTAATTTCCCCATAGGTTTGAGTTTGAGGACCATGCAATACCTTGGTTTTGTCTAGTACTTAGTTATTGTGAAGTAACTAGTTTCTCTATAGGTTTTTGTCTGAGGACCATGTAATACCTTGGTTCTGTCTAGTACTTAGTTCTTCTGAAGTAACTAGTTTTCCCATAAGTTTGAGTCCGAGGACCATGCAATACCTTGGTTCTGTCCAGTACTTTGTTTTTCTGAAGTAACTAATTTCCCCATAAGTTTGAGTCCGAGGACCATGCAATACCTTGGTTCTGTCTAGTACTTAGTACTTCTGAAGTAACTAGTTTCCCCATAGGTTTGAGTCCGAGGACCATGCAATACCTTGGTTCTGTCTTGTACTTGATTCTTCTGAAGTAACTAGTTTCCCCATAGGTTTGAGTCTGAGGACCATGCAATACCTTGGTTCTGTCTAGCACTTAGTTCTTGAAGTAGTTAGTTTCCACATAGGCTTGAGTCCGAGGACCATGCAAGGCCTTGGTTCTGTCTAACACTTGATTGTTCTGAAGTAGCTAGTTTCCCCATAGGTTTGAGTCCGAGGACCATGCAATACCTTGGTTCTGTCTAGTACTTAGTTCCTGTGAAGTAACTAGTTTCCCCATAGGTTAGAGTTCGAGGACCATGCAATACCTTGGTTCTGTCTAGTACTTAGTTCTTCTGAATTAACTAGTTTCCCTATAGGTTTAAGTCCGAGGACCATGCAATACCTTGGTTCTGTCTAGTACTTAGTTCTTCTGAAGTAACTAGTTTCCGCATAGGTTTGAGTCCTAGGACCATGCAATACATTGGTTCTGTCTAATACTTAGTTCTTCTGAAGTAACTAGTTTCCTCATAGGTTTGAGTCTGAGGACCATGCAATATCTTGGTTCTGTCTAGTACTTAGTTATTTTGAAGTAACTAGTTTCCCCATAGGTTTGAATTCGTCGACCATGCAATACCTCGGTTCTGTCTAGTACTTGATTCTTCTGAAGTAACTAGTTTCCCCATAGGTTTGAGTCTGAGAACCATGTAATACCTTGGTTTTGTCTAGTACTTAGTTCTTGAAGTAGTTAGTTTCCCCATAGGCTTGAGTCCGAGGACTATGCTAGACCTTGGTTCCATTTAAAACTTGATTCTTCTAAAGTAACTAGTTTCCCAATAGGTTTAAGTCCAAGGACCATGCTATACCTTGGTTCTGTCTAGTACTTAGTTCTAGTGAAGTAACTTGTTTCCCCATATGTTTGAGTTCGAGGACCATGCAATACTTTGGTTTTGTCTAGTACTTAGTTCTTCTGAAGTAACTAGTTTCCGCATTAGTTTGAGTCCGAGGACCATGCAATACCTTGGTTCTGTCTAGTACTTAGTTCTTGAAGTAGTTAGTTTCCTCATAGGCTTGAGTCCGAGAACCATGTAAGGCCTTGGTTCTGTCTAACACTTGATTCTTCTGAAGTAACTAGTTTCCCCATAGGTTTGAGTTCGAGAACCATGCAATACCTTGGTTCTGTCTAGTATTTAGTTCTTATAAAGTAACTAGTTTCCCCATAGGTCTGAGTCCAAGGACCATGCAATACCTTGGCTCTGTCTAGTACTTAGTTCTTGTGAAGTAACTAGTCTCCCCATAGGTTTGAGTTCGAAGACCATGCAATACCTTGGTTCTGTCTAGTACTTGATTCTTCTGAAGTAACTAGTTTCCCCATAGGTTTGAGTCCGAAGACCATGTAATACCTTGGTTTTGTCTAGTACTTAGTTCTTGAAGTAGTTAGTTTCGCCATCGACTTGAGTCCGAGAACCATGCAAGGCCTTGGTTCTGTCTAACATTTGATTCTTCTGAAGTAACTAGTTTCCTCATATGTTTGAGTCCAAGGACCATGCAATACCTTGGTTCTGTCTAGTATTTAGTTCTTGTGAAGTAACTAGTTTCCCCAAAGGTTTGAGTCCGAGGATCATGCAATACCTTGGTTCTGTCTAGTACTTAGTTCTTGTGAAGTGACTAGTTTCCCCATAGTTTTGAGTCTGAGGACCATGTAATACCCTGGTTCTGTCTAGTACTTAGTTCTTAAAGTAGTTAGTTTCCCCATAGGCTTGAGTCTGAGGACCATGCAAGGCCTTGGTTCTGTCTAACACTTGATTCTTCTGAAGTAGCTAGTTTCCCCATAGGTTTGAGTCCGAGGACCATGCAATACCTTGGTTTTGTCTAGTACTTAGTTCTTGTGAAGTAACTAGTTTTCCCATAGGTTTGAGTTCGAGGACCATGCAATACCTTGGTTCTGTCTAGTACTTAGTTCTTCTGAAGTAACTAGTTTCCAAATAGGTTTAAGTCCGAGGACCATGCAATACCTTGATTCTGTCTAGTACTTAGTTCTTATGAAGTAACTAGTTTCCGCATAGGTTTGAGTCCAAGGACCATGCAATACCTTGGCTCTGTCTAGTACTTAATTCTTGTGAAGTAACTAGTCTCCCCATAGGTTTGAGTTCGAAGACCATGCAATACCTTGGTTCTGTCTAGTACTTGATTCTTCTAAAGTAACTTGTTTCTCCATAGGTTTGAGTCCGAAGACCATGCAATACCTTGGTTTTGTAGAGTACTTAGTTCTTGAAGTGGTTAGTTTCCCCATCGACTTGAGTCCGAGAACCATGCAAGGCCTTGGTTCTGTCTGACATTTGAATTTTCCGAAGTAAGTAGTTTCCTCATATGTTTGAGTCCAAGGACCATGCAATACCTTTGTTCTATCTAGTATTTAGTTCTTTTGAAGTAACTAGTTTCCCCAAAGGTTTGAGTCCGAGGATCATGCAATACCTTGGTTCTGTCTAGTACTTAGTTCTTGTGAAGTCACTAGTTTCCCCATAGTTTTGAGTCTGAGGACCATGTAATACCTTGGTTCTGTCTAGTACTTAGTTCTTGAAGTAGTTAGTTTCCCCATAGGCTTGAGTCCGAGGACTATGCTAGACCTTGGTTCCATTTAACACTTGATTCTTCTAAAGTAACTAGTTTCCCAATAGGTTTAAGTCCATGGACCATGCTATACCTTGGTTCTGTCTAGTACTTAGTTCTAGTGAAGTAACTTGTTTCCCAATATGTTTGAGTTCGAGGACCATGCAATACTTTGGTTTTGTCTAGTACTTAGTTCTTCTGAAGTAACTAGTTTCCGCATTAGTTTGAGTCCGAGGACCATGCAATACCTTGGTTCTGTCTAGTACTTAGTTCTTGAAGTAGTTAGTTTCCTCATAGGCTTGAGTCCGAGAACCATGTAAGGCCTTGGTTCTGTCTAACACTTGATTCTTCTGAAGTAACTAGTTTCCCCATAGGTTTGAGTTCGAGAACCATGCAATACCTTGGTTCTGTCTAGTATTTAGTTCTTATAAAGCAACTAGTTTCCCCATAGGTCTGAGTCCAAGGACCATGCAATACCTTGGCTCTGTCTAGTACTTAGTTCTTGTGAAGTAACTAGTCTCCCCATAGGTTTGAGTTCGAAGACCATGCAATACCTTAGTTCTGTCTAGTACTTGATTCTTCTGAAGTAACTAGTTTCCCCATAGGTTTGAGTCCGAAGACCATGTAATACCTTGGTTTTGTCTAGTACTTAGTTCTTGAAGTAGTTAGTTTCGCCATCGACTTGAGTCCGAGAACCATGCAAAGCCTTGGTTCTGTCTAACATTTGATTCTTCTGAAGTAACTAGTTTCCTCATATGTTTGAGTCCAAGGACCATGCAATACCTTGGTTCTGTCTAGTATTTAGTTCTTGTGAAGTAACTAGTTTCCCCAAAGGTTTGAGTCCGAGGATCATGCAATACCTTGGTTCTGTCTAGTACTTAGTTCTTGTGAAGTGACTAGTTTCCCCATAGTTTTGAGTCTGAGGACCATGTAATACCTTGGTTCTGTCTAGTACTTAGTTCTTGAAGTAGTTAGTTTCCCCATAGGCTTGAGTCTGAGGACCATGCAAGGCCTTGGTTCTGTCTAACACTTTATTCTTCTGAAGTAGCTAGTTTCCCCATAGGTTTGAGTCCGAGGACCATGCAATAC
Organism: Quercus gilva; assembly: GCA_023621385.1. Taxonomy (NCBI): domain Eukaryota; kingdom Viridiplantae; phylum Streptophyta; class Magnoliopsida; order Fagales; family Fagaceae; genus Quercus; species Quercus gilva. Next base: position 18,402,014 of record CM042479.1, on the reverse strand, counting down.
CTTGGTTTTGTCTAGTACTTAGTTCTTGTGAAGTAACTAGTTTTCCCATAGGTTTGAGTTCGAGGACCATGCAATACCTTGGTTCTGTCTAGTACTTAGTTCTTCTGAAGTAACTAGTTTCCAAATAGGTTTAAGTCCGAGGACCATGCAATACCTTGATTCTGTCTAGTACTTAGTTCTTATGAAGTAACTAGTTTCCGCATAGGTTTGAGTCCAAGGACCATGCAATACCTTGGCTCTGTCTAGTACTTAGTTCTTGTGAAGTAACTAGTCTCCCCATAGGTTTGAGTTCGATGACCATGCAATACCTTGGTTCTGTCTAGTACTTGATTCCTCTAAAGTAACTTGTTTCTCCATAGGTTTGAGTCCGAAGACCATGCAATACCTTGGTTTTGTCTAGTACTTAGTTCTTGAAGTGTTTAGTTTCCCCATCGACTTGAGTCCGAGAACCATGCAAGGCCTTGGTTCTGTCTGACATTTGAATTTTCTGAAGTAACTAGTTTCCTCATATGTTTGAGTCCAAGGACCATGCAATACCTTTGTTCTATCTAGTATTTAGTTCTTGTGAAGTAACTAGTTTCCCCAAAGGTTTGAGTCCGAGGATCATGCAATACCTTGGTTCTGTCTAGTACTTAGTTCTTGTGAAGTGACTAGTTTCCCCATAGTTTTGAGTCTGAGGACCATGTAATACCTTGGTTCTGTCTAGTACTTAGTTCTTGAAGTAGTTAGTTTCCCCATAGGCTTGAGTCCGAGGACCATGCAAGGCCTTGGTTCTGTTTAATACTTGATTCTTCTGAAGTAGCTAGTTTCCCCATAGGTTTGAGTCCGAGGACCATGCAATACCTTGGTTCTGGCTAGTACTTAGTTTCTCTGAAGTAACTAGTTTTCCCATAGGTTTGAGTCCGAGGTCTATGCAATACTTTGGTTCTGTCTAGTACTTAGTTCTTCTGAAGTAACTAGTTTCCCCATAAGTTTGAGTCCGAGGACCATGCAATACCTTGGTTTTGTCTAGTACTTGATTCTTCTGAAGTAACTAGTTTCCCCACAGGTTTGAGTATGAGGACTATGCAATACCTTGGTTCTGTCTAGTACTTTGTTCTTGAAGTAGTTAATTTCCCCACAGGCTTGAGTCCGAGGACCATGCAAGGCTTTGGTTCTGTCTAACACTTGATTCTTTTGAATTAGCTAGTTTCCCCATAGGTTTGAGTTCGAGGACCGTGCAATACCTTGGTTCTGTCTAGTACTTAGTTCTTGTGAAGTAATTAATTTCCCCATAGGTTTGAGTTCGAGGACCATGCAATACTTTGGTTCTGTTTAGTACTTAGTTTTTCTGAATTAACTTGTTTCCCCATAGGTTTAAATCCGAGGACCATGCAATACCTTGGTTCTGTCTAGTACTTAGTTCTTGTGAAGTAACTAGTTTCTCCATAGGTTTGAGTCTGAGGACCATGTAATACCTTGGTTCTGTCTAGTACTTAGTTCTTCTGAAGTAACTAGTTTTCCCATAATTTTGAGTCCGAGGACCATGCAATACCTTGGTTCTGTCTAGTACTTTGTTTTTCTGAAGTAACTAGTTTCCCCATAAGTTTGAGTCCGAGGACCTTGCAATACCTTGGTTCTGTCTAGTACTTAGTTCTTCTGAAGTAGCTAGTTTCCCCATAGGTTTGAGTCCGAGGACCATGCAATACCTTGGTTTTGTCTAGTACTTAGTTCTTGTGAAGTAACTAGTTTTCCCATAGGTTTGAGTTCGAGGACCATGCAATACCTTGGTTCTGTCTAGTACTTAGTTCTTCTGAAGTAACTAGTTTCCCCATAGGTTTAAGTCCGAGGACCATGCAATACCTTGATTCTGTCTAGTACTTAGTTCTTGTGAAGTAACTAGTTTCCCCGTAGGTTTGAGTCTGAGGACCATGTAATACCTTGGTTCTGTCTAGTACTTAGTTCTTCTGAAGTAACTAGTTTCCCAATAGGTTTAAGTCCGAGGACCATGCAATATCTTGGTTCTGTCTAGTACTTAGTTCTTGAAGTAGTTGGTTTCCGCATAGGCTTGAGTCCGAGGACCATGCAAGGCCTTAGTTTTGTCTAACACTTGATTCTTCTAAAGTAACTAGTTTTCCCATAGGTTTGAGTCCGAGGACCTTGTAATACCTTGGTTCTGTGTTGTACTTAGTTCTTCTTTTACTGCTTGGAGTGAGGGAGCTCATCCTCATCGTTGGGGAGCCTGCCCTTAGATTGATAACAGCCTTGAGCTTGCTCCGCCGAAGGGGGGGACCCTTCTTCGATCTGGCCCCTTGGCCCGGTGAGCCGCTTTCGATTACGAGGCGTCTTTTGATCTATTTGAGTAACGCGTTTGACGCTTCGGTGTGCGAGGCGCGTCCTCATTAATATCCTTGCGGATTTACGAGAATCCAGCGGCTGGTAGGTTCTTTGGAAATTGGGAGAATTTAATACCTCTAGTAATTCCTCCTTAGGATTCTGCGCAATCTAGTTTTCACCAACTCTTGCCTCCTATATAAGGCATTTTGGGGTAATCTTTTCTTCAGATTTCACAAATACTTTGGGTTCAATAGGGGTTCAAAGCTTTCCGTTTTCCAAAATAGTGACTTGTGCTTGAGGAGGTGGAGTGGCCTTTCAAAAGGGCAAGGACAAGGAAGCCGAGCCCCCTTCATGAGCCAAGGATGCCACCCCGATCCTGGACAACACAGTGGGGGCGGTATATGTGGAGGCCAAAAATCCTCCTTCTTTTCAACCTTGCCAGAAAGATGACTCCCCTTGCAGTTTGGAGGGGGATCTGAAAGGAACATAACGTCCCTCCTCCGCGGGCGGGTCCACTGGCCTTCCAAGCTGGTAGTGATTCGCTAGTGCCCGGTCGTCGTAGGACTAGGAGAGAATCCAGGGGGAACCTTGAGGTTGGACAGTCAAGCGCCGTGGCTTCTTCTTCCTTCTCCTTCAAAGCGCCGCCCATGTTGGTTTGGGAGTTGTAGACGGTCTTAGAACAGGCCTGTCTCTACCTCTCCATCCATGCATGGCTTGGCTTTAAAACAAGCCTGCCTAGGCCCTTTTCTTCTTTTTTCTCTTTTTAGCTTCAGCACAAGCCTGCCTTGGCATTTACCTTTGTAGTTAGCTTTAGAACAAGCCTGCCTAAGCACTTACCTTTGTAGTTAGCTTTAGAATAAGCCAGCCTAAGCATTTGTTGTATAATGTAACTTTTCTTTGATTAATAAAAAAGAAGCCACATTTCGTTTACTTTACTTCTCGAATCTTTCATTTCTTTATGATGATTGCCTTCTAAATGAGTGCGTTGCTATAGTTTGTGTGTATGTGTGTTTGTGTGTATGTGTGTGTGTGTGTTTTTTTTTTCCTTTGAACTTGGAAGAAGTGTTGTACACCAACTGTCGCACGCGCTAATCCTCAAGTCTTTCCCACAGACGGCGCCAATTGTAGGGACCGGCCTTTTTCCCATGCGACGCGGGGGTTCAGGATTTTCACCCCACCAAGGGCTGGCCTTATAATGTAAGGCTTGACACCTTAATCCCACATCGGCGAAAGAAGCGCCCCGATACAATAAATTTGTAGAGAGTGGGTAGAAGGACTAGGAATTAGCAAGCATTACAACAGTTGGTGCGGGTTTACATGATCATCGAATGTGATTTGGCTAAGTATTCTAAGGGAAAGTTTGTCATCGGCCCAGTCCGAAGAGCTCTTTCTCCATTATTAATGAATAAAGGGGTTGTCCCATCTGAACCTCCAAACTCCCACCTTTGAACCCCCTTTACTCTAGGGGTTCATTCTATTATATAGTTCTATTCAGCTGATCTCCGCCCTCCACTTGTTGATCATCTAAGCTTGTGTCTGAGGGCTTGTCCCATTAGCTGCCTTTCCAGACCTCCTATTAGTTGAAGTAACTAACGCATTACTGTTCAATGGTCAATTCTTCATTAATGCGACCAGAGTGTCAGTTGCGCGCTTTTAATGTGGCGATGACAGTTCCCTTCTTCAGCATCGGCCTGCCGAGGACATGGTCGTCCTCGGCAATGCCCTTTGACAGCTTGGGCCTTCCCCACTCATCCTCAGATACTGCATTGTCCTCGGCATGGGCCTTGGGCCTGACATGGAGTGGGCCGAGGTTGCCAAATCTTTGGGCCCCACACCTGCAATTATTCATAACTAGTAAATTGTCTACACAATGCACAGATAATATTGTAATGTTTTATATAAAACATTTTTGGAGAATGTTGTACATATATTATAGCATTTTGTTATAAAGCTTTGTTAATAATGAGTTCATCATAGAAGAAAAAAATTATAAATTGCACATATATATCCATTATAATTATTTTGTTTAAGTAATGAGCAATTAAAAAAAAAAAAAAAAAAAAAAAACTTTGGAGTAATATTTGTGGGTTCCTTTCTGAGAAAGTACCCAAGTCCATTGATGACAAAGGATCCTAGGTCTCTAAGGATGGATGGTTGGACTGGGTTCGGTTCTCCGAGGCCTATTGGGGTCGTTATATGAACTGGTTTGTGCGCAAGTCACATAAAGCTCCTCAAGGCAAAAATGCGATTTCCTCCTAAATAATAAAATACCATTATACGTGTTTTAGTGTCATAAAGTGACCATTTACTCTTATGAAATAAGTAAATAATTATTCATAATATTCACAATGAGAACGAGATTGAAATAGAATATTTAAGACTTATCTTTTATTGTGTGAACATTTAAAAGAGTTCCTTCACTTGGTTCCCCGAGCGTGATGTCGTGGTACCCCGAACGTGATGTCGTGGCTCCCAGGGGTACTAGGTCTATAATCCATGGAACCCAGAATCTCTAGTTCCTTGAACTGTAGGATCTTTCTCCAAGCTTATCATTTAATGGAGTTTTGTCCTTTCCCTTTACCTCTATAGGTCCTGCACAAGAACAACTATGCAATACACATATCTTCAAATAATTGTTAGTTCCTTAGATTAGGATATACATTCTAATATATACATATATGTAAATGAATTTCATAAGAATGAGTCAACCACGAGGATCCTAGCCCCCATTCTCACAAATTTAATGCTTTTGCACAAGACTTGTGGGATTTGGAACTCAAGTCCAAGTAGCTTTACTTGGGCATTGCCTTCCAAGATAGTCAGGTGAGGAGGATTTTGTGGGAGAGAGTGATATCTGATGTGTGCATGTTTTGGCATATGTTTCTTTAGAGGCTAAGTGATATCTTGAATGACCTCAAGGATATGGGACGAATTTCTCCTCCTTGGCTCCCATATTTTGTTCCTTTTCTCTCCCCACTCCCTTGCTGGGCTCTTAAAGCTTTAAGAATTATCCTTTTGAATCTTTGAACACTCGCATTTTTCCTCTATTTGAATCCCCATTTTTCTCCCACCCCCCCCCCCCTTCTACAATGCCTTAGTGTTCCTTTTATAGTAGACATGGTCTGGTACCCCAGGCGAGGACGTTCTTAGTTTGCCGGGTAAAGCCATGTCCTCTAGAACCATTGGGCAGAGGTTTAGCTTAATAAGGCAATTATAACTCAAAATGAGCATTTGGCTTTAGCTATAAATGAAAGATTTCTTCTTGAAAAGTCAAATGAGTGGGTGGGCTGCTCAATGCAATGGATGATAGCTTTGATTGAAAATAGCATCCACATTGGTGGAGCCATAATTTTAGCTATTTGGCTCCATTAAAAGCTACTTTATTTATTTTACCTTCTCACTTTACAAAACACCTAACATTAGTGGTTTTATTTTAGATTTCAGCATAATAAAATAACAAAAACAACACATTAAAATAATATGTCTACTACAATGAATAACAATCACAACCACCACCACCAGTTAACCACCACTTCATAGAACCCACCACTACCACTGATCAACCACCACTTCACACAGCCCACCCCCAAAATCAGCCCACAACTACCCAAGAAAATCAACCCACAACTACAAAAATAAAACCCACAGCAACCCACACCCACGGCATTACCTGAAATCAATGACCTACCACACCCACGGCATAACCACGATTCTAATGACCCACCACACAAACCCCACGGCATGACCCACGAAACCATGAAATTGATGACCCACCACGGCAAGAGCCACGAACACCATGGCACAAACCCACACCCACAACATAACCCAAAACTGATGACCCACCATACCCATTGCATGACCACAACACCGATAACCCACCATACCCACACCCGTGGCATGACCCACCACACCTACACCCACACAACAAAAGAAAAGACCCTCACATAGCAAAGAAAAAATTGAGAAGAAAGAGAGAAAAAATTTGAGACGAAAAAGAAAGAATTTGAGTGAAAATTTTGAGAAAAGAAAAGAGCAAGAAAATGAGAGAGTAGAGAAAATGAGATAGCAAAGATAGAGAGAGGGGCGGAGAATGAAGAGCAGAAAAAAGAAAAAAAAATTAAAATATTATGAGGCAACATAAAATATATATATATATATATATTATTACCTTTAAGCTACAATGTATAGCCAAAGATTTTTGGTTGTGCACTGTAGCTATGAAGCCAAATTATTTGGTTTTGTGGATCCAATGTAGCCATATTTTTGTATTTGGTGGTTTTAAAAATAGCAATATAGCTTTTTAGCACCACTAATACTAATGCTCTTATAGACTTATATTATACATTTGAGATTTGACTATAGACTAGTCATGGCTCATGACTCATTATTCTGATGATTGTATTTTCAACGCAAGGAATGTTTTGGAAACTTTTTTTTTTTTACAAGATAGAAATTATATTCTAACCTAATCTAAGTGTATATGTGTGTGAAACTCCCTTCTAAAGACTTGAATCCCGGCTCCTATCCCTACACCCCATAAGTACTTATAATTTAGTTAGTAGATCAATTGTCACAAAAATTTCAAGAGACAGGACAAAGTTAATATCTTAGATTGTAGTCAAATTAATGTCATGAAGAGCAATGTTTTTAAGCATCACAATAGTGACCACTCTAGGAATTATTTTTTTTGTCGTCACTAAGAAATTTAATTTATATAAAATTTAATAAAGAGATAACTTGAATACCACAAAAAATAAAAAATAAAAAAACACGCAAATACATGAAGTTTTACAATTTCTTTCTACTAACAAAGAGAAAAAAAAGAAAATTACTAAAAACAAATAATGTGGGAATTCAAAATATTAAGATGAGAGTAGTAAAGTAAGAAAGAATATGAAATGATAATTAAGAAGAGAGAGAGAGATAATATTTGCTATAACTAAAAGTTGAGTTGCTAAGGAGAGCAAGATTGTTGCGACTACAAAGTCAAAGAGAGTATAGTTGTCATTACCACTAAGGAGAACTGACAACCACAGTATTTCCATTGGTACCATTTTTAAGGAAAAAAAATGAAATTATGGATTATTTTTATTGAATGGGTGAACTAGTTACATATTTGAATGAATATGGATTTTTATATTTTTGTTTTTTAATAGGCTTTTTGTTGAATAATTTGTTCACTTGTTGTTGTTTAATCTAATCTTTTTTCTTTTCTTTTTTTTTTTTGGTTTTTTTTATTTATTTATTTGAGCTAATTTTTATTGATGTTATTTTAGCTTTTTTTTAGGGGTTAAGGATTATATTTGGGTGACCAAAATTATTTTTGAAATAATGTTATGTCCACAACATATTTATAATAAATCTTATGCTAAAAGTTGTAATTGGTAGATAAAAAAGTGATGTCTGTATTGGGTCCAAATTAAAATCAATAAACAACTTACCATATAAGATTTATTGTGAAATTATTGTGAAAATGTTAGGTAGCATTACTCTTATTTTTATTGAACCCAAATTTTTATGATTCTCAAGTCAGGGTGTTCAATATTTTTATTAAGGTGGTTACAAAAAGTTAGTTTAGTGTATATATATTTTAGACAGGGACGGAGTGGGGTCGAGAGGGGACAATTGCCCCCCCTGACCTCACCCAAACCCCACCCCCTCAATATATACTTATATATATATATATATATATATATCTTTCTTTTAGATTTAGTATTTGTTTTGTATATGTTTTTGTTTGCTTTAAACTTATGGTCTTCAACTTTGCAATTGCATGCAATTGTGCTACAGAGCTGTCACTCTTGGCTTTACTTGTAATATACTTTTCTCGGCCGGTGATTAGTAAGAAGCTCTTTTAACTTCGTATAATAATGACTATATATTGATTTTTTTTTTTTAAATCTTTTTCTTGTTTGAAAAATATACTTATAGTCACCTATGAAGTATCTTAAGTACAACAACATTTATACTAAATCTATCGTTATGCACAAGGGAAAAAAAAAAAAAAAAAAAACCTTAACACTTACATTATATTTTATATGTTAATCAAATTTTTTGCTTAATTAGTTAAGTCTTTTTTTTTAATTATACTAATTAAAAAAATTGAAATTGATTTTGTCTTCAATTCTTTATCTTCATCTTGCCCCCTAAATTAAAATTCTAGCTCCGCCACTGATTTTACAAGTTTATATATACATTTTTTTGCAAGTCAAGGTTGTCACGTGACAACCCTCACTTAAACATAAAGCCGCCACTGCATCACAGAATATGGCAACACATGTCATGTTTTACCATTGATGGATACTATGTATATGTTAATAAAATATTATATATAAATTTTTTTTAAATGTATAATATAATAAAACTTTTAAAAAATAGTAAAAGCAAAAGAACAAATATTTTTTTAATGAAACCCATTGCATAAGATACATTTTGAGGGGTATTGATGATCCAGTTGTTTATCATTTATCTTGAATTAGACAAAGAAGAGAATTGGAAAGACGTGATCCCTAGACACAAAAACGAGATCCTTACCCCTAGGGCTGTAAACAAATTAAGTCGTTCATGAAAAATTCAGGCTTAGCTCGATAAAAAACTCATTCATGTTCGTTTGTTTATAAATAAGCTAAGCTTGAGCCTTAGTTTTAGGCTTGTTTGATAAACAAGCCGAATCCAAGAAAAAAAATTGTTCGTGAACAAGCTCATGAACGACAAGGCTCGGTACAAAACATGCCGAACTTAGGCTCATTTATAGCTTGATATATGTTTAATAAATAAACTCATTATTATGACATTATATATATGTTTTGGAATGTTAATTTATAGCTTATTTATTCATATATGTTTTGGAATGTTAATTTATTTAAATTTGTGAAGATTATAGTTGCACAGATGACAAATGTAGATGTAAAAATTGTATTTTGAACAATTACTCAAGTTATAGACAATGAATGATGAATTGATGGATTTAATTATGTAAGGTTGTAATTTGAACAATTTCTAATCATAGGTGGAATTAGAAGCATGATCAAATGAGTATATTATTTTATTTTATTTTTGTTTACTTGATTTTTGGTGATATATGCATTTGATAATGCAATTTTTTTGGATTCCAAGCTAAAAAACTAGACTTGAGCTCGAGTTTGAGCTTGATATTAAGCTCGAGCTTGGCTTGACTAATTAATCAAGCCAGACCAGCCGAGCTCAAACTTTTTGTCATTCTCATGAGCTTTAGTTCAATCAATGTTTTTAAGTTTGTCTCAAGCTCTAGCAAACTTAAGTATTTGATTTTTATTGACGAGCCAAACTCAAACACACACTACTCAGCAAAGCTTGGCTCATTTATAGCCCTACTTGCCCCATTAATCCATGACTGTGAATGTTGTCACAAATCTTGAGATCTTGGTCCATGATTGAAGTTAATACGTCTCCCACACCCTATTATGGAAAATGGAGGGTATTTTGGAGCTGATGGTCATATCAAAGCTCTATATAAACTTCAAAGGCACACCATCCCAAGGTATGAGAGAAAAACTCTAAAACGTGTTATAAAATTGATATTTTGGGTTTGTGAGTTTTGACTTAAGTATTGGAGAAACTTAGGTTGGCACCACATCGATGCTATTTTTATTAAGTGTTCCTTGTTCTATGTATTACAATCCTTCCAACACTCAGTTTGGATGAATGGCTTGCTGATATCCTATTCATCATTAATTTGTGCCACCTTTAGGAACATGAGTATAACCATACCATTGTCATTGTGATAAAGGGCTACATGGTTTAGACCAAAGCTATGGGTGCCAATGTCATTGGTGCTTCCCACATCCAAAATAACAACGGTGGAAAAACATATACCGACCTCAATAACAAGAATCTAGGAAATGACCGATAGAATCAAGAGCTCATGCAAAAGCTCCTCTAGTACCATATGGGTGGCCAAACTCCCCCTCTAGGGGGGGGGGGGGGTGTTGGTTTTGGTGGTACATTGTTCTTTTTTAGCTTATTTCTTTCAAGGGAGGAACCAAGAGAAGATGGTTTTTGTGAGATAGAGTGAAACTTAAACCATGCATATCTTGCTTTTAACGTTGGTTCCCTCCCCTTTTATAGTGGCAAAGAGGTTATTCCCACCATAGAGCACACTTTCCCAAATATGTTTAAAATACGTGGGACAATGACTTTTTGATGGGTTTTCGAGTTATAAGCTTTATTGCTGAGATTGATAAGGGGGGAAAATGTTCATGGCACTAACTGAATGGTGAAAGACTCTATTGTTATGAAAATTTGAACAATGTCATAGCAAATTTTAGAGATTAGTTGATTTAAGATGGAGATAAATGTGGTAGTTGTGAGCAATTAATGTCAGTGGTGGAAAGTTCATTCTGGTGATCGTTGGGGCATGAGCCATGAGTTGGGCCACCATTCAAGAGCAATTTTATGTACCTATTAGTAAGTGGGCATGAATTTCATAATATGGGTTTCCTTGTGGTAGATATAGGGATCAATAGGGCCCTCAGTGAGGCCTTCCTTCTTATTTTATCAGCTTATTTCGTTTTAATGGACCTCATTATTTGAGGAGCAAATTTGCACTGCAATGCCTAGACTATTACTAGAAATAAAAGAGGAAGACTAGCACATTATTTGTTTGAAGTGATTTGGGGAAGGATGGAAAAAGGAGAGGGAAAAATAAGGGGGAAAATGTTTTTTGGTGTTGTTTGGTTGGGAGGGAAAGTAAGGGAGATTTTGGTGAACCCCAAGTGTTTTCTCCTTGGGACCACCAAAAACCAATTCTCCCTAATCTGGGGAGAAAATGGGAAAGGGAAGGGGGGTAGATGGGAAATGATTCATCTACCCCCTTTCTTATATATTTTGTAAGTTGGTTTTGCTTTTTTTTTTTTTTTGTTTTTTTTTCATATCAAACGGAAAGTTTTTATTTAATATTTTTTATTAGCTTTTATTTTGCTGTTTTGTTAGTTTGTAAGTTTATAATAATTAAAAAAAATTAATTTTTATAAACTATTAAAAAATTTATTTTTTATGTAACAAAAGCATGAGAGTAAATTTATACAAATTACAATATTTTTTATCCTCTCATTTTTCTTCTCCCAACATAAAATATATGAAGAAAAACTAAATTGTTTCTGTCATCCTCCATTTTTCCATCTCCCCAACCAAATAGAACCTCTGGAAAAGTGTAGGTGCACCTGAGGGTGAACTATGGCAAATTTAATTACATACTTGTTTAATTTTGAGTTGTTATTTATGAAATTTACAACTATGATAACTTGTGCATACTAAGCGAGTCAAGCACGCATAGGAATTAGGTGTAATCCAACTTGAACCATCCAATGCAACAACCACTATAACACTTAATGCTAAGTGCCACGTAACTTTGATAAGAACCAAGTGTTGGTTTTAATGCCCTTTAAAACTTATGTGTGACTTGGACCGTTTATACAAAAGAGAACAATTTGAGAACTAGAGCAACCTGAAGTGCAGGCTCTAGTAGTGGAACCAGGCAAAAGAGTAAGGGAAGTAAATGAAGTGCAGGATCAAGATGGAAAGTGAAACCAAGACTCAGCAATATTCCAATAATTACAGTTTTTTATTTAATGCAAGGCAAACCTCGCAATACAATAACAAATGAGACATGGAAAGCAAAAAGTAAATTATTCTAGATTCCAAAATCTTCATGGGTGGGAAGTTAAGAATCTGTCAAAGGACAAAAAGACCAAGTAATGCAGTAATGGACTACGTCACACTCGTTGTGTCATCTTGAGAAGTGTTATAAATGCGTGGTTATGAATTGTTGTGATGAAAAGTATTTAAAAGTCGCGAAGATTGTGACAGTAGTGAAAATTAATTAAGTTGTAACTATTAGCAACAATGCTTAATAATCAATGTTCACAGTTTGATAGCTCCTGAATGCATGCCTGTCGCAATTCTCCACATTGGTTGCTCTAATGAAGAAAAAGCCATTTTGTCAATTTGATGACTTTCTTCATTTGGAGAATTCCATATAACCTGGGGAAAAGGAAGCTAATGGTTGTTAATAGATATATAATGTGTAAGTGCAGCTGTGAAACAGTAGAGCAATTGTTACTGCCTATAGCTAGAGAACTTTGGTTATTTTGCACTTATAGCTTTTAGGTTATTTTTGGGGGTAATGCCAAACCAAATGATTGATTTGTTGACCCTTTAGAGAGGGGTGTTTGGATGTCACCATAACAGGGTTGTGCAGAAAGCTAACCCGCATTGCATTATGTGGACTATGTGGAGGGGGAGGAATCAATGTTATGAAAATAAAGATCAATTTATCCAAGAGATCAAGAATAGTTTTTCAGATCTTTGTTTGAATTTTGTACTTCAATTGGGGGCTGTAATGTAATTCAATTGCTGAATTTTTAGACCACAGTAGTGAATATTTGAAATTCTTTAAAGGCCATTTGATTGGGATGATTTTAGGAGGGATAGGGAAGCGGAAAGAAAAGTGGAAAGAAAGCAATATTTTGATGTGTTTAATTGGAGAAGAAAATGGAAAGGAAAGCTAGTGGGCCTTCAGTGTTTTATTTTCTCCCTAGCACACCAAAATGCTACCCCCCAATTTAAGGAGAAAACTCAAGAGAAAATGGGAACAAAACGGTCTTGCCTAAAAAGACCAAAATAACCATTTGTTGTCGTTTTTGTTTTTACCACATGTTTCTTCTTTCTATTTTTTTTTTTTTTTTTTGTCTTTTTCTGTTACTTTTCATTTGTTTGTCTTTTTTATTTCATCCATTTTTTCCTCTTTTGTTTTGGATTTGTGTGTGTGTGTATATATATATATATATTTTTTTCACCCGTTTTTCTTTCCTCATCTGTTTTGTTTTGTTGTCTTTTATTTTTTTAATCCGTTTTTTTCCCTCTTTTTTTTTTTTCCTTTTTTTTTTTTTTTTTTTTAATGAAGTGCACATCCATACACAATTTTTTAATAAATTTATAATTTATTACTTTTTTTTAATTTAGTAAGTGCATGAAAGTAAATTTATACAAACTACATTTTTCATTCTCTTCTTCTCAACTAAACAAAAGAATTTTTCATCCTTCTATTTGTCCATCCCCCAACCAAACACCACGAGAGAAAACTAAAATTTCTTCTGTAGGGACACAATTTGATGTCCAAGCCCAAAGACGAATTGGATATTGGCCCAATAAGCCCACAACAATAAATTTATAGAGAGCGGGTTAAAGAGATAGGTTCAAACAAGGTTGCTAACGGCTAGTATAGTTTTTAACAAACGATCATGCAAAAGATATATATGTAAAACTGGGTAAATGTCAAGTCCGAGGAGGCCATTCTTCATATAAATCACTATTGCAATTCTACAAATATAATCCTGATTGATACAATCTTTTCTCTTTCTATTTTTCGATCCCCTTTCTCATGGGGGTCTTTTACATTATATAGTCTTTTACAGATCATCCTGATCATACACTTGTCTTCCATCTAGGCCTTCACTTGAATATACGTCCCATCAAGCACCTTCTCTAGCTTTCTATAAGCTGCAGTGGATAGGTTTTCACTGTTCAAGGGTCTTCTCCACATAAATGCAGCCAAAAAAGTAGCTGCGGTGCATTTAATGTGGTGGTAGTAGTTTTTCCCTTAGATATTTCTGGGTTCTTATCTCTTCTGCATGTGTGTGAGGATCTTTCTTGTCGTGGAAATCTTCTGGAAGGTCACCTAAATTGTTGAAGTATAGGGCAAAGAATGAGCTTCTCCTCGAACTGTCTTCCTCCACTATCTTTCGTAGTTCTAAATTCGGGGATTCTTTCAACTACTTATCCCCTCCTCGGACATACAGTATTCCTGGATAAAGCCCAAGGCCCAATATATGACCCTGGGCCTTTACCCCCATAATAGCCCCTCAAAATTCCGATTTTTTCCTTGCATCCGAGGAGAAAAGATGGGATTTTGATTTAAAGAGGGTAAATACACTTATTTTCCAGATTCACGTGTGTGGGAACTCCGCTTTTTGTGCCCCATGATTGCCACTAACGCTTCGCATCTCGATGTTCCCCACATCCAATGATGTGGAGCAGATCCAACGGATGGGGTGTACTCTTGGATTTCAAACAATGTAACCCCCATTTAGTCCCGCCCCCTATATAAACCATCTGGCTAACTCCTTTCTTCCGTTTTACACCTTCAAGCTCTCAGAGATTTCAAGCGCCCAAACTCACTAAACTCTCTTAGTCGCTAATCTCCCTTAAGTTTTTCTTTTAAGAAACTTCACAAGTCTTTCTTTTTAAGGTTCAGGCTTCAGTACACTGTTTTCATAAGTACCCAGATCTTTAATTTTTCCTCGGCTAAGGTTCTCGGCCTTCTTCTCTTCTTTAAAAACCTTTTCCTCAAGTGCGAGGGCCCAAAGGATGTCCGACATCCAAAGGGATGAGGGAGGTACGACTGAACCCCGCCTAGTAGTGGACAATTACCGTATAACCATAGCGCAGCGCAGCGATAGAGTCCTAGCTTCTTAAATAAATGAGCTAATGAGTTATAGAGCTGCTTCTTGTATGCAAGAGCTCCCCAACGAGTAATATGCATCTCATAAGCTAGCAACCCGCTATTCCTGACTTTAGGAAGGAATAGAATAAGGGCTGCCCTCAAAAGAGTTTGTATGCAAGGTATCCCCGCATTTACTATCCGTTTTCTCGTATCTTATTTAACTTCTTTTAGTCCCTAACACCTAAATCTAGACCGTTTGGAGCCACCGTCGCTTTTCACAGCATGTGTATGACGAAAGGCTTTGTAGGAGTCACCACTCTCCGTCCTAATCGTCAAAACACGCTTGATTTTAGTCAAATTGGAAAATAGCTCTGTACACCACGATCATCTCGTATCAACACTAGGCTTACAGCATGAGGAGCCATAGCGATATAGGCAAAAAGGACTTCATCCACTTCAGGACTGGACATAATTGAAGGCCGAGAGAGATAGTCTTTAAGTTGCTAGAAGGCAAAGGCGCACTCCTCGATCTATTCAAATCCTTTCCATTTATTCAACAGTTGGAAGAATGGTCGGCATCTATCTGCTAATCAGGAAATGAAACGACTCAGGGCCGCGGTCATTCCGGTAAGCTTCTAGACTTCCCTGGGATTTCGAGGAGGCTGTAAGTTGTTAATTGCTTTGATCTGGTTGGAGTTTACCTCAATTCCCCTATGGGTCACCATGTAGCCCAGGAACTTGCCTGATCCCACACCAAACGAGCAGTTGGAAGGGTTCAAGCACAACTTATTTTTTTTAAGGACTTCGAAAACGTTTTCGAGATCTCCTATGTGCTCAGATATAACCATGCTTTTCACCACCATGTCATCTATATAGACTTCAACGCTCTTGCCCAACTATGACTCAAACATTCTTGTCATTATCCTTTGGTAGGTAGATCCCGCATTCTTTAGACCGAACAACATCACCTTATAGTGGTAGTTCCTAATGGGGGTGACAAAAGCAATCTTTTCCTGATCATCCAAGGCCAATGGTATCTGGTGGTACCCTTGAAAGGCATCCAAGAAGCTCATTCGAGGATGGCCAACAGTTGCGTCTACCAGTTAATCTATTTTAGGCATAGGAAATGGATCTTTTGGACAAGCTTTATTCAGATCTATGAAGTCCACACACACTCACCATTTTCTGCTCTTCTTCTTTACCACCACGGTGTTAGCCAAACATTCAGGGTAGAATACTTCTTTGATTGCCCCGGCTCGCTTGAGTTTCATCACCTCTTCTCTGACAGCGTCGGCATGTTCTTTAGATGGGCGTCAGAGCGGCTGCTTTTTGAGAATGATGGCTGGGTTAATTTTTAGATGATGGCAAATGAATTCTGAACTCACTCCTGGGGCCTCAATAGAGTCCCATGCAAATACATCAATGTTTGTTCTGAGGAATTCTATCAGCTTTTCCTTTTCCCGAGGAGGCAGCTAGGATCCGACCTAAAAGAATTTTTCTAGGTCATCACCGATAACGACCTTTATCAAACTCTCACATTCTGCTCCCTTGACTGAGTCCTTGGTAGTCAACACCGAGGGTTTTAACTGCTATAAGTCCCTTTCATTATAGGCCGAGGACTTAGCCTTGGGTCTATGCTGGATTGCAACCACCAAGCATTGTCTGGCCACAGACTGGTCTCCCAAAATCTCTTTGACGTGTCCATCAAACGGATATTTAACCTTCTGGTGCAGAGTAGAAGAAATAGCCCCTAGTGTATGTAGCCAAAGTCTGGCCATGATTGCGATGTAAGGTAAGTAAGCATCCACCACGATAAAATCCACCTCCACTACTTCTGGACCGGCTTGCACAGGCAGCCTGATTTGGCCCTTTGGGATGACCACCTTCCCATCGAAGCTCACTAGAGGAGAGCTGTAGGGCATCAAGTCCTCGGGTGTTAAGTTTAGTCCCTTATAAAGGTCGAGGTACATTATTTCAGCACCGCTGCCCTAGTCTACCATCACCCTCTTCACATCATACCCCCCTATCCTAAGAGTAATCACCAAAGTTTCATCGTGTGGTTGGATAGTTCTGATTTTGTCTTCGTTCGAGAAGTCCAAAACTAGTTGAATTTCCCTCTTAGCTCTTTTCGGCTCTCAGTTAGCATCTTCGGCGGATAGCCGAGCCATGGACATTACCCTAGATGGGCAAGACCCAGTTCTCCCTGACGTAGCGAAGATAACATTTATCGTACCCAAGAGGGGTCTTGAAGAATCATCTCTCCGAGATCCTGAGTTTGTCTAGCTCCCCTGACCATGGTCATGGTGCAAGAATTGCTTTAGCTTGCCCTCGCGGAAGAGCTAGTCCAGGTGGTCCCACAGACTTCTGCAATCCTCGGTGGTATGTCCATGATCTTGATAGTATTGGCAATAGAGGTTGTGGTTGCACCTTTCAGGGTTCCCCACCATTTTGTTTGGCCGTTTAAAGAAGGGCTCATTCTTAAGCTTCTCTAGAATTTGATGCATCGGATCTCGGAACACGGCGTTAACTGCCTAAAGGTTTGCTGATCCAGATTTTTCAACGAAATCTCTCTGTGGCCTGTTATTGCTGTGCCGGTCCAACCTGAAATCCCTCCTCTCCTGAGGGATAACCTTATCCTTTCCCTTCCCTTGCTGCTGGTCCTCCTCGACTCTTTTATATTTATCAATCCTATCCATCAGTTGGCGCACACTGATAACAGGTTTACCAGTCAGGGATTTTATTAGACCGTGATAAGCTGGAAGGCCGAGTTTAAAGGAGCTGATGGCCACTTCGTCAAAGTTACCATCCATCTCGTTGAACATCTCTCAATACCTATCTAAATATGTTTTTAGGGTTTCTCCCTCTCGCATGCTTAAGGATAGTAGGGAAGCCAAAGACCGAGGAGTCCTGTGACACATGACAAAATGGGAATCAAATGCCTAAGTGAGCTTTTGGAAAAAACTTATAGAATTTGCTCTCAGGCTGTCAAACCATCTCATTGCGACTAGTCCTAGACTGGATGGGAAAACTTTGCACATCAAGGCTTCATCTCTAGAATGGACAACCATCCTCTTGTTGAAATGGCTTACATGTTCCACAGGGTCTGTTCGGCCATTATAGATGGTAAATGTTGGCTGATGGAAGTGCCGAGGGAGTCTTGCATCTTCAATGTTACATGTGAAAGGCGACTTGGAGATTTGGTTCAGGGCCTTACTCATAGCGTCATTTCCTACGCCTCAACATGATGGGCTTCAAACCCGCCGTTGACGAAGATGCTCTTCTTCATAGGTGAAGGATTCACTGGATGGGGTTTGAGATCTTCGGCTGTAATCAGCGTCTCTTTCGTCACTAGAAGAGAAGTCTAAATCTGGGGAAGTTTTTCTTCTTTTTGCATGGCGTAGTTCTCTTTTTAACCGATCAATCTCTAACTGCATCTTTTTGTTGTTATTCGCATGAGAAATATGGTCTCCCTTTTGAGGTTGACTCTTGTTAATATGCATGGTGTGGACACTTCCTTCGCGGTCACCTCTCTACTCAAGGTTAAGAAAGGGGTCACCGTGCTTAGAGCCTCTCGACTCTGCCTATTGTGGACCTAGTTCTACCATAGTTAACCGTTGTTCTCACTATCACTCAAGCTCTCCCCACAAATGGCGCCAATTGTAGGGACACAATTTGATGTCCAAGCCCAAAGACGAATTGGATATTGGCCCAATAAGCCCACAACAATAAATTTATAGAGAGCAAGTTAAAGAGCTATGTTCAAATAAGGTTGCCAACAGTTAGTATGGTTTTTAACAAACGATCATGCAAAAGATATACATGTAAAACTGGATAAATGTCAAGTCCGAGAAGGCCATTCTTCATATAAATCACTATTGCAATTCTATAAATATAATCCTGATTGATACAATCTTTTCTCTCTCTGTTTTCCGATCCCCTTTCTCATGGGGGTCTTTTACATTATATAGTCCTTTACAGATCATCCTGATCATACACTTGGCTTTCATCTAGGCCTTCACTTGAGTATACGTCCCATCAAGCACCTTCTCTAGCTTTCTATAAGCTTTAGTGGGTAGGTTTTCACTATTCAATGGTCTTCTCCACATAAATACGGCCAGAAAAGTAGCTGCGGTGCATTTAATGTGGTGGTAGCAGTTTTTCCCTTAGATATTTCTGGGTTCTTATCTCTTTTGCACGTGTGTGAGTATCTTCCTTGTCGTGAAAATCTTCTGGAAGGTCACCTAAATTGCTGAAGTATAGGGCCGAGAATGAGCTTTTCCTCAGACCGTCTTCCTCCACTATCTTTCGTAGTTCTGAATACGGGGTAGGACTGATATCGGGTCGGGTCAAGTCGGTTTTACTGCCACCCGCAACCTGACCTGATAACAATCGGGTTTATCAGGGAGAAACTCGACCCAACCCGAAAATTACGGGTCTCAGGTCGAGTTGGGTGGTCGGGTATTGGGTTAGGTCTATCTTCTTCTTCTTCTTCTTCTTTTTTTTCTTTTTTTTTTTAAAAAATTGTGTGAAGGTGAAACTGTGAAAGGCCTAAAGAAACATTGAAATGGCCACCACTTTAATGAGTTATTAATGGGGAAAAAATTACTTACCCTATTACTCAAACTTGCCATTTAAAAGTTGTCATAGTTTTATTTTTATTTTTAAATTTTCATGTTTGAAGGATCTCCACTTTTTATGATAATAAATGTTAATTCCTTTTTTTTTTTTAATCAAGTTAATGCATTTCTGTTTAGGCAATATTTTATTAAAATTATTTTACTTATTTAGTTATCAAGAAGCATTTTCAACATGCAAATATCAACAGTGCCATGGAAATCAAAATCCCAAATCTGTCATGTGTTTCTGACTCTTATTTTTCTTTCGTTACATTGATAGGACTCTCAAAATCAATTCAAAACACATACCTTTTTAACAGAGAGAAATTCAACATGCAAATTTAGTAGTTGTTTAGGAAATATTTTATTGAAATTATTTTACTAATTTAGTGTTACATTAATGTGAAAAATTAAATTCAATAATTTATTTATTGTCGTATAGGCTTGATGGTCGTGATTTCTTGATTAGGCAACACACTTTTACAATTTTTTTCCTTGTGTATATCTTGACCCGCTCCTCATTGAATGAGAAAATAAAATTTACCATTTTTGTTTACATTAGCACTAGGCTTAGTTTGGAAATATACTTTCCAAAAAGAAACAAGATCCTTGATATAATTGCTTTAAAAAAAAAAAAAAAAAAAGGATCCTTGATATAATTAGGACAGAAATAAAATATTTTTTAAACAACAATTTGACTTTCACTATGGAAAATATTATTGTTAGAGTTATTCCTTTTTTGCAAATTCCAATTATTTTATTATCATTTTAACCTTCATCTGGATGGAAAGTATTGTCATTAGAAAATTATGCTACAATAAACTAAATTATGCTAAAAATTATATTTGGAAATATTGCAAGAAAAGGCCATTACTATTTAAATAAAAGCAATATATAAAAACAACATTTGAAAGTTTCGGGAAAATGTCAAATAGGTTAGTTTGTATTTAAATATAACTTTTACAATTTCTTGACTAGGCAAAAAAATGTCATTTGGTGAAATGAAGGGAACTGACTAACTTTGTATGTATTCTAGTCTTATCTAAGAAAAGAGCATTACTATTTAAATAAAAACAATATATAAAATCAACACTTGACATTGAAAATTACCGAAAAGATCTATTAAAAATATTAAATAGTAGAGTTTTTTTTTTTTTTTTTTTTTTTTTGAGGGTGTAATAGTAGAGTTAATATATGGAAACTCATTAAAGACTATTGAAAACGCCCTTTAAGCAATAAATTAAGAATATTAAATTCCATTATCCAATTAGGTGCTAAGTCTAACTAACGAGTATGGAATAGTGGAATCTGTATTATTTTCTTTATCATTTTCTTATTTGTTTCTATCATCATAAATACAATCCTATTTTCTCTAGCATAACACACACAAAAAAAAAAAAAAAAAAAAAAAACTACATATCTCTCTCTCTCTCTTTTTAAAGGGAATCTCTCTCTCTTGGGTCTGTATCATATTTTTACTAAAAATAATACAAGATTCTAAACCATAGTTTCATGCTTGTCTGGTACATTAGTTGCGTGTGTGGGGTTTTTTTTTTTTTAAGAACGGTTGGGTTAGGTTGGACCCGAACCCGACCCAAGCATCCATTCAACCCGCCCAAGACCCTTTGGGTCGGGTCAAGTCGGCCGGGTTGGCCGGGTCTATGCTCAGTCCTAATTCAGGGCTTCTTTCAACTAATTACCCCCTCCTCGGACACACAGCATTCCCGAATAAAGCCCAAGGTCCAATATAAGACCCTGGGCCTTTACCCTCACATCTTCTATTCTCTTAATTTTCCATCCCCTCAACATTTTTTATCTTTTTATTTTTCCACCCACGCAACCAAATGAACCCTAAGGATGCTTGCATTTGAGCAATCCTTCCTTTGCATAAATATTCATTTTACTTTTAAAAAATATATAATGAAAGCATTCCATTTTGTGTATAATGGTCAATTTTCAACTCATGACAAGTGGACATTCTCACTAGAATCACTTTTCAAAATACAATGGTAGCTAAACCTACTCACTGCTCCTCCCATTACAATTTTTTTTTTTTTTTTTTTTTTTTTTTTTTTTTTTTTTGTGTGTGTGGCTACTTTAGGTGCAGGACTATACATGTGGATCGAGCCTGGACTCTCCCAGCTGGGAGAGCCAGACGTGTCCACTAAGCTTGAGGCTCAAAAACCTCTCATTATAATCATAGTACACAGTATCTGGCTCATCACATACTCATCACAACTAAGTATATTATAAAGCCTCTACTTTGCAAATATCCAAGAATCACATACCATAACATCATGAAAGTGTCTCTTCAATGTTCGCAGTTTTAATGGATAAAGGGCTCTAAACCTCTTCCCGTGCCCAAGTGATGGCGTTACAGAGGAGATTACTTTCAAGAACAGAGGCGCAGATGGATAGTTTCAAGGACATGGGGAGAGCCAGAGAGGGATGGCTCTCCTTGATGCTAGTAATCACGTTGACCATATTCTGTGCTTCTTTCAATGACCGAAAGAGAACAGTTTTCTTTTTCTCTGATCTTGGACTTGCCTCTAGGTTGAGGGCAGATGAATAAAATCTCTCTCTTTCCGGGACCTAGGCTTAGGCGCCATCAAATAACTCGTTAGTCAGTAAAGCCCACGGCAGGTGCTGCTGTTGGTACAGAAAATAACACATTTTCAATGATAATCATGATTTGCATAATCCAACAAACACACAAGTTGTTAAACATTATCAAACATTGTCATTATCTGTTATAGTCATTACATTTACTCATTTTCTGCCCATAATAATTTTACAACCATTAAGTATTAACAGAGGCAAGGAAAACATTCCCTAACTGCAGATCTTTAAAAGTCCTAAGTTAGATACATAAGTCCTTTTCCCTTACCGCATCCAACTGCAAATATCCAAGACACTACAATGCATATCATATAGAGTCACTCTTTACTCCGATACTTCCCAATAGCGCTTTCAAGCCTTACATTATTCTTCCTTAATTCTAGAATCATAACTTTACCATGTTGTTTTTTTTATAAGTAAGAATGTTATATATACAAAAGGCTACTTTATGCATGAAGAACATAGAGCAAACCCAAAAAATACAAGAATAAGAAAACAGAGAAAAAAAAAAAAAAGAAAACCAACCAACATATTAATTACAAAGAGAAAGAGAACTAAGAAAAAAAGGGAGAGAATCACTAGTCGTGAGTCCCCAAGCCCGAGACTAATCAAAAAGAGTTCCACTAAAAGAAGCAAGCATCTGATCATCAGAACTATCCAAATCCTCAAAAGTCCGCCAATTCCGTTCCTTCCAAATACACCAAAGGATGCACAACGGAATTAAATTCCAAATCTGAGACAAGTGCTTCCCCAACCAATTCCACTAGCCAAAAAGCAAATCTGGGATCGATCTAGGTGTAACCCAAGACAGACCAAAAGTTATAAAGACAAAGCTCCATAACCGATAAGCCATTTCACAATGAAGAAGTAAGTGGTCTACCGTCTCTTCACAATGTCGGCACATAATACACCAATCCACAAAAACCAATCTCCTCAATCTCAGGTTATCACCCGTTAGGATCTTATTCCAAGCTACACACCAAACAAAAAAGGAAACTCGTCTAGGGGCCTTTGCTTTCCATATAGCTTTCCAAGGAAAGACAATTAAGGAAGAGTCCCTTAATTTGTTATAATATGACCGGATGTCAAAGTCCCCATTAGGCTTCAACTTCCATTTCATCCTGTCTTCAACTTCCATTATAATATGACCCTTCAACCATGCTCACATATGCCCATCATCAAACCACTCAAATATTTGCACCCTATGTTGTTGTTGTTGTTGTTGTTTTTTTTTTTTTTTTTTTTTTTGATAAGTCAAAAAAAAAAAAAAAAAAAAGAAAAGAAAAGAAAAAGAAGAGTTGTTGTTGCTGCATAAAGAACCTTTTTTTTTTTTTTTGATAATCAAAAAATGAGTTGAGGGGGGGGGGGGGGGGGGGGCAACTTGAATTGACATTTTCCACCTAGGTGTGACTATAGAGACACCCTACCCACTGGGCCCGAGTCTACAGGAGCAAGGGATCTGGATGAACTATAGCCGTACACCTAGCCCCATCGAGAACGCTAGTAAGCATGAGCCTGGGATTCAAACTTGGGACCTCCACCTCCCAAACCCATAGGAGTGAGCCCATGACCGCTAGACCAACCACCCCCTAGTGGTGCTACATAAAGAACCATAAGTCATAACCACCATCAACTAAATATTAAAACCTGGAAATTCACATTACAAATGTAATCACTTTCACTTAAGATGTGAGGTAGTTCACATTTGTTTTATTTTTTTTCCTTAGAGGCCTTACCTTAAAGGAGGCATATAGAAAATGCCTATAAAGTGGCTACATTCACCAAAAAAAATTCTTGAAGCCTTTAAAAAAATAAAAATTAGTACTTACCCAATAATTTGCACATCCAAAAAACTGCCATGAAGAATTATCATTATTCCATGAAATTACTTGCACAGCTCTTCTCCCACCATAGAAAAGTCTTCTTGTTCAAGAAGTTACTGTTGACAAAGAGAGCTGATCTCATAGACGCACTTGTCAAGGAGAACATTTTTTTTTTATATAATCACTTGTCAAGGAGAACATAATCAGCTGGAATTTGGGTTTTAGCTTTTCATTGAAGTTCTCTCTCTCTCTCTCTGCCAGATGGAATTTATGGATTTTAGGCCAGCCTCTATCCCTTTTCACTCAATATGGGGAGGAAGGTAATTGTCACATCTATCAGTGTATGCATGTGACAATTATTCAGTGACATAGCATGTCCTCTGCCAAGTCACCAGCCTTAATTTATCAGCATCACAACTGAGCAATATAACAGGTCATCTCAGCAAATATGATCAAGTTTAGATTCAAATAGAATACAATTCCCAGCCAAACACAAAATAAAATTCACCAGAAAGCACTGCAAAACACAAAACCCATAGACCCACCACATCATTCCACCTCCACCATGTTCCCATCACTAGAATCGGCATCGTAAGGCAACCCAAAATGGTGATCTAAGAACAAATCAACCCCTGAAGCAAAACAAACAAACCCATTCGCCACAAATCGACCAAAACAAACAAAGAACTTTAATTGGAAAAACAAAACAAAGCAAAACAAAACCGTGCTCAATTTGTAAATTTGTGAGCTAAATTGTGATAGAGATAAACCACAGGAGATAATAATTACCCTAAAATAAAATATGTACCAAAAACTAAAATGTTTCAGTGTAAACAACTTCATAGTGGAGAAAATTTAGAAATTGCTTATTGAGAATAGCAAAGAGAGCAAGTACAAGCTGACCTTTTGGTTTGCATGCTCTTTCATCCACCAAAACTGATTAGGCAAAATTAGACCTTCATTCCTGCTTTAAAAATGGCCCTAAAAATAAAGATCTTTCACATTATCCAAACATGGAGAGAAAAAAAATCACAACAAAAGAAAAAGAAAACTGAAGTGCAATATTGATTACTCAAAGGAAAGGAGAGACTAGATGTAAAGAGAAACTCAGACCAGAGGCAACACCATGTAATGTCCAAAGATTAAGTAGAAAAAAAAAAAAAAAAATCTTGTGGAAAGGGTTAGGAGGTCATTACCTTTGCTAAATTTTGATTTTTCTAGCATATTTCCACCAAATATGCAGCTGGTTAATCTAAGGGGATGATGCTGTGCTAGGCAAGGGTGCCCGAATGCCTTTCTTTGTCTGAAATGAAGGGATCATTAGATTGACAAGAAGGTGTTTTGAATTTACATTTTTCCCTTCATTTATTTATAAGTTTTCCGTTAATGAGGTGGTGTATCTCTGTGTTTTTTAGAATAATTTCCAAAAACAATCTGAAAACACCATTATGGGGGTTCTGAAAACTTTTTTTCCACAGTTCTTTCTGAGCTAAGTCTTCCAAAAGCAGTTTTTGTTAAACCCCTTGGCAAACACCTTTTTTTTTTTTTTTTTTTTTTTTGGTAATGGTTTAACGTTTTTTTAAGTGGAAAACAGTTATTTGAGAACTATCCCAATCAGGCCCATAACAATGCAGACAGAATTTGATGAGAGAAGTCCTTACAAATTATCGTGCTCAATATTGTGTGCCCCCCGCAATCTTCTTCAGGTTTCACAATCACTGGTACCAGAATTGAATCAGGTCCAGTTCAAATAAAGTAGTCCTTCCAGTCTTTCTCTGACATGGAGGTTGTGCAAATAAAGTATATAAATGTCTTCAAAACCCATCCATATAACCCTGAAGAAGAGTTCACTTCCCTAAATGTGCAACAATCAATTAGAAAAAAAATAAAATGTAACTATACACTATTCATATCTACTGAAAAAAACAAATGGACTTTCATTTCATCTACTTCTTGCTCATAAAAGTTTAATAGCTGACGGAAAATGTAGTTGGACATAAGCCTGTAGATGAAAGCTAGATATGTGGCATAAATTTATCAGTCCAGTTCTTTTCTTTCCCAATGTTTTCTGTTCCAAGGCAGTTGAATTAGACATCTGTACTTATAATTCCTCAAACACAACAACTTCCACAGCACCCCAAGTTTTTAATCAATGCTGGTATTTTGATTGTTCAAGGTATTTGACAATTTTTAAAATCTTATTTGTCACAATGAAACACTTAAAAGAAAGACAGACAGCCCGAAGAAGGCTGACTGCAGTGGACAAAGAAACTTAGCATCAAACATGCAAGGAACAAATGGTGTCTAGATGAAAAATTATGGAAGTATTGATGTACAAAGTAGCAATAGTAAAAGAGGTTGAGATTGGAGTCATACCAAAATCTTCAGGTAAAGGAAACCTAAGTAGAGGGCACAAATCCTACATTGACAATAGATGCATTTTGTAGGCTCCAATGAAGCTCCTCTTCTCTTGATATACTTTCTCATGTCACACTTACCAGTAATCTCTACATGAACAAGTACCACCTTCAAAATGATGAAAACGATATGCATCCCTTACTACAATAGCTCGATTTGAAATCTTTGACACATACTTAATCCAATTATGGCAATCATTACAGACACGAAGATTCTTAATCACACGTATGGGAATCAAATTAGACAAACTAAGGAGTCCAAAAGTAATTGCTAACTTCTCACTATGAATATATATTGTTGGATCCTTATGGCCTTGCTCTACATCATTCAAAAGGGCATACCGGTCCTGCACATAACCAATATTAGCTGCTTGTTTATTCAAATCTCCTAAGTATTCATATATCTTATCCGCTAGTGGGTGGAGACGGTCACCAACAAAAAAGGCATGAACTGAGTTCTTAATTTCAATCCAGCTACGGCCAGGCTCTTTCCTCACGCCCATATTTTTCATCCTTTGCCTTGTCGTATCCCTAGAGTCCCATTTTCCAGTCACTGCATATATATTTGATAAGAGAACATAAGTGGCTGAGTCTTGAGGTTCTAATTCTAGTAGATGACAGGCAGCAAACTCTCCAATTTCCATGTTTTTATGAACTACACAAGCACTTAAGAGGGTCCGCCAAACCAGAGCATCAGGTTTAATTGGCATATCCTCTATAAATTTCCTTGCATGACTCAAAAAACCAGCCCGACCAAGAAGATCCACGACACATACGTAATGCTCAGGTTTAGGCACTAAGCCATGCTCTTTTCTCATTGAGTCAAAGTAGCAAAGCCCCTCATTCACCATACCTGCATGGCTACAGGCTGACAAAACTCCCACAAAGGTAACATGGTTTGGCATCACACCAAGCTTTTTCATCTCCTGGAAAAAATTGAGTGCTTCAATACCAAATCCATGTTGAGAATAGCCTGTAATCATGGCATTCCAAGAAACCTCATTTTTTTCAGCCATTGCATGAAACTCTCTTTTGGCATCATCTATGATACCACACTTGGCATACAACGTGACTAAAACATTAGAAACCTCAATTTCTGAATCATAACCAGTTTTGATAATCATAGCATGGATCTGCTTCCCTTGTTTAGTATTTGCTATATTGGCAGCTGCACTAACTGCAGAGATAAATGTGAATAAATCAAATTCTACCGTAGCTTTTTTCATTTGAGTTAATACCTGCAGTGCTTCCTCACAGTACCCACTCTGTGCAAACCCTGATATCAATGCATTCCATGATATATTATCTTTATCATCAATTTTCTTGAATGCTAAGTATGCTTCTTCTATTCTACCACATCTAGCATAAAGACTAGCAAGTGCATTACCAATTGAAAGATCATCTGAGTAACCACAGACACAAGATTGAGCATGAATTTGTCGTCCTTGATTGAGCGCTTGAATACCTGCACTTGCACTGATTGCACTTGAAAATCCAATATTATCAGATTGGATCCCTCGATTTTGCATTTCTTCAAAAAGTTTAAGAGCTTCAGCAAACATATCATGTTGCACATAGCCTGCAATCATAGCTGTCCAAGAGACAACATCTTCCTCAGTGAGTTTTCTGAGGATTCCCAGGGCAGTATCAAGTTTTCCATGCTTAGCATACATATCAATAAGCACACTGCAGACATACACATTGAGCTGAAAGCCAGTCTTTATAACTTGACTATGAATCTGCTTTCCTAGATCAAGAGCTCCCAAAGCAGTACAAGTCCTCAGAATACTAGGATAAGTGAATTGATTGGGTATCATGCCTTCAATCTGCATCTGTCTAAATATCTCAAATGAATCACTCAAATTATTTAACTGCCCATAAGCGACTAGCATCACATTCCATAGGACCACATTTTCAGTCTCTGTTGTAAGGAAAAATTTACTGGCAGTATCTATATCTGAGCATTTCACATAAAGATCCAGTAGAGAACCTTCAAGAATAATATCTGAAGACATTCCACCTTTAATAGAATACGAGTGGAGCTGTCTTCCCATATAAAGAGATCCAACAGATGCACATGCACTCAACAAACTTGCAACTGTCACACAATCTGGTTTCAAGCAATCAAGCTGCATTTTCTTAAACAATTCCAGAGCTCTATCACTAGACCCACGCTGAGCAAGCCCTGAGATGAGTGAATTATATGAAACCTCATCCCTGTTTTGCATTGTGCTGAAAATCTGTTCCGCCGATAAAAAGTTTCCTGAGCGTGAATACAATGTCACAAGAGCGTTGCACACATATGTTTCTGATGAAAATCCCACCTTAAAAACAAGGCCATGAAGCTGCTTGCCCACCTCAAAGAACTCTATCTTGGTGCAGGCACTTAGAACACTTGAAAAGATATAAGGAGTAGGGGCAGTTCCTGATGTCTGTATCTGGCAGAATAGGAAAATACATTCAATCTCATGTCCATTCTGTGATAAGCCTGACATTATTGCCACCCAAGAAACACTATCCTTCAAACATAATCTATCAAAGATCTTTTTAGCAGAATCTATAAACCCATTTTTTGAATACAAATCAATCAATGGATTACATACACGCGTACTAGCACCAAAACCATGATAAGTAATCCTAGCATGAATCTGATGCACATACTGGAAAACAACATTACCGCTACCACATGCCCTTAAAACTCCAGCAAATGTCATTTCATCCGGAATCACATTCTCGGCTGTCATTTGCTGAAAGAGACCCAATACCTGACTACTCAACTTGTTCACCACAAACCCATTAATAATTTTATTCCATGAAGACACACTTCTGTCACACATTTCATCAAAAACCTTAACTGCACCATCTAAATCACCGCACCCCATGTAAATATCAATAATTCGGTCACACAAAACGTTTTCCAAATCAAAACCCGACTTCAAAATCTTTCCATGAAGCTTCTGAGCACTTAATAAAGACCCAGAATTGTAACAGCCATCTAAAAGCCATAGATAGGTCTGAACATTGGCACGAATTCCACGCATTTCCATGATATGAAGAAGATCAATTCCCTCCGAGCTCCCATAAGTTTGTTGTTGTGGAAATTCGTCGAACACATGAGATACGGCAGTGCTGCTAAAACTAGCTAAATTCTTTCTACTGACATTCCCACGAACATACTGCAACAATTTATATATATATATATATATAAAAGAAAAAGCAAAACCAGGAATGAGAGATATAAAATAGATTAGAAGCAATATATATATGGGGTGAAGTCAAGGTGTTACCTTATTGAACTTTGAAGAAGTGCGTTTGAGATTGAGATTGAGAGTGGTTGGATATTTGAATGCACGCGGGAAGTGATGGAATAAGGAATACGAGAAGGAAAGTGGTGTGAGAAGAAACATGGACATGGAGGATTTCTTGGATTAGATTCACTCACTGCACTGCAGCGTCTATCTAACTTAACTCTCTCTTAGCATTCATGGCCACAACCACCGGTTCAACTGTACAAGAAAGAACACGCAAAATCTAGAGGAAATGTGCAAAATACCTGTGCAATATAGTTGTATATAGTTAGTTAAGCATGCGCTGAAAGTATTATGGAAACTAGCATCTCGAGTTTTAGAAACTCGAGATGCTGTTTTCAATCCCACTCCACACCATCGCGGACCAGTTGGTGAGCTGGAGATAACTTTGTCCACTTAGATCTCGAGTTTTAAAGACTCGAGATATGACTAATAAAACTCGAGTCTCAAAGACTCGAGTTTTACGAGCAATATTACATCAGTTTTACATTGAAATATCAAGGAACTCGAGTCTTATAGACTCGAGTTCCACTGGGCAAAAATACTTACACGCTGAGCCCGAAAAAAATTTTAACACTTAACAATATAACACGCTCACTACACAGCCTTCTCACCCAAAAACAGAGCATCCTCACTAAGTCTCTCAGCCTCACTAACTCTCACTCACCCATAACTCTCACACCACATTGCCTTTCACTCTCACTCTCACTCACCACACTGCCTCTTTCACTGCTCTTTCCTCTGAACAAATTCATATCTCAGGTAAGGGTTTGCATAATTTGATTGTCATTGTAGTTGGGCATTAGTTGTCTTAGTTGTCTATGGGTGTGGGTTAGAGAGTTTGACTATTTATTTTGTAGATAGTTGACATAACTTAGTTAAGTTTCCAATATTGTGAATTAGAACTTTGTTTTGTCAGTGTTAATTTTGTTGAGTATTTATTTGCCCATTTTGTTAACAAAATTTTATTCATCATTTCTAGGCTTTTATTTTTAGCATGATCTTACACGTTTTTGTGACTTTGTTCATCATTATGTTGGGTATGAAATGGGTAGTGAATGAATGGGTATCATAATCAAATGCCTGAAAGTAATTCTTAAAATGTACTGACCTATACAATACATGGCTGTATAAGGAATTGATCATTATAAAAATAAAAATAAAAGGATATGAATTGGTCATTTTGGAAACAATTTGGTATCTGGTAATGACATTTAAGCCTTAAGGATATGGAATACTTTGGTTTTGTGAATTTAATATGTTTTGTTAATGCTACATCATCTTTGTAAAGTCTCTCCTCTTGTTCTATGTATTCTTTAAATATATATATATATATATATATTTTCCTTACCTTTTATTTTTTGGGGTTGCTCCACTAGATATGTTTCAAATTTTGTTCTGAAGCCAAACTTAGAACCATGGGTACCACAAGTTACATAATGTCTATAAAACTAGTAATTACCTATGAAAATTTTGGCTTGAATATGTTCTGCCTTAAGATCACATTACTTTTTTTTCCCCCAGTTTACGACTATGTGATTTAACTAACATGGTAACTTGACTTTAACAGGTTCACAATGCCTGAAATTGATATAATCTTATACCACGGTGGTCCCCTGAAGAATGCCAATGCGAACAAGGGATTGCCATTTGAAGGGCCGGGTATAAAGAGCTATTATACCCAAATTGATCGTAGGTTCAAGACCCTTGACGAATTGAAGATGATGGTTATGGAAGAGTTGTGTGAGAATCCTGCTGTGCACAACATAGAAATTACTTATCGTATGCCAAATGAAATCCTGAGGCACCGAATTAATTACAAGTACATGGCGATAGAAACAGACAAACATGTGAAGATCATGTTTGACAAGTTGGAGAGAATACCTGAAGTAACTAACATTGAGTTGTACATACAGTTAAAGTCGCGTGCAGAAGTTAGTATCGACGAAATTCAACAAACACAAACAAGTTTACCGGTTACAGTTCCGGATGCTCAATATGAGTATTTTACACATGTAGAGCATGATAATTTTCATGCTGATGATAATGATGATGATGAGGATGAGAATGATGATGAGAATGATGATGAGTATGAGGATGACGATGATGATGATGACGACTATGTTGATGGGAGTACTGCCATTGACGATGAAGATTTTGATGATGGAGATGAGATTGAAGACAGGATTGAGAGAAGGGACTTTAGGGACTGTGAGAGGGACATTGATTATGATGAGACATTGGACGGTAATGAACCTAATGCAGACAATGTTCTTAGTGTCCAAAACATTACGGACACAATCCCTGCCTACACACCTCCTGCTTTGTCATTTTCTGCAAATACTTGGGAAAATATGGTTGATCCTTCACATATGGAGATACCATTTGTGTCTACTTGGAGAGAGGGGATGAATTTGTACAAAGGCTTGACTTTTGCCAATAAGGTGGAGGTACAGCGTGTATTAACAATATGTGCCCTCAAGGAAAACAAACAGTATATGATCAGTAGGTCGACGACGACAAAACTTTGTGCAAAATGCGTGGATGAGTCATGCAAGTGGTATGTCTGCGCAGTCATGAAGCCCAATCTCCAGCGACTATGGATGGTCACCGTGTACAAGGGTCCTCACACGTGTATACAGACTGGGGTGCGAAATGATGGTAGAATGATGAATTGTAACTTTATTGCATCAGACATCCTTAAGAAGTTAAGTGAGGATCACACTACTCCAATTAAGCATCTTAAATCTATGATAGAGTCGAAATATGAGGGCCATAAGCCTTCTTACTACAAGATATGGGATGCGAAACAAAAGGCGATTGGGAAGCTGTTTGGGAATTGGGAAGAGTCTTACCAGAGGTTGCAAAAGTTGCTTATGGCATATATTGATATGGATCCGACTACCCAAGTGTTCTATCGTACGACACCCACCGATGAAGATGACATCGTATTATTGAATTATGTGTTTTGGTCTTTCGGTCCAAGCATTGATGGATTCAAATATTGCAAGCCAGTTATCAGTATTGATGGGACCCATCTGTATGGTAAATATCAGGGAAAGTTGTTGGTTGCAATGGCAACCGACGCTAACAACAAGGTATTCCCTCTTGCCTTTGCTGTTGTGGATTGTGAGTCAGGGTCCAGTTGGAGGTGGTTTTTACAATGCCTCAGAGATACGATTGGCCACGTGATACCCGAAGAAGGCATTTGCATAATTTCTGACCGACATATCGGTATCAAGAATGCCATTGCAAACTGGCCTAGAGAGGATGATGGAAGAACACGGGTATATCATAGATATTGCATTCGACATGTTGCTAGCAACTTCAACACACATTTTCAGAACTCGACTCTAAAGTCAGCTTGCTTGAAAGCAGGATATGCTACTCAGGTAGTTAAATTTGATACCATAATGGATTCCATTAAGCAAGTGGAAATGGAGGCCATTCGGAATAAGAAGAAGGTGACGGGGAAGGATGGGAAGGAAAAGAGTCAACATTATCTTCCATACACATACCTAATGAGCGAGTTTGTGGATATGTGGACCCAATCACATGATGGTGGAAGACGTTTTGGGGCAATGACAACCAATATATCAAAGTGCTTCAATGGTGTACTTAAAGGTGCACGGGGCCTTCCTATTGCCGCATTGGTTGAGTTTACTTGGTCCAAACTTGTTGAATATTTCCACGACCGGCACAAAGAATACCTCAATCGCTTGTTAGAGGGCAAGAAATGGAGTCAATATGCCTTTGACAAGTGGGAAGGAAATAAGCTTAAATCTGAGAAACACTATCTCAAGCCATTTAACAGTGAACAGATGATATATCAGATAGTTACTTCATTCACGAGTAGCGCAGGAGGGGGAAACCACAGTTATGAAGTTCGGATACGGGAAAGAACATGCAGTTGTGGGAAATGGCAAAACATAGGGATCCCATGTTCACATGCAATTAGAGTATGTGACTATTTGAATATTGATTCGACCGCATATATTCACCCATGTTATGGTTTGGACAATGCCTTTAACACTTATCAGCATGCATTTGTGATTCCCAAGTCACAATCATTGTGGAGGGATCCCATGGGGCCAAAGTGGTTGCCTAATCCAGCATTGTCGTGGGCCAAAGGTTGACCAGTGAAGTCAAGAATAAGGAATGAGATGGATGGAGTGAGGAATAAGGATCGAGGCTCGGGATGGCGGAGGGAGGATGCAGATTTGATAGAGACTCAACCCAAGCAAACATGTGGATTATGTCATGCTTCCGGGCATAACCGTAGAAAATGTCCGTAGTCCCGTGGCGCTTCCACAAGCAGTAATGTTCCACAGTAGGTAGGTAGATGGAAAAATATTATGTATTGGTTAAATGTAATTGTTGTTCATTCTACCATTAACTACTGTTTTTACTACTTCTCTATTAACGTGATTATTCTACGTTTTGCAGGCATGCTTCCATGGACGCCGTTTTTGTTGTGCGAACTGCTGATCTTAGGAAAAGTGACTACGTTGTATTGGCACATTTAACTTTTTGGTTTTTGTTGAATGTACTTATAATTCTCTACCCAATGTACCTCTATAAAGATCGTGACTTGAGTAGTACGGTTAG
Organism: Quercus gilva; assembly: GCA_023621385.1. Taxonomy (NCBI): domain Eukaryota; kingdom Viridiplantae; phylum Streptophyta; class Magnoliopsida; order Fagales; family Fagaceae; genus Quercus; species Quercus gilva. The sequence goes on along the minus strand of CM042479.1, from coordinate 18,367,826 downwards.
AATTGCAAATTAAGGATGGTTGCGCATGTTTAGAATGTTGATATATTGAGAATGGCTTTTTGTTGTGATGCCAATGTATTTGCATTGTAAAACTATATTTATGAATAGAGCGTAACAGTTTCTATAGCTTTGTGCGAGAACACGTTTTGATGTAATCGTTGTGCATTTACATTATCAACTTCTCCGCCTCTCAATGAGTGTTAGATTACATTCTCAGCTTCTTTATCTATGTTTCTCAGCAGGTGCATGTACACATTTCAGTTCCTGATTTGCCTGCATGTGCAGGAAAAAAAAAGAGCAACCAATCTGTCTGAACAGGGGATTTGCCCAAGTAAAAAAAAAAAAAAAAATTCCTAGTGGAACTCGAGTTTATAAAACTCGAGTTCCACTGGAAAAACAGAGCAAACAGGGCAACCCCCTTCTGCCTGAACAGGGGATTTGCCCAATTCAAAAAAAAAAATTTTTTCCCCAGTAGAACTCGAGTTTATAAAACTCGAGTTCTACTGGGAAAAACAGGGGAAACAAGGCAACCCCTTCTGCCTGAACAGGGGAGTTGCCCAAAAAAAAAAAAAAAAATTTATGCAGAGGAACTCGAGTTTATAAAACTCGAGTTCCTATAGTAAAACTCGAGTTTTATAAACTCGAGTTTTACTGTGGAAATTTTTTTTATTTTTTTTCGTTTGGGCAACTCCCCTCATAAACCCAAAAATATATACCCCCTCATCCCAATAATTGAAGTCTGAATCTTGCTCCCCCTCACAACGATGGAAGCTATTGGCTGTATTCATAATAAACTGCAAAAAAAAAAAATGAAAAGACACGATAACAGCTGTGAATCAAACATGCCACATTGTTGTCTGGCCAAAAAACACATATAGCATAGTTCACGCCAAGAAAACGTGTAACATCATCAATATATTGCATCAAAGTAACAAAGTTAATGTGTAAAGCCATTTTTATTTTATTTTTTTGCATAAAAGCCTATTGTTGGGAGACCATTTTGTGGGTCCTTAAATCATGCTTTTTAAAGCAGCCCACCACCATTGCACATTGGAAAATGCTGAGTTTTCAAAGATACTTGATATAGGCTATAGTTCAAGAGAGATACAACCACTCCCCCCCCCCCCCCCCCCCAACCCTCTTTTTTTCTCACTTTTTCCCCCTTGAAACCAATTTATATTTTTCTTTTAAAACCATAATTCCCACAGTAGCAAAGACCACATAATTTCTGCTAATAAGATGTATAGGCAGGATTTATGGTAAGCCAGCAAAGGAAGACAAGGCATGAATCCAGAATCCAGAATAGGCAACAAAACTATCATATTCATTCATTTCATTGAAACTGTATTACAGCTCAAGTGTCTCAATCTAGTCATAATTTACAGCCAGCCGCATAATGAACACCCTGGACCGAAAAAATTAAATAATAATAATAAAATCTGTAATGTGTTTGCGTTAAGAACAAATACTGAAGCTTTTTTCATCCAGGCTACATCACTCCACATGCAAGCCAAAATTTTCCTAAAATGATCACAATGTGTTCAACAAAACAGCATAGGCTCTAACCACCAAAAGGTCGACATTGGAGACAGCTATAATCCTCTTAAAAACTACAACATAATTACTAATCCAAAAGAATTATCATCCACTACTCCTTTTGCTGCAACACTACTGCTGAATCTTAAGGACTGGGAACGCAATTACATCTCGGATACTGGCAGAGTTGGTCAAGAGCATCACTAGCCTGTCAATTCCAAGTCCCTGAAAACAAATTCTTTCAATTAAGGAATGCTCAGGAAGATGCGTAGCAATAGCAGTTGAATGAAAAATAAAATCACTAATGCTCTCAATCCTTCATTTTCTTTGCAAGAATGAATAGATGTAGTAGATGTACACATGGAACCACCCACCTATGCACACATTTATTACAATGTCTTCTTGTATATAAATACTGATTCAGGGTCTTGAAATTATTTACTATGTGAAATATTGCAACAGCAGGCATTTCAGTTAGAAATTAGAAGAACATGCAAGAAAATGAGTTGCGTTATCAGGAAAAAATTAAAACGTTGGAAAAGCCATGGGAACACAGCAGGCCCCTCTATATTTCATATTATAAATAATTAACAATTCCAAGTATATCATAATTTTTTAGCAACCAACTTTATTCAGTAGGTTATAATGTGTATTCTCTATTTTTTTTTTTAATTCATTATCTTTTTTTTTTCTGAGAAAAGAAAAATCATAATCTTTCAAAAAATTTCCTTCATAAAAATGAATTACCAGAATGTTGATTAACTTTCCAAATATAAATATTTACATATATATGTACAAATATAATAGTATATGCTAACATTTAAACATAATTATATCTTTTTTTTAGTATTATACTAAAAAGAAATTACCAAACATAATACAATACGGGCAGCCCATGCACCATTTGTAGTAAAAATGTGTGCATTATAATGCAAATTACAAAAGAGATCACCATTAACCCAATTTTGTATTTTGAACTTTTCATTATCATATAATCATATATACATTAAACACACACACAAAGGGTCTCAAAAAAGGATCAACAAAATGAAGATTATCAGTTTGAAATGATATTAGTAGCTATTTTAAATTCATAATTTCAGCACCAGATTTCTTTTGCTTAACCTTATATCTTAAGGACTAGTTAAATTGGTCTTCTGTTTGTTACTTACTTGTTTTAAAATTAACAAACTTAATAAGCACTAGCTTATCTGTTTAACATGGTATATGAGTTTACTTAATGTAGTTATTGTTAAGGTTTGTACAAAAGAAAAAAGGTTGGAAAATACAGATCAATTGTTGAGTAGCCTTTTGCCTACAAAATAAAATCAAACACCATAAATAGAGAGTATGAACATTTTAATAAAATTTATGCACTTTCTAGATGCATGAAATAGTAAGAGCTCAACCCATTCAAATTTGTAGCTAAAGTAATCATTTATTGAGTATTCCTCCAAAAAAAACCCAAGCAAAATTAATATACAGCAAAAGGACAACCATACCATTCCTGAAGCTGGAGGCATTCCATATTCCAAAGCCGTCAGAAAGTCATCATCAAGTGTCACTTCATATAAGCCATCCTCATCTTTATTACTTTTTCCTTCCCCACAGTTTGTATCCATAGCAGCTGCTGTTCTCTTCTCATTATGCTGCCTCACTTGCTCCTCCAAGCGTCCTCTCTGCCAAAAGACAAGATTAATGACAACCAGTCTCTGCTTTCTAGTCAAAACCACACTATCTACAGGTTTTAACAGAACAACAAAAACAACCACAAACAAGTATAAAAAAAAAATGAACTTAACATCAACTTCAGTACCAGTCAATACTAAATTATGCTCAGGACATAAACCCCAATACAACCTCCCAAATCCCATTTTAAATTCTAGCTAGAAGAATAATTATCCAAGTCCAACCAAAGAAAAATCTGGTTGGTGGATGCTATCCAAACCATTACTCCACTTTCTTCAAATCCAAAACCACATCAACCATTCTACCACAACCACATTTTTTAGACTCAGTATTCTGAAAAATTATAAATTGTCTTTGTGTGCATGGAAAAATACATAGAGAAATGTGGAATAAATCAAACTAGAAATCATGGGAAAATAAAAAGGAACAAGACTCTCTGATTCTGTATCTACCAGCCACCAAGAGAAATGGGGGGGTGGCTTAAATGATGACCATAATGAGTTTTATACAAATCTACTCATGTTGTTGCCAAAAGCAGATCCTTGTGGCTCAGTAGCATTGCCCAGTTTCCCTCATAGGGAGAACATGGGTTTGAATCCCCCCCCCCCCCCCCCAATCCCCACTTGTTATACGGGGAAAAAAAATACCCCACTCATTTCGTTAATTATGAAAAGCATTCCTAAAACTTCTATAAATTGAAATTGCCTACTAAGCTCAAGTTAAGGCAATTATCATTGCATTGAAATAAAGGAAGGCCAGATAAAGAAACAAGAACGCCAAAATGACTGACTTTATTCATTGACTCTAATGGATTCGTGAAGTGAATGTAACTGAATTACATTTGAATCCAACCATAACCTACAGACACTTAGTTCATAACTCATCCAGAGTAAATATTTCAAAATCGGATGCTCCTCAGTTGTGAATTTGTTGCAAGAAGTTGACAATTAGCAAGATAGAAGGAAAATCAAGAAATCCAAAAATGTACGATAAGCTCACCTGATCCATAGGATCAGTCAATTCAGAAAATGCATTGGCCAGCTCACGACCACAGATAAAAAGCTCAAATCTCTCAGTTAACCCTGCATGCCTAAGGTGGAAAGAGTAAGGATTAGATTATGAAGAACATCCAAAATAACAAATAAGTTATTCTTTCAATCATCTCTCCACTACAATATGTTCCTTCATTGATGCAAGGCAATGCATGTAAAAGGAACTATTGATTAAAAAACACACACACACACACACAGAATTCTGCATGTTTTATCAGAAATAAGTACATAATGGTTTGGTTGTAACGATTAGTCTGCTTAGGGCAGGAAAAACAAGAATAAACTGGTGGGAAACAAGGAGGAAAGCAAATAACATCCTCATACGTTTATATATGTATAAGGACAGGGTATCTGTTAGTTGGCCATGTGCATAAAGCAAACCTAGGTATAACCCAGTATATGATACATCAAGACAAAACTAGCTGAGTCAGCCTGGCCATGTGCAATACTAACAAGCACGAACACTCCAAAATCCTTGGTGTGTCCATGTCAAACAAGTGTCAAGCAGCAAACACAGACATACCAAGGACACTCTTACATGAATGTCCTCAGTGGGTCAGGACGGGAGGAAATTTTTTTTTTTTTTTTTTTTTTAAATCTCTAATCTTAGATGTGTTTTAAAAGATTTACATATTTTTTATTTATTTTTAAAAATTAAAATAAAAAATAAAATATGCCTAAAGATATATCTTAATTAATTAATTGTTCTATCCCCACCGTGCTATGTGTGTTAGTGCCCGTTTCCATGGATCTTAGGCAATGAAGATCTTCAATGAATGATTTTAAAATTTCTTGTTTTTTTTTTTTTAAAAACTTCCAGTTTAGATATGTTTTAAATTATAGTTGTCATTTATTTTGAAAACTTAAAATAAACATAAAATGTGCCTAAAGATATATATTAATTAATTTTTATATCCCCACCACACCATTGAGTTAGTGTCTGTGTCCATGCATCTTAAGAAATGAATGAAGATCTTCATTCTTCAATGAATGGTTTCATGCAAAAAGAAGGCTCTAGAATGCCAGAAGTACAGTAGATGTGGAGACATTCAGGTTTAAATCACAAGATAAACTTGATTCCAAATCAAAGTCATATTTGATGCATAAATGGAATTGACATGGTAATTACATATGAAATACATGCAACAGAAATATTGCACCATATCTTTTAAATTGTTCTTGAAAGTCGTGGCATTGCATAGCAAACAATCTCACCATGCAACTTCAATTACCTTCTATGTGGTTTTGCAAGAGGAGATATCTCAATAGGATAGTCCAAAACAAATGTGGGTTGCAGAAGTTTCGGTTCTACAACAATCTCAAATACCTGGAAAAATTATGGAGGCAAGAGTAAATACTGAGAAGGGTTGCATAAAAGAGGAAGTCTGGATAACAAAAAGAAAAGCAAGTACACATAAAAAGAAATTCTTCTTTTTCAGCATTATTGTTTTTCATACAGCAGTGCTTAAATGGGAAAAAAAATTATAAGCAAATTAAAAGAAAATTGCAGATTTAATGAAATTGGAAATAAAGGAAAACAAATACTAGAAGGGTGGAAAAAAAAGTCCACCAACAGTAACAATAATTAAGGAAAATACTCTATGTACATTGCAATTGCACATAAGAAAAACATAAAAATAATAATAATAATAATATTTTTTTTTATTATTATTATTATTATAAAATAAAACACTAAATCTAGATTCCTTGATATATAGATGCTTACTGACCTCGTTAAGAAGGTGGCCAACAGATGGACTTGCTTCAATAGAAGATTTGTCTTTGTTTGCAAGGTTAATTCCAAAGGCCTTCAGAGTTACTTCCTTGGCAGTTTTAAGATCATTTCCCAACTCACTGAAATCAATCCCAGTGGCTTCTTTTACAAGATTGTGCATGGTTTCCCTCCTCCAAGGTCGCTCAAGACATATCTCCACACCCTGCATAGATGCATTACAGCAGCTTAGCAGATTAAAACATCAATCATTGCCATATATTACTAACAGGAGGCGTCAGTCTAATTTGTTTCTTCAACAGCAATTCCAAGCATGTGAAGCAACCAAAGCTTCTCCCAAATTTAGCATTTTGCTTACCAAGAACTTTTAGGTATCTCATACTTTGGGCAAGTTGCATGCCTAAATTGTGATAACTTTCAATACCAAGATTGCCTTGAACACAGACACAGGCCAGGATTATTAAAGCTCAATAGGGGGAAAAAAGAGCTAATCTTATAAGCAAGGTTGAAATGAAAAGAGGTGATGTTCAGTTAAATTTTAATTCACAGTGACTACTTTTTTTGTTTCTCTTATTTGGCAATAAAAACAATTCCAGAAGATTCCACTTAAGCACAGGTATTTGTTGGTGCTACAGAACTGCAAGTAAGAAAACAATCACCTGGTAGTCAATTGTAAGCTTCCCATGAACTGCAACAGCACATCGACTAACAATTTCCTCCGCCATGTTCATCATGCTCTGGTAGTCTGAATATGCTTCATACATCTATGATCAAACTAATACCAATAATAATAAGAGCTTCATTTAATAGATTGAAACGTTAAAAGCATATATTATTACAGGCAATCAACATTTAACCTCACATAGAGTGCACCAACATTAATTATGTACTAGGTCCAACAAAAGCAAAAATTTTATCCAAAAAAATAAATTTACCTCTATTGTGGTAAATTCAGGATTATGACGAGTTGAAATGCCTTCATTTCTGAATATTCTCCCAATCTCATATACTTTTTCAAACCTCCCAACCTATCATCCACAGGCACAGGTTTTATTGAAGATATAAATTAGTAAAAACCAATTCAAAACTTACATTGGAAGAAAACATAGCTATTTTATTGTTACAAGACCAGCAAGTACCCATGCGAAAAGTTTCAGCAATCATGAAATAAATGTATAGGACAAGAAGATAGTAGTGACATTTAAGCACCTAAAAAGATACCATAATGTTGATCAGGTCCTATTTGTAGGAGAGCATGACTACACTAAAAGAAAGGATTAGTTTGGTTCAGAATGAAGGCTCTACACTAGCAATGATAGGGCCAAAAAGAGAATGAATTGAGTTGGTCAAAAAGATCCTCTTCATATTAAAGAAAATGAAATCCACTAAACAAAGAAAGGAAGAGAAACAATAAGGAAACTGATACTCATTAGAGGACACAACTCAAGCAAGACAACAGGTTTATATTAAAATTTGAGAGAGAGACAGTGCAAGAGTATGAAACTTTAAAAAGAAGATACTAAATCTCCCAACACTATTTCAGAGAAGCTGCTCTACTGGCTAAAGAATCACCGTCAACTTTATCAGTTCCAACACTCCAAGGGAAGGTTTTAAATATCTTGCACAAGTGACAGAATCCCAAAGGACAAGGATGCCACATAATGTCCCTTAAAATTAACGATACCTGATCAGTGATTACTTTGAGAATAGTGTGCCTTATCTTGCAAACAAACAGTTTATTAATTAACAATAGATAGGCATTGACAAGACCACTCATAAGTCATAACTTAGTAGAATAGGGAAAGAATGACATGTAAATTCTCACCAGCATTCTCTTTAAGTGAAGCTCCGTCGCTATTCTCAAATAAAGGTCCCTTCCAAGTGAATTATGGTGTGTAACAAATGGCCTAGCTTCTGGTCCACCAGCTACTTCCTAGTTAATCAAATCAATTAAAACCAAGCTCCATGCCTGAAATTCATGCACATTATGATATTGTGCACTATATAAAGGGAAGAAACTTCGAAGATATTAACAAACCTGTAAAATTGGAGTTTCAACTTCAACAAAGCCTAATGATTCCACTGTCTTACGTATCTCTGACACAATCTGCTCAGAAAGTTTAGCTTTTAATTGCTCAGGCCTTAAAAAAAGAACAGGACAATCTAATGAAAAGCAATCTGTGATACCACATTGGGACTAGGTTGGAAAACCCGGCCATACAATAAGATTATTCAAACTCTCCTTTTAAATTAGAGCCAATCCGCCAATTATATAAACAGAAATTTCAAAATCAGTGAAGAATTTTCCACAAAGTTATCATTTAAATATAGTTGATAATTCAAAAGAAACTTTCAATTCAACCAAAATCCATAACAGATGCTATAACAAAATCAGAAACCTTGATTACAGTGCAGGAAGTTGGGAGCTTCATAAATGTCAGTTTAACTTCCATTTATCCAATTCCTTAAGCATTTATAGATTTTATAGCTTTCATGCCAATCAATTAAAGGCTCTGATTTTGTAGAGAGAACTTAAAAAGTAGACACTGAAAAATATTAGAAAGTCTGCACTACTGAAGTACTTGCTGGCTGAACAGTAATATAGGTGATATATTGGAGAAAAAGTGAGCACTACTTCAAGATGCCAGTTGACATCACAATAACATTAGCAATTTCATGTTGTGAAATTCTTTGACAATGCTAACTTAACATTGCTATAAAGATGTTTAACATTAAATGTTGGGGGAAAAAGTCATATTCTATTGCTGGTATCAAGAGATATAAAATAGCTGCATGAAACCTATGTACAGAAATATCACACAGCTGGCAATTTTACGTTAAATTATACAAAAAACTTATATTTAGAAAAGAAAATGAAAACTTGAGAGCTCCATAAGGTCCTTTGTTACTTTTTGGGAAGAGGGGAAAGGAAGATGACTTACCTTTGCTCTATTCCGGAATATATCAGCTACTTCAGGATTTGCAATCATATCTACATACCTAAACATAGATAAGATACATACAGATATAGTTAGGCATCAGAACTTAACCAATTTGCCAAAGACTAAAAAAAGAATCAAGCTTTAAGGAAAATAAGTATGACCATGGAGATAATTGAAAATAGATTACAGTGGCAGATGGATGAGTAACAAGTTGCATCCAAATGAAATTGAAACAATGAAGTAGGATACATATGTAAGTGTTCCACCAAAGAAAGCTCATTTAAAAAGTTTGGTAGTAGATCCTGTTGGTTACCTAAACAAACACACAAGAGAGCCTATGTATGCATCTGGAGAAAAAGCAATCAAGAGAGTAGAAGTAACTCAAAGAGAAAGTACTCAACAGAAACATGTGAACACCGGACATAGGTACTTAATTACATTATTTTACTAGTGCTCGAGACTTGAAATTGAGTTTGTGCTTGATAAAAAAAATACATATATCCATACTTATAAAATAAAAATAAAAATAAATACATATATCCACTAGTTATTTTTCCAAATGCATGCCATTCAGAATTTATATAAAATTTTGACCAGCTAGAAGAGCTCATAATATCACACTGTATAACGAAAGAGCTTCAACGCAACTTGAAAACTAGAATATCTCCTACATCAGTGGCTATCTTCATAAAAATATTATGAAAATCACATCCTTCATACATAATTCAATTGCCTACATTAGAAATTATCTTAATGAAGTCACTCTTTTTTCACATGATTCACTTGCATTGCATTTTCCTCCCTTGTGTGTGTGTGTGTGTGTGTGTTTCTCAAAAAAATCAATAAATAAATAAATAAAATCAACAATATGAACTCACCTTTGGCGGTAGCGCTTATCCACATCAGTTAGACCATGAAATTTGTCCGGCAGTGGGAGTAGAGATTTAGTAAGAATGGCAAATGAATTCACATAAACAGAAAGTTCCCCTAAAAATAAACCAAGGAGAAAAGAACTTAGGTCTAAGCTGATGTCCCAAAATGTCATAATAAAATATCAGGAAAGTAAGTGGCATGGCTACAACCAAGGCATTTTCGATATTCCAGACTAGAATGAAAATATGGTTGATATGCAACAGGTTATGTTGGATGCCCTGAACTAATCAGGTAACATTAGTGTCACCGAAGTTCACATGTAAGCCCAACAACCACATCTATATCAGTACAGAAGGTAAACTCAGAATCACAGTATTAATATTCTTTTTATTTTCTCTGATATGTAATATTACATTAGAAGAAGGAAACAAATTGGTACACATGCAGCGTACAAGGACCCCAACTGAACAAATAGAAAAATAAAAAGAAGGAAATTATAAAACTACAAAAAAGATAAATTTTCAAAACTCAAAATCCATCATATTTCTCAAAAACCAATTGAATTCAACATACAAAAACTATGACATTTGAGAATTTATTATGACATATATCACACGTGCACCGTCCATAACACAGTAATTTGCTGCATGCATCTTTAACAAACCTCTTTTTCAAGGTTCACCAATTTTGCGTTTTTTAACCCTCGTGTAATATTTGGGCGGGGGAGGAGGCTGCGGGGCATCAGCCTTAGGCTCATCAGCATGCTGCAAAAACATTAGGTGCATACAATCAATATTCGGTGTAATGATAAGAGTAAATAGAATATTACAAAATAGGCGTAAACATCGTAATTAATGTTATCGTACCATAGAGCTGCCTTTGTGTCCTATTTTGTGTCCACCTGTCCCACAAGTGGGTGCTCTTCTAGCACGTTGCGGTCTACCTCGTGGGGGTGACGGCTGATGAGGGAGATGCTCGTCCGGTACATCAATATCTGACTGTAACGTGTCAATCCTAGCCGGAGGTCCTAAAGGGTCGGATGAGGATGAGGTAGGTGGGTAATGATGCTCTATGTACAGGCCAGGAGTAGGGATCATTGGCGTGGGTTCAGTACGGGGTGGGTCCATGGGCAAAGTGAGTGCACTAGAGCTGGTGGGTGGGTATAAAGGTGTCTCAAGGTGCATAGGAGGGGTCAAGGGACTGGGCTGCAAAGGTGGAGTGAGTGAAGGGACCTCAGCCTGAAGAGATACGTCTACCATGGGTGGAGGGACCTCAGACTGACGAGATGCAACTAGGATGGGTGGAAGGACCTCAGGCTGGGGAGATGCATGCAGGATGGGAGCAGATATCTCAAGACTACTTCCACCCCGAGGGGTTGTTGCACACCGTCCACGACCCCTAGTTGCACTTGTACTTGGGCTTGCTGTAACTGGCCGACCACGGCCCATAGCTGCAGTTCTGCTTGGGCTTACTGTAGTAGGCCGACCACGGCCCCTCGTTGCACTTGTGCTTGGGTTTGCTGTGGCAGGCCGACCACGACCCCTAGCTGCGCTTGTGCTTTGGCTTGCAGTACCACGCCGACCATGGCTCGATGTACTTACGGGTGTTGCGCTTGTGCTTGGGGTTGCAGTAGCTGCTAATTCAGTCTCATGCCCATTGTTTGCCTGCCCATTTGCTGCAGGACCACCACCAAGCCCAGCCACATTATTTAGGACGCGCCGGACATGGTTGTGAGCTAGGCTGCCTGTAGGAAGCATCTCCAACAACGCTAAATGGCTTTCAATCTGAAACGGATTTGACACATGTATCAATTACAAAATGGATAATATAGTACTTATTAATCTACTCAAATACTCAACTAAGAACAAAAAACATATGTTGTATTAGAATACTATATGTAACAGAAAGTGTTTAATTGGATGTCAGTCAGATGAAACCAAATGTGCAGGAAAAAAGAAATCAATTGATTCTACATTCGTAAAACAAAGCAGGCAATAAAATCTAATTAGAACACATTACCATTATATCTAACTTAGCGCTGTTGCGGTCGATATACTTTCGAGTGACCGGACGGTACCACTCGTAATAGGCATGATTGCGGGGCATCTCACCAGGATTAGGGGGTGCATCACAAAGTTGTTGTCGTCTCGTATTCCAAGAAATGATATACGGTTCATGCTCCTCCCTCCAATTCTTTTCCACCTTCCCACGCAAGTCAATTCTATGCTGTCTATCATTGTACACAACATTGTCGGGTTGCTCCTGCGCCAACCCAAACTGTCGAAGGACACGGTCTGGGTGGTGATGCTCTACTATGCAAAAACAGACAAGTGGCACCCTTGCCGTCCACGTATCCCTCCCTGCAGTGCAAAAGTCAGGAAGGTGGCCAAAGTCTGGCTCATATGGCTGCCACATAATCTACAATAGAAACAAAAAACAATTATCATAACTTGTTCAAATGTGAAACAAGGGAGAATACATAGATAAAGGGAAAAACCAAAAAAACAAAAAGCACAATACTTAAAGGATGAAGCAATCATATTCTTAAGGAAAATTAACATAACGAAACAGAATTTTAGATTTTTATTACCTGATCCGACTGCATTCTAACTAATTGCTCGCAATAGTGGATCAAGGTCGTGTTGGATGGCCTACTCTTTGGGCTTGGCACCCACACCCACCTACAGTTACGAGCAAATAACATAAGATAAAATAATACAACTTAGTTATTAAGAAGAGTACATTGCATAACAGTAGATATCAAGAAAAAACTTACTTAAATGCAAGTGGAGCATTTGGCCATGGGCCATAATCACATCCAGGTGGGGGCTCTATCCTCGGGCATAAGAATGGCAACCTTGCCCATGCCCAATACTGGACCAAGGTGCACGCCCCACCAATCTGCGATGCCCCTTTCTGGCTTGCCCGACACAACTCTCTGTACAACCAGGCCAGGCAACCACTACTCCAACTATACTGTGGCGGATCACGAAGGTTCCGCAGGAACGCCAAGAACATGAGATGCACCCTATCTCCCGACTTGTCCATGAAATGCTTATCCCCTAGCAGCGCTAAAATATAACACCGGGCATACTGGTGTATTTGCATCTCCGTTGCGTCATGAGGCAGTGGCACTGCAATGGCCTCAACAAGGCGACTAATGAGAATTCTTTGCCCCACCAAAGTTTTGCCGTCATTCGCGGGAGTAAAACCAAGCAACTCCGTGCACAACGGACTCCAATCCCCATCCGCCACACTAGTCGGCCCAACCAAGACCTCACCCTCTATAGGAAGTCCGAAAATGACCTCCACATCTTGTAGGGTGATTGACATCTCACCATGTGGAAGATGGAATGTATGAGTCTCCGGCTGCCATCGCTCAACTAGGGCCGATATTAGGCAATTATCTATTTCTCTGGAAGGGGCCCTAAATAATCCTTCCATCCTTAGCAACTTGATGATGTCAATCACCCGATTATCTCGCATCTGACTAGTTGCCATCTCCTTAGTGCGACCACGGCACGTCAGTGGACCCATGTCCTGCAAAATCGATAACAATTATAACGGTTTTAGTACTGGATATACAACTTTCAAAAAACTTGCTAACTAAACGTCAAAGACAACGTAAAAATTAAAGCAGCTATTAGAACTAGATATTTCACCTCGCCATTCCAAATATCTTCTGATCGATGATATGGTTGTTGTGTCAACAATGAACGATCAAGCGGACCAGGGCGCACAATGTCTAGCTCCTCATCGATTCGAGGCTCCATACTGCAAAGAGTGCTACTGTGAGATCATTAACAGAAAATTTGAAGTGAAAAGAAAGAGTTATAAAAACAATCAACATTTCATTCGCACCCCAATAGAAAGAATTATTTGCAGGTGAGTCAGAAGTTTTTCCACAGATTTTTGTAGATTTGGTTAGGTTCAAAATAATACTGCCTATTTTCTGTGGAACAAGACAGCAATTCAATAAAATTGCAAATTTCTAAAAGGGACTCTATATAATCTACAACAGAATGCATATTGCCAGTGCCAAGTATATGAGACCACTCAAACAATGATCTCAACAAAAAGATTAATGTACATTTGAGTTTTTTTCTTAAAGACATAAAGCAAGAGGACATGCATTATATGTTTCCTCTGCACATGGCTACAACAATGCAATAGCTGCATATAGTATTAGCAAATATGCATTATATTTTCTTTTGATTAAATTTAATCAATCTATTTCATGAGATATGATTTACGCATTTTCCATGATGATTTATTATATCATATTTGGTTTGAATTGTGTACTGAAAACTAAATAGCACAATTTAATCTTAACAAATATTTGCTACAAAGAATTTTATAGTTCTCTTATAAAAAAAATAAAAAATAAAAAAAATTTATAGTTCCTTTGAAATTTGTATTAAATTGGGTCTAATTTGATTTGCAGCAAGCCAAGAGTGAGGCAGCAGCTGCATTTGGAAATGATGGAGTTTATTTGGAGAAGTACATTCAAAATCCAAGGCACATTGAGTTCCAGGTAACTGCTGGATGCTGGGTGTTTTGATGTCTTTTCAAATCTATAATCTCTTGAAGTTCTCAAGGAATTTCATTTAACTATGTCATAGCAAGTAACTCAAGAAAGGCCATTCCTGAGGAAAATAAGTTTATACTTAATGGAAGACCCAATTAGTTGAGCGTTCTTTTATTGAAAAAATTATACTTGGCATTTCTGTTCTTTAAGCTCAGTTGGAGAAAACTAATTGATTCATGGACCAGTAGGAGCATAACCATCTTCTCAGAACATCAATGAAAAAAACACACAACAAAAAAAACCAAAAAAGATCCGAAATTGAAAAACGAAAAACCCTAGAGAGAGAGAGAGAGAGAGAGAGAGAGAGAGAGAGAGAGAGAGAGAGAGAGAGAGGCATCTAAGAAGCAAAAATGACAAAGTAATGAGAAGAAATAGAGAGTACCTTCAGCACGGTGGGCTACAAACGGCGAACGGCGAACGATTGCTTGAGCACTGGGCTACAAACGGCACAGTGGGCTACGAATTTGCTTCAGCACTGGCCTACGATTGCTTGCTTGAGAGTGAATGAGTGAGTGAGTTTGAAAGGGAGTTTGAGAGGGAGTTTGAGAGGGCTGAGCGAAATGGCGTTGGAGTGAGTGAGTGAGTGAGTGTTTGTTTGAAATTTTCTGATTGTGCAATTTGGGTTATTAAGCTATAGATTTCGAGTCTTATAAACTCGATTTCTACGTGGCTCCACGTGGAAATTTCGTCCAGGTAAGGTAGCAGAAAAACATTGAACTCGAGTTTTAGAAACTCGAGTTCTAATTGAATCTCGAGTTTCTAAAACTCGAGATGCTAATTTTACAAATTCTTCCGAAACCGGGCAACTTACGAAATTGTTGAAATATTTTTGTTATTTGGCAAGGGAGTTCCAAAATCTATGTTTAATCAGGATTCAAACTTAGGGCCGCGAAAGTTCTTTGTTCAAAAGATTATAAAAAGTTGAAATATAAATATTAGAGGTTAACAAAGTTGCATATTAACATTAATTTATTAATTATTATTTGTATTTTTTTTTGAAAAAAAAATAATAATAAGATTTTATAATCAAGAGTTTTACAAGTCAATTGATACGTGTTAATATTTTCAAGATCTAACTAATGTGTAGATAAAGTGATCAATATTTAGCATAAGAGTTGTTTCTATAGCTATGAGAGTAGAGTCATTTGAGAGGGGCATAGAGCTCTCAAGTGAGAAAGGAGAAATTGGATAAAGATTATTGAGTTTTTGTGATTTTTTTTTGCTAGGATTTGTAATTGACTTGTTGTTAATGTTTTTGCTTAGACTGGATTTATGATTTGTCAAAAGATTTTCTTATTATCTGGATATATGCATTTTTTTTAAATAAATTTTTCTTGTTATCTATTTGTTGGATTTCTTGGGTTAGTTTGTAAATTTTTGGGAGAAGGGAGGCCAAGTATATAAATTTAAGATCCAGAATTAAAATTCTTTTTGTTAATATACATACTAGTATTTTTTTTTTCAAAGGTTGGGGGGAAGGGGGCCATGGCCCCCCTCTGCCCTTGAGTAGTTCCGTCCCTGCATTTAACTTAAACTGTTGGGGTGGCTGCGGGTACTCAGTTTAGTACAAAGGAAAATAAATAAGTAATAACCATTGAAAAAAAAAAAAAATTCTTCTTTTACTAAGAGAGTAAGTACGGGTAATTTTCAGTTAGTTTAACTAGTAAAGTCTTTGATATTTGTATAAGAAATGTGAGATTCAATCTTAATTGGTGTTTTAGTCTGATGATAAAAAGTAAGTGGCGAAAAAAAAAAAAAGAGGCATTAGGATTTTGGATTGAAAGTTGAAATTAATGTTAATACTGTAAATATTTTTTTTTAATGAATAAAACATATTTTTTGGCAAGCCATCTTAAATACAAAACTACACATTTTAAACAACATTATACATATTTTTAGTTTCCACATACTTTTTCACTCACACGTATATTAAAAACACTCAAACAACATAACTCAAACTACTCTCCCAAATACCCCCTAATACTTTTTGTCCTTCAAATTTGGGATTGTTTTCATTTTGGTTTTTTAATTTTCAAAATTTTCATTTTAACCCTTCATGTTTGATTCCGTTTTCATGTTATTTATGTCATCTAATTTCGTTGTTTGTATTATATTTTTCTAACTACAACAATGAAATTATTATATTCCACAACTAGGAATGTCCACAAGTGGGCCAATTAATTTGTTTTACATTTATAATTCCATTCGTGTTGGATACTTGGATATTGAATTTCAATTGTAGTGGTTTATATTTTGGATATTTTAGTGGTGGCTAGGTTCGGTAATCAGTTTTACTAAGCATTGATGAAATTAAGATAAAAAATAGTAAGGAAAATTATTAGTTTGCATTCCAGTAATCATGTAAAATTTATATTGGAGACTAAACAACACTGTAGACTGATCAGTGAATATAAATCAATAATTGTCCAAACGGTAAATAGCAATAAATGGAAATCACCATCATCCATTTTTCTGATTGGTTCACGCACAACTCTAAATTGAGAATATTCTTAATTAATTGATGATATGAAAGCCTTGATATAGAATGCAGCGAGATCAAAATTTAGCTTTCTATGATGAATAGGCAGGAGAATGTGGCTGCTCACACGCTTGCTAAGTGGGATAAATTCTCAGTTTTTTTTTTTTTTTTTAATTTGTCTATGGAATCCTTCTCATTGTGTTTCTAGCTTAGTGCGCTCAAAGAGGCCTTAAGTAATTTTGTTTGTTCTTATGTCTTTTGTTTTTGCCTTTTGCTTTGGGCAGCTAGTTATTGTGTTGTTGTTTCTTTTCAATTTTACGATTCAGCCGAAAAAAAAATAAAAAACAAAGATTGGTTCACGCATGCCCATCTACAAAAACAATTGAGAAACAACAAGAAGGTTCTCAAACACAGGCAGCACCGGTCAGTCATGATGCTTCAGATCATCTTATTTCGGACCCAAAAAATTTATTTATATATTCTTATTTAATAGAAGGCTCCAACGACCGACTTTTTAGATTTAAAAATTACAGGAAACTGGTCCAAGTCTATATTATAATTAGACTTGTAGTCGTCAAAATTAATTAATGTCATCCACCAGATAAATATTTTAAATAATCACGCAATACAACAACACAGTCACACTTTTAATATCAACCGTCGTGGACATGTTGATGCAGGGACGGACCTACCAAAAAAAAAATTGGGCAAAGTTTGTTGATGTCCACTAATCAAAGTTTTTTTAATACGCTTTGCAAGTCTTACTTGCCTTTTCAAACCAATGAAAAATGAATACAAAGTTCATTGCTAATAATACTAGACCAATTTTTAATAAAAAAAAATGATTAAAAGTGAGATTTGTGAGTGCGGTAAACTGTACACGGATCCATTAATAATTACGGTTTACACAGAAAAGTCAACTATTACTATTTAAATAAAATAAAATAAAATAAAGCGCGTTGCGCTTCCCAAACGCTCACAACATATTGAGCAAATAGAGAAATGAAACGAAGGTCAAATATATACATATATAGAGCAAAAAAGAGAAACGAAGCAGGTGCAATTAATATATAGGTTCGTATGGATAGAGTTTATTGTTGTTGAAAGTTGCTGAAAATTAATTGTTGCTAAAAACACTGTAATAAAATAATTTTTAAATGTGTAAATAATACCGTGGGTTCTATTTTTAATATTTTTTAATATATAAACCGTGCGTAAACAGTGCTATACTGTTTATACACAGTAATTTTTTCCCCAAAAAAAAAAAAAAAAAACAGAAAACGCAACTCTACTTTCAGAAGAAGTGCTATCCAAACCTAACCATAGAAATTAAAGAAAAGAAAAGCAAGACAAGAGCAATGAATTGAAGGGTGGAGAGAAATTGTGTGTTTAAACAATAACAAATCCACCATTGGCCCTAATAACCTGACCATTAATCCACTCCCCAGCATCACTAGCTAAAAACCCAACAAGCTGAGTTATATCCTTGGGCTCTCCAAGTCGGCCTAGAGGACAAGCATCCACAATCCTGTTGATTGTTTCCTCAGTTTTACCAGCAAAAAACATTTCAGTTGCAATAGGCCCTGGTGCAACACAATTGGCAGTAATTCCAGTACCCTTGAGCTCCTTAGCCACTATCTTTGTCATTGTCTCTACGGCTGCTTTAGAGGCTGCATAAGATGCATACCCTGGTAGAAGTCCTCCAACTATTGAGGTTGATATCATGATGATTCTTCCACCACCTCCACGTTTCAATCGATTCACAGCTTCCCTACAACACAGAAATGAACCTTTTGTGTTAATATTAAATGTTGTATCCCAATCCTCCACCGTGGTATTCCCCAAAATTGGGTATTTTGGATCAAGCACTCCAGCACTGTTTACAAGGACATGGATTCCTGAACCAAATTCTTGTTCAGCTTTATCAAAGAGTAGCTTGATCTGATCTGGGTCTGAAACATCTGCTCGAACTGCAATTGCTTGAGGTTGTGAAAGGTTGGTTGAGGTAGCATTGAGCTCATTTGCTAGAAGATCTGCTTGTGTTGAGCTTGAAGCATAATTTAGCACAACCCTTGCACCGAGGGAGTGGAGATGGATGGCTATAGCACGGCCAAGACCACGTGAGGCACCGGTTATGATTGCTACTCGGCCGTCAAGTCGAGGAGATGATGAGGAACTGTGTTCAGTTTCAGCCATATCTGAATTATTGATCAGATTATTTCAGTGAGTGGTGTGAATACTACGAAACGAAAATATAGGTTTGATTGCGATGGCCTGATGGGTGATTATTGGATCTGTATGGTTGTTTTTATATATTGACTGGCTCCATAGATATCTGAACAGTGGAAATATTCAGAAAGAGATATGTCATCGCATACGTAAGATTTGTAATGTCTTCTTAGATACTCAGATAAATCATTTACATAAAGTATGACGTACTCACTACGGCAACTCAGCAATACATGTCACACTTTCGTGGACATGTTGTCATGTCCACTGATCAGTTTTATTTAATCGCTGCAATAAAAAGCCTGACCTTTCCATACTAAATACATAGAAATAGAAATTAATTAAGAATAGAAATTAATGTATCCAGAAAAGAAAAAGAAAAGAAAAGCACACTAATGAAAGTGGCCCAAGTGGGATAGAGAGGAGAAATATATATCAAGAAAAATCAAAACTTATATAATGGTTTGGCCGAACTTTAAATTACTTATTTATAGTTTAAAATTTGACACTTTACTAACTTGAAATTAGTTTAATTAGATTCCTTAATTCACATCTGTTAAAAACATAGTTAAATATGTAATTTTGCTTTACTTTTATGTTACTCTCCTCTAAAAACACAAAAAATATAAAAATATAAGATCAAAAAGAATCAAACAGAACACTTACATCATGGGGTTTTAAACCACAGACAAACAACTTAAATTTCGGTCAAACCTCATATAGGTAAAATGTCAAATTTTAAACTACAGGTAGGTAACTTAATTTTTACCCAAACTACAAGTGAGTAAGTTGTAATTTACCCTATATATTATCACACTTACTCACATCCACAAATTTTTTTTCTAGTTTAGTTTATAAGGTTGTAAATATTAGAAGTAAACTAGTTGGGGAGGCACATGCAAGCCACGTGCTGCCCTCGTATTTAGGGGTTTATTTTTTTAATAAAATATATTTTAAACATAGTGCAAATGGTTATTCAGCAACTTTATGCATATTCAAAGACTTTTCTTATATTAATTTAAAAATAGAAAAATAGAATAAATGATAAAAAGTTATCCAATAAAAATTAAAAAAAAATGGTTTATTTAAAAATGTTCCTAAAGTACATCTTAAAAGATTTGCTCTTTGCTCCCAATCCTAGTTATCTACTCACTCTCAAGAATATTTGCACCTTCTAAATATTGCAACAACTACGAAGCTTTAGTCTTAAAATTTGGGGTTAGCTATAAATTATCAATATATTAGATTGTTTAGCCACATGATGTAAATTGGAAGATGTAGATCCCTAAAACTTTTTTAAGAAATTGAGAGGTACCTAGATGTCCCTTGACATAATTCTATTATGTTTCTATTATTATCTATCTATCTATATATATATATATATAACCGAAACTTTTGAAACTCTCACAATTTTCCACGTCAACACAATATTTAAAAAATAAATAATAAAATTAAAAACTCTATTTCACTCAAAAACAAAACCGAATACTTATCTTAAAATAAATTAAAAAACAAAACAAAACAAAACAAAAAACAAAACTGAGAGTAAGAGACTCACGTTTAGGACTCTACAATAACACTCTCCAACCGCCTCTACTCTCTCCTATTTAAGAACTGTTCTCCCTCTTTTCACAGCCTCTTCAAACGTAGCAGATCATCACTCCAGAATGATCCTGCCATCATTAACAAATATACGGAGACCAAAGGCAGGGTGTTGCATGCCACACTGACTATTGAAGATCAAGCTCTTGTTGCAGCATATCATGATAACGTGACAGACTCTCTAAAGCCAATCATTCTCTCTATATCCCCGATAGTTTCTGAAAATACATTCCAAACACGAAAGTCTACTCAAAGGCACAGAGAGAGGACAGACACCCATGACGGAGCCATGGTTGCCGTTACCCATCAAAGCCATCACAAGATCTCCATTATCATAACAAGTAGGCCTAGTTACCAATGCTTCAAACTCTAGCCCCAGTTTACACGGGTGAGATGCTCTGTATCCAATTTCTATCAATTCTTTTACTGGTGTTGTTGGCATATAATCGGTATTGGTAGTGCTACTTTTTTTTTTTTTTTTTTTTCGTTTGTTTTAGCATTAATTTTGTGGACTTTTATCTGGATTCATGTGGCTACCTCTTATAAACTTGATTTTTTGGCCTATTAGGAAGTTTTTTATTGGAAATTTGGGATTTATAGGTAGTGCTACTGTTGTTAGTGTTTTTGAATGTATATTGAAAAGAATTGTGGATACGTGAATATGGGGTCACTATCAAGCAAGGCACCACAAAATGATGGTGGAGCAACTCAACATCTAAGAGATTATTAATAAAATAAAACCAACCAAATTTGGGCTAGTAGTGGTGAAGGAGATGATTTGTACGCTTGTTTACTTTCAAAGAATAGTTGGTTGAATCAAAATCCAAATAATTGGTGTTGGCTAAATTACCAACCCATGAGTTGTATTGAAATTATATATAAGCAAAATTAGATTATTAGATAGAAGCTAGGGATAAAACATAATGATGATGTTGGTTTTTAGACCCCTTAAAACAACAATTGAATTAACCTAGTTTATTAGCCAAGTGATTAACTTAGTCAAATTATGCAATTCTAGGTTAACACAATCACTCAATCATATCAAGAATATATAAAGCAGCGGAAAAATAAAGAAGCGGAAAAATAAAGAACACAAGATATGATGACCCAGGAAACCACACGGTAAAAACCTGGGGAGGATTTGACCTAACTATCCTGAAGGTAAACCTGAATCCACTATGAATGAATCGAAGTTCATACAAAAGGACTTACCAGCTCCCCGCTTGACTTCCTAATGCTACCCACCAGTAGAACTTACTGACACGACCACGTGCAAGCTCCGAATCCACGGACTCCT
The DNA here is from genome assembly GCA_023621385.1 of Quercus gilva. Classification (NCBI taxonomy): domain Eukaryota; kingdom Viridiplantae; phylum Streptophyta; class Magnoliopsida; order Fagales; family Fagaceae; genus Quercus; species Quercus gilva. Next base: position 18,345,807 of record CM042479.1, on the reverse strand, counting down.
TCTTTCTTGAATTCTCCAATCAACTATAAGCACCCATGCTTGTTATTCTTTAAGCTTCAATGGCAGCAACTGAGTTGATCATCAAGATGTTTAAGTAATCTCTACCTTGAAAACCTTAAGCTTTGTGTAAAGGAAACCTCCTCTAGATTTCACAAGAGACTTACATAAAACAGAAAAGTATGAGCAACAATACAACAGGAGCAACTCACAAAACGTGGCTAGGGTTTTGCCTTATATACCTAGGGCAAAAACATAAAACCCTAAACGTTTAATGAGGTAGGGCTGAGTTGGAAATTCTGCAGAAAACGCAATCTGGCCGACTTTCAATCGATCGAGTCTATCCTTCGATCGATCGAGCCAGGCCGAAATGCACTAATACATCTGCAGCCTCTTGAGTCCAACTTTACATGAATTACACAACTTTAAGCAAATCTAAACAAGACTAAACATATTGTTTTGATCATGGTTTGCCAACATAACATATTAAAGTTCTAAATATATAAAATCCTAAGTCTTTAGAACCTAACAAACTCCCCCTTTGGCAATCCGTGACAAAACACAAATTAAAAGCTCAAAGTTTACAAATAAAAAGCCTTTTACAAAAGTAATGCTCATAAACATAAAATTCAATCCTAACTACTATCCATCAGTTGCAAGTGTAGACAGCAGCAAAATCGAATCAATCTGTATATTCCTGAAACACTCAACAAACGCATAAACGCATGTGTGACAGAAAAACAGTAAATCAACAGATATGTAAACTAACTCTCCCCCTAAGTTAGATACACCAAAAAAATAAAAACATTCTTAAAAGTTCACACAACACATAATAAAGACATATATCAATGAATAACTCATAAATATAAATCAATAAGCAGTGAACACATGAAACAAAAATCATATATCAAAAACAATGTATTTCCCAACATGAATAGCCCAAAAATCAAAAGAAAATATACACGGTGAAGCACCTAGATATAGTCTAATATCAAATGTTTCCACTAGCTCTGCAAAAACAAAGGAAAACTCCCCCTAACTACAAAAACTCCTCTACAAGTCTCAAAACTCTACTCCCCCTTTTTGTGACGGAATGCCAAAGGACAATCACATGCCATCATCAAAAGGAGGTGGTGAGGGTAAACAAAGATGCACCAAGTCAGCTCTTAGAGCCCGTATCTCATCAAGCAAGTCCACAAAAATCTGACCATGAGCCGCCTGAATGGTCATGACAGTCTCCAAGGTACAACGTACATCGAAGTCATCCGAAGGAGGTGGAGGAACAGCAGCAGCACTAGCAAGATTAGGAACAGCCTCACCAGCAAGACCTGTAGAAGAAGAAGGAGGGGGTGCGGTACCAGAAGGCTCAGACCTAGGGTGTTTAGAGTCAGCTTGAAGATGAGCAGCCCTTTGTCTAAGAAAAGACGCACCTATGGGAGCTATAATATGAATAGGCTCAGAAGAAGGGAAATCATCTAGACCAAGATAAAGCAAAATCCTATGAATAAAGATAGGATGGACAAAAGCATGAAATGAAGATGAATTCCTATAAACTTTGTTCAAACAACGAAGAAACAAGTGAGGAAAACTAATAGGAGCATCAGTGACAAGAGCATGCAAAAATACATACCGCTCAAAAGGAATGGTGTGAAGATGAGAAATGGGCCAAAAAGAATGACAAGCTATCCTAAAGAAAAGATAATGTAACTCAGATAGCTTAACAGTGGTGATCCGAGGATCAGAACCCTACTGGATAGAAGACCTAGTGATGTAAGACATGACATCACTTAACAAAGGAGACACATCATACGGGTAAACAGGGTGTCGGACCAAAGGTACCCCTAAAGCATCAGCCACTACAGTAGGAGTAATGACGTATTCTACACCTCGTATCCAACTTTTTACCAAAGTCTTGGAATCATAGATGCAAATAGAGATGTTCGAAAAGAACTCTCTAATCAGGGTAGCTAAAGGAGAAGGATCAGAAATATCCAACAAAAGTAACCAGCCCTGTCGCTCAAAATTTGCCCTAATGGCAGGATCTAACTCATCTAAGACAACAGAACGCTCAGCCCAAATTTTCTTCTGAAGGTTTAGCTTCTCAAAAATCTCTTGGTTTTTCTCACTCAGAAACCTCTCATGGTCAAAGGAAGGTGGAGGGGGAGAAGGTGAGGGAATAGACCTACGAGCTCCAGTCTTCCTAGGCATGATGCTAAGGAAAGGACAGAGACATAAAGTAGAACCAAAAGAACAAAAACAAAACAAAAATCCAAGGACAGACTGCAAATTAGCACAAAAAATAGAATAAAAAATCTATATGATGCATGAACAATTAAAATGTCATGATGCATGTTCTAATGCAGTAAAAATTAAGTTCAATTAAAGTTCAGATTAACAAAATTGGCTTGAGCATAGGGTTTCTAACAAAAACCCCAAAATTGAAAAACCACTTGTTGAAATTTTTTAAACAAATTGATGAATTGAGCATCACATAACACAACACACAGAGTATAATGCTCAATTTCATCAAAACAACAAGCCAATTTCATCAATTTCAACCTAATTGAACAAAATCCCCAAATCGGATTCAATACAAGCCCTAGAATTTTCAATTTTGCACAAAACTCAAAATTGATCAAATTATCCAACAAGGATCAATGTAATCACATCATAGGAAAAAAACCCATTAATCAATTTAATAAAAAAAATGGATTGAATTAGCAAAAACCCCAAAATGCTTAGGTTCGAAAATCCCAAATTATAATGCATGAAAAATGCATGAAAAGTGAAAATAAAATAAAAAAGAAGGGTAAGATAGACATACCGGCTCAAGGAGAGAGAAACCTTGGAAAAATTTTGGGAGAAAACGACAAAAAAATCGCTATGGAGCCTTGCCAAGTCGGAGAGAGAAAAGAAAAGTTTGAAACTTTTTGAAAAGTGACTTTGAAAAAGTCAGATCTGAGTTTTTAAAAAACTTGATTCATGATATTCGATTGATCGAAAATTATATTCGATCGATCGAATCAATCCGAGAATTCTAAAAGAATTTTAAGTAATTTTCGATCGATCGAAAAATAGATTGGATCGATCGAAATAGGCAGCGGCTCACAACATTTAAAAAAAATACAGTTTTGAAAAAACAACCACATTTTGACCACTAATCTCCTCAAAGCATTAAAATGGATGAACAAAATGCATGAGTATAAGATGAAGTGCTTTTTCAAAAACCCAAGTTTTAATCCCAATTTCAAACATTCTCCCTTTGAATTCTTCAAGCACAAAGATGTTATGCATAATTCTCAAGATATTTTCAAACTTGGTTGGTCAAACCACAAACACACACAATAACATGTACAAAGTTTAGCAAAGAGTAATTTGTGTAGTGTGTGCAACTAGCAAAAGCTTGAGATATATGTGAGGTGATATGTGAATAGAAATCAAACACAAAGTCTACAAAATTCATCACAAAGAATTTGAAAGAGACTATCACCAAAAAAGTTACATCGTATAACTCTCACATCTCCTAGAACAAAAGCTTGCAATCATGTAAGTTTCTTGAATTTAGCCTCATAATATACACACCAATTTTAATTATGTGATTTGGCATCAAGCCTAATAGTACACACCAATTTTAATTATGTGCTTTGGTATCAAGCCTAATAGTACACACCAATTTTAAGCATTAAGCAATTAAAGCTGAGGCTACACCTTATGTTTTTTTTGTGCATGTGCTACAATTTTTCGAGCACAAAATCTTATGATATGCACTAAGGTGTTCATGATTGGCTAATGAGCAGTGGTGAGATGGTTATTTATTCCTTTCTCAAAAGGATCAAGTCCGACAGTTAAATAACATGTGACTTCAAGATCAAGACAAAGTGATTAATGACCACAAACATCTTTTCCACACAACATGAACTACAAAGCTTCAACTAGTAAAGTGCAATGAATAAGCTCATCAAAGCTAAACAAGGTACACAAGACATGTTATGTGAAAATATTTTGACCAACCTTGTTTTCAAGAGAAATAATGACAAAACAAACACAATTTGCTTCCTCCCTTTTTTTTTTTCTTTTTTTTATTAAAAGAGAAAAAACACAATAAATCCTAGAATGAAATGCATGAATGTTATGCAATGCAAATCCTAGAAAATAAAAAAAATAAAAAACACCAAAAACCAAAGAACAATGGTCACAAAAGAATAGAGCAATGAAGCACAAGAACCATGTCAGAAAGACTCAATTAGATCGAGTCTTTTGCATCCAAAACTTTTTAGATGCACCACGAGCATTGGAGTTCCTATTCACGTTTGAGTGATTCCCAACTCCAGGATTGGAATAAAGGTTTAACACCTTTACCAATTCACTAATAAGTGCCATAGGATTTTGTGCTTGAGGCACAAACACTTTTGGTTTATTTGCTCTCTTAGCAGCTTGAAGCTTGTAACAGTTAGGACGAATGTGTCTAGACTTTCCACAAAAATGACAGACCCAAGCAGGTTTACCATGCATCTTGTCCTTAGATAGGGTAGACTCCTTAGGCTTAGACTTTTTTAGATCAACCCTAATCTTCTTAGGTGGTGAAACTTCTACAGGTTTAACAACTTCACTCCTAAAGGGTTTGACAGTTTCACTCACACCCTCGCTCACAGAAGGTTCAGAAGAAGATGAAGGAACAAAGATAGTGGAATGGGGTGCAGACACAGAGATGCTCTCAACAAAACTTAAACTAGATTTGTCAGAAGGATACTTTTGAACACTCAACATTTGATCAAGTTTAGAACTAGTAAATCTACCAACAGATAAATCAAGTTTTAATTTCTTAACTTTATCAATCAACAGCATATTCTCAGTTTTCACATTGTTCAAAAGATCATTAGCATCAAACAATTTAACAAGAAAATTTTTCTTATCAAGCTCAAGAGATTCAATTTTCTTCAGACCAAGTTCAACATTCATAGCATCCTTTGTAGCAATTTTGCAAAGTTTATTATAGGCCTCTTGAAGATCTGCATCCTCAGAAAGTTCCCCATCAGAAGGGTTCTCTTCAACAGATATGCTTTTATTGACTACAGTAGTAGCAGTGAAAGTAATGAAGTTTTCATCCTCGTCACATCCAGACTCATCATCAAAAACCTCATTATCACTAAGGGTTATAGCCATAGCCTTGCCCTTAGACCTTAAGAATGTTGGACATTTAGATTTAACATGACCATACCCTTGACAACCAAAACATTGAAAACCCAAAGAATTGTTGGAAGATTGACCTATTCTTTCTCTAGGTTTTTCAGTGTTGTTAACCTTAATGGGATCATTCTTCCTAAAATTTCTAGGTTCAGCAGTGTTTGTATTCCTTGCACCCAAAGAATTGTTGGAAGATTGACCTATTCTTTCTCTAGGTTTTTCAGTGTTGTTAACCTTAATGGGATCATTCTTCCTAAAATTTCTAGGTTCAGCAGTGTTTGTATTCATTGCCCTTCTATTAGTATTCATAAGAAAGTTTCTAAAGTTCTTGGCAAGATAAGCAATCTCTATAGCAGAGAGCTCATCATCAAATCCACCAGCCTCAACATCATCGATAGACTTAAGAGCCATTGACTTGGATTTGTTAGTTTTGGGCAGGTCTAACTCATAGGACTGAAAAGATCCTACAAGCTCATCTATAGGGATGGAGTCCACATTCTTGCTTTCAGTAATGACAGTCACTTTAAGTCTAAAGTCCTCAGTCAAGGATCTAAGAATCTTCCTAACAATTTTAGGTTGATCATAGATTTCACCCAAATTAAATGCAGAATTAACAATGTCATTAAGTTTGGCATAAAATTCATCAAAGGATTCATCATCAGACATCCTAATGCTCTCAAACCTAGAAGTTAATTGTTGCAACTTATTTATTTTGACAGCCTTTGTGCCTTTGTGGACAGTTTAGAGGATTTTCCAAGCAGTATGAGCAACCTCAACATTTAAGATTCTTTTAAATTCCTCCATAGAAACAGCATTAAAGATGGCATTCATAGCTTTGCTATTAAATGCAGCTGCTTCTTTTTGAGAAGTCTGCCACTCACTCACAGGAGTAGTGGGCTTCTCCCATCCGTACTCAACGGAATTCTAAATCCTCTCATCAATGGATTTCAGCAATGCTTTCATCCTTACTTTCCAATAAGCATAGTTATTCCCATCAAAGTGAGGAGGAATAACAAGAGAGTGTCCGTGTTCCATGACAATAGGGGTCAAAGATCAGCTCAGAGATCAAAAGATCTACAACAAAAAGAGCTACTTGCTCTGATACCACTTGTTGGTTTTTAGACCCCTTAAAACAACAATTGAATTAACCTAGTTTATTAGCCAAGTGATTAACTTAGTCAAATTATGCAATTCTAGGTTAACACAATCACTCAATCATATCAAGAATATATAAAGCAGCGGAAAAATAAAGAACACAAGATGTGATGACCCAGGAAATCACACAGTAACCTAGCTATCCTCAAGGTAAACCTAAATCCACTATGAAAGAATCGAAGTTCATACAAAAGGACTTACAAGCTCCCCGCTTGACTTCCTAATGCTACCCTCCAGTAGAACTTACTGACATGACCACGTGCAAGCTCCGAATCCACGGACTCCTTCTTTCTTGAATTCTCCAATCAGCTACAAGCACCCACGCTTATTATTCTTTAAGCTCCAATGGCAGCAACCAAGTTGATCATCAAGATGTTGAAGTAATCTCTACCTTGAAAACCCTAAATTTTGTGTAAAGGAAAGCTCTTCTAGATCTCACAAGAGATTTACACAAAACAAGAAAGTATGAGTAACAATACAACAGGAGCAACTAACAAAACGTGGCTAGGATTTTGCCTTATATACCTAGGGCAAAAACATAAAACCCTAAACGTTTAATGAGGTAGGGCTGAGTTGGAAATTCTGCAGAAAACGCAATCTGGCCGACTTTCGATCGATCGAGTTTATCCTTCGATCGATCGAGCCAGGCCAAAAAGCACTAATATATCTGCAGCCTCTCGATTCCAACTTTACATGAATTACACAACTTTGAGCAAGTCTAAACAAGACTAAACATATTGTTTTGATCATGGTTTGCCAACATAACATATTAGAGTTACATAAAATCCTAAGTCTTTGAAACCTAACAGATGAGACATTTGAATTTAAATAAAATACAATAGTTGGAACCAAATCCACTACAAGTTTATCTGAAAGTTGTAGAAGCATTTGAATTGGAATTTTGATTTGCAACATGATCTGTAGAGGCAACATGAGCTGTAGATCAAGGCATTTATCTTAAAAGAGTCTAGAGCTTACAAGTAAATAAGTAATCAAATTCAAATAGCACATTATGCATTTCTGTATAAACAGAGAAATTGTATCCTTGAATCATGTACCTATGTAAAAATTAGTACACTGATCACACTCCACACAGATTGAGTAATGAATTTTGCTTTTGATTTTGGTGAGTGAGTGATTCTACTCTAGGTTCTGATTTTTAGTTTTCTGAAATTTAGCCACTGTTAATTATTAAACAAAGAGTTAGAGATGGAATTTGAAAAGTTGCTTAATTAATGCTTTGTTAGTGCTCTTTGATTCATCTTATCTTTTTCTACTCACAATTTGTACATGGTTTTTTTTTCCTTAATGAATTTGTATAGCTATTTAATTGATTGGTTTAGAATTGTTATGGTTTCAATGATGTCCAGTGGTTATTTGACTTATTTCTAACTATGATGTTGCTAGCTAATTGTCATGTAAGCCAAATCTAAGTTTAATGTTATAATTTTCCTCTACCATTCAAAGATGTTGCATAATAAATATATTCAAGCCTAATTCGTAGACTGTCCAATCCTCTAACATAATCTCAACATGTTCTATTGGCAAGCTTATATCGATGATAATTGAGATGTTATGGATTGGAATCCTATTTTACTTTTAATTTAATTTGATTGATATTTTCCATTCACTAATTTAATGTTTCCTATGAAGGATAGGAATTTCTGAGACTGAAATCCTAATGTAGAATTAAAGAGGAAGAAACTAATGTGAACCCCGTCAAGAATAACGAGACCCAACAACGAGAGGGAACCCAAGATCGTTCTATGGACAGATTCGAATGGAAGACCTCGACCCGTTGTTTATGACAAACAAGAACCTCGGTATAAGGAAGACGCCACAAACAGTGGTGGAAACTCAGTTTGATAAGTCGAGATGAATGCCACGGGAAATCCCGATAAGTTCAAATAATTCTTCAAAGAACCAAAGAGAATAAACCTCACAAGTTTTTATCAATATTCAATGTCCCCATTTTCCATTGCTTATGCACCTATTTAAAGGGTTGAACATTACCAAAAAAAAAACCCTAACATAGAAAACCTAATTAAAGCCAAAAATGGGTAAGGAAAGATATCCTTACCTTCCTAAAACACACAAGACATATAAGGCAATAAAGGCTGGATGCCCATCCTCCTAATCAATGCTAAAATAAATCCCTACTTGCCAAAAAAGAGACACTAAAATAGGAAAGAAGAGCTGGACACCTAGAGTCAAATAGAAGGAAACAAAAGACAACATAAATGGAAAGAAAGTGGCGCCTAGAATTGCCATGCAATCTGATCCTTCTAGAATAGACCCAAAATTTTTCTTGCCAATTCTTAGCCTTGACCAGATCCTTCTAGAACTTGAATCAAGGTGACAATTCTTTGTTGCCCAGGTGGATCATGCTCAATGGGCCTCCACGAATTTGCTTGAGCCCATAACTCTTGGATGAGTCTGTTGAGTACATCCTTGAACTTCTTTGCTCATGCTCTCGTAACCGGCCCAATTGGTACTTGAACGAAATCCTTCGAAGCGGTGCCTTGATCTCCATCAGAAACAAAGAATTGTTTAAATCTTCAAACACAATAGTTTTTTGTGCATTATATATATAAAACCGAAGCTTTGACTTCTCCCACATTTTTACACATTAGCATTATTTAAATAATAATATATAAAAAAAAAAAAAAAAAAACAGAAATTCTAAGACTAAGTCAATATAGGACTCGAATTCCCAAATTTTGATAGACTTGAATTAAAAAAAAAAATAAAAATGTAGTAGGAATATGATAGGACTCTTTTAACCTAAGTTAGTATAAATTGATTAGTGTGTTCTATGATTCTATCAAAATAGTCAGTCGAATTTCAGAAAAGGTAGACAGACAGAGTCACGCTCACACTGCATCAAATTTTTTTTGTTATAAGTTTGTCACAAGTGATAGGTCTTTATTGTGAGTGGATCGACACAACACAAGTTAACTATACTACTCAACTCTAGCATCATAGATGAGGTGCGCATGTTAGAGAAATATATATAAAAAGGACATTTTATTTTTTGGTCCGACTTCATGCCGTGAACTTCTTCTACTTAAGGTTCTGCAAAATCTTAAGGTTTCTGTCCCTCTGAACCTTTATATATATATATATATATATATTTCAAGAACCAAGATAACTTTGCTTATTTTGTGTTTACAAGTAATGGTGGAATTTTTAGTCTTTTACTTAAAATCATGCTTAGGTAAACAATTTCAAGTGGAATTGAACTCATATACTCAGTACTCAATAATCTATCTATCTATATATATTTCAAGAACCAAGAGTAATATTCTTTTTAGGATTTGAAGCATTCGCTCCAACTGGTAAGGTTTTGTTAATGTCACTTGGTCTTGAATCTTCAAGTTGGCTATGTATAGGGCTATAAGTAAGTAATGTTTTTTTTTTTTTTTTGATGGTCTTTATATATATATAAAATTTTTATTTTATTTTAATTCAGGCCGATTGATAAAGCAAGACTTAGAGGAGTGAATCATCTTTGTTGGTGAGACGAAGTGATACTTCTTTCAAATTGTAGATGCATTCAAAGTCATGTTCATATATGGTCGAATATTCAAGATACGAATTTTATAATTCATGATGAATTTGAATTTGAAATTGAATGATTAGGTTTCAATTTTAGAGTTATTGCATGTGTTGTAAATCTATATTTAAATAGAAATATTTATTTATTTTATCTAAACTAAATTGATCTATTTTTTATTATGTAAATTAATGTTTCATATATTTCATATCAAGGATAAGAAACTATAAGATTGGAATCCTAATGTACAATCAAAGAGGAAGAGAAAATGAATAATTTACATCTTTATACCCAATAGCTTTCCCATGCATTGCACAGGTTAGCGACTAGTTATTATTATTATGGATAACTTTAATGAGAATGAGTGAGGGACGTAATAAGTCCAACCATTGAACAAATGGATCAATCCACAAAAGTATCTAATTAGTATAACCATTTAAATGGAAATTTTTGAGCAGTACAAAAGCTTAATGTAGACCCAAAAAAAAAAAAAAAAAATGCTACTACAATAACGAAATGACTTACTCTATAAGGCTTTGTATGCTCCAAAAGCTCTCATATACACAATAACCATGTATAAAATATTCATCATAAAGTATGCCCCTAAAAATTCAAATTAATGAAAAGTCTCTGTTAGGGGTTAGGGGATTTTGGTGCACAAAATCTTACTTTAAAAGGGGTTTAACTAATATTTTGGTCTTGCACTATAACTCAAATTCCTGATAAACTTCACTGGGATCTGCTTTATGGCTGATATTTTCATTTTATTCGTTCAAAAACCTTATACATGCAATTGAGATGTGATTACAACAGTAATTCTCACTTGGACCACCATCTTTTCATAGACATACCCAAACTCGTTCTCATACCAGCAAGAACATTAACAATATTCTAGTATCTATGTTAGCTAGAACCACATATTAATTTTCATTTGATAAATTGTGTAGACATATTTGGTCATGTTAACAAAGAGAATTGAACATAGAATTACATATCAGTCATAAGATAAGAGAATCTTTGATCGTCTGGCTGAAGATTATTCATGAATGGAGTAATTAAGAAGAATATAGTTTACAAATGGGAAAAAATTTTACTTTGGTCCTCAAGAAAGAGCTCTTGAAATTTTTAAGCCAAATGCCATACAAAAGGCCTTAAAAATTTCTGGTTTGTGGCTCAAACCAAACTTACCCAAAAAGCTAAACAAGACTTAGAAATCCTATTTAACTTACAACAGATCCTTCCACTATTAGTGATGAGTTGACCCACATTATATACAAGAAAAATTTATAACAAAACATAATTAAAATTATTTGTATTTGAAAAGTTGGTGGTAGAATTTTTGGAGTCTTTTTCCCCCTTTAAAGGATATCCATGAAGTTCTCATGTATGGGTAGATTGAGATGATAGTAATCTTGATTATTCTAGTTTTGGGAAAATTTATACTACATGGGAAAGGGGGAAATTACTTACTGGTTCAACGCTATTAATTAACCCACAGCACACACACAAAAGGCCTAACTCTTGTGTGTGAATGGTTATGCTCACACACATAAGTGACAATAAGCATTGAAGGATCTTCCTAGCATCTCTCAACATGCTTTCTTGTTGAGCAACTCTTCATGCTGTTGCATTATAATACCCTAGCAAACCAAAGCATTCTTGGTCAGATTACATATATTTTAAAAGAAAATATATAGGCAAATATTCTTCGTAAGTCTGATAGCAGGATTAATAATTTAATAGAGTGAATTAATACAAATCTTGGCTTGATGACTGAGTGGAGGGTGGAAATTTTCCAATTATCAAACCATATTTTGACTAAATTGTCAATACACCTAATGTAAACTGGCTAAACATTTTCTCTATCCATGGAATATGTTGCTTCTTACTTGGGAGTTAGGGCACATGACAAATATTGTTTAATTTATATTAATTTTAGTCATGAGTAGTAATTAATAACAATAAACATGGACACCCACACACACACACATGTTAGCCAAAGTTCTTGTAGTAGAATGGTGCAGTTACAGTGTTTATGGGGTGAATACCCAGACAAATATTTAAACTTTTTTCATAACAACTATTTGCAAACTGATCACAATCATCACAAAAAATCAAAACTCTTCTACTATGCATAATCATACAAATCCTCACTATCTACAGCATAGTTATTAAACTCGAACCAGAGGTTAACCCGGTTTATGAGTTTAGTCACTGGGTTACTAGTTCAACCAGTGGGTCAACGGGCAAACCACAAGGTAAAATAAAAAGATAATAATATATATATATATATATATAAGTTTGAGAAATCATAACATAAATATGTAAATTAACCCAAAAAAAACATATGTCTAAATTAAACTCGTTATTATAATTCAAAATCAAGGTTTCACAAGTAATAGCATCAAAAATTCTATAAAAATCACAACTAAAATAAACCAATGTTATAAGATTGCAACAAAGTTTTTGCTAAATAAAATTTTATTACGTGTCTTTAAATTCTACATATTTAAAAGTAAATTGACATATGTTCCTAACAAATGAAATAGAGACATATGTTCCTAACAAATGAATCACATATGTCCTAACAATTTCCCCCTTTGGCAATCCGTGACAAAACCAAAATAAACAAATGAGCATATGAGAGAAGTCATAAATCACTCAACTCATATTCACCTGTTGAATACAATAAAATCTATCCTAACACAAACTCTTGAAAAACTTTGCAAGAAGAGAGTTTATGGCAAGTAGACTTTGACAAACTATATTTTTGAAACACTATAAACAAAACTCATCAATGCATTTTAGTGTGAAACAGAAATAATAGATTGCATACAAGTAATAAGAAGCATGTGCATAAAGAGAGAAAAGAAACAACACATGTAAGGGGTAGGTGAAAGAAAAACATACATCCACATATAAAGAAGAATAATTACAATGTATGTTAATAAATGGTCACAAGGCCTAAGGTACAAGAATAATGTATCTATAAAAGAAAGAAAAGAAAAGATATATTATATCCTCAGTACATCCCTCAATAATATCAACACTCCCCCTAACAAAATGGTCCTATACTAACTTTCCCCCTAAGAATGACTACTATCATAGCCAAAACTACTCTCCTTTTTTGTCACGAGTGACAAAAGGTAAGAGTGTCAAGTAGACATCTCATCGGTAGAGCTAGCATCTCCATCATCATCATCATCGTCATCACTAGCACCATCATCATCCTCAACCTCAGAAGCCATGGGAGGTGGAGGTGGAGGAGGAGAAGCCTCAGAAGCGTAGCCACCCATGCTCGCCTGCCTCATGCAATACGACCAGCACGAACGTACACCTGATACAACTCAGTAGAGAGTATATTAAGGCAAGCATCCATAGGCCGAAGGTACGCCATGATGTCTCCGAATGACACATTACTTGTAGAAGGGAGGGAGGAGCTTCTGAATCTGATTGTTGCAACCTAAACTATGCCTCGCTATGTTTAATGGTAGCGGCATCTATGGCACACATGACAGAAAAGTGGTCGGAAGAGGGAAAAGGAATAGGAAAATGGCGTAAAATCCTCGTGATAACGAAAGGAAATATGAGATTATCACGGGATGCCGAATCCAAATAAACATCTATAATGGAAAGAATAAAATGAGAAGGGAAGTCTATAATAAGATGCTCAATGAGAGATAAAAAAAACTAAGCACGAGACTCTGTGATGGAGTTATATGGAGAGAGAGGATGGAGAATAAAAGTCATCACCATCTTTATGAATCTAGGACCTTTAGCAAAGGGCTTACATGGTGTAAACTGATGCTCACCCCAATCACAAGGGCGCTCACAGAAAGCAGACATGAGCTTATCCTTGGACACAGTCCTCAGATGCTCACAACTAGGATAGTTAGGAAACTCTATCCTAGGAGCTCGAAGCGCATCCGCAACAAGTTGCGATGTGACAGGAATGCGCGTACCTCAAATGTGAGTGAAGAAGTGAGGTATTGAACGATCAATTCCATGCATATTGGAGTAAAAATCCTGTATAAGCATGGAAGGACAAGTGATCGAGACGTCACATAGTGACTCCCATCCCCGACTGTGAATGACATCGGGAAGGTCAATGTCGGCGAAGTCCGCCAGAATGACTTGGCGTTCAGAATGAATGCCTCGTTGGGAAAAGTTCTCCGAGAAAGCCTTACGGGCATCCTCATCACGGAACCGAAGATGAGAGGGAGTAGGATCAAACGAAGGCGATGCCCCGAAATGAAGAGGATTCTGAGACGGAGCAGATTTATGCTTAGGTGCCATAGACACGACTAACGTAAATAGAAAAAGAGTGCGTATGCATGGGAAATGCATAAACATGTGACATGCAATAGAAAATTCATCATGGGCTCAGCCCCATCCAATCCTACCAGTACATAATCAACTTGCATCATCTAAATGCATGATAACACTGTTATAATGCTAATGTGATGCAATGCATGAGATTTTAAACTCATTTAAGTGAAAACCCATCCCAAAATTTTAACAAAAACTCACCAATTTTGAAAAACCCCCAAAAATTTTCAAAAACCCCAAAACCTAGGTTTCAAAACATGAAAATGCCTGAAAATGAGAGATTAGAAGCTTACCAAGTGAAAGAAAACTTGAAAAAGCTTGAGGAAACCTTGAGGAACAAGTTTGGAGTGAGTGAGAGAGGTTTAGGAGGTGAACAAACAGAGGTATCGAGAGAGAGATTGAGAGAAATGAAGAACCGAATCGCACAAAACCTTTATATAGAGGTTCAGTAAATCTCGACAGATACAGGTGTCGAGAGGTGTCGAGCCATCTGTCGAGAAAGGTGTCGAGAAAAACAACGTCGACAGATGAAGCTATCGAGAAGATGTAGAGGAACAAAGCAAAGACACAAGAATAGAAGCTCGATCGGTCCATCAACTGTCGAGAAGCTATCGAAGGTCCAGGAACTTTCTCGATCAATCCACTAGGTGTGAAGAAGCTGTCAAGATTGCGATAAGAAAAAGCTTAAGAAGCTTGACAAATAGCTAGGTGTTGAGGAGCTGTCAAGCTAGCTTTTAAAAATAGTTTTTCGAGGAGTGAAAAACACAGACATGAATGCAATCAGACATGCAACTCAATCAATGATCCAATCAACATATTAAACTCTTAATATCATCTCTCAACAATAATTTTAAGCACATGGATCCCAAAGACACACACACACTAAACAAGTCTAACCAATTTTATATTTCAAAAACAAGTCAAGACAGTTTAGTGAGCATACATAAACACATGTAAACCTTGTGATGACCAAATCACATTGTATCTACACATATATCAAGAGTAGCAAAGAATATTACATGTTGTATGTGAAAAACATTGCAAGATTGCATAAATGTATACATGTTATGACGATTTGAGACATGAGAAAATCACTTTAACTCACCCACAATCATAACTATTTAATGGGGACTATCACCTTCGAGGTACATCTTATAACTCCCACATCTCTTACAATACACGCTTGCAATCATATATAAAACATTTTGATCTTTTTGCTTTTTATTTTTTATTTCTTTGCATATTTTTCTTTTTAAGCATATCATGCATGGGCATATAAGAGAGAGAAAAGAAATACCCAATGATATTTGACATTCCAATTTTGCTATGCCGAAGCACACAAATGTCATTGACATTGCACTTTTGCTATGCCAAAGCATACAAATGTCATTTCATGATTGGCAGGCAACAGTGGTGAGATGGTTATTTATGCATTTCTTTTAGAATTTTCTAGTCCTTCCCGTCAAAAAGAGTGATACGAGTGTTAAGTACAAGAGATAACTTAATCTTACTCATCACAAACAAGAGCCACAAAGCTCATTTGCTTAGTTGTGCATAGAGATGCTCATCTAAACTACAAGAGATACAAAGTTTAGAAAACTTTGTTTCAATGGCCATCCAAGGTACACAAGTACCAATGTACACAAAACACACACTGCTTTTGTATTTTTCTGATTTTTCAATTTTTTTTATTTTTATATCAAAAACAAAATAAACAAAACTGAAAAAAAAAATGTTAAACAAAGCAAAGCATAAAACTAGACTGACTCAAAATAAAAGCAAAACACACAAGTTATGCAAAAACAAAAACACGAAGAGGGAGAAGAAATTTATAGAATCACTTGGAGCTCTTTTCCTTTCACACCTTGAATGAACATTTCCTTCGATTAAACCCTTGAACCAACGGTGAAGGGGAGGAGTTGAAACCGTTCAAATTCGAAAGGAAAATGAGGGCTTTAAGAAGATCTCCAAGAGAAGCAAGAGAGGATTGAAGCTGATTTAGGCTTCCAGATGCTATCATGCCGTTGCTCTGTTGAATGGCTAACCACTTATAGCAATTACGTCGAGTATGACCGACAACTCCACAATGATGACAGAGATGCTGCTTCTTCTGTTTAGGCTTTTGAGAGTTAACCTTCCTAGCCCTAAGGTTTTTAACATCTTTCTTCTTAAGCTTAGGGGGTGCTCCTAAGATAGATTTACCCTTGTCTAAGTTCTTACTAGCTAATTTAGTTTTAATCTCAATGTTCTCAATATTAACATTATTAGCAAGAGGAACAAAAATAGTAGTACTAGTAGAAGCAATATTAGAAAAAGAAAGACCATACCCTAAACCTGTTCGATTTGAAGCAGATTTTTGAATGCTAAGCATCTCGTCAAGCTTCGCACTTGAAGTCCTCTCCAATTAAGCTCTAACTTGAAACAGCTTCGCTTCAACCTTTTTGGTCTTCTCAGCCAAGAAATTATTCTCAAACCTTAGTGCTCCAATAGTCAGATTAGCCTCATAAAACTTTGTGACAACTCTTCATGGTCAAGTTCCACATCACTAAGTTTATTGGTGACTAGCCTATAGAGTTTCTCGTGTTTCTCAGATAGCTTGTATAGTTTCTATAGGCGGTATGGATATCATCTTGATTATCCATCTTCTCAAACTTAGACTCCACCAATTCCTCTTCTTCATCCATATCTCCAACAACCCCCTCAATAGGATTGACAATGGCAGTGAAGGCATTTAAGATTTCGTCATCCTCATTGTCAAAATCATCCTCAGGCTCAATATCACTCAAAGTAGCAGCAAGTGCCTTACTCTTCCCAATGCTCTTGAGATATGTGGGACACTCTTGCTGAAGTGACCGAAGCCTTAGCACTCAAAGCACTTAGGTCCTGCGGGAACAATGTATTGACCGCCATTCCTAACATCCTTCTTCCCTTTATCTTGGCTCTTGAACTGAGAAGAATTGGATTGCCTACGGTCCTTGTCGAAGCCCTTCCTATTTTCATTTTTCATAAACTTCTTGAATTGCCAGGTGATGTAGGACTTCATCTTAGAATCATCATCGTCTGAAAACTCATTAGTATCATTGCTCTTGGCCTTCAAAGCCATGCTCTTGCTTTTACCTGACTTACCAATCCTCGTTAACCCTAGCTCGTAGGTTTGGAAATTACCAACGAGCTCTGTCAAAGGAATCTTGTCGATATCCTTTGATTCCTCAATTGCAATAATCTTTGCATGGAATCTCTCGGGAAGAGATCTGAGCACTTTTCTCACAATCTTAGGTTCAAGAATGATTTCCTCAAGATTGAAAGCTAAGTTCACTATGTCCTTGAGTTTGGCATAGAACTCATCGAACAACTCATCCTACTCCATCTTTATTGTTGGGTTATTTAGACCCCTTAAACCACAAATAGATTAACCTAGTTAATTAGCCAAGTGATTAACTTAGTCAATTTATGCAAATCTAGGTTATCACAATCATATCAAGAATATATAAAGCAGCGGAAAATAAATAACACAAGATATGATGACCTAGAAAACCACACGATAAAAACTTGGGGAGGATTTGACCTAGCTATCCTCAAGGTAAACCTGAATCCACTATGAAAGAATCAAAGTTCATACAAAAGGACTTACAAGCTCCCTGCTTGACTTCCTAATGCTACCCACCAGTAGAACTTACTGACACAACCACGTGCAAGCTCCGAATCCACGGACTCCTTCTTTCTTGAATTCTTTGATCAAGTACAAGCCCCACACTTGTTTTTCTTTAAGCTTCAATGGCGGCAACCTTGTTGATCATCAAGATGTAGATAATATCTCTATCTTGAAAACCCTAAGTTTATGTGAAGGAAAACTCCTCAAAGATCTCACAAGAGATTCATACAAAACAGCAAAGTATGAGCAACAAAGACATAGAGAGGTTTGGGTACAAAACCCTAATAAAATGAGGCACAAGAGGCACTCTAATCTCTTTCTCTTCAGTCACAAAAACGTTCTAGGGTTTCCCTTATATATAGGAGAGTTTTACTTGAACCCCAAGACGTTTAAATAGAGTTTGGGCTGAGTTGGAATTCTACAAAAAAACGTTCTGGCCGACTTTCGATCGATCGAGTCTAATTATTGATCAATCAAGCCAGACCGAAAGTAACTAATACTTCTGCAGCCATTCAATTCCAACTTTACAATAATTAATCAACTTTGAGCAAGCCTAAACAAGACTATACACATTGTTTTGATCATGGTTTGCCAATATTACAAATTAGAGTTCTAAATACATAAAATCCTAAGACCTTAGAATCTAACAAACTCCTCCTTTGGCAATCCGTGACAAAACACAACTTAAAAGCTCAAAGTTTACAAGTAAAAAGCCCATTAAAAAAATAATGCTCATAACAACAAATTCAACCTAACTACTATCCATCAGTTGCAAGTGTAGACAGCAGCTCAATTGAATTAACCTGTATATTCCTGAAACACTTAACAAACGCATAAACGCATGTGTGACAGAAAAACAGTAAATCAACAAATAAATTCTTGACTTCACAAAACACAAAACAAAGACATATATCATGAATAACTCATAAATATAAATCAATGAGCAGTGAACAAGAAATAGAAATAAAAACAGAAGTAAACTAACTCTCCCCCTAAGTTAGATACAACAAAAAGTTTTTATTTATATTCTCCCCTTTCAAAAATAATTTCAACTCCCCCTAAACAAGACAAACACGATTCCCATAAAACAAGACAAACATGATTCCCATAAATCAATAATTTTTCCCCCTTTTTGTCATGCATTGACAAAGACAACTAATACAAAGAGTAAACAGTCAACACACGCAACAAAGGATAAGAGAAAACAGAGAATCAAGGGGACAAAAAATTCAGCTCTATAGAAAATAGAGACAACTCCCCTTATGAAGAGCAACAATTCCCCCTAAGAACCACAAAGGTTAAAAAAAATCCCTCCTATAAAAATAGGAAAAACAAAATATGTTTTGAGAAAACAGATTTGGGGAAAATAAAGGGGTGGGGATAGATAAAAAGACACAAACCAATTTTTTTTTAAAAAAAAACTAAGTTGAGGATACATATGAAGAAAAATATTCTCTCTTTCAATAAATGCAAACTTGACACTATGTGACTCATAAACAGTTGCATGAGTAGAGAAAATATTTGCACATTGATTATCCATCATATCTCTTAAGAAAAATATTTTCTGCAGTTCACACATAAAAAAGGCATATACTAGAAAGTACATAGCTCAAAAATTAATCAATCAATTTTTTTGATCAAGTTGAGTACCCAATGTAGCAAAGTGTATGCATGCTATGTGTGTAAACAATGAGAGATATGATTGCAAAACTGCAAGATGGATACAGAAATCAATGCAATGCATGTGAATCCTAAACATAAAAGATGCATGAAAAAATATGTCATGATGCATGCTTTAATGCAGTAAAACTAAGTTCAATTTAACAAAATTGGCTTGAGCACGGAGTTTCTAACAAAAACCCCAAAAATTTGAAAACCACTTGTTGAATTTTTAAACAAAAATGATGAATTGAGCATCACATAACACAACACATATATTATAATACTTAATTACATAAAAAACAACAAGCCAATTTCATCAATTTCAACCTAATTGAACAAAATCCCCAATTCGGGTACATTCAAGCTCTAGAATTTCCAATTTCTCAAACTTGAAACACATTTTGCATTAAAATCAAAGAACTTTTAATCTTGGATGGCCACAACAAAATCACACACAATATAATGTACCAAGTTTAGCAAAGAGTAACTTGTGTAGTGTGTGCAACTAGCAAAAGCTTGAGATTCATGTGAGATGATATGTGAATAGAAATCAATCACAAACTCTACAAAATTCATCACATAGAATTTAAAAGAGACTATCACCAAAAGAGTTACATCCTATAACTCTCACATCTCCTAGAACAAAAGTTTGCAATCATGTAAGTTTCTTGTATTTTTGCCTCATAATATACATACCAATTTTAATTAGGTGAATTTGGCATCAAGCCTAATAGTACACACCAATTTTTAAACATTAACCATTTAAACCGAGGCTACACCTTATGTTCTTTTTGTGCATATGCTACACTTTCT
This sequence comes from Quercus gilva, assembly GCA_023621385.1. Lineage (NCBI taxonomy): Eukaryota > Viridiplantae > Streptophyta > Magnoliopsida > Fagales > Fagaceae > Quercus > Quercus gilva. The sequence goes on along the minus strand of CM042479.1, from coordinate 18,325,459 downwards.
CGAGCACAAAATCTTACGATATGCACTAAGGTGTTCATAATTGGCTAATGAATAGTGGTGAGATGGTTATTTATGCCTTTCTCAAACGGATCAAGTCCGACAGTCAAATAACATATGACTTCAAGATCAAGACAAAGTGATTAATAACCATAAACATCTTTCCCACACAACATGCACTACAAAGTTTCAACTAGTAAAGTGCAATAAAGTAAGCTCATCCAAGCTAAACAAGGTACATAAATATGTTATGTAAAGATAATATGGCCAATTATAAATCCAAGATCTATAATACAAAACACAAAAATCTTTTTGGTTTTAACAAACTTTATAACCACTTGTTGAGATTTTGAAAAAAAACTTATGACTAAAAAAAAAAAACACACATTGTACTAAATGAACAATGCAAATGCAATGCATGACAGTGCTAAACTAAACTATAGATGGTACACAAACAAGAAATATCAATTTCTTAATTAACCCATGAGTACATGTACAAACTAGTACATAAAGTCAAAAATAGCTTAGCACAAACTATTCAAGTTTCTCCACAATGTCAAGCATGTTCTAAATCAAGAGAGATATTAAAACTCATGTAATCCTCAAGAAAAATAAAACAAGACACAAAATAAAATATTTTTGTCTTTTTGAAATTTTTCAATGTTTTTGGATTTTTTTTTAAATTAAAAAAAAAAAAAACAAAACAATCAAAAACAAAAACGAGACATGTCCACAAACTATTAAAAGAATTAAATTAGGGACAAGTCAGCAACACTAGCACGAGTCTTCGGCTTTGTAGGTGAAAATCCATGAGAAACAGAGTGTATTTGAGGGATTACACCAATCTTCTGAGAAAGACTAAAATCCTGTAAATTCCTTTCACAAGCTAAAAAGCTTAAATTTTTCAAAATAATATGAAACAATTTATATGGACTTATGGCAGGAGAAATATCATCACATATCCTAGATTGAAACACAGAATGTTCAAATTTCAACTTATGACAATTAGGACGAATGTGACTGGAGACACCACAAAAGTGACAAATAGGAACAAATTTAGGAATATTAGTATTCCTAACAGCAAATCTAGTCTTAGATTTTTGTTTTTCCCTCAACAAAGAATAATTTGGTCTAATATGATCAACAACACCACAAAGGTGACAGGTAGACATAAAAACAGATTTATTATGCTTTCTAATAATAGGTTTAGACTTAGGTTTAGAAACTTCAGCGTCTACATCAGAATTTTTACCTTTGTCTAACCTAGCAAAATAAGCCTTTTTCTTTATTATTCCTCTTGAAATGAGGGATATAAACTTTCTCAGTTTTAGGCTTAAGAGAAACAGAAACACTTCTGCTATCAACAGCAGACTTGGTACTAGTCAAATTTTCAATTTTAGTTTTAGATTCAACTAACTCTTGTTCCAAGCTTTTCATCTTCTCATCTTGAGAGGAAATTTGATTTCTCAAAAATTCATTCTTTTTATTAGATTCATCTAATCTCACAATTAAATCCTCTTTTTCAAGATTAGCCAATTTTAACTCTTCTTCAAATTTCTTAGCAATTTTCAAAGATTTAGATAATTCTTTACGAAGAGTTTCAAAAGCATAAAAAAAAAAATCAACAGAAACAATAGTGTCCTTTTTATTCAAAACATCACAAACATGAGCAGAAAGACACTTCAAATTGTCCATGAAAACAGGGGTCAAGGATCAGCTCTTAGATCAAAAGATCTAAAACAGAAGAGCTGCCCACTCTGATACTACTTGTTGGGTTATTTAGACCCCTTAAACCATAAATAGATTAACCTAGTTAATTAGCCAAGTGATTAACTTAGTCAATTTATGCAAGTCTAGGTTATCACAATCATATCAAGAATATATAAAGCAGCGGAAAATAAATAACACAAGATATGATGACCCAGGAAACCACATGGTAAAAACCTGGGGAGGATTTGACCTAACTATCCTCAAGGTAAACCTGAATCCACTATGAAAGAATTGAAGTTCATACAAAAGGACTTACAAGTTCCCCGCTTGACTTCCTAATGCTACCCACCAGTAGAACTTACTGACACGACCACGTGCAAGCTCCGAATCCACGGACTCCTTCTTTCTTGAATTCTTTGATCAATTACAAGCACCCACGCTTGTTTTTCTTTAAGCTTCAATGGCGGCAACCTTGTTGATCATCAAGATGTAGATATTATCTCTACCTTGAAAACCCTAAGTTTATGTGAAGGAAAGCTCCTCAAAGATCTCACAAAAGATTCACATAAAACAGCAAAGTATGAGCAACAAAGACTTAGAGAGGTTTGGGTACAAAATCCTAATAAAAGGAGGCACAAGAGGCACTCTAATCTCTCTCTCTTCAGTCACAAAAACGTTCTAGGGTTTCCCTTATATATAGGAGAGTTTTACTTGAACCCCAAGACGTTTAAATAGAGTTTGGGCTGAGTTGGAATTCTGTAGAAAAACGTTCTGGCCGACTTTCGATTAATCGAGTCTAATTTTCGATCAATCGAGCCAGGTCGAAAGTAACTAATACTTCTACAGCCACTCGATTCCAACTTTACAATAATTAATCAACTTTAAGTAAGCCTAAACAAGCCTATACACATTGTTTTGATCATGGTTTGCCAATATTACAAATTAAAGTTCTAAATACATAAAATCCTAAGACCTTAGAACCTAACACTTATCTCTTCAAAGCTTGTAGTAAGCCTCTGAAGATTTGAATCCTTGACAACCTTTGTTCCCTCATAGGTTATCTAGAGGATGGTCCATGCTTCCTTAGCAGTTTCAGTAGAGAATATCTTCTTGAACTCCTCATTGGTGACCACACTGAATAAAGCATTCAATGCCCTGCTGTTGAAGTTTGCCGCCTTGATCTTGGCATTATCCTAGTCGGCCAGCGCTTCCTTTGGCTTGGTCCAGTCAATTTCTACAGCTTGCCATACCTTCTCATCTAAAGACTGTAAGAAAGCTCTCATGCGTACTTTCCAGTATACATAGTTAGTGCCATCAAATAAAAGAGGTATAATTAATGACTGTCCTCTATCCATGACAAACAGGGGTCAATGGATCAACACAGCAAAGATTAAACCTAATCAGAGTGTGCCCGCTCTGATACCACTTGATAGGCCAAAACGTATTGACCCCTTATAATGAATTAATTAATTAATTAGTCAAGTTTAATTAATTAATCAAATTAACATGCAAAGCGCATGGTAGCACAAACAAATCACCAATAACTAAAGTATGCAGCAGAAAATAAATTAACATGGTGATTTGTTTACGAATGGGGAAAACCTACACGACAAAAACCCCACCAGGTGATTTTAAGGTCACCACTCCAGAAACTCCATTATTATTACAACAAGCGGTTACAAGTAAAGGAATCCTAGTACCTTATACCAACCTACAGTTGAACCTTTACCCCAATACCCAATTAGACTAGTTCTGTAGTGACAATTTCTCTTTTTGATGCATGGCTCCCAAATACGTGACTAACCAATTGTGTGGATCTTAGTACGTGACTTCAATCACCAACTAGAGAAGGTTGTTGGCAGCAAAGTTCTTCAATTCATCCTAACGATGAAGATCAAGAAGATGCTTGGTTACAAAACCCTATGGTGCACATACACAACAACTTCTTCAAGAATGATGAACTAGGGCAAAACTTTGTCTTTGGTCACAATTTGCTTGAACAGACTTTGCTAAATGCTTATGCAACTTGTGAACTACTTGATGGCCCTTAAAATAATCCTTTTGTATGTTTAGGGTTAGGAGAAAATAACACATTCACGGATTCCAAGAAAACAGATCAGAATTTCTAATTCTTTCTTAAACCTCGATAGATAGGAGCTGTTGAGTAGGTGTCGAACACACGGGCCGAACAGCTTCTTAAACCTCGACGCATGCTAGCTGTCGAGCTTTAATGAACTTGCACTTCTCGGCTTATTTCTTGAATAAACTTGATGACTTCAACACTTAATCTTGAAACACAGTTTCTTGAAGTATTAAAAACACCTAAATCTACCCAATTACAAGTAAAGTGCATTTTATCATAGGATTACCCAATTTCATAAAATAGTGACATATATTCCTAACAAATGAATCACATATGTACTAACAAAACTTCAAGCAAAATTCAATACCATCAATTCATCAATTCACAGAAACACACTAATAAATTTAAACATAGGTGGTTGAAAGAAGGATAACAAAAAAAAAAAGAATAAAAAATGCACTTGAAATTTCAGAGAATTGGGTTTTGGTGAAATTCTTAAGCATGAAACAAACATTTCATCAAACATGTAAAAGACTCACCACCAGATTTGTGAAATGAGTATCAATACTAAAGAGAGAGAGGGATCAATCAAACCATAGAGAAATTTAGAGAGAAAATACATGTTGAGAGAAAACACGAAAGCCACCCTCTTTGCTTTGCTCCCATTATCTAAAATCTCAATCATCCATTTCCCTTACAAATCCCCAGTCCTTTCTCCCTCTGTTTCAATGTCAAACCTCACCAACTTTGTAAAAATCCCACTACCACACGCATTCATCTCACTAAATCACTCTCTCTTTCTCTCTCAGGTATATCTTTTTAATTTTGTCTCACCCAACAGAGATATTTTCTCACCGACTTGCTTGCCCTTCTTGCCTGCTTGTTATTTCAAAGTTCAAAGGTGACTTTATTATTTAAGCTTACGGAAACGGTACCCTTTTTGACCCACCAAAATTGAATAAACCAAAACACTATAGATAGAGCATTCGCTCTTTTTATATAGTTAGTAGATATATATTTTGAAAAATGATTTTTATTATTATTATATAGAAAATTTTTTTATTTTTATTTTATTTTGTGTTGGTCTATTTAATTCCTAACTGAATTTAATTATAAAGATTCTTTTTATTTATTATTTTTTAAAATATAAGTTATAAACATCATAATGTATCTTGCTGTCCATTTGGCATGATTAACTTTACCAACTTATTTTACTATTTAGCTTATTTTTACTACTATTCATGAGTCTTATTGCACTTTTTGGTACTATTCATGGGTCTTATTGTACTATTTCAGCTAACTTTTACCTTTATCTACAGTACTTTCAGCAAAAAGTTTTCAGTTTTAAGGTTTGTTTGGGATTTGCTACTTTGCTGAAACTGAAAATTTTTTGCTAAAAGTATTGTAGATAAAATATAGAAATTAGCTGAAATAGTAGAGTAGGACTCATAAATAGTACCAAAAAGTGCAATGGGGCCCATGAATAGTAGCAAAAATAAGTTGAATAGTAAAATAAGCTAGCTTTTTAATTTTTGCCAAACACACACTTAACATAATAAGTGGATCCCAAACAAACCATGCATCTTTTGTGAAATTATTCTAGTTGGATGTTATTATAGTGATTTGTGTGCAAATTAATTAAGTTGGATATTAGTTAAAATCTAGTTTCAATCATCATCCTCGTCAAATTAGGTAGCATCTTCATCATATAATTCAGCATCTTTCTTGCTAGATAATTAGCTGGTACTCTAATGAGTTATTTATCTTTTCTCTCTCTCTTCCTCTTTTTTTGTTTTTGTTTAAGAAAAATATGTACTAAATGATTTGGTGCTTGATTGGATTAATAAGGGTTGGATTTGAAGATTATGTTGAGGGTAGTTCTATTCTCTTCAACCATAAAATACGTTTTGCGACATGATAGTTTAAACTTTCCAGTAATTTTGGTGGTTTCAAGTGAACCATTCACTGTGCCCTTCATACATGTTATGGGTAGCTTTTGTTTAATTAAATGTAATTTTCATGATTTAAATTAATTGTATTTCCTCCATAATATTATGAATATGTTAATGGTGTATTTTTATTTTTGACGGTTTCTATAGTTTTTTTTTTTTTTTTTCTTCCTCCTTTTTTAACCCATTTATTCCCCTTTTTTTCATTGCTTGTGATGGAACGAAGCAAAAAAAAAAAAAAAAAAAAAAAAAAAAAAAAAAAAAAAAAAAAAAAAAAAAAAAAAATCTAATTGGATATATATTCTTTTAATTGGCTTTTATCAATATAGTTGACTATTGTAAATTGTAATTTTCTCTCTAGTTCATTTTGTTTGTTGTTTCCTTTTTCTTAATCAGCACCCAATGTGAATGATAAATATGAATATAAAAAATATTTTCTCATGGAAGAAATAATTTTGAATTTGGTCTTTTGTTGATGTTTTAGTATTACTATTTCAAAGATACTTGACATTCTCTTGTATTTTGACTTTTAAGTATGGTTTTAAAAACCAGACCGGGGTCAAAACCGTTTTTGCCTCTAGTTTTCAATTCAACCTGATTTTTGACCGGTTTTGGAGGTTCTTTTAAAACTGAACTTTTGGCTAGTTCTTGGTTGGTCCGGTCTGCTTTTTAAAACCATACTTTTAAGTGACCCAAAAAAAAAAAAAAAAAAAAAAAAACTATGAATGGAGAAAAAAAATATTAAGATTTATCTTAGGAAGATTCATATAAGCTTTTCTGTAAATAATGTCTTTTGTGTAGCCTTGCTCTTTAGGAAATCATGTACACTTCATTTGAGGTGCCATACTTATATTGTATCTGCCATGTCATATTATAATTTTTTTTTTTAAATTGCTCGTGATGCTCAATTCCACCTTTGCAAACTATCAACATTTAAAGATGCTTTATCTGTACTTGGGAGTTGGGAGATGCTTCAGTTATATTGGCATCTCATTAGTCATCTTATACCATATATATAATATAAAAAAAAGGCGAAAACACCATTTTGGTCCCTACATTTTGGTGTAACAGTCAATTTGGTCTCTACATTTTGGTAGCGGCCAATTTGGTCTTTGTTATTTTTCACTTGCAATCAATTTGGTCCCTGCCATTAATTCACTAACAAAAAATGAATACATGGCAAACGTTTTGCATTGTTGGTGCACATGTGGCTAAAATAATAATATAAAATCAAATAAATAAATATTAAAAAAATCCACGTATGCATTTTAATAAAAAAGAAAATTTCACGTCAAACAAAAAATTCTGAAAAAAATTAATTAAAAGAAACAAATAAAGAAAATGATTTTTTTTTAAATCCACAATTTCTTTTATTTTCTTTTTCTATTCTTCTTAATCTACTTCGATGCAATAAGCGCTTTCTTCGAGTCGTTGTTTTCTGTCACCACGAACTTCTTCTACTTGGCCATCCCGCTCCACCACGACATGGCGCTCCAGATGGTCAGTGCGGTCAGCGACTGGTCAACGGTTAAACATGCCCTCAACCTGGGCTGCGGTCGCGGAATCCTCCTGAACGTCGTAGCAACACAGCTGAAGAAAGAAGGGAGTTCGAGTCAGGTCGTCGGGTTGGACCAGAACAAAATGACATCGTTGAAGACTCTACGTGCCGCCAAGATTGAGGGAGTAGGAGAGTACGTGACGTGCAAAGAAGGCGACATCTGGAGCTTGCCGTTCGGTGATAACTACTTTGACGTGGTGGTATCGGGAGTGTTCGTGCACACAGTGGGATTTTCTTTTTTATTAAAATGCATACGTGGATTATTTTAATATTTACTTATTTGATTTTATATTATTATTTTAGCCACATGCGCACCAACAATGCAAAATGTTTCCCACGTATGCATTTTCCATTAGTGAATTAACGGCAGGGATCAAATTGATTGCAAGTGAAAAATAAAATAGACCAAATTGACCGCTACCAAAATGTAGGGACCAAATTGACTGTTACATCAAAATGTAAGGACCAAAATGGTGTTTTCGCCTAAAAGAAATGAAAGTTTGCTTGAATTTTGTTTGACAAAATGGCCTCACTAGGCATGAGACGACATAAGCGTAGAGTAGTGGGTCGGTTTGTTTGAAGCATCAAACAACATGAGTGTAAAGGGCTGATTTGTTTGGTCACAGTAAGAGTTGAAATTACTTTGTTACTCCTAAATGCACTTACCTCTTGCCGTCCAATCACCTCAGCATTTAAGCATAATCATCAAAGTGCGTGAGTATATGAACGTCCAACTGCATGCATGATCACTTAAGCATCTAAACATATAGACATCATCAAGTGTGTGCACATGTGGATATAAACAAAGGGTTGATAATTAATAAGAATTAATGATTAAGTCTTCTGAAGGAGTGACACTTAATTAAAGTGGAGTCTTCATTAAGTTTTGAATGTCTTTCCTTATCCAAAATGGGCGTTTGCCCTTAATTTACAAACTATGTCATAAAATGCCATTGTTTTGAAACTATTTAGCAAAATGCCCCTGTTTTTTAAACTCGATTTTAACAAAATTGAGTTACAGGTGGAACTCGACATTAGCAATGTCGAGTTCTATGTATATTTTGCCACTTAAATGTTTTTGAAAATTTAAGTGAAACTCGGCATTGATAATGTCAAGTTCCACTTAAAAATATCCATAGAATTCGATTTTAAGGATATTAAGTTTTACAAAAAACTCGATTTTGTTACTTAAATGTTTTTGAAAATTTAAGTGAAACTCGACATTGCTAATGTCAAGTTCCACTTAAAAATATACATAGAATTCAATTTTGAGGATATCTAGTTTTACACAAAACTCGATTTTGTTAAAATTGAGTTTCAAAAACTATGGCATTTTGCTAAATAGTTTCAAAATAAGGGCATTCTGCTGCATAGTTTGTAAATTAGGGGCAACTATTTCATTTTTCCCGTATTTCCTTTATTAAACCCAACGTAAAATATTAAACATGCTCTTGATATTTAAATGTGTTCTTGCCTTTTAAAGTGTTCTTCAATCAATTGACCTTTACTGCCTTAAATATCAAATTATTTGAATTCGAATATCCAAGTGTTTTAGGAAATATCAATAAATCAAATACATCATTAAATGCTTTGCCCTTTCCTAATTAACTCTTAAATTCAAATTTAAATATCTTCAATTAATTTAGCAATATAATCTCTTGATTGTCAACTATTTCGAAGATAAACCCTTAAGCCTTTTAGAAAAGATTTGTAACTAATACCTCATTAATTACTTGTTTTTTTCTTAATTGACTTTTTGGTTTAAATTCAAATATCTTCTGACATTAAATCTTGATTATCTTAACTTGGAAAGATTTTATTGTTGAATTGGACTATTGAGACTTTCCTTGTAAAAGAGAATTAGATTTAAATAAAAAAATTTAAATTTAATTGACTATCATCTTTTATAGGAAATCTTTTAGTCTTCCATGTATTTAAGACCATTATCTTTTAGGAAATATGTCACAATTAATGCTTCATTACCTTCCATGATTATCTTTTAGATTTTATGACCCTTAACTAACCCTAAACATTAAAGAGTAATTTTATTAAGAAAGGAAAGCATATTAACTACACAATTTTAAATGTTTTTTGGTATTTTAGATATATTAAAGAAGAAAAAAAAAATGCATACAAACAACAGATTAAACTACACGTAAAATGAATAAAAATTGGACAACATTATTAAAATAAAACAAAAAATAAATGAAGAACGAAAATTGGATTTTGCCCTAAAAGTGCGTATGCAGCATAATGGATGTGTACACACCTAAGGTTTCAGCCCGATTTCTAGATTCATGTTATGCATAGAATATGACAATGAAGCACACGTTAATAGCATATTATCACATAATCATCAAATACATCTTGCATCATATTGATAAGAACAATAAAATAATAAAACAACATAAAATAACATTAAAACAAATAAAGAGAAAAAGAAAGGAGATTGACCAGTCCCTTGGTTGACCAGACCCATATCTCACCCTTTAGCCCCTTACATAGATGTAGATTGACCAATCCCTTGGTTGAAATCGGCTACCTTAGTTTTGTGTGTGTGTCAAAAACTTGGATAAAAATTGATTTTGGATATATGATTAAGAAACCTAAGACTGATGGAAAGATGGCTATGGGATCACAAAAAGGTTAGTGTGATTAAGAAATCATGAGAAAAAGATTAGTTTTCTAATAACCAAAAAAGATTAGTTTTTTAATAACCAAAGTGTTAGAAAAATCAATTAATTGTTGTACAGTACATCAGCCAAGGCATGTGAGAGTGCTGACATGGCTGGATTCGAACCTTACACGTGGAACGGTTGTGAGCTAAGGAGAGGAAATGTTGGCTAAAGTAAATGATTTTTGGTCCATGCCAACGGCGTGACCATGTTGGGGAAGAGTGAGATTTGCTCTTAACATAGACACCCAGCACTCATAAAAGGAAGATAGTGACCCCATATGGTCAAAGGCTATGAAATACCCATTTATTGGCTGGGTTTGTGCTGGACCACTATCGATGATACGTGTATCACTCTTAGTGCCCCTGGTGTCCCTTTTCTTGTCCAAGGATTGCTCCCCACATAGTGGCAGGGTAATGTGCCACTACCTTGACTTTGGCGTGCTCACTCTCTCTCCTCCAGCCATTACATAGTACAGCAACTATATTAGGATTCAAATGGAGGAATCGTGGTTTGACACCTATCTTTTGTATCTGGCAACATTCGTCAGACTATAAAAGGAACATATTGCTGGACCATTAGGACAAGAACCAGGAGAGAACATTAGAGAAAAGAGTAGAAAGTTTGTAAGGAAGTGAGATAGAGAAAGTGCCTCTCTTTTAGGAAGAACATCATCATTGTACAAGGAAAACTTCCATTTTTCACATAATAGAGAGCTTGAAAGAGTAGGGACATTCCCCCTTGCTCACTTGTGGTTTTTCATCCCTTCCTAAGGGTTTTCCACGTACATTATTTGCTTTCTTTATTTTCCTTGCAATGCTTTCTTTTTCTCTCGACTTTATGATGTTAAAGCTTTTATTTTTATCACTTTCGAGCTTTTTTATTAAAATGTACTGTTAGATAGCTTATCCATTTTTCTTATAAGTTCACAAATCTAACTTGCATGTACAATTGCTTATAAAAACTTTCCTCACACCCTTAGAAACTCACTAAGTATTTTTTAGTGATTTTGACATAGCTTCAGATATTGTGAAAAGTTGGGATCTTTTTGGTGGTGGAAAGTGGGGGTATTTATAGGCTCAGTGGAGGCTATGGTTTTTTAATTTTTTATTTTTTACGATGGAACGTTTTAATCAATCAAAGAGCCAGACCGATTCACCAAAAATCCCACCAAAAAAGAAGAAAAAATCAATTTTAGGCTTCTGACCAAAAGAGTGAGTACACATTAAATTAAGTGTGTACATTTCCATACAAACTTTTTGTAAGCCTTTTGAAAATTTGGCTTAAAAAAAGACTTTGGGCTTGGAAATGGATTTTTAAGCTTAGACTTGGTTTCTTGGGTCACATTTTAGGCTCTATTAAGTTATTAGGCTCCACATTGTACACACTCTATTAAGTTATAGGTCGAAACAAAATGAGGTGTCTGCACACATATTATTTTTGAATCTTAAGAACCTAAGCTAGGGTTAAGGGTGAATCTTTAACATTAGAAATTGTCCTATTATCAATCAAAGCATGTTTTTATTTTTAACTTTTTGATTATTGAAATCAATTGTTCTCTTTTCATAATTGTTTTGTTGGATTGATGTTTAATTTCTAGTTCTTTTATAATTCTATTTTTTTAATCTTCTTCTTATTAGAATAAGGTTTTATAGTCTCTCTAGCAAAACAGGTTAATTTTGTTAGATATTACTTTTGTAGTTGTATTGCCTCTAGAGTATGCGATGTTCTTGGGTTTTCTGAACAAAGTTATTATTTTCTAAACTAAATTGTTGGAACAATTGATTGATAGAGAATCAACCAAAGATATTTTTACTAATTAAGCTTGGTTCTAAATCTTCTAATCGGGTAGTTTATGTGTTTACTTACCCCATTGTGTACTAAAATTTGATTGGTAGTGGATGCTTAATGCTATTGGTGGACAAATCACAGCCCCATAGTGATTTTATTATGTTGAATTTTATAAAACATTCTCTATTCTAGTTTCAATTAAATTTGTCCATAAATTATTGGTGCTTTTGACATGTTTTTGTTTTCATTTTTCCAGTGGAATGACAACCTTAGCTACACTACAATTTTTGTTACAAAATTGGACAACATCACTATGAAATGCAAAAAATAAGTATGCTCACCTGGTAAATTTTACATTAGATAACAAAATATTATTATAAGTCTCCAATGAAAAGATACTTTAATAGAAATATATTTTTTTATACAAAGTTTTTTTTTTTCATAAAACATAATTTATTTACCTTTATTACTTTCTGATAGTATAAAGGTTCATATCCTTTTCATATTACACAGTTTATTTTGGTTGTGGGTTGCAAAGATGATTAGGATTTCCACGTTTTCACTTATGGTTAATTTTTTTTATTGATCATGTAGAGCATTAACTCATGCAGAGATTGGAGAATGATGTATGGGATCAGGTCTTGCTGGTGACTCCCTATTAATTTTTACTCGATGATTCTGTAGATGATCGGTCAATGTAGAGCCTAGGTGGTGATGTATACAATCGGGTCCTCCTGGTGACTCCCTGTTTATTCTTGCTTGATGATTTTGTAGATGATCAATCAATGTAGAGATTGGATGATGATGTATAGGATCAGGTCCTCCAGGTGACTCCCTATTAATTCGTGCTCGATGATTTTGTAGAGGATCGGACAATGTAGAGATTGGATGATGATGTATAGGATCGGGTCCTCCTGGTGACTCCCTGTTACTTCTTGCTTGATGATTCTGTAAAGGATCGGTCAATGTAGAGATTTGATGATGATGTATAGGATCGGGTCCTCCTGGTGACTCCCTGTTAATTCTTGCTCGATGATTCTGTAGAGGATCAGTCAATGTAGAGATTGGATGATGATGTATAGGATCGGGTCCTCCTGGTGACTCCCTGTTAATTCTTGCTCGATGATTCTGTATAGGATCGGTCAATGTAGAGATTAGATGATGATGTATAGGATCGGGTCCTCCTGTTGACTCCCTGTTAATTCTTGCTCGATGATTCTGTATAGGATCGGTCAATGTAGAGATTGGATGATGATGTATAGGATCAGGTCCTCCTGGTGACTCCCTGTTAATTCTTGCTCGATGATTCTGTAGAGGATCGGTCAATGTAGAGATTTGATGATGATGTATAGGATCGGGTCCTCCTGGTGACTCCCTGTTAATTCTTGCTCGATGATTCTGTAGAGGATCGATCAATGTAGAGATTTGATGATGATGTATAGGATCGGGTCCTCCTGGTGACTCCCTCTTAACTCTTTCACGATGATTCTGTAGAGGATCGGTCAATGTAAAGATTGGATGATGATGTATAGGATCGGGTCCTTCTAGTGACTCCCTGTTAATTCTTGGTCGATGATTCTATAGAGGAACGGTCAATGTAGAGATTGGATGATGATGTATAGGATCAGGTCCTCTTGGTGACTCCCTGTTAATTCTTGATCGATGATTATGTAGAGGATTCAATCTGCCCAGTTCATGGATGTTGTGCGAAAGATCTAATCCCCATTGAGTTATTCTAGCATTTGAGCTCACAAAAAAAAAGTGAGAAGACTACAAATAACATGAGAATGAAAATCTTTCTAATTATCGAGTCAATCATTTTGTCAAATCTAAATTAACAAAGGGTTGTTGGATTGAAGTTAACACTGTTGTTAACAAAACTTATTTATAAGCCCTAGATTTAGACAGTAAAGGTAATTGTATATATTACAGTATCCAAACAAATTTATAGTTGTAACAACTAAGGTAATCTCAATCACAAATTTCTTCATTTCTAATTATGTTTTTTTGGTTACTTGGTTGTTGAGGTTTATATAAATTTGGGTAAGTGGTTGCTCAAAATTTTAATACAATTTAAATACAAGAAAATAAAATTATTGATTATTGATTATGAACAAATAATAAATAATTCATTAAAACTTTTGTAAAGGTGGAATGTTAAATGAATAATTTGTTAAAACCATTGCTAAGGTGGAAGATTCAATTAATAGTACATATTTTATTTTCAAGGAAGAGTGAGATATGACAAAGGGGTTGTTGGATTGAAATAAAAATATGAGATGGAAGGCAAAATAAAAGAATTGACATAGAATGCACCATATAGTAGAATCTTATGTTGTCACACATAATATTCTTCTTATATAGTAGTTAAACAGGGATGAGCTCAGGATTTTAAGCTAGTGAGGGCCAAAGTATAAAGAAAAAAAACTTCAAACAGGCATTCATATAGTATTAAAAATTATAAATACACAAAATTATTGTTTCTAAATACATTAAGATGCAATCATTTACCAACAAAGACAAAAACAAAAACAAAATAATGTTTTTTTTTAATAGTAGGCTGGCTAGGATTTTTTTTTTTTTTTTTTTTCTTTTGGTTGAAGTGTCCATAGTGGTGGTGCTAAAAATTTTAGCTTTTCGCATCTCAAAAAGCTACTTTATCTATTTTACCACCTTACTTTATAATATACCCAATATCAAATGTTCTATTTTTTTATCACTTCATTTAAAATAATAGAAACAACTCATTAAAATAATAAAGGAAGAGAGGGAATTTGAGTTTTTTAATTGAAGGAAGAAATATAATCTTAATAAAATATTGTATTTTATTTTTAACAACTTACTACAATTAACTGGTATTTATACCAGTTTATTATAGTTGCAAAAAATTTAGCTTTAACTTCTCTAATAACACATGATTTTTTAATTCTTTAGTGGTAAAATAGTTTTTTTTGCTAAAATACAATCACCATTGTAAATGTTTTTTTATTGTTTTTGTTAAGTTTTTTGGTTAGATAGTTGCTATTTAGGTGAGGCTAGCTAGGTTTATTGAGGATAAGGGGGGCCTATAGTTTTGGAAGGGGGGTCCAATTACAAAAATGAAATATATAATAGTTAAAAAAAAAATTTTGGTCCCAAGAGGGCCTGAATCCTCTTAGGCCCCTATCTGGGTTCGTCCCTGGTTAAACATATTTATGGTTATAACAACTAAGGTAATCTCAATCACAAATTGTCGTCCTTTCTAATGACATCTTTTTGGTAACTTTGTTGTTTAGATTTATATAAATCTTGCAAAGTGATTACTGAAAATTTTATTATAATTTGAATACAAGAAAAAAAATTATTTACTGTTAATTATATATCAATAATAATAAATAAATAATTCGTTAAGACTCTTGCAAATGTGGAATGTGAAATGAATCAATTCATTAAAACCTTTGCTAAGGTGGAAGGTTCAATGAATAGTACCTATTTCATTTTCAAAGAAGAGTGACACATGACACAAATAAAAAAATGAGGAAGAAAGCTAAATGAAAAAATTCACATAGAATGTAACATCTGACAGAATCTCATATTGTCCAACATAATATTCGTGCTTATATAGGAATCAAACATATTTATGGTCATAACATCTAAGGCAATCTCAATCACAAATTGTTGTCATTTCTAATGACTTCTTTTTGGTACCTTTGTTGTTGAGGTTATATAAATCCTGGTAAGTGGTTGCTCAAAATTTTAATATAATATAATACAATGTGTTTGAGCTTTCACAATGAAATAAATTACTTACTATTGATTATATAACAATAGTAAAAAAATAGACTAAAATGCAAAACTCACCCTCTATGTTTCATCAAAATTCATTTCAGTCTTCTAATTTGGTTTTCGTTCCTTTCAATTCTCTAAGCTTCAAGTTTATTCAATTAAGGTTTTTTCATCAAATTTTGTTATATGTTGTGGTTAATTGTCCAATTTATTTCAAATTGTTTTAATTGATAAAATCCAATTAATGATTGAAAAATATTTTTCTAAATTTTCTTTTACAAAAAAAAATTAACAAAATTTGACAAAGAGGCTCTAATTAAATAAACTTGAAACTTAGAAGACTGAAATGAATGAAAGCAAAGTTAGAGGACCGAAATGAATTATGGAGAAATTTAGAGGGTTTGTTTTGTATTTTAGCCTAAAAAAATAAATAATTCATTCAAGCTCTTGCAAAGGTGGAATTTTAAATGAATCAATTCGTTAAAACTTTGTTAAGGTGGAAGGTTCAATGAATAATACTTATTTCCTTTTCAAAGAAGAATAACACATGACATTGATAAAAATATGAGTTGGAAAAGGGTATTTGGCTTGAAGAAAAAAGTGGTGTTATCAGTATTAATTTTCAATTTTTTGTCGGACCCACCATAAAAATTTGGTTTGGTTTCCAAATTTGTACTCAGTTTTCATTTTCAATGTCCCAAAAAATGGCCGTTTTCATTTTTATCAAAAACTAATACAGTGGCATTTTTGTAATAAACCAAAAATTTGTGGCCTAACACTTAGTTGTACGCCTTTATTCTCTCTCTCTCTCTCTCTCTCTCTCTCTCTCAAATCTCCACGCTCTCTTCACTCTCCCAAGACCACCTCTTTGATCCCAAAACTAGTGTCTAGCCTGTAACTCTTTAATTTTAATGTTTAATATTGATATTTTCGATAGAGTTGTAGCAAGTAGAAAAATTTGGACCCTTTTGATGGTAAAAGTGGGGTTTATATAGACAAAATGGAGGTCTCGGGTTAGGTTAAACGTTTAGGCAGTCAGTTGATTAGGCTGGTTGCCCTAGAATTTCACCAAAATGGAAATGGAGTGATTTGAGGCTTCTATCCAAAAGGTAAGTACACCACAAATTGGATACGTATGCATCATATACTCGGTGTACACACATTTTGTAAGTCTCTGCCAAATTAAGTCAGAAATAGGCTTTTGGGCTTGGTTCTTGGGTCATAGTTGGGCTTGGGCTTGAATTGTTTCAGCCCACTTTTGGGTTCTTTTGCTTATTAAGCTCCACACAAGATGCTGATAATTTTTATAGCGGATGATTTTATCGTCATTGGGATTAAGGGGTTTGGGTATAGGTTGGAACGAAATGGGGTGTCTATACCTTCATAAGGTCATTTTTTGGTTTCTATACCTATAACTAAATGGCAACTCCTCCATCTCTTTCTTCGGGACATTTGCAAACTCCCAAACTCACATTGGCTCAAGTGCAAAACACTTTAGAGAGATTGAAAACTGCGTATACTGCATTCGCAAGAAGAAACCAACATGACGACATGTCGAAAAAGGAAGTACGACCCACAATAGTCACACAAGGAGTCGAGGTGCTATCATTGAAAAAGACAAAGGAGATTTGAAATAAAAATTGTGGAATAAGACTTGAGTATTTATAATAATCAAATCTTGATCCATTAACCTAGGTGTCAAGCCTGGGTTTGAGAGGTCAAAGAATGGGTCAAAAAGGCCTCAATCCATTGAAGTAGATATTGAGCATGCTATTAAGGGGGTTGATCCATTGACACAGGTGTCGATAGAATTATTGGGCAAACAGAGAGCAGCCTAGTTAGGCCTCAATCAATTGCCAAGTGTCAAGAGAAGTGTTGAGACAGTGCAAAAAAGAGTGAAAATTGTAGAAAACTGCAGAAAAGACTCGAGAAAGAGAATAGAGACTCAACACACAAGACATGAACCTCAAAATCTGTACAAAAATATGCAAAACATGTATGAATGATGCACAATACAAAATTGAGGTCCTTAAGTAGAAAATACTCTAAAAAAACCCTCCCACTCATTTTTCTCTCTAAAATAATTTACCAAATTGATCAACCAAATTTTAAGGCAAAATAGTTTAATATGAGCAAGCTAGTACAAGTACCACTTTAGTTGGCCAAACACCTAATTACAAGACATGTAGCAAGTGTAGCTAGGATTATGCGTGAAGTGTATGAAAATATTTGCATATGAACATATATGATACAAGATGTAAAGTGAACCATTGAAAGAGTCATAAACGCTTGCATCTACTCATAATAGTTTAATGGAGACTATCACCTTCGAGATACATCCTATAACACCCACATCTCCTAAATTGTTTGCAATATTTTACTAGTGCATGCATAGTATTTGACACCATTTAGTTTAGAGCACAACCATTCATTTTTTGTTACATGGGCATAAGTAGAAAGAAAGAAAGAAAGCAGCCCGTTATTGATTTTTACACATCACACTTTTTTTTTTCTTGTTATGCAAGTGCTACACCTTTTATATAACACGATTTTTATCATTTTGCACACACGTCATTATTTAGATTGACATATTTTTAGTAAAGATGGTTATTTGTCTTTCTCTTAAGATTTTTTAATCATTTCTGCCAAAACGAGTGACATAGATGCATGATAGTCTTCTAGTCTACAGTCACTTAAATAACCAAAATATGGCTCACAAAGCTCAATTGTGCATAAATATGCTCATCTGAGCTAAAAATAGTACATAGACATGAATCAATTTTCATTGGCAACCAAAGGTACAAAAGTACCAGTACACACTATTTTTGTAATTTTCCAATTTTTTTAATCTTTTTGAAAACAAACAAAAAGACACATGCAGAAAATGCAAAGAAAGTAAAAAATACTCCAAAAATATGCTAGACTAACAAATTAAATGAAATAAATGGCAACAGGAAAAGATAAACATGTCATAAATAAATTCACGAGGGCACACAATATATAAAGACATGCAAGAATGATGTCCAGGGAGAGATAGGAAGAATTGAAACACAGACATAAGAAGGAGAGTCAAACAGTATGTTATGATCCTAGTGTCTTACATTGCTTAAGTGTAAGTTTAAACATATGTATATAAGCTCTTGGGCATTCCCCCTTGCAAGCTAGTTTTCAAGAGTGAGTTCTACCTATGAGTTCCTAATATTTGGTATCAGAGCCAACACCACCTCGAGTAATTGGGCATAGCTCATTGAGTATGAGATCAAATGAGTTGTGGTTTTGTGGTCAGATCCCGAAGGGGGCGACTTAGAGGCAAAATTAAAATAACTAATAGCTGAGTGAAGTCACCAAAAGGAAAAGGTCTACCATTAGGTCAGTGTCAATAGAGTGAGTCATCGTAGATGTCGATTGCAGAGTGTAATGGTATATTATGATCCTAGTGTCCCACATTACTTAAATGTAAGCTTAAACATGTGTATATAAGTTTTTGGGCACCCTCCTCTTGCAAGTTGGTTTTCAAAGGTGAATTCTACTCATGAATTTCTAAAACTATTGTAGTTTTTTTCCACCCACTTAGAGAGAAGTGTTCTTATTTCGGGATTGGTGCTGAGAAGGTTTTAGAGGATTGAAGTTCCCTTGGAACTGAGTAAGAAGACTTAAAGCCTTAATTAGCTCACCAAGCAAAGGCTCTGGGTCTTGTGCCTTATTATTACCTCTATTGTTTCACACT
The DNA here is from genome assembly GCA_023621385.1 of Quercus gilva. NCBI lineage: Eukaryota > Viridiplantae > Streptophyta > Magnoliopsida > Fagales > Fagaceae > Quercus > Quercus gilva. Next base: position 18,306,204 of record CM042479.1, on the reverse strand, counting down.
ATTGTTTTTTTTTTTTTTTTTTTTTGCCTGGCAAGTCATTTAAAGCAAACTTTTCTAATTACTGCGTTTGTTGATAATTTATTTCTAGTTTACTACTTTCAAAAATTGCAATTTGTCTCGTGATAATTTCATTTATTTTTTGACCTGTAGCAATGATGATGCAAAGATTATTGGATGATGCAAGGATGATTGGATAGACTACATTCTTTTACTTTCACTATTATTTTAAGTTAGCTACATTGTTAGCTTCTAGTATTGACTATGTTTACAAAAACGACAATTATATTGGCTACATTGTTATAAACGACAATTATTTTAATTACATTGGCTACATTAATCTATGTTCTACTGTTCTGTTTTTAGTTTCTGTTGTTACATTTTTTTTTGAAACCGAAGCAAACTTTCATATATTCATTGAAATAGAATCTAGGTACATAGCTTCCAAAGCAACTAGAGGAGCATCCTCCATCCAGTACATGTCTTCCTCTAAATTACTAGCAAATCTAGCTAAAACATGGGCTACCCTATTACAATCTCTTTTAACCCGATTAAAAGATACTCTCCTTAAACCACTTATGAGGCATTGAATATCAGCAACCACATTTCCAACAACTGACAGGTCCGGACTTGAAGAGGACAAAGCTCTCATAACATTAACGCTATCACCTTCAATTATTAGCTCATTGAAACCTGTGTCAACAGCAAATTCCATGGCTTTTCTACATGCTAGAGTTTTAGCTTCATCACTACCCGAAACAGAGGGCCCAATAGCAGAGAGTGCAGCCATAACTTCCCCATGTTCATTCCGTATTATAGCCCCAAATCCCGTCCTTCCGCTCTCGCTGAATATAGCCGCATCAAAATTCATTTTGAAGAAAGGATGAGGTGGTGGACTCCATACATTACCTCCAGTTTCCCTTGGCTGCGTGACAGCAAGCTGATCTTGCACCTATGCAAACTCCTCCAGCCATTCCACAACACGTTTGTTCAGCCCTCCCGGATCCTTGAGCTTCCCCCTATGCAAAATACTATTTCGTTGACCCCATAACATCCAGGCCTGCACTAAAAATAGCTCCATCTCCTCTGGTTCTAACCTGTGCAGCAAATAGAGAAAAAGCTGAACCATATTGGGCTGTCCAAGTATGCATTTCTACAACTTCATTCGACTACCAGCCCACACGTCCTGTGCAACAGGGCATTCCATATCACATGCACCTCATTTTCTGGGCTTTGCAGGCAAATCGTACAGAAGGTTTCTGCAATAATATTTCTTTTAAATAAGTTGAAGCGGGTTGGCAAGATTCCATGGCAAGCTTTCCATCCGAAGATTTTGATTTTGTTAGGAACTTTCATCTTCCATAAGGCCTTCCACCCTTTTTGCTCATCATTCCCCTTTGAACGCTTTGCTCAATTCTCACTCCTCATGACCTGCCGAGCCATATAATATCCAGATTTCACAGAGTATCTCCCATTCCTATTATGCAGCCAAATTATTGAGTCATCCACTGTCCTTCGACTTAAGGGGATTCGACAAATAGCCTCCGCATCCTCCCTACGAAAGGTATTCATGATAAGATCAGGCTTCCAACACTTTAAACCCGGTTCAATCAAATCTGCCACAAACCACTCTCCCACATCCACAATAGCCGGGTACATAACCTTATTTGTAGGGTGGTTTGGTATCCATTTATCTGTCAGAATTTTTATTGAAGTCCCATCCCCTACCCTCCAACTACACCCCACCTTTAGAATAGGAAGGGCAGCCATAATACTTCTCCAAACATAAGAGCAATTAGGCAACTCAACAGCATCTAAGAAATCAGACCGAGGAAAGTACCGGGCTGAAAAACATTTGTACAAAAGTGAGTCCTTTTGTTGCAGCAACCTCCATCCCTGTTTGGCCAACATAGCCAAATTGAACATTCTCAAATCACGAAATCCTATCCCACCATCCTTCTTTGCACTAGTCAGCTTCTCCCAGCTTCTCCAATGAATCTTCCTTTCATTCCCCACCTGTCCCCACCAAAATTTGGCGCACATAGAGTTCAACTCATCACATAATTTAATTGGTAATTGAAATACTCCCATAGTATAAGTGGGAATAGACTAGGCCACCGCTTTTATGAGGATCTCCTTGCCTGCCCTTGATAGCAGCATTCCTTTCCAACCTTGTAGTTTTTTCCAAACTCAATCCTTTAAGAAAGAGAAGGTTTGGTACTTGGCACGCCCAATGAGCGTAGGAAGCCCCAAATAAGTCTCAAACCTCTCTCCCTCTTTAATACCCAATGTCTCCATAATCTCTAACTTTTTGTCACTCTGAGTATTACTACTGAAATACACTGATGATTTCTCCAAATTTATACTTTGACCTGAAGCCTTTGCATAAACTTGAAGGATATCAGCAATTGCCTCAGCTTCATTACGGGTTGCCCGACAAAAAAGTAGAGAATCATCTGCAAATAACAGGTTAGAAATTATTGGTGCTTGTCTACAGATTGAAACTCCATGTATACGCCCTTCCAGCTGTGCCTTTTCCAATAGGAAAGTAAACCCCTCTGCACACAACAGAAACAGATACGGTGAAAGAGGATCTCCTTGACGGATTCTTCTAGAGGGATGAATATTACCAAAAGGCTTGCCATTAATAAGAACAGAAAATGTAGATGTAGTAACACAAGCCATCACCCTTTTGATCCACCCTTCTGAAAAAACCCATCCTTTGCATAATGCCTTGTAAAAAAGGCCACTCAACTCTGTCATAGGCCTAGCTAATATCTAGTGTCAATGCCATCGACCCCTTCTTGCCCTTTTTCCTACTATGCATGGCATGGAGAGTTTCATATGCCACCAGTACGTTGTCTGTAATGAGACAACCAGGTACAAATGCACTCTGAGTAGCAGAGATTATATGGGGGAGAACCTGTTTCAGTCTATTAGCCAGCACTTTAGAGATAATTTTATACACAACATTACAAAGGCTGATAGGTCTAAAGTCAGTCATTTTCTCAGGATTTTTCACTTTAGGAATGAGCACAATGTCGGTAGGGTTAATTTTAGGAACCATAACACCAAAATTCAAAAAATCTAAAACAGCAGCTATTACACTATCACCCACTATATGCCAAAAATTTTGGTAGAAAAGAGCATTCATACCATCAAGTCCAGGAGCCTTTGTCGGTCCCATTTGGAACAATGCCTCTCTGATCTCATCCGCACTAAATTCATTGGACAAAATATTCTGCATATCAGGGGTTACCTTGCAAGGCACTGCATCAAGACACTCATCCATCTGGTCACACGGTCCTGCACTAAACAAATTCTCAAATTACTCTGAGGCCACCACTGCTATATCCTCCACCTCCTCCACCCATTGATTCTGCACATTTTTAATCCCTTGAATATGATTCCGCCTCTTTCATTGAGATGCTTTGGAGTGAAAGAATTTTATATTCTTATCCCCATATTTTAGCTAAGAAATCCTGGATCTCTGTGCCCAATAAATCTCCTGTTTAAGTAAGAGCTCATCCAACCGTTTACTTAGTTCCGAAAATTCTGCCCTATTCTCTACTGTAATCTCCGTTGCATTCAACCTCTCAACCCTTTTCTACATTTGTTTGATCTCTTCATTGTTCGGATTTGTCCTCCCTGAAACCCAAGCAAATAAACCAGCCCCACAAACCTCTAGTTTATCCTTTATTGAGTTCAAACCCCCATCCCCATGCCCAACCCAGTCCCATGCAGCTTTGATCACACCTTCACAATCATCCAACATGAGCCACGACTCTTCAAACTTAAACTTCCTATCCTTCGTAAAACTGTTCTGGCCGAAACTCTTAGTTTGGAGAATGATAAGCAAATGGTCAGATGCATGAGAAGAGAGATGTGTGACTAAGCTGAGCTGAAATTTCTCCCTCCATTCCTTTGTAGCCACTGCCCGATCCAGCCTCACCTTAGTATTTGCATCCCCAGACCTCCTGTTATTCCATGCAACAGGATACCCTCTAAACCCCAAGTCTTCTAACTGGCACAAATCCAATGTTTCCCTGAATGCTGCAACTTGCTTATGCTGTGGAGGATGCTTGCTGAGCTTCTCAAAGGAGCATAGGAATGCATTAAAATCACCAATTCACAACCATGGGCCATCAATCAATGATTTTAAGTGAGCTAACAGCTGCCAAGACTTCTCCTTCTGACTTGCTTCAGGCCACCCATAAAAACATGTCAAATACCACTCAAAACCATCATCTTCCTTCACTTTAGCTAATATATGATTAGCTGTAAAGTTTATAACCTCCAACTTTACATCATTCTTCCAAATCAAAGCCAATCCACCTCCTAAGTCCAGGTACTTCACAATGATTCAGTTCGGAAAGGGGAGGTTTTCATACAGTCGTAAAAAACCTTCCTTATCCAAACGAGTTTCCATTAGAAAGCACACCGTGGGAGCTTGTTCCCTCACAATTCTGCGAAGGTCTCGACCTGTCCAAGGGTTCCCAAGCCCTTAGCAGTTCCAGCTTAGAAGCCTCATTGCTCCCGGCAAGGGTGGGATACCACGCTCGCCAATGTATCATCCTCTGTTGTACTGCACACATTCAATCTTCTACATTTCACAGCTTTTCCTTCATGATCATAACAAATATCTGTCTCTGTCTCTCTATCCGTGCCCCTTTTCCCAAGTGTTGGTAAATTTAGGGCCTTAGTTAACCCACTCAGCCCAAACTCCATCTGGTTAAACCTTATCCATTTACCTTGATTTTGTGATGACAAAAGCCCAGCACCTTCAGCGGCCCAACGAGTCACTGATTGCACGTTGCCCCTTTCATTATTCTAATCTACAATAACCCTACTTACCTTCTCCGTAACCGTATCAACCCTTTGTTCCACGTTAGAACTATCCTCAACGCATGCAATATTAACTCCCTTAGAATCCTTTTCAATCCCTTCATTATCGTGCTGCTGAGATTCAGGAACAATCCCGTGATTTGTGGGATTTCCTTTATCATGACAGCTGTTTTCGTAACCAGGAATCTCCTTCTCCGCCACTAGTAGTTCCGCTGCCACCTCTGTGTGGTTGAAACTCTGCCCTAAAACATCCTCCATAACATCTTCAGACTGCCGTCTCGGGGTTTGCACTCCGTTTAGGAGGAGACTTGGCTCGACCTCCCTCTGACTTCAACCAATCTCCATATTGATAATCCACTTTATCCCCATTCTTCTTCCTAGCAAAATGTGGTGCACAAGGCCAAGCAGTCCATAGTAGTGACAAAATATGGGCAGTTGCTCATATTTAAAGGTCATCCATGATCTCACCCCATCCGAACCTGCTATGAAACCGCCTCATCATAACGGTTTCTCAAGTGGTAGTGCAACTCTAACCCACATAAAGAGATTCAGATCATCCTGTTTGCGTCTTCTTTCCACATCCTCCACCACCCCTAGTTTGTTTCCCACCTCTCGTGCAACCTGAGGAGAAGCCATATCAAATGGTGCACCCCAAATTTGGACCCATAAAGATGCATGAGTCCACTTTATATTGCCCACATTCATCCCTTTCCTCCAACGTTGAAGCATGAGCAGTTGATTATCAAATGTCCATGGACCCCCTGTAAGCACTCTATTCATGTCAAACTTCGACTGAAATTTGAATTAGAACAAGTTTGCCCTAACCTCCAGAATCTGTAACGTATCCTCCAATCCCCATGCTCGTCTTAGGATACTTTTTACTGCCTTTCTATTGAAAGATTTGCATGTAAGAAACTTCCCCAGGAGACTAAGAGTACAACTTTCAATTGCTTCCAAATGTCTCTCATCTGAAATTTCTATAACCTCTTCTTCTTCCATTGTTAGTGATGAGAATCAACAAGCATTCAAGAATCCATTGCATGTTCCAGTTGGGCCTATTACTAAAGCAAGATCCAAGAAGATCAAAGAAGCACTTAATGGGCTTGTTCAAGAGATTTGGGCTGATTCTAACAGAGGACATTCCAAGCTTGTCCCAAAGGAAGATGAAGGGGTAATAAATTTAATCCAAGCTATTGAGGGCTGATCTGGCTTAATTGGGCATGATTTATGGTGTGGATTAATGGTTAATTGATTTTCCAGCTCCATATCAGTTAATAGATATTTTTCGTAGTCTGGAGCATCTAGTTTTGGACCAGATCTACCTTAATTTTAGGCTTTTATTATTTAGAACGTTTTTAGCTATTTTTCCTATTTTGGATCTGCTAATTTCAGACCAAATCAACTTTTATTTAGGGTTTTATTATTTAGTACGTTTTTTATATTTTCTATTTCCAGTCATGTCATATAAATAGCATGCACTCATTGTAATAGAGAGATTGGTGAATAAAAATCAGAAAAGGTGAGGCTTTGCTCTTCTTTTGGTTCTTCAAGAACTGTGAACTTATCAAGGATTCTTCCTTGTGGCGTTCAAACTTTATACCTTTGGTTCGTGATTCATTATAATCATTGGGTCAAGGTCTATTACTTATACCTGTGGTTCGCGTTTCGATTATAAACGTTGGGTCAAGGTTTCTATAAAAAAAAAAAAAAAAACTGAATTTTTAGCTTTCTTGGGCAAGTATTCCAATATTTTTGTTGGGTCTCAAAGCGTGTCAATTGAGGTTCGCATCAGTTAGTTTCATATTTTCCAATCCATGAATCACATCCTCAGCCATGGTTAGTGAATCTAGCGTAAGAAAAGCAAAAAAAATACCCTCAGGGCAGGCCTAAGGGAGGGAGAGACTCGATGCTAGTCAAGAGAGAAAGCTCCTACGAGGGGAGAAAACTTCACCGATGTCACTTCTGTTGTTGCATTAATCTATGTTTTATTGTTCTGTTTTTAGTTTCTATTGTTTAAGCTGCATAATTTTTACTTTTTTTTTTTTTCCAACAATAGGCCAACAATATTTGGCAAGAAATGATTGCACTTTTAAGATATGGAGGTGTCCTAATTGAATGTTCTTATGGACTTGTAAATGCTTAATTAAGCGGCATAATTTTATCTTCATTTTTTAATAGAACTCAAGTTCCACTGAACATTTAATCTTCTCTTTCCAAATCCATTCCACTAAACATAATCATACTTAACTGTTAGAATATCAATATTCAATTGGTCCTACAAAATTTTCTGTTTCCTGAGTTATGCACCAAATAATATATGAGTAATATTTATGAAATTATGAATTGAAAAGGATAGTGTGAATAGCATGTTCTAACATGTTCTAAACTAGGGGTGTCAATGTTTGACCCAACTCGCAAACACGGCACGAACACGACACGGGTTTTTGCGGGTTCGGGTTGGGCCTTAGGTTTAGGTTATAAACGGGTTGAACGAAAACAACACAATAAGAAACGTGTCATAAGTGGGTAAACCCACAATAGACACATTGACACTCCAATTTATTTGTGTCAACCCAAAATGACCCATTTAACACAACCCATTCAACTCATATAACAAATAAATATTCATTTTATTTTAGATTACTCAAATATCTTTTATATTCAACCTATATTTTAAACTCAAAAGAAAATGGAGTAATTATAAAAACTTACAAGTGATATAGTTGATAATTGAAATTTTCTCTAGTCATGATCAGTCTACTGTTTGCACAAACTCTTTTAATATTGATACTTAATGTTTGGCGAGTTTTGTAGATGTTATATTTTTGTTGAACTATGTTATTTTGAATTTGGGTTGAAGTGTATGCACTTCTTTTAGAGTGTAAAGAACTTATTTCTAAATCGATATTATATTTTTGTTGATCTATGTTATTTTGAACGTGGGTTGAAGACTTAAAGTGTATGTTTTACTTTCAAAATGTAAAAAACTTATTTATGTATGGATGTTATATTTTATATTTAATGAGTTGAAATAGATTGTGTCACATTAGTGTCAACCAAACACGACCCTTTTATTAAGCATGTCAAGTGGGTTGAGTCACGTCAACCTGTTTCATTAATAGGTCCAGTTAGGGTTGAAGAGTCATAATACGATTATTAAATGGGTCGGGTTTGGGTTGAGACATTTAGTCGAATACCCCTACCTCGACACGTACCTGACATGCTAACCTGAATTAACATCCCCATTCTAAACAAACATTCTATCGCTGCAGTAAACTTCAGATGTTCAGATGGTAAATAAGAAAGTTTCCATTTACGAGGCTATCCAAAATAATATAAATGCATATAAATAGACTTAGGGGTGTCAATTCGAGTTAGCGTGTCGGGTTCGTGTCTTGTCCAGGGAGGGGTATTCGACTAAATGTCTCAACCCGAACCCGACCCATTTAATAATCATGACTCTTCAACCCTAACCCGACCTGATAATGAAGCAAGTTGACACCCACTTAACATGCTCTATAAACAGATCATGCTGGTTTGACACGAATGTGACACAACCCATTTCAACCCGCTTAATATAAAATATAACATCCATACATAAATAAGTTTTTTACATTTTGAAAGTACTGCATACACTTCAAGTCTTCAACCCACATTCAAAATAACATAAATTAGAAAAATATAACATCGATCTAGAAATAAGTTCTTTAAACTCTAAAAGAAGTGCATACACTTCAATCCAAATTCAAAATAACATAGCTGAACAAAAATATAACATCCACATAACTCATCAAATGTTAAGTATCAATATTGAAAGAGTTTATGCAAATAGTAGATTGATCATGACTAGAGAAAGTTTCAATTTACAACTATATCACTTGTAAGTTTTTGTAAGTACTCCATTTTCTTTTTAAATTTAAAATATAGATTGAATATAAAAGATATTTGAGATTTCTAAAATAAAATGAATATTTATTTGCTACACGAGTTAAATGGGTTGTGTTAAATGGGTCATTTCGGGTTAAAACAAATAAATTGGCATGTCCAATGTGTCTATTACAGGTCATGTGGATTGACCCACTTATGACACGTTTCTTATTGTGTCGCTTTCGGGTTGATCCATTTACAACTCAAAACCCCCTAAGGCCTAACCCTAACCCGCAAAAACCCGTGTCGTGTTCATGGGTTGACACCCCTATAAATAGTGTTGTATGGTATCTAGAAAGCAAAAAAGTGAAAAACAAGAGAGAGTGAGGAAGAAGAAGAAGAAGAATCAAACACCAATCTGATCTAGTTATCATTAAAAACCAGAAATTTAATAAAAATCAAGAAAAAACTGGAAACTGCATGTTCAACTGAGAAAACCAGGAATTGCTATGGTTAAATTGGTTCTTGTATATGAAGAAGAATAAGAAGAAAAACTAGAATAAAATGGTACAACCTTCTTAGATTTGCATTGAAATAGTGAAATGAAATTGAGGAAAATCTTAGAATTGTGGATGAAAATAAAATAAAAGAGATACTTATATTGGATGGTTGAGAATTAAGCTTTGTTTTTGTTAAGTCGGCATCACCTACAATGATAGCGGCAATAGAAAACTAGACTTGGAGGCTTGCAGCTGTTGGCTACACCGCATTGCCTTCACTAATTATAATGGGTTTCTCACTTTCTCTTTCTCTTATGGGTTTTTTTTTACAGACAAAGAGGATTCTCACTTTCTCTTTCTCTGATGAATGGTGTTTGTTGTTTTGTTTTTTATTTTAATATATTTTATTTTGATATGCTGTAACTTAGTTGGCAAACATTGGAGAGAGTAAAAAATATTATAAAATAATAAACTTTTACCACACATACATTGTCTGCCATACTTTGGTTGGATCCGGATCCTCTCCATTTCCCTTTGAAATGGAGAGGCTCCAGTTGATGGTGGGGATTTCGTCCAAAATGATCCACGCTAAAAAATGATCCACGTCATTTAAAATGTACTTAACTGGGGTTCAACGCACTTAACTGGGGTTTAACTCAACCGGACAAAAAAAACCCCTTTCCTCTCACTAGCCATTCAAACTCTCTCTTTCAAAATTTCAAAGTTCACTCTTCACTCTATCACTCTTTCTTTAAACTGAGATTCAAGGTACCAGCCGTTCAAACTCTCTCTTTCAAATTTCAAAGTTCACTCTTCACTCTATCACTCTTTCTTTAAACCGAGATTCAAGGTTTTTTGGGTTTGGTCAAGGGTGATTTTTTGTGGCGAGATCGGCATGGTCAAGGACTTTGGTGATTCTAGTTGGAAGGTCACAGAACTCGATGGCATGGGTCGTTTTGCGTGGGTCTGGTGGTTTGCGATGACATGGTTGTTGCAGCGACGAGATCGGCATGGACATGGGTTTGCTGATTGAATTTGGTCATGGGTGGCTATTCGATTTTGGCCATGGATTGTTTTGGCCATGGTTTGGTTGAGTTTGGGTGTAGGTTTGGGTGTGGTTGCATTTGGGTCAGGGACTTTGGCGGACCAGTGGTGGTGGTGGGTTTGATAAGTGTGGGTGTGGGTGTGGGTGTAGTTGGGTATGGGTGCGACTTTGCCACTACTGGAACCATTGATAATCTCTTGCAGGTTCTTTTGAAAATCCCACATTTTATTTTTGTCCTTTTTAAAGAATTTAATTTTGATTTGATTTAATTTTGGGTTTTTGTTAATGGGTTTATTAGTGGGTTTTTGAGTTGGATGAGTTTGGTGGTGGTGGTGGTGGGGGTTGATTGATGGTGGTGGAGGCGGGGGTTGTCATGTTGGTTGTGTGGGTGGTGAGTTTCACTTTGTTTGCTGTTGTCGTCCAAAATGATCCATGCTAAAAAATGATCCATGCTCAAAAGCCAAACCATCTCTGGCTCCCAAACTTTTTTTTTTTCTCTCTTTTTCTCTTTTGCTAGTCTTTTTGCTTCTAAGTTTGATTTTCTTGGTGGGTTTTTTGTGCAGAGAAAGGTTGCATGAAAGGTTGCGTTGCCTTGTGGGGTTTGCAGAGGAAAAGGGTTTTATAAATGCAAACTGTGCAATGGAAATGCCACCATAGAGTGGTCGCCTATGTATGACCCTGTAGCTATCAATCCTTGCCTTTACCCCACTTGCGAAGGAAACAGGTTGCTCTCTGATTATTTATTTATTTGTTGGAGCTCTATTTCAAGTGCTTGGTCTACAATTTTTCTTTTGTGCTTTGTTTGGTTGCTGAAAAAACAATTTCCTTTCTGCTCTTTTATAAGTTGAACTGTAGGAAAAGTGCATTGAACAGATTTGGGTAGTTTTTTTGATTGGTTTTTAGTTGCATTTTTAACAGTTTTTGAAGTATCCTAACAAAGGGTTATGGAAAGAGGTACATTATGCATGAGTTGAATTTACTGAATTTTTGTGTTTGTTTTTTGGAATGCTAATTTGAAGCAATAAGAAGTTCTAATCTGCCTTTTGAAACTCTTCATGGTATTTAAGCATGAAAGCTCAATTTATTTGATAAACTGTGTTTTGAGGAAGAGTTTACTTTTTGAGTTTCCCTATTATGCAATGCTTATGTGTTGTTTTGATAGTTTCTCATGACAGGGTACAACGTTGTCTTAACTGTCTAGGGAAGGGCTACGATTGAGTTGATTAAGAGACAGTTTTGAATCTTGCAAGTGAGTTGCATTTGCTGTGTTGTAGACCTCATCTGGAGTTACTTTCAAATGCTTATATGCTCTTAATTTTTTACCAAGGAACTCTACCCTCAATGTGTGCATTGTTCATGGTTGATGCATTGTTTCTTTTTTATTCTACTTGTGACGGGTGCATTGTTCTTTTAAATGCCAATGTCAAGTTTGCCTTGTAAAAGTGCAATGTTGGCATGCTTTGACTTGAAATATTACCATTTGCTAATCTTGGTCCCATATTCTGTTTAGGGTAAAAAGTATGGGCAATATGGACAAAGTGATGGGTGCATTGTTCTTTTTTCTTGCATATGATTAATGATGCCATATACAAACAATATTGAAAAACAAGTAACAATAATTTTGTGTTTCATGGTGCAGGGCATCGAGTAACAATTGATTGCAAGCCAGAAAATGGACACTTCAAGACAAGAGGGGTAGGGAAACTCGATGAAGAAGGAAAGTTCAAAGTGTCTGTTCATCGTAAGGTTGTAAAAGATGGAAAACTGAATGAAGAGTGCCATGCACAACTTCACAGTGTATCAGCTGCACCATGCCCTGCACATAATGGCCTAGAGTCTTCAAAAGTAGTATTCAAGTCCAAAGCCAAAGGAAAATACACATTTGGGTTGGCTGGTAAACTCAAGTTCTCCCCTGTGACATGCACTTCAGCTTTCTTATGCCCTCACTATAAGTACCTACCACTAATCAAGAAGCAAGAGGTGGAATGTATAGTCAAGCAATAAGCACACCAATTGTAGAAGTTTCATGTTATTATAATCAAAGTGTTTATTTCAATGGAATTCTTGTTATGTGATCAAAGTGTACATTTTAATAAATTTTGTTCATTTTTTTTATTAAATTCTCTTATTGTTTACTTTATTGGATTGAATTTTGATTGTAAGTATTGTGACAGTTGTTATTGTAAGGATTGTAAGGATTGAATTTTGACTGTAAGGATTGTGATAGTGGAATGTGGATATTTACAGATATTTGTAATGAAGGATTGTGACAATTGTGGGCTATTGATATTTGTGTAGGTGTGTGTAGGTGTGTAGGGGAGTGTGTGTGTGGGTGTGCACAGGTGGTGCGGGTAAAGCTGCTGTGTGTGTAAGGGTGTGTAGGGGACTGCGTGTGGGTGTGCACAGGTGGTAAAACTCATGCAAAAGAAAAATTGACACACTAATTAACATGCATGCAGCTCAAAGAAAACAACTCCTGCCTAGCATAACAATTATGCAGAAAATAGTAATTATGCAGAATGTGCAATACCGAACCTATTCTGCAAAAACAATAATTATGCAGAAAAACATAATTATGCAGAATATGCAATATCAGACCTACGCAGTAACAGTAATTATGCAGTAACAGTAACAGTAATTATGCAATAACGGTAACAGTAATTATGCAGTAACGGTAATAGTAATTATGCAGTAACGGTAATTATGCAGTAACAATAACAGTATTTATGCAGTATCAGTAACAATAATTATGCAGTAACAGTAACAGTAATTATGCAATAACGGTAATAGTAATTATGCAGTAACGGTAATAGTAATTATGCAGTAACGGTAATTATGCAATAACAGTAACAGTAATTATGCAGTATCAGTAATAGTAATTATGCAGTAACAGTAACAGTAATTATACAGAAACAGTAATTATGCAGTAATTATGCAGAAATAGTAACACAATTTTTGCAGCTACAAATAATTATGCAGAAATTAACACCTTGCAGAGATACATCAGACATGCAGATTAAGTATTCTTTCCAAATAATAAAAAAATTTAAACATTTGAATGTGACTAAGTTTTGGACCATCAAAACTCCAGTCCTAAACTAGGAAAATTACAAAACAAGAGCACTTAATCTCAACATGTGTCATAGATTATAAAACATGATCCTAAACTAGAAAAATGGCTTGACTTTATGAACCATCGGATTCCATCCACTTGTAATACTTTCTTGAGTCAAGAGACCTCCACTTGCAACACTTCCTTGAGTTAAGAGACTTCCTGCACCATTAATTTTGTCGTTGGAGCCTACAACAGTTGATATACTCTCTAAATGTGATGCTAATGCAACACTTGCTGATGAGCCTCCCTGATGTGCTGCAAAACTTGTAGAAGCCGACTACAAAAAATTCAATTACACATTACACATTGAAACAAGCTTAGCATTAAAATTATCAAATCATGCATCTAAACTATTATTAATATAAAAGTAAAATATGTAATTGTAAATATCTTTACCATTAAAAGTTGTGTAAAACTAGTAATATCTCCAGAAGAAATATCCTCAGTTTTCTTTTGTGTCATGACGTCATTTGCATATATTTCCTGTAAAAATTGTACTAGTTTAGCAACAATAATAGTATACTATATTAATGTGTAAAAATAAAATAGAATGGTGAAAATAAGGATAATTTAGAAGATTACATCCTGCACTTTTCTTTTCTTTGTTTGCTTCTTTGATGTGTCTTCCTTTGGTTTCCTCATCTTTTCTATCCATGATTTCGTCCTACGCTTTTTATTATGATAAACCTCTCTTTTCTTTATCCCTTTTGGTTCTATTTATAATTGAAGCACATAATTGATCTTCTTTGTCTGCAAAATCGGTGGAAGGCTTAATGATGTCTTCTTCTACATTAGCTTTGCAATTCCTAAGGTCACAAAGTTTTTTTTTCAAATTTGCAATTGCTAAGCTTAGAATATTATGGCCTTCTTTAGTTTCACATGCCTCATTCACCAATTGAATATATTTTGGACATAAATCTCGATACCAATCTACATATTCCAGTCGAGTATTCGGCTTAATGTTATGTGTTGTGCAATTTTTTTCGCTTTCATCTTTTGCATCTCTTCTCCACCTCTTCATGATATATCTATTAGGAATCAACTTGATATCCAATACATCAAGAACTTTCAAACTATGCCTACATAAAATACCAAATGACTCAAACTTTTTGCAACTACAAGATAAAGTCTCATCTAATGGATTCCACATGACCTCATATTTTCCATTTTGATTGAAAACTCCAACGACATAACTATGTGTTTGACTCACATTGCGTTCTAGGATGGAAAGTGCCATTACCTCTTCAACTTCTGTCTGAAATAAATCAAACAACTTAGGCGTGTTCACTATTGCTACTTGGTTAAGCATAGGAGAGCTTTTGAGCTTCAATTTTGGAAATTTCTGTCTAGAGTTGTATTCTGCTTCTAACTCCTTATCCCGCTTTTGATTGACAATTGTTTCAAAATGAGTGAAAAACTCTACTATATTGAGATCAGTACGTAAGCAATCCTTCAAGTCAGCATTGAAACTCTCACTAAGCTGGGTTGTCTTCATTCCTGCATTGAAAGTTCTCTTAACATATGTTTGGGCCCATTTTTCCTTCAATTTAAATAGATCAATTAGCCATTTATTTTCACGAACATCGTACTTATCTAGCATTTCATTCCAAGCTGTAAGAAACTCATCTTCACCGTCATACTCATAGATACATGCTAAGAAATCAGCATTAAATTGAGACTCATTTTTGAGTAAATGACCCAAGTGTTTCTTAGCATTCTGCCACCTATGCCAACTACACAATGCATGATATGTCTTAGGCATGACTACTTTTATTGCAGCTAACATTGCTGCATCTTGATCTGTGAAAATAGTGATTGGCTTCTTTTCAGACATTGCTTCTAAGAAGGTCTCAAATAACCATACAAAAGATTCAATCGTTTCATCATATAAAAGTGCACCTCTAAATACAACAGTTTCTCTATGGTGATTGAGACCCAAAAATACTCCAAGTGACCTAGCATCTCTATTTGTACTATACATTGTATCAAACGTTATTACATCACCGAAGTGGCTATAGTCAATGATCATTCTTGCATCGGCCCAAAAGATATTAGTAATCAACTCTTCACAGTCCAATTGAGTAGCAAAATAATATGAAGGATTTTCGTTAAGTTGACGATTGAAATATCTTCCCAAGCTAGCAGCTGCCCCATGCTCCATGTCTCTCTGTCGCTTAGCGCATAAGTAGTTTTTATGATCTTGCTTGGTAAAACCAAGATTATCATATCCACCAACTTACTTACTAAGAAGCTCATAGGATTGCTTTAATCTTAATCCCGATTCATGTGCCAAATCAATTTCAATAGCATGAGTTGCAGCCACTTTCCGTTGTGATGGCATCATGTGCACAGTTGATGGAAGGTGGAGATAGTGGTTGTGCTCAGCAATAAATTCACTCACCACATATTTTTTACTATCTCAATTAAGTACAATAAAGAAACGTGCTTCACAACCACATTTTGTTTCTGCTCGTGGATTCTTTACATTCTGATCTCTTTTGTCTTTGCCTCGAACTCCCTCCTTCACACACACAAATCTCCTTGAAGTAACCATTCCAGTCTTTTTACATTTATTTACATACTCTTTTCTAATACTAAAACCAGCCTTTCTGCCATATTCATTATAAAAACCATATGCAATCTCATCTGCTTCAAACTCCATCCCTTTAAATGGGGTAGATTCCATAGGCACATTAGAAGGAACATGTATTCCCATCATTATCCCTAGAAAAAATTGAACATAAATTTATTATAACTTTCACCTATCATTTGTTTTCAAAACAGAGATGATGTAAAAAAAAAATGAGGATGTAATGAATGATCAACATACTAATGAAGATGTACCTCATATGAGAGAAATGTTATATATCTTTGTTACTAAACATAAAAATTCAAGATGCCCACGCATGATTTCAACTCAACTCACTCAAAGGCCAGTCAATTTAAACATGACAGTAATAAACATGTTCTTTAAAATCTTGCATCCATAATATGCCATCAAGAATCATTATAAAGGAATCTTCTTATTATGATTAAAGAACTTATTTGTTATGAGAATTTTTTTTTTCAAAAGAGAGAAATTTATTAATTTAAATATCTAAACCTTGTGATCAACACCACAACAGTATCCTTTTGATCACCTCTCTATATATGTCCATAATCCACATTAAGCGTACAAGTAATCATTTTTTAATTTCACATAAACTCATCATTGATACTATTTTCATATGAACCGATTATAATAGACTATATTAACAACTGTGGAAATATATATATATATATATATATTTTTTTTTTTTTTAAATTGTGCCACTAAACTTATTGATTACACTATGAATTAGAAGGCCCCCAAAATCAAGCCCAAGGTCAACAAAATTTAAAAATATAATCTCAAATATTAGTCAATACTTATCCAATACTATATTTAAAAAACAAAGACTGGTAGAAGAAAATTTTGGATTATTAATTATCTTGGAGAGTATTAATTAAGCCCCAAAATTTAGCCAATACATGAAAATTTCAATCTCAATATGCATGTATTTTGTTTGACTCTCTCTTTCAAACGGTTAGAATTTTTCATAATTTTAGACTAAATTAAGTCTCCTAGACACACTAAAAAGTAAAAACATAGACCAAACTCTCTTAATCTCTCCAAAACTCCTAAACTAAAACTGATTACTAAAATTACCGCTAAATCTTTCATCTCTATCTAAAATGGTAGTCAGTTACAAGCAGCTCCCTCGGCAATCGACATGCCCTTGAAGAGGTAAAACAAAGCCAATATTTTACCTTTTTGTGACATAGCTTTCCTATTTTTACTTTCTCTAGGTTATTTAGAAAAGAATGGGAGAAAGAAGACAATTTTTTATTTATTTTTTCTTTTTAAAGAACATGGTAGAGGTTCTCTGGGTTTTTGAGGCAAATGTTTGGTAAAGAGTAAAAACTCCTCTAGTGGTTGTATTACAGTGACTTCTAGATTTATCATTTTGTTCTTTTTTATTTTTTTTTAATTCATAAATTCTTATTTTAAAATATAAAGAATAGTCTAACACTAGCTACTTAATTTGTTGTTTCTTGGTCCAATTAGGCGTTATTTAATCTTTATTTTTTGAAAAGTATTTATTCTATTTGATTTTATTAAATAAATCTGTGAATTTGGTATAAAAAAATTTTAAAAACTTTTTAAATCAAATCTCAAAACAAATCTCTAGATTAATTTGTCACTAGCAATAAAAAAAAATATAACTAAAAATTCAGTTAAAAATCTTATAAATGAACAATAAATTTATAAAATAGAGTTAGAAGATAACAATGAAATAATTGCAATTATTATCAATTAAAAAGAATATTTTAAAAGAAGTTGAATACAAAAACTTAATTAATAATTTTGCATCTTAACAAGCAAGAAAAATAAAATTTAAATAAAAATATTTTATATAAAGTTAATAATATAAAGTAAATATTTAAACAGTAAAAAAGGCCCAATTTAAAAGTTTTGCTTAAGGCCTCAAAATACCTTAGACTGGCCCTATTTCTTATGTTCGGTAATTAGGGGCGGCTGCACATACATCCCTGACTTGAAAAAATTTATTTGAACAATAGCTACAATGAAGAAGGTCTTTCATCAAACCGTTAGGGACCTATAAGTCTTAACTGTGATTCTTATTATGTAGTTTCTTATCATGGTAATCTCATTGCTATTTGAGTGTTCTGTTTTCTTGATTCATCGTTGGCAATATTGGTGAGAAAAGATTATTTTTTGGATAGTTTCTCTTGAATTACATAGTCAGTTTTCGGAGTTTAGTCTTGTTTATTCATTCATTATATCTTGTTTCTCTATTATTATATGACAACAATTGCCTAAGACGTTAATTTTTTACTGCTTTTCTTACAGTAAAAGAGAGGTGAATAAGAAAGTGCTTAAAGTCCCTGGAATTGAGCAAAAGGTAAAAAGATTTCCCTTAATTTTTTTTGCTTATTTGGGTTTTCACAACTTTGATTGATTCGTCCCCATCAATGTCTGGGGGCAATGGTGGTGAGATTGAACAATAATTGCCCATGTGTTGTCCCTATGTTTATTATTGAAAGATCTTTGTCTAGTGATTATCACTCTTCTGTATTAGGCTATTGCTCCTTGACAACAATATAAATGCAGAAAAATGAGATGGACTCCAAGAATCATCCAACCATTATAAAGATTCAATCTTTATCTCAAAAAATTAAAAATTAAAATTCAGATAGACTCTAACTTGCATCCAGCCACCAAAACAACAATATAAACTCACCAAGACAACAATATAAATGCAGAAAAATGATCAAACATTAAATAAGATAAGCATAAACAAGTTTACAGATATACCTCTGTTTTGGCAAGATAGAAACAGAGATGCTCTGAAGCTGAACTTGTTCTGTGAAGCTTTTTTTTTTTTTTTTTTGGTTAAAATCTGTGAAGCTTTGAACGTGGGATCGCAAGATAGAAACAGAGATGTCTTCTTTGAACCTTCTGTGAAGCTTTTTTTTTTTTTTTTTTTGTTAAAATCTGTGAAGCATTGAACGTGGGATATATCTCTGAACCTTTTGTGAAGCTTTTCCCTCCTAAAAGGTTTTTTTTTTGTTTTCCAGTGCACCAGATATACCTCTAACTCGTTTCACTTTTCCCTCCAAAAAGTTTTTTTTTTTTTTTGTCCAATTGAGTTAAACAAATCCTCTAGTTTAAGTGTTTAAATGGGGTTAAGTGTGGTGTTAACATTTTAAATGACATGGATTATTTTTTAGCGTGGATCATTTTGGACAAAATCCCCACCGTCAACTGGAGCCTCTCCATTTCAAAGGAAATGGAGAGGATCCGGATCCACTTTGGTTTTGGTGTTTTTCTTTTTGGATTTACTAATGTGTGCCCTTAAGAGATACATTAATAAACCATTTTAGAAATTTTTTTATAGAAAAACGAAAAAGTAATTAACTATTTTGACAGTTTCTTTTCAATTCCCCAAAAATACTTTCGTAAAATGAATGGTTAATGCATACATCAATTGAACCCGTTCTTTTTATTTTTTTATTCTCTCTCGAATATTGTGTTTGTAATACTTTAAATGATGTTATCTAAAAAACAATCAATTATATTAAATATATATTTACTCTAAAGATAGAATAATTTGCATCTAAACATTAAAATAGCTTGAATTTTTTATTGAAATAAAATAGCTTCAATTTAATTTTGGAGTCCAATTAATTTCTTTTGACTACGTTGTAAAACGTATAAAGACAAAAGTTGTCATAAAAATAATTTTTTTTCGTATTGTTAATATGATTATTTTATAATCTTTTTAATATTTTTTTTATAAGATCTTTTTAGTATTATGAGGTGTGAAAACTCACTAAAATTATTTATGTGCCTTGGATAAATTTTTAATAAATATTATGAGTTATTTTATTTTTGTTTTATTTTTTAAATTATATAATTTTTAATTAAATTATTTATGATATTACCAGTCAGACCATCAGTTCAACTCTAGTCCGACCAGAAAACCGATAACCACTTCCTTTTTCGGTTGTTTGACCATTCCGGTTTTTAAAACCATGCAAAGAGAGAGAGAGAGAGAGAGAGAGAGAGAGAGAGAGAGAGAGAGAGATTAGATTTGGGTCAGGTCTAAGTATTTACTGGAAAAAACTCAGGTAAGTATTGGGTACAGGTGGTAATCAGGTTTCTTAGTTTGGGTAGGAAAGTTTGGAGAGAAAATTTTCAAACTCTTCTTATATATATTTTTTTAATTGAATGTTAATTTTGAAAATCTAACCGTTGGATTGTATATTCTTATTATATCCTCTATGCATGCAAAATTTTAAAAAGATTAAAAATCAATAATTATGTCAATAATCAAATGTTTAAATTTCAATTTTTTGTGGTCTAAAATTATGCATAAAAATAAGTTTATTGTCCGAAAAGTAAATAATATTCAATTTGAATAAATTTTGATATGCCTGTTAAGAACATAAAAAAATATACAATCTAACAGTTAGACCATAAAAATATATATGGGCATGTTTGGTTGATTGTAATAAGCACTATAATGTAATAGTTATTCTTATGGTTTAACTATTTTTTAGTTTAGTTATATTTTTATTAAAGGAAATAATTATTACTTATGAATAGTTATTCCTCTCTAAAAGGGTTGTAATAGTTTTAAATTAGTAGGTGTAATAATTTCTAAAATTAATATATTCCCAAATAAACAAACTTTCCATATACATAAAACAATTACATAAAAAAAAAAAAAAAAAAAAAAAGAACTCATCTCTCTCTTAAATTTAAAAAAACGAAACTACATCGTTGATCCTTAAAGTTTAGCTACTAAGTGCTATTAGTCCTTGAAGTTTGAAATGAGCGCAAATGGTACCTTAAATTTCATAAATGAGCAATATTGGTCCTTCTATTAACTTTTGTTAGTTTTCTTGCTTTTGTATCTAACGGAACATCATTTTTTAAATGATGCGGCATCTTATTTTATATTTAAAAATTGCACATCATTACACTTTGATCCGATCCAATTCAAACAAAATTACCCACAACACCCAAATCCAAACATAACAAACTAGAGAAGATTTGAGAAAGAGAGAAAACACGATTTGAAAATCTCGATCTTTCCCTCACTCCGCTGATCCTCTGATCATTTAGAGCTCCATCCACCCTCCCCTCTCTGAAATCCTGCATTAGTTTCAATTGATTGCAACATTGAAATCTCCAATCATTCTCGAACCAATGATAGTATTAACAATCAATAACAATATATAAGTTTTAAACCAAATAGAATGAGATTTCAATGTTCTACAATTTAATCATATAAAATGCTTCTATTTGTATGATATAATATTTCAAACTATCAATGGCTAAAAGATTACAAAAGTAGCAACAATATTGTTCATTGTCCTCCACTTCTTCTTCATTTAATTTTTTTTTTTAATCTTTTAAAAAATTTCTTTATACTAAATAGCATCCTTTCAATTTTCACAATCATTTGGTTTTGCCTCAGTGGTTTTGCAGATTGTTGATGCCCACTTTTGACAAAAGACCCAACAACAAAAAAAGCCCCAACAATGAAGAAAAAGTGGGAAAGGGAAAATAGTAAGGAAATAAGGAAGCAAGCCCAACAGGCTGAAATGGCAGGATTAATGGTTAGCAGGCTCACAAGAATCAAAAGAGGTAAAGAAGGAGTAAATGGGCCAAGGAAGCCTAATGAATGAAGTAGTAACCACATGGGAATAATAAGAGGTAAAGAGGAAATAAATAGGCTGGAAAAGCCCAAGAAATGAATTAGCAAATTCATTGGGATGGCTTAAAGGCCAGTAAGCCTGAAAAGTAAATAAGAGATAAGGATGTGGTAATTAGGTCGAGGAAGCTCAAAGGATCTAGCAAAAAGCCCATGGGAGTAAAAGAGGTAAAGAAGAAGTAAATGAGCCAAGTAAGCCTGAGGAATGAGATGGGCTGGCACAGCAAGAATGTTGGCCAATAAAGCCCAAAAGAGGTAAAGATGTGGAAAATGGGCCAAGGAAGCCTTAAGCAAAATATTGATAAAGAAGTGAGCTGGCACGGCAGGAGCATCAGGAAGGTGAAGGCGTTCACCCAAGCAATGCCTAATCCGAGGAAGAGATGAAAGGCAGGGAACATAAGCCCAAAAGCCCACACATCCTTCATGCCACAAGAGATAAACATTAACCAGAACGTACAACAAAATAAAACAAATACAGAGGCAGCAGAAATGGTGTGGGGGCCAAAAAGAAACAGATTCAAACGGTAGTAGAGCATACACAAAGGGCCAAGCCACCACTAACTTGTACCCAGCCAATACATGGGAGATGGGCCATGGGTCAAGGGTATTATGGTGTGGTCTGGCAGTGAGGAAAAAGATGGGGGGTCTATTTTGGGGTTCCCACTTAAACTTCTTTAGGGAGAAATATCTTGTTGGGATGGCATCTCACCCAAAAGAAGTAAGTAAGAGCTGGGACCACTTTATGCATGCACAGAGGTAGGTGAGGGAAAGGCTTAATCCTTATCCAGATAAAAGTAGTGAAAACAAAGAAAGGTAAGAAACAGGACAAGCCATTTTTTTTTTCTGGGAATGAGGAGCAGTGCAACTAACACATTCAGTGCAATGGTAGTGGTTGAGCAGCCAGCAAGCCAGTGGGCAGTCTTGGAAGGACACCTATGAGGAGATAAAAGCAGTTGAGGGGTAAAAATAGCAAATCTCATCACGGCAGACAGTATAAAGGGTGGTAGCTATGAACAGTAGGGGGAACACAGAAAAAGGGGAGGAAGAGAACAAAAGAAGAAGAGGTAGAACAAAGAAGAGAAAGAGAGAAAAGAAAAGAAAACACAAAAAAAACCAGAGTGAAGCATGAGTGATAGGAATAGAAGCATGCATCAATAAGCTACCCATTTCTCTCCCTCTCAACAGACCCACTATTTGGGAGATTAAGGATTGAAACTTAAACCATTTAGGTCATTTTTCCAAAGTGCATAATTTCTATGGTAGAAGCCATCTCTGAGGTTACTCACGTTGGGAATTGGTTCCCTTCTTGGATTTCTATCTGCTAAGAAGTTAAGTTTACTTCCTATGGTAGACAAACTTTTCTTTCATGCTTGTTGGGTGAATGGTTTATAGTTATTAAATTGTCTAATGTAGCATTATTTTACTGTTGTATTATCTCGCCATGAATTTAACAAGCTTTCTTTTCTTATTTAAGTGTTAATGTTATTTGTTTAGTATTTTAGTTACTCTGCTATGTTGTATTCCTACTGTAACATTTGTAACAGCTATTTCTGCTATAGGCATGTCGTACACTGCCAGAACTCGCCCATATTGGGAGGACTTAACTTGTGCACAAACTGGCCTAAAGTGAGTTTCATTTAGGCCAGCCCCAACTTTCTTACCTTAGATCTATGGGCCACAGTGCAACAGGAGAGACCCAAGCCCAACAACACAAAAGGCCCACCACATTTAAATTGACGACTTCACTGGAGAGTTGGGAAAAAGATAGGAAAAGCAAATAGATCCCTCATAAGTTATGCCCCCAAGATCAAAGACGACACGAAATATGAGTGTCATGCCATCACAGGCAGAATTAAGGCCAACCACGCCGCACCAGCCCAACCAAGTAGAAGGTGTTAATGGAGCAAAGGCTGGGCCACAACAGCAACAAAGGAACCCTGTTGACAATACTAACTTCTTCACAGATATATTTGACATCAAATACTTTATTCCACAATTGAATGATTGGTGAATGGTTTTGTAGATGTATTTATTAAAAAAGCTGCCACTAGAGATTTCATCTAAAGAATGGGTGGGCGAATCTCTATTAAATCGGTAGAGGAAGGTGAAGCTAGAGATTCTCAGATCGTGTTTTTTTTTCTTTCTCTCTGATCTCTTTTTCTTTTTCTTTTTTTCTTTTTTTTTTTTTCTTTTTTTTTTTTTTTTGTGGAGAAAGTTGTTTGTTGTATTTGGATTTGGGTGTGAAAGGTTAATTTGGTTGAATTGGATGGACAAAACACTTTAAACGGATTCAAGTCAAAGTTTAATGATGTATAATTTATAAATCTAAAATAAAATGATATGTCATTTAAAAAAATGCCACATCATTATTTCATTAGATACACAATTAACAAACTAATGGAAGTTAACAGATGGACAAATAATGCTTATTTCTAAAACATTAGGGAGCAGTAGCTCTAATTTTTAATTTTAGGGACTAATAGTACTCAGTAAGTAAACTTTAGGGACCGAAATTATAGTTTTGCCATTTACCATTATTTGTAAGGAAATATAATTGTATGAGTAAAATATTTCCGAAAGTAATCTTTAATTTTATTCTAATATTACAACTTAGGGCATGTTTGGTAGACTGTTATAAGCATTGTAATGTAATAGTTATTCCTATAGTTTAGTCATTCTTTAGTTTGGTAATATTTTTATTACAAGGAATAGTCATTCCTTATGAATAGTTATTCTTCAAAATGAGGAATAATTATTCTTCTCTAATAGGTTGTAATAGCTATTATTTAGTAGGTGCAATAATTTCTAAAATTAATGTATTTCCAAATAAACAAATTTTCCAAATATATGTAACAATTATAAAAATAAAAAATCATAAAAAATAACTCATCTCTCTCTCAAATTTAAGAAATATTATTTTTAAGGAAATATAACTGTATAAGTAATATATTTCCTAAAATAAACCTTAAATTTTATTTTAATGTTACAACTTACAACCAAACTTATGAATAGGTTGTTGAGGTCCAAAATATCACAAGCATTGTGTTGAGGCCCAACAACATCATAAATATTGAAATCTAACATTCAAATGGGCCCCTAAAGAAGGGCAAGACCCAATCCGCTAACTAAGGCCTACTTAAAATGAGCAAGAGAAGGCCCAAGCCCATGAATAGGCTAGCCTTGGGCCTTAGAAAAGAAAGGAAAAAGAAAAGGGACGCTTAGATCAACCTTTGCGAGAAAAATTTCTTGGGGAGCCCAAAAAAGGACTGGACCAGGATACCTTCGGACTCCCAAAAAACCTGGGATCCTCGGGGAATGCAGAAAGGGATCCACTAGGATTGGGATAGCTTGATGGAGCATGCTTATGGATAGAAGGAATGAAGAAAGGCATGTCCCATCAACCACCCATGATTTAGAAAAAGGCTGATGACTTAGAAATTAACACTTCATGAAAAGGAGCCTGGTACCTCAAGGAATGCAGGAAGGTGGACCATGAAGGAAGTTGGCTAGGGATTTTTCAGCCTGATAGGAAGGAATCTGACCATTTAGAGAAAATGACAAAAGGTGAAGCAGCCAAAAAGGTGGGTCTGAAAATGAGCTTCTAAAAGCTTTGGGAAGAAAAGAATGAAAGTTAGCTCTTAGGACCTCCCAAAAGGGGAAGAACAGCTGAGGACTTTTTTGGGGGAAACCTCAAAAGGGGAAAATAGTGAGAAAATAAGGAAGGGACCAGCCACTAATGTTGCTGACACAATATTGGTTCTGGTACCCAAGGCAGCAAATAAAAGGAATCAGTGGTACATCAAAAACCCTAAATAGGTATTATAAAAGGGGGAAAGCCATCAGTAAAAACCATTTAGCAATATGGAATGAGAGCAAAAAGATCATCTAAAATACTTCTTTGAATTTCAAAAAAGGAGAAAAGAGGGAAAACACTATGAAGGATCCTAAGACAGACATTAAAGGATACACTTCGATTCGAACATCACAAGTCTTAGAAGCCTACAAAGAGCTACCTAAGTCTGTGGCTTTTGAACTTATTTGGACCTTGTAACATATCCCAGTGGAAAAAGGACCCAATGTACTAAAAACTCAAAAATAATGAAATATATTATTTGTCATTCAAAGGATTCCTAACGTCCTTAATTCACTTTTTTGTGCACAACTTGGTTTATAATCAACCCAACACAACTGCAGTGAACCAAGCCCAGTCCACTAAATTATAAGTACAAAACTTTATGGGTGCCTAGGTTCCTTAATTCCACTTGGGCTTGGGTACTGTCCAAAAGAAGAACCCACATTTTAAGGTGACTCCATTGGGGACTGGGCAAAGAAGAGGGAAAAAGCAGTCCCTTCACAAAGCATGGCTCCAAGGCCAAGGAACAGCCAAGGTACCAACGTGCCACCAGCGGCATCAGAACCTATGGGAGAAAATGAAATGGCTTCCAAGCAAAGGAATGAGGTACCCCTGGTAGAACACTAAGTTGTCTCAAGGCAGAGGCGGGAGATACGAGAGCCAGATCCTATGGTCCAAATGGCAGAGATGGTGAAGGACCTTCAGCAGGAGGTCCGTCTCTTCAAAGAAGGAAGAACCCAGGAGATTCGAGACAATGCCCATCCCCTGGTCAACTAGGAAAGGGTCCAACCAGAAGGAGCGTCAGCAGTAGGAAGGGGAGCTAATCCCCAATATCTCACTTTAGCAGATGTGAATGCCCTTCTTGAACAAGAAAGGAAGAAGCTCTTGAGGGTCTCCAAGCAATTCTCTTAGGATCCCCCATTCCTAGCAGAGCTCCTCGGCAAGCCTTACCCCAAAGGATATGAACCTCCAAAATTTCACCCATTTGATGGGAGGAATGGAAGTGCTGTAGAGCATGTGAGCAGATTTATTCACACCATGGGTCCCTATGCAGGAGATAAGGAACTATGTTTAAGGAAATTCGCTAAGTCCCTAGTGGACAGAGCATATACTTGGTACACCACCTTGAGGCCCGGGTCCATTAAGACCAGGGTTGAAATAATGGAGAGATTCTGTGCAAAGTACCACCTAAGTGAAGATAAGGTCACCTTCCAGAGCCTTTAAATGGTGAAGCAAAGGTCTGGGGAGGATCCCGTCTAGTTTATCAAAAGATTCGAAGATGTCTCTTTAGACTGTTATGGAGACCATGAAGAAAAGAGCTCGTTGAGACTTGTATATCCAACATGCTCTTTGATTACAGACTTAATCTAGAGAACTTATGCATAACTCAGTTTGCCGACTTGTTGCAAAGAACTAGAAGGACAGGGTTAACCATAAAAACAAAAAGGGCACCAGTTTCCCAGGCCATGACAGCTTCGGTGGAAGAAAAAAGGAAGAGGCCTGAAGGGAAAGTGACTAAGGAACCACCTGTGATCCCATGTACTATGGATGAGCTAAACCATGTCCTAGATAAATGGATTGGGGATGGGGTGTTGAGGTTTAAAATATCAAAATATTGTATCAAAGCCCAAAACAATACAAAAATTGAAATCTAAGGACCATTTAGGCTTTTAAGGAAAGGGTAAGGCCCAAACTCACTAAAAATAAGTAGGAAGGGGCTCAAACCCATGAATAGGTAAGCTTTGGGCCTTAAGAAGCAAAGAAAAAGAGAAACTCAACCCAGCCCTTAAGAGAGAAAATCGCTGGAGAACTCAGAGAGAAAGCTGAATCAGGATACCTAGGGATTCCTAGAATCCTGGGATCCTCGAATATACAGCAAAAGGCCAGGTTGGGATTGAGACAGCTCAAGGGAGCATGCCAATTAACATAGAGAACGAGAGCAGATATGTCCCATTAGCCACCCAATGATGCAGAAAAAGACAAAGAAATTGAGAACCAGCACTTCATGAAAAAGGATCTGGCACCTTAGGGAACCCAGGGAGATGGACCATGAAGGAAGGTGGTTAGGGATCATTCAGCCTGGTAGAAAGGAATCTGCCCATTTAGAGAAAATGACAAAAGGTAAAGCAGCCAAAAAGTAGGCCTAAAAAGTAGTGTCTAGAAGCTTTAGGAAAAGAAAAATTAGAAGTCAGCCCTTAGGACCTCCTAGAAAAGGAAGGTTAGCTAGGGACTTTCAGAGAGGGAACCTCAAAAGGGGAAAATAGTGAGAAAATAAGGAAGGGACCAGCCACCAATATTGTTGACACAACATTGGTTCTGGTACCCAGGGCAGTAAATGAAGGGAATCAGTGGTACACCAAAAAACCTAAAAGGGCACAATAAAAGGAAGGGGAGCCAACAATAAAAGGCATTCAGCAATAGTGAATCAAAGAGAAAAAATCCTTTAGAAAAGTCCTTCAGAATTCAAAAAAATGAGAAGAGAGGGAAAACACCGTCCGGGATCCTAAGTCAGATACTAGAGAATACACTTGGATTCAAAGGGATTTAAACCTCACAAGTCTTGAAAGCCTAAAGAGTTATCTAAGTCTGTGATTTTTGAACTTATTTGGACCTTGTAATCTTAAGAAAATAATGAAGCATTTTCAATTATCTTGAGGATCCCAAACTTTTTTTATATTCACTTTCCCCTTACGTATATCATTCTTTACTATTCCTTATTGTGTAATATGTATATATTTTCTATGTGTTAGTGTGTATGTATTATAGGATCCATGTTTTATGCATAACTTGGTTCGTAATCAGCCCAACTTAGCTACGGTGAACGAAGCACAGTCCATTAAACTTAAGCACAAAATCCATGATCCTTGTTTCTACTTGGGCCTGTGTGCTATCAAAAAATAACTCACATTTTAAGGCGACTCCACTGGGGACTGGGCAAAGGAGAGGGAAGAAGCAATCCCTTCACAAAGCATGGCTCCAAGACCAATGAACAGTAAAGGTACCAACGTGCCACCCGCGGCATTTGAGCCCGTGGGAGAGAATGAAGTAGCTTCTAGGTAGAGGAATGGAGTACCTCTAGTGGAGCACGAGGTCGTCTCAGGACAAACGCATGAGGTACAAAAGCTAGACCTTATGGTCCGAATGGCAGAGATGATAAAGGACCTTCAGCAAGAAATCCGCCTCCTCAAAGAAGGAAGAACCCAAGAGATTGGAGATAACGCTCCTCCCCTGGTCAACCAAGAAAGGGCCCAGCTTGAGGGAGGGTCAGTAGTAGGAGGGGGAGCTAACCCCTAGTATCTCATGTTGGCAGATGTAAATTCCCTTCTTGAACAGGAAAGGGAGAAGCTCTCGGGGGTCCCCAAGTAATTCTCTCGGGATCCCCCATTCCTGCCAGAACTCCTTTGCAAGTCCTACCCCAAAGGATATGAACCCCCAAAGTTCCACCCTTTTGATGGGAGGAATGAGAGTGTTATGGATCATATGAGCAGATTTATTCACACCATGGGCCTTTACGCAAGAGACAAGGAGTCATGCCTAAGAGAATTCACTAAGTCCATAGTGGACAGAGAATACGCGTGGTACACTACCTTGAGGCTCAGGTCCATCAGGACCTAGGATGAGATGATGGAGAGATTTTGTGCAAAGTATTACCCAGTTAAAGATAAAGTCATTTTCCAGAGCCTTCAAATGGTAAAGCAAAGTCCTAGCGAAGATCCTGTCTAGTTCATCGAAAGGTTTGAGGACATTTCCCTAGACTGTTATGGAGATCACGAGGAAAAGGAGCTTGTGGAGACTTGCATATCCAACATGCTCTTTGATTACAGGCTTGATCTCGAAAATTTATGCATAACTTAGTTCACTGACTTACTGCAAAGAACCAGGAGGACAGCGTTAATCATAAAAACAAAAAGGGTACTAGTATCCCAAGCTATGGTAGCTTCATTAGGAGAAAAGAGAAAGAGGCCTGAGGGAAAAGTGGTCGAGGAACCACCTGTGATCCTATGTACTGCAGAGGAATTGAATCATGTCTTAGACAAATGGATTGGAGACGGAATTGTTAGGCCATTCATTGTATCCAAGCCACCCACTGAGGAAGAGAGAAAGAATCCCTTGTTTTGCAGAATCCATAATTATGTCAAGCACTCTACTAAGGATTGCTGGACCTTCTGAAAGTTTTTTCACAAGAAGCTCAATGAGGGGACCTTGGAGCTCACCCAACGAGAACCTAATGTGTCAAGGAACCCCTTACCCAACCACATGGGAAAAGATGTGGTGGCTGTGGTGATTCTGTTGGAAAAAACTAGTTTTGTATCTCATACAAAACACACAGCGGAAGCAACAAACATGGATCTATTTCATTCACGATTGATAACTTGCATTATGTAAATTTCAGAATTTGGAAACAAGATTGCGTACCTTGGTGTAATGAAATTCAAAACAAAAGATTAGAAGTACTTGGGAACACTTTTAATCTTCACTCCAATTCCACTTTACGCCCGAGAAGTGTGGTCTCTCAATCAGTTTCTAAGGGAGAATAACGAGTGGCTTCACTCACACATACACACCATTTCACAATGGTGTCTCTCTTTTTTCTAATTTTACTAACTGAAAAATTCTGTATGTTTCTCCCTTTATAACTAACTGATTATCTAATTAGGCTGGCCTATTGTGCCTTTCCAATTGGGCTTTAGTGTGTGGCTTGGAGTGGGACCAAAAGGGACAAATAAGACAATAGCTCCAATGGGCCTTGGGCTTTTCTGTCAACTCTTGACAAGTCCAAAGTTACCATTAATTATATTTAATACCACTATATAAATATAATTGCACTCTAGGCCTTATTAATAAATTATATCCCAAGACTTTATTGTACATGCAACCCCTTCATAAAATATTCGTAGTAACACAAAGTCATGAATGTAGACTGCCACTTTGTAGATTACTACATCTTAATCCTTGAGTACCCGGTTTAATCCTTTTAAGTTATTCATCATATATTTATGACATCCAATTTCATAAATATATATTTTAGTAACTCCTTACTAAAGTGGTTAGGCCTAACACTCTGAATAACTAAACTCATTAAACTTATCTCAAGGGAATATTTTGTATCTCCATTAAGAGACTATGAATTCCATCTTGAAAATATATGTTCCATCAACATTAAATGTGATTGCCCAACATACTGAGGTTTTGACCATTACTTTAGATCTCACTTCTGATATATCAAAGCAACCTACATTTCATGATCAGGTCCATTATTCTCTCAGGATTAAAAGTTCGTGCAAATATAAGTCGTGAGATTTATTATTCAATTAACAGTCGTTAGGAGAATAATAAATCTCACAGTGGTCCAGTTCAATATGTCTTAACTCTTAAAACATATCAACATATCAACTAGAAGTCACCACTTCCATGATCAAAACAAATCATCTTAGATAACATGTTATAGTCTTCGCAGATGAAATGCCCAATTTCATCACCGACTACGAACCAAATTCTGAGTTTACAAAGAACTTGTGACTTATATCTTCTATGACTAAATCACATAAATCACATACTATGCATCTCATGGACTATATGATAATGTCCAAATATTCAAGTTACCATTATTTCAGATAATAATAAAACAACTTTATTAATTACAATATTAAGTCATACATCATGTCATACATAATGTCATGCATAATATAATACATAGCATCATACAATAGGATTCTAGGGCACAAATCCCAACAGATTCATTAGAACCTGGCTGAGGTAGAGGCAGAAGAGTCGGAAGGATCCTTCCATCCAAGCACAGTCGGGACCCTTCAGAAGAACCCCAAGTTCAAATCATTATTTAACCAATTGGGATTTGGGCCAGAAGCAATGAGGATTGCCATAGAATCTCTTATGAGTATAGCAGCAAATTCAGGGGTGGAGTGTTTCATAGCAAAATCCCACACCAGCCGAGCTTACTTGGAAACAACCAATGCAATAACTTTCACAGACGAAGATATGGAGGTTGAGTACCCGGATCATTGTAGACCCCTTTACTTAATGGCTACCGTAAATGTTGTTCAAATCAGGAGAGCACTAATAGACACGGGGGCTTCGCTCAACCTCATTGCCCTAAGTACCCTAGAGGCTGTAGGCATGGCTAGCAGGAGGTTCCTGGGGGATCTTGTAGAAATAACAAGGTTTGGAGGAGCGGCAGAGTCAACTGAAGGATATGTACAGTTAGCCTTAAGGATAGGCCTAATAGTAGCCCTGACCAGGTTCCATGTGATCAACTCAAATGTTTCTTACCATATTCTGTTGGGACGCCCCTGGCTTCATAAACATCGCTTCATAAGCACTGCCCATAAAGATCCTTGCCAACCCAAACCCATTCAGCCAAGGAGAAGTAAACTTCGTTGAGACAATGTTTTATGACAAGTGAGTGCCAGATGACGAAAGTCCCACACCAAAAACCCCGAGCGCACCTGTCTTAGAAGAAGAAGAAGGAGGGGATACCTGTGATCTAAGGAACCTCCTAGATAGAAAAAGGCAAAAGAAGGAAGCCAGCTTCTTAGGATCCTGAGAATGCATAGTAGTCCGGGAACCCGGGGGAAGGTTAATATACCACTTATGAAGGTGTACGGGACCCGAATGCACTGCGCAGGAAGGTCTCGGACCACCAAATTGTATGATGGCTCAAGAAGAGATCCCAGAGGATCCAGACAGAGAAGCACAGATCCAGACCGAAGAAGAACTGGAAGAAGTAAAATTGGGTGCTAACCTGGGGTCCCCAAAGCTTGTTTTTATCAGCAACCAGTTAACAGCACAGGAAAAAGTACAGTTAGTAAGATTATTTAAGAGATATGTGGATGTGTTCACATGGATATATGATGAGATACTTGGCCTGGATCCCAAGAGTTAAGCAGGTAATTCAACCAGCCAGGGTCTTTCACACTAAGGTAGAGGCTCAAATAACTCAGGAAGTCAAGAAATTGCTGACAGCAGAGTTCATTAAGCCAATCCAGCATCCTAGATGGCTCTCTAATATAGTACCCATGAAGAAAAAGAATGGCTAAATCCGATGTTATTTGGATTTTCGCAACTTAAACAAGGTATGCCCAAAGGATGAGTTTCCCCTACCCAACATTGATCTCTTTCTAGATTCAGCTGCGAGAAACTCCATGTTCTCATTTATGGATGGGTATAATGGATATAACCAAATCTAGATGGCCACCAAGGATGCAGAAAAGACAGCATTCAGGACCCCAATTGGAAACTTTTATTATACCATGATGCCTTTTGGCCTTAAAAACGTAGGAGCAACGTATCAATGTACCATGATAGCCATCTTCCATGATATGATGCACAGGGAAATGGAAGATTACATAGACGACATCGTGGTAAAGTTAAGGACCAAGGCAGGACACTTCCAAGTGCTTGTATGAGTCTTTGAGAAGTGCAGAATGTACAAGCTGTGCATGAACCCCATGATGTGCGCTTTTAAGGTATCTGCTGGTAAGTTTCTTGGGTTCTCAGTGCATCACAGAGGCATAAGTGTGAATCCAACCAAGGCCACGGCCATCGCAACCATGAAAAGGCCTACAACAGTCAAAGAGCTCAAAAGTTTCTTAGAAATGGTCTCCTACATCGGGAGGTTTGTGCCAGGACTAGCTTTGATCACAAGTGAGCTATCCAAACTGTTGAAAAAAGGAGTTGAGTTCACCTGGGGGGCTAAACAGTAGGAAGCCTTTCAAAAGATCCAGTAGATCATAAATCATCTACCTACCCTGCAGGTGCCAGTACATGGACGACCTCTGTTGCTATACTTAGCATCCAATTCTCAGGCCATTACAGCCCTACTAGCACAAGAAGATGATGAAGGGAATGAGCAACCCATTTATTATGTAAGTAGAGCCTTGAAAGATACAAAGACCAGGTACCCCAAGATAGAAAAAGTGTGTTTGGTGGTTATCTACGCATCCCAAAGACTGAAACGGTACTTCTCAACCCATCATATCCTCCTAGTGACCAAGTCTCGCCCCATAAAAGCACTCCTCTATCAACAACTTGGATAAAGATTGATTTTGGATATATGATTAAGAAACCTAAGACTGATGGAAAGATGGCTATAGGATCACAAAAAGGTTAGTATGATTAAGAAATCATGAGAAAAAGATTAGTTTTCTAATAACCAAAAAGATTAGTTTTTTAATAACTAAAGTGTTAGAAAAATCAATTAATTGTTGTACAGTACATCAGCCAAGGCATGTGAGAGTGCTGACATGGCTGGATTCGAACCCAACACGTGGAACGGCTGTGAGTAAGGAGAGAGAATGTTGGCTGGAGTAAATGATTTTTGGTTCATGCCAACGGCGTGACCATCTTGGGGAAGAGTGAGATTTGCTCTTGACATAGACACCCAGCACTCATAAAAGGGAGATAGTGACCCTATATGGTCAAAGGCTATGAAATACCCATTTATTGGCTGGGCTTGTGCTGGACCACTGTCAAGGACACGTGCAACACTCTTAGTGCCCCTAGTGTCCCTTTCCTTGTCCAAGGATTGCTCCCCACGTAGTGGCAGGGTAATGTGCCACTACCCTGACTTTGGCGAGCTCACTCTCTCCCCTCTAGCCATTACATAGTATAGCAACTGTATTAGGATTCAAATGGAGGAATCGTGGTTTAACACCTGTCTTTTGTACCTGGCAACATTCATCGGACTATAAAAGGAACATGTTGCTGGACCATTAGGACAAGAACCAGGAGAGAACATTAGAGAAAAGAGTAGAAAGTTTGTAAGGAAGTGAGATAGAGAAAGTGCCTCTCTTTTAGGAAGAACATCATCATTGTACAAGGAAAACTTCCATTTTTCACATAATAAAGAGCTTGAAAGAGTATGGACATTCCCTCTTGCTCACTTGTGGTTTTTCATCCCTTCCTAAGGGTTTTCCATGTACATTATTTGCTTTCTTTATTTTCCTTGCAATGCTTTCTTTTTCTCTCGACTTTATGATGTTAAAGCTTTTATTTTTATCACTTTCAAGCTTTTTTATTAAAATGTATTGTTAGATAGCTCATCCACTTTTCTTATAAGTTCACAAATCTAACTTGCATGTACAATTGCTTATAAAAACTTTCCTCACACTCAAAAAATCTCACTAAGTATTTTTTAGTGATTTTGACAAAGCTTTAGATATTGTGAAAAGTTGGGATCTTTTTGGTGGTAGAAAGTGGGGGTATTTATAGGCCCAGTGGAGGCTATGGTTTTTTTATTTTTTACGATGGAACATTTTAATCAATCAAAGAGCCAAATCGATTCACCAAAAATCCCACCAAAAAGGAAGAAAAAAATCAAGAAATTGTTGACAGCAAGGTTCATTAAGCCAATCTAGCATCCTAGATGGCTCTCTAATATAGTACCCGTGAAGAATCAGAATGGCCAAATCCGATGTTGTGTGGATTTTTGCAACTTAAACAAGGTATGCCTAAAGGATGAGTTTCCCCTACCCAACATTGATCTCATTGTAGATTCAGCTGCGGGAAACTCCATGTTCTCATTTATGGATGGGTATAGTGGATATAACCAAATCCAAATGGCCGCCGAGGATGCAGAAAAGACAGCATTCAGGACCCTAATTGGAAACTTTTATTACACTGTGATGCCTTTTGGCCTTAAAAACGTAGGAGCCACGTATCAATGTACCATGATAGCCATCTTCCATGATATAATGCACAAGAAAATGGAAGATTACGTAGATGACATCGTGGTAAAGTTAAGGACCAGGGCAGGACACTTCCAAGTGCTTGAATAAGTCTTTGAGAAGTGCCAAATGTACAAGCTGTGCATGAACCCCATGAAGTGCACCTTTAGGGTATCTACTGGTAAGTTCCTTGGGTTCTCGATGCATCCCAGAGGCATAAGTGCGGATCCAACCAAGGCCACGGCCATGGCAACCATGAAAAGGCCTACGACAGTCAAAGAGCTCAAAAGTTTCTTAGAAATGGTCTCCTACATCAGAAGGTTTGTGCCAGGACTAGCTTTGGTCACAGGTGAGCTATCCAAATTGTTGAAAAAGGGAGCTAAGTTCACCTAGGGGGCTAAATAGTAGGAAGCCTTTCAACAGATCTAGTAGATCATAAATCATCTACCTACCCTGTAAGTGCCAGTACATGGACGACCTTTGTTGTTATACTTAGCATTAAATTCTCAGGCTATTGGGGCCCTACTAGCACAGGAAGATGATGAAAGGAATGAGCAACCCATATATTATGTAAGCAAAGCCTTGAAAGATACAAAGACCAGGTACCCCAAGATAGAAAAAAACGTGTTTGATGGTTATCTACACATCCCAAAGACTGAAATGGTACTTCTCAGCCCATTAGATCCTCCTAGTGACCAAGTCTCACCCCATAAAAGCACTCCTCTATCAGCCTCTGTAAACTGGAAGAATAGCAAAATGGATGGTTTTGCTCTCTTAATATAACATCGGTTTGAGGACCCTGAAGGCTGTCAAGAGCCAAGCCATAATAGATCTGCTAGCCCAGTTCCCCAGAGAAGAGGAGTGCTCGCTAAGTGAGGAGATCCCAGGAGAAGTGGCAGTAGCAAAACTCCTAGGAAAAAAGTGGACCAGGAGGTTTGATAGATCAGTAATGACAACTTCAAATGGCTTAGGAGTTTTGTTAAGTTGCGAAGACGAGGACACCGTACCATTATCCTTTAAGCTCGAGTTCCCATGCTCAAATAACATTGCTGAGTATGAGGTGTACCTAACTGGGTTGGCCATAGCACTCAGCATGGGAGTTAAGCATATGAGGGTCTTGGGGGACTATAACCTTGTGGTTTCCCAAGTCAGGGGAGATTTTGCATTAAGAGAGTAGAGCTTGGCAGCCTATTGAACTTGGGCACAGAAGATGGAATAGAAATTTCAAACCTTTAGTGTGGAGTACGCCTAAAGAAGTGAAAACTGGTTCGTTGACGCACTAGCTACTTTAGGATCCCAAATACCCTTTAAGGGAGAGAGCACTTCGATAAAGATAAGCAAGCAACAAAACTCCATCATAGGGATCCTCAAAAGGATGTTCCCAAAAGAGTCAGAGCAGGAAGATTGGAGAGATGAGATAAAAAGGGAAATAGGAAAGTTGAAGCAAGGTGGAAGTATCAAAGAATTGAAAGATTACACCTTGATAGAGGGAGAACTATACAGGAGGCTGCCCGAAGGGATCTTGTCCAGATGTATTAATGAAAAGCAAAGGAAATTGAAGTTAGAAGAATTACACAGCCAAGTCTATGGGATCGCAGAAAAAATTAGTCTACACAGGAGGATGCAGCGCATGGGGTATAACTGGCCAGAAATGAGCAAAGAAGCTATAACTATGCAGAAAAATGTCAAAATTGTCGACTCTTGATGGACAAAGAAGAAAGCTATGCTGTGTTCGTAGTAGAAGATTTGAGAACCCCATTTGTGGGATATCTAACTCAAGGGATTCTGCCAGCTGATAGGAAGCTGGCTTATCAACTCAGGAAGCTCATTGTCCGGTACTTTCTGTAGAATGGGATCCTGTTCAAAAAGGGGTATAACGGGGATCCCTGAAGATGCTCGGGGCCCAGGGAAGCCAGGGAAGCAGCAAGAGAAGTTCACCCCAATGAATGTGGAAGTCACCCAAGGAAAAAGAGGCTTCACCAGCAATTATTGCAATTGGGATATTATTAGCCTACAATGAAAAAAGATTCTGAGGGGCTCGTTAAGGCGTGTCATGCATGCCAAGTACTAGGAAATGCAATTCATACTCACCCAAATTTGCTGCAAGATATGACCACACCATAGCCTTTCCACACTTGGGGGCTTGATCTTATAGGACCCATAAACCCACCTTCCAATGGCCATATATGGATCCTAGCAGCCACCGAACATTTTACAAAATGGGTAGAAGCCATCCCCTTGAAAAAGGCCACCAAAGCGACTGTTTCAAACTTTATTTAAGAGCACATTATCACATGATTTGGGATCCCCAACAGGCTGATCAGTGACAACGGTACCCTGTTTGTAGATAAGGACATGAAGAACCTAACGGAGGCATATCACATCAAACACAGAAGGTCCACACCATACTACCCTCAGGAAAATGGTCAAACTGAGGCTACTAAAAAAGTGATACTAAAGATCCTCAAGAAGATGAAACATGAGTATAGAGGGAAGTGGAGTGTCCACTTGACAAATGTACTTTAGGCATGTAAGAGCTCCTTAAAGACAGGTACATGATTTTCACCATTTTCCCTTGTCTATGGGACTAAAGCCATCAATCCAGTAAAGCAAATCATCCTTACGCCAAGAGTAGTATTTGAAGAAATTCAAGAAGATACAGATAGCACACATGACAAGGGAAGATTGGCAGATTTAGAGGGGCTAAAAGAGAAGTGAGAAGTGTCAAGAAGGAGGAGCCAAAGGTACTAGCAAAGAATGGCTAAGGCGTATGGGTAGACAGTACACCCAAGAATCTTTGCAAAAGGGCAGCTGGTATTAAAAGCAACAGAACATGTAAGGAAGAATATCCCAAGACCCTCTAAGTTTGCTCCGAAGTGGGAGGAACCCTACATCATCAGGGAGGCCCACGACACCGGTTACTATTACCTTGTGAAAGCTCGTAAATGTGTCGAAAACACACGAGCGGTTTAGACCCCCAAATTAAAATTACGGCTTAGTTGATTTTACACTAACTTAATGATAAGTGCGGAATAGTGTAAACACAAGCGTATAAGCAATACAGCTACTCTAATTCATATTTAAAGCAACACAGCAGTAAAAATGAAATGAACAAGAGTAGGGAAGAAGAATGCAAACACAGATAACATCGAGACGTGTTATCGAAGAGAAAACCGAAGAACTCGGCAAAAAACCTCTCCGCCGCCCTCCAAGCGGAAATCGATCCACTAGACAATCAGTTGGGCTACATGGGTTAGCAAGAGACCCTCCAAGCCTAGTCTACCCGATGTACCTAAGCCCTCCAAGCTCCTATTCTAACAAGGCTTCTCGGAACCGTGTCTTGTCTTAGTTTTCCGGATCCCGCAACAACCTCCATGTTGCATCTGCCATTCTAGGCTCCTTTCAATGCTTCCCAGCAGCACCAAAACGTCACTCAACACTCTCAAAGGTGTGGTAAGTATTTGGGCTATCAACCTCTCAAAGATACGGAAAATGGAGAGGGAAGAGTTGAGGAAATACCACAAGCAAGTGTATAGAGAAAAGTGGGTACGATAATCTCTAATTCTCAATGTGTTTGGCTAGGGTTTTCTCTCTGAAGCATTCCTCAACATTTGTGGGTAATGAGGGTATATATAGGTGAGGTACAGAAAGTGTGAGTCATTCAGTACAGGCTGGCAGACTAGAATGCCTCGCGGGTGTCTCGCGGGAAGGCCTTACCCACGAGATACTCGTGAGACACAGTTGTCTCCATTAGGCCTGACTTTTCGCATTCCAGCATGTGCAGGGCACATGTTTCACTTCGCAGGAAGCTAGGTCGCGACATACCCGCAAGAAATCTTCAGCTTCCAACTGCTTGAGTCTTCACACTCTCTCTCTAACACACACCCCTTACAACCAATCCCACAAAAGATATAGGGTATAGACGATTGATAATAATTACAATCAAATTTGGCACGGAATAAAAGCCAACAAAAAACATAGTTGTAAATTACAACTTTACAATCTCCCCCTTTGGCTATTCCGTGACAAAACCCCTAAAACAGACTCTAGACTTAAACGTGAGTTTGGGAACACAGGCAAAACTCACTCACACCTAATCTAGAAGCTGTGTAGCACTTGCACGTATATACTCGTAACCTGAAACACTTGCACACAAAGAAATTTTCATTAAGCTTATGACAAGTGGAACACAAGGTACGTACATGAACAAGTAAAATGCAATCAAGCAGAAAAGGAATAAAAGAACCATGGCTTGACCAAACAAGTAATCACTGTACAGAAGTGATCACTATGCTCATTCACACTTGGAATAAACATCTGGACATTCAAGATGACAAACACAAGGCACATCACTTGAATGACCAACACTCAACCAATGCATACAAACATGCATGCATCTAGGAACAATCCTACAAGGGCACAAGAGTGATAGTACAAACAAAACGAAATGCATAGCATTAAGTTATAAGTACTGATTTAACAAAGCACAAAGGCTGCATAAACAAGATACTGCATATGCATGGCACAAACCATAAAAGCCTACAAATGTGCATAAAAACAAAACCCTTCAAGCTTACATAAGCAACATGGGTACAAAAAGAATGCCATAAAGCATAGAGATAAACACAAATAACTGATATTAATACTGAAATTAAGAACAGAGTATCAAAGCTTTAAACCAAAAGAACTAGTTAAAAGCAGTAAATAAACATAAACATAAAGCAGATATGAAAACTAGACTTCTTGCTGCTGCTTCTCCCCCTATCACTACACTCCCCCTGTCAATGACATCATCTCCCCCTTTTTGTCATGGAATAGCTAGTTGTCATTCTCTTCTAGCTTCCTTTGAATTTCATCCATCTGAGTTTTGAGAGAGGTTAATTGTTTATCAAGACGGGAGTGTTGGCAGTACATGATTTGAGTAAGTCCTGAAATTTTGGTGCTAAGATCTTGAAGGGCAACCATGATGGTGTCAAACTTTTCATCATAGGAATGAGAAGTAGAACTCGAGCTTCCTTGAGGAGCATGATGTTCTTGCTTGACAGTCTTCTTGGTGTGACTCATACTTGCTTGAAGAGTACGACCGTTAATTGGACTTGGCCTAGGATGGGGGCACTCATTTGCAGAGGGACACATACCTTTGCGCTTCAAAATCCGAAAAATGAAACGACCAAAGGGAATGCAATTCCTTGAGGTAGTATGGTTAACTGTTTTAGCCAAAATGTGGAAGATGTGGGAGCATACGTCAATTTCCACATCAGATGCCAAATCATGAAGAAATAATGCTCGACCAAGGTTGATGAAACCAATGCTTGACAATGGATAGAGATTGTTGCACATGATTGTTGACATGAGCCTTAATTCTGGAGAAAGTGAAGCCACACTGATTGACTTTCCACTAGAAGAGAATTCCAAATTTGCTCCTAATTGTCCCCGAAGTGTGTCTTCATCTGGATTTAGATCATCATACACAGGTGCTATAGGAAGAATCGGCCGGTTTATGTGTAGAATATCAGACAGGTACACAGGAGTTACCAAGAAACGCTTTCCTATAACCCAGCACCTGATCTTTTGTCCTTGTACAGTAGCATTGGCATAAAACTCTTTCACCATGTCTTCATAAGCATCTTCAAGATCGGAGAGAAGAAAATTCCAGTCTTTTGTGGCAAACCAGGTAGGAATTTTTGTATCCAAAAGAGATGACTGATCAACAACTCTTTCAGCCAACAAAGGAGCATCTCGAAAGTGATTTTTATAGGATTCAAAAGCAGCATAAGACCTAAACAAGTTAGGATCAAAGATTCCTATTGAAAAACGAGCTCTCTTTGGTCTAGGGAAATCGTCATCAACATCAATGATTGGCTCTTTCCCTTTGTTGCTACCACCTTTCACAACTGAAGTCTTGAATTGAGACATCTGTGCAAAAGAACACCCAAAATAATAGGAAACACGTGCACAGCACACAAAACAAAACACAGAACTTGATTAGATTCAAGTTAGTTCAAAACAAAAGTAAAACTGAGTATGAAGCTAAACATAAACACAATGCATGAAGCTAAGTAACTGTGCATGTGTGTGCATACGTATGCAGGGGCTGATGTGTGTGTGCGTGTGAGATGCATGAGGTGTGCTTATGTGTGTGCCTAGTGTGTGGATGGCAAGGCATTAAGGCACAGAATGGGCAAGGTGTGTAAACCACAAAACCATTAACAAAAACATGAAAAACATGGGACAAATGACCTAAACCAATGATTGGAACTAAGATTAGTCCAGTTCAAAGCACAAGTGTCATTTAGACATTTTGTCAAACACCTAACATGCACAAATGCGAACAAAGAGTGGGCAATGCATGAACATGGTAAAAACTACCCTCAATACACGTTGAAATGCCTCAAGGGGCCAACACAGATGCACAACCAACAAAAGGGACACAGCCCAATCATAAATTTTCAAAAATTTAAACCCAAAATAGAAAAACACCCAAAATTTCGAAAAACCCCAATTATTGAAACCCTAAGCACAAATTCTGCATAATCGAAGCAAAAACTTACAAAGATTTGTTTAGAAAACATACCTTGAAGAGAAAAATGCAGAGAAGATGCTTCGATTGAAGAGGTTTGAATGGAATAGTGATTTGGGTTGAGAGGGTTCGAATGAAGTTTGAGCGAGGGAAGTTTATGATTTGAAAAACTGTCACATCTGCTATATAAAACTGAAAACACGCATTTTTCGCGGGTTAGAGAGTAGCGAGACAGTCGCGAAAGTGGCCACTAAAGCACAAATTTTTCGCGAGAAGCTTTAAGTCGCGAAACAATCGTGAGACAATCGCGAAACTCTCTGTCTAATTTTGAAAAATCCCAGTTTTTGCCAAACATCATTTCGCGAGAAGCTGTTGGTCGCGAGACAGTCGCGAAAGTCTCTGAGTGAATTTGCAAAAAGTTTATTTCCCTTAAACACTTTTTCGTGGGAAGCTCTAAGTCGCGAGCTTCTCGCGAAACAACCCCTGAACCAGTTTTTTGATGAAAAACACACAAAATGCATTTTGACCAAAAATGAAACACAAGAAAGTATAAAATCACTTTCAAAAACATATAAAACTCACAAAAATCTTTTTGGATTTGATCAACAAGTTCATGGGCATACACATCACATTTGGACATATACAATCACACAAATGAGATAGGCATTGATTGAATCAAAGACTTGTGTGTTGTGTGTGAGTATCAAATGTGAAATAGTCCTTAGACCAAAGCGAAGCTTCAATGAT
Organism: Quercus gilva; assembly: GCA_023621385.1. Lineage (NCBI taxonomy): Eukaryota > Viridiplantae > Streptophyta > Magnoliopsida > Fagales > Fagaceae > Quercus > Quercus gilva. Next base: position 18,263,765 of record CM042479.1, on the reverse strand, counting down.
CAATTCAATCGAGTCATATACAACTGATACGAAATTAAGTGGACTATCTCCATTATAGAAATAAGTATATATGACCTCCCACACAATGAATACATAACAGAGAAGATTTTCATTTAACTTCTGCATAAAGCATAACAATTGATCCATTTTAGGACAAAACATCTCCTTTTCGAGACTGGTGCTTGAAATTTTTGATATTTCATTACTGATGATTAGCCTTTGGCTTTTTGAGCACCATACAATATTCATTAAAAAGAGTCACTTTCCCTTTTTCCTAGTCGAATACTAGTGTGTGCGACAGGCTTTTGCAGCTCAATATCTTTTTTTATTTGGAGATTTACATTTGGTGAGCTCTTTTTTACAAAAACATAAAAAATAAAGTGGGAAGAGATATAGACACAAGTCTATGCAAGTATCAAGACCAACAAGACTATTGACCAATCATTCATGACAAGCTTGAAGATCTATTTACAATAGTCACACATAGTTTTCAAGATTTCTTCCACATAGAAAAGAGTGCATACATAACAAGTTAAGATCGTAAATGCACTACGCCATAAGTACGAAGGTACTAGGCCAAACTCACATGAGATATGCACAAAACAAGTGATCAAACTTTTTGAGATTTTTCAATTTTTATGGGTTTTTGAATTTTTTGAAACACACCCAAAACAAAATAAGAAAAGTAAGATCAACAAAACAGGTGCAAACCAGACCAGAAAAAAACAGTAAAATGAAAGCAATGTATGATATGATGCAACAACAAATGTCCCTAAACATTGAAAGAATTAATGCATGGACATATTATAATGCTTATGCATGAGTACCCCTCTTCACCCACACGTCACGTGCGTTTGGGGTGATATCCTTAACGGATTGGGTACGAGAGTTGGGACTTTCAAACCTTCTAGTAAAACTCTCCAAGCAAGTGGTGAAAGCACCGATCATCTTCATCACATCTGTCACTCCGGGATCATGATTTTGACTTCTTGAGTTCTCACCACCCCAAACTCTATTGTCATTCCTTCTTCCTCATGATCGAGGAACACTTGCATTATTGTCTGCTCTCATTTTTTGACAGTTAGGTCTGGTGTGTCCTTGCAATCTGCAATAGTGACACACATAATCCATTCTAGGGCCCCGTTGATATCTTGGGATTGATCTTCCTCTTGCTTCAGACCTCACTGCAGGTTGATTTCTAAGCTTATTCACCACCCTTTGTTCTGTTACCATCTTCTTCTTTTCAACCTTTGTCTTCTCCACAGTAGGAGCGACTACAATTGGCTCTTTGGCCTTCACAAACTTTACTTCTTTGGAGATATTTACAGTAGCTGCACTGCTTTCTCCAGTGTATCCTAGTCCAGATTTATCTGAAAATTGCTTTTGAGATGAAATTACATCATCCAACTTCTTGGTGGAGACCCTTTCTACCTTGGCATTGGCTTGAACCACCTCAAGCTCCAAGAATCTGATCTTTAAGTAAGCTTCTGACAGCTCACCATTCAGTTTTTCTATTTCGCATTTGGCCTCCTTATGTCTGACCATGAGACTTCGGTAATCTTCTTCTGCTTTCTTCATTTTTCTCACAGCTGTCTTGGCTATTCTTGCATACTCTCCTGACTTCTCAAGAAGTAAGGAGTAATTCTCTTGGAGACCAGCAGTATCCTCATCATCATCAGCATCTGATTCTTTTACAATCCCCATGGATTCCTCATCACTGTGCTCCCCAAGTTCTTGTACAAGTTAATGCATGTCCTCGGAGGATTCAACATGTTCAATGGTCATAAAGGCGGAGTAATTTCCTTCTCCATCACAGCTCTCTTCTGAGTAAGAATTGGATGAATCTGTATCACTGAGTGTTGCGGCATAAGCCTTGCCTTTTCCTCTCAAAAAATTTGGACACTCCTTCTTCAGATGTCCACGGCCATTGCACTCATAGCACATAATGTCTGAAGGAGGTTGAGAATCTTTCCCTTCTTTTCTCTTAAACTCTTTTCTATCACCTCTTAAAGATGAAAACTTCCCTTTACTGAACGGTTTTTCACTGTTCTTCATCTTCAGAAATTTTCGGAAGTTTTTAGCAAGAAAAACAACTTCCTTCTCCAATCCATCTTCTTCGAAGGATTCATCCATTCTTTCGGTGACGGTTTTAAGAGCAAGAGATTTACTTGACTTATGGGAAGGTAATCCCAGCTTATATGTTTGGAGAGATCCTATCAACTCTTGGATTTTGATCTTATCCAAGTCTTTACTCTCTTCTATGGTTGTAACCTTTACTCTAAAACTCTCAGGCAAGGACCTCAATATTTTCCTCACCACCTTAGTATCTTCAATCTTCTCACCAAGATTGAGTTTGGCAATAACAATTTCATTGAGCTTCCCATAGAATGAATCAAACGGTTCATCATCACCCATCTTGAGCTCTTCAAATTTGGTGGTAAGCATTTGAAGCTTTGTGTCCTTAACTTTCTTTGTTCCCTTATAGGTAGTCTCCAAGATTTCCCTAGCTTCCTTGGCTACCGTCATATTAGATATCCTATAGAATTCATCAGGGGATACACCACAAAAAATAGCATTTAAAGCTTTACTGTTAGCATTGGCTGCCGCGAGAGCTGCCTTATCCCAAGTGGACTTAGGAGCCTCCGGCTTAGTCCAACCTATCTCAACCACGTCCCAAACAGTATCATCTATAGAGCATAAAAATGCTCTCATTCTTACTTTCCAAAAAGCATAATTGTTCCCATCAAAAAATGGTGGAACATTAAGCGATTAAGACCGGTCCATCTCAAAAAAGGTCAAGGATCACACTAAGGTTTTAAAACCACAGCAAGTGAACCCGCTCTGATACCAATTGAAAGCTCGTAAATGTGTCAAAAACACACGAGCGGTTTAGACCCCCAAATTAAAATTACGGCTTGGTTGATTTTACACTAACTTAATGATAAGTGCGGAATAGTGTAAATACAAGTGTATAAGCAATACAACTACTCTAATTCATATTTAAAGCAACACAGCAGTAAAAATGAAATGAACAAGAGTAGGGAAGAAGAATGCAAACACAGATAACACCGAGACGTGTTATCGAAGAGGAAACCGAAGAACTTGGCAAAAAACCTCTCTGCCGCCCTCCAAGCGAAAATCGATCCACTAGACAATCAGTTGGGATACATAGGTTAGCAAGAGACCCTCCAAGCCTAGTCTACCCGATGTACCTAAGCCCTCTAAGCTCCTACTCCAACAAGGCTTCTCGGAACCGTGTCTTGTCTTAGTTTTTCGGATCCCGCAACAACCTCCATGTTGCATCTGCCATTCTAGGCTCCTTTCAATGCTTCTCAGCAGCACCAAAACGTCACTCAACACTCTCAAAGGTGTGGTAAGTGTTTGGGCTATCAACCTCTCAAGAATATGGAAAATGGAGAGGGAAGAGTTGAAGAAATACCACAAGCAAGTGTATAGAGAAAAGTGGGTATGATAATCTCTAATTCTCAATGTGTTTGGCTAGGGTTTTCTCTCTGAAGTATTCCTCAACATTTGTGGGTAATGAGGGTATATATAGGTGAGGTACAGAAAGTGTGAGTCATTCAGTACAGGCTGGCAGACCAGAATGCCTCGCGGGTGTCTCGCGGGAAGGCCTTACCCGCGAGATACTCGCGAGACACAGCTGTCTCCACCAGGCCTGACTCTTCGCATTCCAGCATGTGCAGGGCACATGTTTCACTTCGCGGGAAGCTAGGTCATGACATACCCGCGAGAAATCTTCAGCTTCCAACTACTTAAGTCTTCACACTTTCTCTCTATCACACACCCCTTACAACCAATCCCACAAAAGATACAGGGTATAGACGATTGATAATAATTACAATCAAATTTGGCACGAAATAAAAGCCAACAAAAAACATAGTTGTAAATTACAACTTTACAATGCAAAGGAAGATGAGACTTCCTTAACAGACCCCATAAACGTAATATGGCTAAAGCAGTACTATGCGTGAAAAGGAAAAGGTTCTAGTACACCAGCGATCCCCTTTTGTCACTCTTCATTCTGTTAAGTGTCCCATCACTCTTTATGTTTTCTTTAGAGGCCTTATCTTTTTCCATGTGTTTTTATTATGCCAAGAACTTTATTTAGTACTTTCTTTTAAGAATCTATGGTTGAAGACCACTCTATTTTGAAACCATTCCTATCTTTTGTCATCGTCCTATGTCTTTTCTCCTAGTTGTTGTGATGAATTTCAATGGAATCTTCTTTCAAAAAGGGAAGTCTTGATTAAGTTGTACAATTGTATTTGATAGCATTGTATGACACAGCCCAAGTTTAACCAAATCTGGGTCGGGTACCTGGGCCAGCGCTTAAAAAAAAGATGAGAAAATGATGAAAAATAAATTTTTTTAGCACATGGCCCAGGACTCACACTAGGATCAGTCCAAAACCATGGTCTAGGACTTGGGGTGGAGGTAAGTATCCCGAAGTACCCAGCCCAATACTTGCCACAAAATAGGTCCACCTGGTTCATGACCTACGACTTGGATGAGAAAAAGTATCCAATGTACTTAGCTCAGCACCTGTGTAGGAACACAATCACTAAAGTACCTGGTCCAGGACCTACCACAAAAAAACTCGTAGGAGCCATGGTTCAAGACTTAGTTCAAAAAAAAAAAAAAAAAGGAAAGAGACAAAAGAAAAGGACAACATAAGAAAAAAAAAAACACATCAAATTACGAAGATCCATATATCACAAAAAGAGAGGCAGTCAAGAGTACTCCAAAAAAAAAAAAAAAAAGGAAAGAAAAAAAAAGGGTAAGGTATAAGGCCAGCCAACAAAGAGCCTTCTAGGGAAACTACAGAAGTAGTCAAGGAAGAAAGGACCAGCTACCTCTTAATCTTCAAGTCTTGTAGTACCTTGTGAGCACGAGCCAAATCCTTCTCAATAGAAACAATCTCAGCATCAAGATCCTTGGAAGCCTTCCTCTGAAATAATGTGTGGGCTAAAGACCGAAGATACTCTAGCAAAAAGGAAAAATTGAATTTTTCCTCTACAAGGTCTTGCACCACTCCCTTCCACTCCAAAAGCCTCCCTCAAATAAAGAGTCAAGGGAGGAATCCTTTAAAGAAATCAACACAGCACAGAGGAGCTCCATCAAAATGTTGCCTAGAAACACGCCTCCCCTAAATCCACTGGCAAAGTCCTCATGAGCTTTAAACAGTCCCTCTAAGAGTGGCAAGCCCTCAGCAGGCACAAAGAATTGCAAGAAACTAACGGCCTGAAACGATGAAAGTGGCTCAAATGAAGGATATTGAACTCCAAAGAATCAAAATGGATCAAGAAAACAAGAAGCCCTGAGCTAGGATCTGAGACAATCATCTCTAAGGCTTCCCCCATTGCTATGTCTCTTCCTTCAGGAAGTGGAAGACCTTCAGGCCTATGGGTGGTCTGGGGGATCCCTGGTTAAGCTCCAATGGTCTGAACACTAGGAATAGGTCATTTGGCCTCCTCGACAATCACAAGCTCAAATTCCTTGATGCCTGCGTCAACATCTACAAAAGTAGATAGAGTCATGGCAAGGTACAAGGAATACCAAAAAAGAGGGGGAAAAGTAAAGAATAGGTACCAGCCCCTTACGGTAAAGCTTCCTCATGAGCCTGGGTAACCACTTCAGCCATTGTGGGAGGTTCTTCCTCCTGCCCTTCCGACCCCTCAGAGGACTCTGTGGGAGAGCATAACGCACGTTGAAAGAAGGGCGAAAAAATCTTGGCAAAATTGCTAAAGGAAGGAAGGGCCGAAGGCTTCCTTATAAAAAAAAGGGGGGAGGAAGGAAAATGGAAAAAAGAAGGGGAGAAGATATGAATTTAAAAAAAAAAAAAAAAAAAAAAAAAAGACAACAACGACAACAACACACACCTTCAGAAACTTCTAACTCCAAGGAAGGATTAGCTTCAAAGGCAGGTTAGGCACTGGTTTGGCCTGAAAAGGGGAAAAAGAGAAAGAAACAAAATTCTTAGAAAGAAGGGGATAAGAAAGACAAAAAAAAAAAAAAAAAAGGCACTAATAAAGGACGAGATAGGGTTTACCTGTTCTTGTAGATGAGGATGCACCCCCAAGAGACTCTTTGACCAACACAAGTTTAGCAGATTGTTCAATTGTCACAATTTTGGCCGGACTAGGAGTCTGCACAGACTTGGGATCCGGGGGGATGGGAGACTGAGAGGCTTCAAGATCCTGAATGACCAAGGAAAAGGAAGTGAAAGCTAGTACAGGCTCGACATCCTTGATTGCTTACTTGGCCTCCCCAACCACACCCCCACTGGGAGACTCCTTTTCCATGCCTAAAGCAGCTAGGAGTTGAGTTGCCACCACTTCCTTCAAGGCACCACTAATTATAGGAGGAGGCACCTCCACCTATAAAAGAAAAGGGAGGCAGGAGGAGATAATTAGCAAGCTAGCAGGAGAAATGTACAAGTCCCAAAAAAAGAGAAAGGAAAGAGTAAAGGGGAACAAGTGAATAGTGAAATAAAGTGATACCACATCATCACCAGAAGAATGACCCTTTACTCCGTTAGGGTCTGACTTGCACTTAAACTACAAAAGGAGAGACCATTCATCAATAGAAAAGAAAAGAAAAAAAAAGGGGGGAGGGGGGGGGGCAAACAGAACAAACCAGAAATAAATGAGGAAATGTTAAGAAGAAAGAACGAGAGAAGAAGGAATGAGGCATTGCCCCTCTTTCTCTCTCTCTACAGATTCTTCAATGGTCTTTTGTCTACTACGGGTACACCCAAAGGGTCCCTCAGGAGATCGGGGAATAATGTCAAGGGACTCGAAGAACCCTAGGCTGAGGAAGCGACAACTACGGAAGAAGTTCCTTTAAGGGAACCCACAAGGATTTGAAGGATAGAAGAGTCTACCTTAGTCTTCACTCTGATCTTTAGGATGGGAGGATGGCTGATCTCATTTCCAATAGCAGAAGGGTCCACTTCCTCAGGACCCTCAGAAATAACAAGCTGCTTGGGAGCTAAAGCAGTTTTCCTCCTTTTGGTTCCATGGCCAGCCTTAGTACCCTCGGTACTCCCCTCAACTTCAGATTTCTTGACAGTCTCCTGCTTGATTTTCTTTCCTTGCCTTTGCCTATAGGGGTTGCAGCACCAATTGCCTCTATCACACCTTTTTTAATAGACATGCCAGAGGAAGAGCCCACAATGAGGTCACACCCTGACCAAGCATCAGGGAAGTCATTGGCGTAGCACACCCAACCACCCCTAAAGGTGTGCCGCTCCTTAAATCCTGTTTTGCTGCTTATTGCAATAGATACAATGCCAGCAGTGGGAAGGGCCAGACGTCTGTTATAAGATGGGGCAGAGAAGAGATTAGAGTCAGGAACCCTTCCAATCTTACCGGAGCCAACGAAGTCTAACAAAGACTTTTGAACCCTCCTCCAGTAACCAGTAAAGCAGTTACAAGCAAAAACTCCCTACTGAGAATTCGGTACTACAAATTGGGGGCTCCTCCGTAACTAATAAGTAAAGGCTTAAAGCCTTAGAAATAGATCCAGAGTTAGGAGGGAAGGCACCACCTCTTTGAATACCGGCAGGATGTCCTGGTCAAAGCCAAATTGTCTAAGCACTTGGTGCGCAGAATAGTGAGTGTACCTTGGATCACTTGATGAAGGTACTGAAAGCCAAAAGGGGTTGCCAAGCTGCCTTTATCTCCCTGGCAAAGGTCAAAAGTGTACCTTGGAAAGTTGAGGAAGGAAGACAGAACAGAATCACATGCAAATCCAGGACTAAACTCCTGGGGGGAATGCCAACTCAGATGCCCCTCCTGGTCAAATAATTCTACCAGATTGAGGCTACCACCTTTCAAGTTGGATCAGCGAAAGATGATAGGGTGGCCATCAGTAAAGCTGCCATACAGGCCCTTGATCACATCCGGGGATCCTTGGAACTTATTTTTCATATACTTCAAGTTCTTGCATTTTGCTAAAGTGATAGAAGAGCGGTGCTACATAAACACCTGAAGAATAGCACAGTGCAAGGACGAAGTTATGGTGTAACAAGAATTGCCTTCAACCTCGTCACCATGAAGCAAGTCCAACAGAGAGTAGACGTGGCCCAAAAATATGGGGGCTAGAGGATATTGGACGCCCCTAACCAACTTAATAGTAAGAGGGAAAAAGGTGGACTTAATCCCATATCCAGGAAACTCGCTGAAAAGAAACTTACTTAGCAACAGTGTTAGGAACCCGGCTCGCCTAACCATCTTGTCCTTTTCTTGAGAAAGGGTTGCTACGCACTTACCTATTCTAGCTAGCTTCCCCCCAAAAGAAGCAATACACCCACCAAAAAGACTAAAAAGCCGATCCTCAACCTTGAGATCCTCACTAGAGAGGCTGATATCAAAAGGGTTTTCATTGCCAAACATTGGGAAGAGAAAATTATTAACCACATCCTCCAAAGTAATGGTAAGCTCATCAACAGAAAAGAAGAACGTATGAACAGAGGGAGACCAACGGCACACCAAATGTCTAAGGCCTTTAGCATCCTTGAAACCTTCAAGATTCCTAGAGATCGCTACTGACTTCAAGATCCCGGCGCGCTCCAAACAGGTAACAAATTCACCATTAGAAAGTTATTTATCCACCCAACTAGACCAACCAGTAATTTTCCCCAGGACAAAATCAAAAAAGATAGGAACTACCTTGCCTGATTTCAAGGTCCAAAATCTCCCTTGGATCTAGAATCTGAGCAGAACTGGCAAACCCAGGCTAACCAGAAAACATCTAGGTGTATGGAGAACGAGGAGCCTCATTATGGGAAACTTGAGGAAAAAACAAACTAGGAGTGTACAAGGGATCCTGTAAAGGGAAGGCGAGACAATCCACAACTTCCTGCACCTCGCCTTGTGCCAACCCTATTGAAGAACCCTCGCCTTCAGAAGGAGTGGGAGAACGTTTTCTCTTTTTTCATGAGGAAGAGGAAGAAGCCATGCAAGGATAGTGTAACAGAAAGATTAAGGGAGTTTAGAATAGAAGAAGGCGACAAAGGAAAGAGCAGAGAAAAAGGAGATGAGTTGGGAAATATCTCTGAAAGTGAAAAGATAGCTTGAAGTGATTATAATAATGGCACAGAGAAAAGTTGAAGAAGACGAAGTATAGAAAAACGCGCCAATTGCCAATATTCAATTTTATAATAAAAAGTTATCGTCAGTTATTAATGGGAGTTATGGGAAAAGTAAAAAGTGGAGGAGGAAGTTACCTAGACACTTAAATGCCACGTTCCGTGGAAAATGGGGAGTTACAAAAGAAGTGGGATATGTGGAAAATCAAGATGCCAGAGGACAACTTGAAAGAGCAAGATCCCAAGAGGTGAAAAGAAGGGATCCCAAAGCTGATTGGGACAACAAGTGAAGATCCTTACAAAAACCAAAAGTCTCATCTACTCACGCATAGGTTGCAGGCAACCCACAGCTCAGAGGGCTAAATGTTAAGGTCCATAAGTAGGAAGGGGCCCAAACCCATGAATAGATAACTTTTGGGCCTTAAGAAGTAAGGAAAAAGAGAAGCTCAACCCAACCCTTGAGAGAGAAAATTGTTGGGGAACGCAAAGAGAAAGCTGAACCAGGATACCTGAGGATTCCTAGAATCCTGGGATCCTTGGGATATGCAACAGGAGGCCAGGTTGGGATTGAGACAGCTCAAGGGAGCACGCCAATGAACATAGAGAACGAGAGTAGATATGTCCCATCAGCCATTCAATGATGCCGAAAAAGGCAGAGAAATTGAGAACTAGTACTTCATGAAAAAGGGTCTGGTACCTTGGGAACCCAGAGAGATGGACCATGAAAGAAGGTGGCTGGGGATCTTTCAGCCTGATAGAAAGGAATCTGCCCATCTAGAGAAAACGACAAAAGGTAAAGAAGCCAAAAAGTAGGCCTGAAAAGTAATGTCTAAAAGTTTTGGGAAAAGAAAAATTAGAAGTCAGCCTTTAGGACCTCCTAGAAAAGGAAGGTCAGCTAGGGACTTTTGGAAAGGGAACCTCAAAAGGGGAAAATAGTGAGAAAATAAGGAAGGGACCAGCCACCAATGTTGCTGACACAACATTGGTTTTGGTACCTAGGGTAGCTAATGGAGGGAATTAGTGGTACACCAAAAACCCTAAGAGAGCACTATAAAAGGAAGGGGAGCCAACAGTAAAGGGCATTCAGCAATAATGAATCAAAGAGAAAAGATCCTTTAGAAAACTCCTTCAGAATTCTAAAAAAGGAGAAGAGATGGAAAACACCGTCCGAGATCCTGAGTCAGACACTAGAGAATACACTTGGATTCAAAAGGATTCAAACCTCACAAGTCTTGGAAACCTAAAGAGCCATCTAAGTCTGTGATTTTTGAACTTATTTGGACCTTGTAATAGATCCTAGTGCAATAAGAGCATAATGTATTGAAAACTTAAGAAAATAATGAAGCATTTTCTATTATCCTGAGGATCCCAAACGTTTTTTTATGTTCACTTTCCCCTGACTTATATCATTCTTTACTGTTCCTTACTGTGCAATACGTATATATTTTCTATGTGTTAATGTGTATGTATTGTAGGATCCATGTTTTGTGCATAACTTGGTCCGTAATCAGCCCAACTTAGCTGCAGTGAACCAAGCCCAGTCCATTAAACTTAGGCACAAGGTCTAGGATCCTTGTTTCTACTTAGGCCTGTGTGCAGTTAAAAAAGAACCTACATGGGGTTGTTAGACCATTCACTGTAGCTAGATCGCCCACTGAAGAAGAAAGGAAGAATCCCCTATTTTGCAGAATTCACAATTATGTCAAGCATTTCACCAAGGATTGCTGGACCCTCTGAAAGCTTTTTCACAATAAACTTAGGGAGGGGACCCTGGAGCTTACCCAACAAGAACCAAAGGTGCAAAGGAATCCTTTGCCCAATCACAAGGGAAAAAGGGTGGTGGTTGTGGTAATCCATGGGAACCTGGCCAATGCAGAGGCAGAAGAGTTAGAAGGGTCTTTCCACCCAAACACAATCAAAACCCTTCAGAAGAACCCTAAGTTCAGGTTACTATTAAACCAACTGGGATTTGGACCAAAAGCAAGGAGGATTGCAACAGAGTCCTTCATGAGCATAGTAGCAGACTCAGGGATGGAGTGTTTCACATCGGAATCTCACGCCAGTCGAGCTTTCTTGGAAAAAACTAATGCAATAATTTTCACAGATGAAGATATGGAGGTTGAGTATCCAGATCATCACAGATCCCTTTATTTGACAGCCACCATAAATGGTGTTCAAATCAGGAGAGCACTGATAGACATAGGGGTTTCACTCAACCTCATCGCCTTAAGTACCCTAGAGGCTGTTGGCATGGCTAGCAAAAGGATCCTAGGGGCTCTTGTGGAGATAACAGGATTTGGGGGAGCTGCAAAATCTACTGAAGCGTACGTTCAATTGGCCCTAAGGGTAGGCCCAATAGTAGCTCTGACTTAGTTTCATGTGATCAACTCGGAAGTCTCTTATCATATTTTGTTGGGGCGACCCTGGCTCCATAAGCACTGCCTCATTCCCTTAACGTACCACCAGTGTGTCAAAGGGAGACTAAATGGGAGACCTATAAGGATCTTTACCAACCCGAATCCCTTCAGCCAAGGAGAAGTTAACTTCGTAAAGACAATGTTTTATGATAAGTTAGTCCCAGATGATGAGTGTCCCACATCAAGGACCCTAGGCATACCTGTTCTGGAAGAAGAAAAAGGAGGGGGTACCTGTGACCTAAAGGATCTCCTGGATAGAAAAAGCCAAAAGAAGAAAGCCAGCTCCTTAGGATGCCAAGAATGTGTGGTAGTCTGAAAACTTGGGGGCAGGTTGATATATTGCTTATGAAAGTATGCAAGACCTAAATGTGCTTTGTAGAAGGGTCCCGGACCACCAAACTGCATGATGGCTCAAGAAGAGATCATGGGGGATCTGGAGAAAGAAGCACAGATTCAACCCAAAGAGGAGTTGGAGGAAGTAAACCCGGGGGCTGATTCAGGATCCCCGAAGCCTATCTTTATCAGCAGCCAACTGTCAGCAAAGGAAAGAGAACAATTTGTGGAACTAATGAAAAGATATATGGATGTATTTGCATGGACATATGATGAAATGCCTGGCCTGGATTCCATGCTAGTGGTCCACTCTCTCAATGTAGATTCGGTTACTAAGCCAGTAATCCAACCAACTAGGATTTCCCAAATTGAGATAGAGGGTCAAATCACTCAAGAAGTTAAGAAGTTGATGGCAGCAAGGTTCATTAAGTCTATCCAACATCTTGAATGGCTCTCCAATATAGTTCTCGTGAAGAAAAAGAATTACCTTTACTTAACATTGATCTCCTCGTAGACTCAGTTACAGGAAGTTCCATGTTCTCATTTATGGATGGGTATAGTGGATATAATCATATCCGTATGGCTGCCAAAGATGCAAAAAATACGACATTTAGGACCCCGATTGGGAATTTCTATTACACCGTGATGCCTTTCGGTCTTAAAAATGCAGGAGCCACGTAAGACATACCATGATAGCCATCTTCCACGACATGATGCATAAGGAAATGGAGGATTATGTGGATGATATTTTGGTGAAATCAAAGACCAGGGCAAGACACTTCCAAGTACTCAAATGAGTCTTTGAAAGATGCCAAATGTACAACTGCTCATGAACCCCCTGAAGTATGCCTTCGGGGTATCTGCTAGGAAGTTCCTTGGATTCCTAGTACATCACAGAGGCATAAGTGTGGATCCAGCCTAGGCCATTGCCATCGCGACCATGAAGAGGCCTACAACAGTCAAAGAGCTTAAAAGTTTCTTAGAAAGGGTCTCTTACGTTAGAAGTTTTGTGCTAGGCTTAGCCTCGGTCACAGGGGGGCTATCCAAACTATTGAAAAAGGAAGCTAAGTTCACCTAGGAACCTGAATAGTAGGGAGCCTTCAGAGGATCCAACAGATCATGAACCATCTGCCCACCCTACAAGTGTCAGTATGCGGGGCGGCCTTTATTGCTATATTTAATGTCTAACTCTCAGGCTATCGGGGCATTACTAGCTTAAGAAGTTGACAAAGGAAATGAGCAGCTTATTTATAATGTGAGCAGAGCCTTAAAAGATACAGAAACCAGATATCCCAAGATAGAAAGAGCATGCTTGGTGGTTATTTACGTGTCCCAAAGGTTGAAACGTTACTTTTAAGCCCACCAAATCCTCCTAGTGACCAAGTCTCATCCTATAAAGGCACTCCTCCATCAGCCCTTATTGACCGGAAGGGTAGCACAGTGGCTAGTATTGCTCTTCCAATATGACATTGGTCTAAGGACCTCCAAGGCCATCAAGAGCCAAGCCATAGCAAAATGTGCTGGCATAGTTCCCCGGAGAAGAATAGTGTCCCTTGAGTAAGGATATCCCAAGAGAAATGGCAGTAGTAGAGATCTTAGGGAGGAAATGGACCATGAGATTTGATGGATCAACAACAGCAGCCTCAAATGGCATAAGGGTCATACTAAGCTGCGAAGATGGGGACAGCGTACCATTATCCTTCAAACTTGAATTCCCATACTCAAATAATGCTACTGAGTACGAAGTGTACTTGACTGTGCTGGCCATAGCACTTAGCATGGGGAACAAGCACATGAGGGCATTAGGAGACTCCAATCTTGTACTTTCCCAAGTCAAAGGAGACTTTGCATTGAGGGAGCAGAGCCTAGCATCCTATTAGACTTAGGCACAAAAGGTAGAAGAGAAATTTCAAACCTTTAGTGTGGAATATGCCCGAAAAAGTGAAAATCGGTTCGCTAACGCACTACCCACCCTGGGATCCCAAATACCTTTTAAGGAAAATAACACCTTGATAAAGGTAAGCAAGCAGCAGATTTCCACCCTTAAAAGGATGTTTCCGAAGGAACCAGATGAAGAAGATTAGAGGAGTGAGATAAAGAAAGAAATGGGAAAGCTAGAAAGTGGGGGAAGTATCAAAGAATTGAAAGATTACACCTTGATAAAGGGGAGCTATGCAGAAGGCTGCCTAAAGGGATCTTGTCCAAATGTGTCAGTGAGAAAGAAGGAAAGGTGAAGCCAAAGAAGCTGCATAGCCAAATCTGCGGGGTTGCAGGAAGAATCAGTCTGTACAGGAGGATATAGCGTATGGGGTACTATTGGCCCAACATGAACAAAGAAGCTGCAACTATACAAGAAAAGTGTCAAAATTGCCAATTCTTGGTGGACAAAGAGGAAAGCTATGCTATATTTGTTGCAGAAGATTGGAGGACCCTAGTTGTGGGATACCTGACTCAGGGGATCTTACCAACTGACAAGAAGCTGGCTCACCAGCTCAAGAAGCTAGCTATCCGATTTTTTTTGCAATATGGGATCTTGTTCAAAAGAGGGTATAACGGGGATCCCTTAAGGTGCCTGGGGCCCAAGAAAGCAGCAAAGAAAGTTCACTCAGGGGAATGCGAGAGCCACCCGGGGAAGAGAACGCTCCATAAGCAACTATTGCAATTGGGATATTATTGGCCCACCATGAAGAAAGACTCCGAGGAGCTGGTTAAGGTATGTCATGCCTGCCAAGTACTAGGGGATGCAATACATACTCACCCAAACACGCTACAAGATATGACTACCCCATGACCTTTCCATACTTAGGGGTTTGACCTAATAGGGCCCATAAATCCACATTCCAATGGCCACATATGGATCTTAACAACCACTAAGCACTTTATAAAATGGGTGGAAGCCATCCCTTTAAAGAAGGCCACTGGAGCAGCAGTTTCAAACTTCATTCGTGAGCACATCATCACGCGGTTCGAGATCCTCAAGAGGCTAATCAGTGACAATGGTACCTCGTCTGTAAACAAGAAAGTGAGGAGCCTTGTGGAAGCATACCACATTAAACACAGGAGGTCCACGCTGTATTAACCAGAGGGAAATGGGCAAGCTAAGGCTACTAATATGGTGATACTGAAAATCCTGAAGAAAATGAAGCATGAGTATGAGGGGAAGTGGAGTTCCCACATGACAAATATACTCTAAACCTGCAGGAGCTCCCTGAAGACAACCACTAGATTTTCACCATTCTCCCTTGTTTATGGGACAAAGGTCATCAACCTAGTAGAGTTAAATGTCCCCACACCAAGGGTGGTACTTGAGGAAATCCAAGGGGATGCAGATGACACACACGCCAAGGAAAGACTGGTAGACCTGGAAGGACTAGAAGAAAAATGAGAAATGGCAAGGAGAAGAAGTTAAAGGTACCAGCAAAAAATGGCCAAGGCATATGGGCAAGCAGTATACCTAAGGATCTTCGCAGAGGGGCAACTGGTATTAAGAGCAGCAAAACACGTAAGAAAGAATATCCCAAGACCTTCCAAGTTTGTTCAAAAGTGGGAAGGACCCTACATTGTCAGAGAAGCCCATGACAATGGGTATTATTACCTTGCAAAGGTGGATGGGACCTCCCTAGCAAATCTCATAAACGGAAAATGGCTAAAGCAATACTATGCGTGAAGACTCCGAGTACACTAGGGACCTTTTTTGTCACCCTTCGTTCCACTAAATGTTTTATCACCCTTCATGTTATTGGGCATTATCTTTTGTCATATATTTGTTTTGCCAAAAACTTTAATTAGCAATTTCTTCTTTACAATCCATGTGAAGATGCCACTCTATGTTAGGTCCACTTCCATCTATGCAAGACCTATAGGGTGGTTTGGGAGATCCCTGGCTGAGCCTGAACAGTCTGGACAGCCGAGAGGGGTCCTTTGGCTTCCTTAGTAGTCATAAGCTTGGATTCCTTGGTGCCCATATCGACATTTGCAAAAAATCAATGGGGTTATGAAGCAAGAAAAGGCATAGGAAAGGGGAAGGAAAGAGAAAGAAAAAGAGGAAAGAGCAAATACCAGTCTCTTGCGGCGAGACTTCATCCTGAATTTGAGTCACGGCCTCGGCCATCGTGGGGGGTTTGTCCTCCTGACCTTCTGACTCTTCAAGTGACTCTGAAAGAGAACACATCACACGTTGAAAGAAAAGAGAGGAAATTTTGGCAAAATTACTAAAGGAAGGGAGGGGCACAGAGGGCCGACCCAAGATTGAAGCAAAAAAAAGAGAGAAGGGGAAAAGAGATAGATCCAAAAAAAAAGACACACACCTTTTATAGTTGACATAGTCCAGTACCCCAAGCAAGGACGTCCTTAGTCTGCTGGGTAAAACCATGTCCTCTAGAACCTGAAAAAGTGCATTGGGCAGAGGTTTAGCTTAATTAGGCAATCACAACTCAAAAAGGACATTTGGCTTTAGCTATAAATGAAAGATTCCTTCTTGGAAAGTCAAAGGAGTGGGTGGGCTGCTTAATGTACTGGATGACAGCTTTAGTTGAAAGTGACAATTGAGAGGAAATTGTGGGGAGGTGTCATGCACATGGGGGAACTGAGTTTTCCATTGGTTCATACATTCCAAGCAAATATATGAACCAAGGGAAACTTTCGAGATCCTCCTTTCACCAAAAATCGCTCCCCTACCAACCAAACCACTTCTCCCTTACTATCCACGCTAGATCCCACAGGTTTGGACCATGGGTTACAAAAATAATACTTGATTTTGCTGGATTTTTTAATGGTTTTTTTATGGAAATCTGAACATACACCTTGGCTTTCCCATATGTTAGCCAAGGTTCTCTTTTCAAGGCTTCAAAGGACACATCAAGATTCTAAGGTCTTGATATTGATTCTTTTTGCTGCATATCCTCTAGCCCGACCAGAATCCTTCTTCTTGCTACACGTCCTCTGGCCTGACCGAAATCCTCTTCTTTTTTCTTTATTATTATTATTATTATTATTATTATTATTATTATTATTATTATTATTATTTCTTTCTTTTTCCTTCTTTTTGGGACTTTGGGCCTTCATGGTCCTTCTTAACTTCGTAAAGTGGGTCTTCTTTTGTTAAGGCTCATAGTCTTTTCTTACTTTTCATGGAATGGACTATCAACACCCCTTTTTTAATAGGCACACCGGAGGAAAAGCCCACAGTCAGGTCACACCCTGGCCAAGAAGTAGGGAAATCATTGGCATAGGACACCAAGCCACCCCTAGTAGCGTGCCACTCCACAAAACCATTTTTGCTGCTTATTGTAGCTAACACAACATCAGTAGTGGGAAGAGCTAAATGCCTTTTGTAAGAATGAGTAAAGAAGAGATCAAGGTCAGGGTCAGGGACCCTTCCAATTGTACCTGAACCAACAAAGTCTAAAAATGACTTCTGAATCCTCCTTCAATAACCAGTAAAGCCACTCGAAGCAAAGACTACTCGCTGGGAATTTGGCACCATGAACTGGGGGCTCCTTCGTGACAAGTAAGAGAAGGCTTGAATCCTTAGGAATGGATCTAAAGATGGAAGAGAAGGCACCACCTCTTTAAACACCAGCGGGATATCCTGATCAAAGCCAAACTGCCTAAGCACCTGATGCATAGAATAATGAATGTACTTAAGGCCACTCGTTGAAGGAACTAGAAGCCATGAAGGGCTGGTGCAGGCTAGGTACGCCAAGCTGCTCTCATCTCCTCAGTGCAGATCAAAAGTGTGGCCTGGAGAGTTCAAGAAGGAAGACAAGACAAAAACACAAGCAAATCCAAGACCAAACTCGCGAGGGGAACACTAACTCAAATGTCCCCTCTAATCAAACAGCTCCATAAGGTTGACATTACCACCTTTTAGATTAGACCATCAAAAAATGATAGGGTGGCCACCAGTAGAACTGTCACATAAGCCCTTGGTGACATCTGGGGACCCCTGGAACTTATCCTTCATGTACTTCAAATTCCTACACTTTACCAAAGTGATAGAAGAACGATCCCACACAAACACTTGAAGAATGATGCAGTGCAAAGATGAAGTTATGGCATAGCAAGAATTACCTTCAACTTCATCACCATGGAGCAAGTCTAATTGGGAATAAACGTGACCTAAGAACATGGGAACTAGAGGATACCTGGTACCCCGGGCCAACTTAATAGCTAAAGGGAAGAATGCAGACTTTATTCCATAGCCAGAAAATTCACTGAAAAGAAATTTGCTCAGCTACAGTGCTAGGAACCCAGCTTGCTTAATAGTTCTATCCTTTTCTTGAGAAAGGGTCGCTACCCACTTACCCACCTTGGTTGGTTTACCCTTGAAAGAGGCAGTACACCCAACAAAATGCTTGAAGAGTCGCTCCTCAACCTTGAGATCCTCAGTGGAAAGCTGGATGTCAAAGGGATTCTTATCACCAAACACAAGGAGGAGGAAATTATTAACCATGTCCTCCACTGTAATGGTAAGTTCGCCAACAAAAAAAAAAAGAATGTATAAAGAAAGGGAGACCAACGGCGCACTAGATGTCCCAAGCCTTTAGCATCCCTAAAGCCTTCCAAGTTCCCAAAAATTGCCACTGATATCAGGATCCCAGCGTGTTCCTGGCAATTGGCAAAGCCCCCATCAGATAGCTCCTCATCCACCCAACTAGACCAACCAGCGATCTTCCCTAGAATAAAATCAAAGAAGATGGGAACCACCTCTCGGGATCCTTGCCTGATTTGAAGGTGTAGGATTTCCCTTGGCTATTAAACTTATGCAGAACTGGCAAACCCGGGATGAAAAGAAAACACCCAAGCATGTGGAAAAGGAGGAGCATTACTGTGAATGACCTGAGGGAAGAACAAACTAGTAGTGTTTAGTATGCAAGTTGCTTAAAGTCCATTTATGGACTAAAGCAAGCATCTAAATCATAAAATATCATCTTTGATCAAGCAATCAAGTTGTTTGATTTTGATCAAGAATTAAAAGGCCTTATGTGTGTAAAAGTTATATAAAATAATAAATTTCTTAATGTATATTGATGACATTCTAATCATTTAGAATGATGTAGAGTTATTGTCATCAATAGAGTTTTTTGTTGTCTAGTCCAGTTTGATATAAAGTACTTGGGAAAGACTGGTTACATTCTAAGAATTAAACTTTGTTAAAATTCAAAAATTGGGATGTTGAGTCTATCTCAAATTGCTTAAATAAATTAGATTCTAGCCAAGTATAGCATGTAATACTTTAAGAAAGGATTCTTTCCTTTATAAGTTTGAAGTTCCTTTATAAAAGACTATAGTCCTAAGACATATAAAAGGAAGAGCATATTAAGACGGTTCCTAATACCATATTAATAGGAAGTTTTTATGCTATGCTATATACTAAGCTAAATATCTATTTTGCGGTGGACATGGTAAGCAAATATCAATTGAATCAAAGATCACTTAATTTAGTGGGAATAAAGCATACACTCAAATATCTTAGGATAATGAGGGATTATATACTTGTCCACAAAAGTGAAGTTTTGATGTTTATTGGATGTACAAATATTAATTTGTAGTTTGATTGTGATTCATGAAGTTGGACTTCAAGATATGTGTTCATCCTAGGTGGTGAAGATACACATTAAGCGTTAGTATTATCTCATTAGAGAGATATGAGTACTTGAGAAGTAGTAGTAGAAAAGATAATTTATGCAATAAATCTGGCTGAAACTTTTTCCCAAACCTTGCCTTAAAGTGACTATGAATTACTCTAAAAAGAAATAAGTGTCGGATACATGGTAAATTGTCTTTGAGGGCAAGTGGAAGATTGTTGGCGTTTATGCCCTAAAATTCAATTTATTGGCATGTCATAAATAATTAAATTGTTTAACTATATGAGACTATCTATAAATGAACTAATGGGACATTATCTTAGTCCATGAGATGCATAGTATGTGATTTAGTCACAGAAGATATAAATCACAAGTTTTTTGTAAACTCAAAATTTTAGTTCGTAGTCGGTGATGAAATTGACATTTCATCTGCGAAGACTATAACATATCAACTAAGATGATTTGTCTTGATCATGGAAGTGAAAACTTCTAGTTGATATGTCGATATGTTTTAAGAGTTAAGATATATTGAACTGGACCGCTATGAGATTTATTATTCTCCTAACGACTGTCAAATGAATAATAAATCTCACGACTTCTATTTACATCAACTCTAAACCTTGAGAAAATAATGGACCTGATCATGAGATGTAGATTGTTTTGATATATCAGGAGTGAGATCTATAAGTCACGATCAACCACTTTAGTAAGGAGTTACTAAAGTATATATTTATGAAATTGGATTTTATAAATATATGATGAATAACATAAAAGATTAAATTAGATACTCAAGGATTAAGATGTAGTAATCTTCAAAGTAGCAGTTTACATTCATGACTTTGTATTACTACAAATATTTTAATGAAGGGGTTGCATGTATAATAAAGTCTTGGGATATAATTTATAGATAAGGCCTAGAGTGCAACTATATTTATATAGTGGTATTACATATAGTTAATGATAACTTTGGACTTCTCAAGAGTTGACAGGAAAGCTCAAGACCCATTGGAGCTAGTGTCTTATTGGTCCCTTTTGTTCCCACTTCAAGCCACACACTAGAGCCCAATTGGAACGGCCAAAAAGGCTAGTCCAATTAGATAATCAGTTGTATATAAAGAGAGAAATATACAGAATTTCATTAAGTCTTTCATGAGTCTTTCATTAAGATCAAAAGGCATGAAATGGTTTGTATGTGGGTGTTGGACACTCTTTTATTCTCTCCTTGGAAACTGATTGAGAGAACACACTTCTTGGGCATCAAGTGGAATTGGGGTGAAGATTAAAAGTATTCTCAAGTACTTCCAATTTTTGTTTTGAATATTTGTTCTATAACTTAAGGTTACATGTTATCTTTCATGAATGAAGTAGATCCATGCTTGTTGCTTCCGCTGTGTGTTTTATATGAGATACAAAACCAGATTTTTCAACACTTGAAGAGGTGTGTGGTTTGGACAGCGATACATTTTCTTGGTTTAAGAATAGATTTCAATTTCTGGATAGGGTTAGGTTTCGTCTACCCTGTGAGGAGTAACGGGCTTGCCACTTCTTTCCTGGGGAGGTATGCTTCTACAAGGCTACCTTCCTGTCTGGGCTTAGATTCCCCGTCCACCCTTTTATTATGGAGCTGTTAGGCCACTTTGGTATTACTCCCGAGCAACTTATACCCAATTCGTGGAGGATAGTGGTCAACTATATGGGGATATGCCTGGTTGCTACGGATGGAGACATGATCAGAGTGGACGAGCTTGTCTACCTGTACCGTTTAAAGGCGTCTAAGGAGCACAAGTATTATGAGCTGGTGCCATAGGAGAGGAGGACTAGGATCATCCGAGATCTGCCTTCGTCCTTCAGGTATTGGAAGTCCCGGTTCTTTTTTTTGTTAGGGGATGATTGGGAGACTCCCTCTAACGAAGTTTGGGGTGATCTCCCGAGGCTACTCCATCGATGGAGTACCCCAAACTTAGGTGCGTCATTATTCCTCCTAGTCCATTAATTCTCATCGTGTTCACTTATTGTCACTAACACCTTTGCCTATTGTCTTGTGCAGTTAAGAGATGGCCCAAGCTTAAAAGCAAGTATAAGGGACGTGTTGAGAAGGCTATCGAGTACGCGAGGATGATCGAGGATTTCGACGATTTGGTAGATCCACGAACTTTTGCCTTCTATTGCTTTGGTCCCGAACCGTCTGCCTACGTCCTGCGAAATATTGATATTAAGGAGAAAAAGAGTAAGTGTTAATCTCATCAATGTTGACTTTCTTGCATGCCTTGGCAGCATGCCCATGGGGGCTGCCTTGGCCTTGGCTGCATGCCTTGGCCTTGGCATTGGTTGCTGCTTGCCCACATATTTGGAGTGATTTCCTAGAACTTAGGGTTTTTTGGAAAATGAGGTTATTTCCCCCAATGAGGCAGGCATTGGGCATCCCAGGGGCATGCCCGCGTGCACACCGCGCTGCATTGCCCCGCATCGTCCCGCACTCTAGTAAAATTGGCTCGTGCCTTTTTTCCATTTTTGTTTCCCTAAATTCATTCCATGATTTTAGAGGAGGATTTCAGTAAGCGGTTTGGCATTCCGAGCATTTTTTATTTTTTTTATGATTTTTCATATTTTTTGGTTTCCAAAAATCATAAAAAATAAAATATGTAGAATCAGGCCTCCAAATTTTGACAGGTTGAAGGTTGTATTTTTCTTAGCATGTGTGAAAAAAATTAGATCAAGACTCCAAGAATTGCTCCAAAAAGGACCCATTATTCCTCCTCAACAAGTCAATGTTTCCTCGTGCCAAAGAAGATTTTTTCCTAAGCGCTCTTTAGGGGGGGAAGAGTAGGAGGTGTCCGAAGAGGCTATCTAGGCTTGGCTGCAGCAGCACCCCCCCCCCCCCCCAAGTGCTGCCATGGCCTTCTAAGGGTCCCAAGGGCATGCCACGGCCTTGGCATCCCAACAACGGGGCATGCCACACCCTCGCCGTGCTGCCACTGCCCCTCAAGCAACGTGCATGCTAGGGCCTTGGTTGCGTGCCCCCAAGGGCCCTGCGACTTGCTCCCTAGGGCATGCCAGTGTGTTCACGCAAGCATGCCATGGCCTTGGGTGCGTGCCTTGGCCTTGGCTGCTACATGCATGCCCAGGCCTTGGCAGCTACATGCCCGTGGGGTGTTGCCTTGGCCTTGGTTGCTGCATGCCTATGCCTTGGCTGCGTGCCCATGGGAGGCTGCCTTAGCCTTGGCTACTACATGCCCTGGCCTTGGTTGCCTGCCCATGGGGCTGCCTTGGCCTTGGCTACTACATGCCCTAGGCTTGGTAGCATGCCCATGAGGGACTGCTGGGCAGGCAGTGGGCATTCTAGGGGCATGCCCGCGTGCACGCCGCGCCACATCGCCCCACATCATCCCGTACTCCGGCAAAATTTGCTCATGCCTTTTTCCATTTTTGTGTCCCTTCATTTCATGATTTTAGAGGAGGATTCCAAGAAGCTGTTCGGCATTCAGAGCGTTTTTGAATTTTTTATGATTTTTCCTATTTTCCGGCTTCCGAAAATCATAAAAAATGAAATATGTTGAATCTAGCCTCTATATTTGGACAGGTTGGAGGTTGGATTTTTCTTAGCATGTGTGCAAAAAATCAAGGCAAGACTCCAAGAATTGCTCCAAAAAAGACCCATTATTCCTCCTCAACAAATCAATGTTTCCTCATGCCATAGTAGATTTTTTCCTAAGGGCTCTTTAGGGGGAAAAAGGTATTCAGCGATGCACAAGGGCGACCTTTCTTCAGCTTGGCCATAGGTAGGCATGCTCATGACAAGCCCTCAAGCACCCAACGCATGCTCCACGGCGCAAGGTGGGCCCTAAATGCATTATCGAGGTGGACCCAGGTTGGCATTTCACGTGTATGTGGTATAGTTGCGGCGCGCTCTTACAAGGCGGACGATGTTAGTTTCACCCATTGCCGCATAGAGCAAGCCTAAGGTGATGATCAAATGCATTGTGAAAGCTTTCTCTGGTGCCACTTTTCCTCGAGGCCACACCCACCCATGCCCAGTGGTGGGGGGTTGATGGTCTTAATAGCCGTGTGGTGGGGGGATGCATGCATTCTTGATTTAGCTTGGGCACACTATCACAACGTGAACGGTGTTAGTTTCACCCATTGCTGCTCGAAGCAAGTTCCATGCGACTATCGGACTTGTGTGTGTCTTTCTTACTACGCAGTTGCATGGTAGTATACTTTTGCTTACAAGTGTTTTTTTTTTTTTTTTTTTTTTAAGGAATGATGATGAAATCTAATCAAAGTATGTGCACCAGAATGAGGGCTAAGAAGAATGAGCCCCTTTCCAATCTTAGGGCCAAAAATGTGAGGGTGATGGATAAGGGTGCCTCCGTCACTCCTACGACCCCGATTACTCCTGGCACTAAGACGACGAGGCCTCTCCAACTACTACCTTGGTTGAAGAAATCCCTCTCCAACAAAAGAGGCAAAGGACTAAAGACAAGGGGAAGGACAAGGCTGACTCTCGTTCGTCCAGTGTTTGGGACGATTCTAGGGTCGTGGTGGTTAATGCGCAGGGGACTTTTACTGTCAAGGAGATGAAGGTATTCTCGGGTTCATCTCCAAGTGAGCTTGTGGGCCATCATTTCCACAAGCTCGTCCAAGTAATGCACTTATGCCAATTCATCCCCTCACCCTTTTTTTTTTTTTTTTTTTGGTTCTGAGATCTTACTCTTTTTCCTTAGGTGCTGGGGGAGAGCCTCCACCTTACCTCGGAGTATCTTACTCAAGAGGCCAAGGTCGAGTCTGCAGTGTCCCAGGTGGCGGTCTTGGAGGCGGAGAACTCGAAGTTGAAGAAAGATTTGATAACTACCATGAACGAGGCTAACATCACTAAGGAAAAGGCCAAGACCCTGAGTGACGATCTCAAAGCTGAACGACAGCTAACTTTGGAAAAGGAAGCAACTCCTGGCTGCCAAGGAGAAGATCAAGACCATAGCTGCCAAGGCCGTCGAGGCTTTCCAGCATACTGACGAGTACAATACTGTGCTCTTCAACTAGTACTTCAAAGGGTTTGAGCTCTTGAGATGATATTTCATCAAGCACCCCTCTGGAGTGGATCTGGAAAACCTTAACCTCAAAGAGGTAAACAAGGAGATAGTTGCTGACGAGGCCTCCTACTCCACAGCCCCTGAAGGTGATGCCCCCGAGAGTGCTCTTCCTCCTCCAACTGGTGATGACGCAGTCACAAATGCCTGAACCTGTTACTCTTTTCACTCTTTTTTTTTTTTAAGTGCCCAATGTGTTTTTGGGCCTTTTAAGTCTATTTTGAGAACAATATTTTTATTCTAATTTGAGAATAATCTTGCCCCATATTTATGGGCTTTTGATTATAACGATGACACTATTCTGGTTGCCCATTGATTTTAGGCTTTCAATTGTGTTTGTAATTCTGTACTTACTTGCTTGTTTGTGTTCTTGTCTCTACATGATCCTTGCTTGCTTCACCTATTTAGTTGCTTCATTTGCATTGGTACATTGTACTTAGTTAAATTTTCTATTGTGACCTGTCCTTTTGAAGGAGGACTGACATATCTGTAACTTGTGCTCGGGTTTGTCTCCAAGTGAGCTTGTGGGCCGTCATCTCCACAAGCTCGTCCAAGTAATGCACTTGTGCCAATTCATCCCCTCACCCTTTTTTTTTTTTTTTTTTTTTTTTTTTTTTTTTTTTTTGTTCTGAGATCTGACTCTTTTTCCTTAAATGCTGGGGGAAAGCCTCCACCTTAGCTTGGAGTATCTTACTCCGGAGGCCAAGGTCGAGTCTGCAGTGTCCCGGGTTGCAGTCTTGGAGGTAGAGAACTCGAAGTTGAAGAAAGATTTGATAACCGCCATGAACGAGGCTAACATCGCCAAGGAAAAGGCCAAGACCCTGAGTGACGATCTCAGAGCTGAACGGCAACTAACTTTGGAAAAGGAAGAGCAACTCCTAGCTGCCAAGGAAAAGATCAAGACCATAGCTGCCAAGGCTGTCGAGGCTTTCCAACAGACTGACGAGTACAATATTGTGCTCTTCAACTAGTACTTCAAAGGGTTTGAGCTCCTGAGATGATATTTCATCAAGCACCCCTCTGGAGTGGATCTGGAAAACCTTGACCTCAAAAAGGTAGACAAGGAGATAGTTGCTGACGAGGCCTCCCACTCCACAGCCTCTGAAGGTGATGCCCCTAAAAGTGCTCTTCCTCCTCCAACTAGTGATGACACAGTCACAAACGCCTGAACCTATTACTCATTTCACTCTTTTTTTTTTTAAGTGCCCAGTGTGTTTTTGGGCCTTTTAAGTCTATTTTGAGAACAATATTTTTATTCTAATTTGAGAACAATCTTGCCCCATATTTATGGGCTTTTGATTATAACGATGACACTGTTCTGGTTGCCCATTGATTTTAGGCTTTCAATTGTGTTTGTAATTCTATACTTACTTGCTTGTTTGTGTTCTTGTCTCTACATAATCCTTGCTTGCTTCGCCCATTTAGTTGCTTCATTTGCATTGGTACATTGTACTTAGTTAAATTTTCTGTTGTGACCTATCCTTTTGAAGGAGGACTGACACGTCTGTAACTTGTGCTCATCTAGGCAGAGAATTGACTTGTACTTCGTTAGTAACTTACATCCGTCTAGGCGAAATCTTGTTACTTAGCTGTTTTTATGACTCACACCCATTTAAGGGATTTTGTCATCTTTGGCTTCGTCAGTAACTTACATCCGTCTAAGCGGAATCTTGTTACTTAGCCATTTTTATGACTTACACCCATTTAAGGGATCTTGTCATCTTTGGCTTCATCAGTAACTTACATCCGTCCAAGCGGAATCTTGTTACTTAGCCATTTTTATGACTTACACCCATTTAAGGGATCTTGTCATTTTTGGCTTCGTTAGTAACTTACATCCTTCCAAACAGAATCTTATTGCTTAGCCATTTTTATGACTTACACCCATTTAAGGGATCTTGTCTTTTTTTTTTTTTTTTTTGGGATAATTACAGTAAACCCACCTGAAGTTTGGCCCGTTTGCGCTTTGCCTACCCGTGGTTTAAAACTTTACACTTTGCCCACCTGTACTTCAATCCGTTACTCCCCTGTTACCCACCTCACCCTCAGACGTTAGAAAAACACCTTTTTATGCTAAATTAGAATATAACACGGATCAAACAACACGAACTCACTTTCTTTTCCTCACGAGCCCTAGAAACGCGAAAATCCCTTATACTGAGCTGGGGTTTTGATTTTTCTGATCATGCTTTCATGTGAGGGTAAGGTTCTGACTTTGGGTTGTCTTGAGGCATTGAATATTCAAAGATAGATCATCACCAAGTACGACATTTCTGCTTTATGGGAGTTGGGGTTTCAAGTTTTGATGGTAGCTTTGATTCATAGGAAGTTGATAATGTCTTCTTCGAGTGGAAATTACTCAGGTTCAAGTGGGCATATGTGTACATATGAGACTTATGTGCTGAGAACAAGTCTGACAGTGGATAATCTTGGGAGAAGGTTTTCTAGGTTGTAGCCTATATAAGGTAAGTATACTTTTTACTTAATCTAGTTGATTCACGTGAGATTAGAATGTGATGTGTTCAATTCAATTTATGATCAAGTTGGTCCCAAGTGCCCTTTCTTTAAATGGATTAATAATCCCACTTGTATGCGTGGGAATGAAGCTACCCATTTGATGCAACAAAAGCTGGATTTACTTCAAAGTGAGCTGCAACTTGCACATGAAAGGGAAAGAGAAGCTACCCAGGCAGCAACATAAGCTACCCAAATGGCAAAAATTGCTCAAGACAGGGCAGTAAAAGCCACTGAGAGGGAGAGAAAGTTTCGAGCTTCCTCTGTTTAAGCCAAGGAGATAGCAGTGAAAGCTTTAGAGCAAGAGAGAAAGTGCAGAATTGCACTAATTCTGTCATGGTTTTTTTTTTTTTTTTTTTTTTGGTTATGTTGTTTTCATGTTTTGGCTCAAGTGATTGAGTCTGCCTGATGGGTTGTAATATAAGCTGGTCCTCAATTGTATTGTAATAGAACTATGAAAGAATTTTTTGAGAATGAGAACTATGTAAGGTGGTAGATGTTGTTGGCTTGAAGCCATTTAATAATATAAGCCTTTTTAAGATAAAGTGTTATTTATGTTAGATGTTGTTGGTATTTTTGTTTAAAGTGAATTGGCTACTTATGAGCTGTGAGCTATTAGTGTTGGTGTTTTGTTGGATGTTGTGAGCTGTGTTGGTTTGTACATAAAGTGCATTGTATGAAGACAATTGTGTTGAAAGTGAATTTAAAGTGCATGACAACTATCTGTCAACTTACAAGAAAAGACAACAAATGCACACATACACCTGCTATTCAACACATACACCCTGCACACATAAACAAACTCATATAATAATAACTCATATAACAAACTGCAATAATCAAAATAATAATTCTGAACACTTGTCATTAAGTTGGGAAATTATATACATATTTTAAGGTGGCATTGAATAGTTTTTCATCAACCACCAGTAAATATAAGGCATTTAGTACAACAACCAAAAGAGTTGCAACTACCCAATGTTTACAAAACTTACAAAAATACAAAAAGTGTTTGAACAGCTATATAAAAAATTGTCTTGCCATTGTCTGCCCTGCCATTGTCCATAAACTACATAAAACCCTAACACTACATAACCCTAATACATAGCAACAAAAGTGTCTTGACTTAGTCTTCATTTACTGCCCCTACCCCTGCTTCTCCCATCACAGCTGGCCTTTCCACCTCTTGTTTTACATTTCTAAGTCCTAGCTGCATCACCCCTTCCTCTAAAAGCAGCTCCTCTGGTAACAGGTGGTCTTGTAGGCTACAAAGTACAAGAATTCATTTCTAAGTCCTACCAGTATCACAATTTTATGAATAAAACATCAAACCTAACACTACAGTACCTGTTGATGATGGTGATCTACTGTCCCATGTTTCTGCAGTGGTGTGTGGTGCTGGCTGGCTTGAAGAGAACCAAGGAGCTCCTCTAACTGTGTACCTAAAGTCTGAAGAGTACCACTGAGTTGGGTTCTGTGGCCATGGAGCTGGTGGTTGTGACCATGGAGCTTATGGTTGTGGAGTTGGAGCTTGTGGCTGTAGAGCTAGAGCTTGTGGCTTTGACCCTGCTGTCTAGTAGGATGAGGATGAGGTCATAGTGTAAGGCTGATGTGTTGGTAGGGGCTGAGCTGAGGATTGGGTCTGTGATGAAGATGGGGCCTAGGATCCTTGTTTATATGTAGAAGGCCTTCCACTTCCCTGCAACCAAATATGAGCATGTTTTTACAGTATCAGTTATTGGCATTTTGCATTTGAATAAAAAAAATTTGTAAAAACTTATAGATTTCCCTTTTTGCAATCTCTGCCTCCTCTCCCATGTTGTTTCACCAGTGACATTGGCCTTGTATCCCCTTGCATTATGCCCTTCCTTTTGACACCTTCCACACCTCACTGGCTTGTTTGCTCTAGACACCTTATAAGGGTTCGGCTCATTAGCATCTCTCTTCCTCTTCATGGGTGGCATGCCTAGTGGCTTATAGACAATAAGTGCAATAGGCTTGGGTTGGCCACTTGACATCCACTTAAACTGGCCAAGCATAAAAGGTATGGGTGTCTTGTATGTCTCCACATAAGCATCCTTGTAGTAGCACGGATGGGTGTAGTCTTCTAATTTCTCACGATTCACAAAAATGGCTGCAACTCCATGCTTACAAAGGATTCTTGTCAAGTTCCATATTCTATAACTGCATGTCCTCCTTACCAAGTCCACCATATGCCTTTTTCCCTCTCATTGTCAACCTCATACACAAACCTCCCAGATGGCATTGCACAGAAGCCCTTACACTCTAATTTTAACTGCTCCAACTTCTTTTGTATGCTTGGACACAACTTGCCACCATACTTTTCTATGTCAATCTTCTTTATATACAGCCTGCTCATAAGCCCCTAACTCTGATCCATTCCAACATTGATAAGATGGGCTTGTCTCTAGCCTTCACAATCACAGAATTAAAACTCTCACTTAGATTGTTTACCATACAATTTGTCAAAGCTCTTGAAGAAAAATGGGATCTGGTCCACTGTGCAGGTTCTATATCAGCCAGGTACTTCCAAGCTTCTTCATCCAAACTCTTAAGACGGTCCATCCCCCTCTCAAATTCCCTGGCTAATGTTGTGCCAGCACACCTCCACAGTACACTCTTCAACTCCATGCCCTTGTGGTTAACCTTGAAGTTGTTGTATATGTGCTTCACACAATACCTGTGTTCCACAGTTGGGAATAGAGTCTCTATTGAAGGTAGAAGGCCCTGTAATCAAGTAAGCAAGTAAGCATTCAATGTTAGCAAGTAAGCATGTAAAAAGGTAAGCATGTATTGAAGTCATGAACATGAGCTAGATAATAATACCTTCTGCCTATCACTGATGAATACCAAATTGAGCTCCTCTGGCCTGCCAATGTCATCTACAAACTACTCCAAGAACCAGATCCAGCTATGCTTGTTCTCTTGCTCAACCACAGCCATTGCCACTGGGAATATATTGTCATTTCCATCCTTGGCAGTGGCAGACAATAATTGCCCACCAAACCTACTCTTCAAGTGGCATCCATCTAACCTAACAAAGGGTCTACAACCACCTAGAAAGCCAACCTTCTGAGCATTGTACCTAATGTTCATCCTTTTAAACTTGGGTTCTGCATTCTCATTTTCCATCTCTGTTTGCAGAATCACCCTACTTTCTACATCTGTCCTTAATATCATTTCTGCATAATCTCTAAGTAGGCCATACTAAGACTCTTCATTCCCAGTAATCAGTCCCCTAGCTACCTTCCTTGATCTGTACACTTGACTAATATTTAAATCAACTAAAATCTTTTGCATCACATGATGCTTAACACCTGAGACCTCCCAATTAGGATTCTTACCAAAATCCTCCAAATACCTCTTTGCCACATAAGCTAATGTAACTTGCCCATTTTTAAATGTTAGGGGGTAGGTATAGCCAAGATAAAGTGTCTTGATCTCAAATATGCACTCTCCAGTCACCATTGAGGCATAAAACCTCCATCCACAATTGTTCTTACAATGTACAGAAATCTTCTTCTTTTCATTCAACTTCCACTTGATATCAATGTGATGCTGAATCACATACTCCCTCAAAGCCTTCCTAAACACCTGGGAGTTTGGGAACTTCATCCCTTTTGCCAACCTAACATTTTTCATATCAGTCCTCTCATTGAACTCCAAATTGCCAACCCCGCTCATCATCAGAACCATCCACACTTGCAATATTATCCTTTAAAGCTGGTTTAGCTCACTCTTCATCTAAATCTATGTTTGGAGGAGGAACATTGCTTAGGCCAGGTGCATCTGTGTTTGGCTAAGGTGTAATGGTGTTTAGATGAGATGTAGTAGTGTTTGGATGAGGTGTATCAGTGGTTGAAACAGTGTTAGGCTCATATGGCACTGTGTGAGGTGGAGAAGACTCACCAAAAATGTCATCAGGAAAGTCTTCTCTTTCCAGACCTTCATTCAACCAATCAAACTCCTCCTCTACCCCCACACTACCATCACCCCCTGTAGCAACCCCTGCACCCCCTGCACCAGCCCCTACAATATCTCTTGCACCAACCCTTACACCATCAAGAACTTGAATTGCAAGTGGAGCATAACCACTCTCCACATACAGTATAATTGCACATGGCCACCACATCTTGATCATGTTGTATGAGCCTCAAGTCTTGCTCCAAGTTGCCCCCAGGACCTAAATAATGAACCCTACAAAGCTCATCAATCCCCAATTCCTTACATATACCTTGCATTTCAAAATAACTAAGCCTATCAGGATCCCTACACACTATTTCAACTTTCCCTCCAAAGTATTCTAAACTAGGGTTCCACATAAAAGCACCCATATAATGTACCTCAAATTTCACTTCCTCATCATCCATCTGCAATAACAAATTACCATTTGACATGTACACAATTAACAATTAAAGAATTGTAAACAATAGACACAAAAGAGTAAACACTTGCATGTTTCTGTTTTGCTTTTGGGATGCAACACACACATTAGGGACCACATTTTCTGCTTTGCTTTTGTTTCTGTTTTACTAAATAGCACATGCAAACACTAAAATTTAAACCAACAGAAACTTGGGTCCACTGTAAGACACAATGACCACGACAAACAAAATGCCCATAAACAAACACAAATCCAAACAAAAGTTGGTCACATTATTTCATAAACATCAACAAACACAACTAATATTCTCATTCCATTACATGTAACATTAACCATTAACTGATTACTCAAAAAAAAAAAAAAAAAAAACAACCACAAGCCTAAAGTAAAAACTCAAACAGTGACTGATTTCTTACCAGGATTATTTTGAATAACAACTCGTTGCTGTTCTAGGTTTACACTTGCAACACTATGTCAATATCATATGCAGAATGGGGTATCTATAAGGATTTTCGCATTTTTAGAGCTCGTGAGGAAAAGAAAGTGAGTTTGTGTTGTTTGATCCATGTTATGTTCTAATGTAGCATAAAAAGGGGTGTTTCTAATGTTTGAGGGTGAGGTGAGTAACGAGGGAGTAACGGATTGAAATGCAAGTAGGCAAAGTGTAGAGTTTTAAACCACGGGTAGGCAAAGCACAAACGGGCCAAACCTCAGGTGGGTTTACTGTAATTATTCCCTTTTTTTTTTTTTTTTTTTTTGCTGCTGTGTTTACTCACATTAAGTCATTGATTGAATAGTTCTTTTGTTGCTTTAAAAAATGAATACAATTGCCTGTTACATCTAATGGTGGTACTTCATCAAGTGCTCGATGTTCCATGATTGTGGGAGTCTCTGTCCGTCTAAGGTTTCTAAGTGATAACTGCCTTGTCTGGAGTAATGGACGACTCGGTAAGGTCTTTCCCAAGTCAGGCCGAGTTTCCCTTGGGTAGGATCTCTAGTTGCTAGGGTTACTTTGCATAGGACGAGGTCCCCTATGTCACGTCGTCTGAACTTCACTCTCTTGTTGTAGTAGTTAGCCATCTTCTACAGATACTTCGTCATCTTGTTATCGGCTTCGTCTCTGACTTCGTCCAGGCAATCCAGGTTAACTCTTAGCTGGTCATCGTTGCTATCCTCGTCGAACATTTCTCGTCTGATACTGCTTATTCCTACTTCGATTAGGATTAATGCCTCAGTGCCGTAAGTGAGTCTGAAGGGGGTTTCTCCTGTTGGGGTTCTTGCTGTAGTCCTGTAAGCCCACAAGACATTGGACAATTCCTCGAGCCAGGCCCCCTTGGCTTCGTCTAGCTTGGCTTTGATGATCCTGAGTAGTGTCCGATTAATCACCTCTGTCTGTCCATTTGCTTGTGGATGTCCCGAGGATGAGAACTGGTTCTTGATCCCTAGCCTTGAGCAAAAATCCCTGAAGCCCTGACTGTCAAACTACTACCCATTATCTGATATGATCATCCGTGGAATCCCGAACCTGCAAATTATGTTCTTCCACACAAAACTCTAGATTTTTGCTTCGATGATGGTTGCTAACACCCCCGCTTCAACCCATTGCATGAAGTAATCAATAGCGACTAGTAGGAACTTTACCAGTCCTTTACCTTGGGGCATTGGGTCAACAATGTCGATTCCCTATTGTGCAAATGGCCAAGGGGAGGCTATCGTCGTCAGTCTCTCGACTGGAAAGCATTGGACATTCCTAAACCTCTGGCACTTGTCGCACTTCTTGATAAGCTCCCTTGCGTCTACCTACATAGTAGGCCAGAAGTAACTTGTTCTGACAACTTTACTTACCAAGGATCTGGGACCTACTTGGTCTCTGCACACCCCTTCATGAATCTCTTCCAGAATATACTTGGCCTCCTCTTCATCTACGCACTTCAGGTAGGGCATGGAAAAGCCCCTTTTGTACAGGGTGTCATTTAGGATCGTGAATTTGGTTGCTCTCTTTCTGACCTTCCTGGCCTCCTCGACGTCTTGTAGGAGATGGCCATCTTGGAGGAACGATATGATCGGGGTCATCCAGTTGCATGTGCTCTGGATTGCAAATGTAGAGATTTCTTCAATGCTAGGGCGTTTTTGGACTTCCATCTCTAAGCCCATGCTCGTTAATCCTTCTTCTGACGATGCTAGCTTTGTGATCTCGTCTGCTTAGATGTTTTGGCTCCTAGGGATCTGCACGAACTCCACCTTATTAAACTCCTTTGTCAATCGCTTCGTCAGCCTGAGGTTTTTTTGCATTCTTTCCTCCTTTGCTTCATACCCTTCCCTTATTTTCCCTATTACCAGTTTAGAATCGCTTTAGAGGAGTAAATTTTTTGCTCCCAAGGCTTTTCCAACCCTTAGCCCCGTTAATATTCCTTTGTACTCAGCTTCATTATTGGTGGCCAGGAATTTTAGTTGAACTCCATATTTAAGCGTTTCTCTGTCTGGGGTGGTTATGACGACCCTTACACCCCCTTTTTTTGGGCAGACGAACCATCGGTCTGTATCATCCACCGCTCTGTCTCGTCAGTGAGGCTATCCTCTTCTGGAAGAGTGAACTCAGCGATGAAGTCTGCCAGAGCCTGTGCTTTAATAGCTGTCCTCGGGTGGTACTCGATGTCAAACTGGCTGAGTTTAATTGCCCATTGGACCATCTTCCCTATAGCCTCGAGCTTGTTCATGGACTTCTTGATGGGTTGGTCCGTCATTACCAGGATAGGGTTCACCTGAAAGTAAGGTCTTAACTTGCGCAAAGCTACTATTGATGCAAATGCAATCTTTTCAATCCTTGGGTACTTGGCTTCTCCTCCATGAAAAGCTTGGCTGACGTAGTGAACTGGGAGTTGTTTCTTGTCCTCTTCCCGAATCAAGGCTGCACTCACTGTTGTGGCTGATACTGCCAGATATAAATATAGGTTTTCTCCTTCCTTGGACGGACTTAGGAAGGGCGGATTGCTCAGGTAACGCTTGAGTTCTTGAAAAGCTTCCTCGCATTCGTCAGTCCACGTAAAAGCCTGCTTCAATGTCTTGAAGAAGGGCAAGCATTTGTCTGTCGCTTTAAAGATGAACTGGTTGAGCGTCACTATCCTTCCTGTGAGCTTCTGGACTTCTTTAATTGTCTTTGGCGATTCCATATCAAGTATGGCTCGCACTTTCTCCAAGTTTGCTTCTATCCCCCTTTGGGATACCATGAATCCTAAGAACTTTCCCAAGGCTACTCCAAAGGCACACTTACCGTGGTTCAACTTCATCTGGTACTGTCTAAGCATGGCAAATGTTTCCTTAAGGTCATCTAGATAGGCGAGTTCCTCTTTACTTTTAACGAGTATGTCATCCACATATACCTTTATATTTCTCCCGATCTGCTTGCTGAACATTCTATTCACTAACCTTTGGTAAGTTGCTCTTGCATTTTTCAGTCTGAAGGGCATTACCTTATAGCAATAAAGCCCTTGGCTTGTGATGAAAGCAGTTTTCTCCTAGTCTTCTTCAACCATCTTTATTTGGTTGTATCCTAAGAAGGCATCCATAAACGTCAGTAACTTATGCCCTGCTATAGAATCCACTAGTTGGTCTATCCTTAGCAGAGGGAAACTATCTTTTGGGCAAGCTTTATTCAGGTCCGTGAAGTCCACGCATATTCTCCATTTCCCATTCGCTTTCTTCACTAGGACGACATTGGCGAGCCACTCTAGATAGTAAACTTCTCAAATAAAACCTACTAATAGCAACTTGTTAACCTCGTTAGTAATTGCTTGATTTCATTTTGGAGCGAAGACCCATCGTCTCTACTAGATGGGTTTCTTTTCGGGGTTCACATTTAGCTTGTGTTTGATGACTCTTGGGGATATGTCTAGCATGTCCTCGTGACTCCATGCAAAGATGTCCAGGTTCTCTTTAAGGAACTGGACAAGTCTTGCTCTCATCTTGGGACTCAATGTCATCCCTATCTTGGTCATCTTTGCTGTCTCTCTTTCGACCAACTCCACTATTTCCAGGGCTTCCACTTTCTCTTCTTCCTTCTCCTCAATCATCCAGGTATGGTTTTCTTTGGCAACTAGCATTCTCTGGCCAGCACTTGATCTTCTTTCACCTCGCCCACACCGTTCTCTGTTGGGAACTTTACCTTCAAACAATAGGTAGACGTTGCTGCTTTCCAACAGTTAACCGTGGGTCTCCCAATGATCACATTGTAAGATGAAGGACAGTCTACTACCAAAAAGTTCAACTGACGGGTCAACTGCCTCAGGTGAGTTCCTACTGTAACTGTCAGAGTCACTATGCCTTTGGGATACACCCTGTCTCCACTGAAGCTGATCAAGGGGGGAGTCAAATGGGCACAGCCTTCTTGGATCTAGCTTTAGCTATTGGAAAGCAAAGAGGTAGATGATGTCTGTTGAGCTACCATTATCTACGAGGATTCTCCTGGTATTGAATCCTTCTATCACGAGCATTATGACCAAAGGATCGTCATAAGGCTGCTTCACTCCCCTAGCATCTTCTTCTGAGAAATACACGTCCCAATCTTTTGTCTTTGCTTAAACGGGGGCATTCTGTGGACACTATTCACTTGCCTTTGGTATGCTTTCTTGAAGGATCTGAACGACCCCCCTATGGATGGGCCACCTGTGATCGTCTTTATTTCCCCAATTACACTTGGTGAGCGCTGGGGCGTGTGATCCTCGTCACTGGGTGAAAATTCGCACTGGTTCTTATTGTCGCCTCGAAATCTGCTAGATTCCCCCTTTTTCACATACTTCTACAGTTTCCCTTTCCGTATAAGCTCCTCTATCTGCTCTTTTAGGTCCCTACAATCCTCAGTGTAGTGGCTATGATCCTTGTGGAACTGGCAGTACTTCTTCTTGTCACGGACATTGGGGGATGAATGTAATGGACTTGGCCATTTGAGGTAGTGCTCATCCTTAATCTGCGCCAAATTTTGTTAACAGGCATAACTAAATGAGTGAATTTTACCGTTTGAGGAGTTTTTTCATCTTTTCTTTTACTCCCATCATTAGTCCGACGATCTGGACACTCCTTTTTTTATCCTCTGCGATCATCCTCCTTCCTTCCCTTGTCCCTCGGCTTTTCCACGTCCTTTATGGCGGCTAACTCATCTTCTGCATTCATGTACTTCTGTGCTTTCAAAAGCATCTCTGCCATCGTCTTAGGAGGATTCTTCACGAATGAAACCATGAACTCTTTGGACTTCAACCCCGCTTTAAAGGTCATCAACTACACCTTGTCGTCAGCTTCGTCCACCTTTAGGGTCTCCTGAATAAAGCGTTTCACGTACAACCTCAGGGTTTCTTTTTCCCCTTGTCTAATGGTGAGCAAGTGGTCCGCTGGCCTCTTAGGGCATTGCCACCCGACAAAATGGCGCAGAAAGGCGTTGCTCAACTGTTTGAAGTTGTCAATGGACGATGTTGGTAACTTTGTGAACCACTCCCTTATAACTCCTTTAAGTGTGATGGGGAAGGAACGACACAGTATTTCGTCAGGAGGCTATTGAAGGCCTAGTGTCGTCTTGAAGGTGTTGAGGTGGTCCTAGGGGTCCTTAAGTCTGTCAAACGGCTCAAGCTAAGGCAACCAAAATTTCGACAGCATAGGGCATTCTAAAACTGCCGTCGTGAAGGGCGAGTCTATTGCCCTAACCATTCTATCCAGGCTTCAGTCCGTTTTCCCCTTAATGGCGTTCCTCAGCTCATCCATCTCCTTTTTCATCTTTCGAAAAATATCTGAGTTCTGCTCATCTGGGATAGCTGGTCCTCGGCTCCTCCTATGGCTATTTCCCTCATCCTTTTGATTGGCTCTAGATTGGTTCTCCTCCTGTTGAAGTCATAGCCTTATTTCCTAATTCTGTCTGGTAAGCTCTTCGACGTTAGTTGCAAGAGCCTGGACTTGCATAGCTAACACTACAAAATCCTGATTGAACTCCATCTGAATCTAGAAATGAATTGGGAACTACGCTTTCAAACTTAAGTACGAAAATGTCGTTCCCACAAACGGTGTCAAACTGATGAAGTGAAAATTGTTAGTCCCTGTAGATGCGTCCAGATGGAGCTGAATCTTCGTCGGTGTCCCTGCAAATATGGAAAGATGGCTCCCTCAAGGTGGTCACCAGTCTGGTGTCTGCTATAACGTCTCCAATGCCAAAGTCAGTACAAAGAAGCCTTTAGAATAACAGAATAACTACGAGTGTTTTTAGGAGTGTCTATATACCTTGTGTTGGTGCTGTGAGGTTTTTATATATGTTTCCACAACTCCTAGCCATTGTGGTTGTTATTGTGATTTTAATGCCTTTATTGGTAACGCCTTATGTTCAGTAATGTGGGCTTTGATAGGCTTCTAACGATCTATACAGCTAGTTTTGTAACCGTTTGAGTCATCATTGACTGCATTGATTAGCTTTCCTACCTTCGTCAGTGCTGTGGATTTATTGACGCATATATTTGGTTATCTCGTCTATGAAAGATAGATCGTCAGTCCTATCAATCCTTACAAAAAATTTTAAAGAGTTAACAAAATATAAAAATGACTATTAATAGTATTTAAATTATATATATAAGAATTATATTATGTATCTTATTGTATACTTCTAAGTGTATTTATACATATGTATGAGATTACAAACTAAATTTTAGTAACGACGATTACAATTTCTATTGCGAGCTTTATTGTACCATTCGTACCCTTATAACCAAAACTACGAATATGTTAAGTTATTTGTGGGTCTGCACCAAAAACCATCTTTACCCCTTGGGCCGATAAAACTCCAACGGTCAATATCTCTCGTTTGGTTAATTTGACTCAAACTTGGAACACAAAAAGCGACACCGTTTTCCGTCTTTCCCTTTCTTCTAAAACTCGCAGTTCGCAGAGAAACCCTAGAAGAAGCAAAAATGGCAATTGCACGGACTGGCGTGTACGTCGACGACTATTTAGAGTGTAAGCCCTTCTCTATATTCTCAATCCCTAGAAAACACCTTTTTTAAATAATAAAAAAAAAATTTGCTAATGAAAATAAAATTTGGCGTAAAAATGGCACAGACGCAAACACATTACCCGCTGAGCTTCAGAGGCTCCTCAATACCATTCGAGAACTCGATGAACGCTCCCAATGTAAATCAATCCCTTTTATATTCTTCAATTTTTTCAATTTTTTTACTTTTCTTATTTAATTTTTGTGTGTGTTTTTGTTAGCGATGATGAACCAAACGAGGCAGCAGACGAAGTACTGTTTGGGATTGGCTTCACAGAGCTCAAAGAAAGGGAATAATTCTAATTATATTAACAACAACAATAATAATAATAGTAATAATTACAATTATAGTAACTATAATAATAGTAATGGTAATGAGGAAGACGATGCTGCCTTCGAGAAAATGCGAAAGGATATTGAGGCAAATCAGGACAATGCGTTGAGTTTGTGCACTGAGAAGGTTTTGTTGGCACAGCAAGCTTATGACTTGGTACCCTTCTTCTTTTTATTCAAAATGCCATTGGGTATTCTTATTTTATGTGATTTTTTTATTTTTTTTATCATTCTTTTATGTGAAAGTATGCTTTATCTGTTGTACTTGATGCAAATGATTAATGGGTTTTAATAGTTGAAGTTTCAATGTTCTATTTGATGTACTTAGGATGTCACTAGTTCATGATAGTGTTCGGTTTTGCTTTTCTAGTGGGATTTCTTCTAACATAGGTATATGAGGTTGAACAAGAAATCACCGGTGGACAATGTTATTTTGGCATTGAAGGCTTCTAGGATTAAATTTTTTAGAAGTACTAATGCAAATAATAGGAAAGATTTTCTTTATGGCCTTCTTTAATCAATGTAAGAGTTTAAAATGTGTAAACAATTCCATTAGTAGAATGTCCCCTATCTCAGAAATAGGATTTTGTTAATATCTTATAATGGAAAGCATTGGTGAATAAATTGCTTTCTTGTATGTTCCCACGTATCTGTGATTTAGATGCTTGATAAATATGCAATTGAAGTGCGTTTTCCTATGCAACATCCTTGTAACAGATATGGGCTTTCCAAATACTTGTCAAACAAGGCTTGAATATATGCTCATGATGTAATTCAGTTAGTCCTCTCTATAGTGACTATCAAAATAGGTGTTTTTCACACCTTATAATTTTATAGAGGGGATCTTGTGTACAATTTGAGCAAATTTTTGGGAACTTCAAATGGGAAAAGAAGTGTGAGGATTAAGGTTGTATAGATGGTAGCCAATCCAAGATAAGAACGTATAGATGGTGTGCAGTTGGCTTAGACTTATATGCCCCCTCTATCTCCCTCTAAATGTAAACTATTTCATAAAATCCATTTCAATAGAATGTATGACTGGATAAATCATGGATGAGCAAAGCTGAAAGTTTTGTTAACATTGTATTGATGTCATCAACTTGAACTCAACTAACTCTAAGACCAAGGGATATGTTATCATTGTAATTGAAGCTTTACATTCCTTGGGATAGGCTTATTCAGCACTGTATATTATACATCAGCATGAGTTATATTGTGGAAATAAAGTTTGTTTCTCTACCCTAAAAGAATATTTAGCTGTGGTATTGGTAATTCTTAAAGCTATTCCTACAGATGGAGAGATTGGAGCCATTTACTTTGACCAAATTGACATATGTTTTGTTTAAGTCTCAACTCCTCCAGCTGTTCTTTCTATCAACCATTAAAAGTTGACATTATTATTAATTAGCAATTAGAACATCTTTTGAGCATTTGCAGCAGATTTGCCAAATACGAAAAGTAGCAGAAATTTTGCATAGCCACTCCAAAATCCTCCGCAACAAGCTTGACAAAATACCAAACAAATGCAGCAAATGAACAGTACATTGCCTAAGTTATTCAGGTACTGGTCATAGCCAGTTCTTTAAAAAACCTACTTTGTTATTTGTTCACTACCATCAAAGAGGAGGCGAAAAGTGGAGGGGTGAAACCGGTGGTCCATCAATCTGGTGCTGGTGGTCCGATGGTGGTGCAAGGTGCTTGGATCTGGTTCATCGATCTAGTGTGAGGTGCTTCAATCCAGTGCGATTTGGTTTGTCGATCTGGTGTGGGTGGTCTGGTGGTGGTTGATTTTTTGGGTTGATTTGGGTTGGATGTGGTTGATTTTTTTGGTTTGGGTTGATTTTTGTGGTGGTTGCTGTGGTGGCTTGCGGTGGTTGGGATGATTTTTGGAAAGAGAAAAAATATTATTTAAGGGGTAAAATATCATTTTCGTCCCTAAATTTTCACAAAAGTTCGTTTTTCGTCCCTAAATTTTCAAAAGTTTGTTTTTTGTCCCTAAACTTTACAAAACGTTATACTTTTCATCCTTCCATCTATATCTGTTAGTTTATGTCTTTCGTGGCTTAACAGAGTGCTGATGTGGTATTTGACTTGGACTAAAGTTAATTTATTTTTTAAAATTATAAACATATGTCACACAATGATTGGAACACATGGATTTAAATTTTCAATGAGACAAAATTACCCTCACCCACACAACCTAATCCAAACAACTCAGTCTCCAAAATCCCCAAATCAGAAAGGATGAACCTCAGGTCCCCAACGCCATGGTTGTAATGTCATCTTGCTCAAAAGCATCAATAGATCTCCTTATTACCTCGTCATCATCATCTTGACTTTCAATTATCTCCTTCCTGAAATGTTTTATATTGGTATCTTTTTTTCTTTTTTTTTGTTACAGATTTATGCTCAAAAACAATATTATCTTCATCAATTTCATCATCCAAATTAGAATAAGTCTTCTGCTTTCTCGCCAACATTGCAGCTTCCCTCTCTTGTTTCTGATAAATGTTTACTACACCACTACTAGTCCAGGGTACTCTAGTAAAGATTTGTTGAGCAAACCCATGAAGGCAATTCCTTTTCTTATTCGAAAGTCTTCTCATCTGTGTATAGCAAGAACGCTCAAACTCTTTGTGTTGCTTTAGTACCTGTGCCTTTGAACTCTTCATTGCCGGTTGGGGTCGCCAATTGAGGCCGGTGGGACTATGGCGTTGGGGACCTAGGTTCATCATTTCATATTTAAGGATTTTGAGATTGGGTGTTTGGATCAAGTTGTGGGTGTGAGGGTAATTTTGTCTCACTAAAAAATTTTAATCCACATGTGCCAATTATTGTGTGCCATGTGTTTATAATTTAAAAAATAAATTAGTTTAGTCCAAGTCAAATACCGCATCAGCACTAGCCACGTAGGACATAAACTAACAAATATAGACATAAGGATGAAAAATATTACGTTTTGTAAAGTTTAGGGACGAAAAACAAACTTTTGAAAGTTTAAGGACAAAAAATGAACTTTTGTGAAAGTTTAGGGACGAAAATGATATTTTACCCTTATTTAAATGAAATGGATATAGAGTATTGAGGCTGATGTAGTGGTACCTGAATAGTAGATTAGTTAAAGTAACAAAAGTGGAGTTT
Source organism: Quercus gilva (assembly GCA_023621385.1). NCBI lineage: Eukaryota > Viridiplantae > Streptophyta > Magnoliopsida > Fagales > Fagaceae > Quercus > Quercus gilva. The sequence goes on along the minus strand of CM042479.1, from coordinate 18,221,816 downwards.
TGGGGGTCAATTTGGCTAAAAGTGCATTGAGCCTGATGCTAATGCTCTTAGTTATTGCACAGTTCATCTTTACTGGTTTTTATTCTTTCAAATTTTAGAAAATTTATGTTCTCATTATCCTCATGAAATTCTCTACTTGAAAGAAAACCTAGAAATTACGAATTAGGCCATAGACAACACATTACATGTGACTAAAATGTTTGTCTATGCATGTCCTTTTTTGCATTTACTAATTTGTGTTTATTGCCCCTGCTGTAGTTTTAAACAAAATTAATACTTTCAAATGATCAATTTTGTTTATTATTCTTCAGAGCCTAGTTTACTCTACTATAATCTGATGTGTTACTGTAGAACTGCTCTTTTAAATTGTCTACATTTTTACCCCAAATTCCCCCCCAAAAAAAAAATCTAAGATTTAAATGTCTTAGTATGTATTTATTAATACATAAGGGAGTAGGAATTGTATTGTTCAAAAGTTTGTTTACCAAAAAGTTGTCAACCCAAACATGATGTTATGGTTTTTGTTTAAAGCAAGCCAGCATGATGCAGAACAATGAACTTGATACCCAAACTCATGCAGCTCAAAATTCTCCCAAATTTTTTCAGAATATCCAAAAAAAAAAAAAAGATAAACCTAGCAATCAGCACCTAGAATTGCTTGGAATCTGCACCAAGCTGGATAGAAAACCTAGGAATCAGCACTTAAGGTTGGTGGGAGCCAACATCACACAATTAGAAATATTCAAACTGAAATTCTATTCATCATAAACTTGTCTACATGGGAGTACAATAGCTTGCTACCAGGGCTAAACTTTGATCCTTATTTACCTGGATCAAAACCTAATAATTGAATCACGAAATAACCTTGACTCTAAGAAATTAAATAAAATACTAATAACCTAATTAGCTAGTAATACCTAAAATAAAACCCAATGTACCAATAATAAAAGTACAATTGACTATTGAAATTAAATAAAACTGAATCAACATAAAATTGTATTCTCACTTTCTGCATCATTCTCGCTTGGGTGGAGATAATTTGTCTTAGAGTTTTGAAAGTGTTTTAAGAATAAGAATTCTTCCATTAATTCTTGAAGCACCTTTGGCAACACTAAGAACAAACAAGCTTTGTGTTCCACCATCTCATTAAATTCATTTGGAATGATAAAATCTATGGGTGGATACGATATAGCCTTATCTTGATCCATAGAAAGCATCATTGTATCAAGCTTTTCTACTGCATGCATCATGGAGGTTTGGTTAATAGCAGATGCATTAAACTCATTTTTCACAACCTATTCACCCTTTATTTCTTTGCCCTCCTGTAAACTTTCTCTTCATCAAACTCATTTTTCACAGCATGTGCACCCTCTAATTCTTTGCTCTCTTGTTAAACTCTCTCTTCATCACACTCATTTTTCACAACATTTTGCACCCTCACATGATTAAATCTTTCTTCTCAGTGATAAACAATGTACTTGACTTTTCAGTAATTTGTATTAAGTCTACTACACATGGTCCAGGTATTACAGCTCCACTCTTTAGACTCTGCAGTATGTTCTTGCTGTGCTAGCATTGTGGCAACATCTATTGGCACCTTTATTATTCTTTCAACCCTAGGTTTTGGTGGTTCAACGTTGTCATCTGAGTGGGAAGCTTTACCTTCGAGACTAGGGGGCAAAGACTAGTTGGGCAGTCTCTGGATGGAAGGCTTCTTGGATCCCAGCTGAGCACCCAAGATATCAAACCTAGTGTCCAACTTCTCGACCTTTGCTAACCGGTCTTGGATGGCTTTCACTATATTTTCTAGAATTTGTTATACGACCACTACGCATATGCTTGCAAGCTTATGCTAAAATATGGATGCAATTGAGATCAATAGAAAAAACTCTTCACAAATTAATTTTCAATATAAAATTAAGGTTAACCAATCAAAATTTCAAATAGAAAATTTGGTCAATAATTTTAAATTAACTGCAATTAGATACCGATAGAGTTCACAATATTGAAGCAACTTGGTGAAAGTCAAAATTGTAAAACCTGTGTGATTGGCCGTCATGGTCTCACAGAAAACTTGGTTGAGCAGTGATTGCTGACTTAGTTTTGGTTGTACAAACAAGAAGCTTTTTGACAGATCTTAGCAGTAGAACGACCATCAGAAGATGAGTAGATATGGCTTTTTGGTTTTGACATTGTCAACAGTGTGATGCATACATGGGCAACGGTGGGGAGACAAGACCAATGGCATATCTTCAGATTTGCCTATTTGATATTGAAAAATCAGATATATGAGTTTGGGAATCAGGTATATTGTTTATCACTGAGAAGGAAAATTTCCTGCTACTTGAGGAAGAGAGAGTTCAATAAGAGAGCAAAGAATTAGAGGGTGCACATGTTGAAAAGTCAAGTATACTGTTTATCACTAAAAGAAATATTTATGGTGAGATATTAGCATTATTTGATCAATATATGGTATCCTAGTATTGCTTTGTAGGCTGAAATTTTGACATATGTTATGTACCAAAACCTTCCTCCATGGCTCCAGAATTTATACCACTTGACCCATCTTTTAGATCTTCTTATTTGATATTGAATTGATTTTTATCATTATTTACTACCCACTAGAAATTGAACTTAAAAGTAGGTATGGCTTTCAGTTAAAGCTTTTTTCTCCACTCTTGATGATAGCTTGAGCTTAAAGAAATTCAATGAAATATGGTGTCTCCTACTGATGAAAAGATGAGAGAGAGTCACTTGAGATGGTTTGATCATATGCAAAATAGAGCGATTAATACATTAGTTAAAAGGAATAACTTGGTTCAAGTTAAGTGAACAAAAAGAGTTGGAGTAAGAGCTAAAATAACATTGGTAAAGTAGTGAAAATAACATGTTAATTAAGTAAGTTATAGATAATATGATTTTGGAATTTGGATAGGATAAAATGACATAAAAGAATACTTGTGGCCAACCCAATTCATCTATTCAATCCATAGCAGACCCCAAAATTTTGGAGTGAGGGCATTGTTGTTATTTTATGTTTTTTTTTTAATATTAATTTTGGAGTCCCCGGATACCTGTACTTGCACCCAAAAAAAAAAAAAAAAAAGTCCCCAGAAACTTGTTCAAGGGACTGCTCTCTTCCTCCACCCTTTACTTTTTGGCGTGTTTATTATTAAATTTTCTTGTTTAAACTTTGATTTTGTATTTTAGCTGGAATTTTCCCATGGAGCATATATTATAAGATTTTCATTCATAATGTTAGCATATAAATTAGAGAGCTGTTCTACTCTTAAATATCCTTGACTCCTGCTAACAAAGATACCAGTTAGACTTCATGTTTACGCATTGCATGATATAATACCCCACTCTACTTGAAAAACTCTAATATCGCCATAAAATCACATTGAGAGTCACTCCAGCCAATCATTAGCTGCTTCATACACGTTAAGACTAATGGCCCTCTTTTCTTTTTCTTATTCTTCATAGATCCAACTTTCATACCCAATAAGAACTATTTTCTTTTTTCTTTTTGTAACTTTTCTCTTTTTTGTCCAGGCAATAATTGAACTGGACATAACAGCCCAAACCCTCCTAAAAAGGACACTATTCCGTACCTGTGTCTTCCTAGGATAAAAGCACCTTGAAAAGGATTCATAGTTTCGTTAGAAGGGGGCAAATAATATGCCTTGAAGGATTTTAGTGGATTTAGGGCTTCCTGAAATCTTTCTCTTAGATATAAGTTATCAGTATCAATGCAGCATCTGGAAAAGATTTAACAGCTTGGCAGACACCATCCAAATCTCTTTCTCATTCAGAATAGCCACTGATGGCCAACTTATATATATATATATATATTTCCTTTGGATTCCTTTATTACTGTTTCTGAAATGTATATTTTATCTTAATGATATGATTTTGATGATGTTCCAACTTATAACTAGCTTCCCATAAATTTTCAAAATGTCTTTCCAACTTCTCGTTGTTTATGTGCTTTCACTGATTGTTTAAGCTTACCTCACCTGGTAGCTTTATTGCCTCCTTGATTTCGTTTTATAATTTGTTGAGTTTGAATTTATTGCATAAAATTAACATGTTTGTGTGTGTGTGTGTATTTGACTTGAGAAGTTTAGGAATGGTTTAAGCTGCATATGTTTCATTTGAGTCTCACCTGTACACTATATGATGCTTTTTAGTTGCCTCAACATTTTCTCTCTTACTTATCAATTATGTAATTGTATAATATATGACAGTTCAAGCACTGTACTGCATAATCTAGAGCCAGTTTTGTGGATTCCTTTTACCTTACAGTTTGTCTTGTATTTTGCATTTGTTTCAGATAGATAGCCATGTAAAAAGACTTGATGAGGACCTGAACTATTTTGCTGAAGATCTAAAGCAAGGTAGATAACTTCTCTATTATCTTTTATCATGTCTTGTATAATTTTGTAATAGCTCATTAAAATAACCAACTTAAATAACAGTGCATTCAAAGAAAAGAGAGACTCATTGACTGGTGGGTGGGGAGGTAATCCTCAACCCAGAGGGAGATATTCCCCCATTCTCAAACCCAACTCTTAAAGACTAAATTCTCAGTCAATTATCAAAAGCTTCCTTTTACAAGGCTGTAACATGGCTCTTAATACAAGAAAGAGCTAGTTATGATTACATCATCATAACTAACTAACTAATTCCTAAGCACATGTATATGAATTTGTCACATGCTAAAATAGTCTTAAGCTAAGCGAATACAACATTTATCCCACTTCTTAATCAATTAAGCACGTGTTTAAGTAACTTCTAAATCAATTGCACATACTTCAAATAAATGAGCACATGTTCAAAAAGATAGCTTTGCTTGGAGGTAGGACTTGTCCACATGACTTACCCTTGTGGAATGGCCTTGATTCAGCCACCTCATCAAGGCATACTCGGCCCCATCGTCAAGCTTTTTTAAAATGAAAATCCTTGCTTAAAAAGTACTGCATTAGGACTCCCCCTTTGAAAGAAACATGTCCTCACGTTTAGCATTCAACTCATGAATAGGTTTCACATGATCCTCCATGACCATAGCTCTATTCTTCATCAATGATCAATCTTTCTAATCATGACCATGTGTTTAGGACTCGCTTTCTCCTCTTGGGCAATGGCATAGGTAGAGTCTTGGTTATCATTTTTGTCAAGGCCCTTCCATTCTCAAAGTCTCCTCCACCCTTCCTTCCAAAACGTTTTACAATTTTGGGCTCCCATCATTCTTCGACATTCCATCAAACGAGAGCTTGGTTTACCACAATTATAGGACTTTGGGCACCCTTCTTGAGCTGTCTCTCACAGAACCAACACAGCTGGCTTTAGGTTTGGGTGGTGGAGGCGCAAGAACCTTGTCATTGCTTACCCTTCACTCCATCAAGATTGCCTCCTTGTCCATGCTTGTTGAAGAATCACCTTTGGAGTCACTTTGGCACTGCTATACGGGCTTTGAGACACTTGGATTTTTTGGTCTTTCCACCTTGAGTTCATACCTTTTGTTATGATCCTAGTGTCCTACATGTATTAAGTGTAAGCTTAAGCATATGTTTATAAACTCTTGGGCACCCTCCTCTTACAAGCCGGTTTTCAAGGGTGATTTTTATCCATGGGTTCTTAAGGGCTTGTTTGGATTAAGGGTGGAGTAGAGGGGAATAAAGTAGGGTTGATTGGAAATTAGTATTTAGTATCATAGCCAACCACCACATCAAGTAATCGGACGTAACTCAATGAGTAGGGGATCAAATGAGTTGCGGCATTATGGTCAAATCTCGAAGGGGGCGACTTAGAGGCTTGATTAAATTAACTAATAGGTAAGTGGAGCCGCCAAAAAGAGAGAGGGCTACCATCGGGTCAGTGTCAATAGAGTGAGCCGTTGTGGACGTCGGCTGCAAAGCGTGATAGTATGTTATGATCCTAGTGTCCCACATGGATTAAGTGTAAGTTTAACCATGTTTTATAAGCTCTTGGAAACCCTCCCCTTTCAAGCCAGTTTTCAAGGGTGAGTTCTACCCATGGGTTCTTAACACCTTTTGGTAGAAGATCCAAAGGGAGTCTCAAAACAGCGAGAGCATTAATGGGTTCATTGCTTTTTGCACAATGACAATCCAAGTGTTGCTCTACACTTTTTGCCAAGCATTGCACCAGCTTTCTCTAGACAGCAAATTGCCTTCTCAATTGCATAACCTCATTTTTTTGAAGCCAAGATTGATGAGCATTTTCTGGTTCCATGCAAGGAGAGAATTTCTGCATCTTGGTTGGAATTGGCTTCATTCCTTGTCCCTTATTCCAACAAGCCATTGCTTGAATCACATCAACAAGCATTCAAGTTCTTTGAGAATCCACTCATTGATTGGCGGGTGGGGAGGAAATCTTCAACCCCAAGGGAGGTATTTTTCAACCTCAAATCCGAGTCACAAAGAGTAAATTCTGATTCAATGAACATGGCTATTTAATCAACAAGGAGTTAGTTATGATGACATCATCATAACTAAGTAATTCCTTCGCATATGTTAAAACAATCACAACCTAAGCTAATACAACACTTATCCCACATGTCTAAATGAATTAAGCATATCACTAACTTCCTTCTAAATCAATTTAAGCACATGCCTAAAATAATTGAGCACATGTTCTAAAAGATGGCCTTGCTTGGAAGTATGACTTGTTCACATGGCTTGCCCTTGTGGAATGCCTTGATTTGGCCACCTCCTCATTGCTTCCCCCCCACACCCCCCCCCCCCCCTCCCCCCCCTCTCCTAGTTTCCACTTTCCCCATTTGTTGGACAAAGTAATATGTTGAGGAAGTGCTAAAGTTGTTGTTAGAGTTCTTCATCTTAGAAGCTAAGGTACTTTATAATTGATTATCTGTCTTATGTTTGTTTTATTTTCCTTTTTCCATTTTTTTTTCAGAGGGAAAAATAGCCCCAGATGAACCAGCAATTCTTCCCCCATTACCTATAGTCCCTAAAAGTGATAAGCGGAAGCCTTTCTATGGAACACCTCAACCAAAGAGGCTGGATTACAGTAATAGGGAATGGGATCGGGAGCGTGATAGGGATTTTGAGCTCATGCCTCCTCCAGGAAGCCATAAAAAGGAATTTGCTGCCCCCATGGATGTTGAGCAACCTATTGATCCCAATGAACCCACCTACTGCGTCTGTCATCAGGTCCTGACTTCTCGTTTTTAATTTTTTAATTTTCAAGTTTAAAGTTTTTAGCATATTGTTTCAGTAAATTATTTTTTTGGATGAACATATTTTATATTTTTCAGTTATGCTTCAACTGCTTTAACTCATTTACTAAAGTGCAATAATTTTCTTGATTTTTTAGGTGTCATTTGGAGATATGATTGCCTGTGACAATGAAAATGTGAGTGTTGTTTTCTCTGCATTATTTATATTTTTCTCTGATTATCTAGTTAATAATATTTATTTATAACTGGAAACCAGAACCAATAAAAAGCCTCAGTTGTAGCTTACTTGAAAACTTTGCCAAATATGCCTGTGGATTCACTTGGTAATTGGATCTAGTTCCTTTGGGATATCCTACAAAATATGCTATAATTGCATGTTTTAGAAACTGAACAACATATGATTAGAACATTGGGTTAACTACTACTAAACCATTTTCCTCTTTAGATTTATCTTGTAATATTATTATTAGGTGGAATATCTGAACACCAACACCTTGTGGTTTGTTTTTCTCTGCGCAAGGTACTTTCTGGAACTTTTTACGTATCCACATAAACAAATTATTGCCAGTAACCATCACTTTTATGTATTTTAAATTTCCTCTCTTGAAAGTATGAACACATATTTCTATCATGATATCCTAAATGAGTTAGGATGGTTTCGTTAGATTCTTTTATAATGATAAGCAGACTTAACAGTTTGTAGTTTCTGTATCACTTAATTGTTGTTTTCTAGATTCCTGTATGGGTTAGCTAACCTATTATAAAATGACAGTGCCAAGGAGGTGAGTGGTTCCATTACTCATGTGTCGGGCTGACACCGGAGACAAGGTTCAAAGGAAAGTGGTATTGTCCAACCTGCAGAATGTTACCACAATGTCAATGAAATTGCACAATTGGAGCTGCTTGATGTAATTAATCATTGTTATTTATAACTTTCAGAGGAAAGAAGTGGGTAAAAGTTTGGTGACTGTTATGTGATTAATTGGTTTTGTTACTTAAAAGAGTTGTGATCTACTAAATTCCCACAATATTTTGTTCCATCCCCCACTCCCCCACTACTGAAAAATTATCTTATAAGATGGTCTCGTTAGACCTCTCTCTCTCAGAATGTATGGGTTCCACATGCTGTGAGAGAGTGGTCTCGTGAGATACCCTCTCCTCCCCACCCCACCTTGCAAGAAGAAAAATGAAAACCAATAGACAAATGATGAAGTCCTCATAAATCTGTATGCTGGGGTCTAGAACTGTAACTCAAAAGTGGATTGATTTTTGTGGTAAATTTGACTACTTTGAGGGAACTTGGAAAGAAGGGTGGGGGTGGGGGTGGATGAAAGGAAAGATAATTATTTTGATCAAGCCTTGGGTTTTTTTTTTAAGTAATAAAAATAAATAAGTAAAACCTTGAACTAGCCTCAATCATTTGGTGTTGAGTTTGTTGTCCTCCGTGTGAACGCAAAATAGGAATGTAAATTGCGAAGGCGAATTGCTCACTTATAATACGTCATGACTTACAAGTATGACCTCTGGGCTCTGAGAGCCTCGTGCCCTTGCCTGAGGTAGAAGAGTAATGGTAAAAAGTAGTGAAAATACTAGGTATTTTTTTAGCCCGTAGGAAACTAAATATGATAGTTGTACTAAGATGGGGCATGTTAATAGATAATTATATTAAGAGGAAAGAATGAAATTATATCATATCATATATTATAGATTATCAAAAAAAAATATTATATATTATATAATAAAAATGAATTACAATAGGCTTACTATAAAAATAAAAAATAAAAAAAAAATTAACAAAGGAATAAAAAGTAATTAGAATTGCCAAGAGTTTTGAAGTTTAATTGACACCTTTAAGTATTTCTAAAGGAGATATCTATATTCAAATCCTTCCACCTCTAATTATTAATGTAAAAAAAATGCAACTACAACTAAAAATCTTGGAGTATGAGATTTTCTTTAATATATATTTTTTCCTTCAACTTTCAAGTTTACATTTAAAAACTAATTAGACACTTCAATTCAATCACAACATTTTTTTTTTTTTTTTTTTTTTTGTGTTTGTTAATTTAAAAAAAAAAAAAAAAAAAAAAGAGAGAAGAGAAAGAGAGAAGAAACAAAAGAATTAAGGTTTGGGGGATCAATGAAAAACCCTAACCGCCATTAAAATAGATAGAACTGTGAAAAACTCTCTCCCTCTCTCTCTCTCTTTTTATTCTTTTTTCTGTGCTAAGTGTTTTAGAGCCTGTTTGGCCAGTTTTTTTTGCTCACTCAATTTCCGTCACTCAATTTCCATCACTCATCACTCATCACTCATCACCCATCACCCATCACTCATCACTCTAAAATATACACTTGTTTGGCACCATCACTCTATTTCAATAACTCAATATTTTTCACACTATTCATGGACCCCACCTCTGTTACTTGGTCAGATTTTTTTTTCTCCATTTTTCTTTCTTCTTTCTCAGTTCTTCAGTTCGTTCTTTTTTCATTTTTCTCCCTTTTCACCTTTCTCATCTCAGATTTCTCATCCAGAAAAAAATTAAGCATACATAAATATATTCTAGAACAAACCCAGATTTCTCAATCATGAAAAAAAAAAAAAAAAAGCAAACTCAAATCTGCCCAGGCCATTGATGTTGATGTTAGGAACCCAGGAATACCCAGTACCCACAAACCCGAACCAGTGAAAGAAGAATGGAAGAAAAAAAATACTTAGATCACCGAACCCAGTAAAAAAAAAAAAAAAAAAGAGGATGAATACCGAGGAGACTGAACCCAAGAAAAAAAAAAGAGGATGAACACCGGGGAGACCGAACCCAGGAAAAAAAAAAAAAAAAAAAAAAAAAAAAAAAAGAGAGGATGAACTGAAGACCAAACCCAGTGAAAGAAGAAGAAGAAAAAAAAAAGAATGGAAACCCAGTGAAAAAAAAAAAAAAAAAAAAAAAAAAAAAAAAAAAAAAAAAAAAGAACCCAAGCCCAGGAAACCAAACCCAAAAACCAACATGAAAAGAAAAAAGAAAAGAAAAGAAAAGAAGAAAAAAAAAAAAAAAAAAAAGCCAAACGCAGAAAGTGAAAGTAAAGAAAAGAAAAGAAGAAGAAGAAGAGGAGCAGTCTCTGACCCGTGAAAGAGAAAAGTAAAAGAAAATAAAAAAAGAGAAAAGAAGATAAAAGGGAGCAAAAGTCAAACGGTGGGACCGGATTTTGCATTATATTTACAAGATTGCCATTGAGAACTGAAAATTGGAAATTGAAAACAGCCAAAAGTTGTTTTTAGTTTTCACAACTCATAACTCAAAAATGTGAGAATTGAGAACTGAGAACTAAAAACAGAGTTATGAAAACAAAAAATAATGTAGCCAAACAAACTTTTTGTATGGGTCCCACCATTTTTGAGAATTAAGTTATGGAAACAGAGAATTGAGTTACGGAAACAAGCTAACCAAACAGGCTCTCTCTCTCTCTCTCTCTCTCTCTCTCTCTCTCTCTCTCTCTCTCTCTCTCTCTCTCTCTCTCTCTCTCTCTCTCTCTCTCTTAAGCTGAAAAGAGCTTGATTGTCAAATCAAATTGAATATAAGGAATAATTAAATAGCTTTGCTTGGTGTTATTGTTGGATCAGCAATAAGTATGATTTTATTATCACGTTCTAACAACAACAAGTGAGTTTAGTCAAGTCTTTTGTAAAAGTTATAACAATAACAAATTTGATATTGTATTTTCTTTTCCTACAAAATGTTACAAGTTAACATCTTATTTTTCAATTTTATTAGAATTATGGTGCAAACGTTGATTTAGTGGAAAGCAATATTTTTCTGGTCCAGTTTGTGTGATTGAGAGTGTTAGCATAGACTTGGATAATAATAAATGGACATATACTTTGAAAACACCTGGTGGTGTCAATCAGTTAAACTATAAGGCGGCGGCAATATGAGCCATCCTTTTTGCTTATGATCTTGGTCTCTCTTCCTTTATTCTTGAGGGAGATTTCATTATTTCCATGGTGGTTATTAATGCTCTCAAAAGCAAAGAGGAGTCATTGGCATCCTTTGGACATCTCCTTGCAATAGTGCAGCCTACCATAGCGGCTTTCAATCGTATTTCTTTTTTTATACTCGTAGAGTAGGTAATATTGTACCTCACAACCTAACTAAACATGCTAGACATGTTAAAAATTTATTGGTGTGGATGGAGTATGTTCCCTCCCACCTACATGATGTTCTTGCAACCAATTATGGCTAAATTTTCTTTCAATAAAACTTCGAGGTCTTTCTTCTTCTTCTTTTTAAAAAAAAAAAAAAATTAAACTACAAGACTCTTGACAAACGATAATATAATTTCATTATGATTTTAGCTATAACCCTACAAGTCAAGAGATTTTACATATTTGTCAACTCAAAATTTAAAGACGAATAGTAAAGAAAAGTAACTTTGCATTGCATGGATTATACTTTTCGTAAATTCAAATTCTCAAGATGCTTGTGAAATTAATAAAATGTTATGTTATGGTTAAGATTTTAGTTTTATTAATACAAAATAAATATGATACTATATTTTTTAAGAAATGTGCTACGTCCACAATAATTTCATAACAAATTAGAGGTGGTTAGTTGTTATTAGTTCAAATTTAAACTTATCACTAAAATTACTTTTCTACCCCACCATTAACATCCCGTAACAACCTACCACATAGAATTTGTTATGAAAATGTTGTAGACATAGCATTTTCCATTTTTTAAAGGTTAAAAATAGCTCCGTTTGTTTCGATATTAACATTGTTTAAAAAATATACATTTTTCAAGCCCAAAAAATATACATTTTTCAAAAAGTATTTTTGGAAAATTATCTCATATTCCTATGCCTGGTAGTATTTTTTGGAAAACTATATCATTTTTCTATGTTTGGTGACAACCTTAAAAATGAGGTAGAGTTGTTTTCAATAGTTTCCATATTGTTCCTATAAAAAAAATAAAAAATAAAAATAGTTTCCATATTGCCTCTTAGCTTCCTTTATTTAGCATGGCATGTGATAGAGTTGTTTTCCAAAATTTTAGCGAAAAAAAATCTCTAAAAATAAATTATATGTTTAATAAGATTTTCCATTGAGCAATGATAGTTTTTATTTGACATATTTTTTCTAATACTACCAAATACAAGAAAACATAAAAAATAAATAAACAAATAAATAAAATTTTAAAAAATGTCTTCATAATAGGTTTTTTTTTTTTTTTTTCAAAACATACAAAATTACAATTTCTAAAATGCATTATATTAACTATTCCAATTAAATTCAAACACAAAACTCCTTTGAATTTAATTTTTTTGAGTTTGACTGGCCAATTGAACTAGGTGTTAAAATTAATTGAAAAACCTAATGCACTATATCAAAATTTGTCCCTTTTCAAAATAAGTGATTATCACTAAGAGTTGTGTAACTCGTATCATATTTTATTCTCATTTATTCAACAAAAAAAAAAAAAAAAAAAAAAAAAAAAAAAACTAGAATTTGAATTTTTCCTTCCTGTTATATAATTTTAAATAATATAATACAAAATTATATAAATCTATTAATTAAATTACATTTTAATTTCTAATTTTTTTCTCAAAAAAATAAATACATTTTAATTTTTCTTTATATTGCAATGGTCTAATCTTTTTGTAGTCAACATGGAAAGACTGAAAGGTGGTCTAATAAAAAAAACCATATGGGAATTCGTTTACAGAGCTTTACTGGATGTCTAGAAAGAAGAGCAGAACTAGAACCCTTAATTTATAGGGCCCAGAGGCAAGAGCTAAGAACATAGCTTTGCTATCCAAATTGAATTGGAGGATGTATCATGAAAAAGATGCTTTGTGGGCGAAGGTAATCCTGAATAAATATTGCTCCCATTCAAGAATTACACCGAGAGATCCTGAAAAACTCTCATCGTCTCCTAATTGGAAAGCCATTAGCTTGGGTTTCCCTATCTTCCAAAAAGGGATTTCTTGGGGGATTGGGAATGGATCTGGGGTAAAGGTGTGGATGGACAATTGGGTTAATGGTGATTCTCTTAGGGGTATGATTGAAGGGCCTCTTAGGCAAGGAGAACAAAACTTGACAGTTGCGGATTTGTATTGTGGCCAAAGTTGGAAATGGGAGATGATTTCTTTTGACCTCCCTCAGCCCATTAAAGAAAAACTTAAGGCTGTCCCAATTCAATTACATGGAAGTGGGAGAGATACAATGTTGTGGAAATTCTCAAAGAATGGAGAATTCACTGTTGGTTCAGCTTACCGATTGGCAAATCAAGGTGAGGAACCTGCCACGCCATTCCATGGTTAATGGATCTAGAAATTAGATATATTGCCGAGAATGACATGTTTCCTTTGGCTGTATTTGCATGGTAGTGTTCTAGTGAAGGAAGTTCTTGCGGTAAGAGGCATAAATTGTGATAAGGTATGTCCTTTGTGTAGGGATCAGGTTGAAACTATAGTCTATGTCCTCCGTGAGTGTGTATCTGCTCGTAATTTATGGAGGAATTTGGAGGTCCCTCTGTCTCTTGTTAATTCCTTTACTAATAATGTTGAAGTTTGGCTGAAACATAATTGTTTGAGTGAAGTAAGGCACAAAGGGTCTATTCCTTGGTGCTTTCTTTTTCTTTTTGCTATTTGGAATTTGTGGAAAAACAGGAATAAAGTTGTGTTTGAAAACTCTATTCCAAACACCATGCTTGATAAGGTGTGTCTCGGCCAAGCTAGGGAGTATTTTTACCATGTAAGAAAAGCCAAGCAAGTTACATCAAGAGCTGTTATTCCTATTAAATGGTACAAGCCTAATCCAGGGTGGTACAAGCTTAACACGGATGGAGCTTCACTTGGGAATCCAGGTAGAGCTGGTGATGGAGGATTAATAAGGAATAATGACAGGGTGTGGATTAAGAGGTACTCGAGATCTATTGGGTACACCACAAGTGTTATGGTTGAACTGTGGGCTTTGAGGGATGGGTTGTCTCTTGCCATTCAGTTGGGAATTAGTAATTTGGAAGTGGAACTCAATACCAAGGTAATTGTGGAGATGTTAAATAATGCTAACAACTCTAACAAAAAGTTTTCTCCATTGCTTATTGACTGCAAATCACTCATGGCAAGTCTCTCACAGTAGCTCATGTGTTTAGAAAGGTGAATAGGTGTGCTGACTATTTGGCCAAGAATGAGTGCTATATAAGGGAGGATTTTGTTATTTTTTATGTTTCCCCCTTTAATGTTACTTGTATTTGATAACAATGGTTTGTACTGCTATAGGCAGGTAGTCTCTACTTTGGCCGTTGTGGCCAATTTGTAACTTCAGCTGTAACTTCTTTTGTTGTATAATATAAAGCCTTTTAACCCACAAAAAAAAAAAGGCCCATGGCCCAACGAGAAGGGGAATTGATGGTCAATTTGCTCTTTGACTTTTGAGTTTTGGGTTTCATAATCGTTCAAATTGTGTCCGTCAAATTTGCGGAGAATTTAAATACTAAGAGCGGGAAACGAAATTTTTAGCGCGAGACATTACGAGATAAATTTGTAGCCAAATGACCCAACTACCCTCAACCGTCCTTTAACGCCAAGGCCCAAGATGAGATAAATGTTCTCTTTTATTATTTCCTCGTTTTATTGGTCCATGATTAATTTTGAATTACCATAAGAATGGCACCAATTTTCCTTTCTATATTCGTCTTTTTTTAAAAATAATAATGACCGCTGTTTCTCAAAAATAAAAAATAAATAATGACTAGCTTGTTATCTATGTATAGGCCCATATTTAAAAATAAATACATTTTTATCATAAAATTATAAATAATTAATCAAATTATTAGAAAAAAAAAACTTAATTATATGTATGTTATAATTCCTGCCTAGGTTTAATACTGCTTATAATCATTTTTATTCTAATTTTTAATAAGATAGAACGTGCAGTAATTTTTGTTGAGTAAATATATAATTGTTTTTTTTTTTTTTTATAGTTAATTAATATTGGACTTGACTCTTAGTAGTTAGTATTTTTTATTCATTAATTCACTTGGCACAAAGATTTGAATAATTAAGTGGACGCATGACACAAAATTAGCCCACAATTGAAATCTAATATGGAATTTAATTGAATTTTCTCTCGCGTTTTAAATATACTAGTGTATAACTCGTGTATGTATAATTAAAAACAATCACAATTATACCACCGTATACCCTTAGTGCGATGGTCACTCTACAAATATAAGTGCTTATAGAGTATGGGGTGTGGGGGGCAAGGGCTGGGATTCAAGTCTCTGAGAGGAAGTTTCACACGCATATACACTTAGATTATGCTAGAGTAGAAATTCTATCTTATAAAAAAAATTAAAAAAAAAAAAAATAATCACAATTACACATATATATGAGTTCAAATTATACTTAATGTAAGAGTTACATTTTTTTTAAAGCCATAGATATATACATGAGTTTTACTCTCTTTTTTATATATTATATATACACATTAGTTTACTCTTCTTCTTTTTTTTTTTTTTTTTTTTTTTCTTTTTTTATGTTTGTTGTTGAGTTTTTGATGGTTTATTTATATTAGACTATTCATCTTTTGCACAATATTAACTCACCTAGAACAAAAAAGAATTAAAAGAAATTGATAAGACATGTGACATAAGATTAGACAACAATTAGAATCCAATTTTAAATATAATTGGATTATCTCTCAGCTTAAAATTGAGAGAAAATCCAATTATAGGAGTCTAATTTTGTGTCACTTATTCCATATATATATATATATATATATTAAAGTCAAGTGAATTATTTAGTGCAAAAGACAAGGAGATGAACCATCAAAAACCCAATCATTCATACCACCGCACACCCTTTGTGCGATGGTCACTCCACAAATATAAGTGCTTGTGGAGTGTGGGGGGCAAGGACTAGGGTTTAAGTCTCTAAGAGCGAGAGAGTTTCACACACATATACACTTAGATTAGGTTAGAGTAGAATTCTATCTTGTATCAACAAAAAAAAAAAAAAAAAAACCCAATCATTCATCTAATTTATACTTCTATACCATTCTTAAAGTTCCCATAATTCAAAGAACCATAATAAGCAAGTTTGATCTTTTTATCATCTAAATAAGTAAATATTATGTTTTGGGAACTTTTTCAATGGCAAAGATTTGTCTTTCTCAGGCAAAACATAATATTAAAATTTTTTTTTTTTTATCACATTAGTTTCTTTGATTAACTTACAATTATTTTATTTGCAATTTTGCAGTTTTGTCCTCATTTAGATATTTTCTATTTTGCATGTAGTAGCGGATGCAATACAATTGTTAGTGTGCCTGTTTGTAAGTATCCAAAGGTTTGCTTCAAAATTCATCTGTTTATTTTATTTTTTTTTTAAAGAAAATTACTTATCATGTCTCCATTTTCTTTAACAAATTTATATTTGTACTATAAACTGTTCACTCAATATAAATATCTATTAATCTTTTAATTTTGCTCTAAAAAAAACTATCATGCTATTTAAATTTTATATCACTCACGTTTTAATGATTTAACTCTTAATTTATTGACATCTTTTTGTAGGGTCTTCATATACATGGCCAGCTCGAGTTGAATGAACAAGACATAAATGCATAAGTATCTTCCCCTAGATCAATTATAATTTCTCAAATTCTTTGTGTATTCATGTATGTTTGCCAATCAACTCTCTAAAAATAATTTATTTCTTTCGATTTCTCTTTGAATTTCAATTCTGAATTTTCTTTTTCCTTTTGGGATTATTTCCCAACTTCTTCTTAATTGTTGTTTGTTAATGGATTTTCGACAATTGGCTTTGAGGATTAGACATTTATTTGTCTTATAAATAAAAATCGTATGCATTTGCATAGATTACAAGCTAGTAATAATAATGATTGAGTTCAAGCACATGATTTCGGATTCCACAAGAGAAGGTCATGTCCTTCAATTGTACTTGGACAAAGTTTGGCTCTAACAACTAATAGAAAGATGATATTTGGCATTGTCATTTGCGCACATGACTGATTTAATCTAACCAACCAAGTGAGTCATGTGCATTACACATAAAGGGACTCGTGTTATCTTCTTATTGGTAGTTAGAGCCCAATTCCAAAATTATATTTGGAGTCAAAGCCTTTTCATTGTATTTTGGATCGGGTTATCTTGAAAATGAAGTTCAAAATTTTACATAGATATTGATGTATTAGCAGTTTAATAGGGTTTGTGCTGTTTTGATTGAGAGTGCACATAATTTCAGGTTGAGCATTCATAACTACTATCTTTTGGAATCCTATGTGCAAGGACAGATCTATTACTTGGTCAAGAGGAAACAAGCCCCCCCACTTTTTTTAAAAAATAATCTTTTATATATATATATATATATTTGAAAGTAATATGCAAAAAAAAAAAAAAAAAAAAAATTATAATCCCCCCAAATTGAAAACTAATTATTCCAAATTGAAAGCTAACTCAATGAATCTAAAATATATAACAGTTATTTGATCTATATGTGTTTTGTATTAAAACTTAGGATTTTGGGTTCAATAAATTGAAAACTAACCCTTTCAAATTGAAAATTGACCTAGAGAATCTAAAAAATAAAATGGTCACTTGACCTATATATGTTTAATATTACAGTTCACTTAATTGATGTTTGAGACTTAAAGTTAAAAATTTGGGAATTAAGCTAAAAAAAAAAAAAATTTGGGAATTTAAACTTTTTTTGTCTATGTGGTTTTTTTTTTTCATATATTGGACATACAATGATCTCAAAAAAAAAAAAAAATTATATATATATATATATATAAACTTCAGGTTGATAGTTTTTTTTTTTTTTTTTTTTTTTTTTGATACATGATAGAATTTCTACTATAGCCTAATTAGAGACTTGAACCCCGGCCTTTGCCTCCCACACCCCACAAGCACTTATACTTGTGGAATGACCATCACATCAAGAGTGCGAGGTGGCAGTGTGGTTGATAGTTGATACAATTTACTTTGTAGAATGGCTTTATTGCAATAATGAAAAAAACATTCCAATCATAAATAATATCAAAAGTCAAAACTAGGTTTTGTAGCAAAAAAAAAACAAATATATATATATATATATTTTTTATAATGGATTTTTTTTGATGTTGTTCATTAAAAGGAAAATTATTGCAATATTTAGTACAAAATCAATTATAGATTGAAAGACTATTGAGTTACATTTTGATAGATCACAAATGATTGAGTATAAATGTAAATGTAAATATATATATATATATATATATATTTTATAAATTTTCTTTTATTTATAATTTGTTAATATTAAATAAATGCTAGTTTTATTTTTCACATATTAATTTTTTTTTAATATTTTTAATTTTTGAAAGGTCAATTTCTTTTCATGCTTCCCTCCCTCTCCCCAAAGAAACAATCCTAGTTTCATCCTTGCCTATGTGTGTGCTCCAACGTGTTATCTGTGAATTAATGTTCCTAAAAAAATCATATAAGGAATCCAACACATTAACAAGAGATGTCAAGCACTAATTAAGGGAATCTTAATATAAAAAAATTAAATGATTAATGCAATGATAAGGAAATATTTTATTTTAAAAAAAAGTATGTAAATATTTTCAAATTAAAACTCTTTATGAAAAGCCAACTAAGTAAATTGAGTCAAATATGAAAAGTAAATCGCATATAGTTAAAATATGGCGAGGTCAATCAATTAATTAAATCAAATCAAATATAATATAATAAAGGATGGAAAGCTACCCCATGAAAGCAAATAGAATCCCTTTAATGATGCAACAAAACTTACAATATTTTCAAACTAATATGACACGTCACATATGGGCCGTTAAAAAATTGCAGACTAAGGTGGCCCACATGTGAGGCAGTAGACTAATTTGAAAATGTTGTAAAATTTAGTTGTTCCCATAGCTTTATTGAAGCAAATAATAGCAAACATAGAAATAATCAACTAATCTTAATTAACCTAATCCTACATATTCATGAGTCAAATAAAATCACAATTCATATAAGAATCATCAAATTTAGCAAACTTGTTATTTCATTAAAATAAAATTTGGCTCAATTTTTATATGGACAAAGAAGAGTATCTAAACCTCTTCAAATACCTAACTATTTCTCTTAGGTATATGCAGTCCTCCCATCCCACACACAGAGGTAATTACAAGGAGAAATCTCTTGAGAGTGGCTCCAAGATGTTTCAAACTCAAAATCTCATGGATATTATGAGACCTTAAGAGCCACTAAACAAACCCCTTGGGGCTAAATTTGGCTCATTTTTAGATTGGAATGTATATGTAAGCTGTTAGTATGCATTTGCATGTTTGGGCATGTATATGTATCAATTTCCAGAATTTCTTTCCTAAATTCTCTTTACCTAACTCAATACTGAATCGTTTATTTGATATTTCATAGATACATGTGTGGGAGTTACAAACCTGGAAAAGTTTTTTTTTTTTTTTTAGTGATTTGAGATTTAAAACCTCATGGGCCATGCAGACCCCCCCCCCCCCCCCCCCCCTCTCTCTTGTTAAGGTAATTACACAAATGGCGTTGTCATTTAATTACAGGGAAAATTAAGAAGACCTTAAGATGAACATCTTTTTTATTGATAAAAAGAATGTACAGTACTTGAATAATTACAAGACTTTGGTTCTAAGTACAATATATGAAAAGAAATATTACAAGACTTAATATCCTAGTTACAATCTAATAAAAATAAATAGATAATTACTTGTCACAACCTAAGGAAAGTAAATAGAAAGTTTCAAGGTAAAAAACCTAATCAACATTCCATAGACTAGGATCAAGGCTAAATTACCAAGTGGAAAGGTGCTAGACACCCACCTCACCCAACCTATGTTTGTCTCCTAGGATATACCAGCCAACATAAAAAAATCCATTATTCCAATGCAAAAAAAAAAAAACAAAAACAAAAAAACAACAACAACAACAACAACAACATTTTATGGCAGTATGTAGGCAACGTAGTTACTCCAACCTAAAATAGGCATATATCACTCTTCTGAATCTAAATCTAGTTAAATTTATGTCCATTTGAAGCCATGGAAGTCTACTTTTCAATGAGACAACACTCACTAAACTATTTATTAAAACTCAAAAGATACGAGGAAATGAATAATCAAAGGTCATTTTCCAATAAAATCTTTTGAATATTTTGAAACACTTTTGAAGTTGTAATTACTTCTAAACAACCAAGAATGCTACAATTACGAGTGAGAGACATTTTTGAAGCTCATCATTGGGGTAGTTAATCTAAGTCATTAGTTGATATAAAATGATGTGTCTACATCCTAATTCCAACATATTTACATACTATACATTCACCATGGTCATCATATTATCATGGTCTAATTCCTAATCATGCAAAGCATACAATAAAACAATTATGCATATTACCTCCTAGCAAGATAGGTTAATAACCATGAGGGAGGGTACTTAACTTGCTTTAAGGGTTCTTGAACTTTATAAAATGAGGTGTCTATACTATTATTAGAGATTTTTAGTAAATTGTGCTGATCATATGAGGTTGAAGTTTGTGCTTAGCCTATCGTATTTGGGTGTGTGTGGTTGTTTCACCTGTTTGTGGTGGTGGCATGGTTGTACAATGGTGGGTTTGGATCGAATAGCTTGGTATTTGTTTGGTTGAGGCTTTTGTGTGGTTATGAATTTATGGTGGTTGGGGTTTTGGTTGAAGTCAAGAAGTAATGATTGAAGCTTCTTTTGGTTGTAATTGGGCTATGGTGGCATTTGAAGAGAAAGAGGAGAAACTCTTAAATGGTTTTTTAATATTTAAAGGATTTTTTAATACTTGTAGTATTATGTGCAATGTAGGTCAGGTGATATATTATCTCCACTCAATGAACCAATGTAATGGTAACTGTTAGATTCTAAGGTCTTAGGATTTTATGTATTTAGAACTCTAATTTGTAATGTTGGCAAACCATGATCAAAACAATGTATTTAGTCTAGTTTATGCTTGCTCAAAGTTGGTAAAATATTGTAAAGTTGGAATCGAGTGACTGCAGATGCATTGGTGCATTTCGGCCTGACTCGATCGATCGAATGTAATTCTCGATCGATCGAAAATCGGCCAAGATGCGTTTTCTGCAGAAATTCCAGCTTAGCCCTAACTCTTTTAAAACGTTTAGGGTTTATGTTTTTGCCCTAGGTATATAAGGCAAAACCCTAGCCACGTTTTCAGAGTTGCACAAGTTGTATTGTTGCTCATACATTGCGGTTTTGTGTAAATCTCTTGTGAGATCTAGAGGAGCTTTTCTTTACACAAAGCTTAGGGTTTTCAAGATTGAGATTACTTCAACATCTTGATGATCAACTTGGTTGCTGCCTTTGAAGCTTAAAGATAAACAAGCGGGGAGCTTGTAGCTGATTGAAGGAATACAAAGAAAGAAGTAGTCCGTGGATTCGGAACCTGCTTGGGTTTGTCATTATTGTGGTAAGTCTGGACATATCCGTCCTAACTGTTACAAGCTTCAAGCTAATAAAAGAGCGAAGAAACCAAAAGTGCATGTGCCTCAAGCACAAGATCCTATGGCACTAATTGGTGAATTGGTAAAGGCGTTAAACCTTTATTCCAATCCTGGAGTTGGGAATCACTCTAATGTGAATAAGAACTCCAATGCTCGTGGTGTATCTAAAAAGTTTTGGATGCAAAAGACTCGAAATAACTGAGTCTTTCTGATATGGTCCTTGTGCTTCATTGCTCTATCCTTTGTGACCATTGTTCTTTGGTTTTTGTGTCTTTGTGTTCTAGGACTTGCATTGCATCACATTCATGCATTTCATTCTAGGATTTATTTGTTTTCTCTTAAAAAAAAAAAAAAAAAAAAAAAAAAAAAAAAAAAAAAAAAAGGGAGAAAACAAAAACTATGTTTGACACTATTTTTCTTGATTTCTGAAAACAAGATTGGTCAATCTTTTTACACATGTCATGTCCTGTGTACCTTGTTTAACTTGGATGAGTTTATTTACTACACTTTACTAGTTGAAACTTTGTAGTGCATGTTGTGTGGGAAAGATGTGTGTGGTTTTTAATCACTTTGCCTTAATCATGAAGTCACATGTTCTTTGACTGTCGGACTTGATCCTTTTGAGAAAGGCATAAATAACCATCTCACCACTGTTCACTAGCCAATCATGAACACCTTAGTGCATATCATAAGATTTTGTGCTCGAGAAAGTGTAGCACATGCACAAAAAGAACATAAGGTGTAGCCTCATTTAAAATCAAAACTGGTGTGTACTATTAGGCTTGATGCCAATTCACTTAATTCAAACCGGTGTGTACTATTAGGCTGAATGCCAATTCATATATAAATAAGAGGCAATAATGCAAGAAACTTACATAATTGCAAGCTTTTGTTCTAAGAGATGTGGGAGTTATAGGATGTAACTCTTTAGGTGATAGTCTCTTTTAAATTCTATGTGATGAATTGTGTAGACGTTGTGTTTGATTGCTATTCACATATCACCTTACATGTATCTCAAGTTTTTGCTAGTATCACACACTTCACAAGTTACTCTTTGTTAAACACTGTATATGCTAGTGTGTGTGTTTTTGGTCTGACCAACCAAGTTTGAAAATATCTTGAGATTTGTGCACAACATATGTGTTGCTTGAGAAAATTAAATGGAGGATGATTGGAACTTGTTTTTTTATGAAACTGGGTTTGAAAATTTGAGTTTTTGAAAAAAGCATTTCACTTCATACTCATGCATTTTGTTTTCATTGATCAAATACTTTGAGGAGGTGTTTTTAAAATTGGGCTTGCATTTTTCAAAATAGTGATTTTTCTCAAATTTTTAGTGAGCCTCTGCCCATTTCGATCGATCCAGAGTGATTTTCGATCGATCGAAAAAGTGTCTCAGAATGTGTCAAAATGACTGTCACATTCGATCGATCGAAGATCGTGGAAAAACTTTTTTAAAAGTTCAGATATGACTTTTTCAAAGAACTATTCAAACTTTTTCAAAACTTTTTCTTTCTCTCTCCGACGAGGCAAGCATCACAGTCAAAGTTTTGTCGTTTTCCTCCAAATTTTTTGCAAAATCTCTCTTTCCTCAAGCCGATAAGACTATTTTACCCTTCTCTTTGAGTTTATTTTCATGATTTCATGCATTATTTCATGCATTTGAGGGAGATTTTCGGACATTACATTTTGGGATTTTCTGATTAATTCAAACTTTATTTTATGTAATTGATCAATGGGTTTTGGTGGGGACACATCATATACTAGTTCCTTGATGGTTAATTTGATCAATTTTGAGTTTTGTGAACAATTTAAAATTCTAGGGTTCCTATTTGATCCGAATTGGGGCTTTTGTGAAATTAAGTTGAATTTGATGAAATTGGCTTTGTGTATTGATGTAATCAAGCATTATAATCATTGTATTGTGTTTTGTAATGCTTAATTCTTCAATTTGGTGCAAAATTTTTCAAGTGGTTTTCAAATTTTTAGGGTTTTTGTTAAGAAACTCTATGTCCGAGCCAATTTTGTGAAATTGAACTTAATTTGAACTTGTTTACTGCATTTAGTTCATGCATCATAACATTGTTATTGTTCATGCATCATATAGATTTTTCATTCTTTTGTTTTTGTGCTAACTTGCAGTCTGCCCTTGGTTTTGTTTTTTTTGTTCTTTTGGTTTGTCCTTGTGTCCTTGTCCTTTCCCTAGCACCATACCTAGGAAGACTAGAGCTCGTAGGACTATTCCCTCTCGTTCTCCTTCCTCCCCTTCCTTTGACCGTGAGAGGTTTTCGAGCAAGAAAAACCAAGAGACCTATGAGAAGCTCAATCTTCAGAGGAAGATTTGGGCTGAGCGTTCTGTCATTCTAGATGAGCTAGATCCTGCCATTAGGGAAAACTTTGAGCGTAGAGGATGGTTGCCTTTGTTAGATGTGTCTGACCCTCGTCCTCCAGCTACCTTGATTAGAGAGTTCTTTTCGAACATCTCTATCCGCGTCTATGATTCCAACACTCTAGTTAGGAGTTGGATACGAGGCGTAGAGTACTCCATTACTCCTCAGGTAATGGCTGATGCTCTAGGGGTACCGTTGGCTCGTGAGCCTGTCTATCCTTATTCTGAGTCTCCCGAGCTGAGCGACGTTTTGTCTTACATCACTGGGACTATTGTCCAGTGGGGTTCTGATCCTAGGATCACTTCTGCTGAGCTCTTTAGATTGCATTATCTTTTCTTTAGGATAGCCTGTCATTCTCTCTGGCCCATCTCCCATGTTCACACCATTCCTCTTGAAAGGTGTGTATTTTTGTACGCTCTTGTCACCGATGCTCCTATTAGTTTTCCTCATCTTTTTTTTCGTTCTTTGAATGAAGTTTATAGGAGTTCATTTACTGCTCATGCCCTTGCTCATCCTATTTTCATTCATAGGATTTTACTTTATCTTGCTCTTAGTGACTTCCCTTCATCTGAGCCTGTACATGTCATTGGTCCTATAGGTGCGTCTTTTCTTAGACAGAGGGCCGCTCATCTTCGAGCTGGTTCTAAACACCCTAGGTCTGAGCCATCTACTAGCGCTCCTCCTCCTCCTCCTTCGTCTTCTACAGGTCATGCTGGTGAGGATATTCCTGATCCAGTTGGTGATGATGCTGCTGCTGCTGATGTTCCTCCACCTCTTTCGGCCGACTTCGATGTTCGTCGTACTTTGGAGACTGTCATGATCGTTCAGGCGGCTCATGGTCAGATTTTGGTGGACCTGCTGGATGAGATGCGTGCTCTGCGAGCCAACCTTGCGCGTCTTCATTCACCTTCACCACCACCTTTTGATGGCGACTCTTGATTGCCCTTTGGCATTCCGTCACAAAAGGGGGAGTGGATATTTTTGATTTGTAGAGGAGTTTTGACTTTTTGAGGAGATGTTTGTTGTTAGGGGGAGATATTTTTTTTAGCATGAGATTTTGTTTTGTGGAGTTTATTAGATTGTATCTAGGTGCTTCACTTTGTATATCATTTTTGGGGATATTCATGTTAGGGGGAGTAACATTGATATATTGATATACATGTGTTTATTTGATTCTTGTTGTCTTATGATTCACTGTTTATTGATTTATATCTTTATTTTGTGTTGTGTGAATCTTACAAGAATATTATACCTGTTTATATACTATTTTCTGTCACACATGCGTTTATGCGTTTGTTGAGTATTTCAGGAATATACAGGTTGTTTCAATTGAGCTGCTGTCTACACTTGCAACCGATGGATAGTAGTTAGGATTGAATTCTAGTCTTTATGAGCATTATTTTTGTAAAGGGCTTTTCAATTGTAAACTTTGAGTTTTTAATTTGTGTTTTGTCACGGATTGCCAAAGGGGAGTTTGTTAGGTTCTAAGGTCTTAGGATTTTATGTATTTAGAACTCTAATTTGTAATGTTGGCAAACCATGATCAAAACAATGTATTTAGTCTAGTTTATGCTTGCTCAAAGTTGGTAAAATATTGTAAAGTTGGAATCGAGTGACTGCAGATGCATTGGTGCATTTCGGCCTGACTCGATCGATCGAATGTAATTCTCGATCGATCGAAAATCAGCCAAGATGCGTTTTTTGCAGAAATTCCAGCTTAGCCCTAACTCTTTTAAAACGTTTAGGGTTTATGTTTTTGCCCTAGGTATATAAGGCAAAACCCTAGCCACGTTTTCAGAGTTGCACAAGTTGTATTGTTGCTCATACATTGCGGTTTTGTGTAAATCTCTTGTGAGATCTAGAGGAGCTTTCCTTTACACAAAGCTTAGGGTTTTCAAGATTGAGATTACTTCAACATCTTGATGATCAACTTGGTTGCTGCCTTTGAAGCTTAAAGATAAACAAGCGGGGAGCTTGTAGCTGATTGAAGGAATACAAAGAAAGAAGTAGTCCGTGGATTTGGAGCTTGCGCGTGGTCGTGTCAGGAAGTTTTACTGGTGTGTAGCATTAGGAAGTCAAGCGGGGAGCTTGTAAGTCCTTTTGTAAGAACTTCAATTCTTTCTTAGTGGATTCCGTTTTGCCTTGAGGATCGGTAGGTAAAATCCTCCCCAGGTTTTTTACCGGTTTGGTTTTCCTGGGTGATCATATCATTGTGTTATTTATTATTCCGCTGCATTATTATTTTGATATGATTATTTGATTGCTTTAACCTAAAATTGCTTAATTTGACTAAGTAACAACTTGGCTAATTAACTAGGCTACGCAATCTAATTGTGGTTTAAGCGGTCTAAATTTCCATCAATAACAAAGGGTTAATTTGAGCATTTCCCATAGTTCAAGGGATTTTAATTTTAAATTAGAAGTGTAAGGGTTAGTTTAATTTTGATTCAAAGTCCAAGATTTATTTATTTTTTTGCTTTTTTTTTTCCTTAGAAAATGTGACTATTAAGAAATTTCAATATATCGCAACAAGAAAATTTATGCTAATTGCTAAGTGCATCAACAAATTACCTTCTAACATTATTTTTCTTACTTAAAAACGTTGCTAAAGCGTATGCCCTTTGCCCTCTTACTTTTCAGCGGTGTTTTAAGAATGTCGCCAAGTGTATTTTCCTACATAAAAACTGAAAATGTCATATTATTTACTGGCGTTTAAGAGTTATACATGACAACGTTTTTAAAAAGGCGTAAATGCACTTTTAGTCTCTACATTTTGACTTTTTTCCATTTTAGTCTCTATATTTTATTTTTACCACATTTAGTCCCTAAACCAATTAACGCCCTTCATTTAAGTCCTTGAAACACTATTCCGTCACCAAACTAATGGAGAAACTGACTGATGAATAAAATAATAATTTTTTTTCCACATTGGACAATAAAATAATAATTTTTTTCCCATCACCCAGTGCGTGTTGGCTCTTTTCTTCGTGTTTTAGCTAGCCTTTGCAGTCGAGGCGTTGTCCATCTTGCCCGATGTCAAGCCTACAAGCACGAATCCCATGCTGGGCACCTTGACTCAAACCATCATATATACTTGTCGCATGGATTTTGCTTACTTAGTCATGCTCTCTATCATGTCCTTCAACCATGGAATCTTCATAGCCGCCCTGGCTTTCATTTCTAACAGGTACCTGAAATATACGAAAGCATAAACCAAATTATTCACCAACAAGCATATCCTAATATTTCCAATCCTCATAAAATCCTATACCTGGAAAACAACACACACACAGTGAACAAAAAATAGGGAACTGTAGGGAAAACATATAGTTCATTTGCTAATTGCTAGGATCCACTCACTCACATATCAGCTGTTTTTATAAACTAGGGACTGTATTAGGTCCCAACCTCACTAGGTAAGAAAATACTTATACTGGAGACAGGGGCGGAGCCTGAACTCCACCAAAACTCCTTTACTATTGGATATTTAGATTAGTTTCTCTCCCTATAAAGATATAAGCATTACATGTTAGTGAGTAAGAGAGGAAAGGTTTTAGTTGGTTTACAAATTTTACACTCATTGGGGGCTATCCAAAAAGTGCTATTTACCTTTCATGTTAGGAGATATGCTCCGTTTTTTTGTCAAGAAATAGAGCATACTTATCAAGGTGACACAAAAGGTGACACAATTCCAAAAAAATACTTATCAAGAAAATACCTATAGACAGGGATTGTATTAATGCTATAGCAATGGCCAAAAAACAATTCCAAAAAAAAAAAAAAAAACGGGTAAATGTAAACACTGATCAAGGTGACACAAAAGGACAGATAAAAAAATAGAGTAAGACAGACAGAGGAGGATAGAAATGTTTCAGGAAGCAAAGGTAAAGAAGGAGAAATTTGGTAAATAGAACGAAAATCAAGATTTAGCAAAAAGAAGATGAGAGTGAGCAATGGCGATAAACGTAGAATGGAAAAGACGAAAAACAAAAGAAAACAAAAAGATAGAAAAGATTACAACGTTGGACCCACAGAAAGACAAAAGGATTTGCACTTGCAATCCTTACTTGGAAATAGTGGTGAAGACAAAAGGATTTACCGGGTTTTTTTTTTTTTTTTGGAATTGTTTTTTGGCCATCATTATAGCATTAATACAATCCCTCTCTATAGGTATTTTCTTGATAAGTATTTTTTTGGAATTGTGTCACCTTTTGTGTCACCTTGATAAGTATGCTCTGTATCTTGATAAAAAAACAGAGCATATCTCCTAATATGAAAGGCAAATAGCACTATTTGGATAGCCCCCAATGAGTGTAAAATTTGTAAACCAACTAAAACCCTTCCTCTCTTACTCACTAACATGTAATGCTTATATCTTTATAGGGAGAGAAACTAATCTAAATATCCAATAGTAAAGGAGTTTTGGTGGAGTTCAGGCTCCGCCCCTATCTCCAGTATAAGTATTTTCTTACCCAGTGAGGTTGGGACCTAATACAGTCCCTAGTTTATAAAAACAGCTGGTATGTGAGTGAGTGGGTCCTAGCAATTAGCAAATGAACTATATATTTTCCCTACAGTTCCCTATTTTTTGTTCACTGTGTGTGTTGTTTTCCACGTATAGGATTTTATGAGGATTGGAAATATTAGGATCTGCTTGTTGGTGAGTAATTTGGTTTATGCTTTCATATATTTCGGGTACCTGTTAGAAATGGAAGCCGGGGCGGTTATGAAGATTCCAAGGTTGAAGGACATGACAGAGAGCATGACTAAGTAAGCAAAACCCATGCGACGAGTATATATGATAGTTTAAGTCAAGGCGCCCAGCATGGGATTTATGCTTGTAGGCTTGACATTGGGCAAGATGGACAACACCTCGACTACAAAGGCTAGCAAAAACACGAAGAAAAGAGCCTACATGTACTTGGTGATGGAAAAAAAATTATTATTTTATTGTCCAATGTGGAAAAAAAATTATTATTTTATTCATCAGTCAGGTTCTCCGTTAGTTTGGAGACGGAATAGTGCTTCAAGGACTTAAATGAAGGGCGTTAATTGGTTTAGGGACTAAAAGTGGTAAAAATAAAATGTAGGGACTAAAATGAAAAAAAATCAAAATATAGGGACTAAAAGTGCATTTACGCCTTTTAAAAACGTTGCAATAGACCTATTGCGATGGTGCTATAGCGACGTTTTTTACCATCACTATAAAAAACATCATGATAGATCATTTGTGTCTACATCAGCGTTGTCTTGGTTTTTTGCAACGTTTTACAAATGCCGCCTAAACCCAGTTCTTTTGTAGTGATTCTATCTAATGATATCTTTACAAGGTCTTTCAAGACACAATTTTGTTGAAGAATGAATATTAATAATATTAAACTTAGGTACAAACATTTAAGATGTATCTTATTATTATTATTATTATTATATGCTCTCGTGTGTTTGTGGGAGTTAGAATTAAGATTTATCTTAACCAAAAAATTAAAGATTTAAGGGGCGTACTATGCCTGCAGAAAACATTTTATTAGATACAAACTCATGTCAGGTACACATGTTGCCAAGTATTTCATAATTTGACCAAGAAGATAATCAAATTACAAATGCATAATCTTTAATAAAGATTATCAAACCAACAATATGATGCAATAATCTTTTTTTTTTTATTCTCCCTTGTAACTAAACCAGTACGTGAATAGATTAAGTCGAATCAAACATTAGAACATCAACATTGGATGTTCTAAAAAAATGCTACTTTAACACACCAATAAATTATTCGATCTATTTTAGCATAATATTTAATAATATACCCTACACTTATCTTCTATTCTTAATAATATTATCTCAACACACAACTCAACCCAAAAAAAAAAAGAAAAAATTATTAAAAAAACAAAAAAAGAAAGAGCCATTAAGAGGAGAGAGAAGGGGAAGAGAAATTATATATATAAGAATAACATGAGCTAGCAAAGTGCACTGTAACTCCACGACAATTTTTTTTTCTTCAGTTTAGCACATCCAATGGAGCATGCTTTTTGGCATATTTGGTATGCTAAAATGCTAAATTTTAGTGACAAGTATCCTAAGAGCATCAACTGTGCCATCCTAAATGCCATTTTAATACACCAAAACTCACTTTATCTATTTTACCACACCATTTTACAATATACCTCGCATCAGATATTCTATTTTAACATTACAACACATTAAAATAATATAAACGTCTAATAAAAAATTATTTAATTTCTCCAAACCCAAAACTTTTTTCCCCGTTCTCTACACTGAGGTTTGAACCAAAAACTCATTCACCACCATCACAACGGTAAACACACCACCACGGATCATCCAAAAAAAAAAAAAAAAAAAACCCATAACAACAAGAGAAAAAAAAAAAACCACAACAGCCCAAAAAATCATCCCCACAAAAAGTCCTTCCACCAAAAAATCATCACCATAAAAAACAAAACCACAATAGCCCAAAAATTCGTCACCACAACATCTCTCTCTCTCTCAAAAAGTCCTAAATTTCCAAACTTTGTAAACCCATTTCAGCATAGAATTTCTTCTTTTGGGCGATATCAGCGGTATTGGACAAGAGGTGGTTGGACAAGATGGCCTTTGGCTGATGTCAGCGGCTAGGCAAGAGGAGTTTGGGCAATATCGGCGACGACATCTGAGAGTGAGAAGGATGCCATAGGCTAACCTATCCATTGGAACTCAGGCTAACCCACCCAAACCCACCTATCGCCGATCCATTCATTGGAACCCACAGTAGAACCCACCCATCAAATCACAGTAAAAAAAAAAAAAAAAAAAAAAAAAAAAAAAAAAAAAAAACCACCACAAGAGAGAGATTGGCAGCACAATGAGGCATCGGCTTGGTGAGGATGAGAGAAAGAGAGGAAAAGCAGTGAAACTTCAGTAAGCATTGGAGCAACCAACCATGTTAAGATTGGGTCAAATACTACTAGATCTAATGAAGTTTCCAAGGTACTAGCCAAGAACCAGCCTACTTTGTCAAATGGTAAAACCTTAGTGATTGAAGAGATAGAAGATCAAGACTTTTTGGTTCGAGAGTTAGAAGATCAAGACTTGCAAGTAGAAGTGTTCAAAGATCAAGATTTGCTGGTTAAAGAGTTAGAAGATCATGATGTGGGGCAGCCTATTTTTGATAATTACATTGAAAAACAGATTGGTGAAGAAGGGAAAGAAATGAGTGATTGCATGAAATATGTGGCTGAACCTGTTTAGGATTAGTTTATGGAAGAAAAAGATGTGATTGTTGAGGGGAAAAGGATTTATCATTAGGAACAAAGGCCTTGCAAGTTTCAAAGCAAGGAATGGAGAAAGACAAACAACATAAAGGTAAAATTTTTCCAATTAATTTCTGCATTGAAGGAAGAATTTGTGACTTGTTAATTGAGAAAGGTAGTTATGAGAATATGGAGTCATAAGAGATTTTGAACAAGCAAGAATTGAAGCATCAACATAAACTGTCTTGCTTACGTAAAGGAGATGAAATTAGAGTTTCGAGAGGTTGTTATTCCATTCTTTGTGATGAAGTAGACATACAATCATGTGACTATAGACAAGCCATCTTGGGAGGAAGGTGCAGCACACATGGTTTGTACAAGATAGTGCTTCACTACTCATTTCAACCAAAGAAGGGGAAAGCAAGTCCCAAACCAATGGCCAAGATGAAGAAGACATTAAAATTGCAAGGTCAACCAAACTTAAGGACAAGTTTGCTTTCAAGAAAGGGAGTCCTCCTAATGCAAATGCATCTACATTGGAGTTTCAATTGTGTGGGACTTCACTATGCAAAGGCAACAACAACAAACTGATTTTACAAGGGAATTGCATCATCCTAGAAGGCTAGAAATTCATACAAATCTTGTGGCAGCCAAGAGCACTTGAGGTCAAGTGCTTCTTAAGAGTGAGAGTCCTAATGTAGGGCAATTTCAAGTAGCTATATCCTAATCCTTTTATAATTAATTAGTTAGTTAGTTAGATGATTTCTTAAGTATTAACCGATAGGATTTAGACACTTGTCAATCATCTAGAGGCTGCCAATGCCAAACAACTAGTATAAGTAGTAGAATGTAAATTCTTTGTAAATCAGGTTTTGGTAATTGAATAAATTGTTAGCCTTTCTGTGCTATTTGGAATTGTGTGTTATTGTAGAGATACTTATCCACCTTCTAAGCAACTTAGCATTTCATTGTTTCTAAACCATACACAAACAGCCCATCACATTCCCTACATTAGAGTGGGAGAAGAAAAAAGGGAAGGGATCATTTTTTGAGAAGAAGAGAGGAAGATATTTGACAGAGGGGTGAGAAAGGAGAGAGAAAAGGGAATAAAAAAATAATAAAAATTTTATAATTCTTTTCTGTAGACTTCCAAATTTGAGATTATACTGTTCATCTATGCCAAATATTTTGGCATATAGAATATCTCATGTGAGATGTTTTTTAGTTTTGGCATTTGGCACGCCTGATGTTAGTACTCTAAGAGGAAGCAAAACTAGGCAAAATGATACAATAATAATTGGACTTGAGAAAAGCCAAAACCACCTCCCCTTAAAAAAAATAACAAAAACAAAAAGCATGCATTCCATCTAGTGCTCCATATTTCGTGCTATTGAAATCAATAACTTTTTTTTTTTTTTTTAATTACAAGTTTCAAGTCATTGAACTTTGTTGTAAACACGAAAAAGTAACAATTGAGTTACATGACTCTCTACAATTATATTATTGATTTAATTGGTAATGATTACCGCACAACTACTATTGCACACTACGCATACTGCCACGATATTTGAAATAGTGTTTTAGTTAAAATTATGTTTCACCATTTTACAATTTTAATTGAAATCTTGATGATTTCAAAGAACATGCATTGAGAGTGCAATAACAAATTTGTAACAAAAATTTCTCTAACAATTATATGACTTGTTTTAATAATTTAACGAGGGAGATTTGCTTACTTTAATGGATTGGATAGATTCCTTATTTCCTTACATGCAGAGATATATGTAAAGATGGAAATTAATTGAATAATTGCTATACGATTATTGTGGAATTAATTGAATTGTAATCCAAATAGGAACAAGAACAACTCCCCTTCTTTCTGCAAAAATTGAGATATTAATATTATTAGTAACGGTATTGGTAGGTAAGTAGTAAAAAAAGAAGAGAAAATTTCGTGTCTCAAAAAAAAAAAAAAAAAATGTAAACGTGAGCGAGGGTATTAACGTCCAACAAAATAGTTAATCAGTAAGGAGGGATAGCGGTGGGAATTGTAAGAAAGATTTTGAAATTGCAGGGTATTTACAAACTACAAAAACATATTACATCACATTTTGAATACAATCTCTACTGTCTGTGTCTGTTTCTACTCTTCAAAAAAAGGAAACCTAAATAAGACAGCCCAAAACAGAGAGCACTGTACCACAAATCCCACAAACACAATTCTCGAAACCAAATTGGTTGGTTTTTTATTCATAAAAGTAAAACCATTTCTTCTCATTCTGTTTCTACATATAATCTAGAAGATAAAGATGAACGACAAGAAAGATCCTTATAGGTACTCTCTTTTATTCTTCTTAGTCTCTTACTAGTACATTTTTTTGTGCTCTTTCTGATTCATGAATGTCATGCTATTCTAAATAGAATTGTGATTTGTGGGATACCCATTTGCTATTTTGACTTCTTACTTCTTCTGCTTTAGTTAATTCATGTTTCTTGTTTGGAAAAGAGGAAATTTTTGAATTTTTGCATTTTTAGTGATAGAGAATATGTCCTTTTCGTTTTCTGCATTTTTTTTTTAATTTTAATTTTGGATTTGGATACGCAGAATTGTAGTTTCATAATAGTAACCTTTTTTTTTTTTTTTTTTTTTTTTGGGGGTTTCAAGATCTGTTTCTGAGGTAGTCAATTGCTCTTTTCTTTCTTTTCTCAAAGAATTATATGGATAAAAAAGTTATAGAATCCCAACTCAAAATATAGTGAGCCCATATCTTATAGAAACCATTCAAAGATTTCATCTTTCAGACATTTTCACAACTTTCTTGAAATTCTTTTTAGGTCTACAATGGGTAGGAATCTTAGCCCAAAACTACAGCGTGAGTTGGAAAATCTTCAAAAAGATGCTGATAGTCGTAAATCAGCAATGAAGGCACTGAAGTGTTATGTGAAAGACCTGGATTCCAAGTCAATTCCACTTTTTCTTGCACAAGTTTCTGAGACCAAGGGCACTGGCTCTTTGTCTGGGGAGTGTACAATTTCACTCTATGAAGTTCTTGCTCGCGTTCATGGTGTCAAAATTGTTCCTTTGATAGACAGCATCATGACATGCATAATCTCGACCTTGGCTTCAAGTGCAGGGTCTTTTCCTCTTCAACAGGCTTGTTCAAAGGTGGTTCCCGCAATTGCGCGATATGGGATTGACCCAACTACCCCAGAAGACAAAAAGAGGCATATAATTCATTCTCTATGTAAGCCTCTTTCAGATTCTCTACTGGGTTCTCAAGAGTGCCTCACTTCTGGGGCTGCCCTTTGCTTAAAGGCTCTTGTGGACTCGGATAATTGGAGGTTTGCTTCGGATGAGATGGTTAATAAGGTGTGTCAAAATGTTGCTGCTGCTTTGGAAGAGAAGTCTACTCAGACCAATTCTCATATGGGTTTGGTGATGGCTTTAGCAAAGCGTAATGGTTTAATTGTTGAAGCATATGCAAGATTGTTAATACGGTCTGGATTGCAGATATTGAATTCTGGGGTTTCGGAGGGAAATTCTCAGAAACGGTTGTTGGCCATTCAAATGGTGAATTTCTTGATGAAGAATTTGGATTCCAGGAGCATATTCTCTGAGCTTGAGCTGATAATTGAGGAGATGGAGAATTGCAAGGATGATAAGATGGCTTATGTTAGAGGTGCTGCTTATGAAGCTTTGCAAACTGCAAGGAAAATAACTCCCACTAAAGGGTCAAATTTTGAGAGTACTCCTGGCTCAATCACTGGGTCAAATTTTAGCAGGAGAGAGCATAGTAGGAGGAATTTATGGAATGCTGGTGATAGATCTCCATCTCCATCACCTGAATCACAGACTATTGATTCCTTTCTTGGATATGAGTCATGGGTTGAGTCGCCCATTTCAATGAGGCAGGTTTCTCAAAATTCAGATTACGATCGTAGGAGTGTGAACCGGAAGCTTTGGAGCTATGAGAATGGAGGGGTTGATGTGTCTCTCAAGGATGGTTTGTTTTCAGAGGTTCAGGGAAGTTTCATGTCTAATACACACTCTGGGAATGATGAATATGATTGTAATCAAGGAGATTACACAGAGGAATTTGCAGGGTTCTGCAACCGAAATCCTAGAAATGGAATGTCGAGAAGCGCTACAACTAGTCCCCTGGTATGTTGCTCATGCATATTATCATGATTTATTGTTTGATTTTGTTTCAATTTTGAATAAGAAATTGTAGTTTATGGTTTTTTGGCTGAGTGAAATTGAAGTTATAGGAGCTGTCATGCTTGGTTTTTTAAGTATAATTCATAAGTTAAACTGAAAGTGATGGGAGAAAGGAGATAAATAGTTTCTTGCCAAATTTTAAATAATAACTCACAAATTGTGGTGACAAAGATTTTAGTATGGATGGAAAACTTTCAAATTTCTGGTTCTATCATGTGCAACTTATTCAAGACATCCTATCTGCTTTTCTAAGGAAAAAAAAAAAAAAAAAAAAAAAACTCTACCACAATTTTTTTTTTTTTTTTTTTTGAAACTTTGTTTTTTATATGAACTTGAGTTCCAACTGATCGAGCCTGCCAATGTTTGTAAATTTGTGATTCTGTCCTCTATTCTGCTCCTAGTTCTAACTCTCATTTCACCAAAGCTGTGATTCTAGTAGTTTAATTCTATTTTCTGTGTAGTACTGATCTTGACGAGTAGTAGCCACTTCCTCTTTTTTTGCGCTTCAGAGGTCATGCACTCAGATTAATGTTGACAACATCAGGATCTGTAAGACTCCAAGGAAGCTCATTTGCTCTCTTCAGGATCCAAATAATGGAAACTCAGACTTTTCTGAGAAACAAGCCAGAAGGTTCAAAAGTCGATCCTCAAACAACATTGAGTGGACCCCAACAAGCAAATATGACCAGAATGGTTTTTCGCATGTTGTGAACTATAATGACAAAGAAAATGGAGGTTTATATGCCACTGGTGAGCAGTTCCAAGGCAGTCGTGAATCAGTTTCATCTACTGATGATGTTCTTACTGATACTGATTTGCAAGCGTCCCGTGAGGTGGTTCTTGAATTTAAAACTCGAACTCACAAGCCTGGCATTCAGAAGGCTTATCAAAAGACTGCTATGAAATTCATTTGTGGCCTCTTTTTTGTTTTACTTGCAGTATTTACTACACTACTTTGGATCAAGGATCAGGATGAAGGCTACTATCTCATACCAACTTAATGTGCTCATAAATCATAATGATGTATATTGTTGATTTGATAATGTAGTAAATCAGGGTTATGACTAATGGTGAAAACCTTCCTCAAAATTGGGTTTTTACTGGAGGGCTATGCAAAATCTGTAACAGTATTAAGACTAATCACAATCTTCGTATTGGATGTTCAATGTGCTTTATAGAAGTAAAAGTTTTGAGTTCTTGAGAAAGATTGTTTGTTCCTTTGCTTGATTGCTTTAAAATTTTGCTTTAACATCTTTTTAAATGTTTGGTGGAG
Organism: Quercus gilva; assembly: GCA_023621385.1. Lineage (NCBI taxonomy): Eukaryota > Viridiplantae > Streptophyta > Magnoliopsida > Fagales > Fagaceae > Quercus > Quercus gilva. The sequence continues at coordinate 18,184,929 of CM042479.1, read as the reverse complement.
TTTAATTGCTTGCCTGAAATGTTTGCTGCAATCTAATCAGTAAGTTCTTGTGATCAAAACTAATATTGATTTGTCTAGTGTTTTTTCAGAACGTGTTCTTTGCCAAAAAGGGCATTTGAAATTATTTCTAAAGAAAGTAGAAGACAACTAAACCATTCTTTTGATTGATTGATGGCTACCAGAATCTTTTATTTCCACTCCCAAATAGTAAGCTACAAAATTTTCTTAATTTTCTTTTTCAAGATCTTGCATTTTTTTTCCAGTCAACCAAATAGTACACAATTGGAGCATCTTACATCAACTTGATTTGCAGCGACTTGTACAGATACACTCTTGATATTGCCTGCAAATAAGATAAAAGCAATGGCATGCTGTTATATAATTAGAGATTTGGGTTATGTAAATGCTGCAGACCTCTCCATTCTTCTTCAGGACCTAGGATGATAGGTTTGAGCAAGGCTGACTGGCCAACACATACATAAGAATATGTGCTGTAGTATTCATGTCTTGAGCCAGGACTGAACATGTATAGTTCATCAAATCCTTCCCTCCCTACTCCCACTGAGTTTCTTTTACCCTGTTCCATAATAGAGATCAGATCATCAGAAAGGAAACAAAAGAAAATGGTTATCTTTAGGATTGAATCCTCTCATGAGTTCAGGTAAGTGGCACTTGAGAAGCATTTTTATTTATGTTTGATTAATGTACTTAATTTTACAAAAATGGATAAATGGAGCCTTATTTTAATTCAGTCCCATGAATTAGTAAATACATGACACAAATGGGTGGTACATATGCTTTAAAATTAATGGACACAAAATCTCCTAGTTGGTTAACTAAATGTGGAAAAAAAAATGCTGGCGTTAGGGTTCTCAGGATGACTTGAATTTAGGCCTGTGGCATGAGTACATAGTTCACCAACTATGGTGGTGTCCTTATCAATAGTGTACAAAATATAAATTATGTGCAAGCACAGAGCAGGGAAATTGAGATACTCCTAATAAGATTTGTTAGCATTTGATCCACCTTCTAGAAAGGTCTCGGTTACAGAAACATAGCTCTCCAGAGAACAAAGTTGTGTGTGACTTGGTTCTAGAGGTGTAAGACACATGCATTGCTTATATACAATTGTTCGTGGTGTAAGTACCATTTTTGCAGCAAATTAAATGGAGATGTTAGAATTTGGTTATTATAAGAAAATTACCCTGTCAATTATTGTGAAATACCGAGGCGCACTGGTGTATATCCGACTCATTTGTTCTTTTAAATGCTTGTAGTTGTCATCTTCTTCACCCTCCATTTCTTCTTCACTTTCTCTTGGGCTGCTTTCTGCATCATCCGCAGTGTTTTGATTTCTTGCACCCCAACCAGACGAAAGGCCTTTCAGTGTCATTTGACCCAAAAATTGGCCTAAGCCAAATTCATTTTTCTGGCCGAAATCTGGAGGAACTAAAGCAAAGTTTGTTAATAATGGTGACCTGTTGAAGAAGTCCGATCCTTCTAATCCGAGTGCATAAGTTGCATCTGGCGTGCTCACTACCAAATGGCTTACAATGGACCCCGTCAGTTGGAGCAATGAAGAAGAGTTGTAGTTTGAGACAACAAGCTCTGAGCTTAACATATCTTTTTTGAGAGTCACAATGTATTTTACTTCAATTTTGTTCTCCGAGTCCCTATCTATCAGTTCTACCTGCATTTTGCAAGTTCATACGTTTAACCAAGTACTTATATCTACAAGACTAAATCATGAACCAAACAAAGATATACATTATGACAATTTGACCATCTATAATCACTAACTAATTCTAAAAAATCTGAAATACATTGTTGGTCTTTGAAGTTTTAATCCATGAACAATTTTAGTCCCTCGTGTTTTTTTTTTTTTTTTTTGGAGTGGAAGTCCCTAATGTTTTAAGTGGTCGCTTTAGTCCTTAATTTGATGACATGGTCAGATTAAAAACTGACATGTCATTATTCCATTAGACACATGAAGTAAAGTGGTCTCTTTAAATTTGTTTGAAACAAAAAATGATCAGTTCAAATATCAGGGATTAAGTCACTCATGAACTAATGTATAGGCACTAACTATAATTGAAGCCTTCTAAAAATACTTGATAACCATTTGAACAAATTCGCTAACCATCGATGATATATTCTATTCCGTTCAACAAAAAGGGGTTACATCTTTTAATAAATTTATAGGCTAAAATGCCTTTATCTTGATTATAAAATCGTTTCAAAATAGGTCGATATAAAGTTTGGTTTCATAGAATTCAATGTTTACTCTTTGGTTACAAGAAAGTTTCATGGCCTAAAAAATTATACACGGACCTGAATGGATTCTTGAGCATCGCCTCTTATATTACGAAGAGCCCAATTACATGGAGACCAAGAAACTTCGTCATCACCATCACTGGAAAAATTTAAGGCTAAAGACACCCCTCCTTGAATGACAGCACCACCATTCTCATCCTCAGAGACTGATGTGTGCAGCAACTCCACCTTGCCTCCATGCCACATGGGAGCTTTGTATGATGAAATTAAGCCACTTGGTAGCATCAAGTTGACTGTGCTTCCGTTTTCGAGTCCCATCTTGGCAACACAGTTATCACCAATACCTTCAAAGGTGACACCATGTCCACTGAATTCTTCCTCCAAGTAGTCCACGTTGATGGGTTGGTATGGGATTGAAGCCACTGATGGTAGTGGAAATTCTCTCTTGCTATTGTAGTGCTGACTAAAATTGCATGGAAGATAAGTGTGGGAAGAAAACAAATGTTTAGCAGGTGGTTTACTGGATATGGGAATGAAATAATTGGGTGAGAATAGTGAAAGTGAATTGCAAGCCATACTCATGCTTCTTTTCAACTTCAAGTCTTTTCCTTGACAGTCTTATTAGGCGTTTCCATCGTTGATAATGTATAGCATTTTCTTCTTTAGATATTATGGACAGAATGAATTAAAAAAAGAAAAGAAAAAAAGATACACATATTTTTTTTTGAGAGAGAGAGTGGGGTCGACTTATCCAGTTATCCCTCTTGGCTTGTGTTTAAAAACAACGCCTTATTGCAAATGGATAATGACACAAATGTTATTGGTTACCTTTTTTTCGCTTTTTTCCCCTACATTTTAGTTTTAAGTCAAATGCTTAAATAACCACTTAATTCCGCGTATCCTTTCTGAGAAGTGCTATGTCCACAATATTTTTACAATATTTTACAACAAATCATAAGTAGTTAGTTATTATTAGTTCAAATTTAAATTTAGCACTGAGATTACTTTTTTAACCCAACAATAACAACCAATAACAACTTACCACTTAAGATTTGTTGTAAAAATTTCGTAAAAATGTTGTGGACATATCATTTCTCATCCTTATTTATAAAAGAGATTTTATATATATTACAAAATTTACTGTATAGTTTTTATAATGTTGTTAATTACAAAAAATAATAATCTACATCTATATCTATATCATATACTATATACTAGCCTTTGAGCACACACTCACACACGTGCTCGGAAGCTCTTTTATTTCTTGGGTAAAAGTTAATAATTTGAATATATTATAATTTGTGATTACTATATTTTCTAATTATAAAATACATAGGGGTGTGATGAGTGTTATGCGCTTGTGGATGAAAAATAAAACAGATGTTAAGGGATGGAAGAGGAGGAATTTTTTTTTTTGAGAATCAGAAGAGGAATTAGTTTAATTAATTTGTACTTAAATGCTTTAAAATGAGATGAAACCAGTTTGGCATGAACCTATTAAAGCAACAACCTTGTCTACCCCATATTTCCAAACCATCTTTCCAGAACTTCAAAAACTACTTCTTCACCACTATAGAGAATTAGAGATGAAAGCCACCATCTTTCGGGGTTAAATGGCCTGTAGTGGCAAAAGGTCCAGGCCATATGTGTCCCATCTGCAAAACAAAGTTAACAATAGGCAACGATGTAAGTTTTTCAACTATACCATACATATTTGAAGGGTTTTAAAGACTGCCATGTTGTGATAGAAAAGAGTGTACCTGTGAAGGAAAGGGAGTAGAGAATGTAGAAGAAGAATTTAACTAAGGAAGTTGGCATTTTGTTCTTAATTTGTTTTGGATAGGAACTGATTGCTTGCGCTTGTGTTTTGAGAAAGTGATTGTAATAGGGGAGAGTGAGAGGGATTTTATTAAAAATAATCAAATTCTTCAAACTATATTATTAGTTAGGCAACGTTTGAAATAAATTTGGTTTCTAACCAATCGAGTCTAGAGAACTCGATTCTGCTCTGTGAAATTAAACTTGAAAATCGAGTGTCTTACACTCGAGTTTTATACTCGAGTGTCTCACACTCGAGTTTCAAGTGCAATTTCTAAGAGTAAAATCAAGTCCTTTTCACTCGATTGGTTAGAAATCAAATTTGTTTCAAACGTTCCCTAATTAATAATATAGTTTGTGTTTTATAGTTATTTTTTAATAAAATCCAAGTGAGAGTGGTGAAGTGGGTTCCTTCTTTTTCGACACCACGAAATGATACATTTGTAGAAAAAAAGCAAACTACATGTTGTTTTAAAAAATTATTTACATTTCTAACTGGGAGCAGTTTTTTTTATTTTATTTTTATTTTATTTTTTTATTTTTATAAAAAGTATAGACTTATTAAAGGTTAAAAAAAAAGTGAATTTTTTTTTTTTTGAAAACATGGGTTTTGGTAGTTGGAGCATTTCAAAAATCCTGAATAGAGAGTATTCCTATTTTGTAGGTAATGTTTTAATGAAAGTTAGATATGTATTTTTACCTAACTATCCTTTAGTTTTGACTCTACTTAAACTTAGGAGTTTTGTGGGTATTTTGGAAAAAAAAAAAAAATCTGGTTCAAATAGGGAAAATCCCTTAAATAGTAGTATCTATATCTATATCTATATTCTATATATATATAAGAGATGCTACGTCTACAACAATTTTACAGCATTTTTACAATAAATCACAGGTGGTTAGTTGTTATTGGTTCAAATTTGAAACTAACACTAAGATTACTTTTTTGCCCGAACAATAACAACCAGTAATAACCTGCCACTTAGGATTTGTTGTAAAAATGTTGTAGAAATGTTGTAGACATATCATTCCTCTATATATAATAGCAAAAGCCGAGAGAAAGTGAATCCCTACAATTAAGAAGGTGCTGACAAATAGAAAAAGTGTCTATCTAAAATTCAGACACGTATACAGTTTAATCTTTAGAAAATCGTACGGTGCATCGTTGGAAGAGGCTTCCTATCACAACGTTAAAATAGTATGACGATCTCTGAGTATAAATACAACACCAACTGCTTAAATGGGTAAATTACATTCAAAAGGCTTGCCCGTATACTGAGAAAGAGAGAGAACAGAGTTGTTCGTCGGATCCTAAGAGAAAGAGAGAAAGATCCAAGGCCGGCCATTGTCCATTCCCTGGCCAGACTTAGACCATCGAACAGCAAGCATAGAAAGAAACTGTTAGGTCATGTATCAACCACCCAAATCGACAGAACCGCACCGGTAAATTTTTTCGTTTTCCATTTTTCAAATTTGGGTATGAAATGTTACTTTTAATTTTTTTTTTTTTTTTTTTTTTTTTGTTGGGTAGGTTTAGATTTGATTCGTTTTTGTTTTGGGTTTTAGGGTTTTCTATCAAAATGTTTGTAGATATTTGCCTTTTTTATTTTTTTTACTGTCAATTTAGGAATTTGGATTCATAACCCTTTTCCTCTCTATTTGTTAAAATCAGGGAAACCCCTCACGATTTAAAACAAAAATACCGTTAAATTGAAAGAGATTGAAAGTCTGATAAACAGAAAGAGAGAGAGAACGAGCCGATTAGGCGCAGAGAGTTGGGAGAGAGAAAAATATGAGAAATCAAACATAATTTTATGCCACATTTACGTTTAAAAAAAAAAAAAAACTGGAAAAATTGTGTCTTTTCCCTAAAGCCATTAAAGTAACCGTGTACAACGTTTGGTTTTTGGGTAATTAACGTTGCTTTTCCCTTACTGCTTATAAATACCATCCTTTAACCAATCTGGAAAAGCCTTCGCAAACAGTTTCATTTTGCAAACCACGCACCTGTGTCTTTCAAAAAATCATTGACAATCCCAAGGCCAATTGACTATGCTAACAGCAGCCACAACGTTTTGTACACTGGGCAGTTACAAATATTGCCCATTACATATTCCTTTCTTCTCCTAGTCTCTGTATTTTATCCCCCTCTCCCGCACTCTGTACTTTATTTCTTGCAACACAATTTTTTCCCTATTTGCAAGCAAAGCCTCAAAGCAAAACATTCACAAGGCACTTTGAGAAGAAATAGAGAGCCGGAGAGAGAAGTCTGAGGGCTGTCAACATTGTCAAGCCTACACCCACCTTCAGTCGGCATCCCACCACTGTAATACTACCGTCACCACATCGGTAAATGTATTTTCTTATGCACAAAAAATTTGATATGGACTACTTAGTTTTGATTTAGGCATCTAGCCTAGATTTGGTTTTGATTAAGGTTTAAAATTTGGAATTGGTTTGAGGGAGTTAGAAAGATGAGAAAAAGAATGGTATGATTGGAGGACTCTGAAAAATGTTGCATGTCATGTGTTAGAGGAAATTTCTCTTTGACAGCTGGTACATAATCCTTTGATTCAATCTTTTCTTTTCCCTATCTTGATATAATTTTTGGCCTTTTGTTGGATTCACAAAATCCAATTGACCACAAGTGTTTAATTTTTGTGTGTAAGGTAAAGTTGTAATTGATTTCTTGGCTTAGTTGGTTTGCAGCAGTTTTTTTGCTTTTGGGAAATTCTTAGATTCCAACATAAACAAATAAGGCAATATGTGGCACTAGTATGAAAACCATGAATATTGGCACACCTTTGGGGTTTGTAAGTTGGAAAATAGGATTACAAACCATGTGCATGTTACAATAGTTTTTAGCAGCCCCTAAAAAGAAGAGACAAGTTATTCTTATTCTTGATTTAGTTCGTGTAAACTACATGTCTAGCCTACTGTTTTTGCTACATAATGCAATTTTGGGTGTTGGTCCATTTCTTGAAGACAATGCATGAGGTAGTCTTGATCTAACTCATTGTAAAGGTCGGAACCTTAAGTTCATGAATTACACTTCATAAGTTGCCAAAAACAAAATCTATTTTTAACATTGTCCTGGAACTGACTCATTCATGACTAATTATAATTTAAAATGTAGTTTCCTTCATACTGATGATCCATTATCAATCACATGACCATATATAAATGGTTGTGGAACTTGACAAATTGATAATGAATGTGTCTTTCTAATTATTTTTACGATAAGCTTTTGATACCATAGATATTTGGTTGTGTAATGATTGGACTAATTGTTATACTAATAGTTGGTACATGTTAACAATTAACTGATTAGCTTTCTATAACATGTGAGAGTTGGTAATGGTATTATTAGAAGGGAAATTTTTTTAAAAGGTAGAACATATAAAGTATGAATGAGAGATTTGCTTGAAAACATTAATTCTTTGTAGTTGTAGTTCTTTTATCGACAAGCTTTGGTTTCAAATTAAAATTTCAGTTTTGAATAGATTAAGGCAAAGAGGAAGATGTCGTTTTTAATAGTAGGTCATTTACCATGAATTCTAGACAATTGTTAAAAACATATACCTTTCTAAATTAGAAAAACTTGGAACTTACATTCAACAAAAAAGAAATTGCAAAACTTCTCAAATTTTATTTTCATTGGGTTGAATAAGGTGATTTAGATTTGGTTACATGTATTTGGAAGTATACTAAAAATATGCTAAATGATTTAAATTCTTATGTCATTTTCTTTCATTCTTGCATAACATTTGTTTTTCTTATTTTTTTATTGGTGACTTTAGGGGTCCAAAATCGAGGTAGATTTCAAGTATAGGTTTTAGTTTTGATATAAGGCTCACAAGGTATGTTTATTGCATATAGAGGTTTTTGAGTTTTCAATTCATTTCATGACATGAGAAAATCATATCTGTATTTTAGATTGGACATTGAAGACCCTTTCCGCATTTGATGTTAAAAAGATTGCATCTTAATTTATTGAAAGCCATGGCGTTTTTGTTTATGTGCACAAATACTAAATTTACCGTCTCATGACAATATGATAGTGTTAGTAGCTTTGCATTTTATATTTTTGCTTAATGAATTCAATAGTTTGTGAAGTGAAAGTTTCTTCATGACATATGTCCTAATTGTTTTAGTTCATCAAACAGCTCTTAGCTCTCTCAAAAGTGGGTTTGTATTTTTAGTTTTGTGGTATTTGTCAAGAGATCAGTTTTTTCTTTTAAGCCTTTGTGCTTTTCTTGGTTTTTATTTTTACTTGGATTTGTTAGTTTTGAAAGGATAATTATAATGTTTTGTTTGATGGCGTGGCAAAAATATTTTAATGCTCCCATAAGGCTTGCATTTTTGTCCTTCAAAAAGAAGTTTATACCTTGTTGAGGTCTAAAAAAGTTATAACACCAAGGTCCAAAATAGAGAAAAGGATGGAAGGCCCAAGTCCATTAAAAGAAGATTTAAAAGACCAGAACCCATGAAAGGGATAAGCCTTAGAAGAAAACGAAGGAAAAAAGGTAAGAAGCCCAACCTAATCAAAAAATCAAAAGGGAGTTCGGTGATAAGAACTGAGGCGGGATAGCTAGAGACTGCTAGAAGTTTGGGGTCCTCAGGAAATGTAGCAAAGCTAGGATGAGATTAAGATAGCTCAAAAGAAGTGCCTAGAAAATACAAGAAACAAAGAACGACACATCTTTATCAACCACCCAATAATGCATAATGGAATCAGAGAGCTTGGGACTAGCAATTCATGAACAAATGGCTGGTACCTCGGAAAGCCCAGAAAGAAGAATCACAAAGGGAAGTAGTTGAGAAAACTTTCAACCTGGCAGAGATGGAATCAGCTCACTTGAGAAAAATGACAAAAAGAAAAGGTAGCCAAAAGGGCTAAATCTAAAAAAATGAGGTGTAGAAGCTTAGAAGGAAGAGATATTAAAAGTCAGCTCTCTAAGGGCACCTCAGAAAGGAAAGTCAGCAAGGAGCTTTTGGGAAAAAGGCATCAAAAGAAGAAAACTATGAGAAAATGAGGAAGGGACCAACCACCGAAGTGACTGGCACAACATTGGCGTTGGTACCCAGGGGAATAGAAGGGAGAAATCAATAGTACCCCAGAACTTTAGAATGACATTATAAAAGGGGGAAGCAACCAACATTAGAGGGGCATTCAACAAGAGTGAATCAGAATAGAATCATTGAGAAAATTCTGTCAAAAAGCTCAAAGAAAGTAGTAAAAGAAAGAGGAATATCGCTTGGTATCCCGAAACAGCTACTATAGAACAGACTCGGATTCAAATGGATTTAAATCTTGCAAGTCTTAGAGGCTTAGATAGTCATCTAAGTCTGTAATTTTTGAGCTTATTTAGACCTTATAACACGTCTTAGTGAGCACATTCTAATTTAGAACTAATGAAAGTAATGAAATATCTCACAATGTTTTAAGGATCCTTAACAATTATTTTGTCTCTCTCTTTATTACATTGTTCTTTTACTGTTTCTTGTTGTTCAAAACGTATATATTCTTGCCTACTAGTATGTACGTGTTGTAGGATTCTTGCTTTGTACACCACTTGGTTTGTAAATAGCCCATTTAGCTGCGATGAACCAAGCCCAGTCCCTTTAAACAACAACTCAAAGGCCCAGGGTCCTTACTTCAGCTTGGGCTTGGACACTGTCCAAAAAAGGGCTCTCACATACCTGCACGCGTGGATCTTTTCTAGTTGCAGTTACATTGAGGTTTATTCAATCTGTTCTCTTCTATTAATGTTTCCTGAATGTAGGTTGAAAATTGGATTCTTATCGTTTTGCTTGCAAGGATTTGACATTTTATTATCTGGGTTATTTGGAACTATGGATTCTCTGCATCTGTGTAAAACTCTTAATACGTTACACAAATCCTACTACTTGAACAATTCAGAAACTACGAGACTAGAATAGCTAGGTATTTACCAGTCTTCTCCTTTATTCTGTATGGTTTCTTGCATATTTATTGTTATTATGTTTCTATAAAGAATATGAAATTGGAATCTGATTGCATATTTATTGGTAGGAGTGTTCACCAAACTGCATAAACCACACCAAAATTGCTTGCAAAATGGCATAACTGCACCACATCGCAAGTAATAGTGCATCGCACCGAGCACACCGCATGATGCAGTGTGATTTGCGGTTTTATAATAAGAAAACCACACAAACTGCACCGCACCACACTCTCTCTATATATTAATATATTTATTTATTTTTAATATTAAATATATTATTAATAGTTTAATAACCCTAGTTTTCAAAAAAAAAAAAAAAGTTTAATAACCCTAACAAGTGTTGACTGGAAAAGCCAACCCAAAATAAAGAAAAACTAGCTCAATAATTTTAAACTTGGCCCAAAAAAAGGGAAAAATTAGTTTGGGGCTAAGTAGGAAAAACTTAAAATTTGAAAAATATACCAACTTCAAATCGCATCTTATACATAGTATCGCACATGTGACCGCAAAAATAAGATGCGGTGCAATTATGGTTTTGGCTTAAACTTTAAACTGCACCACACCGCACTGCACTGCACATGTGACCACAAAAACAAGGTGCGGTGCAGTTATGATTTTAGCTAAACCGCACCGCAAAGTGCGGTGCTAAAAATGGCCCAAAACCGCACTGCACCGCGAACACTCCTATTTATTGGTTTTGATATAGGAATTTTATTTTTTAAGTTAAGGTTGTTTTCCTTTTCATTTGCGGTTGAGTTTTTTTGCTTCACTCTCCTTAGAATTTTGACTTAACAATTGAAGTTTTTCATTGAATTTGATCCTTTTGCTTCACTCCATCATAGAATTTTGATTACCCTATTGAAGTTGTTAATCGAATTTTGGTTGGTACAAATTTGCATGGATTTAGTTTGAAAATTTTAAAGTTGAGGTTATCAATGTTTACTTCTTTATGATGATTTGTATTTTCTGAATTTTTGAATTTTTTTTTTTTCAGGTTCCTTCTCAGGTGATTTTTTTTAAAAATTAAATTCTAAATTTCCAATAAATCTCTACCAATTCTGACTTTCTGATGATATCATTCAATTTACCAGCTAAGCAAGAGTGAATGGGTGATTTGTTGTCCCTTTTATATATCAATCTGTTTAGTCCATAACTTAAAGAGTCCCAAAGTTCTCCAAATGGAAAACTGTTGTTTAAAGGGAGTTCAAAATATAGAGAACCAATCATGAGAGCAGTGCTGCATTGGCTGCAAGTTAGGAATGCTATGTGATATATTGGACTGAACAGAATTGAACTACTGGTGTGGTTATTGGTGTGGTTATTAGAGAACTGTGTCTCTATGGTGAGCATCGCCCCTATTGCCACGAGAGTATAATCAGAGCATGTGTGTGTCTGCATGCGTGTGCACCCATGTGTGGGAGGGGCATGTTGTAAAACGAGTCAATCTCAGTCCCTTGCAAAACTCATTTCTATTGTGCATGATACTTGGTTTGGGTTGACATTGTTTAGATACCATAAATATGTAAATGATGGTTCTACTAAATGACCATCCTGTGCTCAAATCCTAATAGAGCACAAAATTCATGCACGTTTGATATTTTAACCATAACTGGCCAGCCCTCACAAACCATGATAGTCCTTATTGACTGACAGTGGCAATTCTGTATCTCTTCTCTTAAGCATCTTACACATGTTTTATGGAGACATATTGTGAACTTCAAGTTTAATGAGTCTCTCTCTCTCTCTGTTAGATGAATAGATTTCATTAGACAAAAAATATTTAAAACACCTAATAAACAGTACCAAGTTCAATTTTCTCCCTTTAAAAAAATCAACTTTTTTCCTTTTGTATTAACTGAGATGTTGCCTCTTGACTGTTTCTAAAATCATTCTTATCTATATTATTTTTCTTTGTTAGATGAATAAATTTCATTACACAACATATACCTAATGATAGTAACAAAACTTTTTCCCAAAAAAAAAAAAAAAAAAGAGTAAAGAACTAACTATTGAAAATATCAGTATGAATACCCGGCTACTGCATTATCTGAAGAAACAAAAAAAACTGTTCAGTGCATTGTGCAACTCCTAGGCCTAGCATTCTTTTAGAACTCAGACCATATGAAGAAGTTGTTTACTTAATATTTGAAAACCCATTTATGTAGGTTGGCAATTATCGTTTTTGCAAGGCTAACCTTAAGCTAAGATTGATGGTGTTCTTGGAGTTCAGAAAAGAAATCTGATTCTTTACTGAAATAGAGTTTCATTAATCTTTAAAACCAAAATAAAAATTTTCAGGCGTTCAAGTGATACTAGCATTTTTGTGGACCCTTATATCAGATTAAACCCCACACTTCCCTCCCTCATTATCTACCAACCTCAAAAAAAAAAAAAGAAAAAAAAAAAAGAAGCAAATGAGCTTAAATATTTTTGTGGTTAATCTATTATTTAGTTTGTCTATATATGTATTTATGTACGTATGTGTATGAATCTTAGTGCTTGAGAAAGCAAAAGGTTTAGGAATTTTCATCTTGGGTAGAGTATCAATTGAAGTTTTTGATTAAGATGATGAGCAATTGAAGTGGAAAGTGAATGTTCCAAATAGACGTACCAAAACATCTGAGGAGAATCCACCAAGAAAAATATCTCAACATATTGCAATGTACTACATGTGAATTAAGATGTTAGAATGCTTCAATTTGTCTCCTAGGCAAAAGGTGTGATTCACTTTGGAAATTTGATCTTATGCTTTTAATTATTTGTTTTATGAGTTACTACACAAAGGCAAAATGCACTGTCAACTTCTTTCTTTTAATCTATAGACATTTCATACTTTCAATTTATAAAAATTTTGCACAATTGTTATCAACCAACTTTGTAATGGTTTCTAAAAAAAAAATATATATATATATATATATATAAACTCTTTATAACAGCTAAAACTACATTATATGTAAAAATGCTTTGGGTATGAAATTTTTTATGGTGGCATTTATTGTTACTAAAAGCCGAAACGTATCATTTATTGTTGCTACGCTCATGTTGAGCCAAATTAGTAGTCACGTCATTCATTTATTTTTTTTATATTTTCTTTTCTCTATTTAAACTTTTCTTCCCCTTATTTTCAAAAAAAAAAAAAAAAATTCTTCGTATTAGTTCACACACCTACTGTTACACTTCTTTCAAAATTTTTCCTTATTTTTTGCCTCTTTATTCCCCCACTACTTTACTGTTATACTTACTTTTTCTTTTTTATAATTTGCTCCTTCTTTTACCCATTTTATTTTGTATAAATTTGATATCGTTTTCTCATTCAAATTCAATCCATATTTTTCTCACGCAAAACTATGAGTACTCTCTCTCTCTCTCTCTCTCTCTTGGTGAATTTTTATTCTTTCTTATAAATCTAATTAAGGTTGATGGTTTTTTTTTTTTTTTTTAATATGTGTTTTGGTATTTTTTTTTTTTTTTTTAATATCCTATTAGAAAGTCTTCTCTTTTCCTTTTATACCTTTGGTTGAATTTTAGTTTGAGTTAATACTTAATTTTTTGGGAAACATGAATTTGAATATGCCTACCAATTGTTTGAGTAAAAAATTATTATAAAGCTTATTATTTATTCCTTTAGTTTTATTTTAATTTTGGTTAAGATAACATTGTAATTTTGTAATGAGTTTTAATTATTATGATAATTTCCTTATTCCTTAAGAGATGAGAAATTAAAATAATAAATTTGAAACTTATAAAATTTAGTTGTATATTGAGCAAATATAATACACTACAATAGAAGTTAGAAGAATATGGTTCACCTTAAAAAATATTAATCAAACATAAAAATAAAAATAATAATAATAATAATAATAATAATAATAATAATAAAATGATATATTTGTAGAGATAAAAAGATTAAAAAAAATACTTGTAGAAATCTTTTTTTTTTTTTTTTTAAATAGACAATACTTGAAGTAATCGTTTTATTTTTTATTTTTTATTTTATATATATATATATATATATTACACCTCATTATATAATATTTATATTTTCACGAATCGCGTGAGTTTGCAGCTAGTAATAATAATAATTTAACATGAATTTGTTTTATTGTTGAAGTGGTATTAACCACATTCATTGTCATATCACTTTGTAATTTTTTGTAATAAAATTTGTAAAAACTTTGCTTCTTCATTTTTTAATTTTTTTTATAATCAAAAGCTTGAGTATTTTCCTATTTATAATAATGGATTGGAACAGCAAAGTTCTACTACTCCAACAACTTAACCTCCCTTTAATCACAGTCAATAGCACATTCCGGCTAATATAACCTTCTTCTAGACACAACCAAGGGCACATAACACCACTTTATTGTGACATTCACTAAATTTCAAGCAACCTATGTCAACCATCACCCAGCCTAACCGTTGACCACTGCCAACCACTATTGTCCAGTCACTTATGACCCTTGCTTCATCATGACATCGTCTTCTTCCAATATTCCTAAGGCCACCAATGTAACCATCCTCTCTAGCCATGGTGTTCACTTTTTGGTCATTGGTGCAACCATTCTTAGGCCTTTGTAGCCATCTTTCGGCATTCATCTATCGTGTAAAGTTGTGATTTCCAACTATATTGTGTTGGTTTTAATTCTGTGCCAAATTTGATTGTAATTTCTTCAATCATTTTCCCTGTATGTATGTGGGTTTTAATTGTAAGGGATGAGTGTGAGAGATCGGTGAAGAATCAAGCTTCAAAAGTTGAACAAGTGGATTTCGCGACTGGCTCACCACTGTCTCGCGAGAAGCAACTAGCGAAAAGAGCCACATGTAGAGCACATGACTAGAAGATGAAGAGTTGTGCCAAACATGAAAGTTTTGTGGGTCCTTTGCGGGTTGGCCTTACCCGCGAGACAGTCACGAAAAATCTAGCCTGACATGACTCTTCATCTTCATCTTTAGCTTTAAACAAAAGCATTGTAAATATCAAAAAGTTATAAAAACCTAAAAGTAAACTAGAAACCATCAAACTAAACCAATGTATACTAAATTTGCTACTTTGCTACATCCCTTTCAAGCCGTACTCCCCCTCAATCTCCTCACCCTTTTTTTACCAGAATGGCCAAAGAGACTAGAATGCATCGGATTCCTAATCTGACTCCGGCTTCGATTTCCTTATCATGTCATCAATTTGAGATGAGAGGGCAGTGATCTGGCCTTCAAGGTATGTGAATTGAGATGTGGAGTAGTTGATATGTGAAGCTAGCATTACATGCAACTCTTCAACCCTTTCGATTAGATGATCAAGGCGATCGGGTGCTCTTGCGTGCACTTGGGAAGAAGGTTGTGTAGTGTCCTCTGGAACTAAAGTGAAATGCTCAATTTCCTCTTTAGTGTCTCCTTCTTCTTCAGCAGCATCATCTCTTGGAATATGATCCTTGTGAGTGAAGAGATCAAATAAGAATATGGTCCTTGGTCCTAACAAAGTTGTCAAGTTCTTTACCGGATGATGGTTTACTCACTAATAGGATCTTCCCTTTGTATCACTTGAAGTCCACTTGAAATCTTCACCCTTGCCCTTAAAATAAGAGACATGACAAGGCTTGGGAATGGTAGAGTTAGTCTTAAATTCCTTTTTGTAATGCTTTTGATGAAGAGGTGATAAATGTGACTGCAGATGTCGATCTCCTTGTGAGTGAAGAGATCAAATAGGAATATGGTCCTTGGTCCTGACAAAGTTGTCAAGTTCTTCACCGGGTAGAGGTTGAAGATCATGATGTAGGCCAAAGCCCGCATTTCCGGGGTGAACGTAATGGTGTGCAAGGCCTTCTTCTTGAGTTGTCCACCAAGAACTTCCACGAGGGGCTCTAGTTTCTCCTTTCTCTCATCATATTGCAGAGATGTGTCCGAAGTCATCGGCTGAATCTCCAAAACATCTTGAATTAATTCCCTCGTGATTGAGAACTCTCTCCGCCTTAGCCAACATTTGATGTGATCACCTTCCACAATGGCATTTGCGAAGAATTCTTGAATGATATCTTCAAACACATCACCCATCGAATTAAGCAACTTCGTCCATGTCCTTTCTTTGAACATATTCTGAATGAAGGTGCCCTATAGGGAATCTAAGTCCACAAGCATCTCTAGGATGATTGGGGCCTGTTTGTAATGATCAACAAAGGCCATGTTAGCATCGTCGTTTTGAAATGACTCTGAGGAGTTACGGGGATGCTTTGAAGGCTTCTTTGTGGCCTTTTTCTTAATAGGAGACATTTGCAAAACAAACACTAACACAAAGAAACAAAGACAAATACAAACAAGGAAACAAACTTAATTAGACATAATTTAGTCCATTAAAATGAACAAAAAGTCCTAAAAAGCATAAAGACAAACAAACAAAGTCACAAGATCATGTTTTAAGTGCTAAAGGTCTAACAAGACTTACATAGCATGAATGAAATGCAAAACATGTCAAGTGATCAAGTGTGTGTGCATCAAGTGTGCATGTGGTATGCATGTGAGATGCATGAGCAATGCATGACAAGGCACTCATGGAGCAAAGTGTGTGAAACACACAACCAATGTTTAAAACATGTTAAGAATGTAAAAACATAGGAATCCCCAAAATTTGGTACTCATCAGAGTCCAAAACAACGAGAAAATGTCATTTGGGCATTTTATCAAACACATAGAGTGCATACAAACCACTAACACGTAAAACAATGCATGAACATGTTGAAATCTTGCCTAAATACATGTTAAAAATGACACTTAGGGCTAACACAAACACAAACAAACACAATGGGACACAGCCCAATCAAGAAAAAAATTTTTTTGCATGAACGTAAGTTTTTCCAACCCTTTTCAAAAAAATAACCCAACCCTAGAAATCCTAAAATCTAAGACTTGATCTAAGGAAACAAGAGTGAAAAAGTGTTAAAACATACCTTAGATGAGTCTTAGGGATGAAAGTTCTTGAGATTTGGGTGAGATTTTGAGTGAAAAGGTGTTTTTGGGTTGAAAGAGGCGTGAAGGAGGCAAAAAGATTGATTTGAAAAATTGTCACTGTTTACCCTTTAAAAACTAAAAATTCGCTCATTTTGCGGGTAAGCTACTTGCAAAGTTACTCGCGAAATGGCCTCTCATGCACAGAACATGTTTCGTTGGAAGTTTCTTCTCTCGAAAGAGTCGCAAGAGAGTCGCAAAACTCTCTATGTAAATTTCTAGAAAAATGGAAATTGGCTTCCTCATTTTCGCGAGTAGGTTCTTACTCGCGATGTACTCGCGAAAATGCCTCTGAATGATTTTTTCAAAAAAAAACAAAATTGACTATTTGGAAAAACTCTTAACACACAAAAATTCATAAAAACACTTTCAAAAACATATAAAATACTCAAAAATACTTTTGGATTTGATCATCAAGCAATTGAGTATACACATATTACATTTGAACACGTACAATCACACAAATAAAATAGGCATTCATTGAACATTAGACTTGTGTGTTGTGTGTGTGAATCAAGTATGAACTAGTCCATAATCTAGTATGAAACTTCAATTATCAATTCAATCAAGTCATACACAACTAGTATGAAGTCAAGTGACATATCTCACTTATAGAAATGAACATATATGACCTCTCACCAATGTGTTTACATTTGATTGAAAGCTTTTCATTTGGCTTTCATGTTTCATACTTTTGATCAAATACAACTCAAATTTTTGAGAAACAGTGCCATGAACTTTTTATATATCTTTGACAAATAAACATTTGGCTTTGGCACCATACATTTTAATAAATATTTGCTCCACATTTTCCTAGTCTAACTAGTTTTTGAAGCAAGACTTTTTCAGCTCTTTTCCCATTTTAGAGATAGACATTTAAAGAGCTCTTTTGAAAAAGAAAAAAAATTGTGATAAGATATATAGGCATAAGTCTACGCATATATCAAGATCAAGCAAGACTATTGACCAATCATTCATGACAAGCTTAAAGATCTATTTACAACAATCAAACGTAGATTTCTTGATATTGCTCACACTTAAAAAATGTGTATACATAACAAGTTAAGATTATAAATGCACTACGCCATTAGTACGAAGGTACTAGGCCAAACTCACATGTGATATATACAACACAAGCGATCAAACTTTTTGAGATTTTTCACTTTTTATGGGTTTTTGAAATTTTCAACATACTCAAAAACAAAACAATAAAGTAAGATCAACAAAAACAAGGAAAAACAAACAAAGACTTGTAAAAGAAACACATGATGACATATGAGACCTTTTCTACATGAGAGCATTAATAAGCAACTGTGGGTCACACAAGAAAAGTGAGTCAAGGGATGATACTGACACCGATGGTTTTATGAAGGGATTTAAACTATGGACCATCAAGAGGTTTAGTGAAAATGTCAGCCTTTTGATTTGTGGTGTTGATAAACTCTAAACACACAATCTTCTCTTCCACTAAGTCTCAAATGAAATGATATCGAATTTCGATATGCTTTGACTTTGAGTATTGGACTAGATTCTTGTATAGATTGATGGCACTAGTATTTTCACAGAAGACACACATAGTGTCTTGAAAGATTCCATAATCATGAAGAAGCTTCTTCATCCGCAATAGTTAAGCACAACAGCTACCTGTTGCAATATACTTTGCTTCAGCAGTTGACAAAGACACTGAATTTTCCTTCTTACTCATCCATGAGACCAAATTTTTTCCAAGATAGAAATATCCACCAGAGGTGCTTTTTCTATCATTAACACACCCAGCCCAATTAGCATTTGAGTATCCGGCTAGACAGTCATTTGAGTCTTTTAAGTACCAAATTCCATAATCAGATGTTTCATTGACGTATCAGATGATTCTTTTAGCCGTTGTCATATGGAACTCTTTGGGTGCTGCTTGAAAACGAGCACATACCCTAACATTGAAAGCTATGTCTGGCCTACTTGCAGTGAGATATAGGAGACTACCAATAATACTCTTGTAAAGGGTTAGATCTACTTCCACACCGGCTGGATCGAAACTCAATTTTACCAAGGAACTCATTGGAGTAGATGAATGTTTCTTTGAGTCTAAACCAAACCTCTTCACGAGATTTTTGACATACTTCTCTTGAGATATGAATATCCTATCTTTTCGTTGTTTCACTTGAAGACCAAGGAAGTAGTTTAGTTCCCCCACTATGCTCATTTCGAATTCTTTCTTCATTTCTTCTGAGAATTTTTGAGTAAGGGCATCAATTGTTGAACCAAGTACAATGTTATCCACATACACCTAAGCTATAAGTAGATTTCTCATCTCGTTTGACAAAAAGTGTTTGATCGGCTTGACCTCTCTTGAAACCATAATCTAGGAGATATGATGTAAGATGATCATACCATGCCCTTGGCGCTTGCTTCAGTCCATACAAAGCTTTCTTCAATTGTAGTACATGGTTCAGAAAGTGAGGATCTTGAAATCCTTTTGGTTGCTCAACAAATACTTCTTCATGTAAAATCTCATTCAAAAATGCACTTTTCACATTCATTTGATAAAGTTTGAAATTCATGATGCATGCTATAGAGAGAAGAATACGGATTAACTCAAGTCTTGCTGCAGGAGCAAATGACTCATCAAAGTCTATTCCTTCAACTTGAGTATAACCCACCAATCTAGATTTGTTTCGCACAATTTCACCATCCTCATTAGTCTTGTTCTTAAAGATCCACTTGGTACCAATAAAATCTGCGAAACTTTCTGTTTGGCAAAAAGTTGTGTTTTGCTTTACCAAGTCTTTACCCACACTATATATACCTTCATTAACCACAAATTGTTAGGGGTACTTTTCAGAGAGAAAACCCTAGAAAATATACTTGAGAGTTAGAGATTGTTATACCCACAATCATCTACACATTTCCTTGTGGTTTTCCTCAACTCCTACCTCTCCATTTTTATATCATTGAGAGGCTGCTAGTCCAAACACTTACCACACCCATTCTAAGTGTAAAGTGAGATTTTGGTGCTATTGGGTAGCATTGGAAGGAGCCATTCATTGGCAGATGCAATCGGGCTAAATTGCAGGATCCGGAAAGCTAAAGAAGACAAGGCTCCAAGAAGTCAGTTGATAGCAAGAGCTTGGAGGGCTTAAGTACATGGGGTAGACTAGGCTTGGAAGGTCTTTTGTTATTCATGTACTCTAAATTTATTCTCTAGTTGATCAATTTCGACTTGAAGGGTCACAAAGAGGTTTTTCGCCGAGTTTTTCGATTTCCTCTTCGATAACACGTCTCGGTGTTATCTTCTGTTTGCATCTCTCTTCCCTAATCTTTAAGCTTTCATTTTATTGTTGATAATGGATGAATATGGTTTAGGGTAGTGTTATCGGTTGTTTGCGCTTATTTACTCTTGTTCCGCACTTAGTATAAGTTAGAGTAAAAGTTATCTAGCCGTAATTTTTAATTGGGGGTTTGAACAAACTCTTGTATTTTAACACAAATTCGAGCTTTCATATCGTCATTCTTTGCCCATTCTACCTCTAATTCAGTCACTCATGGTCATCTTTAATGCATCTTACGAGTTTACATTCCAAAGTCCAAACTCAATGCATCATCAAGCTTCTACCTTGACTTTGAGGGAGGATGTTAGTGTATCATGGATATCACATTTTTTTTTATATTTTTTATATATATATATAAGATAGAAATTCTATTCTAACCTAATCTAAATACAAATGTGTGTAAATCTCCCTCTTAGAGACTTGAATCTTGACCCTTGCCCCCCACAACCCACAAGTTTACATTCCAAAGTCCAAACTCAATGCATCATCAAGCTTCTACCTTGAGTTTGAGGATGTTAGTGTATCATGGATATCACATTTGAGTCCAATCAAGGGATTCTCCAAAGTTAATTTTAGTTACCATGTATATCCTACCTAGGGTTCCCTATATTTATATAGTAAAGATGTAGCCGCAAAGGGAATTTCATTGTAGATGTAAGTCATCAAGCCCAACCTCTCTCTCTCTCTCTCTCTCTTATTTTCTTTATTTTATTTTAGTAGAAATTACATGTTACTAGCCTAAACTATACTGCAGATTACATTTTGCACCCTAAACTTTCGAAATGCACGTTTTCTACCATAAATTATGACCCTTCTTACACTTTGCACCCTGACATTAAGTTTACCGTTAACTTGGATAAAAAAGTATGACATCACGTGAAAAAACCAAATTGTCTATCTTCTCAATCCCTTAAAAACAAATAAGACATTACACTTTACTATCCTAAACTATACTCTCAAGTCTCAATTACACTTTTGCACCCTAAACTTTGGATTTTTATCCAAGTTAACAGCAAACTTGAAGTCAGGATACAAAGTATAACAATGGTCATAGTTTAGGGTGCAAAATATGCATTTGAAAATTTTAGGGTGCAAAGTGTAATTTAGGGTATAATTTAGGGTGATAAAGTGTAATATAATAACATTTTTGAACAAGGATGGTTTCAACAACATTCAAATCCTTTTAAATATCCTTAGCAAGAGGTGGCATAAAATTTAGGCATGGTATGGTAGGACGGGGTTTGGGCTAGTCTTTGGGTATCCAAAGGAAGAAAGAATCTAGTGGGGTTAGGGAGGAGAGGGACAAACTGAAGAGACAATGTTGAATCTCAATAGATCATAGCAACAATCCCACACTGCCATTTATAATACATCCTTTTACATTTTTAAGTAGTCTATAAAGGATTCTACTTGCCATTCTCTGTGAACTGTACTTAAAATGACTTCACTAATGTGTGCCTCTAAGAGTGGGAAGGCCTATACTGTCTGTTGAAAAACAAGCAATAGGCAATTGAGATAAAGCTTGTATATTGGCTAATTTAGCAAATGAGCGAAGGCCAACCCTAACTTTAAGCTCAACTATTATACATGATGATCTCAAACATAATGATGTTCTAATGAAAAATCTTGTCAGTATGAGCCTTGATTTAAGTATAATATTTGAAGGTGGAAAAATCTGTACGTTTATGACGGGCTTAAATCATGACGGGCCAGAGCCTTGATGGGCTAAATTTATGTGGGCCAGTTGAGTCGTGAGGCCCACGGCTGGAACCCTAATGCCACTAAGATTTTATATGATATGCTCAGTAATGATTTCTCTCCACAAGGAAAAACCTTGTCCATCAAGTCTAGGATTCTATGAAGAAGAACCCTATAAGGAAACGATTCCGCAATTTACGTGTATGAGGGTTCCTATATGGAAAAGACTTCTACTCCAAGAAAGAGAGTTCAACCCTCTACTACTATAAAAGCCTCGATACCCTCACAAATCAAGGTACGCATAATTAACCCCTCTCTAGCACTCTAGAGTTGTGAGAATCTTTCTGACTTAACCTTTGGAGGGTATTCGGCCGGCACCACACCGGTGCTCTTCGCAAAGTTTTCTCTTCTTTTTGTTGTGTAGGTTTATTTTCGAGCGTACAAGCATTGTGCAACTCACTGGTGAGATTTTCGGCTTCATCAGTTGGCGCCGTCTGTGGGAAACTTTGTGCTTATACGCGATTCATAAGCCATATCGCTTCCCGGACAAAAGAGTTGCATGGTACTCACGCGTTCAATGGCAACCACCAACGACGTTCAAGGAGTAGAACCCCCTACAACTGCCCTCGAGAGACAAGTTCGGACACTTGCTGCAGCTGTGGAGCGCCTCACTAAGCAAAACAACGACCTAGAAGAACAGCTGCGTCAGAAGAACGCAGCACCAAACAACTTACAGGGAGACCAGGAAGGGACCAGCGCTGCAATCAAAAACCAGGAGAGAGTTGAAGCCAGCCGCGCCCCAACAGGGACGGAGAGACAGAACGTAAGCATGCCATCCCTCACGGATGCAACTCCTCCACACATCATCGCAGAGATGCAAGCAATGAGAGAACAGATGGAGGTTATGATGAACGCGCTCAAAGGGCGAGTCTCCAGTGACCTTGACGATCTAGTCAACCGCACTGACTCACCCTTCACCGCAGCCGTGAATTCCTTCCCCCTGCCGCACAAATTTCAGATGCCAAATATCGATAATTATGACGGACTGAAGGACCCTCTGGATCATCTAAAGACATTCAAAACATTGATGCACCTTCAAGGGGTCGCAGATGAAATAATGTGCAGGGCTTTCCCCACCACGCTGAAAGGAGCTGCTAGGATCTGGTTCAGTCGGTTGACACCGAACTCCATCAGCACATTCAAGGAATTGAGCGCCCAGTTCACGTCCCACTTCATCGGGGGACATAGGTACAAGAAATCGACGGCATGCCTAATGAGCATCAGGTAGCGGGAGGACGAGACGCTCAGATCCTACATAACCCGTTTCAACAAGGAGGCACTCTCGATCGACGAAGCCGACGATAAGATACTGGTGGCAGCCTTCACAAATGGGTTGCAGAAGGGTAAATTTTTGTTCTCTATATACAAGAATGACCCGAAAACCATGACGGAGGTCCTCTACAGGACAACGAAGTACATGAATGCGGAAGACGCATTACTGGCAAGGGAGGATAAGCCGAAGAAAAGAGAACGACAGGAAAACACCCGGCAGGACCAAGAGAGGAAAAGACTCAAGACCGGGGACCGAAGGGACGACCGACGATCAGGACCCCAAGGAAGAAAGTTTTCAAGCTTCACCCCGTTGAATGCCCCGGTAGACCAAGTCCTAATGTAGATTAAAGACGAAGAGGTTCTGACCTACCCGGGGAAGCTCAAGAGCGACCCCAACAAGCGGTCCAAAGACAGGTACTGCCGTTTTCATCGAGACCACGGTCATGATACGGCCGATTGCTACGACTTGAAACAGCAGATTGAAGCCCTTATCAGACAAGGGAAATTGCAGAAGTTCGTCAGGAAAGAAAGGACGGATCCTCCGCCTCAGGAACAGCAAAGTCAAAGAGGGAATGAGCGCCCCAGACAGCCGATCGGAGACATTAGAATGATCATAGGAGGAAAAACGACGGCAGGCTCATCCAAGAAGGCCAGAAAAAGCTACCTCCGGATGGTTCAAAACGTTCAACTGACAGGCTCGGTTCCGAAGATAGCCCGAAAGGAAAGCCCCATAATCGGGTTTTCGGAAGAAGATGCACGGCGCCTTCACCACCCACATGACGATGCACTCGTCGTCACTCTACAGGCCGGGGAGTTTAACGTGCACCGAGTCTTGGTCGACAATGGCAGCTCAGCGGACATCCTATACTATCCCGCGTTCCAGCAAATGATGATTAACAGGGAACAGCTGGTGCCGACGGACGCCCCGCTTGTAGGATTTGGAGGGAGTAGAGTATTCCCGCTGGGTGCAATCACACTTTCTGTGACGGCGGGAGATTACCCTCAACAGATCACACGGGACGTAACGTTCCTCGTAGTTGATTGCTCGTCCGCATACAACGCCATCCTTGGACGACCAACTCTCAACGCTTGGAAGGCCGTAACTTCGACATACCATCTAATGGTCAAGTTCCCCACGGAGTACGGGGTCGGGGAGTTGCGGGGAGATCAGGTGGCTGCCTGCGAATGCTACTTGGCTGCTTTAGAGGTGGAAGATCACCAGCAAACGATGTGCGTAGAAGAACAGCGGGTCACTGCAGAACCCGTCGAAAAGCTAGAAGAAATTATCCTGGACGAATCAAGACCTGAACGTACGACCAGGATAGGGACCTCGGCCAGTCGGTCCGTGCAGCAAGCCCTCAGGACATTCCTCAGGGGGAACCAGGACGTTTTTGCTTGGAGCCACGAAGACATGCCTGGGATCAGTCACTCCGTTATGGTTCACAAGCTGAATGTGAACCCTACATTTTCGCCTGTAAGACAGAAAAAGCGTGTCTTCGCTCAGGAACGGGACAAGGCAATAGCAGAAGAAGTAAAGAAGCTACTCGAGGCAAACTTCATCCGAGAAGTCTATTACCCCGACTGGTTGGCAAACGTCGTGATGGTCAAGAAGGCAAACGGAAAGTAGCAAATGTGCGTCGACTTCACGGACCTCAATAGAGCGTGCCCAAAAGACAGCTATCCGTTGCCTCGAATAGACACTTTGATAGACTCGACGGTGAAGCGTCAACTCTTAAGCTTTATGGATGCCTTCTCGGGATATAACCAAATCAAGATGGACGATGCTGATCAGGAAAAGACCTCCTTTGTGACAAGCCAAGGGCTATTTTGCTACAACGTAATGCCGTTTGGGCTCAAGAATGCAGGAGCGACATACCAGAGACTAATGAACAAAATGTTCACGCACCAAATTGGGAGGAATGTACAGGTGTACGTCGACGACATGCTTGTAAAAAGTCTCCTGGAACAAGACCATCTTAGGGACCTGCAGGAGACATTCGACACCCTCAGGTCCTACAATATGAAGTTGAACCCAAACAAGTGCGTGTTCGGAGTGACGGCAGGGAAGTTCTTGGGATTCATGGTATCCCACAGAGGAATCGAGGTCAACCCGGAAAAGGTACGGGCCATCATGGAGTTAAAACCACCGAGAACGGTGAAAGAGGTGCAAAGCTTGAATGGAAAGATCGCAGCCTTAAACCGATTCGTCTCCAGAGCGACGGACAAATGCCTACCGTTCTTCCGCACCTTAAGGAAGTCATTCGAATGGACCGATGAGTGCCAGAAAGCGTTTGAGAACCTGAAGAAGTACCTCGCTTCTCCGCCACTCCTCAGTCCGGCCAAGCCAGGGGAAGAACTCTACATCTACTTAGCGGTCTCACGGGCAGCCGTCAGCGCGGCCTTAATAAGAAAAGAGCAAGGTACTCAACTGCCCGTCTATTTCGTAAGTAGAGGTTTTCGGGGGGCAGAAGAGAGGTACCCCCAGATGGAGAAATTGGCCTTCGCACTGGTGACTGCGGCAAGAAAGCTCAAGCCATACTTTCAAGCCCATGCCATCGTCATCATAACGGATCAACCCCTAAAGAGAGCCATGCGCAGCCCTGAGGCGGCCGGACGAATGGCTTTATGGGCAATAGAACTCAGCGAGTTCGATATACAGTATCGCCCACGAACTGCCTTGAAAGGCCAAGCTGTAGCAGACTTTATCGCCGAGTATACCCCGTCAGAAGAGAAGGGGGCATGCACTCCCAGAGAATGGAGCATCCACACGGACGGCTCTTCTAACAAGCAAGTTGGAGGAGTTGGGGTGGTAATTCGAACCCCGGACGGGGATCAAATTGAATGTATGATTCGATTGGATTACTCAACCACAAACAACGAGGCCGAGTATGAGGCATTAGTGGCAGGATTGGACCTCGCGGCAGCAGCAGGTGCTGAAGTCATGGTCGTACATTGCGATTCTCAGGTGATAACAAGTCAGATTAATGGCATCTACGAATGCAAGAATAAAAGGATGAGGAGGTACCTAGAAAAGGTAAAGAATCGGATCGACGGCCTCAAAGTACGATTCATTCAAATCCCAAGGGAGGAGAATGAATGCGCCGACCGTCTGGCAAGGGCAGCCTCAGCAGAGCCTATGCTAGTCCCCGATCAAGTATTGTCATTCATCCAAACATCTTCGACTATTGACAGCGGAGAAGTGCATAAAGTGAATTCTGCGAATGACTGGACCGCACCATTATTAGCATACCTGAGGGCAGGCACGCTACCAGACGGGAAAGAAGCAGCTAGAAAATTGAGAGTCCAAGCTTCACTGTTCGTATTAATCAAAAACCTTCTGTACAAAAGGGGATTCTCACGACCGTATTTGAGGTGCTTGAACCCTGACGAGGCAGATTACGTGATGAGGGAAGTCCATGAAGGTATCTGCGGAAACCATTCTGGTGCACGATCACTAGTGCACAAACTTATCCGAGCAGGATATTACTGGCCCACAATGCAAAAGGACGCACAAAGCTATGTCAAGAGGTGTGACAAATGTCAGAGATTCAGCAATCTGATAAGGCAGCCAACCGAGGAGCTCACACCCATGACGGCCCCATGGCCATTCGCCCAGTGGGGACTAGACATCATGGGCCCTTTTCCAACGGCAATAAGGCAACTAAGGTTCCTAGTGGTCGGTATCGACTACTTCACCAAGTGGGTGGAGGCAGAGGCCCTAGCCATCATTACGGAGAAAAACATTCGAAGCTTCGTTTGGAGGAACATTATCTGCCGGTACGGAATACCGAGAGTGCTTGTCTCCGACAATGGAAAGCAGTTCGACAACAACGCATTCAGGAGCTTCTGTTCGGAGTTAGGCATCAAGAACCATTATTCTTCGCCCGCACACCCGCAGGCCAACGGACAGGTCGAGGTCACGAACCGAACCCTGCTCAAGATGATCAAGGCCTGGCTCGAGGGGGCGAAGGGCACCTGGCCTGACGAACTACCAAGCGTACTGTGGGCGTATCGCACAACTGTAAGGGTACCAACGGGAGAAACACTGTTTAGGCTAGCATACGGAGCTGATGCGGTCATACCGGCAGAAGTAGGGCTTACTAGCTATCGCGTGGAGAATTATAGCAATGACAAGAACGAAGAAGCCATGCGACTCCAGCTAGATTTGGTGGACGAAGTCCGTGCTATGGCGGAACAGAGATTAGCAAGATACCAGAACCTGATGGCAAGATACTACAACTCAAATGTCAGACAGAGAGACTTCCAGATCGGCGACCTTGTGCTGAGAAAAGTAATGGGAGCTGCCAGAGACCCCTCTCAAGGAAAACTCGGCCCCAACTGGGAAGGACCATACAGGATCTCGTCTTGGCAAAGAAAAGGGACCTACCACCTTGAAACTCTGGACAAGCAGAAGCTACAGCACCCTTGGAACACAGAACACCTACGGAGGTACTACCGGTAGAGATGACGACTTGAGAAACAACACCTGGAGCATCTTTTTATATTTAGACTTTTTTTACTTTAAGTTTCCGCTACAATAAGCCCAACGGGCAGGCTTATTACTTTGGTTTTGCTACAATATTTTTTCCTTTTAAGCCCAAGGGGGCAAGTACTTTTTTGAGAATGAATGATTTTTTACTCAAATTTAATGTCCTACAAGCTCTACTTAGAATCCTAAGTCCACAAAGTGGACGGACAAAAGTCCTCGAAGTGGACGGACCTCCACGGGAGGGACATGATAAACAGTCCGACTAAGACGGACAGCCCCAAGAGGGTTAAATTTTTATATGAAGTCCACAAAGTGGACGGACAAAAGTCCTCGAAATGGACGGACCTCCACGGGAGGGACATGATAAACAGTCCGCAACTAAGACGGACAGCCCCAAGAGGGTTAAATTTTTATATGAAGTCCACAAAGTGGACGGACAAAAGTCCTCGAAATGGACGGACCTCCACGGGAGGGACATGATAAACAGTCCGCAACTAAGACGGACAGCCCCAAGAGGGTTAAATTTTTATATGAAGTCCACAAAGTGGACAGACAAAAGTCCTCGAAATGGACGGACCTCCACGGGAGGGACATGATAAACAGTCCGCAACTAAGACGGACAGCCCCAAGAGGGTTAAATTTTTATATGAAGTCCACAAAGTGGACGGACAAAAGTCCTCGAAGTGGACGGACTTCCACGGGAAGGACATGATAAACAGTCCGCAACTAAGACGGACAGCCCCAAGAGGGTTAAATTTTTATATGAAGCCCACAAAGTGGACGGACAAAAGTCCTCGAAGTGGACGGACAAAAGTCCTCGAAGTGGACGGACCTCCACGGGAGGGACATGATTAACAGTCCGCAACTAAGACGGACAGCCCCAAGAGGGTTAAATTTTTATATGAAGTCCACAAAGTGGACGGACAAAAGTCCGCGAAGTGGACGGACCTCCACAGGAGGGACATGATTCAGTCCGAAACAGAGACGGACAGCCCAAGAGGGTTAAAATTTTTATTAAGTCCACAAAATGGACGGACAAAAGTCCGCGAAGTGGACGGACAATGTCCACAATGTGGACGGACGAATCTTAAAGCTATAAATTGGACGGATTACCCCAAAAAAGGGAATCAAATTCTATCAAGTCCATAGATTGGACGGATATTCTCAGAATCTTGAATACGCGAACTAAATAACCACAGAGGCAAAAGTTTGCCCAAACATAGAGGAAAATAAAAAATCCTATGACGGACGGGTCATCCGAAGAAGATGAGTGCCATTGAGGACGGGTAAAAGACTACGATCCGTAATATGGACGGATCTCCTAACCAAGATAAAACCTGTCTAGACAAGCTCCTTTTGAACACCGAATGCCAAGCAAGACGGTGTTTCCTTTTTATGACGGACGACAAATACGAATCATAACTCAATCACACAAAGATAAACAGAGAGCGTCAAAATATAAGACGAGTAAATAATAACCATTGACGGACAAAATGTCCTTAAATGTTTAAACAGTAGAAAAAGGACGGAGTCATAAACTGTTCTCCAAATATTTTTACATATCAAAAAAAAAAAAAAAAAAAAAAAAAAAAAACTAAACTACGACGGGCATATCCTTCTGTTCTTCACGGCTGATGTTTTTGTCCTTAGATCCAGTCTCGACGGATGGTTGATCAGCACGACCACTTTCACTGTCCTTGGGATCATGTTGAGGGATCTGCGGATCTCCTAGAGCACTGACGGGCTGGTCCTCTTCGAAGAGGTCGTCCGTATTTTCAGAATTGGCAGGACGGGTAGAAGTAAGTTCTTGAGCGTTTACATTGACGGACGAAACGTCAAATTCCGGATGTAATGCCTTCACTTGACGGATAGCCTCGTCAAAACCTTCATTGAAAGAATCTCCGAGCTCGGACAGCAGGGCGTCTGAATCACGGTACTCTTGGACAGCAGTTTCCTTGGCCAAACGGATTTCTTTCTCTTTGTCTTGAAGGACTATCCTCAGTTCCTCCGTCAGCTTAAACAACTCGTTCCTATCCGTCTCGAGCAGTTTGAACTTCTTCTCCTGAGCTACCTTGTATGCCTTCAGCTCCAAAAGCTCCTCCTCCGTCTTCTTGGCCTTATCCCGAAGACGGCCTAAGGTTGTCTCATGGGTAAGACACCGTCCCATAAGTCCCTTCACCATGACCATGGTCTGAAATATATTAAACATTCAAAAATCAGGAATAGTAAGACGGGTAATGAGTAAACATATATAAGGTGGACGGGCTTACCTGAGCAATGCTAAATAGACTTGTTTCACCCATGGCCTCCGTCGAGTGATTACCCAGGTCTTCGTAATCCTCGGAGGTGAGAAGGGTAGACAGCTTCTCCAAAGCATAACTGGGGTCGTCCCGAAGAAGGGGAGGTGGCTTCTTTGCTTCAGATGACGGACCCTTCATCAGCCCTTTACCAGCCCCGTGCTTTGTTGGGGTGACCGTCTTGGTACCCTCGGCCATGAGCCCCACGACGGGCTCCAGGGGAACCTTGGGCTTCTTTGGCGGACGGTCACCTTTGGACGGTTGCTTACGCTTTACAACCGTTGCATCTTTTTCTTCAGCAACTTTAGCCGTCCTATTTTTTGCGGCATTGTTCCGTATGAGTGCCCTCCTCTTGGCAATATCCATTTCTGAAAGAATAAAGGAAAAAGAGTTAGCTCCGTGAAACAAGTCCCGTTGTAACGCAAAGAGAAGTGACGGACGTACGTTGACGGATCCTTTTTTCGTACTTAAGGGCTTAAGGTGAAGGTACGGGCCCGTCACAGTACCAACAGATGGTATCAGGATTGACCAACTTTGCCCAAGTCCTCTCCTCCGGCGTGGTCTTTTTGAAAACTCTTTCAAGGAAGCTGAATTCCTCAATACTAATTTGAGGGCGCCGTCGTACTGCAAATAAAGAGGACGGTTAGAAAAATTTTCAAAATAAGCTGAACGGTTAAAAAAGGGCATCCTAACTAAGGACGAACACATACCATTCTCAGATATTATACCCCAAGTAGTATCAACAGGCATATGGTCCGTCTCTCCTAGACGGCACATCCATCCGTCACCTTCTAAGAAAAAGTATCTACTCTTCCAGTCTCTGTTGGAGTCTGGGATTTCATATATGACCTTTAGTAGCGCACTCCTAGGTACAAAACTGTATATACCCCTAGACTTGTCGATCTCGTCCGGACGGTAGCAATGTAAAAACTCCCGTACTGTCAATCTCCTAGTTCCGTCCGACATAGCCCCGTACAGAATCTCCATCGCGATGAAGATCCTCCAGGCATTTGGAGATATTTGGTTGACGGACAAACCCAAATACTTGAGCAGCTCACGATGAAGGGAGCTCAGTGGGAATCTGAGTCCAGCCTTCAACATTTGTTCATATATACCGACACCGTCCACCCCTTCATAATAACATTTCTCTGATTTGTAAGGTAGACGGAGTGGGATATGATCTGGAATCTGGTAGTTATCCCTAAGTGTTCTGAAGTGGTTTTCCTTAATGGTTGATACGAAACCATTCACCGTCCACTCTGGTAGCATGACGAACTCCCTTGGTCCGACAGCCCCTACGACGGGTCCTACTTGTTGGTTTTCATCGAGCTC
Source organism: Quercus gilva (assembly GCA_023621385.1). Lineage (NCBI taxonomy): Eukaryota > Viridiplantae > Streptophyta > Magnoliopsida > Fagales > Fagaceae > Quercus > Quercus gilva. The sequence continues at coordinate 18,153,383 of CM042479.1, read as the reverse complement.
TACGTTCTCAACAAAGTCTATGTCCTCACTTGTTGAAGACGGAGAAGATGAAGACGGACTCCTATCATCGCTAAGACTCTCTAGATCCCTATGACCTAACTGGTGTACATCCTCATAGTCCGCCCCGTCACGGACGAATGATTGGTTACTCGACGCACTAGACATTTCTAGGTATTGACAACTATAGAAATGATGACGGATATATGATGAGGAATAAAAAATCTGACGGAGGAACGAAATGGTAAAAAGTACTTACCGGTCAGTAGAGTATGAACGGAGGAAATTTGATGGAGACGAACGCGGATTACTAGCCTGATAATTATGACGGATTGAGCTCTGACAAAGTGTTCCTAAGCAAAAGTGGTGAATGAGAGGCAAGGACTGAATATTTATAAACAGGCTGCACGGGAGACGAAGCGACGCTTCGATTTATTACAACCCCCAATGGCGCCATGACGCGTGTCATGGTACTTGAATCAAAATTGATTTTGTGCGCGGAAACCGACGGACCGCGGATAGCTTACCCGTCATGATTTTCTGCCGTCATATAGTATCCATCCTTTTTTCACCCCGTGAATCCTATGAATCCTGACGGATTCACGGTGTGAGGGGGCAACTGAAGGTGGAAAAATCTGTACGTTTATGACGGGCTTAAATCATGACGGGCCAGAGCCTTGATGGGCCAAATTTATGTGGGCCAGTTGAGTCGTGAGGCCCACGGTTGGAACCCTAACGCCACTAAGATTTTATATGATATGCTCAGTAATGATTTCTCTCCACAAGGAAAAACCTTGTCCATCAAGTCTAGGATTCTATGAAGAAGAACCCTATAAGGAAACGATTCCGCAATTTACGTGTATGAGGGTTCCTATATGGAAAAGACTTCTACTCCAAGAAAGAGAGTTCAACCCTCTACTACTATAAAAGCCTCGATACCCTCACAAATCAAGGTACGCATAATTAACCCCTCTCTAGCACTCTAGAGTTGTGAGAATCTTTCTGATTTAACCTTCGGAGGGTATTCGGCCGGCACCATACCGGTGCTCTTCGCAAGGTTTTCTCTTCTTTTTGTTGTGTAGGTTTATTTTCGAGCGTACAAGCATTGTGCAACTCACTGGTGAGATTTTCGGCTTCATCAATATTATATATAGACTTGATATTTTTTATTATATAGAAATATTGAATTATATAAGTTTGTAGATAAGTTCAAAATTTATCAAATTATTATTTATAATTTATTGATAATATAAATAGCCTATTTTGTAGTAAAAATTATTTAAATTTTTAACAATACAAAGTTTGTAAATCTATTTTTCATAAGTTCATAAAAAAAAAAAAAAAAAAAAAAAATCACTCTATCTAATTATCTAAGTAGCCAGTGAACAAGCTCGAGCTTATCTAACAAGAAAATAAACCAAACTTCAATATACAATCTAATTTGTTTAACAAATATATATATATATATAGTATAATTTGGTAATGAGTTTAAACTCGGCTCATGTTCAAAATAAAATCAAATGAACAACCCTAAACTTTTAATGCTCAGCTCATTTACAGCCTTAGGCCCTTAGGCATATACATCACTTCTAGCAGAATTCTGACTTAGAAACATTTTATCGTAATCCTGTGCATACTAGATTCATGACACTAATTTTTCAATTAAGGAAAATGATGGGAATCAAAGTTTAAGAGGTATAGATTGAATTACTATTTAGAAACTATTGGCTAAACCATCCAATAACTCATAACTTCCGCTTATTTTTTTTTACCTTTAAAATGAAGATTATGAAGTTAACCAATAAGTAGCAGTGGACTATGGTAATCTTGTTGTTTGATTTTTTTGGGTAAGTTGAATATAAAAGTATCTGCTGAAAGACAAGCTCAACTTCTTTAAGCCTATGTAAGTTGTAATTTACATTTAAAACATTATATGAAGTAAATTTACGGCCTAAGTTTAATGTCTCTTCCATTCTTAATCTGTAATGTATATGACAGTTTCACAGAAGTAATTATCCAAATTTACCCCAAACCACCACCCCCACCTTAAAATTAAATTTTAAATTTAAAAAAAAAAAAAAATTTGAGGAAGAAGTTAAACAACCAATACATGCCAGAAGATAAGGAAATGGCAACCAAAAGGCATTAAAGACCCTTTCAGCTAGTGTTTACAAGCACATATCAGTAACTTAGTTGGGCACTGAACTATGATGACAGTACCACAAACAAGACAACTTTTCAATTACAAATGAATAATTTGAAAAGGATAACTATTCAAATAAATTTGACAGATGTTATTATAAATTATCATGCTCAATAACCTGTGCCCCCCTCCAATCTTCACCAGGTTTCACAATGACAGGCTCCAGTATAGAAGCAAGGCCAGTGCAGATAAAGTAATATTTCCCATACTTCTCTGACAAGGAACCTGGGCTGGATAAATAAATGTCTTCAAAACCCATCCGTACCACCCTGAAGACAAGCTCACGTCCCTAGGGTGCAAGAATCAAGTTGAAAAAAGAAAAAATTGAGTATATCATGAATAGGTTCATATCTACTGAAAACACCCATTGTGTTTCATTTCATGTACTTTTCATCGATAAGAGTGTAAGAATTGTAGAACCATAGTTGATTGACAATGTAACCAAACATAAACTTATGCATGAAATAAAAGAGAATTTTTTTTCAAGGTTGAGATTTTATTTTCTGTATCTAATAGTATACATAATGCCATATGATGCAGTATTGGAAGCATATTTAGATATGTAATTTAATCTGAATCATGAAATGAATCTATTTCAAATGAAGATGATCATTTTCTTTTTTTTGGTTCAAAGCAGTTGATCATAGACATCTATAAGTAAATTTCCTCAAATTTGAAAACTTCCATTTGCACAAAGTTTTCGATAAGCCCAAACTGTGAATTGTTCAAGGCATTGGATGATTCGGAAAATCATATTTGTAACAGCGAAACATTCATTCACCACAGATACTATTTGTTATATTCATACCACATCTTGGATTAGAAGTGGAAACATCATGGTTACCTGATCAATTATTTCAAATTTTGAAGGTAGGGTGTTATAAAATCCCTTCAATCTCTCTTTTGGAGGGACGGCATAAACTCGGCTGAACTTGTTATTCAAAGTTGTGAAGGGCACATCTTGTAGAGTCCACGAGTCACGTTTATCTTCAGGCTCAGAACCAAAAGAGAACCATCCAGGAGACTCAGTTTTCATTGCTTCAGCTGGTGATAGAATTGCAAAGGGCGAAGAGAGAGGAGGGTGTGAGCAGTAAGAACTGCACTGAAGACCTTGTATGGCTGTCCCATTTCGTTTTTTAGATATAAAATGGCTCAGTATAGCATTGTTTAAAGTCACTGCCTTGCGGCCATTATTCTTTATTACAACAGCTGTTGCCATGCTTAGTGGATAGAGTGACACGACATAGGTAATATCAAGTGTTCCACTAGTACAGCTCAATTCAACCTGCAGTGCAAGTGAGAACATTTTCTCATCAAAATTTTTTAGTCTCAGGATAATCTTCAAAGATTCACATTTATATATTTCAAAGCATAGAATCATATATGAGCTTTAAATCATGTTTGAGAAACCACGTAAGTAAATTCCCAAGCCTCTGGAGAAATCATAATTTAGAAGTTTGTCAATCAGTCCCCAAAACAGAAACATGGATGTTAATGAGGAGATGATATCCAAATAACCAATTGGATAATTTTTTAATCAATAATAATTTTGGTATTTATAAATCTTCATCACATAATTACAAATTCATCTGACACAAAATTCAGGGAAGAGAAAAAGAGTGTCAAGGAAGTGACTTTAAAGATCCCCTCCATCTTTTAGAGTTCTTGGTTATTTCCATCATTTTATTTTGCAAAACTGAAACTAGATGGAAATGCTAAATTGAGAGGCACTTCCCAGTTGAAAAATATTGTTGTTAACCATAGTGGCACTTGAATAAGATTAATGGAGAAAATAATACCTGAAGAGCATCAATGGCATCGTAATCAACATCTTTTACAGACCATTTAGAAGTACTGGTGAGAAGAGATGACCCTTTAGAACCAGGTTCGGAAAACTCATTGATGACCAAGCCTATCCCACCCTTGGAATTGCTAGAATCTGCTCCAACAGCTGGAATTGTATAAAGAACCTCCGTGAAACCATCATCCTTCCACTGGACTTTTGGCTTGTATGAAGTGACATGGGCATCGGGTATTCGAAGCTTTACAGAGCTGCCATTTCTCACTGTCAGCTCTACCTTTGGAACATTGTCAGACTCCAAGAACTTGATGCCTTTCCTGCCAAATTTTGCATCAAGAGTCTCTGCTATGGAAATGGTAGTTGCAGGAGAAGAGGTAGAAGCCTTTATTATGTTTGGTTTTGGGAGAGAGAAGGATAGAAGAGAAGCCATGAGAGAGAAAAAAAGAAGAAAAGAAACTGTTTTTAACTACTTCCACACACACAAGTGACTAGTCTGCTAGGCTCATCCTAAATTTTCGGCTTTTATACTTTGCACTTTTTCTCCTGCACCCAGAATGTCTCACCAAGTAAAAATCTCTACCAAGCTCATTTCCTAATGTGATCGTAAAGATATTTTGTTTGAGTCATCAGAGTTTTTCACAATTAAATGTACACTACAGTACAGTTACTCTTATCCCTAGACCACGTTAGTGCCCAAAAAAAAAAAAAAAAAAAAAGAAAAAGAAAAAGAAAAGGTATTGCCGTGTTGGGCCAGATCAATGTCACATATCTGCCAAAACCCATTATCCTTATTTTCCTTATATACTTTGAGTGATTTTTGTGACACTGCTTTACATATCGAGTTATTTAATTTGTATATATAAAACCACAAAGAGTTGTAGAATGTATATAAAATTTCTCCCTTTGATGAAAATAATGAAACGTTTTCAAAACTTTAATTATTAAATTGATACATTTAATAATATATAGATCAAATTAAATTCAGGCATATATTTCGTGAATTAAAATACTACTTTTTTCATACCAAATTGTTGATTATATTTTAAAATTTTAAGGGAACGTCATTTTAATGCATTGTCATTCAAATAAAAAGATATAAATTTCTAAACCTAACCTCATTAATTTAATATCCAATAAAAAATGCGTAATACTTTTGACAAAAAGTATGACATAGATATATATATATATATATATGTAATACTTATATCAATTTATCAAGCTTTTAGATAAATTTAAAATTTTAGATATATATAATGAAATTTAATATATATATATATATATATATATTAAATTTATCAATTTATTAATTTATTTTTTTTGTTATTTGAATGACAATGCATTCAAAAGTATTATATATATATATATATATATCTCTCTCTCTCTCTTCAAAAATATTACATATCTAAACACAGCTTGTAAAAAAATCATTAAATCTAATTTTATCCCTCCCAATTTTGAAATGAATAAAAATTTAAGGTTTTAAGGAAATACAAAAAATGAATGTTTTTTCTTATCCATTCTATTCCCTCTCATTTAAACTTTCAAATAAGGGAATGGACTTTCCATTCACTCAATTAAAATTCTCAAACAATAAATGAGAAAAATATTCTAAAATTAGTTTTTTTAATTTATTTCATTCTATTTCATTCACTCCTCCTAAAGGAGAGCTAAGTTAAAGGAAAATAAATGGGTATGAAAAAACACTTATTCCTCTCTAATCCCTCAAAATCTCAAATTTTCATTCATCCTAAAATTATGAAAAATTAAAGAGAATAGAATTAGATTTAACGAATCATTTACTAAAAAAATAAAGTTTAGCTACAAAATTAGTTGCGATTAAGGTTACAACCTTACTTAATATCTTTTTATTTGAAGTGAATTTTAACAAATCCACCATTAGATTATATTTTCTTTTTAGAGCATCCTTATCAAGGATTGCAAAAAATTTAGCATTTACCCTCTCAAATCTCAATTTTATAACATATAACACTCTACTTTACAACATCATTTCCATCAAAACTTCTATTTTTTTAACAATTCATTTAAATATTCTTCCTTTATCAATTGTTTATTCTTTTTTATTTTTCCAGTCTCTTTCTTTGAGACTCTCTCCTCTGGCTCTCTTTCACACCCAGCGCTGCCGACCACCATATCTACCCACCCATTTCACAACCACCATATCTACCCACCATCGCCACAACCACAAACAACAGGGAAAAAAAAAAAAAAACCCACCTCGGAACTACCCACAAAATCACAAAATCATCCAAATTAAAGAATCACAACATCACAACAAAGACCCAAAACCATCCCGATCAACCCACACCCATCTCGGAACTACCCCGATCAACCTATACCCAGCACCCAAAACCACCCTGATCAACCCACAAACCCAGCCACCGAAATCAAGAACCCACCAAAATCAATCAAAACTACTGAAATTAAAACTCTCACCAATATCAAATTGCAAAATTCACTCACCGAACCACTGCAGAGACCCACCACAAATCACCGTAGAGACCCACGATCCACGAAAAACCACCACAGCCCAACCACATCCAGCCACACCCAAGACCCACAAACTCGAGATGCAGAGAGAAAGGGAAACAAAGAGGCAGAGTGAAAATGAAAGAAAGAGTAAGAAGGAGTAGACGGAGAGCACGAGATCGGCAGCATGTGGGTATGGAGATAGCGCAGAGATCGGAGGGTAATTGGATCGGATAGTGGGGATGGAGATAACGGCGATGATGATGAGGAGGAAAGAGCATATGGGTTTGGAGAATAACGATGGTTTGGCGAGCTATGGAGGGCTTGCCTGAGAGAGAGACACCAGAAGGAGAGAGGGACAGAGAGCACGAGAGAGAGTGACCGAGGAGAAGTGAGAGAGGAGAGAGAAGAGACTTGAGACAACACGGAAGAGAGAGAGAAAGAAATTAATAAAAAATTATAACATAGTGCTACAGTGCGGTCTCAAAAATGAGACCGCACTGTAGCAGTATTGCAAAACTTTTGGCATATGCAATCTTTGATGGAGCACGTTTTTGGGTCAGAAATGCTAAAAAATAGCATATTTTAGCATATACAATGTTTAATGGGAATGCTCTTATATCTTCCATACTTGCAAAATTTCTAAAAAATTAAAGATCAATAGTTATGTAATTAATAAATTATTTAAATGGCAAGTATTTGTAATTTAAAATTATATATAAAATATAAGCTTATAAATCATATAGTAAATAATATCCGATTGACACAAAATTTGACATATGTATTAAGAGTGTAAAAAACATGCAATTCAACAATTAGATTTTCAAAATACGTAATAATATTTATTTAAATTAGTAAAGTTGTAATATAAACCTACAACCAATTTTGTAACTAAATTTTGTCCTTATTAAAACTCCCAAAATACCCATATATATTTAGTCATTTTATTTAAAATAAAGGTCTAATAATGATATTATCATAAAATAATTTATTTTATTTTATTCTATATTACTCCAAAACAATGTGACTTACCTTCTATCCCTTATTTTAAAACATCCAAACATGATTATTTATTTTCTTTCACATTCCATTCCCTTAAATACATTTTATTCATTTTCATTCTTTTACGACAATGACAAAATTTAGCTACAAAATTGAATGTAGTCTAAAGTTACAAACTTACTTAATAAAATAAACATTATTACATATTTTGAAAATCTAACCGTTGAATAAACATTACTACATATTTTGAAACTCTAACCGTTAAATTACTTGTTTTTTATGTTCTTAACACGCATGTCAAATTTTGTGTCAATTAAATATTATTTACTAAATAGTCTATAAATTTTTATTTTATGCATAATTTTAAACTAAAAAAATTTTAATTTAAACAATTTATTGATGACAAAACTATTAATATTCAATTTTTTAAAAATTTTGCAAACATTGAGAATATAAAAAGTAGTTATAATCCAATAATAGATTTATCGAAATTAATCTCCAATAAAAAAATATTGAGTAAAATTGTAGCCTTAAACTACAACTAATTCTGTAACTAAACTTTGTCCTTATGATAATTCCATTTTATTTCATTTATGAACTCCCAAAAAAGCCCATAACCGTGTAACCCATCTCCATAAACAAGTTCCATCTAAAAATCATAACCACTTTCTGCCACCTGCACAATTACCCCATTACTCCCAACCCAAAGCCAAAAAAGGGAACATTACAAACTAAACTTGTGCTACTCAGCTCTTTTGCGTTAAGGCCAACGTAGAACTTTTCCATATGGAGTGATGAATTTTATTTATAGTCTTAACTAAATGGTGAACAAGCACAGTGACGTTTGATTTGAAAGCTACAGGCCCATACATGAATTTGTAAAACCACCATCACTCCCAACAATAGCACAATATACAAAGCAAAAAATAGGATACACTTTTCCTACCGTAAACAAAATTTTCTTACAAACGAAGTTTTCGGCATCTGAAAGCAAACAACAGACGCCTAACGAAGTCCAAGAACCTGCTTACGAGAACTAAAAGCATGACCAAAATATCAATTGCCGTTTCAACTAGTCCTCATCCACCCCTGCTGCAGGCTGATCTCTCTTTGGACCACCTGCTGGTTTTGCCATTATAATCTGTGACATAAAAAGGGATGGTATAATTAATAAAACTCATGTGGACAGAAAAATTACCAAAGTAACTGAGATTCAGTTTCATATATGTTATAATTAATCAGGTGATCTAAGACCTATTGTAATTAACAATATAAGAAGGCAAAAAGTGCACTCTTCTGATTAGAAGTTTCATATATGTGCACTCTTCTAATTAGCCCAGTTAATTTATGCCAAATTCCATGCTTGCTAACAAGTTCGAGAGGTTACATAGGTATTTTTCTGTGGGGTGGTGTACAGGACAACATGAAACAATTTTTCATATACTTGGTGGTTTGTTCTCAAATTCAATATTGAGGTTTGGGTATTGGGAAGCTTGGTACTTTAAACCCAGCTCTCTTGGGAAAATAGCTTTTGCATTATGCTATATAAAGGGATCTTTTGAAAAGGATTGTGGGAGCAAAATATTGAGAGATGGGGTCACTGGTGTTATGCTGAGATTAGGGGTGCTCATGGAGTGAGTCTGGAAGCACATTAAGAGTGGTAAAGATCTCGCAAAGCATATGAAATTTATTCCTCCAGATGGGAGACCTATTTTGTTTTTGCATAAAATTATGAAAAAGGCATTTAAGCTATACGAGAAAATAAAAAAGGCATTATGGTTTATAAACTTTGGAGAGTTTTACAGTTACAGAAATCCAAACCAAGTGATATTTGACAGTTCAAGCAAAAAACGAATTTCCTTGATAAATAGAAAAAAAGATTTGCCTAATATACTAGTTAATTACCTGGTCCACCCGCAGTACAGTGCATGCAGCATCTGCAGCATATTTGAGAGCAAAGAACCTGTACAAAAGCCAAAAAAATAAAAAATTAAAAAGAAGCAATTATGCTTGTAAATACACACAATGAATGCCTGTAAAAAAAGAAACACAATGATTCCAACTTTAAATCATCGCAAAACAATGCTACATCAATTTCTTAAGGTTCCATATTTTGGAGGGAAATTTTATAAGACTACATGGTTATCTTAGAAAATTAAAGTCTTTACTAGTAACTGTAATATGACAGTAACCATGCCCAAGTCCATTCTCCACTTATGAGTTCAATTTCCATATCTTCTTATAATTTTGATTATGTAGAAGTACTCAGCCTCAAGAATCCGAAGTTCCCAACTCTTTACTAAAAAGAATTTTATAAAAAGAGTAGGATTTTTATAAAAAGATACTACTGAAATGCACCCACAGAAGCTTTTCTTGCGTGAGGATGACAATATGACATGTAACATCAAGTTGAGAAGAATCTTACAATTTTTTTTTTTTTTTTTTTTTTTTTGATAGAAAAAATAATTTTATTAATAAGAGACTACTTCATGAGCAAAGGACATGAAGAAGCCAGAAGAATCTTATATGGTTCTGAAGGTCAAGTGCTTAGGAGTCTACAATAGAACAGTTTTCAATTTGGCCTTGCTTAGGAGTCTACAGTTAAACAGCTTTAAATTTGGTCATTTATATCATACGTAGAGGTTAGTTTTAAATTAGCACATATGTTATTTTTTACAACTCCAACAGAGGGTATTTTGATGATTGAGCCAAGCCTACAACTTTCTATGAGTTTCTCAAGTGTCTTGGGAAAAAATTTTATGTCCAAGTTATTTTTTTATTGTGTTTTATCAGCTGTTTAGTTTACAAGTCAATTCAAGAGTTATACTGCTAGCACTCATTTAAAAAAAAAAAAATAGAAAGAGAAAGTTATAATGCTGGTAGGACAAGGAAAACTCTCCTCTCTTTCTCTCTCTCACACAAACACACCATCAGGCATCAGAAGTCAGAACTACAATAACCAACACAAGTTTTTGACAAAAGCATGATTGTTGACAAGACAATGAGAACCAGCTTACTTAGTGATGTAGAGGTCCCAGACACACAAGGTTGAGACATCCTTGCAAACGCCTTCCTCCAAGTCAATACCCACTTTGCTATTACCAGATGCATGTTCAGCATATAGAGAAGATATGATCTCCATTGCATTAAGCCCAGCATTCTCAGCCAGTGTTTTAGGAACCATCTCAAAACTTTCAGCAAATTTTGCTATTGCATACTGATCCAATCTGCATATTCAATACAAGGTCTAATCTTTAGTAGTTTTTCCAGTCATGCCTCACTGACTGAATCAGTGAAAAGACAAATACAAAAACAAAAGGTCAATTGCTTCTAGTTAGAATAAGCCCCAATTGTAAATTTTGTTTGAGGAATGACATTAGAGCACACATAAAAGCCATTTGTTCCATCTCAATGTAGAAAAATTTTTAAGGCCATGAGGGAGAATTCAGAACATTACACTACCTTATTTCAACCAACTCTTTATCCAATTCTAGTAAATGATAGAAGAAGGAAATTTGATAAAAGAATAGTCACACTGACATCACAATACATGGTACTCATATAAGACACAAATGACATGGGCATTTGTATGGTACATAATTTCATTTTCACTAGTTCTTTTTTCCTCATTTTTCCCAAAATCATTCATGTCAGTGCAGTTACATATTTTGAAACTAATGAGTAAAGAGACATTTGTAAATTACCCTGTTTCTTTGTATGAGAATTCCTTCACTCTTTTAGCTAACTCAATCTCAGTAGCAGCAGCTCCAGGTACAATACGGCTGTCCCGGCACATAGCCTAGCAAAAAAGAATTAAGAAAGCACTAATATGAAAAATGATGCAAACACCTAACACTAACACACAAGTTTTAGAAGAACTACAATCTAACCATAATCATAAAGGCAAATCATTACCAGCCCATTAGAATGTACAGATTTTGAGTATTCTATATAAATTACCTTGTAGGTGTTGACGCCATCATCAACTGCTCTTTCAAGGTCATCTAGTATACTATCAGTACTTCCTCGTAAAACCACAGTGGAAACAGAGTTCCCACCTTCTTCATTCTTGACAATAATGACCTAAATATATTTATTTGGAAAGGATGAAAACATCATGCAAACAGCAGAGGAAAGAAAACAAGAGAAAAAAAAATTCCTGAAACTAACACTATACTGAAGCAACATCTTAAACATACCCTAACACCACCAATTTCCTCAACTGAAATAGAATCAACATATCCCAAATCATCTGGGTTAGGCTGGCTAAGCTTCAGCTGATGCAAGAACACAGAAAACATTAAAGGCCAATTTGAAAAAGTGCCAATAAATTATCAAGTACTAGGCACAGCTACCATTGCAACAGCACCAGTTGTTCGGCAAAATCGACGCAACTCAAATTTTGAAGAGATCTTCAGAACCATGAGCCTGCACGCAAGAACTATTAAATTAGAAACACTATAACTCTTAAAAAATCTATAGAATAAAATATTAAAACTTAACATAAATGGGCAGACTATCAATATTCATCAGATCTAAAAGATTGTACAATATTAACGTGCATGCATACTTGCATTACAACAACAGAATAAATAACTGAAAATTAGGAGAAAATAAAAACTTGACATACTTATAACGCTCACAGAAGTGTAATGCCATCTCTCCCACCGCTGCTCCACTGACAATTACTTTGGCACCTGAATCTGCAACTGATTTGATAAGCTCCTCAATCTTTGCTTCTTCAGTTTTTGAATAGTTTTCTAGCTACAAGACGCCAAGACACAAAGAAAAAGGTTGCCAGTCAAGTTATGTAACAACTGATTAAAGAAAGGAAGATAATTGTGCAAAATTTTCAGTGTGCTAGATGTATGGCAACCAACATTAGATTCAATGCTTGCTAAGACAAAAAAGATAACTGAAAACAATTACAAAAATGTGAACCAAAAGAAAATTATTGAAATTAGATAGAAAAGCATACCAATCATTTACCACTAATTATGATTAAACCCTAGTGGTAAATGATTGGTATGATTTTCTACCAATCATTTACCACAAGGGTGATTATTGAAATGAAATCTTTATTGGGCAAAAGTGACCTAATATTTTATAGTTCTGATCATGGTTCTTTTTACCATGTGTTAATGTGTCTCCAGAAACTCAATTTTTCACTTCAAATCATGGTAGTCAGAGGCAAGCCAGGTGCTTGCCTTTATGCCCAGGCGAGGCAAGGTGCTCAGTTTTAGAGCCTAGGCAAGCACCTTAAACCATGAAAAAAATGCAATAAGGCGAGAGCCTCAGTAAATTTAATTTTTAAGTTTTTTATAGAATTTTTTTGTTAAATCTATTGTTAAATTAATTATTTATAGAAGTTTTTGTAGAACCTATTGTTAGATTATTAACTTAATAAAGTTTGTTGTAGTCCTATTTTTAGGCCAATTAATTTACAAAAGCTTGTTCTAAATTTTTATTTTTATTTTTTGATAAGTAAAAAGCTTGTTCTAAATTTTATTGTAAGATTAATTAATTTATAGGAGCTTGTTGTAAAACCTATTGTTAGAATAATTAATGATGCCTAAAGCACTAAACCGTGTAAAGCACTAAAGCTTATTTTGAAATTACCTAATTGACCTAATTTCAACATGCAACACATGTAAAAAAACACTTGATAATAATATTTCAAAACATGACATACATATCATTTAAGTTATCTATGTATAATAACTATATTTAATTATTTGGTGCCACGCTTTAATCAGGCTAGCGCCTTTTTGTTGCCTCCCGCATCTGCGTTACAAGGCCTTAGCACCGTAAGGCTGCCTTTCGCCTTTGACTACCTAGCTTCAAATCAGGCTAGAATTAAAACGTCAAGACTTACATTATCAGGGTTCAAAGTATGAGCTCTTACCCACTTGTCTAGAAATTCTAAACAACGGTGCAGCAGCTTAGTCTCTCACAATTTTGGATTTAAGATCATTGAAATTACTCGAAAAATAATAATAACAAAAACCACCATAAGTCACATGAGAGATACTTGTAATTTGCGCAATAAGCTACATGACAGAAGCTGACATATAAATTATATAATGCTAAATTTATCAAAACCAACATTTTTTTTTTTTTTTTTTTTGATAAGCAATGAAGCTTCTATAAAATTCTTGAAAGTCTTAATAACAGAGTTTCAACCAGATTAGTTTTTTTTTTTTTTTTTAATTGCAACTTTTAGTATACACTTGGCATTGGCTTATTTAAATTTTACTAATTACTTTTTGCGGGAAGCAAGCTAAAGTATACTTGTATTTTGAAAATGTGAGGTTTCAAAAAACTGTACACAAGCCAAAAAGGCTAAAAACTAAACAAAAAGGCTGGATGCAAACGGAAAATTAATAGCAGAGTTTAATCAAGAAAAAATTAGCTTAATAATTTTAATTAACAAATTAAGAAAAGCAAGAAAGAAAAACCATTGCAAGCCATGTTATGGTATTAAAAGGATGTGTAGCATTTACCCAAAGTTACATTAAGGAAACACATGAAAACCGATTCTGTAGTATTCTACATATGATCTAAAGAAACGTGTAATTAACACATAAGTAAAACATCTTTTTAAATGTCTTTTGACCATAATAAAAGTTGGATACTACGACATATGACAAGCAAAACAGAGACATTTTGATATGTTACAGAGGGGGGGGGGGGGGGGGGAATAAAAAGAAGTCTTAATTAATGCTATAACAGATGGCAAATCCTCAAGCTTTACTGGCCCAAGGAGTTAGTTTTTGACCTATTAACAAATTGTAGCAATTCCAAAAATAAATTTGATTTACCATAAATTAGTTATCAAGATAAGAACTTCTAAAAAAAATTTCCAAGCTAGCATCCAGCTCCTCCCCAAACTCCATTGTTGCTTCCCTTTGCCCACTGTCATATTTTTTAATTATTTATGTTTTATTTTTTAAATATATGTGACAGAAGACTTGATCCTTTATCGATTAGCTTGATATTGCAAGTTCATACTTATTTCACCTCAAATCGGGCTAGAATTAAACTTCAAGACTTACATTATCCAGGATCAAAGTCTAAGCTATTGCTCACTTGCCTAGAAATTCTAAACAATGGTGCACTAGCTTTGTCTCTCTCAATTTTGGATTCAAGATCACTCAAATTACTCAAAAAATAATAATAATAAGAAAAAAACACCATAAGTCACATGAAGAAAGATGCATGTAATTTCTGCAATAAGCTATATAACAGAAGACAACATATAATACTAAATTTATCAAAAAAAAATTATTATTATTATTGATAAGTAATGGAACTTCAATGCACATTCTTGAAAGTCTTAAGAACAGAGTTTCAACTAGGTTAGTTTTTAAAAATTGCAACTTTTAATAGTAGAGTTTAATCAAGAACAAATTATGTTAATAACTTCAATTAAATGAATTTTAAAAAAAGCATGAAAGAAAAACCATTGTGAGCCATGTTATAGTATTGAAAGAATGTGTAGCATTTACCCGAAGATACGTGAAGAAAACACATGGAAAACTGATTTTGTAGTATTCTACATATGATCTAAGACGTGTCATTAACACATAAGTAAAATGTCTTTTTAGATATCTTTTGACCAAAATAAAAAGTGGATACTACAACATATGAAAGGAAAAATGAAGAACTTTTGATATGTTATAAGGGGGAAAAAAAGAAAAAGAAGACTTGAGGGCATGATGACATCATTTTTAAACCAACAATACAGGGTGAAAATTGGCCATCACAAGGTGAGGGCAAAGTAAAACAAGATGACTTTGTGAAATGACTAAGATGTCCAAAGTCCAAACCTAGAAGGTTAGAACCTGAGACTAATGACATTCCCAACAGTGCAATAGTAGACCAATTACATACCCAAGATTCTCACATTCCAATGGAATCACTACATGGGCTACCCAAAGAACAATAAAAAACCAGGATCATTATTTCAATGATCTAGAGGCAATAACTATATTGGCTTTCACCCATGTGGCTACATACATCAAAATAAATCATTAGTACTTTATGTTTCTTGTACCTTTTTAATTGAGATACGGACAAGGTATGGGCCAATTCTTTGGCTACTTAAAAGAAGGCAGGGCAGGGATGATGCCTTTACCTACACTTGTCTTGTTCGTGAAACATGCCACTCAAAAAAATTTGCAAAGTATTTGCAAGTAACAAATATAAAACAGGCATGCATATTTATACACTAAGCTTCTAAAAACATTCTTTGACCATGAAAAATTGAAACAACCACAGAAAGAGATACAATGAAGAAATCGCTTTGGATGGACTTGAAGTAGATAATAAATCAATTATAAGATAACATTTTTGTCTATTGCATAAACAAAATGAAAAAAGAATGGCCACTCAAAAAATTATAAACTATAGCATCATGTATTATAGAAAGATGACAGATAGAACAGCAACTAAAAGAGGTGTTCCTTGTCAAGATGTACCTGCTCCGCAGAATGAATTAAGACAGTTCCTTTCGTTTCAGTTGCAGAAGAATCAACACCACCAGCAAACACAGCAACCTAACGGAAAATCATTCAATATAAGCTACAATTTCAACACCATTAATCAAAGGACTTCCCAAATTTAATGAATGCCAGTGAAAATCGTCAATACTTGCAAAAGAAAGAACAATACTATAGACTCAGCAAAGGTAGCACATCTCTTTTTTGATACTATCAGAAGAAAATGAGCTAGAAGTCAATCTTAAAAATAAATATTTGTAAAGAACTGAAAAATGGTACTGCCAACTTACTGGAATAGTTTACTAATTTGCTTTAGCCTATAAAAATAACAAAACCATATATATACACACACCAAGACATTCAATAGCCATTCCTGATGAGAGTTATACTTTTAACATGTGTGAGAGCATATCAGTACTAACCTTTGCCTTCTCGATATACTTTATACTCCCCACAGCATCACTTTTCAAAACCATGCCCCGAACTACTGTAGAATTATGCAGACCTCCTCCCAAGAGCTTAGCAACACGGACATTATCCACATTAAAGTTTGCTGGGTTCTTCGGGCACACTTGGATGCATGCCTGTTAAATGAAAAAGACACAATCAGAACTTTATGCTAATAGGAATTGGGCCAAAATACTATGTTGGTCCCAAAACTTTAGGTTATTTTAGTAGGTGATTATTTTTAGTCCCTAAAAAACCCAAAGTATACAATGTAATTTTAAGCCTAGGAATTATCAATTACAAATAATAGTGGGCAAGATATA
This sequence comes from Quercus gilva, assembly GCA_023621385.1. Classification (NCBI taxonomy): domain Eukaryota; kingdom Viridiplantae; phylum Streptophyta; class Magnoliopsida; order Fagales; family Fagaceae; genus Quercus; species Quercus gilva. The sequence continues at coordinate 18,136,622 of CM042479.1, read as the reverse complement.
ATTACATCAGCAACAAGGGAGCACAAGATATCTTCTTGACCAAACTGCTTGCTAGCAACAGCGGCTCTGATGCGAGAAAGAACTTGATCCTTATTACGCACATCCATAGTCTCAGAACCGTTCTCAACCAGCTCATCCAAGATTTCAACTGTCTTATTGATGGCCTTAGTGTACCCACTGATGATCTCACTTGGGTGCAAGCCCATCCTTATAAGTTCCTCTGCATTTTGAAGGAGCTCCCCAGCAAAAGAAATTGTCAGATTAGCACCATCCCCAATTTCCTCTTGTTGGGCCTTGCCGGCCAAAACAAGAATCTTAGCAGCAGGATGCTGAACCTCAAGTTCATTCACAATAGTGGCGGCATCATTGGTCACGAACAGCTTGTCTAAATGATTGATAACCATCTTGTTCATACCTAAACACAAGATAAATTAAGAACAAACTACTTAGAAATGCTCTATATTCAGTAACAAATAAAGACAGACAGCACTTAAATGCTAGGTTTTGCACTAACATTTCCATTCCCAAAAGAATCAAATAAATAATAAATTTGAGTTATTCAAATTACTTTACTGTAAAGAGACAATTACTATAATCAAGTGGCAGCATCATTGGTCACAAACAGGTTGTCTAAATGATTGATAACATTTGTGTCCATACCTAAATACAAGATAAACTAAACTAGAACTACTTCGAAATGTTCTATAATTAGCAAGAAAAAAAATCCTAAAAATCAAATTAAATAATAAATTTGAGTTATTCGAATCACAAAGACATTTACTAGGTTGTCTAAAGGAGTTGATAACATTTGTGTCCATACCTAAATACAAGAAAAATGTAGAGAGAGAGAGAGAGAGAGATACCATTGGGACCAAGAGAGGTGCGAGTGATAAGGGAGAGTTGCTTGCAAGCATCGATGTTCTTGAGAACGGCTTCGTCGAGACCAGAGAGGTGCTTGTGGCCTTCTTTCAGCATTGATTGTATTCCATGTGACTGCATTTGTAGCCCCATTCTCACTTCTCAGATCGATCGCCTTCTTCTTCTTCCTTAAACCCTAACCCTACTATGGAGAATATCCTCAGAAACACACACAAAAGAAATATATATCTGTGCTTTTTGAATTAAGCCCACCAGTGGAATCAGAAGTGAAAACCGGAATGTCCTAGAAGGCCTAGAATCCGAATCCGAATCCCGATCCGGGTCCGGATCAAGTTAAGGTCCAAGATTCATTTGAAGATAAACCCAAAGGCCCAGAATGTGTTTTTTTTTTTCTTTTTCTTTTGATAAGAATAATGTGGTTTTTGTTTTGAGAAATGCTATGTCTACAACATTTTTACAACATTTCTACAACATTTCCTAAATGGCAGGTTGTTATTGGTTGTTATTGTTGGGATAAAAAAGTAATCTTAGTGTTAGTTTCAAATTTGAACCAATAACAACTAACCATCTGTGATTTGTTGTAAAAATGTTGTAAAATTGTTGTAGACGTAGCATCTCTCTTTTGTTTTTTCTTTTTCTTTTTTGAAAATGAATAATGTGGTTTTTTCTTTCTTGTTCTTTTTTCCAAAACATCTCTCAAGTTTATATACTAAGCGCTTGTTGTTGGTCCCTCCGTCACTAAAGTTTCAAAAAATGAATATTATTAATGTCTTCGTTAATTTGCATTAGTTTTGTGCTTATGTATTTAATGAAATAATAATATTATATTTTTTAAATGATGTGACAAATTTTTTTTTTGTTAAAAAATTACCCATCTCCATAAAAAGAAATCTTTTTTATTCATTTGGGTTCGAATCATGCTAAGTCCACTAGAGATCAACAAAGAGAACAAATACAAATGGAAAGGAATTGATAAATTACAATTGACTTTATTTCATGGAGGTGTTTATTTATCTATCTCTTGACTCGAAATGGGACCAAGTTTGATTTGAAAATGGATCTTAAAGTGTCTAGGGTTAGATTGATCTTCCCAAAGAACACACATCGACAAGAAGGTTTGGCACCTCAATGTCATCTTTGTTTCCCTCCCTTTCTTGCTAGGATTAGAAATCATGTATTTTACATATCTAATCACATATCCATATTTCTCATTTTATCCAATCCTTACATTATGTCTCTTACTTGTCTCTGGGAAATAATTGGACGATAGTATAGAATGAAGTGTAAGATAACAGAGGTGTTTATTTCTTTGCCGTTATATACTCACTGTGGTACATTTACACTAACATCTAATTGAAGAAAGATTTATTAGGACCAATTTTGCAAGCATCCAAAATAAAATGGGATCTTCAACAAGAAAAATAAAAGAAAAGAAGAAAGAAAATTGTATCTCTCACTAGTTTGGAAACAATACATGTAGTGTAATAAACAGGAATGTAAATGAACCAAGCATTGTTAAGTATTGATGTTCAAACTTGGCTTCAACTTGAACCAAGCATACAAATGGAGGTGTGTAGCCAACTCATTGATCCACTAAAACCGACCTGATCCAACCCATCCATCGAGTTGGGTTGGTTTTCAAGGGTTGGTGGTTTGGGTTTGATTGTCAAAAAAATTTGTACGTGGGTCAAGCTAGGTGCAAGTTGCAAATTCACAAATCCACCTACCTCAACTCAACCCACTTATATTTAATATATACTTAAAAATATATATTATATAATTTTATTATTTACTCTTTTGTTTGTGAATTGAGTTAGGATAGAACTATGTAATATCCTACCAACTATAAAATAATAAAACCAATTTATGTTGATCTTGTTTCCCAACTTAGTTGAGATAGAACCGTTCGATATCTTGCTAACTAAATGTGTTGTTATTTGATTTGATAATTTGTGTATGGTAGTGCTATTACTTAGAATTTTCATATGGCAAGGTGAGTAAATAAAATTATTTGGTTTGATTATTTGTGTTGGTTTAAACTTAAAGGCTTAAAGCACTAATAAAATAGCTTGAATTTAAATTTGCCCTTTTTATTTTTTGTGTTGGTGTTGTTCTAATACTCAGTTAAATAAATAAAAAATGTCCAACCCAACCTTGTGGGTCAGATTGAAAAAACCCCTAAACCCAACCCGTGCACACTTACAAACTATGTTTTAGCTTGAACTTGTCAAATAGTCCAAAACCTTGAGCTCGGCTTGGATTGGCTTGATTCATTAGTCAATTTGAGCTCAACGCTTTGTTTGATTTGGCGATAATGTTTTCTAGAAAATGAGTCGTTTTCCAAAAAATATTTTCTATAAAACTATCTCATTTTCCTATATTTTGTAGCAACTTTAAATGAGTTGAAAAACAATTTCATAACTTTCCTTATTTAGCTTGCTATGAGATAGAGTTGTTTTCCAAATAAAATTAGTAGAAAACAATCTTTAAAAATAAGCCATACTTTTTTAGTTGACCAAATATAGTTTTCATTTGACTCATTTTTTTTTATGCTACCAAACATTGAAAAATACAAAAAATTATTTGTACACAATGTTTTCCATTGAAACAAATGAAGCACAAGCTCAAACTCAAGTTTAATATTTAACTTTTGAGCTCGAGATACAATACAAGTATATTATCAAACTCATATTAAACATATTATCAAACTCATTTCATTTAGAAATGTGGTCCCAACTCTCAATTAATTAAAAACTTAATATGATATTAGTTTATTTTTCAAGCCCACATCAATCTTATCACCAAGCCCATAAACCAACGTATGGCTTGTTTATAAACAAACACACATGAACAAACTTTTTATTAAGCCAACTATGAGCTATTTATTAATAACATGGTTCATTTACAGTCCTAGAACTAGTTGGGGGTTTTGATGACTTTTTGACCTAACTTGATCATAATAATAAACGGTATAAGGAAATTTGTTTTTTTTTAGTTGGAAATGGGGGTTGAGTTGGTATAGGGTTCACATTTTTAAATTGGCCATGGGAATGTTTCAGTTTTTACATAAACTCAAACTCAGTCAAATTATATTAAAATATTCCTACCTTTTAATTTTTGTTGCACAAAAGGTAAAGTATCTATTAACAATGTAGTATGCCTCTTTTTTTTCTCTCTTCAAACATTATTTAATTTAGTATAAAAAATTATTAATAATGCATAAAATTGATTAAATAGTATTTTAGATGTTCAATTTTTGGTTAAGTTGACTCTTTTTTTATTTTTATTTTTACTTTGAGAAAATGGTAAGAGTGATTAAGTCGACTTGATTTGATCCATTTGTTTAAACTCATGATAAGAAAATTTGGTTTTTAAAATATAAATGGGATGTGTTTTTATAAAATTCCTAAAATTTGATAAGGTTATAGTTAGAGGGTTTTTTTTTTTTTTTTTTTGAGAATTAATGGGCTTGGTTAAAAAAAATTGTTTCATTCTAAACATGATCCATTTTCATTATGAAAAAAGAAGAAGTTTTCTTGTATATTTACAGCGAGGACAAACACAATTTTTTCATTGTGGCCTTAGGTTACAACTTACAATTAGTTTCTTTTTTTTTTTTTTTTTTTAGAGTCAACTTACGATTAGTTTTATAGCTAAACTTTATCTTTAAATAAAAATCTCGTACTATATATAGTAAATTATGGCTCCCTTGTTACATAATATTATCAACATTGACCCAAAAATCAACTTTATCCTAAGAGGAAAAAGAAACCATAAATTAATTATACGATTGGATGAGCAATTTTATTTCAAAAGAAATGTACAGATCAGAAACTCAACTAAACAGGACAACAACAACACCACAACAATTTTCAAATCACCCATGGAATCATGCTATTATCCTCCAATTTAAAGAAGAAGAGGAAAAGTGTCTCTCACTTTCTTTAAGTTGATATTTTGTTCCGATTCATCACTTCAAACCCAATTAAAAAGAAACACATTCTACTACCAATAGATTATTTATGAAAGGTCATTCTCAAGCAACATGTTCAAAAGTATTCCATATGCACTCCTATCGCATCTAAATAGACACCACTTCTTCCATGGAAACCAACAACCTTTCCTGCAGCAACACTTGATGTGAAAGCATGACCAATCTCATCACCATAGGGCCCATATCTGCCATTGTTTGTGTAGAATGTTATGGACCGCAAGGCTTCGAAGTTATCAGTCCCTTTTACAGGTCCAGAAAATCCCACAACGCCAACCAAGAATTCCGTTGATATATCAAACTTTATCTGCCAAACCAAAATACAGATTTTGCGTGAAATAAACTTTTGGTCCCTACGATGTAGTAGTATATGTTTAATTTTGGTCCATCAATTCTTTAAGAGTTTGGATTTGGTTTTTGAAATTTTAAAGTAGGTAATAATTTGATCTCTCCATCTAAGCTAACCATATAATTATTACAGGACCGCTCAAACCCATCTCATATTTTTAGGAAATCAAAAAGAATCAACCCATTCCCATTAAAAAAAAGAAAAGAAAAAAAGAATCAACCCATGGATGGAACTCTGGGAGGCCAAGATTATTCCAATTATAAAATTGGAAAAGGCCAAAATTCAAACTTTTTTAAATTTAAATACCAAAACTAAACTTAACCAAACTTTTAGGGACAAAAAATTATAATTTAGCTTTACTTTATTTTTATCAAGAAGAAAGAAGAAAACACTTTTTGGAAAAATAAAAATAAAAATTATGCAAGCTTGTAAAGTTTATTGTATGTTCTGCAACTTAACTGACAATCAAAGTAACATGGTATTTTTTCTCAAAAAAAAAAAAGTAACATGGTATTTAACATCTTTGTATAATGTTTCAGAATTAACTGCAATTTTTTTTATGAATTAAATAATAATAAAGAAATATTGTAAACTAAACAAATGTATACAATGGTTTATAGTTCTATGAAAATGTGTACAATATTTTATACATTTGTTTAGTCTATAATAATATTATTTAAAATTTACATTTATAGTACAATATATATATATATATATAGAAAATTGATAGTACAATGTAAATCAATAAATACCCTGATAATAATAATAATAATAATAATAAAGTTAAAATGCAAATTGCACCCTCGAAGTTTGACTTAAATTCATTTTAGTCGTATAACTTTACTTTTGTTCAATTGAGTCACCTAAGTTTCAAAATTATTCAATTTAGACATTTTGTTCAATTTTGTTAAAAAATTGCCATTAAAAAAAATTTTTATTTTCACATAAAAAAATTCTATAAAATTAATGAAAATATTTTATAGATTTTTTATGTAAGAATTTATTTTAATTAGTTAATTGCATACTTAACAACAAATTTTTTTAATGGATTGGATAAAGGGCCTGAATTAAATAAATGAGAAAGTTAGAGGACTCAATTGAACGAAAGTAAAATTAAATGACTAAAATAAATTCTAGTAAAACTTAAAAGGTGCACATTGCATTTTAGCCTAATAAAAAAAAAAAATTACCATATTAATTTTATCACCGCCTGCTCCACCATGCTTGTGCGACCAAACAGGCTTCCCGTCTCTGCTTTCATACAACACACGTATGGCATGAATTACTGAATCTCCAACATGCAAATGCAATTCCCGGATTCCAAAAAAAACTCCATCATCCCATTCCTTCCCACCATGCCCACCCCACGGCCCTGGTCCTCGAGGTACAGCCGCTTTCATCTTATTCTCCAACTATATATTATATAAATTAAACAATTTGGTCATCAATATATAACATCGTTTAGTCCTTCCTAGCTTCAATAAATTACTTAATAATAATAGAACAACAACTTTGGGAAACCAAACCTCTCGCTGCATTGTTTTTACATAGACACCAATGGCATCAACATAATGACCTGCACGACCATGGAATCCAACAATTATGCCACCCTCCATAGGTAAGGAGAATGGTGTACCTTTCTCGGATCCATAGGGTCCATACTCGGTCTTATTTGTATAAAAACGTAGGGAATGGATTACAGTATAGTTCGAGTAAACCGCAACTGTACCACTAATGGATGTCAAGTACTCTTTAGGCCAGTCGAGCAATATCTACACATAATATTATGCAGTCAAAAAGAAATCAGCTTCAAAAAAATGCGTGATTGTAACTGAGTTAATTTTATGAGGGCATGCAGTAGCAATATGTACCTTGTCATTTCGATGGCCGCCATTACCACCAATCTTATTAGAATTCTGGAGTACACCATCTTGATCACCACATTTCAATGAAATTGAATCGATGGCACCTCCATGAAAAATTATTATCTCAGTGACCCCACCCTTATTGGCCTTGAAGCTCCATTGGTTTCCACCTTTACCTCCCCACGGTCCAACCTTCAAGCATTCCTCCATGTTGCAACCTGCAAATGCTGCAACACATATACATGTATGTATATAACAACAATGACAATATATTGTTTTGATTTTTTTTATTAAAATAAAGAGATGAACACAGAGAGAGTACTGAAGCAACAAACTGTATTCTTTTTCGTTGCGTTACTACAAAGAATGACATCTCCTTTGGCTTTTATAAAAGAAAAGAGATGCAATAGGAGTTCTGTATTCTTTTTCATTGCCTTTCAGGTTACCACAACGAATGGCATCTCCTTTTATAACTAAAGAGAGATGCATACTTACAAATTTCTACTCCCAAAGGACCATACGATACGTTTCCTTGTAATTATTTATGAACTCTTAGTTTGTTCAAGTTTCAAGCTAGTTTTTCTCAACAAAAAAAAAAAAAAAGTTTTAAGCTAGTTTTATTTGAGCTGGCCATTTTTTTTTTTTTTGGGTTTTAATTTTTTACTAGCATTATGCTCGAGCTATGCACGGCTTAATCAAAATTCATATGTAAATAATTTTTTTATTAATTTACTTAAAATTAAATAATAAAATAAATAATAAAAATAAATGAATATTTTACTTTTAAGTTATATAATGAATGCATATTATGTGAGATTAAAATGCATATAATAATAATAATACTAATTGAATGGAAGATGGTAGAGATACCTTAAAAAAATTTATAAAAGGATTTTGAATAATACATTGAACTTTAAGGCTCAAAATCAAGTTTTTTTTTTTTTTTTTTTTGAGAAAAGCTTAGGGTTAAGACCTTGGTAATAAGTTTGTATTGATAATTGAAAAACAATATGAACAACCATCTGTATTATTTGATCTTATCCTCTATCTCTATATTATAGACAAAACAAAATAAGTCAGCAATATATACACACACACACGTGTGTGTGTGGGGTTTGATAATGTCCACAATCATATTTATAATTTATAAATTCTATATTTGATTTTAAAAGAAAAAAACATGTTAAGTTAACAACAAAGTTGTATCCATCATACCTTGCATTTTAGCACACATCAGTCACCTATCTACCGTTTCGGTGGCACCAGTGAGATCCAGTTAAGGTAAGAAACTTCATGTCGTGCATCTTCACTACAATGCCCCGAAAATATCATTCAAAGCAATGAATGAACTACTTTTTTTTTTTTTTTTTTTTTATTCCACATCCAACTTTGTTAAAGGTGAATTAATATTGTTGGTGGTGCATGAACTCATCCTCGCACTACTTGCGTAGTTATTTAGCCAAAGAGATATGCTGCATCCACAACATTTTTACAATATTTTCACAACAAATCACAGGTGGTTAGTTGTTATAGGTTCAAATTTGAACCTAACACTAAGATTACTTTTTTGCCCCAACAATAACAACCAGTAACAACTTGCCACTTAGGATTTGTTATAAAAATGTTGTGAAAATGTTGTAAATATATCATTTCTCTTAGCCAAATGTAAGTGCTTGCACTCCAAAGGAAACTAATTAAAAGATACATTAAGGGAGCAATATAAGTAGAATAGATTAGAGTATTTACTGGAAAGAAAGTAGAGCTAGATTCAAAAATTTTCCTTACCATTTCCTCAAAAAAGATAAAACTTTAAATACTAATTTTTAATACCTAGAATGAAATGGATACACTTCATAAATGATTTTTGTGTGTTGAGGACCGTTTTTTGGCCCACATGGCATTACTTCATTGGCAACTTATGCCATGTCAAAATATTATTGATTCTTTGGGTAAATCTATTTAAAGTCCAAAGTAAGCTCATATCTCACTCAACTACATGGATTGGGCTCACATGACCCACGAGATCCTTACTTTAAGAGGTGGATTCATGGTCCACATTTCATCTTCATCAATTGGGATCATAACCCCACGACATTATCAACATCAACATATGGATTGGGCTTAAGTAATGAATCAAAGCCCACAGTCCATATTACCTCTCTTACACTCATTGCAAACGGCTTCTTCAACAAGAGCTCATATTTAAACAAAATGACAACAAAACCCAAAGTACGTCATCTCACCTTCGGCTTATGATCCAAGCTCATAAGTTTCTTTAGGGAAATTTTGGGAGTCGTGGTTTGGAGGGCCAAGAGTTATGTTCAGTAAAGCTTTAATGGTTTAAAGTAGATAAAAAAAACATGTTGCTTGGCATGTATTCTTCAACTCCCTAAACTCTGATGAGTTCGTGTGTAGCGGGTAACATATGGTAAGCATTTCTTATCACGTAGCACTTAAAATGATAAAATTCCCTATTGCTCTTTTCTTAATGCTTAATATTCATCATGTAACAAATGCTCAATATCTCCAGCCATCTAACTGCTGGAAAAATAACTGTTCATTCAGTCCCCAACTGTTGCTATACAAATTTAAAAACTTCATTATATTATTCTACATAAATCTTATTACTTCTTTCAGCTAAAATCCAGCTCAAACATGTGGCCTAATCTGATTGGCTATCTTTTATCTCTCTCTATACAAAATATTCATGATATCTCTCATACCTAGCTGTTGTCTGCCACAATCTGACCATATATTTCTCTGTCAGCTGCCAGAGCATAGCATTAAATACTCTTCTTGCTCACCAAGATTATGTTACAACCCAATGAAGCCTTGACCAAATCTCTAAAGCTTCATTAACTTTCAGCCAATCCTTCTATTACTTACTAGAAATGTATTGTAATGGAACCTTTCACCAAAAACACAAACACCCATCAAAGGAAACATTTCCAACTGAATCCCAGCAATGTATTCAGCACTTGACACCTGGTTGGAAGTGATGTCATTAGCCATTTAATGCTGAAATCCCAGTAACCAGCTGTTATACCCAAAATAGCAAGATACCCTTCAAAGAGATCTTACCATTTTTCAGCCAAATCCATAAAGTAACTACTGAATGACCTTTCTAGCAGTCTGAAATGACCCATTTGACCTCATTGGGTTCTGCCCAAAGCAAACAACTTTTTCATGATAGTTATCACAGCTTTTCCTAAGAGCTGGGACAGCCTTTTCAAAATAGTTGTGACAGCTGATCCAACAGACTGAGCATTACTGATTTTTCCATTTTTGGCTAATACCAAAACCAACTATTGAAACTACCTTTCTCTTGCCAAAATACTTTCCTTTTCTGCTACTTTTTTCCCAGCAGCTCTTACCCGAAATAGCAAAAATACCTTAAAGCTAAACATACCATTTTCAGCCAAATCTTAAGATGGATTCTCTGAAGATTCATTGCTGTTTGGGACAGATTTTGACTGAGATTATCTGCTAAAATACCCCATTAAACTCAGCTCTAAAGGACCCTTCATGAACACCTCAAAGAGGACACCAATGGGGGAACTCTCTCATAAACTTCTCTCTCCCTTTAATCATCTTCTGAAACTTTTAATGAAGTGCTGAACTTCTGAGTTTTTAGTTTCCAAATTAGAAACTAAACTCTTCAGCCCTTAGCTCACAAATGCCCTTCATAAGCCCTCATACATCCTCCAGCAAAAAATCCCAGCAGTAAATCTCAGCAGTTTTGCTAGACACACTACAATACTATTACTCTCACATACTCATTATCTCACTCTCCATATTCTGAAAATACATATATCTTGCTGCCCATATCTCTAAACATCTTTTTATTCACTTCTCTTACACAATCTTATACACACTTACTACACCATTACATATAACACACCACACTCTTCTAAGCTCCACTCTCATACTCTCTCACTTTGAAATTCTACTATTTTGCTACTCATAAACACATTTATGTCTTTACCATCTCTACACTTCTCAAGAGATGTCAAACACTCATACTAAAAGCCCTTCTCATGGAAGGTATGAACTTCTATTACTAAAGTCATTTTCCTAGAAGGCACCAAGATCTCATATCAAAGCCCTTCTCTTAGAAGGCACAATTACTTCATATCAAAGCCCTTCTCTTAGAAGGCACAACTACTACTTACATAAAGCCCTTCTCTTAGAAGGCACAAATACTCCATGCAAAAGTCCTTCTCATGGAAGGCAACATTATTCATAACTTCACAACAACTAAAAGAGCATTATCAAGGGGAAACTCATTTAAGTGCATGATAAGAGGAGCAAGCTTAACCAGCCCCTATACACAGTTAGGCATACTCTCTCTCCCTACAATTGCACCCATTTTCCCCCTCAATTTTGAAGTTATCATGGCAAACTGTCTCTTTACAACTGGCGTCACTCTGCTGGGACATTATCAGCTCACAGAAGCTGTACAGCTGAGGCTACAAATCATACAAAGATAAGTGACTTTTCTTTCTTATCTTTAAATTTACATCATTGAGTATATGATTACTTCACATTTAAATACATATTACTTTATTCCAACTACTATTACAACTATCAAGTAAGGCTTAAACTCATTTAAATGCATGATAGGAAGGGCAAGCTTAACTAGCCTCTACTGCTGGCATTCTGTTGGAATCCTATCAGCTTATTGATGCTGCATAACTGGGCTACAAACCATACAAAAATAAGTGACTTTACTTTCTTATCTTTAAATCTACATCATTGACTCCATGCTTACTTCATTTTTAAAAACAAATTATTCTATTTCAACTACTAATCAAAGCTATCATATCAAGCACTATTACATATTTACTCAACCATTATCGTGATTCTTAGACTAAGGTTTTAATGGCATTGTAGGCTTAAAAGTATGCCGGTAGCCATTGGACCACGTGACCCAATGTTGAGTTCTGGACGCAACTCCTCAAAAAAAACCCGGCCCTAGTAAGGTCATCCCTACAACGGACCACATGTGACTGAGCAACCGAAAAATGGCCCCGAACATTGTGTAGTTAATATATATTAATGATGGGGTTTGCTTCAAAAAAATTCAACTAAAAAAAATGATGGCGCTACAATCTATTTATTTTCACTACAACAAAATGTATTTTCAGTGACGAAAAAATTCGTCACTAAAAGTCCAGTTTTTCGTCACTAAGGACCTTTAGTGACGAAATTGGACTTTTAGTGACGAAACTCATTTCGTCACTGAAACCCCGTCACTAAAAGTGCTGGTGACAAAAAATTTCGTCACTAAAGGTCTGATTTGATTTAAAAAAAAAAAACTTTTAGCGATGAAAACGTTTTGTCACTAAATGTTTTCCTTGCTAAAAACACTATTTAGTGACGAAAATATTTCGTCACTAAAAACACTTTAGTTTATTAAATCATATTTAGTGACGAATAATTTCGTCACTAAAACTATATTCGGGTACATATAGTGATGAAAAAGTTTGTCACTAAAACTATTTTTAAGAAAATTTAGGCACATATAGGGACGAAAATTTTTGTCACTAAAACCATTTCTTACAAAATTTTGCTACATTTAGAGATGAAATATTTTGTCATTAAAACAATTTTTTATTGCTATATTTGTGACAAAAAAATTCGTCGCTAAAACTTGTTTTCTATTTTTATTTTTTTATGACTTTGATATTAACTTGTAACCTGTCATTACATTATTAAAACCTCACATTTGAATAACACATTTATTTCAAAAACACATTTATAAAAAAAGATCCATACATTCTACAAGTAATAAATAAAACAAATATCCAATTCAAACTCCTTTCATACTATAATTGTTTGCAATACATACAATAACTCAAGATGTTTTATAACAATACAAAAATCGTAGCATAATATAATTAGAACTAACGGAAGATGTCCTCATATGTCTTCAAGTAATGCCAAAAGTAAATCCCTTAAAAGCCACCAATAAAAAATCTGCACAAATATAAAAACAATACTACATTGAAGTCCAGACTATTATCCATATCAAGTAATTTATAAGTGTAGAATTTGAACACAATTGCTACTAACGCAACACAACAAATGACCACATTAATATCCATATCAAGTTCAAGATAAGTAAACATCTCAATAACAATGACTACTAACTTTACATATCATAGTCTACACCATTATCCATATCAAACAATTCACAAGTGCTAAATTTGAACACAATTACTACTAACTCAACATAATTGCTACTAATCAACAAGTTTTATTCACATTTGCAAGAAATTAAAAACACTCCCAATATGAATTTAAACCACCTTATAACACCATGTAAGCCACCCGCTTACTCCAACACAACAACCCACCACAAAATCAATCACAAACGTCACAAGTACAATGCTTACAAGTATTAAAATCGAATAAAGGAACACAATTGCTACTAATCAACAAGTTTCATTCACATTTGCAATAAATTAAAAACATTCCCAATATGAATTTAAACCACCTTATAACACCATGCAAGCCACCTACTTGCTCCAACACAACAACCCACCACAAAACCAATTTCCAACATCACAAGTATATATAGAGTTTTATAAGTTTTTAACTAGAATTTACTTACTTTGCTCAAGCTAAGTTTACAACTTTCAGAAAAAATTCAAAGTTAACTTGTGTTCTTCACCTTGTTCCTCACAATTTCTTCAGCAACAAAAGAGAAAGAGAGCTAGAGATAAAAGAAAGATAACTTTTAGTTAGCTTTAGCCCATATACAAAAGAAAAAAAAAAAACTTTTATTTTACTAAGAAATGGATAACGCACCAATGAAAAAATCTCAACCAAAATTAGCTCCCTACTTAAGCTTCAAAACCAATAACAAACACATAACAACCAAAGGGAGTACAGAAAAGCAAAACATAAAAAGACCCATGAATAATCTTACCTTTATTATTATATATGACCAGTGTCCAGTTCTTGTTCACAACAACATTTGAGATCACTTCACTTGTGTCTATTTCAAAACAAAGTGTTGGGTTTGGCTCTCTTTAACGACTAAACTCAAAAGTAGTTAAGAAAAACAAGGAATGTGGGACATGATACTAAATAACTTGGACAAAGAAACACTCATCTCTTTTTGTTCTCAAACCACAATGATCTCTTAATTCATTATCATCGATTCAGCCAATAATGCAATTATAAATCATGAACTAAACTCAAGACTCAATTATCTGAGAATCAAGACTCAATTTCATGTTTTAACTAGCATTTTCATTGGTCAAGAAAGTAAATATAGATGATACTCTTTGTACATCTTAACTGGGGACAAATAGAAGCATTTTATAGATTCACATATTAACCATGTATGCATAAGAAACTCACCTTATTTGGATCTTGAAATTCTTTAAAAGGGACAACTTCTAGTACTTAATTCATGACCATGACAATCATTAGATAAAGAGAAATAATTACATAATGCACAAGCTCACAAGTTTACAACCATATAAGATCAATGAAAATTCTAACAAACAGCCTATAATTCATTACCCACTGCTTTATGAATATGTTCATTAATTAAAACTTAAATGAATCCAGTAGCCACCAATAATGAATTACAATAACACCACCCCTTGTTCAAAGTCTTACTATTCTCATTTGTTAAATCCTAGTACCCAAAACCTTCACAAATACATCTGTAACCCAGTTAGAATAGAAGAATAATTCAAATCAGCAACCACTTGCTAAGTGCTTGGAATAGGACAAAAACCATTACCAAGAAAACAAGTATAAGTTGTCAATAAACTCCAATACCCATTTTTATTTTTCTCTTGCAAAATGACAACCAAACAATTCTCTCCATTCTAACAAAATTATCAAAGGGTACTACACAAATATAAATTTTAAATCATGTTGGACTTGACAATTTAACATAAACTCAATTAGTCAACTACATAGCACAACATGTAACAAACTCAACTCTCTGAGGCAGTTTGTCAAACATCAAGTAGATAAATTTGGACAACATAAAAGAATTAAAGGCCAGAAAAGAAAAACACATTTCCATTAAATGAATGAAAAAACAAAAATCATAACAAATCCAGCCATGGCAATAATGAAAAAGCAAAAGAGAGAGAGACCAGTTAGAGAGAAAGACCAAAGAAACTCACAGTCACCGTCGCCATCGGTGTGAAGGGGAGGCGAAAGATCGCCGGCGCGAAGGTGAGGCGAAGGGTTGTCGGAAGCGTCGCCAACGGTGAGCTAAAGAGTCGCGATCGGCGAGCAGAAGAGTCGCCGTTGAGCTTAATCGGCGACGGTGGGAGCTGAAGCATTGCCGTTGAGCTTAATCGGCGATGGTGGGAGATGAAGTGTTGTCGTTGAGCTTCATCAGCAACGGTGGGAGATAAAGCATCGCCGTTGAGCTTCATTGACGACAATGGGAGCTTAATCTCTATAATGGTCTTTAGAGTATTGAAATGGGGCTACTTTGGGAATATTTATAGTGGTCTTTAGTGACGAAATGTTTTCGTTGCTATTGCCCACTTCTAGCGACAAATTTCGATTTCGTCACAAAAAGAGCCAGAATTTGTTACGCTTTTAGCGACAAAATTCAAATTTCGTCACAAAGAAACCATATTTTGTTAAGATTTTTAGCGACGAAATTCAAATTTCGTCACGAATTTCGTCGCTATAGCATACTTTTAGTGACGAATTGTGGTTTCGTCGCTAAAACTGTGAAATGAAAAACCATGATTATTTTTAGTGATGAATATTTTTCATTGCTAATTCTTCCTTATAGCAACGAAAGGATTTTCGTCACTAATACTATCCACAGCAATACCTACAGTGACGAAATATTTCGTCACTAAAAATTTCAACTTTTAGCGACGAAATATTTTGTCGCTATTAATTAATTAAACTTGCGCCAAAGTTTCCTTCCATTGGTGCCTATTTTTCAGATCTCATTAGCGATGAAATTTATTTTTTGTCACTAAATGTTATAATTTTTTTCATTATTAGTGACAAAATTCATATTTCGTCACTAAAGCTGTATTTTTAGCGACGAAAAATATTTCCTCACTAATTTTCGTCCCTAAAAATACATTTTGTTGTAGTGTTTGGAGATAAGATTTTATTTACTCTTAATAATAAAAACTTAGAAATTATAGGAGAATATGATAAGAACAAAAAAAAAAGTTATATCTATTTTTTTAATAAAAAAAATTATTTGGTCATTAATTTTTTCTATATAATTTTTTGAAAAACAATAACTATTTTTGTCATTTAAAAAATATTTTTGTCATTTTTTATACTTTATTGTGGGGGGAAAAAAAAAACCTACAAACCACTCATTAATTAGGGCACCTAAACCCACTAATGTTATTGAGAAATTCAAATCCATGTGAGTTTTAATGCTTATTAAAAAAAAAAAGAAAAAGATAATTACAGTAAACTCACCTGTGGTATGACCTGTTTTCACTTTGCCTACTTGTGTTTCAATCATTTACACTTTGCCCACTTGAACTTCAATCTGTTACCCACCTCTCCGTTTGCCATTAGAAAAACACATTTTTAGGCAAAAACAAATATAACAAGAATAAAAAAGTTAGGTTTTTTTATTGCTCATGAACTTCAATGCGAACAAATTGGAGGAACAAACAACAAACCCAGATTCAGTCCCAAAGAAAAAAAAAAAATTCAAACTCAGATTAATTGAAATTCCCTTAAACATTCCCCAACCCATAACAAACACAACCCCAACTACACAAAAATCAATCCAAACCAAATAAATCAACCCATAAAAATCAACTAAAGAATTAACCCAAACCAAGTAATCAACCCACAAGTTTGGATATGCGAGAACGACGAAAAAAATTGACCAAAGAATCAACCCACAAATTCCGATTTGCGAACATGTCGAAGCATGTCCACCCACCGTGCACCAGCAACCACCGCACCCATTTGGGAAACCACCACACCCATTGCAAAAATGAACCCAAAAATAATCACAATCCCAATAACCATCTCACAAATCAAACTAAACCCATCACCCACCGACAAAGCAAACAAATATCAACACAAACCCACAAAAATAAACCTTTAGACACCCAGATTTGCCACTGCCAATTCAGACATCCACTACCACCAGATCACGACCAAAACTTAGTACCACCACCACCTATTGATGTTAATTAGTGCATATGGGAGAGAGAGAGAGAGAGAGAGAGAGAGACAAAGTCAGGTGAGAATAGAGAGTGATTCAGCGGGGAGAGGAAAAAGAGAAGAGAGAATAAAAAACAAATTTATTAGTAGTAGCAAGCAATATGTCTCGATTTGGGGATATAATCCAAGTATCCCAGGTTGGCAGCATCGAAGAAATCGAACAGAGCTCAGATTCTAAGATCCTTCTCATCCTTGGTCTCCTGCAATGCCAAAAGCACGTGATCTATGGAAATGGGTCCACCTTTCTTCTTCTTGCTTTTACTGTTGGGGTTGGGGTTAGGGTTGGAGTTGGGATTCACATTAGGACACCGTTGGTTTTGGTTTTGGTTTTGAGTGTTAGTTCTTGTGGGTCTGTGTTTGGTTTTGGTTTTGGTTTGAGATTTGAGAGAGAACTAAGGTGAAGTTATGTATGATTTTTGTGAATGACTGAAAGTGTTTGAAAGGATTTTTGTGAAATTAGAGTAGAGCAATTTCAAGTGAAGGACTTTTGTAAATGCTTTTTAGGATTTGTGCGAATATGAAAATTTTATTTAGATTGATTGGCTCAAGACTATTCATACCAAGAGGAAGGGTGTTCTTGAACCCAAGCTACAAAACCCCCCCTCTTTGATCTTGTTTGTTTGAGTTTTTTCTGTTATTTTTTGTTTTTAGAGGAGAGAGACATAAAAGTGAAGATAAAATACATTTTTACCCCTGATTTTAACAGATGTGGGTAACGGATTGAAGTTCAGGTAGACAAAGTGTAAATAATTGAAACACATGTAAGAAAGTGAAAACGGGCCATACCATAGGTGGGTTTACTGTAACTATCCCAAAAAAAAAAATTGCATTCTTAATAAACTATATATATATATATATATATAGTAGAACATATAATTTTTTATTCAAAATTCTATTTATATTTATATATGGATTACTATTATACAAAATTGTTTAAAACTCAAATTGTCTTTGTTACATGGTATTTATCTAAAAACTTATCTATATAAGATTTTAGATAAACACAATTCAAAGGGCTTTATCATTATCCATTGAATTGCTAGGCTTTATCATTATCTTGTAGCATGTTTGGTGATGAAGCTTTCTTGATCTCTCAAATGAAAATAAGAAAAGTTGAAACTTGAAAGATCTCATATTTTCATTGGAATTTAAAGAATTTTTTTTTTTTTTGGAGAAAAGAAGTTAATATGAATAAAACATAGGTTGCATGTTTTGTTAAAACACTTACTCTTACTTTATCCAAAGTGATTGATAAGATAAAAAAATAGTTGTTTTTATGTAAAACATTACATCAATTCAGTCAAGCCACTTGGCACAGCTTCTAAGCCTTTACTGCAATTTGGTGAACCCACTTGGCACAACCACAACTTTTAAGCTTAACTTTTTTTATATAGTATATGATATGCACAAATTTTTTTTTTCTCAAAAAAATTGAATAATGGAGTTCTCACTTATTTTATTAAGGGATCATTAAGAAAACTAGGTAATAAATATGCTTCTTCATTGATATTAAATTGAAATATATCATTGGATTAAAAATAAATAAATTATAGGTTAAAAGGCAAAGCCAATCCTCTAAGTTTTACCTTTTGTCATTTCAGTTTTCGAAGTTTAACTTTTGTCATTTCAATTCTCTAAATTTTAATTATACTCAATTCAGTCATTTGTTTACTATTCGTTAAATTGCACCATTAACTTACACAAAATGACATTGTTTTATAGTAAAAGACATCGTTAAAGTTCAACCTCCGCCTACACCAAAAACTTATTAGTGTCTTAGTCTGATGATAAAAAACGCTCATTGTAAGTGGATGCAATAGGTTAAAATTTTCTAAAAAATAATGATAATATATTTTTTTAATTTCTAAATTTGATAAAAAAAACATAAACTAAACCCAAGTGGCTGCAACCATAATTATTAAACCTAGACCGAAGGTTGACCCGGCCTATGAATTGGGTCACCTAGGTCACTGGTTCAACCAATGGATCAACGGTTGAACCATAGGGTCAAATAAAAATATTTTTAAATATATATATATATATATATATTGTAGGGACTGGGTTTGAGCACTTCTCCTATTGGATGAGTGGACTCAAGCCCAACTAGCCCAATACAATAAATTTGTAGAGAAGGGGTCTAAGAACTACGCTTTAGTGCGTAGACAACGGTTAATATGGTGTTCAAGACAATCAAACAGGGATGAACTGAGTTTATCAAAGAAAAGCTGTTCTCGGCACAATCCGATAAGTTTTGTTCTAAGAAATATTGAATGATTCTGACTTTAGGAGTTCTCGAGATTGTTACAGTACCATCCCCCCCACTCTCTGTGGTGGGTTTCTCCTATTATATAGTCCTCTTTAAACGATCTTGGCCTTTCACTTGTTGATCATTCAAGTCTATATTTGAGTGTCTGTCCCATTAGACACTCTCTCTGACGTTCTGTGAGTTGCGGTAACCGAGGTAGCACTATTTTGGAGTCATTTCCTCATCAATGCGGTCAGAATGTTAGTTGTGGGCATTTAATGTGAAGGTGACAGTTTCTACTCGAATTGCTCCTCCACCATGCTTCCATGGTTAACCCATTGTACTTGTCTTTTTCTTGGGATGCTTTGGGGGGCTGCCTTTGGTGGCACGCTGCTCTTCCCTTCTATGATCTCAGCTAGCCGAGGACAGGATCATCCTCGGCGAGGTTTCTTGACATTCCAGACTCCCTTCGTTCGTCCTCGAACATTTCTTCCTCCTCGGCGTGGGCCTTGGGCTTGGTGTAAAATGGGCCGGGGTTACCAAATTCTTAGGCCACACACACACACACACACACACACACACACATTTATATATAAGTTTGAGAAATCATAACATAAATATGTAAATTAACAAAAAAAAGAAGGCATATGTCTAAATTAAACTTGCTATTATAATTCAAAATCAAGGTTTTACAAGTAAATCAAGGTTTCACAAGTAATAGCATTAAAAATTCTATAAAATTCACAAGCAAAATAAACCAATGTTATAAGATTGCAACAAAGTTTTTGTTAAATAAAATTTTATTACATGTCTTTAAATTCTACATATTAAAAAAAAAAAAAAAAAAAAAAAAAAAGCAAAGCTAAAACTATGTAAATAAAGGAAGAGGGAAAAAAAAAAAATGTTAAAGACTTAAAGTTAAAGCAATAAACAAATGAAACACAAAAAAATCGTAAGCAAAAGAAAAGAAAATAAGGTTTAAACAATAAAATATATAACATATACTAATATACTCATACCTATGTGCTAATTAGCTAAGTGAAACTAAAAAGTAATTTGTTCATAGCAGAAAATTGATGCACAGTTGCAAGTTTGGGGAACTGAAACTATGAAAAGTGATGGGTAGAGTAGTGTGAATCGGCAGAGAAGTGATAGAACGGTGCATTTTTTTATATTTCTTTAGGTTTTCCCTTATTTAAATTACTATATTATCTCACATTAAACAATAAAGAAGTTAATGAGATGGATCTATTAATGTAATTTTGCACAATTCACAAACCCAATTGGGTCGTTAAAACTCAGTTGGGTCACATGTTTTGCTTAAAACCTCCTGGCTTTACCGGTTTTGACCAGGTCTTGTGCACATTCGATCCAATTGATAACCCGGACTGGTCTACGTGTTGGGTCACCGGGTTACTGGTCTGATCGGCCAGGTCGGGCCGGGTTTAATTAATAAAACTTGCTTGAACTCTATCCTAAACAGAGTTCTTTGTCATAACTGGTTTGTACCTCATTCCATCCATCATGACCTTTGCTTAAAAGTTTGCTAGTAGCTGGGTTTGTGATTGGTTTGTTTGTAAAAACAAGATGTTGGGTGTGATTAGCACCAATCTAGTGCGGTAGTTTAGTCTAATGTTAGGATGATGCAATGCAGCACTGTTTTCATGCTGAGTAGGGAGTTTATGTTAGGGTAGATGCCCTTGTTACAGTGCTGATCTGCTCTCTTCAATTGCATTGTTGTTTTACGAACCCAGCCACCTCGTAGACTCTGAGCTCAAGAAGAGAGTTCATCCTTGCCTCCTTGGAACTTAGGATTTACCACATATGTATGTGGCAAAAAATTGGCAGCAAACACTAGGACAGGTGGAAGCAAGAGGTGTGGCGTGGAGTTGAGTTTGACATCCCAAGCTCATTGCAGTTTGAAGCAATAAGGTTGAACCTGAATTACAGACGAAAATAATTCAAATGCCCAATTAACAAAAACAACACTTTTTCACAAATTTACCAAATGTTTCACTGTGATTTTCAAAACAGTGTTTTCTAATGCACATTTTAAAATCACTATTTTTAAAAATGCAGTTTTTTTTCTTCTTCTTTTTTCACCCTTTCAAATAGTTAACCCAGACAGACGCCATACCAGTCCTAAAAAAATTAAAATCCCACAGAATCACTTTTCCTTACC
The DNA here is from genome assembly GCA_023621385.1 of Quercus gilva. Lineage (NCBI taxonomy): Eukaryota > Viridiplantae > Streptophyta > Magnoliopsida > Fagales > Fagaceae > Quercus > Quercus gilva. The sequence continues at coordinate 18,114,902 of CM042479.1, read as the reverse complement.
ATCTAGCTGAATATAGACAGATAAACAAGAACCGCTAAAGATCATAAAACTGGATTCACATGGGCAAGTAACAAATCCAGCCATTGATACAAAATCAAAGACGACTCCTCGGAGAGAATAATAATCTTCTCACATTAAAGTATGATTTATAACTGGTTATTATCATTGTATTACTCCCCTATTCAAATTCTAAAATTCTCTATCAATTACAACACAAAATACAGTGTAAGAATAATCACGTTTACTAAGCTGTTTGATAACATCACGCCTCCCCCATACCACAATTCCTTAATATATTATTCCAATATTCAAATCATTATTATTCAAGACGCTAGTTCCTAAACCACATTAAAGCTCCGCTTGGGAGTTTATAAGGGAATTGAATGGAATGGCATGAGATAATCATAAGAGAATAGAAAAGAATGGAAAGAAATAGAATGTATTTAAGTAAAAGAAAGGAACGGAAAAGAATAGAATGGAATGAAATTAAGCAACCTTGATTAGATGTTTTAAAATAAAGAAATAGAAAAGAATGAAATTGAATGGAATGTAAATAATCTTGTTTGGGAGCAACATTGAAGGAATGGAATGGAATGGAATTAAATTATTTTATGACAATATTACTATTAGACCCCTATTTTAAAATAAAGTGTTGAATATATAAGGGTATTTTGGGAGTTTTAGTATAAAAATCATTAAATCTAATTCTATTCCCTCCCGTTCCTCCCAATTTTTGGAGGAATGAAAATTTAAGGTTTTAAAGGAATAGAGAAGAATGAGTGTTCCCTCCTACTTATTCCATTCCCTTCCACTTAATCTCCTAAATAAGTGAATGAATTTTCCATTCCCTCTATTAAAACTCCCAAAAAAAAGAAAGGAAGAATATTCTAAAATTATTTTTTTTATTCTTTTCTATTCCATTCTATTCCCTACTCTCAAGCGGAGCCTAAGCTAATATGTGAAGGCCCAAGAAATAGGGGAATTTTGCCTGGAAATCTTAAAACTGTACTTTGTCCTTGCCTTAACAGATATGATCCAAGTTTACATGGTAGAAAAGAAAATCCCTGCCATTAGATACAAAATCAACCTTGGAGAGAATAAAAGTTATCTCCCATTATAGTAGGATTTATAACTGGTTATTATCATTGTATTACTACCCTATTCTGGATTGGGTACTTCCCTCAGAACTTTAGCAGCATCCTCTGGGAATACGGGATTTATATAACAGCCAGTTGCCATCTCAAATCCCGCTACAACAGTTAATTGAGGAATTATCTGTAAAAACCAATGAATGTAAGGTAACTGTGCATCGGTAACTCGAAGTGGTGAAGTGTGAATCATAAAATTGAATGGTGGATTGTTCAATTGTGATGCCATCTTCCTAAGCATGAGTTTCAATAAACCACCAAGATCAACTGCCTGCAGAAGTGCACATCAAACAGGGGTCAAGATCATCACAAAGAAGCTACATATCTATGGCAAGGCCAGAATATAAGTCACCTGGTTTCCCAATGCTCATAAGTAAACATGCATAACATTTATAGTAACGAAGGAAAAATCGAGAGCAAAACTGCTCCAGCTAATAAATAAGTAGCCCTTAATTTCATTATCGGATATCTTGAAGGAAACATCTACTTGGAAGCCAAATTACTAGGTTCCTAGTATGGCTGCTTTTGATTTATGACTTACCCCTAGCCCCCAAACCTTATATGAATTCTTTTCATAACAATTCCTTGTGATGTTCTTGTAGGTTTCAAACTTCTAGTTTGCTTAATTGGTAAAATCCCTTGTTATTGAATAAGGGAACTAGGTTCAAATAAGAGTGTCTTGGACTAATGATAATAAACAATCATCATGAAGATACACCATAGGTTTCAAATCCTATCATATTTATCAAAAAAGGTTAATTGCAATACTCTTCAACTACTAATTGTTCAACATGTTCCGCCGCAATAACAATATCAATATTATGGACATCCCCTGCCATACTTAACAATTATAGGGTGGTGTAATAGAATTGTCTAGAAACCAAGCAAAAGAAGGCACCTGGTTTTAATAAAGGGAAAAGTTAACGGATGCCCTAATGACATTGGTTTAGAAACTACTTTTAGAAACTTTTTATGGAAAAATAAAAAAGTAACTAATTTTGTTGACAATTTTTTTATATTTTCCATAAAAGTGGTATTAAAACTTCCTTAAAAATGTCCATTAACAATTGCCTCAAGGGCATCCGTTAACCAGACCCATTAATAATAAACAATAGAATTATTTGGTATTACATTTTTTAGTAACTATCTCTCTCTCTCTCTCTCTCTCTCTTCCAAACAAAATAAAACTTGAACATCATGGTGCTTGTAGTGGATAGTGAGCTCTAAATAAAGTTTTATTCAACTAAAATTTCTTCATTTGTATAGACAAAGTCACACAACCAAACTGGAGTTTATCTGGACCCATAAAAACTGAAACCATGGAACAAGTAGTGCTAATTACCTCGGCTTCATCTAGTTGATGAAAATGGGAAGAGTGATCCCGAGGAATAATCCATATCTCAAAAGGAAATGTAGCAGCAAAAGGAACAAAGGATATAAAATGGGTGGATTCATCAATCAACAGCTCCTTCACTTGTATCTCGCAAACACTACATTTCCCCGTCTCGTTAAAATACTGCTTCACACTATCAACTCGGGCAGAGACATTTGGAGGAACAATTGGAAGTCCTATTATTTGACTGTGAGAGTGACTCAGAGACGCCCCAGCTGAAGCACCATGGTTTTTAAACACCTTCAATTCAATTCAATAAACAAAACGTTCTATGTATTTTAGATTGATTAAACTGCATCTATCATATATATAATATACTAAAAAATCGAATAACAATCAAAACCCAAATCAACTTCATTGTAATCTAGTTTTTTTTTTTTTGGCACCATTTTAATTTCACATGGTTGATGAAAATGGTGGGTCCATATAATTGGACAGAAATAGAAATTGTCCACCTCTCACAGTTAAACAAGTTAAAAATATAAACATAGAAAAGAGGGGGAGAACCTGGACATAGTGGATGGAGGAATGGGCTGCAAGCTGGAGGATGCGATTTTTATAGGCGAGAAGAACCTCAGAGATTTCCTGAGGCGACAAATCCGAGAGTTGAAGCGAGTGGAACGGAGTTTCAATTACCACATCGTGAAACCCGAACCCTCCCAAAACCTCAACGCCATTCAAATTTGGATTAGGGGCAACAGCGATGGGGTCATTGAGAGTGCGGTCTAGAGCAGGGTAGAGATTCTGGATGACTCGGATCTTCCAGTCCGGGTCGGAGCTGGTGGGGACCCGGAAGATCTCGGGAGCGCAGAGGTGCTCGTGGCCGAGGCAGAAGGGGCAGCCATCTTGGATTTGGTCGGCGGTGGTGGTTGCGGGGGATTTGTATTTGAAATCGGAGGGTCTCTTAGCTCTAGCTGGTGAGAATATCACCCACCGGTTCGTCACCCAGTCTTTTCTCAGTTCGGGGCTCCGACCCTGTTTCTGTTCCGAAGCCATGCCTTTTTAACTTTTTGTTTGTTTCTCGTGTTGCTCCCTCTGTTTGCCGTTGGTGACTTTGCTTATCAACTGCGCTCACAAAGAATATTAACAAAGCTTATTCCTACTTGTTAATTATTACGGAGATTCTAGCCTGTTGTCTCTAGTTTTTAAAATATTTAGAAATATGCTTTTATTTTGAAACTATTTAGATTCGTGCTCTTATTACGAAACTCGATTAGTAGAAAATCGAGTTCTTTTTTTTTTTTTTTTTTTTTTTTTTTTTTTTAAGTTTGATCACCCAAAACTTATAGCTGTGTAAAATTTTTTTTATTATTTTTTATTATTATTTTTTAAATTTGATCACCCAAAACCTATAGCTGTGTTTAGGAAGACCTATAGTGGCGTTTTAAATGGAACTCGAGTTTTTTATTATTTTTTTTTTAAGTTTGATCACCCCAAACCTATAGCTACGTTCAGGAAGACCTATAGTTGCGTTTTAAATGGAACTCGAGGTCCATGCATTTTTTTTTTTTTTTTTTTTTTTTTTTTTTTTTTTAAGTTTGATCACCTCAAACCTATAGCTGCGTTCAGCAAGACCTATAGTGACATTTTAAATGGAACTCGAGCTCCATGAACTTGAGTTCCATGCCATTTTATTATTATTATTTTTTAAAGTTTGATCACCCCAAACCTATAATTGCGTTTAGCAAGACCTATAGTGGCATTTTAAATGGAACTCGAGCTCCATGAATTCGAGTTCCATGTAATTTTTTTAAAAAATTTTTTATATTTTTTTTAAGGTTTGATCGGACATAACTCGATTTTAAACCAATCGAGTTTTTCATTGAAACTCGATTTTGAGATAATCGAGTTTCAAAACAGGGGCATGGACCTAAATAGTTTAGAAATATGGGCATATTGCTAAATATTTTAAAAAATAGGGGTAAAAAGCTAGAATCCTCAATTATTATGTCCTCTTTTCGAATATAGCTTATTCCAGTTAGGCCGGTACAGGGCGGGTTTGTGCCCAATCTAGAACCGACTTGACTAGTTCGGGTGAGTTAATCCACGGTCGAAGTTGAGGAAGAGAGATTTAGCTGAAATATGGCTGGATTTGGCAAGAAGCTTAATAAATCTGACAACAAATTACCAACCGCTTGTACTTGCGGAAAATAATGAAATTCTCGTATATAGATTGGTTGGGTCAGTTGGAATAGTTTTCAAGAAAACTCGCCAATTGACTCGTAAGTCTCCTTTGCTGGAGGCGGAGACTTACGGTCAGCCTGGATGATTATGTTAGGTGGGTCAGGTTCTGAGTTCCGATGGACATCCCTAATTTCGGTCATTTTTAAATAAGTATACTTTAACCCTTTTTTGGGTTTAATGCAAATATTTTAATAAAAAATTAATCTAAAAAAACTAAATAAAATATTATAATAACATAAAATATAGAATCACAAACAAATTCACAACTTTTGCCACAATTTTCCCATAACTGATTGTGAGTAGTAGAGAAAAAATGGTGGGTTCATGTACAAAGTGACATGTAACTAGTCACAATCTACCACTTAGGAGAGTTGTGACTAAGTTTGTGGTAGAACAACTCTTGTAATAAAAATATAAAGGTCGTCCAGATTTCAAATAATGGTTTGGATTAAGGTGAATTGGTTCAACTTTTTGAAACTATGTGTTTAAAAAAAATAGTTTTTTGTTATTACTACTCACTTGGTCCAATGCAAAAAAAGCTTAAAAATAACGTTATAGACCCAAAAACCACCATTTGTAAATTTCACCACCACATTAGATCACGTTTTGAAATCACAAATGTGATTTTTTGCCCAAAATGTGGTAACCAAATTGACATTAAGTTGTTCTCTCTTTTTTTTTTTTCTTTTTTTGGTTTAGTTATATTTTTGCTCTTCAACATTTTCCTTATGTTTCAAAATGATTCCCAACCTTTCAAATATTTTAGTTTAGTCTTAATACTTTTGTTGATGCCCACTTTGGCAAGGAGGCCCAATAATAGGAAGAAGCCTAACAATATGTGAGGGAATAAAGAAGAAGAATTAGCAAATTGAGAAGAAAACCATTAAACCCGAATGATAGGAATAATGGACCATAGGCCTGTAAAATAGCAAAAGGGTCTCAAGAAAGCAAGCGGGCCCAAAAAAGTCCAAAGAAAGAAGTAGTAAACTCATGGGTATTATGAGAAATGAAAAGCAAGCAAGAATGGGCCGAAGGAACCCAAAGGAAGGAATTAAGTAAATAGGGGTTGGTGGAAAAGCCTATAAGCCCTGAAAGTAAAGGATATGGTAACTTGGGTCGAGGAAGCCCAAAAGACTTAGCAAAAGCCCATAGGAATGACGGATTGGAATGGGCTAGGGATGCCCGAGGAAATGAAATGGGCCAAGGATGCCTAAAATAATGAAATGGGCCAAGGGAGCTTGAAAGCGATGAAATGGGCCAAGGAAGCCCAAAACAGCATGAGTACAAGCCCAAAAGACTTAGCAAAAAACCCATAGGAATAACAGATTGGAATGGGCTGAGGATGCCCGAGGAAATGAAATGGGCTGAGGATGCCTAAAATAATGAAATGGACCAAGGGAGCTTGAAAGCGATGAAATGGGCCAAGGAAGCCCAAAACAGCATGAGTACAAGCTCAATGACAGTACTAGGCTATTGGAATTGAGCAGAAGGAAAGCATACAACAAACCCAAAAGAAGTTTAGCAAGCACAAATCAAATAATAACATGGTAGGAATAATGGGATGGCATTGCAGGAGTGTCAATCGGAGTGTCAATCGACTTGTAAAGAGGTTAAGGGATGGATTGAAGAAGGAAAGGCCCACAACCAAGCAAGACCCAGCCCAAGAAAGAAATAAGACATGAAGAATGAAAGCCCAGAGACTCATCCACGCCACAAGAGGTCAAGAATGAGTAGCAGAATGTGCAAACAAGCCCTTAGGTCATGGCAAACACATGAACAGGAGACAAGCCATGGATACACATGGAAGTGGAGCACGCACAAGGCTCAGGCACCATATACTTGTACCTAGCCAATACAAGAGTGGTGTCCTATGGGTTAGAGGTAAGAGAGGGTATGGTCTGATGGTAGGGAGAACGAGAAAGCCTATTCTAGGGTTCCCGCTTAAGCTCTTTTGGGGGAAATGTCCTGCTGGGATGACATACCACCTAAAAGAGGAAAAGATGAACTAGAATCACTAGGTGCATGCCATAAGGGATGGTATTCGCCCAACCTTATCTGGATGGGAATGCCATGGTGAGCAAGAAAACAAAATAAAATTCTTTTGTCTAGGAATGGGATGTGGCACGGCCAGCACAAGTAAGTGGTGATGGTTGGGCAACTGACAGACCAGTGGGTGGGCTAGGAAGGACACCTATACCAAGATAAAAGCGGTTAAAGGGAAAAACAATAAAAATCCATCACGGTAGGCAATATAAAAAAGAGCCTTAACTGAGCACAGTGGAGGCAGAATAGAGGAGAACAGAGGAGAATAGAGAAAGGGAAAAAAAATAAATAATAAAAGAAGTGAAAGATAAGAGGGAAAACAGGAAACTTAGTGAAAAAAAAGGAACCAGAGAGGGAAAAGAGAGAGTGAGCAAGAGTGTGACAGTAGGCATGCACCAATAGGCTGTTCATTTCTCTCCCTCTAAAAGCCTACTCTCTAGTGAGGATTACGGAATTTGAGGAAAAACCATTTAGGCCCATTCTCTCAAAGTGGGCAATTTTTGTGGCAGGACGTCCTCGTGAGATTGCCCACATTAAAGGGTGGTTCCCTTCCTGGACTTAACTCCGTTGAGAAATCAAGCGCAGCAGACTAACTATCCTTCCTTTTATTTTATTGATCAAGCATTAATATTATTTCCTTTTCTTTTTATCATTGTTATTAACTCATTTTTGCTGCATTTATATCACTGCATTATCTCCTCCTTTACTAAGATCATGATTTAGCTTTTCTGGTTGACTATGAACATATTCTTCTTATTATTGTCATATTACACTAGCTTGCCATAACTTTTTTGTAATAGTTTCCTCAGCCATGGACACGTGTTCAAGGTCTTAGCAAAGGGGTTCTAGCTTGTGCACAAGCTGGCTTGTGGTGTGTTGTAGTTAAGCCAGTCCTGACTCTCCTACCTAGAATCATTGGGCTGTAACGTGGCAGGAGATAACCCAGCCTACAATTGCAAAAAAGGCCCACCACAACTTTTAAGTTTGTGTCAGAAACATTCCTACCACTAATTGTTGGATGGAAAAGGGTAACATGGCAAACTAAAGAAGATTCACTCAAGCAAGATAAATTTACAAAGGCCTGTTTGTTTACAAAAAGTTGTGTATCCATTTTTCTTTTCTTTTATTTTATATTCAAATCCTGAATTTGAATATAAAACAAAAAACAAAAAAAACAAAAAACCTTATTTTCATAATTGGTAGTGTTTGATAAATTGTTTTGAATACATAACATGGGAATAGAATGCATCATATCCGGGTTTGGTTATTGTTTTCTATTCTTTTTTTAATGTAACTTTTCTCATTCACACACATCATATCACTCAAAAAAAGTAACATTTTGTTTTCACAGTATTTACGAATATGCCACTGTATTCATATTCATAGAAAACAAAAATACTGAAAAGTTGTATTCATTTTTTGCATTCAAATATATTTTTTAAAAAAACCAAAAATGAATATTGAGTACAAAAACACAACCAAACCAATTTTTTGGTGGTAGGTCTCACAAAAAATTGAAAATTTTTACTAAAAACACCACTTTTTTCTCTTAACCAAATAGGCCCTAACCCTTTTTTTTTTCTTTGGGAAATGTTAACGGATGCCCTTAGAAAGATGGTTAACAATTCATTTTAAGAAAGTTTTTATGGGAAAGAAAAAAAAAACATTTAATGTTTTGACAACTTTTTTCATTTACCATAAAAATGGTGTCAAAACTTTCTTAAAATTGATTGTTAACCATTGCCCTAAGGATACCCTTAACATGAACCTTTTACTTTTTCCGTTTATTTGCGAAGAGATTGTTCAGCAACATCCCATAAGTTTTAATAACAATAAAGAACAGTGTAAAGCTTGCGTTAGGGATTCAAGCCTTGAGAGGAATATGACTACGAATCAATAATAAGAACATAGTAGGGTTAAGGGTTGGGAATTGGGGTGATTCAAACCTTCAAAGAAGGTAGTAAAACTTGCGTTAGCAAAGTTTCTTAAGGGTGTCATTGAATTCCCATTTCTAGACATGATTGTGTCTCTTTAACTTTTCCAAGTAATTGTTTCTTTTATTTTTTTCATATGTTGTAAAAATCTCTTGTGTTGACTTTTCTTTATCCTCAAACAAACATAAATGAAAGCAAACAAAGTTTTTGAAGAGTCAAACTCTTCCCTCCTTTTTTTTTTTTTTTTTTACAATATAAAATTTCTACTCTAACCTAATCTAAGTGTATATGTGTGTGAAGCTCCCTCCTAAAGACTTGAATCCCGGTCCTTGTCGCCCACACCCCACAAACATTTATCCTTGTGGTGTGACCACCGCACCAAGGGTGCGCGGTGACACTCTTCCCTCCTTTGCTACTATCAAAACCTTTAAGAAATGCTAATAAATATATCTCGCTCATACGGACATCCTTTTATTTTTCTATGCCACCCTTTTCCTTCCAACAATTAGCGAAAATGAGAATTTTTAACACAAAATATAAGGACTAAATCAAAACATTTGAAAGGTTAATGGGCTAATTTTAACACAAAGTATGAGGTTTGCATTTTAAGCTAATTTATTAGCTTGCAATCTGTATGTATATTAATAGCTAAAGCTTAGAAAAAATACAATTATATTTTAATTAAATTCTCAATTTTGCACTACGTTGTCTTATTTAATTTTAAATTTTGTGTGAAGTAAATTATTAAGTGTAAAAATCAAAGAGTCCAAATCCAATTTAGAATCATTTCAATTGGAGTCCAATTTTCTGCCATGTGTCCATCTAAGTTTTTAATTTTTATAGCAATTGAATTATTGGGTGCATAAACCAAAGAGTCTAAAACCAATTAAATACTAAATCATATATATATATATATATAATGAGAAATCATTACATATTTTAGAAATGTATAGTTTAAAAAAAAGTGTAAGCTAATTTCATGTATAATTTGAATTGTATAATTGTGATTATTTTTAATTGTATTCGAGCATATGCACAGGCTACATACTAGTTTATAATAAGAACTGCAAATTTAATGGGCTCGGACAAGATTTCAATTTTTTTTAAATAGTAGTATCCTTTAACCACTAGACAACCAAAAACACTTTTGAAAGTTGAAGTGAGAAAGTGGACTCACAGAAAGAATAAGTAAAAAAAGAGTCATAATTATTATAATGATACTTTTTCTTGTTGTAAAGCAAACTGGTATCTCTTCATCTCCCTCACCATTATCAAATAGGGTTTTTTTTTTTTTGGTGAAGTGAAGTATGGTGTTATATTCTTGTTCCAACAATAAAAACTCAACCTTATCCATTTGTATATTTGTTTCAATCTTTGTAGGATAGGATGTAATTCACCCTCAAATGCAATCTATAATTGTATTAAAACTATGTGAAATCAAACACTATCAATTTCAAGTTTGGTATAATAAATTTTTAGCGATGTTTCCCTTTATGTCACATATAAATGACTTTTAATTTTTTCTTCATAAAGGTTAATGGAGTTTAATTTGTCTAGACAATTTATTTGTATAAAATTTAAGAAATAATCTTTGAGCTCTATAATTTTTTAGACAATTTTTATACAACCTTTGCCATAACATATGAATCTCGTTAATGTATTAATTTTCTTATAACAAATTTATACAATGTGAAGAGCAACATGGATTTTTGTTATGAGAGATGCTCAAATAAGTCTTAGATGTTGCTTCAAATATTTCTTCCACCATGTGGCTGCTATGTTTAAAATGTGTACTACTAAGAGCATTAACATTGGGGGTGTAAAAACCCCCTAGTTGCTATTTTACCCATTAAAGCCTTAAAAATCCCCCACATCCGGGTATGTAAACCCTTTTTTTTTTTTTTTTTTTTTTTTTTTTTTGCATCCTAGCTACAGTGAGGTTGCATATATGCAACCTCACTGTTCATGAGGATGTAAAAATTATATAATTTTTTAATCTCTTCTCTCTTTTCCTCTCACTTCAGACTCTGACCTCTCTTTTCTTTTTCTTTTCTTTTTTCCCTCATCTCTTTCTGTCACGCTCTCTACTTTCTTCCTCTCATGGCTGACGATGGAGCCTCTTTGGGTGGCTTCAGATCATCGGCATGGGTAGCAGATTAGGCCTTCTCTTATGGCTGACGGTGAAGCCTCTTTGGGTAGCTTTAGATCATCGGTGTGGTGTCGACGCACAGCCTTGATCATGGGCCTTCGTTTGACCACCCGCCGTGGCGATAGCTTGCGCGCATGGGGCCTGTTGGAGGCCCCTCTCGATGTGAATGTGTATGGTTCGCACGGAGCTTCGGGTGCTTTCTCTCTCAGTGGAGGAAGGTAGGTCTACCTTTGGTTTTATGGCGGGAATTTGGGCCAAATTTTAGGTGATTACCAAAGGTAAAGTGGAGTTGCCACCAATCATTGGGTGTTTCTAAGATGTGATTGGTCACCGTTTCTAGTTGATTTTATTACCAATCCTAGGTTAAGAAAAAGGTCATTTTTCCTAATCTAATGTGGATGGCAAAAAATCTTGATTCTTAGGTTCGAAAGTTTGGTTACGTGTGGGGAAGGTGTTAGGCACCCCACAACGCCTGTCCCAAGGACAGTTCTTTGTTTTGATAAAACCTTAATTTTTGGAGATTGGCAATAAAAATATGATTTTGGCATTGGCTTTCGGGGCTTTGCATGCATGGGGGCTTTGAGGTTTTGGCTTTTGAAGGGGTGTGGTCCCAATCTATGCTTTCCTAAGGCATTTGAGCATACTGCCAGATTTCCATCGTGAAAATCCGGCGAGAAGTCACCTTACTTTTGCGGTGGAAATTAGGCATTGCTAGCCTTAAGTGACACGGATCGCGACAGTCACACCAGAAAGGGGCAAGCATGTATATATATACATGCATCATGCACAATGCTAGCACACAGAGCAGGAAAGTAAATGCCTATATCCCTAGAGTATGGCCCAAAATATAGGTGCAAGAAAATAAACAGGGGTCGCCATACTCTAAAGATGAGGACAAATGGTACAAAGCATGATGTACCTAATACAAACCATCTAAGTGAGAAAGATAGGAGGAAGGAAGGGGTTTAAAGAGTACATAACCAAAGGCAAAAGGCTAAACTCCTAAACCTACTGACTGCAGTCGCTTGGCTCGACCACGTGCTCGCGTCCTTGCCCTTTTTGCTTGCGCCTAGGAGATCATGCCCTAGCTCTATGCGTCCTCGCTTCATATGTGTACATGCAAAGGTAGAGACAAGAAAACCAACAAACAAGCAACGGAAGGAAAAAGCGTAGATAAAAGCATAAGATTGCAAAGCAAACAAGTAATATAGATATGGCAAGCACAACATGTGACAAAAGCAAGAAAGCTAACCAACAAGCAAAGAGGGCAAACAAGCAAGGAAAAGGGAGAGGTATGCACAAAGCAACCGGCATCACAGAGATGCCTCCCAAGTGGTTACATCTTGACAAGGCCTCATGGGCTTCAGATATAACCACATAACCACAACCTGCTAAGGGCGTCAAGCATAGCAAAGCCTAGAACTAGAGAGGCTAGCAGGGAAGATAAAGCATAGAAGCAAGTAAGCATAGACATGCAAGCGGGTGATCCAAACCCTTTCATATGGGCCAAGGTATATGGACGATGACAAAGACCACAGGGTCTAGATTGGGTCTTAACCACATGACCAAAGCACAAGAAAGAAAGGTAAAGTGACAAAAGGGTTACAATAGCACATGGCAAGACAAACATAACCTAGGTCTAAGCACACAAATATGGCACAGAGCATACAAGCACATGGAAGATGGCATAAAGCAAGTAGAGCAGAAATCTAAACACATGAGCATGTAAGAACATAGATCCGGACATATAAACATGTGAAAACCTAGATCTGAGCACGCAAACATGTAAAAATGTAGATCTAGGCATAGGCATGGCAACGCGTGTGTTAACATGTGAAAGCTAGCACATAAACATGGAAGAACATGAATCCAAGCATATAAGCATGTACGGATGCGGATCTAAGCATAAAACATGGCAAAAAGCATACAAGCACATAGATCCGAGCAAAGCATAACCATAGACATGGTATCAAGCACATAAGCACATAACCCTAACATCAACGCAAAGCAAAGAGAGGAACGAAACAAAGAAAACATGGCATAAAAGCCTAACCATGTGGATTTAAACATATAAGCATGTGAGCAAGCATAAAAGAACACGAATCTAAGCTAAGAACATGCTAGAAACAAGGTAAAGTAAGAAACATGTCAAAGATAGCAACCAAGCATATTATCATGGCAAAAAGAGCAAGAACATGCTAGGAAATAGATTTAGAAGGTTAGGGGTGTGGATGATAGCTAAAAAGCTACATCCACACCCCTAAACCCCAATTCCAAAGTGTAGAACCAAGAAAAGGAAGGTTGAGTGCAAAAGCAATACCTTGTGTTCTTAGTGAAAAGGGAAGAATCAAGAGATTTTGATGCATTTTTTGGAGTGTTTTTGGGTGTTCGGGAGAGAGAAAAAAATGCAAAGAGTAGCTAGGCAGAAGGAAAATTTCAAAAAAAATATGTGTCCTCTTTGTCTGGGGCAAACTTGGGGCTATTCATAGCCCTGGGCGCAAAAATCAAGGCGGCGGCCATTGTAAGGTCGTCGGCGGCCTTTCAATGGCTGCCGGCCTCAATTCTACTCTGATCTGGTTGATCTTGATTCCTTTGGATAGATCTTGATTTTCAGTTTCTAAAAAGGTATGGAACTAAAAAATCCAACGGTTGGATCAAAAGTTATGGTTCTCGAAAGTTTATGGTGCATCGATCGATGCGTCATTACGGTTTTTTATGATGTGATGGCCATTCTAACTTTGATTTCAACCCATGCACAGTCATTGGAATGAGAATTCAATAATCTTTGCAATGGCATTGGTTTCAACTCATTCCGGCCGTCGGATCAAAATTAAGGTTTTTGGACCCAACCGAGATCGACTTTAGGTCAAACTTGGTCAAACTTAATCAAAGTTGCTAAAGATCTTCGAGAAGCTCAGGTTTGAAGTAAAAATGTGAAAAATGTCATTTTTTGAGAGTTTGGACCATGTTTGACCTTCAGTTAAACCTAGGACTGACCAGGGGCATTTTGGTCAATTGAGTAAAAAAAGTCACTTTGGGTACTTCGGTGCCCGAATGGGTTGCGTCATGTCGTTCTAGATGTTCTCATGACCCCGTAGAAAGAAAATACTCCCTCCGTCCCATTTTTTTTGTCCTCTATTCCATTTTGAGATGTCCCAAAATATTGTCCTGTTTCTAAAAATAAAAGTCATTAATTTACTAATATTCTCATTATACCCCTATTAATTTACTAATTCAATTTTTTGATAGATTTTTTTAAGGGTAATTTTGGAAACTTATACATTTTTAAAAGGTAGACAAGATAATAAATGATGTTCCCTTAAAAAGTTTGACTTTTCAAACAGGACAAAAAAAATGGGACGGAGGGAGTAATATTTTTGGATTTTTAGGGGTTTGGCACGCAAATTGAGAGTGGACAAAATGTGGTATCAACAGCTGCCCTTTCTTTATCTGGTATCTCAAGTGCAATAAGGGATGTCGGATAAAGAACGTAATTTCGGATTTTGCTGCCCCCAAATTTGTGTACAAAGACTGCTCATGGATTGAGATCGGACCTTACCTACTTAGCTTGACCTACTGTAGTTGCTATTGGAATGTTTTCCGGATGCGCCTTTGAGCTCTAGGAGAGGAGAAGGGAGAGAGTTTTTTTTTTTTTAGGTTGACCGATTAACGTTAATTGAGTCAACGCCGCCCGGCTGCCATAGAAGGGCCACTGTGTAAGGTTGAATTTAATCAACCATTTTGTTGGCTTTATTCCATGCCAATTTGCTTGTAATTCATCATTTAGAAACCCTGTATTTATGTGGGAATCATGTAAGGGTAATGTGTGAGAGAGTGTGAAGAAAAGCTCAAGAGTGTGCAACTCAGTAGGGCCTCGCGACTAGATCTCGCGACTGGCTCGTGGCTTGCAAGTTGCCAAAGGAGGCACACGTGTGAAACATACAGAGGAGCTAAAGAGTCATGCCAGCTATTGCACTACAAGACAAAACTTCCAGCCGGCTAGGCCGTTATCTCGTGACTCAGTCAAGTCGTGAGGCCAAGTCGCCAGTTCACTCTGTTTGGGAAAAACTGCCCTTTTACATTTCAAACACATACCAATATAAATACCTCTTATACCCATGTATTGTATAGAGCTTCCAGAGAAAATTTTGAGAGAGAAACCCTAGAGAAAAACAAGATTGACTCATCCACAATCTTCATACTTTGATTCTCCAAATTCCTCTACTCTCACCCTCTCCATTGTTACATCCTTGAGAAGTACATTTAGCCAATCCTTTTCTCACCATACCCATATCTGTGAGAATGTTATTTGGTGCTTGGGAAGCAGTTAGGAAGGGACCAATTGATATTGGTTGATGCTATGGGCTATAGGGGAATCCAGTAAGCGAGAAAAGACAAAGGTTCGGCGTAACCTCATTGAAGCAAGAAGCTTGGAGGGCTTAGGTACACTGGGTAGATTAGGCTTGGAGGGTCTTCTGCTATTTATGTATCCCAACTTCATTCTTTAGTGGATTATTGACCGCTTGGAGGGCGGCAGAGAGGTTTTACACTGAGGACTTTGGTTTCCTTTTCAATAACACATTACTGTGTTGTCTTTGTGTTTGCATTTCTCTTCCCTTAATCTTTGCCATTTAATTTCTGCTGTGGTTGTGATTTTATTTGGTTTAGATTGTTTTATCAATTTTGTTTTAGCTTATTTTCATATTCTACATACACATTGTTTGATAATAAACTTGAATTGGTAATTTGTATTTTGTGGGTCTAAACGTTCAAAGTGTTTTACACACTATTTGAACATTCACGCTGGGCAGCCCAGGCCCTATAAAAGGCTTTTTAGGCTCTTTTTTGTCTAATTTCTCACTTCCTTTCTACTCCTCACTCTCTACAAAAATTCATAGAATGCTCAGGGCTTAGCGGGTCCTTCCTTTCAGCTTCAGTTTGCCACTTCAGTCCGCTACTTCATCTTTTCTGCCTTTGAGGTTAGTGTCCATTTTTTCTTCTCTTAGTTTTTTTGAAAAATATTAGTAGCAGTACTAGTAGAGATGCATGCTAGTGTTTATTTTTATTTTTGGAACTTTTATGAGCACATATTTTTTGCCACTATTTGTGCCATGCTATCTTAGGAAAATGCACAAATATATTTTGTCTTTTTTGATATGTGGGTGTGGGATATGTGGGAATTTAAATTTTGAAAATAAAATGTGGGATATGAGTAAGGGGACTTACCTGGTAGATAGGGATAACGGAAATGTGATTCAGAGATTCTTGAATGAACGTGGGCTCGGGGACGCGTGTCACCGATTCACCCACCATAGATTAAAAGTTCAGAAAATTTCTTGAATAAATGTGAGCTTGAGGACGCTTATCGTTGGTTCACCCACTCTAGGATATGAGCTTAGAGACGTTTGCCGCTAGTTCCCCCGCCATGAAATATGAGCCCAATGACGCTTGTCATTAGTTCACCCACTGTAGAATACGAGCCTAGAGACGCTTGCTGCTAGTTCACTCGCCATGAAATGTAAGCCCGAGGACGCTTGTCATCGATTCACCCACTGTAAAGTACAAGCCTAGAGACGCTTATCGCTAGTTCACTCGCCATGAAATGTGAGCCTGAGGACGCTTGTCGTCGGTTCACCCATTGTAGAATACGAGCCTAAAAACGCTTGCATCTAGTTCACCTGCCATGAAATGTGATCCCGAGGACGCTTGTCGTCGGTTCACCCACTGTAGAATACGAGCCTAGAGACGCTTGCCGCTAGTTTACCCGTCATGAAATGTGAGCCTGAGGACGCTTGTCATCAATTCACCCACTGTAGAGTATGAGCCTAGAGATGATTGCCAATAGTTCACCCGCCATGAAATGTGAGCTCGAGGACGTTTGTCGTTGGTTCACCCACTGTAAAGTACGAGCCTAGAGATTGTTGCTGCTAGTCCACCCACTATGAAATGTGAGTCTGAGGACGCTTGTTGTCGGTTCATCCACTGTAGAGTACGAGCCTAGAGATGCTTGCCGCTAGTTCACCTGCCATGAAATGGGAGCAATAATCTACCTTTTGTGAGATCATATGTTTGATATAGACCTGTATAACATGTTTAGGAAAAAGTGTTAGTTTATCTGCATTTCCATTTAACTCATGGGCTTACCACTTATGTCTGAATTTCTTGTTGTTTTGTAAATCATGTCTAAGAGGGCTAGTTCTAGGGGAGATCGGAAGAAGGCCCCTATGTATGCGACGTCCCAGGGGGATGGTTCTTTTAATGAGGAGACTGCCTTGGCTCACCTGAGTTTTGTAGAGCCATTTTGGTTGTGGGGGTGACGACCCTAGGTCTACTGATGGTATTCCCATGGAGACTAGGTTAAGGAGACGGCAGTAGGTTGAGACAGCCAATGCCTCATCTTAGTCCCACATTGTTTCTAGCGGGACGACTTCACGGTGCAGGCCAATTAGAGGGAGGAGAGCCTTCGGAGGAGCGGAGCGAGATGATGATATCCTCCTTGACATAGATAAGGTCTTTGCTAGGCCCAAGGTCCTACCGGAGTTTGGTACTTAGAGGCATAATTTGAGACTGAGGTTTCCATCGCACCAGGCTGGGGCTGAAGCTCGTACTGGGACCATAAATAGAGACATCCAAGACATCACCTTTAGCATGGGCTAAAGGATCATTCTTCCGACTGACGAAGAGGGGAGAGGTATGTTGTATTCCTCTATTGGTCATTCAGATTCCAATCATATGCATGTGCTAACGAGTAGCTTCTAATTTTAAATGCAGGGGAGGGAGAGGCTCCGTGGTTGGGGCGCCTGGTCCACCTTTTTCTGGACATTGTTCGCTCCTAGGACCCATCCGCGGTACGCTACGTTTTTGAGAGAGTAGGGATTTGAGGACTTCCTATGGATTCCCCCATTCACCATGAGGCACGGGATTGCTAAGGCTTTGGTGCAACGGTTTCAAGCTGAGACAAGCACCTTCCATCTGAGTTACGGGGAGTATGCTGTCCTCTCTATTGACTGCATAACCATTTTGGGTATCAGGTTTGGTGGCCATCAAATTTCACCGGATAAGATGACCTTTGAGATTGCCAACGATCTCTTAGGCATCCCTCTCCCATTAACTGCTGAGACGAGGGGGTATTTCGGGCCCACTGCATTGCCACAGATTCATATCGAGTGGCTGCAGCGTAGTATCCCTTGGGGCGAGGCCCCTACCGACGCTCATCTTCGTCGGTGCTTCTTGTGGTTCCTCGATAGTTGCTTCTTGGGTAACAACCGATCGGTGCCGACTTGTCAGCTATTGTGGGCTATGGGGGTAGTCCCTGGCATCAAGACATACGACTAGGGGTCAGTGACCTACGGCTTCTTCATTTCCTTCTTGAAGCAGGCCTTCCAGCAAGACTTCAAGAGTTTGGAGGGATGTTGGCAGATATTGACATGATGGGCGTATGAGTACATCTCAGCCTTACGGCCTTATTATATAGGATTGTCCTTAATATCATACACTTGAGCATATGCATGGGCTCATTGTAGGATCACGAAGGTAGTAGTAGTGTAGCCAGTCACCATTTTCGTCGCTCTGGATTGTGTCACCCGAGATGAAATCATAGTTCATCTATATGATGGTACGTTACTGAGGAGACAGGAGCTCACTATTGCTATGGGCCAATCGAGGATCTGACGTTGGTTTTAGGTCTTGACGAGTTGGGAGTTCTTTCTAGCGAAGAGGACCTTTCATTAGATTATGCCAGTCTATAGAGTACCCAGGGATACGCCTCCTTATGGTTTGTCATTCAAGGCCATAGTTCTGCAGTGGACGCCTTTGTTGCTTATGTGGACATGAGCAGAGACTATTCCACTTGGTTTGCAGAGTCTTCTGCGGGGCCTATCATCAGAGATGTCCCCGTGAGTGGGGGTAGAGTGCTGGGAGGCATTGTTTGCAGTCAAGTGGCTATCGGGGCTGAGTAGAAAGCACATGCAGAGACCACAGAGGCTAGAGTGGCAGAGTTTGAGGCCCTATTTACCGCTAAAGAGGTGCACACGCAGGAGAAGATAGCTTGGGCATTAGCTTGGGAGAGGGAGATTTGGCAAAGAGATAGAGGGATGCTCATTGCTGCGATGGACAGAGAGCGGAGCCAGTTTCAGACTGAGCGAGCCCTTCACCAGGGCTATTCCATGCTCTTGATAGGAGAGTTATGAGCGGCTCGTATTCTTGTCCCAATTGCCCCTGAGATTCTCGGTCAAAGGCCGATCATTCCTTCGTTCAAGCAGAGGTACATGCCAGTTCCACAAGGCCCACTGGGTAGTTAGGTTTCGTTTGCTCAGGCTCTGAGGCCCTCCCAAGGTCCTAGGTATGCTCTCGACACTTTAGGCGGTGCGGGTCCTTCCATCAGCCCTTTTGCAAGTGACGATGATGGTGATGACATTGATACAGATATGGACCAGTTCATTGGTGGTGATGATTCTCAGTAGAGTTAGCCATTTGTTGTGTCACGATGTAGCCCCTACGTAGGCATGTATCTTTTTCATATATTTTGTAGATGTTGCCCTTTGATGGGCCAGCTATGTATGTATACTATGTATTGACTCTTGGTAGGCCTGGACTTGTACATATTGTATTGCCCAGCAGTGGGCTTTGATGCATTATATTATCTCTTTGTAGCATGACGTATGTATGGAACAATGCCTTTGATTAGGATTTATATGTGTGAATCCAGGAACATGCCTTTAAAAGGGTGGCTGATGTATGAAAAACAATGCCTCTGATTAGGACTTATATGTATGATCTGGATAAAACACCTTTAGAAGGGCGGCTGATGTGTATAAAAGACAATGCATCTTATTAGGACTTATATGTATCTCTAAATAAAACGCCTTTAGAAGGGTAGCTGACGTCCATGAAAGACAGATCCTTTGATTAGGACTTACATGTATAGCTATTTATACTGCCTTTGAAAGGGTTGTTGACGTGTATAGAAGACAATGCCTTTGATTAGGACTTACATGTATCATTCCAAGTATGCGCCTTTAGAAGGGCGGCTGATGTATGTGTAAAACAATGCCTCTGATTAGGACTTATATGTATGATTCCAAGTACACGCCTTTAGAAGGGCGGCTAATGTATGTGTAAAAAAATGCCTCTGATTAGGACTTATATGTATGATCTGGACAAAACGCCTTTGAAAGGGTTGTTGATGTGTATAAAAGGCAATGCCTCTGATTAGGACTTACATGTATAACTCTACGAACTACCTTTGAAAGGGTTGCTAATGTGTATGCACCATAGCATCTTTACCATGGACGGTGGTTTTGAACCGACTTGTATCACATCCACTTGTTTTGCACCGCTGTTTCACGGGTTTGTCAGTGGCTCTTAGACAATGATCATCTCGTTGGGGGAGAAAGAAAGGAGAGATTGCGTGAAATAAACTACCCTAGTTTAGGGTTTCATGCGATTCTCGACATGAAAGGTATATCCTTAGTGGGTCGGACCCGTTCTCATATATTGGACATAGAGGGAGAGAACCGCGCAAAATAAACTGCCTCAGTTTAGGGTTTTGCGGGGTTTCGAGCTTGTAGATTGGCTACAGGTGGCCTCGGCTTCGCAGGCCATGCCATAATGCTGATGACAAGTGTAAACACTCCAAACGAGGTAACTTTAGACACATCACGAAGCAATATGCACTGATTGCTCCTGTTATTACCCACGTGGGCTAGAAATCCAAGGATGGGATTCTTGAGGTGCCATTATGGGAAATGACTCCTTCTGTCCTCCAAATAAGCTAGGAAGCCACTGGACAGCTGATATTGGACTCTAGGGTTTTTCTGTTGCAAACTCTAATTATCAGGGCTGAATCGACCCCTGAACTGGGTAACTAGGCTTTGAAAATGAGGTTTAGGACATCTAAAAGTGATGATCGAGACGCACAAATATAAACTGCCCTAGTGTAGGATTTGTGCGGCCTCAGTTGCACAAATGCGAGTTTCCAATAGTCCGGGTCACTGTTGGACCCATCACGCATCACGGTGAGCACTAAAATGAGGGAATCTTTACTCCAAAGTGGTTCAAAACATGTAAAATAGGGGGGAAAGTGTCAGCATGTGTTTGAGTTTATGCCTAGGGGGCTAAAAAGCCTTGGCACACTTCCTAAGGTCCGGTGATCTTTTAATGGCCGCTGCCTTGGGATTCATGTATAAAAGCTGCGCATCAGCCCAGCCCCAGCTCATTTGGTTCCACAAGTTTTTTGAGTCTTCTCCTACCCTTTCTTCACTAAAAACACTTAGAAAACACCATTCTTCTTCGTGTTTTGCACGAATTTTCATCAGACTGTCATATCAAGTAGGATTTGTTCATGGAGGTTCTTGGTGTTCATTCCTATGACACCCCTATTGAGCTTGAGAGGGAGGAGTACTGTGAGAAGAAGTTCAAGAAGTGTGTAGACACTTAATTTTGCACTCATGATTTAATCAAGGAGAATGACTTGAATGATCATTCATGTACCCAAAAAATCATGATTGCATCACATGCATCAATTCATTCATTGCATATCATAAAAAGGATCTTAAGATTCTAAGGGTCGCGTTGGTATGTTCGATTTCCAAATCAGATCATCGGATCGAAAGATATCGCATGATTAAATTTGCACGGTCAACATGCATTGTGTCTAGGTAGAGTTGACCACACACGATTAATTTAAATTAATTCTGATTTGGTTAAACAATTAAAATTAATTTAATAATTTTGTGATTGGTTGATAATTAGTATTTAAAATAGGATTGCATGCATGGGAATAAAATGGATGATTGGATAATAATAAAATTATGGATAATCTGAACTTTGTCAAGATTTATTTTAGGGTATTTATCTACAAGATAATTGTTCCTGAAAAGACCTGAATTATCCAGAAAAGAGATAAAATCATAGACTAAAGAACGTTCGGCATCCAAGAGCACTATTCGGCACTTTTGGAGTGCCGAACGGCACTTTAAAAGTGCCGAATGGTCCCCTTTTGGGCTTTGGCCCAACTCCTTTCAGGTGACAATAAGGCACACCCTTTTCGACATTTTCGCAAAAGGATGCGTTCAGATTCACATTTTAATCGTCTGTGCCTATTTTTTAGAGTTTTCTCACCTCTATAAATAGAGACTGGATCTCATAATTCAGGGGACCTTTTTTACGATCTGAGAGACATACGTTTTTAGGCTCTCAAATTACTCATATTTGCTGATCCGCTCTTGGATATTTGCTGCTAAAATTAGGGTTTTTAGGTTTCAAAGATAATTGAATAAATTTCTTTGAACTCTAAAATATCCTCTCAAGAACAAGAAGTACTCCATGCAATAGGTTGTTTTCAATCACCCTATTCTTTTTCTTTATGCTTCTTGTTTATGATGATGCATTCTTTTTGTTATCCATAACATGATTTGTTAATTGTTGTTTGGTTTAAGGCATGATCTTGATTTTTATTTTTAGTTTTTTTATTTTTATAAAATTGGTGTGATCTCTTTCTTAATTTCAATAATCTGCATATAACCAATACTTTTCTTTGAACAAAAACGGATCTGCATCTTTCTTGGATGTAGATCTGAACTTTTCTTTAAATAAAAACGGATCTACATCTTTATTAGATGTAGATCTGAATTTTTCTTAATAAAAAAAACAGATCTACATCTTTCTTCGATGTAGATCTGATTTTTTCTTCAAAATAAATGGATCCGCATCTTCCTTAGATCCAGATTTGAATTTTTCTCAAATCAAAAACTGATTTGTATCTTTCTTAGATATAGATCTCATTTTTTTTAATATATGCAGATTTTGAAACAAAGAAAAAGATCATGAATGGCTATTTGTTTTGTTTGGTTCATGTAGCATAAATTTTTGTTATGAGTGAAATTCTCTTCATAAAAAAAATCTTTTTATTTTTATTTTATTTTTTACTTTTTACACAGAAAAAAATAGATCTAATTTTTCTATTATTAAAAACCATTTTTTAATTATTATCACAAAACAAATCTGATCTTTTACAAAGTTAAAACTATTTTTTTTTCTTAAAAATAGATCTGAAATTTTTTGAGCAAACCAAAAGACTTTGTTTTATTAAATAAAAATAGATCTGAATTTTCTCTCCAAAAATCACCTTTTTTTACACATACAAAAATAGATCTGATTTGTTTATATAAACTAAACTAAATTTTTTTAATCACTAAAATAGATCTGAATTTTTTTTAACAAAGAAGAGAATGAATTCATAAAGAAATTTATGTGATTTAATTTTTGTTTCACATGTTCAACATATCATTCATGACATGCATAAAAGTGGTATGGTCACAAAAGTCTAGAAGACTAGACTCTGTCTTGGCAGAATGCATGCCTAACACCTTCCCATTCCATAACCTAGCCTCCGAATTTAGGTATTTAGATAAGTAGATCTAAGTCTTGTCTTGTCTTTTATTTTGGGTATAATGTAACTAGGATAAAAAGCCGTGTAATTATTTAGTAGTTTGTAATTAGGACCCAAAGCCTTGTAATTTTCAATTTGTCAATTATGTAATTTTTTATTCAATCAATAAGATGAAACGTTTTAGCTATGTAAAGTTTTATTTAGTTTTTCTTATCTTTTGTATAAAAAATAAGTGGCAACTCCACACCACTTACCCAAAAAGAGAGATGCCCTAAAAAGCACTCCAAAAATCTCTCTTTTTTAAGAGGCATAATTATCTCGGTCTCTCACAGTGGAGACTCCACTAGGGATGTCAAAGGCTAAGCGTTGTATTAGACTTAAGTGACCAAATGTGTACCCGTATTTTGCATGGTCTTGCATGATATTGTTGTTTGTTTGTTTATTTATTTATGTTTGTTGAGATGTTGCATACTTTGTTGTATATTTGTTGTGTGTATTGTTTGTTAAAATCTTTCCTTAACTGTTATAGTGTGTGCCATCTAAACAAATATGTATGCACCCTTTTTCAACAACTTGTGGTGGTAGTATCCATGGATCACCAGTCTTCATTAGATTTGGGTACCCAGTGGCGAACTCACCAACTCATAACCTAAAGTCACTAGATCATTTCCTGTTGACTGTAAGGGACAAACCATGCAGTTCGAATGAACGCAATGTTCATTACATTACAAGTTGGGAGGTGTAACGTCCTAGCTATGGGAAACAATGAAACAACAAACCCACCCTATAACATAATGACTTAGAACCTACCCTTAGGTCGGTCCCGGTTAAAATTGCATTGCATGTTATGTGTGTTTGTTTTGGTTGATTGATGGATGTGAATGGGGTCTTAACTTGGATTAACCCAACCAAGCCTGTTACTAGGGGAGAATCTGGTCAAGATCTGAAGGAAGGCTACAAAGAAAACCTAAGCCTAACACTTAAGCCAATAGCTCCAGTTCCAAGCCTGTCACTCCCATCACAATACTGAAGCCTTCAAGCATAGAAGAAACTCCATTGTTGCAACATCATAACCCCATCTTTGACCTCCAAGACAGTTCAAGCCATAAAAAGTTTGAAGCTCCTAGCAGTATGGCAGAACAGGGATAACACCCAAAGATAGAGGAACCCATGAACACCTAAGAGCTACTCAACACCATGGTAGCTAGTTAGATTCAGCTAAGGGAAGACATGAACCTTATGATGCAACAGTTTCAGAATTCAAAGAGTAATCAAGAGGAGGACAAGACTGATCATGATCCATCAGCCGTAGAGAGTGAGAAGAAGATCAACGTGAGGATGAATAAAATGGAGGAGATGATTAGAAGAGCCTGTAAGATGGAGGACCTTATGGACTATGATTCCCTTTCACTCTTCCCTGATGCGAGGTTGCCTCCCAAGTTCAAGATGCCAACTTTGGATAAATTTGATAGGACCGGTTGCCCGAAGTCCTATCTGAAGATGTATATGAAGGCTATGTAGCCCTTAGGTGCAACGGAAGAAGTACTTGCTCAGATGTTCCAAAACACACTGACTGGAGCCGCTCTTAGGCGGTTCCTCAATCTGGATGATGCAAGGGCAAGAAATTAGGCGGACATCTGCCGAGATTTTCACAAGCAATACAAGTACAATATAGAAGTGGACATCATAAGGAGAGACCTGAGACTACTAAGCTAGAATAGAAAGAATCATTCTTTACTTTCATTACCAAATGGAGAGCCAAGGCAGCACAAATGATGAGTAAGTTGAGTGAGGAGGAACGGTTAGCCATAGTTGTAAAGAATTTATTGCCTGTATACCACAAATATTTGTTTGCACAATACTTTCCTAATTTTAAAGCTTTGATTGCTACTGGAACCCAAATTGAGGATGCAAAAAACAATGGAACTATAAAAACAGATGACCCACCAAGGTTTAAAAAGAATGTAGGATCTAATTTTAAGGCTGCAGAAATTTCCAACATCCATAAAAAATGATTCTTATCAATTGATTGCACCTATTGCACCTGTGCAAGTACCACAAGTACCACAAGTACCCAGACCTAAGAGGCAATTTCATGAGTTGTACATGCCTAGGAGTCAAGTGTTTGACAAGCTGAAAGCAAAAGGGTTACTGAAACCCTTAGACCCAAGACCAATTCCAAACCCTTTGCCCTTATGGTTTGATTTGAATAAGAGGTGTGTGCTTACCCCTAAGGCCCTGGTCATGATACTGACCGTTGTTTTACCCTTCGTCATGCAATTCAAGACCTAATAAATAACAAGGTGATTGCGCTGCCTACAAGGCCTAGCACCACTAATAATCCCTTGCCCAATCACAATTCTGGGAAAGGACCATTGATTAATTGCTTGATGACCGAAGAAGAAAACAAGGAAGACCTATCCGACTTGATCTATGACCTACCCGAATGCTTCATGATGACATGAGAAGAATTAATGGATAGGACATCTACTACCTCCATAGGATATGACATATAGAATGAAATACCAGAACTTGAGAATTACCAAACATCCACAAATATGGGGAGACACTTCAAACCCTAAGTAAACAACCAAACATCCATAAATGGGGGGAGACACTTCGAACCCTAATCCAACTTAATACCCACAAATGGGGGGAGACACTTCAAACCCCCACATTTAGAGACCGACAACCTAGTGAAAGCTTTGAACAAATCCACCCAACAAACACCTGCCAAAGAGGATGAAGTCCTTAAGCAATTGCAGAAGACACAAGCTAACATATCCTTATGGGTTTTACTCATGACCTCATACAAACATTGACAAGGATCTAACCAAGAAGGGTAAGCACCACAATGATCCATTGCATATCACTGTAGATTCCATAAGGAAGAGGATCTAACCATTTGAAGACTACTAGCTGCTTAGGCATCAGTATTGAAGACTTTGTGCCTACTGATCAAAATGTGAGGGCATACAACAACAGTAGAAGAGAAGTCTTGGGAACCATAACATTAGAGCTTTCCATTGAACTAATGGTCAAGAAAGTGGATTTTCAAGTCCTTAATATAGCCTCATGCTTCAATATGCTCCTTGGGCGACCATGGGTCCATAACACAAAAGCCGTACCTTCTTTTCTATATCAAAAGGTTTAGTTTCCACATGAAGGGGCTATTGTGACCATATATGGGGACACTTTAACTGTGCCTAAACCTATTTACGATATTGATTCTGAGAAAGAGCCATTAACCTTGGATGGCTTTGAGATTGAGAGGCCTGGCTTTGAAAGGAGAGAACAAGAAGTGTAGAAGATCCCGATGGACTTTGCTCCTTATGATAACAACAATGTGGTAGCAATGATGAGGAGAATGAACTACCTTCTAGGGATGAATTTGGTGAGAACTATGAAGAAACCTATTATTTAGGTCCCGATGATTCCTACTACCACACCACCTTTTGGGCTAGGCTATAAGCCCACTGATGATGATTTGTTAGAGATGGAAGTGAGAAAGATGGCTAGAGCCAAAGCCAAAGCAAAAGGACTCCCTTGTCCTCTAGAACCTCAAAAGCCCTATACTCCTACATTGAACGGAAAGTTTGTCAAAGCTGGAGAAAGTCAACGTTATTGGGGATTCCTGAACTGGGATTTGATCCTGTAACAAAGACAATGGTGCCTGGGTTTGAGATACTACTTGACTATAACAACAAGGTTCCAAAATTGAAGAAAGAAGATACAACCTAGGTTCCTACCGATTGGGCTGATTACATGGTGCCATGACTACACTCCTTAGAGATCCAATTTGTAACCTAGAAGAAAAAGAATACTGGGAGGCTTGCCAGCATGCATTGAAAAGCTCGTATTAACTAAGAGCCAGTGATGAAGACAAGGAAAGGGGAGCAACCCCTAGTGATGATAAGGGTAGAGGTGAAGACAAGAGTGATAGTAGTAGTGATAGTAGCAGCAATGATAGTGGACCTGATGATGACGACAACAACACCGATAGTGATGACAACAGCATTAGAAGTTATGATAGCCTGTTTAGTGGTGATGATTGGGGTGAGCCCCCTAGTGATAGAGAAGATGAAGATGCAGACCCATTCTATAAGGAATATGACAGTGATGTAGACTATTATAATGAAGACATAGAAGACGATGCCGAAGCCGAAGCCAACAGGCGGAGCGATAGTGATAATGAGCAATACAGGCTGATAAATGTGTTAGAGAATGCAAGAGAGGAGAATGCACAAACTAATCAAATGTATTATGATGAATAACCCTATGGGCACCTTTCAGATTGGAGTGATATCACTAATGCCAGTTCAAGATCTGGCCCTAAGTATGACAAGCATGGAAGAAAGGTTTCAAAATTTGGGTCATATTATGATTCAGAACCAAGTTCACCAACCCCACATACTGAAGAGGAGGATGACATAGATGCCAAGTTGGCCGCTTTAGACCAAAAGCTGATGGTCCACAGCCTCATAATCATGACAATTGAGAATGCTGAACGTAATAATGAGAGGATGGAAGAAAGTGAGTTAGAGCATCTCCCTCAACCCACTTACTTGGGCAACAGAGGCAAGCACAACCTATTTGATGAATGGATGAATAGCATAGAGCGCCTGAATGCTTTTGTGACTAACAAGTCTACAGACATGGAGATTGAAGAAGAAACAATGGATTATATAGATGTAGATCCCCCGGTATTGATGCTGAGGGAAGAAGGAGCTTACTGGGAACCACCTGCCATTGTGGAAGCCACGATCGAGTTGAAAAACTGGGCATGGGAGGGAGCTGCTCACCCCATGGAGGACTCCGTAAGGAAGATCAAGTCCGTCAAGTCAGTCACTTTTGCCAAGCAGATTAAGACTGCCGAGCCAGTCACTCTTACCAAGAACATTGTTTCTGTTACTATTGAGTCTATTTCTGCTAGTGTTTCTATTCTTGTTAAGTCTGTTTGTGATAGTTTTCCAGTTGAGTCTGTTAAAAACTCTTTCTCTTTTAATATGATTTCTGATTTTGCTTATTTGCTAGCTTTGAAT
This sequence comes from Quercus gilva, assembly GCA_023621385.1. NCBI lineage: Eukaryota > Viridiplantae > Streptophyta > Magnoliopsida > Fagales > Fagaceae > Quercus > Quercus gilva. The sequence goes on along the minus strand of CM042479.1, from coordinate 18,086,618 downwards.
GTTTTTATTTCTGAAATTGGTAAAGAAACTCTTTATAATAAGGAATTAAAACATGGATACCTAGAACCCATAAAAGAAGAAACCCAACCCATTAACTTGGGAACTGATGATGAGCCCAAAATAATCCAAGTGGGCAATACCTTAACCACTTCAGAGAAAGATGCATTAGTGGCACTGCTGACAGAATTCAAGGAGGTCTTTGCCTAGTCATATGAAGACATGCTTGAGATTGATATAGATATAGTATAACACTGCATTGCAATAGATCTAACCATGAAGCTAGTTAAGTAGAAGTTAAGAAGAATGAAGCCAGAGTGTACTCTTAAGATCAAGGAAGAAGTAGAGAAATAGTACAATGCAGGATTCTTGAGAGTGGTCAACTATCCAGAGTGATTAGCTAATGTGATTTTGGTACTAAAGAAGGATGGGAAGGTCAGAATGTGTGTAGATTTTCAAGATCTGAATAAGGCCAGCCCGAAAGATGACTTTCCATTGCCTCACATTGACGTCCTGGTTGACAACATAACAGGTCATGCTTTGTTATCATTTGTGGATGGGTTTTTAGGATACAATTAGATTAAGATGGCTCCAGAAGATATGGAGAAAACTTCTTTTATCACTTCATGGGAGACATATTGCTACAAGGTCATGCCATTTGGCCTTAAAAATGCTAGTGCAACTTACCAACGTGCAGCCACTACTTTGTTGCATGATTTGATCCACAAAGAAGTAGAGGTTTATGTTGATGATATGATAATGAAGTCCAAAGACCGTGAAGGGCACATACCAGCTTGGAGGAAGTTCTTTGAAAGAATCTGGTTCTATAAGCTGCGGTTGAATCCAAAGAAGTGTACTTTCGGAGTCACATCCGGAAAATTGCTAGGGTTTATGGTAAGCCAGAGGGGAATAGAAGTTGATCCTGAGAAAATCAAGGTAATTGTAGAGATGAAGCCTCCAAGAACTGAAAAGGAGATCCAAGGATTTTTGGGGAGGATACAGTACATCAGCAGATTCATAGCCCAACTCACTATGACATGTGAACCAATCTTCCGATTGCTCAAGAAAGAGGTCCCAATAGTGTGGAATGAATAATGCCAAAAGGCCTTTGAAAAGATCAAAAACTATTTGACGAAGCCACCAATACTTGTCCCACTAGTTCTTGAAAAGCCATTATTGTTGTATCTTACCACTACAGATATAGCAATGAGGGCTCTACTTGCTCAGTACCTAGAGCAAAACTAGAAAAGAGAATGCAATCTACTACATTAGCAAGAAGATGCCTATGAAGAAAAGTATTCACCATTGGAGAAGACATTGTAGCACTTATATGGGCAACTCGTAAACTCAGACATTATATGCTTGCTTACAAGGTTTTGTTTATTGCAAGAATGGATCCTTTGAAGTACCTAATGGAAAAACCCGTGCAAGATGGGAAGACTGCTAAATGGGTTTTGCTTTTATCAGAATTTGATATTAAGTATGTAACTCGAAAATCAGTGAAAGGGAGAGCAATTGGTAATCACTTAGCCCATTGTTCACCAAAAGAAGCTGAAGAGATCCAAGGAGACTTTCCGGATGAAGACATTGTGTGGATTGAAGTAGAATCATGGAAGATGTACTTTGATGGAGCAACAAATCAAAATGGAAGTGGAATTGGAGTTTTCTTAATTTCTCCAAAAGGGACACACATTCCATTTTCTGGCAAACTCAATTTCCCTGCCACCAACAACGCTACTAAATATGAAGCTTGCATCATGGGCCTACAAGCAGCCTTAGGCCTTGGAGTAAGAGAATTGGAGGTATACGGGGACTCAACATTAATAATCTCTCAGATACAGAATAAGTGGAAGATCAAAGAAGAAAGGCTGATGCGTTATCATTTATGTCTTCAGAAGTTGGCATCAAAATTCAGCAAGATTCAATATCAGTATGTGCCGAGGATGCAAAATCAAATTGCAGATGCTTTAGCAACCATGGCATCCATGATGGATGTGATGGAAATAAAGATGAATGCAGCGGAAAATAAGTTTTGAAACGGATCTACTTCATTCGATATTGATAACATGTATAAAGTAAATTTCAGAATTTGAGAATAAGAGATCGTACCTTGAGGCGGTGAATTTCAAAACCGAAGATTGAAGCACTTGGGAATACTTTTAATCTTCACTCCAATTCCACTAACGCCCAAGATGTGTGGTCTCTCAATTGGTAACAAAGGGATTATTAGAGAGTGACTTTCACTCACTTTCACACCATTACAATAATGTTTTTCTTACTCTTAAAATTCTGTACGTTTTTCCTTTGTATCTAACCAATATATCTAATTGGGCTGGCCTTTTGGGCCTTACCAATTGGGCTTAAGTGTGTGGCTTGGAGTGGGACCAAAAGGGACCAATAAGACACTAGCTCCAATGGGCCTTGGGCTTTTCTGTCAACTCTTGACAAGTCCAAAGTTACCATTAACTATATTTAATACTACTATATAAATATAGTTGCACTCTAGGTCTTATCTATATATTATATCCCAAGACTTTATTATACATGCAACCCCTTCATTAAATATTCGTAGTAATACAAAGTCATTAATGTAGACTGCCACTTTGTAAATTACTACATCTTAATCCTTGAGTACCCGGTTCAATCCTTTAATGTTATTCATTATATATTTATGAAATCCAATTCCATGAATATATATACTTTAGTCTCACTAAAGTGGTTAGTCCTAACTCTCTAAATAACAAACCCATTAAACTTATCTCAAGGGAATATTTTATATCTCTATTAAGAGACTATGAATTCCATCTTGAGAATACATGTTCCATCAACACTAAATGTGGATGCCCAACTTACTGAGGTTTTGACCATTACTATAGATCTCACTCCTGATATATCAAAGCAACTTACACCTCATGATCAGGTTCATTATTCTCTCAGGATTAAGAGTTCATGCAAATACAAGTCATGAGATTTATTATTCATTTAACAGTCTTTAGGAGAATAATAAATCTCACAGCGGTCCAGTTCAATATGTTTTAACTCTTAAAACATATTAACACATCAACTAGAAGTCTCCACTTCCATGATCAAGACAAATCATCGTAGTTGATATGTTATAGTCTTTGCAGATGAAATGCCCAATTTCATCACCGACTACAAATTATAATTCTGAGTTTACAAAGAACTTGTGATTTATATCTTCTGTGACTCTTCACATAAATCACATACTATGCATCTCATGGACTATATGATAATGTCCGAATATTCATGTTACCATTATTTCAGATAATAATAAAACAAATTTATTAAACATAATATTAAGTCATACATAATGTCAAACACAATGTCACACTTAATATCATACATAGCATCTTACAATAGGATTTAAGGGCACCAATCCTAACAGGATGGGCTAAAGGAAGATAAAGCTAGATCGATAGTGTTGGAACAAAAAGAAAAACCAGCTTATTGCATGAAAATAGAAGAGGATGAGGAAAGGAATGGACAAGGTGAATGGTATTCAGACATCCTACAATATCTCAAGGATGGGACATACCCGAAGTCTGCACACAAGAATGATCAATTAACCATCCGGAGGTTGTCTACTAATTACATTATTTGTGGTGAAAGGCTTTACAGAAGATCGTATGATGGAATTCATCTCTTTTGTGTACCTGCCAAGGAAGCACAGCAAATAATTGAAGAGGTTCATGAGTCAAGCTATGGGCCATATATGAATGCACACATGCTGTCAAGGAAGATAATGAGACAAGGTTACTACTGGACTACTATGGAAGCCAACTGTACGGATCATGTTTGAAAATGCCATCAATGCCAAGTCCACGAAGATTTGAAGCACATACCACCCATGCTATTATATACCATGACATCACTCTGGCCATTCTCTACATGGGGGATAGACATTATTGGAAAAATTCACCCAACAGCATCCAATGGCCATGAATTCATACTTGTAGCCATTGATTACTTCACTCAATGGGTAGAAGCTACCTAATACAAGGTTCTAAATTCAAAGAAAGTGGCTTAATTCATCCAGACCAATATCATCTGCAGATACGGGGTACCATATGAAATTATCTTTGATAATGGGCAGCACTTTAAAGGAGAAATAGATAAGCTACTACGACAGTTCAACATTCAACACCAAGTCTTCACCTTGCCGTCCTTAAACCAATGGAGCAGTTGAGGTTTCTAATAAAAACATAGGGCGAATCTTGAAGAAGAGCATAAAGAACTACAAGGACTAGCACCTACAGTTGCCCTATGTACTTTGAGGGTACAGAACATCAATTTGATCTTCCACAGGAGCTACTCCTTATTCATTGGTGTATGGGATGGAAGCAGTCCTTCCCATTGAGATGGGTGTTCGTTCACTAAGGACAGTACTGGAAAGTGAAATTACTAAAGTAGATTGATTGCAAAGCAGAAACGATCAGTTGTGCATGCTAGATGAGAAAAGACTCAAACCTTGAATCATATTCAAGGTTACCAAAGAAGGCTTAGGAAAGCTTTTGACAAGAAAGTGAGAACCAGAGATTTGAAATTAGGGGATTTAGTGTTGAAGGAAATCTGAGCCCCAGTTCAAGATGCAAATGGGAAGTTCAAGAAAAATTGGGCAGGCCCATACATCATCAAGGAAATATACTCTAGGGGAGCAGTAAGGCTGATGGACTTAGATGCAAACCCTTTTACTGAGCCAACCAACATGGATGATTGAAGAAATATCACGTCTGAAGTGGTTGTGAATTATGTTATTTCCCTTCTTAGGTTTGACTAAAAAAAAAAAAAAAAAAGCTCGCTAGGTTGAAAACTCGAAAGGGCAGTCTAGGCAAAAATTAGAGCCAAAAAAAAAAAAAAAAGGCATGTTGAAAACCAAAAAGGGCGATCTATGCAAAAGGAGACTAAAAAAAATAAAAAATAAAAAATAAAGAGTGAGAGAGCCTGCTAGGTTGAAAACCCGAAAGGGATGCCTAGGCAAAAGTTAAGGCAAATAAAAAAAAATAAATGAACTACGTGATGATCTGATCCTTCTGCCAAGGGGGTACGTAGGCAACCATGCATTGGTTTGGTCACAATTTCCCAAAACCACCACTTGCCCATTAACCAAAAATTTTCAAAAAATTCAACAATTCCATTAAAACATGTCATTACACAAAACCTTAAATCAAACCTGAAACCAAACCAAACCTTAAGATCCCAAACCCTAAACCAAACCATAAAAAATTCTACACCCCAAAAGCTTACACCTTAAATAAAACCCTTAACTTGTAAATCCTAAATAATTCCAAAACATAGGAGTTTTTACATCAACTTCTAAATAAACATGTTCAAAGCTAAAAAAAATAAGGTCACTTTGTCTTCAATCTTTTCTTTTTCTGTTGATCATTGATTTCCTCTATGTTAGGTGCTTTATCATTCCTGTCCCTTCTTTTGAATTTATAGTTGTCTTCATCAAGTCTTTCTTGGTTGTCTTTGAGAAACTATTCTCTCATAGCAATCCTCTCAACCTCCTTATCAACAATCTTGTTAGAGTATTCTATAGTTGCCTTGTGAAAGTGAACCTTGACAAAAGATTGGTCCACTCGGTCAGCCATCTCCAATCCCAATAGCATGTTCTGTACAGAAGTAGGATTTGTGTCCCTAGGAGTGAAGAATCTTCTGCTTTTGCCACTAGGCATTCCTTGCTCAAATTTGAATTGCCTCAAAAGTCTATCTCCCTTATAGAAAGTTGCCCTTTACAACCCAATAAGGAAGACGTGGTCTGATCCTGGAGACCTCAGTAGAGGGGGTGGGCACTTCCACCAATAACAGTCCCATTGAATTGAGGTACTGGATTTCTTGATCAAGAACTTCACCCAGTTACCCTTAGTTTGGCATTCAATTTTGATGACAGTCTTGCTAAGAAAACTGCAAGGCCCATAATTACCAGATGTAGGCTTGGCAATCATATCTAGTTGCTCCCTAGGAAGTTTTGAGATTCCCACCATGAAATATAGCATCCAGTCCTAGAAGAGTTTCTGCCAAGATCAAAGAAATAGGATTATCACTTTCCTTAATTTGACTCACAACACTTATGGCTCAAACATCCACAAAACCGTGCCTTCCAGAGCAAAGCGAAAATTCTCCCACGAAGCATAGGGCCAAGCCAAAGTTTTTCTGAATATTGTCAATCACTCCATAGGTGCGTTTGTCAATCAGCCTGTAACTAATTGCACGAAGATTCACCATATGTCCTTCAATCATACTATCGGTAATGGAAGTAGGAAAATTGAGAGCATCAGACAAAGACTCCCTATGCCTAGGATCACAAGAAGCCGCTACAGATTTCCTGCCCGGATCATAGCCCAAGATGGCAGAAAATTCTACAATTGTTGGACAGAGTTCAGCAGTTTTAAACCGAAACACATGATCTTTGGGATCCCAGAATTTCACAATGGCATGAAGGAAATCCCACTTGATTTTGACATTCCTCAAGGCCTTAACTCCTTCTAGTTTGTAAGTTGTAAAATTGGTCTTAGTACTAAAATCAAAGCTACAAACCCATCTGTTGATATCATGAATTGTTGAATAAGAAAAATTATGATTACTAGCCATGGATGACTTTTACTTGTGATTATTGTGTTGTGCTAACCTTGATGCAGAGATTTATCGCAAGAGAAATCATCAATATAAGCTACATCAGTTCCTAAATTAGGTTTAAATAGGTTTTAGAGAGTTTGTAGCTGAGTAGGAGAGTGTTTCATGATCATAAACAAAGGAAATATTTTTCAAAAAACACGAAAACGGGAAACATACATTGGAAAAGTGTAAGGAATCGGCCCATCATGGCATAAGCATCATGACATGGCCAATTGCCATTCGGCACTCTAAAAGTGCCAAATGGCACTCCTCATGTGTCAAGTGGCACACAGCCCCTCCATCAAACATCCATGCAATTCCATGCAATTTTGCATTTTCGAACATTTTTTTTAGGATCAATTAACATTCAAAAAGATTTTTTTTTGGGGTCAAACTAAGGCATTTTGACGTGTCTAACTCACTTGTTTTCAAAAAATCATCAGTTGCATCATTGTTTTCAAAAATTGATCAAATCAAGTTTTTTTCAAGACTCATGAATTCATGTTCCAAACTAAAGGCATTCACCTATGACTCATTCATTTTCAAAAAAATCATCATCATCTGTTAAAAAAAAATCATCATAACCAAGATTTCCAAAAATCATGCATTCATTTTAAACTAGGGGCATTTGGCTCCACCTCATTCAAGTGAATGCAGATTCCAGCAAAGACAAACCAAATAAGTCTAAATTAGCATTACAAGACATCATCAGGTAAATTCTAAACTTGTCTTAGTTAAAATTTCTACATGATCCAAGGTGACTCCAAGGACAAAGAGCTAAACATGGGAAATAATACAAGATTGTCTAAAAAACACTTCCTTTTCTTTTGTAGGAAAAATGAAATATACAAGTCATACATCATTAGGACTCCGAGTCTGCCTACGTGAGGATCTCCTTAATCCACCTCTAGAGGAGCCACCTTTAGTATTTCCTTCTTGACTTGTGAAAAAGCGAGGATCATACTGACATTTTCAAGTTCGAGGCTCCTAATCCTTTCCTCTAAAGCTCTTTTGGTAGTGTCAGCATTTTCCATTCGATGTGCCTGAAAAGTCAGCAAAATCAAGTGTTAATTCCACTATCAAGCACAGTTCAAGCCAAAGACACTCAGAAAGCAACATGGCATACCCAGCTCGCATTATTGAGCACATATTGGGAGGACTGAGTGCAAGCCAATGACTGCAAGCCTCCAATCATCTGCACGTTTTCTTCCACAAGATCCACATCAACCTGAAGCATAACCCTACCAGGTTAAGAGCCATTCATCAAACCAAGAAGGAATAAGGACAATAAAAATGCAAGAACATATCGGATTGGGCCAAGGAACATTTGGCGTGTGCCCTGGCCTAGTCAAAGGCATGGAACTATACGTTCCATCAGGATTCATCACATCATACTACCACGCCAAAAAATGGGGATAAGTCTTTGTGAGGGAACTAGAAGAGCCACAAGCATGGTGAAAAATACTATTCTGCCAACCAAGCAACCATGCAGATGAAGTCGAATGAATTCAGAATAATTCTCTTCTACTCCTGCAAAAATACCATTTTGCCCGAGCAATCTCTTATCAGCCAGAAAGTCAGCCAACCAAACAGTGTGACAAGGAGGAGTTGGAATTGTGGTAGGAGGATACTCATGTCCAACTTAGGGCAACACCTGATCACCAGGATACCAACACCTTCCATGCCCACACTCAAACAACACTTGGCGGCCATTCAGTTCTAGAGCCCGCTCACACACTACATATTCTTCACATCCAGCCCAAGAATTTAAATCCATCTGAAAAATCATGAAGGAACTCAGAATGAGGAGAGATTGAACCATAGCCAAGTGCCAAAGATTCTAAAAGAAAGATGAGGAATAACTCACATCATCAGTAGTCAAATTATCAATCACCAAAAGCCAAATTTCCAAAGAATGCCTGGAAGGTGTAGACAAACGATGTTTGGGAAACCAATGGAGAAATCAAGGAAAAATGCTAGCAACTTCTTCTCGGATTTCAGAATCAACTCCAAAGTACTCGTACATCTAGACCTAAAAAATGCACAACACCATTACCACATAGCCAAAATAACTTTCCAAAACCCATACATAGCCAAAATAATTTTCAAAAACGCATACATAGCCAAAATAATTTTCCAAAACCTACACATAGCCAAAATAAATCCCAAACCTCACCTGCTATACAAATGGAGCCCCACCTAAGCTTGAAAGGCTCTGCCTAGAAAGTTGGGTCATGAAATGCATCAAAGTAGCATAAGCCATGCCGCCCCAGTCATAATTCTGGATTTGTTCAATTTTTCTCAAGCTCACCAAGTAGCACAGATTCACAGTACTGCCTAAATCCAAACACAAAAAAGTCCTAATGAAAAGAAGAATGAACATACGAGCACCCTTTGCCACAGTCTCATAATGGGGAATACTTTCACATAGCCAAGACAAAGGGATATTGTTACTCCTCATTCTAGAAGACACTATACCTAGAAGTTTCTTGAGTTCAGTTGAAGTATGGGAATCGTTGACAAGAATTCTTTCACCACCCAACCTTAGACCGATGATAACAGAGTAGTCATAAGGTGTCAACATTACCTCCCCAATGCCTAGAAAATGGAAGGTATATGTAGTGTCCCAGAAGTGCTCTGCCAAGGTAAGAAGTGACTGAAGATCTTTGTATTCATGTGTCTCTTGATTAACAGAGTTTCAAGGAAAGTACCAAAGCCTGCTTCATTGATGATGTTTTTAATATTAGGAGACAATGCTGCCCATGCATTTTTCAACATTTGGAGACTGCCTTAAGTCTTGAGGCACTGCAACACAAAAGTTTAACTCATCATTTCCCATGCCAACAAAAAAACTCACATGACAAAAAATTCTCATGACCAAAATCACATGTCCAAAAAAATTTCCCATGACCGAACTCACATGTCAAAAAATTCCACAATCAAAACCCACATGACAAAAAAATTCTCAAAAATCAATGCCCCTCCAAAATTTCACCACCATCAAAATCTTCCACACATCCATACACAACTCATGAAACAACATTTTTCCAATCAAAGAAACCAAAGAAAAACTCATTTTGGTGTCTACATAACAATATGGAGCATGGGTCCTAGGGTCTTGAAGAAGCCCATCCTCATTATGCCAATCAAATGTGGGATCATATTTCTTACCATGAAAAGTAAGAAAAGATGATCCCTTGGAGGAAGAAGCCATCTTGATGCAAAGAAAAATGGATTTCACCAAAAATGGGTGTGTGGTGAAAATGCTCAAAAACACAAGGATCTAAAGAAATATTGATGGAGATGGATGAGGGAAAGTTGAGAAGCTTAGAAAAGTGTTTTTTGTGAGAATAAATGGTGAGATGAAGAAAAATCAAGGAGGAAGAAGAAGATGAATAGTGTTAGTGGAGGAAGAAAAGTTGATGAAGATGAAGCAAAAAGGAAAAAAAGGGAGAATCAAAGAAGTGGGGGACCAAAATTTCGGCCCCCACACTTAAACTCAGTCAACCCAAAAAAGAAAAAAAAAGAAAAGAAAAGAAGATGATGAATTGGAATGGATTAAAGATAAAAATTTAAATTCAAAGTTTTCAAGTTTCTTTCAAACTCCAAATTTTCAATTCAAAATTTTGATTCCCAAATTTTCAATTCCACATTATCAATGCCAATTTTTAAATCCAAACCTTTAGTTTCCAAGATTTCAGAAAATTTCAAACCTCAGATTTCATGATCAAAATTTCAATTCTTAATTTTCAAAATCCTAAATCTCAAAATTTCATATTTCAAGTTCCAAATTTCAAATCAAAATCTCAAAGTTTCAAAGTCCCAAAATTTTAAATGTCAATTTTGAAACTTCCAAGTTTCAAAAATCAAATGTTTCTCAAAAAAAGAATCTTTTGTCAATTAAACTTTTCTTGATAAAGTTCAAATCAAGAAGGAACAAATAAAAATCACCCATCCCAAAAGCAACGGGACCACAAAGCACTTATCATTAAAGTCTAATCCCAAATTTTGACTTTTAGTAGCAAACAAGTCCAGATTGAGGTTGAGAAGCCCTTTGATTACCTTTCTTCAAGTTCCAACATTGAGAAGCCTTTTGATTGCCTTTTATCAAGATTGAGATTGAGCAATTTCAGATCAAAGTAGAGAAGACCTTTGATCGACATTTCAATAAGTCCAGATCGAAGTAGAGAAGACCTATGGTTGACATTTCAACAAGTCCAGATCGAAGTAGAAAAGACCTTTGATCGACATTTCAACAACTCCAGATTGAGGTAGAGAAGCCTTTTGGTCATAGACAGTTCTAGTTTCAAGGTTGAGAAGCCCTTTGATAACCTTTCTTCAAGTTCCAATCTTGAGAAGCCCTTTGGTTGCCTTTCTTCAAGATTGAGGTAGAGAAGCCCTTTGGTTGCAGATAGTTCCAGTTTCGAGGTTGAGAAGCCCTTCTATTACCTTTCATCAAGATCGAGGTTGAGAAGCTTTTTGGTCGCAGATAACTTCATATTCAAGATCAGGATTAAAAAGCCTCTTGGTCACCCAACCTGTCAAGAATCATTTCTAGAGTTATCAACCACCAGCTAAGTCAAGTATTTTCATTTGATTGTCAAAAGATAAGGCACTAGTTCTATGTTCCAAAGTTTTAGGTTCAAAGGCTAGGTAATTTTTGAAAGTTCAACCTCAATTAAATCATGGTCGCTAAAATCAGTGTTTTTGTTTTACATTGACATTTGGTTTCCAAGCTCTATCAGTGAGGGGCATTCTGTAGACACTCGATTTTGCACCCATGATTTAATCAAGGAGAATGACTTGAATGATCATTCATGTACCCCAAAGATCATGATTGCATTACATGCATCAATTCATTCATTGCATATCATAAAAATGATCTTGAGATTCTAATGGTTGCGATGGTATGTTTGGTTTCCAAATTGGACCATTGGATCGAAAGATATCACATGATCAAGTTTGCATGGTCAACATGCATTGTGTCTAGGTAAAGTTGACCACACACGATTAATTTAAATTAATTCTGATTGGTTAAACAATTAAAATTAATTAAATAATTTTGTGATTGGTTGATAATTAGTGTTTAAAATAGGATTGCATACATGGGAATAAAAGGGATGATTGAATAACAATAAAATTGTGGATAATCTGAACTTTATCAAGATTTATTTTAGGGTATTTATCTACAAGATAATTGTTCCTGAAAAGGCTTGAATTATCCAGAAAAGAGATAAAAATCATAGACTAAAGATGAAAACACATCTAGCTACAAGGACCAAATCAAAAAATCCTAAAAAGAGAGTCCAAAATGCACCTGAACACGGAAGAACATTCGGCATCCAAGAGCACCATTCGGCACTTAAAAGGGCCGAATGGTCCCCTTTTGGGCTTTGGCCCAACTCCCTTCGGGTGACGATAAGGCACGCTCTTTTCGACCTTTTCACAAAAGGATGCGTCAGGATTTGCATTTTAATTGTCCGTGCCTATTTTTTAGAGTTTTCTCACCTCTATAAATAGAGACTAGATCTCATAATTCAGGGGACCTTTTTTACGCTCTAAGAGGCATACATTTTTAGGCTCTCAAATTGCTTATATTTGCCGATCCATTTTTGGATATTTGTTGCTAAAATTAGGGTTTTTAGGTTTCAAAGATAATTGAATAAATTTCTTTGAATCCTAAAATATCCTCTCAAGAACAAGAAGTGCTCCATGCAAGAAGTCATCTCAACATGATTTGTTAATTGTTGTTCGGTTTAAGGCATGATCTTTATTTTTTTTTTATAAAATTGGTGTGATCTCTTTCTTCATTTCAATAATCTACCTATAACCAATACTTTTCTTTAAACAAAAACGGATCTGCATCTTTCTTGGATGTAGATCTAAACTTTTCTTTAAATAAAAAGGGATCTGCATCTTTATTAGATGTAGATCTAAATTTTTCTTAATAAAAAAATGGATCTATATCTTTCTTAGATGTAGATCTGACTTTTTCTTTAAAATAAATGGATCTGCATCTTCCTTAGATGCAGATTTGAATTTTTCTCAAATCAAAAACTGATTTGTATCTTTCTTAGATACAGATCTGATTTTTTTTTTTAACATACGCAGATTTTGAAACATATCTGATTTTTAATCACTAAAACATATATGATTTTTTTTTTTTTTTAACAAAGAAGAGAATGAATTCATAAATAAATTTATGTGATTTAATTTTTGTTGCACATGTTCAACATATCATTCGTGACATGTATAAGAGTGGTACATAGGTCATAAGAGTCTAGAAGACCAGACTCTGTCTGGGCGGAATGGGTGCCTAACACCTTCTCATTCTGTAACCTAGCCTTCGAATTTAGGTCTTTGGATAAGTAGATCTAAGCCTTGTCTTTTCTTTTATTTTCAGTAGAATGTAACTAGGACAAAAAGCCATGTAATTATTTGGTAGTTGGTAACTAGGGCCCAAAGCCATGTAATTTTCAATTTTTCAAATTTTCAATTATGTAATTTTTTATTCAATCAATAAGATGAAATGTTTCAACTATGTAAAGTTTTATTTAGTTTTTCTTATTTTTTTTTGTATAAAAAATAAGTGGTGACTTTACACTACTTACCCAAAAAGAAAGGTGCCCTAAAAAGCACTCCAAAAATCTCTTTTTTTTAGAGGCCTAATTTTCCCAGTTTCTCACAAAGTGGTGGGCTCTTTTTCTCGTGGTGAACAGGCTCTCCTTCGGTAGTTTCTTGGAAACACCGCCACCCTACTCCACATTACACTTGATTGGCACTTGCTAGAGGTCATCACTTCCTGTTGGGATCCTGCTTTGAGGTGCATTACCATTGGGGACGTTGATTTTGTGCTCACTTTGGAGGAGTACGATCGCTTCCTCTCTCTTTCTACTCCTGTGAGCACTAATTTCATTCCACCCGTGCGGACACAATACCGCAAGAAGCTGGTTGATCTGATGGGCTTCAAGAGGCCCCTTGTGAAGGCCCTGACTTGGCATGGCAGTGGGGTAGGAGGGAGTATGTCCTTCGAGTTGCAACATGATCGATTCTAGTTACCAAAGTGCTTGGTTGGCTACCGAGACGATTTTGTGGATTTGGAGGAGCGATGGGCATCCTATTGATGCCAGGCCTTCCTGGTGGCTTTTTTCGACTTGGTACTATTCCCTTCACCATCTGGAGCTATTAGTTTTTCCATTCTTCATCTGGTGAGTGCTCTACCTCATGGCACCTCTTTTATTCCTACTTTAATTTCCGAGACTATTAGGTCTTTATCCTTGTGTCAAGAGACTGGTAAAGGTAGACTGGGCTGTTGCATCTATATGTTACAATTGTGGTTCTATAGTCACTTGAGTGCTATCGCTAGGGACCAGCCTATGGGCTTTGTGCATTGGAATAAAGTCCAATCTACTGCATTCCTTGATCTTCCTTTTTCTGGTGACACTAATGGCTGGCTGAGATATCTGTGTAGCCTGAGCCCCACTAATTGGACTTGGAGGGTCAAGTAGGGCATTACGAGGTGGTAGGGGCAGGCCCATTATGTCGGCTTGCTCAGTATTCCCTTGGTGGGCATCTAGGGGTGCACAGGGTATTTCTTGATATGGCCATGAGGCAATTTGGGGGCATTCAACACATTCCCCGAATCCATGATCTTTCTGCTATCACTTGTGAGTATAGTCTGGTGGACATTGACATAGCAGTAGGAAGGCGTGCCTTAGAGTTTTGGGAGGCCCGCAAATCAAGTATAGACTTCCCCCTCTGTTTTAGGGACGATCAGGAATGGTTTTCCGCTGAGTTTAGGGTATGGCAAGACATGTGGGATCCCATCTTTGTGTTTGATTTGTCGTCGTCGGTTTGACTAATATGCCACTCTCGGCTGATATTTTGAGAGATTATACTCTAGAGTTTGAGATCAGAGTTGAGAAGGCCCTTACAAACCTGAGGGAGTGCTTGAGAGAGGTTATCAGAGACAGGGTTTGCAGTATAGAGCTAGGTGATACGCTCATGGAGGATATCGAGGAGATGAGTAGCGTGCAAGAGTGTAAGCTTGTAGCTCTCAGGGCAGAGCTTGATCGGAGGAGGCCAGCCCGCCAGGCATAGAGGCAGAGTGTGCGCAATTGAGATCTTGGGTCGCAGGTTTGGAGGACGAGCTTGCGGCTCTTACTCGAAGATTTGCTGCTCTAGATCACACTTAGGATGAGGAGAGGGCCGCATTAGAGGCTGGCAGGGTCGCGGCTAGCAGCTGGGCTACTGATTTAGCACTGGAGCCATTATAGGCAAAGTCTTATATTCATTCGCTTTGGACATAGAGTACGAAAGAGAGGGCTATAAGCCTAGCGAGCCAGAGCGGGCTTTCCATTGCCTTTAGACTGAGTTGGCCGAAAGAGAGGAGGCCCTAAGAGTTGCTACTACAGAGGTGGGCACCTTGTAGGCTTTGCTAGAGACAGAGAGGCAGAGACCTTGGCTTAGAAAGGAAGCCAGAGACCTTGGCTTCGATGCTGCTGGACTGCTTCACACTCATGCTTAGGATGACCCAATTCTTCACACTAGCTTTGAAAGGCTATGCCAGGCCATGTTCGATTGCCTAGGCCATGTTTGATTGCCTAGGCCATGTTTGATCTATTGATATCTTTTTCTGTTTACTTTGTTTCTGCACATGAGCTAGGTAGTTAGTATTCCACCATGTATGGAAAGGTCCTTTATAAATTGCTAGGCAATTGCGTAAGGCCTTTTGCTTTTTGTTTTGAGTTCTTAAAGCATAGTCTAGTCTGTTAGGCATGCTTAGAAACTGAGAGATGGTGCAGAGAGATGTTCAAGATGATATTCAAAAAAGATATATGTGATATGAGATGTTTTGTCTCGACATTAGAATGCATGAAAGAAACGGAATGACAATACAGGCACGTTAATGAATATACAGGCAAATGCTTTGAAAATGCAAGATTATACAAATGCATGATAAATGTAAAGTCCATGCATATCAATATCTTATTTTCCAAGGATACATCTTGTTCTGAACGGATCTTTTCCTTTTTCCATTGAGGTACATTTACCATTGGCATAAACCAGAACATCTTAAGCAAACTACTGAGCCGTGACAGTATTATAGATATATATTAATCTCAGAGGCATCTTCATATCTCGACTTGGATGTTGGATCCCTTTAATCTTTTGATCTTAAGCAGAAATTCAAGCAAGCACAACTGACTAATTTTTCTCTTAAGATGTGACTGAACCAAAATGGCTGCCTACGTACCTCCACGAGGAAGGATCAGGTCATTACGTAGTTCAACTAACTTTTTTATTGCCTTAAATTTTGCCTAAATTGCCCTTTCGGGTTTTAGTCTAGCAAGCTCTCTCACACTCTTTCTTTTGGCTCTCCTTTTGCATAGACTACCTTTTTGGGTTTTCGATCTACCTTTTTGCATATATATTTTTTGTTTTTTTTGTTTTTTTTGTTTTTTGACATAAAAATGAGGTGCACTGTGAGGCTTCTTCATGCAAAGTACCATATGATGGCGTCAAAATTGGTGGGCATGAAGTCATGCCCATCCATGTCAGCTAGAATCAAGGCTCCTTCAGAAAAGGCCTTCTTTACCATATATGGTCCCTCGTAAGTCGGGGCAAACTTTCTTCTGTGATTAGGCATGGCCTGGTTGCACTTCTTCAAGACTAGATTGCTTTCTTCAAAGACTCTGGGTCTAAATTTCTTGTTGAATGCTCGTTAGGCGCGGCGTTGGTACAACTATCCATGGCACATTACGATCATGCGCTTCTCATCTATCATGTTTAGTTATTCGTATCGGGCACAGGCCCATTCAGCTTCTGACAACTTTGTCTGAGACAAAATCCTGAGAGATAGGATCTCTACCTCAACGGGGAGGACTGCCTCCATGCCATACACCAGTGAGTACGAGGTCACACCCGTGGACGTACGAACAGAAGTGCGATATATGCATAAAGCAAAGGGCAAGTACTCATGCCAATCCTTGTATGTTTTTGTCATCTTTACCAATATTTTCTTTATGTTCTTATTAGTAGCTTCCACTGCGCCATTCATCTAAGAGCGATAGGGAACTGAATTTCTGTGCTCGATCTTGAACTGTTGGCAGAGCTACTAGATTATTTTCACATTTAGGTTCGTCCCATTATCTGTAATAAGTTCTCCTGGCACACTGTAATGGCAAATGATGTTGTGTTTCAGGAACTGGGCTACCACGACTTGAGTGACGCTCTTGTATGAAGCGGCTTCCACCCACTTTGTAAAATAATCAAAGGCCACCAAGATGTACTTATGGCCGTTTGAAGCTTTCGGAATCACGGGTTTGATGACATCCATACCCCAAGTTAAGAAGGGCCATGGTGCTGCTAAAGAGTGCAATGGCTATGGAAAAGCATTCTTCCTGTTTTGATAGGCTTGGCAACGATGGCATGTCCTCACGTGCTTAATGCGATCATTTTCTAGGGTGAGCTAGTAGTAGCTAGCTCTCATAATCTTGCATGCCAACAGGGGTCCACTGGCATGGGCTCCAAGTAAACTCTCATGCATCTCTTCCATCAAATGATTAGCCTCAGAGGCGTCTATGCATCGAAGCAAGGTAGAATTGTGGTTCCTTTTGTACAGGACTTCTCCACTCAGGAAAAATTGGCAGGCCATGCGCCGAATAAACTTCTTTTCATTGTCTGTTGCACTGGGCGGGTAGTCACTATCCTTAATATAAGCCTTGATATCATGATACCATGGCTTTCCGTCAGCTTCGACTTCGACACTCATGCATTCTTCAATGTTCATGCAATAGGCTGGGACGCCACGGACTTCAATGCACAATTGCCACATATCATCTAATACTGATAACTTAACCATGCTAGCCAGTGTAGCCAGGGCATCTGCAAACTAGTTTTGAGCTCAGGGCAAATAGGCGAATGTGATGTTTTGGAACTTCGAGATCAAGTGGCTGACACATTTTTGATATGGAATCAACTTGGTGTCTTAGGCTTGCCATTTTCCTTCAATTTGGGAGATGATCAGCAAGGAATCTCCAAAGACGCTCAAGTCATAGGCGCCAAACTCTAGGGCCACTTATAGGCCGACTATGCATGCTTCATATTTTGTGACATTGTTGGTGCAACCAAAATTTAGCTTAATTGAAACAGGGATTTTTTGGCCCTTAGGGAAACTAAGATTGCTCCCACTCCATTTCCGATAGAATTGGTGGCTCCATCGAAATAAAGCTTCCAATGCCACGGTTCTACATTATCAAGTTCTAGCTCTAGTGCCATGACATCCTCGTCAGGGAAGAGGGATTCTGAAAGTTCTGGATCATTCAGTGGTTGGTCCGCTAGGTAATCGGCTATGGCCTGGCCCTTTATGGTCTTTCTTGTTACAAACACAATGTCAAACTCTGAGAGCAACATTTGCCAATGGGAGATCTTCCCCTTAAGAGTTGGCTTTTCAAAGATGTACTTAATGGGATCCATGTGGGAAATGAGCCACGTGGTGAAGTAGAGCATGTACTACCGCAACTTGCGTGATGCCTATGCTAGGGCACAACACGTCTTCTCAATGGCGATGTAGTTAATTTCGTAACTAGTAAATTGCCCTTTCTTTCTGGTCGGGCTCCGCCACTTGGCCTAACATGCAGCCTATAGAGGTTTCTTGTACCGCTAGGTAGAGGATCAACGGATATCTCTATGTCAGAGGAACCAGAACAGAAGGGTTCAACAAATACCGTTTGATCTTCTCAAAGGCCGCTTGGCACTCGTCTGTCCATTCTATCTTGGCGTCTTTCTTCAAGAGCTTGAATAATGGACCACATATGGCGGTCAACTGTGCTATGAAGCGAGCTATATAATTGACTTTGCTTAAGAAGCTATGAATCTGTTTCTCGGTTTGCAGTGTCAACATATCTCGGATGGCTTGGCCTTTTGCTAGGTCCACTTTGATTCCTTTTTGGCTGACTATGAAGCAGAGTAATTTCCCTAAACTAGCTCCAAAGACACACTTTTAGGGTTTAGCCTCAACCTGTACTTGATAAGGCATTTGAATAGCTTTCTTAAATCCACTAAATGATCCCTAGCAATGCGGGATTTGGCAATCATTTTGTCTACATAGACTTCAATTTCTTTGTGTATTATATCGTGGAACAAGGTCACCATGGCTCGCTTATAAATAGCACCAGAGTTCTTTAAGCCAATGAGTGGTGAATGCTGTCTTGGCTTTGTCCTTCTCGGCCATCTTAATTTGGTTGTAACCTGAGAATCCGTTCATGAAGGAGAAACCTGTTAGTAGTGGTATTATCGACCAGGGCATCAATGTGTGGTAATGGAAAATTATCCTTGGGGTTGCCTTGGTTCAAATCCTTGTAACCAACTCACATGCGTACTTTCCCATCTTTCTTAGGGACGGGAACAATGTTGGCAACCCAATCTGAGTAGGCTATTGCGGTAAGGAAACCAGCTTTCAACTGCTTTTCTACCTCTTCTTTGATCTTCAAAATGATCTCAGATTTCATTCTTCGAAGGCCTTGTTGTACTGGAAGGCATTCAAGTTTGACTAGAATTCTGTGCACGACAATCTCAGTGTCTAACCCTGGCATATTTTGGTAGGACCAAGCAAAGATCTCTCTAAATTCCTTGAGTAGCGCTATGAGCTCATGCTTTATGTCTTTAGGAAAGTTTACCCCAATCTTGATGGGTTTTTCATTTTTGCCTTCGTTGGCCAAGTTAACAATTTCTATCTCTTCTATATAGTGCTTGGACCCTTCGCTTTCTCTGTTTAGACCTTCCAAGATATCACGAGGCAGACTCGGAATTTCCTCTAATCCTTCAATGTCATGTTCCAACCCTATTGTTTCATTCATGTCATCAATATCCTCGTTATAGCAGCAGGACGATGTACCCACTTGGGAATTAGAATAGATCCTATAGAGTGGAACATATACAAGGAAATATATGACAATTTGCGCACACATATTCATAAGAAAGCAAGTAAAGAGATAAATTCAAAGATTTCCTGAATAATACGCTGGATAATTTCATTAGTGGATTATATATAGGCGGATAACAAAGTTCATGCCTGATAATGATAAAAAGGGAAACATATTTTTTTTGTTTTGGAAAAATGAACGGGAAAATGCAAACAAGGAATGCAAGAAACAGGAAATAAACATGCAAAACAAACTAGATATGCTATTGCAACTCTTTCGGGCAATTGGAGGACCCAACCACATGATAATGGAACACTTCTTACTCAGCCGGTGCAACCACAAAGCAAGGCTTGGCAATTTAATGGCCTACTGTCTCGCCTGGCATGTAAGGCATGATAGTAGCAGTCAGATCATCCCCTGGGGATATGATGGCATTCACTGAAAATTCCTCTAGACAAAGACTGATGAGACAAGCCAGATCTAATTCTTCCTCATATGATTCCTGTGCTACTTCTGATCTGATGACCTCAACCGAAGCCGAAAAAGTGACCTCGATGTGGGGAATAGACATCCCTTAGCCAATGCACTTCTTCTTATTTCCTTTGGAAGCCTGGAAGAGTTCTTCATCGGAGGGGTCATAGCCTAGACCGAAACCTCCTTTGTTGTCAGGGAGCTCATTCAAAGAAGCCTTCCCATGTCCTATGACACCAAGACCTTGGCCTAACTGATAGCCAAATTTAAGCATCTCTTTGGCAGACATTAAAGTAGTGAAGGGCCATTCTAACTCGAGTTCTAGAGCTCTAGAAATCATGGAGACTAGCTCGAAAACTGTGAAAAGTTACCTCCAAAAAGGCATTAGCACCTATGTAGGGGACATAAGTCTCCTTGAAGAAAGCTAGGGGTTCTTCAGCCATAATAGTGACCATCAGATCTTCGGATGGGAACTTGAGTCTTCGATGAAGAGTAGAAGCAACTGTGCCCGCGGTGTGTAGACAAGGCCTCCCTAAGAGCATATTATAAGGGGAGTCCACCTTAATGACCTGGAAATTGACCATGAAGAACATAAGGCCAACTCTAATGGCTAGCTCAATCTTGCCTTGCACCTTCCTGAAAGTGCCATCAAAAGCTCTAATGATCATGGTGGTAAGGCAGATAAGAGAGGTATCCTTATTCAAACGCTTCAAAGTGGACATCGGGCAAACATTCAAAGCCAACCCATTGTCAATCAGTACTCTGGTGACAATCATATCCTCACACTTTACTATAATGTGTATGGGCAAAGTGTGGTCTCTACCTTCTGGTGGTAGTTCATCATCCGTAAAGGAAATCTGGTTGGTGGCCAATACTGTTGAGACCATGCCTTCAAAGGCAGATTCAATGGCACTTGTAGGAACACGTGTCTCCTTCAAGACTTTCAAGAGAGCATTATGGTGGACCTCAGAGGATAGCAATAACGCCAAGATGGAGATTTGAGCTGGCGACTTGTTTAGCTACTGAATCACACTGTACTCTGAGTTTCTAACAACTTTCAAGAACTCCTTTGCTTCTCTGGTTGTGACTTTACTTCTAACGGGTTCGGCGATACCGTTGCAATCTCTTTCCTCCTCTTTTCCAACTCTTCGGAGGTATAGCAACGGCCATCCTAGTAAGCCCAGATAGACCTAAAGAGATATTGGAACAGACCTCCTATTTTCTGGTTCGAGTGGAGATCAAAGACACATTGTATTTCTAGGGAACGCATTGACTATCTTCATAAGGGAACGGCTTTGGCATACGAATGATAACACCCTCTTGAGTCTGCAAATTGGGCGCTATAAAGAATGTCTTTGGATTAATGACCATTGGACTTGGCAACATGGCCTCAAGGGCCTTTGAGCCAGATACCCTCGAGATTCCTGAGGCAAACTTTGGTAAAATAAGAGGATCGAAACCTCGAATAGTGGGAATGATAGCGGTTCCCTCCTGAACTGATAATGAAGTTAGCCTTGTGACAGCAGGCAAGGCAGGAACTAGAGGAGTGAATCCCTCTATGGCAGGTGGGGTTTGCTTTTTCTCTGAATTTGATGACCTTGAATCCGTGGGTGATTCTATGATCTCCTCAATGACTACTGAAAAGGAAGGTGCCAGAGCAACCTGGCCAAGGCATTTCAGTAAATACTCGTCTTAATCCTTCCTTGACCCAACTGATATAGCATTGCAGCTGGCTTCTGACTGGGTAGCTAGAGGACATAAGTTTGCTTCCATATAATCATCTCTTTGCATCATTTCTCTTTCAACCCAAATGATACCGCGCTAAACTCTGCACTTGTACTTGGAGCATTTTATAGTCAAACAGGGCGTGGCTATCTTCACTGTCATAGAATGAGCAGATTCCCAAATCAAATCCTGGGGTTCGCATGCCTTTAAGATCGAGGTGGCTCTCTTGGACCAAGGCTCGAAGCATAGCCTTCCATAGAAATAATGGTGAGGAGAAATCCGGAACCTTTTCTTCCATCGTGATGATAGCATTCACATTCCCTTCCTAATGGGGAGGCAAAAGGTTGGTGATGATGTTCGGAGCGGCTGCATTATTGAACTATATCAGCTTGTTGTCCATGAGATCTTGGACACAATCTCTCAACTGGAAACATTCTTCTAGAGTATGCCCCTCGGCCCCAAAATGATGTTCGCACTTCTTGGATGGATTGAATCCCGGTGGGAGAGGGCCTTCTCTGGGCCTTTGAAACAGTGGGGTCACTAACTTCCTTTCCAATAGGTAAGCATGGAGATCTGTCATAGGCACGGGTAACGGAGTGTACTTTTGGTTTTCCTTCCTGAAGGGACGTGGTAGATCTGGCCTCCTTCTTTGATTAAAGGCTCTGTTAGGTGCTTGAGCAAACTGATTATGTTGCTGATAAGGCCTAACAACCGGGGGAGCATAGGTAGAAGCAACACCATTAGTCTTTTCTGATGCATTATCGACCATATGAACATCGGCTTCCTTGGTCTTGCAACCAGTCATTCTCTTGACTTGTTGTTTAACCATGGAACTCAGGGACTCGGCATCCATGATCTTCTCTCTCCTAATACCCTCGTCAATGCGCTCCTCAATAGGGATGAGGCTAGCGAAATGAATGACTTGGGTGTTGATCATCTTTTCATAATAAGGAGGTGTGAGGTTATCAATGAACCACTCGATCATCTCATTCTCCATCATGGGGGTTGCATTTGTGCAGCTAGCTCACGCCACCTTTGGGCATACTCACGGAAGGATTCCCCACTCTTCTTTTCTATCCTCTGAAGAACGGTGAGGTCGAGAGCTATCTCGATGCTGAACTAGTAATATTCTAGGAAAGAGTTAGTCATTTCCCTCCAGCTAGATGTCTTTTCCAATCTCACATACCATGTGGCCCCGGGGCCGGTCAAGCTATCAGGGAAAATCTGGTAGAGCAAAGGGTGATTATCCTCATAGGGAGCCATCTTCCTACAGAACATGCACAAGTGCGCGCAAGAGTCTCTTGTACCATCATACTTGATGTACTCTGGTGCCTTGAACTTGGGAGGCATAATGACCTGAGGGAAGTTGGTTAGACTTTCTAGATCAATGCTTCCATGGACACTAGAGCCCTCTATGATGCGAAGCTTTTTAGCTAAAGTTTCCACTTGGCTCTTAACTTGGCCATACCCAGATTTGGGGTTCTTGTCCTTAAAAGGGTCTGTTTCCTGGTCATTGCCCTGAGGCGGTACATTGTGGCCCTGTTCCTGTACTGGCAGAGGTTGATTTTCATTCTCAGTCTGGGGACCTCCTTGGCTATGACCGAAAGAGTTTTTCCCTCCTCCTGCAACTAGTTGTTGCACCATGTGCATCAATTCTAACACTTGCTCTTTCAGAAGAGCGACTGCCTCTTGAACAATTTCCTCATGGGGAGAAGTACCACTGGTAGACATCTCTCTTGCATGAGACCTAGTAATGATGGGATCACGATGTGGTGGTAGCTTAGACTGTTTTCTTTTAGCAATTTTTTTATCCTAAGAAATAGTAGGAAGTGAAAGAAACAGGGTGCGTTTGACAAAGTGGAAACACAACACCAAAATCAAGTTAGTTTATGCTCTTGCCATTTAACATTCCCCTACCATTTTCAGAAAAATTGTGGCTTTGCACCTAAATCGGGTATTTATCATGGTAAGTTTCTACTATGATGCAAGATTAATGCACAAGATAGGCAAGTAATCGAAACTTTCATGATGCGCTTAGCAATGCGGGAAGGACCCTTCCTTTGATTACATGCTTGTACAAACTTTGCTTTTACAATGTTGGGTTCGACGGCTCCAATAATGGGCCTTTTACAATACAAGAAATGTGACTGTGAGGAGAAAGCTCGGCTTCTGATAATGCGGACTTCATGGGGAAGCTCTTGGACACTTGGACAACATGGATATCTTGGACCTTTGGATCCCTTAGGGGAGCCCTTGGATTCTTGACATCTAGGACCTTGGCTATTTTGACATCTTGGCAATTTAGATTTCTTGACAATTTGGACATCATGGGGCCTTTTGGGGATTTGGATCTCTTGAAGGAGTCCTTGGATTCTTGACATCTAGGTCTTCTTGGCAATTTAGATATCTTGACAACCTAGGCGTCTTGGACATCTTGGACCTTTGGATTTCTGACATTTTTTCGGCAGCATCTCCCCCTGATCGAAGCTTCGGTTACTTGCCATAAATTTTATCTTTGCACAATTAGGTGATAGAACCAATTAGTGTATGCATGAGTGCCCTTATAGGGTTGTAAACCCTTAGGGATAGGGTATGATCTAACATGTATAAGCAACGAGGTTGCTTTTCCTAAGGGTTTAATCATGAATGTTGTGCAAGTAGGATAGAAGGAGCCTGGAGTGAAGCACGATTTCTTTGGCGCAAGCAAAAAGGTTGCACCTGTTACAAGACACTTTCCCTAATCTTTAGCCCTAGAAGGGTATCCTTTCCTAGGCTTGGATGTTCACTCTTTATGTTTTTCCTAGTCCTGATGGGCCCTGGCTTGATCTAGTCCTCATGGGTTTAAGATAACTAGGCCAATTGTATGCAAAGGCTTAACTAGCAGGTGGTTCCTGTCCTAGGGTACTCAATCGCTATACCCTTCCCTTCATAGAAGTTATGGGGTAGGAAGGATTGAGGGCGCCTTTTTAGCTACTCTTGTCCACCTATGGACCCAAAAGTGCCTACAACATCAGCCCGAAGCTAACTATGGGTAACATTGTCAATGTGTTGGGGTCCATACACCTACAGATGGGGTAATGAAATCCCCAAAAATAGGTGAGACTACACCAGCAGTGTGGAACCTGGGCTTGGCTCAAAAGGGTATATATGTCATGTAATTCTTAATGAAGGGGAAAAATTTTTTCAAAGCACAGCAAATATTTATATGGAAAGCGGATAAAGGTGTGGCAGAAATTAAATTTGGCTACCCTATGTTTGCATGTGAAGGAAAGCGGTAAAGCATGTGGGGAAGCGGTAAAGCATGTGAAGGAAAGCTCTAAAGCCCCATATGAAAATCCCTCAAAGCCTCCCTTCTTAAAAAAGGATTTTTGGAAAAAAAATATTTTTGCTTTTTCGAAAATGGTTTACTAGGATATAGTAGAAGCCTTTTTCAAAAGGAAAGCCTCAGAGGCCAATGCCAATTTCTATGTTTTTAAAAGCCAATGTCCAAATATTATGGCTCTATCAAAAGCTTTAAAGGCTAAACTCGCATCAATCCCCAGTGGAGTCGCCAGTCTATCGATGCCTGGCCTCGATCTTCAGCGGTGGAAAGAAAACCATCGCTACCGTGGGCCTTCATTTAACCACCACCATGGCGAAAGCTGGCACGCAAAGGGGGCCCGTTGGAGGCCCCTCTCGATGTGAATGTGTATGGTTCGCACAGAGCTTCGGGTGCTTTCTCTCTTGGTGGTGGTAGGTCTACCTTTGGTTTTATGGCGAGAATCTGGGCCAAATTTTAGGTGATTACCAAAGGTAAAGAGAAATCGCCACTAATCATTGGGTTTTTCTAAGGTGTGATTGGTCAACTATTTCTAGTTGATTTTATTACCAATCCAAGGTTAAGAAAATTGTCATTTTTCCTAATCTAATGTGGATGGCAAAAAATTTTGATTCTTAGGTTCGGAAGTTTGGTTACATGTGGGGAAGGTGTTAGGCACGCCACAACACTTGTCCCAAGGACAGTCCTTTGTTTTGATAAAACCTTAATTTTTGGAGATTGGTAGTAAAAACATGATTTTGGTATTGGCTTTCGGGGCTTTACATGCATGGGGGCTTTAAGGTTTTTGGCTTTTGAAAGGGTGTGGTCCCAATATACACTTTCCTAAGGCATTCAAGTATAGTGCCAGATTTCCATCGCGATAATCCAGCGAGAAGTTGCCTTACTTTCGCGGTAGAAATTAAGCATTGCTAGCCTTAAGTGACATAGATCATAGTAGTCACACCGAAAAGGGGCAAGCATGTATACATACATCATGCACAATGCTAGCACATAGAGTAGGAAAGTAAATGCCTACATCCCTAGAGTATGGCCCAAAATATAGGTGCAAGAAAATAAACAGGGGTTGCCATAATCTAAAGATGAGGACGAATGGTATAAAGCATGATATACCTAATACAAGCCATCTAAAGGAAAAAGGGAGGAGGAAAGAGAGGATTTAAAGAGTACATAACCAAAGGGAAAAGGCTAAACTCCTAAACGTACTGACTACAGTCGCTTAGCTCGACCACGTGCTCATGTCCTTGCCCTTTTTGCTTGCACCTAGGAGATCATGCCCCAACTCCATGCATCCTCGCTCCATATGTGTACATGCAAAGGTAGAGACAAGAAAACTAGTATACAAGCAATGGAAGGAAAAAGCGTAGATAAAAGCACAAGGTCACAAAGCAAACAAGTAAGATAGATATGGCAAGCACAACATGTGACAAAAGCAAGAAAGCTAACCAACAACCAAAGAGGGCAAACAAGCAAGGAAAACACACAAAAGGGAGTGTTTGCGAGGGAAAAATGTAGGTTTGGATCGAATGTCCATGACTTCATTGTGTTGAATCATGGATGACACACTAGCAAGCAAGACTTATGCATGAACATGTAAGTAAGCGTGTAAAGATGCATAGAAAGCCAACGGGTGCCACAAACAAGCATGGTAAGCATATCATCACATAGAACGAGAAAGGGAGAGGTATGCACGTAGAAACCGGCATCACGGAGATGCCTCCCGAGTGGTTACATCCAAATTAGGCCTCATGGGTGTCAGATGTAACCACATAACCACAACCCGCTAAGGGTGTCAACCATAGCAAAGCTTAGAACTAGAGAGGCTAGCATGAAAGATAAAGCATAGAAGTAAGCAAGTACAGACATGCAAATGGGTGATCCAAACCCTTTCATATGGGCCAAGGTATATGGACGATGACAAAGACCATAGGGTCTAGATCGGGTCCTAACCACATGATCAAAACACAAGAAAGAAAGGTAAAGCGACAAAAAGGCTACAATAGCACATGGCAAGACAAACATAGCCTAGGTCTTAGCACACAAACATGGCACGAAGCACACAAGCACATGGAAGATGGCATAAAGCAAGTAGAGCAGAGATCTAAACACACGAGCATGTAAGAACATAGATTTGGACATATAAGCATGTGAAAACCTAGATCCGAGCATGCAAGCATGTAAAAATGTAGATCTAGGCATAGGCATGGCAACGTGTGTGTGAACATGTGAAAGCTAGCACATAAACATGGAAGAACATGAATCCAAGCATATAAACATGTACGGATGCAGATATAAGCATAAAACATGGCAAAAAGCATACGAGCACATAGATCTGAGCAAAGCATAACCATAGACATGGTATCAAGCACATGAGCACATAACCCTGACATCAATGCAAAGCAAAGAGAGGGACGAAACAAAGGAAACATGGCATAAAACCCTAAGCATGTAGATCTAAACATATAAGCATGTGAGCAAGCATAAAAGAACATGGATCTAAGCTAAGAATATACTAGAAACAAGGTAAAGCAAGAAACATTTCAAAGATAGCAACAAAGCATATTATCATGGCAAAAAGAGCAAGAACATGCTAGGAAAAAGATTTAAAGGGTTAAGGGTGTGGATGATAGCTAAAAAGCTACATCCACACCCCTAAACCCCAATTCCAATGTGTAGAACCAAGAAAAGGAAGATTGAGTCCAAAAGCAATACCTTGTGCTCTTGGTGAAAAAGGGAAGAATCAAGAAACTTTGATGTGTTTTTTGGAGTGTTTTTGGGTTTATTTTGGTGTTTTTTAGTGTTTAGGAGAGAAAAAAATGCAAAGAGCAGCTGGGTAGAAGGCAAATTTCAGAAAAATGTGTGTCCTCTTTGTTTGGGGCGTGCCTAGGGCTATTATAGCCCCGGGCATGAAAATCGAGGCAGCAGCAATTGTAAGGCCGTCAGTGGCCTTTCAATGGGCGGCCTCAATCCTCCTCTGATCAGGTTGATCTTAACTCCTTTGGATAGATCTTGATTTTCAATTTCGAAAAAGGTATGGAAATCAAAATCCAACAATCAGATCAAAAGTTATGGCTCTCGAAAGTTTGCAATGCATCGGTCGGTGCGTCATTCCAGTTTTTGTGATATCTCGGCCGTTCTAACTCCGATTTCAATCCATGGACTGTCGTTGGAACAAGAATTTGATAGTCTTTATAATGGCGTTGGTTTCAACCTGTTTTGGCAATTGGATCAAAATTAGGGTTTTTGGCCACCCAAGATCAACTTCGAGTCAAACTTGGTCAATCTTAATCAAAGTTGCTAAAAATTTTCGAGAAGCTCGGGTTTGAAGTAAAAATATGAAAAATGTCATTTTGTGAGAGTTCGAACCATGTTTGACCTTCAGTCAAACCTATGGTTGACTAGGGGCATTTTGGTCATTTTAGTAAAAAAAGTCACTTCAGGTACTCTAGTGCCCGAACAGGTTGTGCCACATCGTTCTAGATGTTCTCATGACCCCGTAGAGAGAAAATAATATTTTTGGATTTTCGGGGATCCGACACGCAAATGGAGAGTAGACAAAATACGATATCAACACATGGGTAGCAAATCGAGTCCTCTTTCATGGTTGATGGTGAAGCCTTTTTGGGTGGCTGACGGTGAAGCTTTTTTTATTTTATTTTATTTTTTTTTTTTATGGTTGCTGAGGTGTATGTGGTGGATGGGTTTTGATTTTGGGTAGGTAAGTTGGGAGTGGTGGCTAAGGTGGTGGCTAGCTGCGCTTGAACGTAATTGGTGGCTAGGTTGGGAGTGGTGGCCAAATCATTTTTGAGTTTGCCGTTGTGGGTCTGGATTTGCTCGCCGTGGGTTTGGGCTTGCTCGCCGTGGTTTTTTTTTTTTTTTTTTTTTGTGTTGTGTTTTGCTCACAGTCATGATCTTCCACAAACCCCACGGTGGTGGAAGGGTTTTGATGTGGGATAGGGAAAATGTGGGTTTTGGTGGTTGATGTTTGTGGTGGATGGTGATGATGAGTGCTTTTTGTGGTGGTGAGTTGCAATGGTTATGGTGGTGGGGGTTGAGTTTTGATGGTTGTGTTTTGGATTTTTAGTGATGGGGGTGGTAACTATTTTTGGTTAATTTTGGTGGTGGCAATTATTTTTAGGGTTAATTTCGGTGGTGACAAATTGGGGTTTGTGGCTGAGTTTTGGTGGTGGTTGGTGGTCACTAAGTTTTGGGAGAGAAGATAGAGAATGTAATGTTTTTTTATATTTTTTGATGGTGTAGTTTATATTATATTAATGAGTTGTATATAAAAATAGAAACTAGGATGTTGGGTGAGTTGTAAAATGAGATGGTAAAAAAGATAAAGTAGGTTTTGAGGTTGTAAACTTTTTTGACGTCTCGGATGCTAATGCTCTAATAAAAGAATAAAATATAATATCGTTGTATTCAAATGATATCTCAAATCCATTATTTTATTGGACAATATCTTAAATTTGTATTCAAATGATATTTTATAGGAGAATGTCTTAGATTCTACCTGGTGAAGGAGAAAGGTTTATCTCATTAATGCAATATATATATATATATATATACACACACTATACATAATAATGGAAGAATTGCACTTAATTTTATAAAGCTATTGTTGCGTCACCATATCAGCCACATCATTATCATTTTTTCTATTAATTTATCTTTATTTTATTTAAACAATATTAATTATAAAGAAATATGAGAATATCAACTTTACAAATTCGGTCATTTAATTTAAAAAACTATCCATAATGTTAGATGCTGCTTCAAACATTTCTTCTATCATGTGGTTGTTATGTTTAAAATACATACTACTAATAAAATAATAAAATATATATCGTTGTATTCAATTGATATTTCAAATCCATTATATTATTTTATAGGAGAATATCTTACACTCTACATAGTGAAGGACAGAGGGAGAATTGTTCATCTCATTAATGTAATATAATTGCACTATATATAATCATGGAAGTATTGAATTCGATTTTTACAAAGCTCCTGTTACGTCATCTTATTTGTCACATCAACATCCTTTTTGCTATCAGTTACTCTTTTTATTTTATTTAAACAATATTAAATATAAAGAAATATGAGAATATCAACTTTACAAATCCAGCATAAGCAACTTTACCACTCCATTCATATGGGATTACTTAACCATTCAACTTCACTTTCCCAACATTAATTTAATTTGAAGCAAGTAGAAAATCATATCAAGCATGAACAAACAACTAAATATTGCATCAACTTAGCTACTACTTGATTAAATAAGATCACAATTACAAATGAAGCAACTTACAAGTATAAAGTTGTGGTGGGCCTTTTTTGTAATTCTGGGCTGGATTGCTTCTTGCTACAGAAATTGCTCACTTTGAAAGAATGGGCCTAGATGGTTTATCTCTAGATTCTTACTAGAGAGTAGGCTGTTGAGAGGGAGAGAAGGGAGTAGCCTATTGGTGCATGCCTTTACTACACTTCTTGTTTTCTCACTCTCTGTTTTTCCTTTCACTCTCCATTTTTTCCCTTTGATTTCTATGTTACCTCTTTTCTTTCTTATCTTTTTTGCTTCTTTTCTTTCTCACTCTTTCTTACTTATTTCTCTATGTTATCTCCAGTGCTTGCCCTTCCCTCCCTTACTGTGCACAACCAAGGCCCTTTTATACTGCCTGCCGTGATGGGTTTTACTGTTTTACCCCTCAACTACTTTTGTCCGGGTGTGGTTGTCCTTCCCAGACCACCCACTAGTTTGTTAGCTGTCCAACCATCACCACTTCCCTGTGTTGGCCGTGCCACGTTCTATTCCCAGACAAAAGAATGTTGTTTTATTTTCTTGCTCTTCATGGCATTCCCATCCGGATAAGGGTTGGGCATTCTCTCTTACTAACTCCTATGACATGCACCTAGTGATTCCAGCTCATCTTTCCCTCTTTTGGGTGGTATGTCATCCCAGCAGGACTGTGAGAGATCGGGAAAATTAGGTGCTCTCAAAAAAGAGATTTGGGTGCTTTTTTAGGGTACCTCTCTTTTTGGGTAAATGGTATGGAGTCGTCACTTATTTTTTATACAAAAAAATAAGAAAAAAATTAAATACAACTTTACATGATTGAATTGTTCCATTCTCATTGATTGAGTAAAAAAGTACAAAATTGAATATTACATGGCTTTGGGTCCTAGCTACAATCTACCAAAGATACATGATTTTTTGTCCTAGTTACAATCTGCCAAATAAAATAAAATAAAATAAAGATAAAACATAGGTCGACCTATCCAAAGACACTAAATTCGGAGGCTAGGTTACGAAATGGGAAGATGTCAGGCACCCTTCTGCCCAGACAAAGTCTGGTCTTCTAGACTCTCATAATTGATGTACCCCTTTTATGCATTACAAGAATGATATGTTGCACACATGAAAAACTAAATCACATATATTTATGAATGCATCCCCTTCTTTGTTAAAAAATTTAGATCTGTGTTGTGATAAAAAAATTTGATTTGGTTTAGAAAAATTAGATCTGTTTTTGTACATGTAAAAAAAATAGTTTTCGGAGAAAAAAATTCAGATCTGTGTTTATTAAATAAAACAAAGTCTTTTGGGTTTTTTAAAAAAAATATCAAATTTGTTTTTCAAAACTAGAAAGATTGGTTTTTGGTTTGTATTAAAAAAATCAGATCTATTTTATAACAAAAAAATTTAGATTTGTCATAGGAAAAATCAGATCTATTTTTATATGCATTAAAAAAAAAAAAAAAAACAAGAAAAAGATTTTTTGAGAAGAGGACTTTATTCATGAAATAAACCTATGCTACATGCATTAAACAAACAAACAAAACTACTCATGACTTTTTTATTCAAAATCTGCTTTGTTAAAAAAATCAAATCTATATCTAAATCAGATGAAGATCAGTTTTTTGGACTTAAAAAAATTCAGATTTGTATCTAAGGAAGATACAAATCTGCTTTTTTTTTTTTTTTTTTTTTTTTTTTTAGTTTAAAAAATTCAGATCTGCATCTAATGAAGATGCAAATTAGTTTTTTTGATTTAAAAAAATTTAGATTTGCATCTAACGAAGATGCAAATCCGTTTTTTTTTTATTGAAAAAAATTCAGATCTGCATCTAATGAAGATGCAAATCAGTTTTTGATTTGAAAAAAGATATGCTAACAAGCAGATTTTTGAAATAAAAAATAGATCTTAATAATAAAAACAT
The DNA here is from genome assembly GCA_023621385.1 of Quercus gilva. NCBI lineage: Eukaryota > Viridiplantae > Streptophyta > Magnoliopsida > Fagales > Fagaceae > Quercus > Quercus gilva. Next base: position 18,054,320 of record CM042479.1, on the reverse strand, counting down.
CATAAACACATTCTAATAGAGAAAATACCAACAACACATGATATGAGCATTGCAAAATCAAAACTAAACACACATTTATTCATGCATCACAAAATTAAAAGAGGTAGAAGAAGAAGTAAAGAAAAGCTACCTCTTGCATGGACGTACTCTTTTTCTCAAGAGAATATTTTAGGGTTCAAAAAAATTTATGCAATTGTCTTTGAAACCTAAAAATCCTTGCTTACAAAAAAGAAATTCTTAAGACTAAAGCCTCTAGAACCTCTTTAATGTAAGAGAGAGAATATCAAAAATGGGGAGTCAGAAAGAGGGGAAATCTGAGAGCGTCAAAAAGTGTGCTGAATTTTGAGATCCAGTCTCTATTTATAGAGGCTGGGAGACTCGAAAAAATAGCTTAGATGATCAGAATACGAACTGGGATGCATCCTTATCGCTAAAAAATCGAAAAGGATGTGTTTTAAGGTCATCTAAATGCCGTTGGGCCAAAACCCTAATGTGTGCCGTTCGGCACTTTGAAAGTGCCAATTGACACTCCAAAAGTGTCGAATGGGTGCCAATTACGCTTTCGAGTTCTGGTGCGTTTTGGACTACTTTTTTAGGTTTTCTTGAGTCAAGAGTTGGGCACTTTTAATCCATATTCTAAAATTTAAATTCTTTTCTGGATAATTCAGGTCTTTTTAGCAACAATTATCTTGTAGATAAATACTCTAAAATAGATCTTGATAAAATGTAGATTATCCACAATTTTATCGTTATCCAATTACCCCTTTATTCCCATGTAAGCAATCCTATTTTTTACACTAACTATCAACCAATCACAAAATTATTTAATTAATTTTAATTGTTTAATCAATCAGAATTAATTTAAATTAATCATGTGTGGTCAACTCTACCTAGACACAATGCATGTTGACCGTGCAAACTTGATCATGCGATATCTTTCGATCCGACGGTCCGATTTGGAAACCGGACATACCGTCATGAGTAGAACCTCAAGATCATTTTTATGATATGCAATGAATGAATTAATGCATGTAATGCAATCATGAATTTTGGGTATATGATTGGTCACTCCAGTCATCTTCCTTGATTAAATCATAGGTGCAAAATCAAGTGTCTACAGAATGCCCCTCATTGACAGAGCTTGGAAAGTGAATGTCAATGTAAAATAAAGACACTAATTTTAACGGCCATGATTTAATTGAGGTTGAATTTTCAAAGATTACCTAGCCATTGAACCTAAAATTTTGGAACATAGAACTAATGCTTTACCTTTTGAAAAAATGAAAATTGTAAATACTTAACATATTTGATAACTGATGATCTTTGAAATGATTCTTGATAATTAAGGTGACCGAGAGGCTTTTTCAATCTCGATCTTGAATGTGGATGGTAAACAAGGGGCTTTTCAACCTTGGAACTGGAGTTGTGACAACCAATGGGCTTTTTAACCTCAATCTGAGTTGTGGCGACCAAAGGGCTTTCCAACCTTGATTTTGAAGAAAAGGCAACCAAGGGGCTTTTCAACCTTAGAATTGGAATTGTGGTGACTAAGGGGCTTTTCAACCTCGATCTTGAAGAAAGGGAACCAAGTGGCTTTTCACCTTGGAACCAACACTGTAGTGACCAAGGGGCTTTTTAACCTTGATTTTAAAGAAGGTAACTGAGGGGCTTTTCAACCTTGGAATCGGATTTGTAACGACCAAGGGGCTTTTCAACCTCGATCTTGAAGAAAGGGAACCAAGGGGATTTTCAACCTCAGAACCGGAGCTGTGGCGACCAAGGGCCTTTTCAACCTCGTTCTGGACTATGGCGATCAAAGGGCTTTTCAACCTCGATCTTGAAGAAAGGTAACCAAGGGGCTTTTCAACCTCGATCTTGAAGAAAGGTAATTGAGGGACTTTTCAACCTTGGAACCGGAGTTGTAGCGACCAAGGGGCTTTTCAACCTCGATTTGAGCTGTGGTGATCAAGGGGCTTTTCAACCTCAATCTTGAAGAAAGGTAACCAAGGGGCTTTTCAACCTTGGAACTGGAGCTATGGCGACCAAGGGGCTTTTCAACCTCGATCTGGCTGTTGGAATGTCGATCAAAGGGCTTTTCAACTTTGATCTGACTGTTGGAATGTCGATCAAAAGGATTTTCAACTTTGATCCGACTATTGGAATGTCGATCAAAGGGCTTTTCAATTTTGATTCGGCTGCTAGAACATCAATCAAAGGGCTTTTCAACTTTTAATCTGACTACTGGAATGTCGATCAAAGGGCTTTTCAACTTTGATTCGCCTGCTGGAATGTCGATCAAAAGGCTTTTCAACTTTGATCTGGTTGCTGGAATTAGGGGTGTCCATAGAACCCCGTCACCCATTCAACCTGCTAGACCTGCTCGAAATTAAACCACCACCACCACCCGAACCGACCAATCCGACGATCGGCAGTGGGTTGCCTTCCACAGAACCAGATCCCTTCGGGTCGGCTGGTGGGTTTCCTTCCCAAAAACCTAAGCCACCTGACCTAACCCGACCATGAAATCAACAAAATCCAGTGAGGTCCAAAGGTTTTCCGACAAAGAGCTACTTGAAATCCACTGTAATCCACTAGATCCGGCAACATTTTTTATTTTTCGATGAAGAAATACTTGAAATCCACCAGATTCGGCGAGATCTCGTCAAGATTTAGTCTAGATTCGACGAATCCGGCCAAATATCGGCCAGATCTTGACCAAATCGGCCAAATTTTGGCATTGGCGGCGAAACCTGAAATCGATTGACACCAACCCGTAACCCGACGGACTCGAACCGGATGATCCGACCATTAATACAGGTTGGTTTTGGTTTTGATTTTCACCCACCCGAAAAATTCGGGTCGGGCCTAGGTCAAGCATAAACTCAACCTAGCCCAACCCATGGACACCCCTAGCTGGAATGTCTGCAAAAAGTCAAAATTTGGGATTAGTTTTTAAATGATGAGGGCTTTATTGTCCCACTGGTTTTAAGATGTGTGATTTCCATTGGTTCCTTTTTTATTTGAATTATTTTACATTAGCACGAAAACCTTGATGGATTTTTGTGGTTCCTTGGAATTTGGAACTTGAAATTTGGAATTTGAAACTTGGAATTTTGAAAATTGAAAGTTTGGAATTTTGAGACTTCAAATTTTGAAGCTTGAAACTTGAGATCTTGAATTTTGACACAAGGAATTTGAGATTTGAAAATTTGCAACTTGACATTGTGAAACCTGAGATTTTGAAAACTTGCAACTTGAAATTTTGAACGTTGAGATTTTGGTAATTTGCAACTTGAAATTTTGAAACTCGAGATTTTGAACTTAGGAATGAAAATTTTGTATTGAAACTTTGGAATTTTGGAATTTGAAAATTTGGAATTCAAAAGTGTATCTTTTATTCTTAATCCACTCCAAGAATTTTTTTTTTCTTCTTCTTTTTTTTTTTTTGTAAATTGATATGACCCTTCTCTTTTCATTATTCTTTTTAGAAGAAGAGAAGAAAAGGAAAAGAAGAAAAAGAAAAAGAAATTTTTTTTTGGGAGTTGACTGAGTCAACTCAGCAACTTGCTAAGCTTTAAGTATGGGGGGCCGAATTTTGGCCCCCCACTTTTCTTGTCTCTTTTTTTCTTTTTTGCTTTCTCCTTCCCCACCTTTCTTCCACCATTAACACTATTCATCTTATTCTTCCACTTGACTTTTCTTTTTCACCTCACCATTTCTTTTCCAAAAAAAAAAAAAACACTTTTCTAAGCTTCTCAACCTTCCTTCACTCATCTCCCTCAATATTGTTTTAGATCCTTGTGTTCTTGAGCATTTTTGCTACACACCCATTTTTGGTGAAACCCATTTTCAAACCCATCTTTTCTTTGCATCAAAATGTCATATTCTTCCAATGGACCCTCTTTTCTTACTTCTCATGGCAAGAAATATCATCCGTCATTTGAATGGAATGATGAGGAGGAACTCCTTCAATACCTTAAGACCCATGCTCCATATTCTCACATGGACATCAAGGTGAGTTTTTTCTTTGGCAAAATGTTGTTTCATGTTTCATTGAAAGTTTGATGGTGAGACATTGTCATTTTTTTGTGTGATCTTGTTGGAATTTGGGGAATTGTATGATTGATCATGTTGTAATCTTGGCTTTGGAACATTTTGGAAGTGTTGTATTTTTGGTCATGGTGTAATTGGGATGAATTTTGGCTTGGATTTTGGGGGCTTGGACATTGTGAAAAATTTGTGCTGTAGGCTTGTATGAATATATTCATGATGCATGTGGGAAATTTTGTTGGAATGTGTAAATTTTATTTCATGAACATGGCAAAATTTTGTGGGTATGAGTATGGATAAATTTGTGGGTCCGGAAAATTTTTGTGGATATGGAATAGATTTATGAGCATGAAATTTTGGCCATGGAAAAATTTTTGTTGGGTATGTGATGTTAGATCATGGAAAAATTTTGTGGTTATGATTTTGGACATGTTGAGACTTTTTGGTTGTGCATGGACATGCAGGAATTTTTTATGGTCATGGACATGTAGGAAAAAAAATTTTGCTATGATTTTGGACACGAAAATTTTTTTGTTGTTGTTGGTCATGGTAAAATTTTGAAGGGACATTGATTTTTTGGTGGGGCAAAATTTTTTAGGCGTATGATTTTTTGGTCATTGAAAATTTTTGTTGGTATGGAATGAGATTTTTTGTTGGCATGAGAATTTTGGCATGGAATGATGAGCTAAATTTTTGTATTACAGAGCCTCAAGAGTCAAGGTAGTCTCCAAATTTTGAAAGGCATTTGGGAAGTGCTGTCTCTTAACATTAGGAATATCATCAATGATGCAAGCTTCGGTATTTTCTTTGAAACTTTATTAAATCAATAGACTCATGAGTACATGGACCTCCAATTACTCCTTGCCTTGTCAAAACGCTTTTGGGACAACACATGTACTTTCCATTTTCCAGGCATTGGTGAGGTGATGTTGACACCTTACGACTTTTTGGTCATCACAAGCTTGAGGTTGGGTGGTGAAAGAATTTGTGTCAATGAGTCCATCACTCCAAAGGAAATCAAGAAACATCTAGGTGTAGTGCCTTCCAAAATAAGGAGTAAAAATGTCCCTTTGATGTGGCTGTATGAGAACATTGCAAAATGTGATATAGTGGCAATGGGTACCCGCATGTTCATGCTTCTCTTCATTGGGACTTTCTTGTATCCAGACTTAGGTAGTACAGTGAACCTGCACTATTTGTGGAGCTTGAGAAATATTGAGCAGATAAAAAATTATGATTGAGGTGGTATGGCCTATGCTACCCTTTTGCACCTTATGACTCAACTTTCCAGACGTAGTCTCTGAAGCTTGGGTGGTGCTCTATTTGTATGGCAGGTGAGGTTTGAAATTTTTGGCTACGTGTGGGTTTTAAAAAGTTATTTTGGCTAGATTGTAATGGTGTTGTGAATTTTTTAGGTCTGGATGTATGAGTACTTCGGAGTTGATCTTGAAATTTGGGAGGAGGTTAAGGACATTTATCCTAGATTTCTCCATTTGTTGCCCAAATACCATTTGTCAACGCCCTCTAGGCATTCTTTGGAGATTTGGTGTATGGTGATTGACAATTTGACTGTTGATAATGTGAGTCCTCTTTTTGTGTGTGAGGTCTTTGGTGTTTGATTATGGCTTGGTCTTTTTCTCATTCTAGGTTCTTTGGTGATTTTTCAGATATGTTTAAATTCTTAGGTTGGATGTGAGGAGTATGATGAGTGTGAGCGGGCTTTGGAGCTAAATAGCCATCAAGTATTGTTTGAAAGTGGGCATGGGAGGTATTGGTATCTTAGTGATCGGGTGTTGCCTCAAGTTCAACATGTGTACCTTCCTACAACACTTCTGGTTCCTTCTTGTCCCTTCATATAGTTGGCTGATCTTCTGACTAATGAAGAGATTGCTTGGGCTCATGTTGGCCATGTTGTTTCAAGAGTACCGGGGACTTATTCTAAATTCATTCAAACCCATTTGCAAGGTTGTTTGGCCGACATTTCTATGACATCAGTATTTCCCTTCCCATCTGAAGTCAAACTTTCATCTTGTATATTCCTTTTCCATATTTATGCTTGGTGACAATATTTGCATGTTGGACTTTTAGTCTCCATCTTCTGAAGGAGAGGAAAAGGGAGAGGGAAAGGAAGAGATTCCCTCTCTTCACCATGCTGGTAGCTCTTCTAGTTCTTTTATGGAGACTTATCCCCATTTTCTGGATGGCAATATGAAGTGATGAATCCTAATGGAACATATAGTTCCATGCCTTTGGATAGGCCAAAGTACACATTAAACGTCCCTTGGCCCGATCCAATGTGTTCTTGAATTTTTTAGTTCCTTGTCCTTATTTCTTCTTGGCTTGTTGGATGGCTCCTGATCTGGTAGATCTGGCAGATTTGTGCTTCAAGTTGATGTTGATCTTGTGGAGGAAAGTATGCATATGATCGGAGGTTTGCAACTGTTGGCTCGAACTCAGTCTTCCTAATATGTGATCAATGAGGTGAGCTAGGTATGCAATGATGCTTTCTAAGTGTCTTTTGCTTGGACTTCTTATTGATAATGGACATAATACTTGACTTTGCTGACTTTTCAGATGAGTCGAATGGTAGCGGCTGATTCCACTAGAAGAACTTTGGAGGAAAGGATCAGAAACCTTGAACTTGAGAACCGTTAGTATGATCCTCGATTCTATGCAAATCAAGAGGGAAATACTGAAGGTGGTTCCTCTAGAGGTAGGTCGAGGAGGTCTTCTCGCAGGCAAACCCAGAGTCCTAATGATGTTTGATTTGTATTTTCAACTTATCCTACAAAAACGAGAAGAAGTGTTTCTTAGACAAATTTGTATTAATTTTAGCCTTTAGCTCTTTGTCCTTTGAATTGCTTTTGATCTTGTTGGAACTTTAAATGAGACAAGCTTAGAATTCACCTGATGAAGTCTTGTAGTACCAATTTAAACTTATCTTGACCAATTCTGATGGAATTTGCACCTACTTGAATGAGGCGGAGCTGAATGCCCCTAGTTTAGAAATGAATGCATGATTTTTTGAAATATTGATTTTTTATGAAAAGATGATGATGGTGGTTTCTTTTCTTTTTTTTTGAAAATGAATGGGGCATGGTCTAATGCCCCTAGTTTGAGACATGTATTCATGAGCTTGGAAAAATCTTGATTTGGTCAATTTTTGAAAATAATAATGCAGGTGATAATATTTTGAAAACAAATGAGTTAGGCATGTTTGAATGCCCCAGCTTAACCAAAAAAAAAAAAAATCTTTTTGAGTGTTTATCGGTCCTAAAAAAATGCCTGAAAATGCAAAATTGCATAAAATTGCATGAATGAACATTGGTGGGGCTGAGTGTCATTCGGTGCTTGAGGAGTGCTGTTCGGCACTTTTAGAATGACGAATGGCACTTGGTCACACCACCACGCTTACGCCATGGTGGGCTGACTCCTCACACTTTTTGGACGTGTGTTTTGCGTTTTCGGGTTTTTTGAAAAATATTTTCTCCGTGTGTGACCATGAAACATTTTCCTTCTTGGCTATAAACTCTTTGAAACCTATTTAAAACCTGATTAGGAACTAATGTAGCTTACATTAGTGGTCTTTCCTGCAACAAATCTCTGCATCAAGGTTAGCAAAACACAATAATTACAAGCAAAAGTCATCTATGGCAAACAAACAAAATTTTTCTCATTCAACAATTCATGATATCAACAGATGGGTTCGTAGCTTTGATTTTAGTACCAAGACCAATTTTACAGCCTATAAACTAGAGGGAATTAAGGCTTTGAGGAACGTCAAAAGCAAGTGGGACTTCCTTCGTGTTGCTGTAAAATTCTGGGATCCTGAAGATCATGTGTTCTGGTTTAAAACTACTGAACTTTGTCCCATAATTGAATAATTTTCCTCTATTCTGGGCTATGATCCAAGCAAGAAATCCGTAGTAGTTTCCTGTGATCCCAGGCATAGGGAATCTTTGTCTGATGCTCTCAGTCTTCCTATTTCCATCACTAGTAGTATGGTTGAAGGACATATGGTGAATCTTCGTGCAATTGTTTCAAGGCTGATTAACAAACGTACTTATGGAGTGACCGATAATATGCAGAAAAATTTTGGCTTGGCCCTCTGCTTTGTGGGAGAATTTTTGCTTTACGCTAGAAGGCACGGTTTTGCGGATGCTCAAGCCATAAGTGTTGTGAGTCAAATTAAGGATGGTGATAGTCCCGTTTCTCTGATTTTGACAGAGACTCTTCTAGGAAAAGATGTTTTATTTCATGGTGGAGAGTCTAAAAACTTTCTTGGGAGTCCTTTAACTTTGCAGATATGGTTAATGGAACGACTGGATATGATTACTAGGCCTGCAGCTGATAATTATGGTCTTAGCAATTTTCTTAGTAGGGCTGTCATCAAAACTGAGTGCCAAACTGAGAGCGACTGGGTGAAATTCTTGAGCAAGAAATCTAATGCTTCAATTTGATGGAATTATTATTGGTGGAATTGGCCACCCCCTCTACTGCGATCTCCAAGATCAAATCACATCTTCATAGTTGGATTGTGGAGGGCCACTTCCTATAAGGCGGATAGACTCTTAAGGCAGTTCCAATATGAGCAAGGAATGCCCGATGGAAAAAGAAGAAGACCTTTCACTGCTATGGACACAAATCCTACTTCTATAAGGAACATGTTGTTGGGCTTGGAGATGGCTGACCAGTGAATCAGTCTTTTGTCAAGGTTTACTTTCATAAGATGACTACAGAATACTCTAACTGGTTGGTGGACAAGATTGCTGACAAGGAAGCTAACATGGTTGCTATGAGAAAGCAGTTTCTCAGAGACAATCGGGAAAAACGCGATGATGACAACTATGAATTTAAAAGAAATGACAAAGATAAGGTACCTATCACAGAAGAAATCAATGATCCACCAAAAGAGAAAAGACTGAAGACAAAATGACCTCCTTATTTTTGGCTCTGAACATGTTTATTTTAAAAGTTGACGTAAAACTCTTATATTTAGGAATTATTTAGGAGTTACAGGTTAAGGGTTCTATTTAAGGTGTAGGTTTTTTTTTTTTTTTGGATTTGTGTAATGACATGGTTTAATCGAATGGTTGAATTTTGGAAATTTTTTTTGCTTTAATGGGCCAATGGAGGGCTTGGGGAAATTGTGACTGAACCAGTGCATGGTTGCCTACATACCCCCTTTGTAGAAGAATCGGGTCATTATGTAGTTCATTGATTTTCTTTTATTTGTCTTAACTTTTACCTAGGCCGCCCTTTCGGGTTTTCAACCTAGCAAGCTCTCTCATTCTTTTTTTTTTTTCACTCTCCTTTTGTGTAGGTTGCCCTTTTGGGTTTTCAACCTACTTTTTTTTTTTTTTTTTTTTTTAAATCAAGCCTAGGAAGGGAAATTGCATAATTTACAACCACTTCAGATGTGGTGCTTCGAGACTGCCACCTTAGACGTGGTATTTCTTCAATTGATCCATGTTGGTTGGCTTAGTGAAAGGGTTTGCATTTAAATCCATCAACCTTATTGCTCCCCTGAAGAATATCTGCTTGATAATCTATGGACCTGCCCAATTTTGCTTGAACTTCCTGTTTGCATCTTGAACCAGCACTCGGATCTCTTTCAATACTAAATCCCCCAATTTCAAATCTCTGGTTCTTACTTTCTTGTCAAAAGCTTTCCTAAGCCTCCTTTGGTAACCTTGAATGTGATACAAGGTTTTGAGTTTCTTTTCATCTAGCATGCATAACTGGTCATACCTGCTTTGCAACCAATCTGCTTCAGGGATTTCACTTTCCAATACTGTTCTTAGCAAATGGACACCCATTTCAATGGGAAGGATTGCTTCCATCCCAGACACCAATGAATAAGGAGTGGCTCCATTTGCATCTTGAACCGGCACTCGGATCTCTTTCAATACTAAATCCCCCAATTTCAAATCTCTGGTTCTTACTTTCTTGTCAAAAGCTTTCCTAAGCCTCCTTTAGGAACCTTGAATGTGATACAAGGTTTTGAGTTTCTTTTCATCTAGCATGCATAACTGGTCATACCTGCTTTGCAACCAATCTGCTTCAGGGATTTCACTTTCCAATACTGTTCTTAGTGAACGGACACCCATTTCAATGGGAAGGATTGCTTCCATCCCAGACACCAATGAATAAGGAGTGGCTCCAGTGGAAAATCAAATTGATGTTCTATACCCCCATAGTGCATAGGGCAATTCCAGGTGCCAATCCTTGTAATTTTTTGTGCTCTTCTTCAAGATTCGCTCTATATTTTTATTGGCAACCTCGACTGCTCCATTAGTCTAAGGACGGTAAGGTGAAGATTTATGGTGCTGAATGTTGAACTGTCACAACAGTTTTTCTATTTCTCCCTTGAAATGTAACCTATTGTCAAAGATAATTTCATGTGGTACCCCATATTTGTAAATGATATTCGTCTGAATGAATTAAGCAACTTTCTTTGAATTCAGAACCTTGTCTGAGGCGGCTTCTACCCATTAGTGAAGTAATCAATGGCTACGAGTATGAATTCATGGCCATTGGATGCTGTTGGATGAATCTTCCCAATAATGTCTATCCCCCATGTAGAGAATGGCCAAGGTGATGTCATGGTATGTAGCGGCATGGGTGGCATGTGCTTTAGATCTCCATGGACTTGGCATTGATGGCATTTTTGAACATGAACCACATAATCGGCTTCCATAGTAGTCCAATAATAGCCTTGTCTCATTACCTTTCTTGACAGCATGTGTACATTCATATGTGGCCCATAGCTTAACTCATGAACCGCTTCAATTATCTGTTGTGCTTTCTTAGCGGTTACACAAAAGAGATGAATTCCATCATATGATCTTCTGTAAAACCTTTCACCAAAAATAATGTAATTAGTGGACAACCTCCTAATGGTCAGTTAGTCATTCTTATTTGCAAATGTTGGGTATGTCCCATCCTTGAGGTATTGTAAGATGTCTGAATATCATTCACCTTCCCCATTCTTTTCCTCACCCTTTTCTATTGTCATGTAATAGGCTGGTTCTTTTCTCTGTTCCCCCACTATTGGCCTAGCTTCATCTTCCTTAGGTCCGTCCAGCATGGATGCCATGGTTGCTAAAGCATATGCAATCTGATTTTGCATTCTTAACACATATTGATATTGGATCTTACTGAATTTCGAGGCCCACCTCTGAAGACATTCATGATAAGGCATCAGCCTTTCTTCTTTGATCTTTCATTTATTTTGAATTTGGGAGATAATCAAGGCTGAGCCTCCATACACCTCCAACTCTTTCACCCTTAGGCGGAGGGTTGCTCCTAGTCCCATGATACAAGCTTAATATTCAGTGGTGTTGTTGGTGGCAAGAAAGTTGAGCCTATTAGAAAATGGGATGTGTGTCCCTTTTGGAGAAATTAAGAGAACTCCAATTCCACTTCCATCCTGATTTGTTGCTCCATCAAAGTACATCTTCCATGATTCTACTTCAATCCCCATGATATCTTTATCTGGAAAGTCTCCTCGGATTTCTTCAACCTCTTCTGGTGAACAATGGGCTAAGTGATCAGCAATTGCGCTCCCCTATACAGATTTCTGAGTCACATACTTAATATTAAATTCTGACAAAAGCAAGACCCATTTGGCTGTCTTTCCATCTTGCACAAGCTTTTCCATTAAATACTTCAAATGATTCATTCTTGCAATCAACAAGACCTTGTAGGCAAGCATATAATGTCTAAGTTTGCGGGTTGCCTATACAAATGCTACGCATGTCTTCTCTAGTGGTGAATACTTTTCCTTATAAGACAACATCTTCTTACTGATGTAGTAAATTGCATTCTCTTTTCTAGTCCCCTCTAGGTATTAAGCAAGTAAAACCCCCATTGCTGTATCTGTATTGGTGAGATACAATAACAATGGCTTTTCAAGTACTAGTGGGATGAGTATTAGTGGTTTCATTAGATAATTCTTGATCTTTTCAAAGGCTTCTTGGCATTGTTCATTTCACACTATAGGAACTTCCTTCTTGAGCAGTCGGAAGATTGGTTCACATATCATGGTGAGCTAAGCTATGAATCTGCTAATGTATGATAACGCCTTAAAACATATACTTGTTATATATTTATGTGAGCATTATCTCCTTATTACTATGCTTAATTTGTATAATTAAGTCATGATTTTGCATTAGTCCTTATTATTTATCTTTACATAATTTCTTGAATAAGATGTCATTCATTGTGTGCAATTTTCTACTTTTAGAAAATCATGTAAGAAAGATGAGTTTACAGGAATTTGTGAGAGAATGGAGGCCAAATTAGAATTAAAGTGGAGCTAAAGGACCATGCTCAAATGTCGAAGGAGGTGCAACTGGAGTGTTTGGGTCATCTACCATGTTTGGAAGCTTCAAATAAGGAAAAAAATCAAAGAGGCAGAATCTGAAAAGAAAAAATTAGATTTAAGCACTAATCAGTATTTTGGGCGTATCTCTCTCTTCAAAAATCCAATTGATACAAGGCTAATGGGTTGGAACCAGGACTTAAATATCTACAACTTTCTAGTTTTGAGTATTTCGGAATTCTCAATTTTCGAAAGCCGAAATTAACTCACAATTTACTGCTGTAAACCTCAACGAAAATTAAAATAGTAAAAGTTTTACTTTCTTTGGACATTTTTGGACATTAGGGTTTTGAAGAGAGGCTACGTAGAAGAAATTTGGTAGAGAAAACCTTATATTTTCCTTTCTCTAATGGCAGCCTAAACTCTTTGCTAGGGCTAGGGGCTATGTTTCTTCTATACGGTATGAATATTCAATGCGATTCTTTCTAGGATTTTATCAACAACATATTTGATTGTTTAATTAGATTTCTTTTGATGTATTAGTTCTTCCATGCTTTCAATAAGTTCAATCATGTTTTCCTTATTGATTAGATGAATTTCTAATAGTTTCAAATAGAATTCAGGTTTTAAAGTGAATGGGTTTTTCTGAAAACTTTTCTAACCACATTATTAATCTAGGTTATCATGCATTCTTGAATTGTCTTAGTTCAACTGAATCATAAGTATTTAATTGTATAAGAACACTCAATTATGAAATATATAATTTCTTAGATCACAAAGAATTTCATATCGATATAAAGAAACACCACAATGCCCTAGTATTTACATTATTGAATTAAATCCGTTTTTATTATTATTCTTGTTAACAATCACCTACCAAAAGTACTTTTCTTCTTCACCCAAGTTGTTGTTTAATTATATTGTCTTTGAATTTACCCTACTCCTTGTGGTTCGACCTTGGTACTCCGAGAATTATATTGCTACGATCTCCTGCACTTGGGAGTGAGCAAGCAATTATGGCGCCATTGTCGGGGAGCTACTGCGTGTTTAGAGGTAAATTTTTTTGGAGCAAAGCATAGCTAGTGGAAATTCTTCTATTGGTAACTTCATTCCATTTTTTTTTTCCTTATTTTGTTTTTATTTTATTTTATTTGATTGTGGATTCGTTGCATGAGCATTTGGGTTAGAAACGAGAAAGGCAGATTAGAAATTTTTGAGACTTACTTTGGTAATCTTTTTGACACAACTTTGCCTTCACCTTCTTCATCAGTCATGGGTGATGAAACACATAATAATCATGAGGAGAATAGAAAAACTATGTATGAATTGTTGCATCCCACACAAAATTATGTTCCCTCATGCATCATGTTTCCACCTAATGCATCACATGTAGAATTGAAACAAGGTTTATTAGCAATACTTTCTGACTTTAGGGGACAAGAAAATGAAAATCCTTATGTCCATGTTAGAGCTTTTGAAGAGGTAATTAGTAGTTTCTATGCACAAAATGTTATTGAGATTGCTAAGTTATGTTTCTTTCCTTTTTCTCTTAAGGATAAGGCAAGAAGTTGGCTTTACACCTTGAAACCTAGGTCTATAGGTAATTGGGAGGAGATGGCCCAAAAGTTTTTTAAGAGACATTTTCCTCCCCACAAAGTCCAGCAAGTAAAAAGAAGGATAGCTAGTTTTGTCTAAGGAGAAAATGAGACCTTATACCAAGCTTGGGAAAGGTACAAAGATATTTTCAATTTTTGCCCAACTCATGGATATGAAGATTAGGGGTTGTTTAGCTATTTTTATGAAGGACTTACACCTAAGGATCGACAGTTTGTTCAACTCTCATGTGGAGGGGACTTTTTACAAAAAGAACCTGAAGATGCAATGGATTATCTTAATGAGATTGCTGAAAACTCTAATATATGGACTGGACCTAGCCCTATGGACTCCACTGATAGGACTAGAACTAACACTACCACTTCTAGGGGAAGTGTTTTCAAGTTGAGGGAAGATGATAACATGAGTGCAAAAATCAACATGTTAACCAAAGAAATTGAGGCACTCAAAATGAAAGGAAGTAAGAGTGTTAGTGCTACCTTTAGAGAGGACCCAATGGAGGTGTGTAAAATCTGTCATGAGATAAACCATGCTACAAATGAATGTGCATCACTTTCATCATTCTTAAATGTGCCATAAGAACAAGTACATGCATTTAATTCATACTGGCCAAATAATTCTTCATATTCTAACAATTATAACTCAAATATACGAAACCATGAGTTATAAAAGTGACAATGTGTTGAATCCTCCTGCTCCAAGGAATTTTAATTCACCACATGCATCATCATCTAGACCTTCCTTGGTGGATACACTTAGTACTTTCATTCAAAGGCAAAGTAAGCAAAATCAAAAGTTTGAATCCATACTCACTAGGCTAGATGAAGAGGTAAGAGAGACCAACCGTCATATAACTAGGCTTACAAATTCATTGAGTGGGATAGAAAGAAGGAAGCTTCCTTCCCAAACTTAACCCAATCCCATCAATCAAAATCTAAAAATTGGCTCTAGGGATAAATATGAGGAAGTAAAAGTTATGACCATTTTGAGGAGTGGTAAAGAAATTAATAAAATTTCTCCTTTAGTAACTAAGAAACTAAGGAGACCCCAGTTGAAGAAGAGAAGGATGAAATTGAGTCACTTGGGCTTGATGACATTGAACAATGCCCAATCCCTCCATCATTTTCACAAGCCTTAAAATTACCTAGGAAATTGGACATCGCATCTAAGATATTAGAGCATTTGCATCAAATCAAGATAAATTTACCATTATTACATGTTATCAAGCAAGTGCCTACATATGCCAAGGTAATTAAGGACCTGTGCACCATCAAGAGAAAGCATTATGTGAAGAAGACCGCATTCCTAACAGAACAGGTAAGTGCAATTATTCAACATAAGATCCCACCAAAGTATAAGGATCCAAGTTGTCCAACAATCTCTTGTACTATTGGAGATTACATTATGGAGCATGCATTGCTAGATCTTGGGGCAAGTGTCAATTTGATCCCTTTTAGTGTATATCAAAAACTTGGACTTAGTGAGTTAAAACCTACTTCAATAACTTTACAGCTGGTTGACCGCTTTGTAATGGAGTCGAGGGGGATGGTTGAGGATGTGTTGGTAAAAATTGAACACTTTTATTATCTAGTTGATTTTACTGTTCTAGATTACCAACCTATTTTACATCCTAGTGCTTATACCCCTATTATTTTGGGTAGACCTTTCCTTGCCACAGCGAATGCTTTAATTAATTGCAGGAATGAAGGATGCAACTCACTTTTCGTTCCATGACTTTGGAGCTATACATATTTCATGTGGCTAAACAACCACATGAGGATGATGACTATCCTTATGTGAACCTCATTGAGGTGGTGGTTCAAGAAGAGTTTAATAAGAATTGTTTTTCTGTTCCTCTTGGAGCTCTTCTTAATTATTCTGTTGATTCTTATGATTTAAAAAGTGATATTCATTTTTTTGAAATTTGTTCTTTGTTGGATTCCTCACAAGTTTTGAAAGAACAATAAGTGATGACAATTAATGAAGGATGGAGACCTCGCTTTGAGGAGCTACCAAAGATTGACAAAAAGCCTGTGCCTTCAAGTGAAGAGGCACCACAGCTAGAACTTAAGCCACTGCCCAGTGGTCTTAAGTATGCATATTTGGGCCCAGGTGAAACTTTTCCTGTAATTGTTTCTTCTGCATTAAATGAGGAACAGGAAGGTAAGTTGTTGAATGTTTTAAGAGACCACAAATTAGCCCTAGCATGGACCATAGCTAATATCAAGGGCATTAGCCCATTGATTTGCACACATAAAATTTACCTAAAGGATGATTGTAAGACTTCTAGAGAACCATGATGTCAGCTTAACCCAACAATGAATGATATTGTTAAAAATGAGGTAATTAAATTGTTGGATGCAGGTATCATATACCCTATTTTTGATAGTAAGTGGGTAAGCTCGACGCGGGTGGTTCCTAAGAAGTCTAGAATGATTGTGGTCAAGAATGAAAACAATGAAATGATCCCAACCCGATTAGTTACAGGTTGGAGAATGTGTGTAGACTATAGGAAGCTTAATGCTGTAACTAGGAAATACCACTTCCACCTTTCATTGACCAAATATTGGAAAGGGTAGCTGGCCATATGTTCTATTGTTTCCTAGATGGCTATTCAGGCTATTACCAAATAGAGATTGCCTTAGAAGATCAGGGAAAGACCACTTTCACTTGCCCTTTTGGTACCTTCGCCTTTTGAAGATTGCCATTTGGGCTATGTAATGCACCAGCCAATTTCAAAGATGCATGGTTAGTATTTTTAGTGATATGGTTGAGAAATTTTTGGAAGTGTTTATGGATGACCTGTCTGTCTTTGGTGACTCTTTTGATGACTGTCTTAATAACTTAAAATTGGTTTTAGCCCGTTATGAAGAAAAATGCTTAGTTCTTAATTGGGAAAATTGTCATTTTATGGTCACTTCAGGAATTTTTCTTGGACATGTAGTGTCTTCTAGAGGCATAGAGGCGGACAAAGCTAAAATAGACTTAATTCTTAATCTACCTACCCCTAAGATAGTAAAAGACGTTAGATCCCTTTTAGGGTATGCTGGCTTCTATAGTAGATTTATAAAGAATTTTAGTTTTATATCTAGACCTCTTTGTAATCTCCTACTCAAAGAGTCCAATTTTGAGTGGATGGAAGAGTGTGAAGTAGCCTTCAAAAAGCTAGTCCACATGCTTACGTCTGCCCCTATAATGCAAGCCCCAGATTGGTCTCTACCATTTGAAATCATGTGTGCTGCTAGTGATTATGCAATAGGGGCAGTCCTTGGACAAAGGAAAGATAAAAGGCCTTATTTAATATACTATGCTAGTCGAACTCTAAATAGTGCACAAATGAACTACACCACCACAGAAAAAGAGTTACTAGCTGTAGTATTTGCTCTAGATAAATTTTGTTCAAATTTGATTGGTGCTCCCATTGTTGTTTTTACAGATCATGCCGCCCTTAAATACCTTCTTTCTAAGAAGGATGCAAAGGCGCGATTAATACGTTGGATTTTACTCTTACAAAAATTTAACATTGAGATTAAAGATAAGAAAGAAGTGGAGAATGTAGTGGCAGGTCATTTATCCCAACTTACTTTTGATGAGGGACTAAAAGAAATGCCTATTTGGGACTCATTCCAAGGTGAGCAACTTTATGCTCTTACTAAGCTACCATGGTATGCACATATAGTGAATTACCTAGTCATGAGTGCCATTCCTGAGTACTAGACCGCACAAAATAGGCAAAAATTCTTTGTTAAGGTAAGAAACTTTTATTGGGATGATCCTTATTTGTTTAAATATTGCCCTGATCAAATCTTGAAAAGATGCATTCCTAATATTGAGACCTATAATGTTATAAAATTTTACCATTCAGAAGCTTGTGGTGGCTAGTTTTCTGTGAGAAAAACCTCTACAAAAATCTTGCAATGTGGATTTTATTGGCCTACTATGTTTAAGGACACTTACAACTTCTGTAAGAGGTGTATAAAGTGCCAAAAGTTAAGGCATATCACATGTAGGAACCTAATGCTGATGTCCCCTATCCTTGAGATAGAAGTTTTTAATTGTTGAGGAATCGACTTCATGGGACCTTTTTCCCCAATCTTTTGGTAATCTATATATTCTCTTGGTAGTAGATTATGTATCTAATGGGTTGAGGCCATAGCATGCAAGGTCAATGACCATAAAACGGTTTTGAAATTTCTGAGAGAACACATTATCTTACAATTTGGAATGCCGAAGGCTATAATTAGTGATAATGGTAGCCATTTTTGTAATCGTTATTTTCAAGCATTGTTGAAAAAGTATGGAGTGGTTCACCGGTTGTCCACCCCGTACCACCTTCAAACTTGTGGGCATGTTGAGCTTGCCAAGAGGGAGGTTAAGCAAATTTAGAGAAAACGGTCAATCCAAACTGTAAAGATTGGTCTTTAAGGCTAGTTGATGCATTATGGGCTTACCGGACAGCCTATAAAGGACCCTTAGGAATGTCTCCCTATCGTCTTGTTTATGGGAAACCTGTTGGAAAAATCTGGTTTTGTATCTCATACAAAACGCACAGCGAAAGCAACAAACACGGATCTACTTCAATCATGAAAGATAAACATGTAACCATGAATTCTAGAATAAAGAATAGAAAGCGTACCTTGATGCAGTAAATTTCAAAACCTTGACTTAAGAATACCTTTAATCTTCATCTCAATTCCACATGGTGCCCAAGATGTGTGGTCTCTCAATCAGTCTTTTGTACATAGATTCTCAAAGAAAATTCTTCTTCTTCTCTTTGTGGAGAAAAACTGATTTCTTTTCTTTTCATCATACATACGTTAAAACTATTCTCATAGTTTCTTTATTTGATAACTCTTATTAAATAATGACTGATTATCTAATTGGGTTAGCCTTTTGGGCCTACCCAATTAGGCTTTAGTTTGTGGCATGAGATAGGACCAAAGGGAACAAATAAGACTCTAACTCCAATGGGTCTTAGGCTTTTCTGTCAACTCTTGACAAGTCCAAAGTTACCATTAATTATATTCAACACCACTATAAGAATATAATTGCACTCTAGGTCTTATTAATAAATTATATCCCAAGACTTTATTATACATACAACCCCTTTACTAAAATATTCGTAGTAATACAAAGTCATAAATATTGACTGCCACTTTGAAAATTACTACATCTTAATCCTTGAGTACCCGGTTTAATCCTTGATGTTATTCATAATATATTTATGAAATCCAATTCCATAAATATATACTTTAGTAACTCCTTACTAAAGTGGTTGGACCCAACACTCTGAATAACCAAACTCATTAAACTTATTTCAAGGGAATATTTTATATCTCCGTTAAAAGATTATGAATTCCATCTTGAAAATATATGTTCCATCAACACTAAATGCGACTGCCCAACATACTAAGGTTTTGACCGTAACTAATAGATCTCACTCCTAATATATCAAAGTAACTTACATCTCATGATCAGGTCCATTATTCTCTCAGGATTTAGAGTTAATGTAAATAGAAGTCATGAGATTTATTATTCATTTGACAGTCGTTAAGAGAATAATAAATCTCACAGCGGTCCAGTTCAATATGTCTTAACTCTTAAAACATATCAACATACCAACTAGAAGTATCCACTTCAATGATCAAGACAAATCAGCTTAGTTGATATGTTATAGTCTTCGCAGATGAAATGCCTAATTTCATCACCGACTACGAACTAAAATTCTGAGTTTACAAAGAACTTGTGATTTATATCTTTCTGTGACTTTTCACATAAATCACATACTATGCATCTCATAGACTAAGATAATGTCACATTAGTTCATTTATAAATAGTCTCATATAACTAAACAATTTAATTATTTATGACATGCCAATAAATTGGATTTTAGGGCATAAATCCCAACAATCTCCCACTTGCCCTCAAAGACAATTTATCATATATCCGACACTTATCTCCCTTTAGAGTAATTCAAAGTAACTCTAAGGCAAGGTTTGGAAATAAGTTTCAGCCAAATTTATTGCATAAATTATTTTTTCTACTACTACTTTACACGTACTCATATCTCTCTAATGAGATGATACTTACGCTTAATGTGTGTCTTCACCACCTAGGATGAACACATATCTTGAAGTCCAACTTTATGAATCACAATCAAACTATAAGTCAGTATTTGTATATCCAATAACCATCAAAACCTCACTTTGGTGGATAAGCATATAATCCCTCATTCTCCTAAGATATTTGAGTATATGCTTTACTCCCACTAAAATAAGTGATCTTTGATTCAATTGATATTTGCTTACTATGCCCACTGCAAAATAGATATTTAGCTTAGTATATAGCATAACATAAAGACTTCCTTGTGATATGGTATAAGGAACTGTCTTAATATGCTCTTCCTTTTATATGTCTTAGGACTATAGTCCTTTATAAAGGAACTTCAAACTTAAAAGGAAAGAATCCTTTCTTGAAGTATTACATGCTATACTTGGCTAGAATCTAATCTATTTAAGCAGTTTGAGATAGACCCAACATCCTAATTTCTGAATTTTAGCAAAATTATAATTCTTAGGGTGTGACTAGTCTTTCCCAAGTACTTTATATCACACTGGACTAGACAACCAAAACTCTATTGATGACAATAGCTCTACACCATCCTAAATGATTAGAATGTCATCAATATACATTAAGAAATTTATTATTCTATATAATTTTTACACACTTAAGGCCTTTTAATACTTGATCAAAATCAAATAATTTGATTGCTTGATCAAAATGATATTTATGACCTAGATGCATGCATTAGTCCATAAATGGACTTTAAGCAACTTGCATGCTAATCACCACTGGTTCTTTGCTATGAATAAGTCTAGTTACATCATATAGATGTCTTCCTCAAGATTGCTACTAAAAGAAGCTTTCTTGATATCCATTGTCATATTTCATCCAATATCCATTGTCATATTTCATTCAAATAGAATATAATGGATTAGAGAATCTAGATAGAGTCAAACTTGACTATTGGTGAAAAAATCTTTTCATAATCGAACCATTTCGTTCTGAATAAATCTTTTCTCCACTAGTCTTGATTTTGAAGGTTTGTACCTTCAAATCTATCAATTTCATTTACTTGTAGACCTATTTGAAAATAATAGGCTTAATGCCATTAAGTGCCTCTACAAGTTTTAGACTTTAAATAGAATCTAATTCTATTCACATAAACTTGATCCAGTAATTCATATTCATATCATCTATTGCCTTTACGTAGGATCGATGATCAAATTCATATCCTCCCACTACGATATTATATCGGTGTAATAGTTATCTACAGAATAACGCCTTGTGGTGTATCTAATACAACCATCTCTTTTCCAAATGTATTTTATAGTTGTCTTACAACAAATTCTGACATTTTTCTTATAAAACAATCAACTTTTACTTTAAAAGAGCCATATTCCTCCTTTATGTATGCACTGACTTAAAGAAGTCATTGGAACTTCATTCATTTACGGAAAGGAACACTAGATCATATTATCCTCTAAATAGAATTCATAGATTGTGAATATAGCAAAATAATCGTTTTAAAAGCCCATCTTTCACCAATCTTGAATAACACTTAGATTAATAAGATCTAGACATAAGTGCCAAAACATACAATACAAAAGGATAGAAACTTTCTCTTTAAAAAGTAAAACATGTAAATTTCCATCTAGAAAATAATCATGGACAATGCTTAGCTTTACCAAAACAGAAACAATTTCTTTTTGGTCAAGCTTTTAAGACTAATTTCCTTTTGGCAATTACTAGGGCAACTAGCTTGTCCAACTGTTTGGTATTTTAATTCCTCTTCTTATCACCCTTACCTTTCGATTCAAGCTAAGAATTTGAATTAAATCATATTGATCCTAGCCTTAGCTTTTAGGATGTCTTCCGTCGCGTAGAACTTACTCATCAATTCAGATAATATAAAAGAATTTACTTATTTTCAAAAATAATCTGAATTGATCAAATGATTCTAACAAGGACTTGTGGATCATATCCATATGAGATTAACATTTAATCTCTACATCCAAAAATTCCAATTCATTTTAAAAATAAAATATTTTCATAAAACGACATAGAATTGGAACTTCTTAAGTTTTTCTTAGCACTCAATATAATTCATACCAAACATCTCATTTAGACTTGATATAAAGTCTAAGTTTAGTACTAACTTTTGCATCTCATGCTATAGCACAATTGAAATAGAAGCCAATATAACATTTTAGCATTTCAATGGAGACTATGATCATATCATAAGCTATCTTCCGTAAATGCATCATGTATAGGAAATTATGACAATGCTGAATCGAAACATGAAAATGTACTTCAGCTCCTTTAAGCATCATGTCCAAAATTATTTCTTAGTGAATGTGATTCAACTAAAAAAGCAGCTAGAGGACAAAAATTATGACAATTTTATATTGAGACCGTGAACTTAAATACCAGGACATTATCATACAAAACGCACAGCGGAAGCAACAAACACGGATTTACTTCAATCATGAAAGATAAATATGTAACTATGAATTCTAGAATAAAGAATAGAAAGCGTACCTTGATGCAGTAAATTTCAAAACCTTGACTTGAGAATACCTTTAATCTTCATCTCAATTTCACATGGTCCCCAAGATGTGTGGTCTCTCAATCAGTCTTTTGTACATAGATTCTCAAAGAAAATTCTTCTTCTTTTCTTTGTGGAGAAAAACTGATTTCTTTTCTTTTCACCATACGTACGTTAAAACTATTCTTATAGTTTCTTTATTTAATAACTCTTATTAAATAATGACTGATTATCTAATTCGGTTAGCCTTTTGGGCCTACCCAATTGGGTTTTAGTTTGTGGCTTGAGATGGGACCAAAGGGAACAAATAAGATTCTAGCTCCAATGGGCCTTGGGCTTTTTTGTCAACTCTTGACAAGTACAAAGTTATTATTAATTATATTCAATACCACTATAAGAATATAATTGCACTCTAGGTCTTATTAATAAATTATATCCCAAGACTTTATTATACATACAACCCCTTCATTAAAATATTCGTAGTAATACAAAGTCATAAATATTGATTGCCACTTTGAAAATTACTACATCTTAATCCTTGAGTACCTAGTTTAATCCTTGATATTATTCATAATATATTTATGAAATCTAATTCCATAAATATATACTTTAGTAACTCCTTACTAAAGTGGTTGGGCCCAACACTCTGAATAACCAAACCCATTAAACTTATCTCAAGGGAATATTTTATATCTCCGTTAAGAGATTATAAATTCCATCTTGAAAATATATGTTCCATCAACACTAAATGCGGCTGCCAAACATACTGAGGTTTTGACCGTAACTAATAGATCTCATTCCTGATATATCAAAGCAACTTACATCTCATGATCAGGTCCATTATTCTCTCAAGATTTAGAGTTGATGTAAATAGAAGTCGTGAGATTTATTATTCATTTGACAGTCGTTAAGAGAATAATAAATCTCACAGCGGTCCAGTTCAATATGTCTTAACTCTTAAAACATATCAACATACCAACTAGAAGTCTCCACTTCCATGATCAAGACAAATCATCTTAGTTGATATGTTATAGTCTTCGCAGATGAAATGCCCAATTTCATCACCGACTACGAACTAAAATTCTGAGTTCACAAAGAACTTGTGATTTATATCTTTCTGTGACTTTTCACATAAATTACATACTATGCATCTCATAGACTAAGATAATGTCACACTAGTGCATTTATAAATAGTCTCATATAATTAAACAATTTAATTATTTATGACATGCCAATAAATTGGATTTTAGGGCATAAATCCCAACAAAACCTTGTCATTTGCCCGTAGAGATGGAACATAAAGCTTATTAGGCTATTAAAGCCTTTAACTTTGATCTACAAGGGGCTGAAAATTTGAGGAAATTCCAATTGAATTAGCTAGAAGAGCTTAGGAATGAGGTTTACGTGAGCACTCGCAATTATAAAGAAAGGATGAATTTATTTCATGATAAAAGAATTGTGAGGAAAAATTTAGAGAAAAATCAGCAAGTCCTTCTCTATGATTCAAGGCTTCATAAATTTCCAGGTAAACTAAAAACTAGGTGGGATGGCCCTTTCATTGCAAGGGAAGTGTTTAACTATGGAGCTGTAGTAGTTGAGGACCCTAGGGATGGTAGGATTTTGAAAGTAAATGGACAAAGGTTAAAACCTTACTTAGGGGGAGTTATACCATAGGAGAAGACTATGTCAATGGAGATCCCTACCTATTGGGATGCTACATGAACTCTGAAAGAGCCTTATGAAGTTGTACCATATTTATTTTAATTTTCTTTTCTTTCTGTTTCTTTTTTCTTTTTGCATTTTGTTTTTGTTTTTGTTTTTTGTTTTGTTATTATTTTTTTTTTGTGAGCTAACATTTGTAGGTGTGAAAGAAATTAAAAAAAAAAAAAAATTTTAAATGCTTAAGGTAACTTCTTCCCTCTATACTTGAGTTTATTTTGGCTTTGATACATTAAAGACAATGCAATATTTTAGTTGGGGGAAGAGGTCTACACATTTTGCTACACCTTGCATGATTTTTTTTTCTTTCTTTTTGGTTGCAACTTTTCAATTCTAAAAATAAAAAATAAAACCTTGAATTTGAATGCAGAAGAGTTATAAGCTTTATTTTTATATCATGTGATGGAATGAATAATACTAAGTTGGTTATATTGTTTGCTATATTAAGACTCTTTCATAAAGAGCACAATTGGAAACTTTTGAGCACAATAGCCAGGTTAGCGGATGGTTGGATGTTGGATATGCATGGATCATAAACAAACTAGATATAAGCTAAAACTCAAACCATATGGAGAGTTCTTGAGCCTTAATTTTCTTTGTGAGAGTATATCTTTGTTTGAACTCTTAAATTTCTCTCATATGCTTCAATTTTTGTAAAAGATCTCTATATTTTTTGGTTGACTATTCGAAACATTATAGGGAGATATACCATGATCCTACTTATTTTTGTCCTTAAGCATGCTAGTTTATGTGGAATTTTAGGAGATGAGAGCCTAAGACCATCAATCTTTAACCTACCTTGACATTAACCATTGTCATCATCATTTGAGCCATGAGAAATATTTCCACAATACCAAAAAACATTTTTATTTATGGGTGTTCTCTTAGGGGTTCAAGTTTTGAGCTATTGAAGCATTTAGATACCACCATTGTCTCTCTTTTCTTCCCCACCCCCCCCCCCCAAAAAAAAAAAAAGGAAAAAGAAAGAGAAGACATACATAATCCATCAATAAATCATTGGTGTCCTACACATCTTTCATGTATTTCAGAAGGGTTATATGGTTGAGTAAAGATTATTTTGATTCAAGTTGGTTGTTATTGCTATGAGTTGGGTTTGGCTTGAATTTTCTACATTTGATTTATATACCTCATATTTCAAAGAGAGCAGTTTGCCTTTACCTAGCCATAAGATTGTACTTCCACTGAGCTTAAAGTCCTACTTGATCCTAAAGGTGCATGGCTGGTATGTGTTTCAGATAAAAACTAGGGATGAGAATGGTATTAACCTCATGTTTTTAGGAATTCAACATCCTTTCTAAGAGATTTTTTTTTCCGTTGTTTTAGCGGCTATTTTTGTATACACATGTGGTATTCTTAAAACTTCTTCTTTCCTTTTTGTTCACATGTGATTTGAAGAGAGAAAAAAAAAAAGCCATTACTTCTATGTGTGTTCTTTCATAGTGTTGATAACTTAAGAGAGTTTTTGGAGTAGAGGCTCTAATCTAGATTATTCTTGGTCTATGCATGTTTTGAAAAGCCAGTTTGATTGGATGGGCTATGCACACACACACTCCAAAAGTGAAGCTAGTGAAAACTCTTTAATATGATGAATAGTATCCCAACTCAAAAATTGAAAGTTCATATGTATGATATAATGATAAAGCAGACTAACATTTGCTGCAAGAATTTTCAGGAAACCTTTGACTTTTGTGGGTAGAGTCACTACAAACCCTCACAAGAGTAAACTCGTCCACTAGGGGTGACTTAGGAGTTTAAAGACTTGCTGCACATGGGAAGTGCAGTCGTGTAGCCAACGAAAGTGGCTTGAATTTTAGTTTTAATTTTTCACTTTCAGTAGACATGGATGCTTTGTGGATTGCTAGGGACTAGTAAGATTTAAGTTTGGGGGGGGTGTGATAATGCCTTAAAACATATGCTTGTTATATATTTATGTGGGCATTATCTCCTTATTACTATGCTTAATTTGTATAATTAAGCCATGATTTGCATTAGTCCCTATTATTTATCTTTACAAAATTTCTTGAATAAGATGTCATTCATTGTGTGTAATTTTCTACTTTTAGGAAATCATGTGAGAAAGATGAGTTTACAGGAATTTGTGAGAGAATAGAGGTCAAACTAGAATTAAAGTGGAGCTAAAGGACCATGCTTAAATGTCTAAGGAGGTGCAGCTGGAGTGCTTGGGTCATCTACCATGTTTGGAAGCTTCAAATAAGGAAAAAAATCAAAAAGGCAAAATCTGAAAAGGAAAAATTTGATTTGAGCACTAATCAGTATTTTAGGCGTATCTCTCTCCTAAAAAATCCAATTGACACAAGGCTAAATGGGTTAGAACTGGGACTTAAATATCTATAACTTTCTAGTTTTACATTTTTCAAAATTCTCAATTTTTGAAGGCCGAAATTAACTCACAATTTACTGCTGTAAACCTCGACGAAAATTAAAATAGTAAAAGTTTTACTTTCTTTGGACACTTTTGGATGTTAGGGTTTTGAAGGGAGGCTGTGTAGAACGAATTTGGCGGAGAAAACCTTGTATTTTCCTTTCTCTAATGGCAGCCTAAACTTTTTGCTAAGGCTAGGGGCTATGTTTCTTCTGTACGGTATGAATATTCAATGTGATTCTTTTTAGGATTTTATCAACAACATATTTGATTATTCAATTAGATTTCTTTTGATGTATTTGTTCTTCCATACTTTCAATAAGTTCAATCATGTTTTACTTATTATTTAGATGAATTTCTAATAGTTTCAAATAGAAATCAGGTTTTAAAGTGAATGAGTTTTTTCTGAAAACTTTTCTAACCACATTATTAATCTAGGTTATAATGCGTTCTTGAATTGTCTTAGTTCAACCGAATCATAACTATTTAATTGTATAATTTCTTAGATCACAAAGAATTTCATATCGATATAGGGAAACACCCCTATGCCCTAATATTTACATTATTGAATTAAATCCGTTTTTATTATTATTCTTGTTAACAATCACTTAGCAAAAGTACCTTTCTTCTTCACCCAAGTTGTTGTTTAATTATATTGTCTTTGAATTTACTCTGCTCCTTGTGGTTCGACCTCGATACTCCAATATTTATATTGCTACAATCTCTTGCACTTGGGAGTGAGCAAGCAATGTACTGTATCCTCCCTAGAAATCCTCGGATCTCCTTTTCAGTTCTTAGAGATTTCATCTCTACAATGGCCTTGATTTTGTCTGGATCGACTGCTATTCCCCTCTAACTTACCATAAACCCCAATAGCTTTCTGGATGTTACACCAAAAGTGCACTTCTTTCGATTCAATCGCAACTTGTAGAACCAGATCCTTTCAAAGAACTTCCATAAAGCTAGCATATGTCCTTCACGATCCTTGGACTTGACTATAATATCATCAACATAAACCTCTACTTCTTTGTGGATCAAATCATGCAACAAAGTGATGGCTACACATTGGTAAGTAGCACTAGCATTTTTAAGGCCTAATGGCATGACCTTGTAACAATATGTCCCCTGTGGAGTAATAAAGGAGGTTTTCTCCATATCTTCTAGAGCCATCTTAATCTAATTGTACCTTGAAAATCTGTCTATAAATGATAGCAAAGCATGACCTGATATGTTGTCAACCAAGATGTCAATGTGAGGCAAAGGAAAGTCATCTTTTGGGTTGGCCTTATTCAGATCTCAAAAATCTGCACACATTCTGACCTTCCCATCCTTCTTTGGTACTGGAACCACATTAGCTAGCCACTCTAGATAGTTGACCACCCTCAGAAATCCTGCATTGTACTGTTTGTCAACCTCTTCCTTGATCTTGAAAGTCCACTATGGCTTCATCGTTCTCAATTTCTGCTCGATTGGCTTCATAGTTGGATATGTTGGAATGCAATGTTGTACTATATCTATATCAATCCCAGGCATGTCTTCGTATGACAACGCAAAGACCTCTTTGAACTCTGTCAGCAGTGCCACTAATTCATCTTTCTCAGAAAGGATTAGAGTGTTGCCCACTTGTATCATTTTAGGTTCATCATTAGTCCCCAGGTTAATGGGTTGGGTTTCTTCTTTTATGGGTTCTAGGTGTATTTGTTTTAATTCCTTATTATTAAGAATTTCTTTACCAATTTCAGAAATAAAAACATTCAAAACCAACAAATAAGCAGAATCAGCAATCATATTATAAGGAAAAGAGTTCTTAACAGACTCAAAAAACTTAATAGACTTAACTAAATCAGACTCAACTAGAATACTATACAAATAGACTTAACAGGAATAGAAATACTAGCAGAAATATACTCAATAGCGACAGAAACAATGTTTTTGGCGAGGGTGACTGGCTCAACGGTCTTGATCTACTTGGCAAGAGTAACTGACTTGACGGTCTTGATCTTTTTTACGGAGTCCTCCATGGGGTGGGTGACTCCCTCCCATGCCCAATTCTTCAACTCAGTTGTGGCTTCAATGATGGTAGGCGTCTCCCAACAAGTTCCTTCTTCCTTCAACATCTGTACTAAGTGGTCTTCATCCATATAGTCCATGCCTTCATCATCAATCTCCATATTTGTGGGCTTGTCAATCACCAAATGTGAGGATTAGAAATGTCTCCCCCTTTATGATGTAGGCAATTTTTGTTGGGTCATTTAAATCGGTGTCTTGGGGTTTAAGTGTCTCCCCCCATGTAGATGTTGGGCCATTTGATTGGTGTTAAAAGTGTCTCCACCTATTTGTAGGTATTAGGTTGTTTGATTAGGGTTTGAAGTGTCTCCCCCCATATGTCGATGCTTGGTAATTTGATTGGGGTTTGAAGTGTCTTGTAGGTCGAATATGGGATTGTGATGTTGCAGCAGCTGAATGTCTTTTATGCTTACGGGCTTCAGTACTGTGATGAGAGTGATAGGAATGATGGGCTTGGAACTATTGACTTGAGTGTCGACCTTAGGTTCTTTTTGCAACCTTCCTTTGGATCTTGACCAAATTCTCCCCTAATAATAGGCTTGGCTGGGTTAATCAAAGCTAGGTCCCCATCCACATCAATCAATCAACCAAACAAACACACACAACATGCAATGCAATGTAATTTTAACATGGACCAGCCTAAAGGTAGGTTCTAAGTCATTACGTTGTAGGGTGGGTTTGTTGTTTCATTGTTTCCCATAGCTAGGACGTTACACCTCCTAACTTGTAATGTAATGAACATTGTGTTGGTCTAAACCGCATGGTCTGTCCTTTACAATCAACAAGAAATGATCCAATGAATTTAGGCTATGAGTTGGTGAGTTTGCCACTGGGTACCCAAATCTAATGAAGACCGGGGATCCATGGTTACTACCACCAAATTTTGTTGAAAGGGGTGCATACATATTTGTTGTTTTGATGGCATACACTATGACAGTTAGGGAAAGCTTTTAACAAACAATACATACAACAAAATATCATATAACAACATATCATACAACATCTCAACAAATATAAATAAACAAACAAACAAACAACAATATCATGCAAGACCATATCATGCAAGACCATGCAAAACAAGGGTACATATTTGGTCACTTAATCCTAATACAAAACTTAGCCCTCGACATCTCCAGCAAAGTCGCCACTGTGAGAGACCAGGAATATTAGGTGCTCTCAAAAAAGAGGTTTGGGTACTTTTTTAGGGCACCTCTCTTTTTGGGTAAATGGAGTGGAGTCGCCACTTATTTTTTATACAAAAAAAAAAAAATTAAATACAACTTTACATGACAAAATTGTTCCATTCTCATTAATTAGTAAAAAAGTACAAAATCAAATATTACATGGCTTTGGGTCCTAGTTACAATCTACCAAAAATACATGGATTTTTGTTCTAGTTACAATCTACCTAAAAAAAAAAAAAAAAAAAAGATAAAGCCTAGGTCTACCTATCCAAAGACACTAAATTCAGAAGTTAGGTTACGAAATAAGAAGTGTTAGGCACCCATTCTGCCCAGACAGAGTCTGGTCTTCTAGACTCTCATGACCGATGTAGCCCTTTTATGAATTACATGAATGATTGCACACATGAAAAACTAAATCACAAAAGTCTATTTATGAATGCATCCTCTTCTTTGTTAAAAAATTCAAATCTGTGTTGTGATAAAAAAAATAAAAAAAAAATAAAAAAACTGTTTTGGTTTAGAAAAATCAAATCTGTTTTTGTACATGAAAAAAAAAATAGTTTTTGGAGAAAAAAATTCAGAACTGTGTTTATTAAATAAAACAAAGTTTTTGGTTTTTAAAAAAAAATATCAAATCTGTTTTTGAAAACTATAAAAATTGGTTTTTGGATTGTATTAAAAAAATCAGATCTATTTTATAACAAAAAAATTTAGATTTGTATATAGGAAAAATCAGATCTGTTTTTATATGCGCAAAAAAAAAAAACAAGAAAAAGATTTTTTAAGAAGAGGACTTTATTCATGAAATAAACCTATGCTACATGCACTAAACAAACAAACAAAACTACTCATGACTTTTTTTTTATTTCAAATCTACTTTGTTAAAAAAAATCATATCTATATCTAAAGAAGACGTAGATCAGTTTTTTGGATTTTAAAAAATTCAAATTTGTATCTAAGGAAGATACAAATCTTTTTTTTATTATTTTTTATAAATTCAGATTTGCATCTAATGAAGATGCAAATCTTCTTTTTTTTTAAAAAAAAATTCATATCTGCATCTAATGAAGTTGCAAACTAGATTTTTTTTTTTATTATTATTTAAAAAAATTCATATCTGCATCTAATGAAGATGCAAATTAGTTTTCGATTTGAAAAAAGATGTGATAACAAGCAGATTTTTGAAATAAAAAATAGATCTTAAAAATAAAAACATCATAAACACATTCTAATAAAGAAAATATCAACAACACATGATATGAGCATTGCAAAATCAAAACTAAACACATATTTATTCATGCATCATAAAATTAAAAGAGATAGAAGAAGAAGAAGTAAAGAAAAGCTACCTCTTGCATGGACATACTCTTTTCTCGAGAGAATATTTTAGGGTTCAAAGAAATTTATGCAATTGTCTTTGAAACCTAAAAATCCTTACTTACAAAAAAGAAATTCTTAAGACTAAAGCCTCCAGAACCTCTTTAACGTAAGAGAGAGAATATCAGAAAAAGGAGTCAGAAATAGGGGAAATCTGAGAGCGTCAAAAAGTGTGTTGAATTTTGAGATCCAGTCTCTATTTATAGAGGCTAGAAGACTTGGAAAAATAGCTTAGACGATCAAAATACGAATCGGGGACGCGTCCTTATTGCTAAAAAATTGAAAAAGATGTGTTTTAATGTCACCCAAATGCCATCGAGCCAAAAGACTAATGTGTGCCATTCGACACTCCAAATTTTGGGTGCCAATCCCGCTTTTGAGTTTGAGTGCGTTTTGGACTCTTTTTTTAGGTTTTCTTGAGCTGGGACTTGCACTTAGATGCGCTTTTAATCCGTATTCTAAAATTTAAACTCTTCTCTGGATAATTCAGGTCTTTTCAACCACAATTATCTTGTAGATAAATACTCTAAAATAGATCTTGATAAAGTCTAGATTATCCACAATTTTATCGTTATCCAATTACCCCTTTATTCCCATGCAAGCAATCCTATTTTTGACACTAACTATCAACCACTCACAAAATTATTTAATTAATTTTAATTGTTTAACCAATCAGAATTAATTGAAATTAATCATGCGTGGTTGACTTTACCTAAACACAATGCATGCTAACTGTGCAAACTTGATCATGCGATATCTTTCGATTTGACCGTTCGATTTAGAAACCGGGCATACCATCGCGACCGTTAGAATCTTAAGATTATTTTTATGATATGCAATGAATGAACTAATGCATGTAATGCAATCATGAATTTTAGGTATATGATTGGTCACCCCAGTCATCTTCCTTAATTAAATCATGGGTGCAAAATCGAGTGTTTATAAGGACATTTTCCCCAAAAGAGCTAGAGCGAGAACCCCAGAATAGACTTCCCACTTCTCCCAACCACCAGATCATACCCTCTCTTACCTTTAACCTATGGCCCACCGCTCCTATATTGGCTGGGTACAAATGGGTAGTGCCTGAGCCTTGTGCATGCTCCACTTCCATGTGAGTCCAGGGCTTATCTGTCATTCATGCGTTTGCCATGGCCTAGGGGCTTGTCTAGTCTTTGCTGCTTGTTCTGCCACTTATTTTTAACCTCTTGTGGCGTGGACGAGTTACTAGGTCTTCGTTCTTTGTATCTTGCTTTCTCTCTAGGCTGGGTTCTGCTTGGGCATGGGTATTTCCTTCTTCAATCCAACCCTTGTCTTCTTTGTGGGTCGGCTAACACTTCTGCCACGCCGCCTCATTGCCTTCGCCATGTTACATTTTGGTTTGTGCTCGCTAGGCCTCCTTTGGGCCTGCTGCGCACTTTCCCTTTTATTTAGTTCATGTAGGCCAATACTACTGCTGGGCTTGTTCTTTATACTATTTTGGGCTTCCTTGGCCTGTTTTATTCATTTGGGCATCCTTGGCCTGCTTTATTTCTTTAGGCATCCTCAACCCATTCTAATCCTTTATTTCTATAGGCTTTTGCTAAATCTTTCGAGCTTCCTCGACCCAATTATCACATCCTTTACTTTCGGGGTTTATTGGCCTTTTTATCAACCCCATTTACTAATTCTTTCCTTTGGGTTCCTTTGGCCATTTTTGCTTGCTTTCCATTTTTCATAATTCACATGGGTTTACTACTTCTTTCTTTGGGCTCCTTTGGGCCCGCTTGCTTCCTTAAAGGCATTTTGAATATCTTATAGGCCCATGGACCATTATTCCTGCCATTCAGGCTTAATGGTTTTTTTCTCACTTTGCTAATTCTTCTCCTTTATTGTCTCCCATATTGTTGGGCTTTTTCTTGTTATTGGGCCTTCTTGCCAAAATAAGCATCAACAAAATTCTTCTACAAGGCCTAAGAAGTACTTGGTCTCTCAAAAATGACTTAATTTCCTAGGAATCCAAGTACATATGATCTCATAAATGCTTTGGTGTGTTCTTAGTTGTGCGTATCTATTTTTCTTATAGAATAAGCCTTTACTTATGCTTAAGGCCTTGACAGTTATGTCCAATACATTATTTCATGTGTCCCTTCCTAGTTAATCTTCCTTGCCAAATGTCTTGCTACAACAAGGTTTGGTAACCTCTCATAACTGCTTCTAGGCAATTGTCACCCTGCTCTTTGTGTCTACTTGGTACGAGTATTTGTGTTTATTATTTTTTGTAACTGCTTGAGGTAATATATGCTAGTTCCTCGAGATAATTGCACGCTATCTCATAAATTTATTTATTTATTTATATGTATACATGTACATAAAATAGTTTCATCTAATTGCTAGTATTATCTGCTAAGATTTTGTTTAGTTAAACATCATTATAATTGTATATAAAAAAAAGAGAGATAATTTCATGTTAGGTTTGCATAACTCTTCATTCCACTTTTCATATTTACTTTAGAAAATATTGGTTGATTGTATTATATATTATCAATATTTTAAATAGAAATTCATTGAACTTAAAATTTATGAAATACAAACGCTATAGATATGTATGACAGAAAAATTTATATGTGATGAAACATTTAAAGCTTTAATTGTGATACTTCATATGGGGTGGATTAGATTGAATTATATAAGTGGATTATTATGGGAAATTTAGACCCCGATTGATAAAATTAACAAGTTTTAAACCCAAGTTGTTAATTAGATTTATTATGAATAAAACTTGTTAAAACAAACAAACATTAATATCATGTCAAAATCATGCAGCGAAAAAAATAAATAAGACAAGATATGATGACCCAGCAAAACCAATGAAACAAACTAGTTTCACAGTAAAAAAAAATGGGGGGAAATCTTCTCGAAAAGAAATCCACTATAGTAAAGAGAAGTTTCAGATCTAGTACAAAATTTTTGTCCCTAGACTCTACAATCCCCGTAGATGAATTCATAGCAGAAACCTTCTACTGCTTCAGAACCTCTAAACTCTTCAATATATGAATGCCATCCTTTTGTTGCACGGATCCCAGTATGTGACTAACTAAAGATGCACAGCTCCCAGTACATGACTAACATACCAACTAGAAGAGGATTGTTGGTTGCAAAGTTCTTTACTTCATCAATAATGAAGATCAAGAAGCACTTAATTACAAAACCCTAAGGCATAAAAGAAGTAGTAGCTTTTTTTAGAGAGAATAAGGCATTAGTCACCTTTTGCATATGTTCTCCTTGTATTCTCTTATGTGACAGTCTCCAAAATAAGTCTTATATAGGTCTAGGGTTGTGAGAAAAGAAACCCTACACATACATGTCAGCATGGGCCGAAAATCAGATCTGAAAATCTGAATTTTCGTAACCTCGATCGATCGAGAGGTAAGAGGAGGTGTCGAGATTTAAACTTCGACAAATACAGCTATCGAGAAGTTATCGAGGAGCTGTCGAGGAGACAGGAGCTTTCTTGATCAATCCACCAGCTGTTAAGAAGCTATCGAGATTGTGATAAGAAGTTGAAAATCTCGATAGATAGCCTAGCTGTCAAGAGGTGTCGAGCAGCTATCGAGCTATCTGTTCGCAGGTGTCGAGCTATCTGTCCAGCTTTATTAAATAGCCCTTCTTCACTTGTTTCTTGGTCCAATCTTCATGGCTTTAATACTAGATTTGAACAACATGTTTCTTGAAGTATTAAACACATCCTAGATCTACCTAATTACAAGTAAAATATGTTTTGTCAAAAAATTAGCCAACTACATAAATATTGACATATGTTCCTAACATGATCCACATATGTCTTAACAATCTCCCCCTTTGACAATCCGTGACAAAACCACAACAAACAAATGAGCATATGAAAGAAGTCATAAATCACTCAACTCATATTCACTTGTTGAATACAATAAAATTTATCTTAATACAAACTCTTGAAAAATTTTGCAATAAGAGAGTTTATGGCAAGTAGACTTTGACAACCTATATTTCTGAAACACTTTAAACAAAACTCATCAAGGCATCTTAGTGTGAAATAGAAATAATAGATTGCATACAAGATATAAGAAACATGTGTATAAAGAGAGAAAAGAAACAACACATTAAAGGTAGGTGAAGAAGACATACATTATCATAAATATATCAAAGATAAGCACAATGTATGTAAATATGGTCATAAGACCCAAGGTATAAGAAGAAAGAGGTAAGCACTCCCCCTAACAAGATGAAACACAACTCTGCCTTACAAGGACATGTATTTCTCCCCCTAACATGTAGAATCTTAAAAAGAAACCACATATTCTCCATAATTTCTCCCTCTTTTTGTCATGATTGATAACGAGTACAAAAAGCTATAAAACTTTACCCGAGAAACATAAAGATGATCAAGGGGGTACAAGAAATCCATATAAATGCATTAATATAATGAAACAAGATACTATGGATGACAAGATAATAAAAAGATGCAAAACATGTGAAAAACAAATCTCTCAACAAGAAAAATGTTAAGCACATAGATCCCAAAACACACACACACACACACACACTAAACAAGTCTAACCAATTTTATAGTTAAAAAACAAGTCAAGACAGTTTAGTGAACATACATTAACACATGTAAAACCTTGTGATGACCATATCACATTGTACCTGCACATGTATCAAGAGTAGCAAAGAATATTGCATGTTGTGTGTGAAAAATATTGCAAGATTGCATAAATGTATACATGTTATGACAATTTGAGATATGAGAAAATCACTTTAACTCACACACCATCATAACTGTTTGATGGGGACTATCACCTTCGAGGTATATCCTATAACTCCCACATCTCCCAGAATACACGCTTGCAATCATATTTAAAGCATTTTTGATCTTTTTGCTTTTTATTTTCTTTGCATAATTTTCTTTTTAAGTATATCATGCATGAGAATATAAGAGATAGAAAAGAATACACACTTGCAATCATATTTAAAACATTTTTGATCTTTTTGCTTTTTATTTTCTTTGCATAATTTTCTTTTTAAGTATATCATGCATGAGAATATAAGAGATAGAAAAGAAATACCCAATGATATTTGACATTCTAATTTTGCTATGTCAAAGCACACAAATGTCATTGACATTGTACTTTTGCTATGCCGAAGCATACAGATGTCATTTCATGATTGGCGGGCAACAATGGTGAGATGGATAAGTCTTTCTCTTAGGATTTTCTAGTCCTTCTTTCCAAAAAAAGTGATATGAGTGTTAAGTATAAGAGATCACTTAACCTTACTCATCACAAATAAGAGCCACAAAGCTCACTTGCTTAGTTGGGCATAGAGATGCTCATTTAGCTACAAACAATACATAGTTTAGAAAATTTTGTTTCAATGGCCATCCAAGATACACAAGTACCAATGTACACAAAACACATATTGTTTTTGTATTTTTCTGATTTTTCCTTTTCATTTTGATTTTGAAAACAAAACAAAATAAAAATTAAACAACCAAACAAAAACAGACAAACAACATGAAAGCATGAAAGAAAGATGCATATGCATGAAGGCATGATAGAAAAATGCAGATGCATGAAAACATGATTCCAAAGTAGATAAGAAATCAAGAAAAAAAGAGTCTTACTTTAGATAGAAAGAATTAAAGCAAAGGACAAACAGGCAAAACAATTAAGTCTTAGGCTCATTTCTCACCCACACAGTATGAGTCTTTGGCCGTGAAGATGAAAAGGCACGTGTCCTAATATGTCTACTAAAGGACATAGAAGAATTATAATTCTCCTAAAATTGAGTTAAAAAGCTCAAAACTTTTAATAACTCTCCAAACAAAGGTGTAGGTCATTGAGAGAAAACTTGTGACCATTTGGACAATTTCTTATGAGGATACAACTTAAAGCAATTAGGACGTATGTGTCCAGAAACACCACAATTATGACAAACATGACGTCTAATAAAGGATTTAGAATTAGTCAAAATCAGTTTTGGACTTCATACCTTTATTACCTTTCTCAAATTGTGGCACAAAGATAGTCCTTAATCCAGAAGCCGTGGAAGAGGAAGGGCCGAAGGAAACAGCATATCCTAAGCCAGTCTTATTAGAACTAGGCTTTTGAGCACTCAATACCTCATCAAGCTTTGCACTAGACATCCTCTCTATTTGAGTTTTAGCTTGACTAAGCTCAACCACAAGATTCTTGATCTTCTCTTCTAATAAGGTGTTCTCCAGAATAAGAGTCTTAACTAACCTTCTAGTCTCATCTAGTTTGACTAATAGATCAGTTTTTTCAGTTTTTACCTCATTAAGCTCTTTTCGACAAAGATGAGAAGTCTTTTAAGATTTTATGAATTCAGTGCATAGCTTATCATAGGCTCCCTAAAGGGTCATCTTTTTAGGTACTTCATCATCAGAAGAATCCTCATTGTCACTAGTACTCTCCACAATCACCTTATCGGTTGTGGCAGTAAAGGCCATAACATGACTAATCCGCATACTCATCAGAAGATTCATTCTCAACATCACTCAAAGTAGCAACCAACCCTTTATCTTTTGACTCCTTGGTCTTTTCTTTCATGAGGTAGTTTGGGCACTTTATCCTCATATGACCAAAACCTTTGCAGTCATGGCATTGGATGAGAGGTTTCTCATTCTTGCCCTTCCTAGAGGATTTAGATTTCCTAGGAGGTTTGCCCTTATTCTTTTTCCTAAACTGAAGAAGCTTGATAATCTCATCAGTTATGAAAATTAGATCCTCATCCTCATCATCATCTTTATCATCATCTTCACTTTCATCTTCAACTTCAGAGTCCTCACTCTCTTCCTCTATACCCTTAAAAGCCAAGTTTTTACTCTTTCCACCTTTTCCTATTGAGCCTAATCCCATCTCATAGGTTTGAAGGTTTCCTACAAGCTCAATCAAAGGAATTTGATCAATGTCCTTTGCTTCTTCAATGACAGTGATCTTGGCATGGAATCTTTCAAGTAAAGACCTAAGGATTTTCCTAACAATCTTGGATTCTGCAATACATTCTCCAAGATTGAAAGCAAAATTCACAATATCCTTGAGTTTAGCATAGAACTCATTAAATGTCTCATCCTCCTCCATCCTTATTTCTTCAAAACTACTAGTGAGTCTTTGAAGCTTCACAATCTTTACTGCCTTGGTACCTTCATAAGTGATCTCAAGAATGGTCAATGCTTCTTTGGCAACTTCCGTGGAAGATATTTTCTTGAACTCCTCATTGGTCACCCCACAAAACAAAGCATTCAAGGCCTTACTATTTAAATTTGCCGCTATGATTGTTGCATCATCCTAATCCACTGGCGCTTCCTTTGGTTTAATCCAGCCAACTTCAACAGCTTGCCATACCTGTTCACCTAAAGCCTGTAAAAAAACTTTCATATAAACTTTCTAGTACTCATATTTAGTTCCATCAAATAAATGAGGAATCAAAAGAGATTGCCCATGATCCATGACAACGGGGGTCAAGGATCACACTCAGAAAATTAATCTAATCAGAGTGTACCGGCTCTGATACCACTTGTTGGGCAATTTAGACCCTAATTGATAGAATTAACAAGTTTTAAACCCAAGTTATTAATTAGATTTATTATGAATAAAACTTGTTCAAACAAATAAACATCAATATCATGTCAAAATCATGCAGCGGAAAAAATAAATAAGACAAGATATGACGACCTAGGAAAACCAATGAAACAAACTAGTTTCACAGTAAAAAACTTGGGGGGAAACTTTCCCGAAAAGCAATCCACTATAGTAAAGAGAAGTTTCAGATCTAGTACAAAATTTTTGTCCCTAGACTCTACAATCCCCGTAGATGAACTTACAGCAAAAACCTTCTACCGCTTCAAAACCTCTAAACTCTTCAATATATGAATGACATCCTTTTGTTGCACAGATCCTAATATGTGACTAACCAAAGATGCACGGCTCTCAGTACGTGACTAACACACCAACTAGAAGAGGATTGTTGGCTGCAAAATTCTTCACTTCATCAATAATGAAGATCAAGAAGCACTTGGTTACAAAACCCTAAGGCGCAAAGATGCAGTAACTTCTTTTAGAGAGAATAAAGCATCGATCACCTTTTGCATATGTTCTCCTTGTATTCTATTATGTGACGGCCTCTAAAATAAGTCTTATATAGGTTTAGGGTTGTGAGAAAAGAAACCCTACACATACATGTCAGCATGAGCCGAAAATCAGATCTGAAAATCTGAATTTCCATAACCTTGATCAATCGAAAGGTGTCGAGATTTAAACTTCGACAGATACAGCTATCGAGAAGCTATCGAGGAGCTGTCGAGGAGATAGGAGCTTTCTCGATCGATCCATAAACTGTTGAAAAACTATCGAGATTGCGATAAGAAGAAGTTGAAAATCTCGATAGATAGCCTAACTGTCGAGAGGTGTCGAGCAGCTATCGAACTATCTGTTTGCAGGTGTCGAGCTATCTGTCTAGCTTTATTAAATAGCCCTTCTTCACTTGTTTCTTGGTCCAATCTTCATGGCTTTAATACTAGACTTGAACAAAATGTTTTTTGAAGTATTAAACACATCCAAGATCTACCAAATTACAAGTAAAGTGCGTTTTGTCAAAAGATTAGCCAACTACATAAATATTGACATGTGTTCTTAACATGATCCACATATGTTCTAATAGATTATATTAGTTTGTTGTGCTAAGTTTAATATCAAGTGCATTCTAAATAATT
Source organism: Quercus gilva (assembly GCA_023621385.1). NCBI lineage: Eukaryota > Viridiplantae > Streptophyta > Magnoliopsida > Fagales > Fagaceae > Quercus > Quercus gilva. Next base: position 18,014,222 of record CM042479.1, on the reverse strand, counting down.
AAAAATAAAATTAATATCAAGTGTTTATTAGATTAATTTGAGCTATATAAACGATTACGAAGTACCTTAATTATTACTTGATCAGTCATTTCAAGTGTAATGTAGATGTAGCTTACACTTATTTTGAGTCTTAACAATTGATGAACCAGAAATTTATGGTCGTTATTATAAGAAGGTCGTCATTCACCCAGAGAAGACGTTACACATTTATTATGATCATTGATGAGAAAAAGTAACTGACAGACCAACGGTCACAAAATGAGCTATGGCCTCCAGATAGAGATTCTGTAATGCACTAGTCATTGAGTATAAATGCTGCACATCATTGCCCATTAATGAGGCATACCATTATAAAAGATAAGATAATAGAAACCCAAGGTACGCCCAATTACACACAAATACTCTACGAAATCACTCTGTACTCATTTTCTCTAGAATCTTTCTCCCTTACTGACTTAAGTGTCAGAGGCGGTTTAGCTAACGCCACACTAGTGTGCTTCAATTCCACTCAGTTCATTTTGCAGGTTTCTCATCTACAGAGACGACCCCTTTCACAGCATCGTCCATTCGCTACATCGAGGAGCTCAACTGTTTATTTTTTGCATCATCAATTTGGCGCCGTCTGTGGGAACGCTAATCATTCAAGCCATCTCTCCCCGTGACAAAAGAGTTCCTCAAAGTGCGAGATGGAAGTAGAAGCCGAACCTCAGCTAGATGCTGTGCAACAACAACAAATCCAAGCTCTCTTGGCAAGTGTGGAAGAGCTAACTCGCCAGAATAAAGAACTACGAAAGATTATGGAGTCTCAAAATGTAGAATGTCGGCGAACAAGCGAAAACCAAAATGAAGAAGAATCCAATTCTCAAGCCAATAGGCGAGATAGAACTTCAGGAGAAGATTCCACTAGGGTGGAGAATGAGCTCCATAACATGAGGAAAGAATTGGATAAACTAAAAAGTGCTATGAAGGACAAAGGCGGAAAGAATTTGGATGGGATGATTTGAACGATGGATTTACCCTTCACTACCGAAGTGCTAAACTGTCCCCTCCCACCAAAATTCCGCCTCCACAGTTGGAGTCATATGACGGTTCCAAAGATCCCTTGGATCACATTAAGTCATTCAAGACGCTGATGCTATTGTAGATGACCCCAAACAAAGTGATGTGCAAGGCATTCCCAACAATGCTGAAGGGAGCAGCCAGAGTATGGTTCAGCAAAATACCCCTAGGAACCATTACAGACTTTGAATAACTCGGCAAGGGTTTTGTTCGTCATTTAATTGGTGGGTAGAGGCACAAAAAGCCAACTGGCCATCTTCTCAACATTCAGCAAGTAGAAGGAGAATCACTAAGGCAGTACGTCACTCGGTTCAACAAGGAACTACTACAGGTAGACGAAACTGAAGATCAAGCCATCCTAACAACCTTCAAAGCAGGATTGTTACCAGGAGATTTCTTCTTCTTAATTACTAAAAGTCCACCAAAAATAGTCGCGAAGGTGCTCCATAAGGCACAGAAGTACATGAATGCAAAAGATCCGGTGCTTGCAAAGGAAATGAAGGGAAAGAGGAAGAGAGACGAAGGAACAAGCAGCACTCACAATAAGAAAAAGGAGTTACGAAGTGTTGGGCAGGCCACAAGGAAAAAGAAGGAGCTTCCAGACAGGAAACCCAAGTTCACTAACTTCACTCCTCTAATAATGCCAATTGAGCAAATCCTTATGCAGATAAGAGACGATCCTGCCCTACAATGGTCGAAGCCAATTAGCACTCTAGTAGAAATGAGTGACAAGAATAAATACTGTAGGTTCCACCAAGATCACGGGCATCACACCAATGCGTGTAGGCATCTAAAAGACCATGTGGAGACCTTGATTTAACAAGGGAAGTTACAAAAGTACATCAGAAAGACGGAGCCCCACAGGTACCAACGGAAGGACGACCAAGATAGGACTCCGGAGGTAAGGGATAGCAAACCCCTTGTAGGAGAAATAAAGACGATCTCGGGAGGATTAACGGCAGGTGGAACATTGAAGTCCCTAAAAAAGCATAAGGGAGAGAAATAAACAGCATCCATTCGCAGCTCCCTCTAATGAAGTGCTAAAGAATGATGAGCCTGATATTGTCTTCTCTGATAAAGACAATCGCGGCATTAGACAATCCTATGATGATCCACTGGTAATCATGCTCAAAGTAGAAGAATTCAACATTCACTAGGTGCTCATTGACAACGGAAGCTCAGCAAATATCGCCTACTTGCCCGCGTTTCAACAGATTAAGCTGGACAAGAAAATGATCAGGCCTATCACCTCACCTCTGGTAAGCTTTACAGGGGATAGAATTGTCCCAAGAGGCATCGTCACTCTAATTGTGATCACAGAACTTACCCAGCATAAGTCACCAAGGAAATCGATTTCCTCATAGTTGACTGCCTTTCCACGTATAACATCATATTAAGAAGACCTGCACTCTACAAACTAAAAGCAGTTACGTCGACATATCACTTGAAGGTGAAGTTTCCAACAACCTAAGGAGTAGGAGCAATCAGAGGAGACCAAGTTCTGGCAAGAGAGTGCTATCAAGCTGCCCTAGCATCGAGAGAGAACCACACATAGGTGATCAATGAACCAAAACCTATTCCTAAACCGTCAGAAACACCACAAGAAGTTGAGATCGTCCCAAAAGATTCGACGAAAGTATTGAAAATCGGAACAACACTCCCAACTTTAGAGAAAGAGAAAATGATCTCTTTCTTAAGAGCAAACCAAGATGTCTTCGCTTGGAAACACGAGAATATGCCTGGGATTATAGGAAGATCATACAGCATCGTCTCAATGTCAACCTAGAATGCAAACCTGTACAGCAGAAAAGGAGAATATTTGCACCAAAACGCAACAAAGCTGTAATTGAAGAAGTAAAGAAACTGCTGGAAGCTGATTTCATTAGGGAAGTCTTCTATCCAGATTAGCTAACAAACGTGGTCATGGTAAAGAAGAGCAATGATAAGTGGAGAATATGTGTTGATTTCACAGACCTGAATAAGGCCTACCCAAAAGACAGCTTCCCTTTGCCAAGGATTGACCAACTAATAGACTCGACTACTGGACATAAGCTATTGAGTTTCATGGATGCATTCTCTAGATATAACCAGATTCTTATGGACGAAGACGATCAAGAGAAGACCTCGTTTGTCACTAGCCAAAGGTTATACTGTTACAAGGTTATGCTTTTTGGACTGAGGAACGCAGGAGCCACCTATCAGAGATTGGTGAACCGTATGTTTTCTCACCAGATTGGAAGGAATATGGAAGTATACGTGGATGATATGCTAGTGAAAAGTAAGGACGAAGCCAACCACTTGGATAATCTCAAAGAAACCTTCAACACACTACGTAAGTACAATATGAAATTAAATCCTGCAAAGTGTGTTTTTGCTGTTGCTTCAAGGAAATTCTTGAGATTCATTGTCTCCCAACGAGGTATAGAGGCAAACCCAGACAAAGTGAAAGCAATAATTGAGATCAAGTCACCAAAAATAGTAAAGGAGGTGTAGAGCTTAACAGGAAAGGTTGGAGCCCTGAACAGGTTCGTCTCTTAGGCAACAGACAAATGCATGCCATTCTTCAAAGTATTGAAGAAGGCCTTCCAATGGACTGACGAATGCAAGGAAGCTCTTACTAAATTGAAAGAGTACTTGATAAGGCCACCACTGTTAAGTCCCTCAGTGATGGGAGAGAAGTTGTATCTCTACCTAGCAGTATCCAACACTGCAGTAAGTTCGGCACTGATTAGAGAAGAAGAGAATGTCCAGAAGCCAGTTCATTATACCAGTCAAGCATTCTAAAGAGCAGAAGCAAGTTACCCAAGGATGGAGAGCTTTTGCATTACTGGTCACCTCTAGAAAGCTTTGTCCTTATTTCCAAGCACACCCTATCGTTGTCATGACAGACCAACCCATAAGAAAGACGATGAACAAGATAGATGTAGCAGGACGACTCATTCAATGGACAATTGAATTAGGCCAGTTTGACATCGAATATCGGCCTCAAGCAACAATCAAAGCCCAAGTACTAGCAGATTTTAGTGCAAAGTTCACTTACCTCTATAAGGAAGAAGACCCTCCTATGGAAACATGGATGGTCCAAACAAATGGGTCAGCCATGAAGAAAGTGAGAGGAGTAGGAGTAGTTCTTATACCTCCAGAAGGAGAAACACTGAAGTATGCAGTCAGATTACAGATCACAGTAACAAATAATGAGGCAGAGTACGAAGCATTGCTAACAGGACTGAGCCTAGCAAAGGCTCTAAGAGCAAGGAACCTTATTATCCAAGCTGATTCATAGCTAATAATTGGACAAGTGAAGGGAGATTACGAAGTTAAAGAAGAAAAGATGCAGAAGTACTTAAAGATCGTCCAACGACTCTCACGACACTTTGACAATCTGGACTTTGTGCAAATCCCTTAAGCCAAAAATTCAGAAGCTGACTTTCTAGCAAAATTAGCCTAATCAGACGATTACAATGCAACCTCTAAACTATGTGTAGAAATAAGGGGGCAGCCAAGCATAGAAGGTGAGCAAGTTATGAAGATAAAAGAGCAAGACGAGTGGATGATTCCCATCATTCGTTACTTGAAAGAAAGATGGCTTCTCGAAGATAAGACGGAGGCAAGGAAGATACAGATCACGGCAGCTTGCTTCATCATTATTGACGACGTGCTGTACAGACGAGGGTATTCACTCCCATATCTGAGATGTGCTAGTTCAAAAGAAGCAGATTACATACTTCGCGAGATACATGAGGGAATCTGTGGAAACTATGCTAGGGCAAGGTCCTTAGCAAGAAAAATGCTAAGAGCAAGATATTACTGGCCAACCTTACAAAAAGACGCGTACAACATCGTTAGAGCATGCGACAAGTGTCAACGCTTCATAAATGTCCAGATGAGACCAGGAAAGACGATGACACCTATATCCTCACCATAGCCCTTCGCCTGATGGTGAATTGATATTATGGATCCATTCTCTTTAAGGAAGAAGCAACTCAAATTTCTAATCGTGGCAATTGATTTCTTCACAAAATGGGTAGAAGCAGAACCAATGATGACGATAACAGAGACTTAGGAGTTAAGAATCACTATTCTTCTCTAAGACACCCTTAGACTAATGGCCAGACAAAAGTGACGAATAGAAGCTTGCTCAAAATTATCAAAACTAGGTTTGAGGGGGCAAAGAGGGCATGGCTTGAAGAACTACAAAATGTCCTTTGGGCATATAGGATGACCACAAGAGTTTCAACAGGAGAAACACCATTCAGGCTGATATTTGGCACTGAGGCCGTCATATCGATGGAAGTAGAACTGACGAGCTACCGAGTCAAAAAATATGAAGACCAGAAAAATTAGTAGGAGCTTAATAGTAATCTAGACCTAATTAATGAAATCAGAGAAGAAGTTATAAAGCGAATGGCCAAGCACAAGGAAGCAATGTCCAGATACTATAAAAGAAAGGTCAGGGCGAGAAGATTCTACACAGGAGACCTCATCCTTAGGAAGGTGTCACAAGCAACAAAAGACCCATCTCAGGGAAAACTTGAACCAGCCTGGGAAGGCCCCTACGAGGTAATCTGTCATTCCAGAGAAGGCTCCTACTACTTGAAGTCTTTAAACGGCCAAGAATTGCCTTGACCATGGAACATAGAACACTTGAAGAAATACTACTAGTAAGAAACGCTTTACATTTCCAAGTTGCTTAATCTTCATATCAGTATGTAGGATAACCATTACTTTTGTCATTCATAAGATCAATAATACATGAAAGCATTATCCATGCGTATTCATCAATGACTTGTCAATTCATATTTAACAATGATTATTCATGCCCTATCACTATCAAAACGTGTGCAACGCTTAGGAGTTGTCATTCGGAGATGTCTCAAGGATCTCCATCATTAATATTTCAAATTAAGAGCATTTCACGCATAACTAACGGCGTCATAAGCCATCAAAGTTGTTGATACACAACTACCAAAGTCGACTAAATTAGAGTTGTTAAAATACAACCAATATAATTGTCGTTCAAAACGAAACAAAAATAGTTAACCTAAAAGACGCTCCAATACCACGACTCTAAGTCACGAGTAGAGCGCAACATCGTCATTCAAACATGACTCAATAAAAAGTTGTTCAAACACAACTGAAAAATACTAAGTTGTTTAAACACCATCATCATTCAAACATAACTCAATAAAAAGTTGTTCAAACACAACTAAAAAATACTAAATTGTTCAAACACAACAAAAAACATCATTCAAACATGACTCAATAAAAAGTTGTTCAAACACAGCTGAAAAATACTAAGTTTTTCAAACACAACTAACATCGTCATTCAAACATGACTCAATAAAAAGTTGTTCACACACAGCTAAAAAAATACTAAGTTGTTTAAACACAACTAACATCGTCATTCAAACATGACCTAAAAGCTATTCAAACACAACTAAAAAATACTAAATTGTTCAAACACAGCTAACATCGTCATTCAAAAATGACTTAATAAAAAACTGTTTAAACACAGCTAAAAAATACTAAGTTGTTCAAACACAACTAACGTCGTCATTCAAACATGACTCAATAAAAGAGTTGTTCAAATATAGCTGAAAAATACTAAGTTGTTCAAACATAACTAAGATTGTCATTCAAACATGACTCAATAAAAAGTGTCTAAACACAGCCAAAAAAAAAAAAAAAATACTAAGTTGTTCAAACACAATTAAGATCGTCATTCGAATATGGCTTAATAAAAAGCTGTTCATATACAAGCTAAGTACGGAAAAGCTGCTCAAGTGCAGGCTAAACATAAAGGTAGTCTCAACTAACATCATCACAAAAGATTGTGCAAGCATAAAGGAGTTGTCTACTACAGCTAATTACAGGAAGTCCATAAACCAATCTACCATTGTCAAAGGAATTGTTTAGTTGCCCAAAACAACGAGCCCAAAAAGAAATATTGTTCTTGTCTTGCAAGGAAATAAAAAGAAAAAGAAAGTAGAAAAAAATAAAATAAAAGGTTACTGATCTTTAAGGACAGGGTCTGCAGGGGTTACAATAATAGGCTCCTTCACTCCTTCTGCAACATTTGTAGTTTCCTCCGTCACATTCTCTGCCGTGGCTACAGAAGGATGATCAGACATAAGCTCTTTTTCAATGTCCTCAATAGTCAAGCCAGAGAGGTCCAAGCCAGGGTGATGCTTTGCCATCCACTTCACAAGAAGATTAAAGCCCTCCACGTAGTACTTGCATAAATCATCAGAGTACTCGTCAAAGTCCTTAAAATCTTGTACCATCGTGGCCCCAACATTTTGTAGCTTCAGCTCCAGGTTGTTGATCCGCTTGTTCTTCAACTTGCAGAAGTCCTTCTCCACTTGTAAGTTTTTCTCCAAGGTCACCACACGCTCCTGGTCATTCTCAGCTTCAACAGTAAGGATGGCAACCTTGTTCTTGAACGTCTCGTTCTCAGCAGATAAAGACTTAATCAGAGGCTCGGATGTAGCCATCTTCTTTTCCGAGTCTAAAAACTTCTCAGAGACGAACAGAGATTCACCCAAAGCCTACAAAGAACCTCCCTTAGTAGAAATATAGCAAAGGAAAAGAAGAAGTAAAGAAGGCCTACAACACTTACTTGTACAAGCTTTTGAATGTGAGACGACATCACCTGACTAGACTACTTCGCCATCAAGGGACTCAGATCATCCACAGAGAGTGCCTCATGAGCCTTCAAAGCTGTTGCATCAACATCATCCCAAAAAGTAGGAAGGAAAGATTTACCACCTGACTTCTTCTTCTTCCTAACCTCCTCTCCACCAAAGACAATCATTTGCAGTGACGAAGTGGGAAAGGTAGGACGCTTGGCGTTTTCGAAGGTTCTTGCTTAACCACTTCACCAGTTTTCTTCTTGGATAAGAGGCCATTAACGGTTCCTCCCTTGGCCTTCTTTTCTTGAACCTCGGCTAACTTTTGCTTACTAAACCTAGTCATCATTCCTAAAAGGATGAAGAAAATGTTAAAAAAAAAAAAAAAAAAAAAAAAGCCAAAGGAAAAGGAGCGCATACACTTTTTCACAACTTCCAAGCCTCTCTGAACCTTAATAGATAGTTTTGGACCCAAAAAGTGAATAAATAAAGATTGAGGAAAGACAAGCTCGTCAAAATCCTTGACGGTCTCCAAATATTCCTTTACTTTTTCCACACGCAACTGATATCTCTTCTTCAAACAAAGACGTTGGGCAACTGCAGAATAAGGATACAAGTAAGTCACCTATCACCGTCACTCCTAAAAAATGAGAAAACAACTAAAAAGATGAAGAAGATGCACCAGACACGGGAACTCCCTAACCATGAAAAAACTTGGGGGCTTCATCCAAGACCTCACTAGGGACGAACTCCCAACCACTTCCAGAAACGAAAAAGAAATTGGATTTCCAATTGCGAAGAGACGATGGGTAATCGAGTATTAACCTAGAAGCCCTATTCCACAGCTTAAACTCATAATAGCTGGGGTCCTTAGACTTCCTCAGATGATAAAAATGTAGGAATTCATCCTTCCTAATGACATCACCCTCATTGGCAGACATCCATACCACCATACAAGAAATAAGGATTCGCCATGAGTTAGGCACCAACTACACCAGAGCAAGATGCAAATAGGAAAAAAGATCCCTGACGAAGGGATGAATAAGGAAGTGAAAGCTGCAGGTAAAATCGGCCTCGTAGAAACAAACCTCATCAACATATAAGTGACAAGCTCTTTCCTCGTCACTCGGGATCCTAATTTTTACAGAATCAGGGAATTGAAATCTGTCCCTAATTCGTTTCTCGTCCTTCTCAAAGAGAGAACACGAGATGTTCCAAGCTTTATAGGGGGTAGAAACAGAAGTGGTCCCCGAGACCACACGATCATTAGATGAGGATAGCCCTATCTCCAGGTCACTTGACCTTACCTCGGACATCCTCAACAATCTAGCTGCCTCAGTAGAATGGGAAACTAAAGGAAACAAGGAAGAAAAAACAGAAGTATACGGACAGTCCTTTCCTATGAAAGAACTAATCCTTTTAAGACACTCCCCTCTACAAACTCAAGCAAACTACCCAAATGAGCAAAAAAGAAGGCTATGGAAGGACAATTCGCTCTAACGGTAGAATATTCTACCATGGAAGAATCAGAAAAGAAGAAGAAGCACGAAGGACTTACCAAGAAACGCAGAACAGAGAAAGGAAGCTTGTAGAAACAAACCCTAGAACAAAGAACTGAATAAGGAAAAATATAGAAGGATGGAAAGTGGAGGGAAAAACAAGTTCCCAAAACTTACATGGGAAAACTGAGACATGTTCGCACATTGAACACATCCTGGCCGTACATGTGACGCTCAACCACCCAAACATCAAATCGTCATAAATGCGCAGCACACGGAATACGAAGCGTCAAACGAATTTGTTCTTATCTCGTCTAAAAGACGAGATAACGAACAAAGGGGCAACTGATGAACCTGAAAATTATGGTCGTCATTATAAGAAGGTTATCATTCACCCAAAGAAGACGTTACACATTTATTACAATCATTGGTGACAAAACGTAACTAACGGACCAACAGTCACAGAATGAGTTGTCGCCTCCAGACAGAGATTCTATAACGCACTAGTCGTTGAGCATAAATGCAGCACATCATTGCCCATTAATGAGGCATACCACTATAAAAGAGAAGATAACAGAAACCTAAGGTATGCCCAATTACACACAAATACTCTACGAAATCACTCTGTACTCATTTTCTCTCTAGAATCTTTCTCCCTTACTGACTTAAGCGTTGGAGGTGGTTTGGCTAACGCCACACTGGCGTATTACCCTTCCACTCAGTTCATTTTGCAGGTTTCTCATTTACAAAGACAACCCCCTTCACAGCATCGTCCATCCACTACGACAAGGAGCTCAACTGTTGATTTTTTGCATCATCAACAATTTTCCTCATTTTTCATAAAATTGAGAATGTTTTGAATGATTGAAAATAAAAATAATTTACAACAATACTAGGTGGTAGAAAAGATCCAAAAAAAGAAAAAGAAAAAAGAAATATAACATTTTTCCTTTACATTTTTTAAGGATACGAATATACAACAAAAGTTGAATCATTTTGTTAACATGTCCATGGAATTCCGATTATTGTTTGAAAAGTCAATCTATACCACTTGATTATCAGATTATGGATAACTTTTGTATGACTTTTGATCAAAACTTATTTTAAAAAGTTTTTTTTTTTTTTTCCTACAACAAGTTGAGGAAGGGAAATTTGAACTCTTATTTTTCTAGGAGCAAGACATTATTACTAAAACACAAAACTCTTCACATACAAAAAGATTAAAAAGTGCAAAAAAAAAAAAGGTTAGAGCATTCACATCAGCATGTGTATTTTACACATCTATTTTTACACTAAAAACCTACTTTTTCTATTTTACACATTCACTTTTACAAAACACCTACATCAATTCATTTATTTTACAAGTTATTTCAATAAAATATACATTATACTCTATTTTTTTATTATTTCTCACCAACTAACTCTCTTAAATACGCGCCCTCTCTCTCTCTCTCTATACCCATTTTCTGATTTCACTCTCTCACTCTCTCTCTCTCTCTCTCCATCTCTCTGGCCTTCCTCTCCAAATCACAAAACGCCATATCTCCGCTTCACTCCGCTCCGATCCGATCCGCTCCGATCCACCAAACTCCATATCTCCGATCCATGCTCCGCTCCGATCTCCGCTCCGATCCACCAAACTCCATATCTCCGATCCATGCTCCGCTCCGATCTCCGCTCCGATCCACCAAACGCCAGTTCTCCGATCTCCGCTCCGCTCCGATCCACCAACGCCACATCTCCGATCTCCGCTCAGATCTCCGCTCCGATCCACGCTCCGCTCCGATCTCCGCTCCATGCTCCGCTCCGATCTCCGCTCCGATCCACCAAACGCCACATCTCCGATCTACGCTCCGCTTCATCAACGAGCTCCGATCGTTCCAGTTAAGCTCCGATCAATATCTTTGTTGTTTGTCCGTGTGGGTTTGCTTGTGTGTGGGTGTGTTTGTGTATCTCGTTTTTTTTTTTTTTTTTTTTTTTTTTTTTTTTTTTTTTTTTGAGCAAGTGAATCTGTGTTGATCGGAGCTGTGTGTGGATGTGTTTGTGTGTGAGTGTGTTTGTGTGTATCTGAGGAAAAAGAAGAAGATGAGAAGTGGTGAAGTTACTGAGGTTGTTGAGCCCGGAGAAGAGAGAGAAAAAAAAAGGAGCGAAAGAAATTAATAAACTAATCTATACACGAGCTACAGTAACCGTGTAAATTTACACGGTTTGTGTAGCTCGTGTATATCTATACACAATTTTAGACATTTTTAGAAGTACTGATGTAGTGTAGTTTTGAGGCAAAATGTGTAAAAACAGCTTCTTTTTCTATTTTACATGATTTTACATGAACTGGTGTGAATGCTCTTAGTCTTTTGAAGTTAAATAATAGATTTGAAGTTTGAAGTTTGAACCTTGCCTACACAAAACACTAATTGATATCTTTGATTGATGATTAATAACAATCATCATGAAGCGGAAATCATAAATTGAAATGCAATCGTATTTATAAAAAAGAAATTGAATAATTCACTTTGATAGTTTTTTTTTTTTTTTTTTTTTTTTTTGTGTCGATCCGTAGAATATAAGATTTTTTTTTTTTTTTTGAGAAACAAACACACATACACGCACACAAGGGAGAGGGAAAGGGGTTTTAACACAAAGGCACACCACAACTCCACTCAAAAATCATGGTAACTTTTAAGGGAGAGTGGGACAAGTTATACTACACACAACACACTCTCTTAAGCAATGTGAAACAATTACCCATTCTTTTTTTTGAGAAACAAACACACACATTCACACAAGGGAGAGGGAAAGGAGTTCTAACACAAAGACACACCACAACTCCACTCAAAAGTTATGATAACTTTTAAGAGAGGGTGAGACAAGTTATACTACACACAACACACTCTCTTAAGTAATGTGGGACAATTACCCATTCCTTTTTTTTTTAGAAACAAACACATACACTCACACATAAGAAAAAGGGAAAGAGGTTCTAATACAAACACACACCACAACTCTGCTCAAAAGCCATAAATTTGGGTTTATTACGATTTTTTTGTATAAGGCTTTATCATTGTTAAAAAGGAAAGTTGGACATATCTTGTAGCCGATGAGCCTGCAATATCCAATCATCCTTAATTATGGTTTGACTAACAAATTAGTGTCAACTTTTTTTTCCACACCAAGCTTTTTTTTTTTTTTCCTTTTGGTTTCATATCATCCTAAGTCCAAGAAAAAATCATAGTAAAAACAAATATATCTATCAAGTATATGTCAGTAAAAAAAAAAAAAAAAAGCAAAAAAGAAGCTGCAATGCTATTTATTTTTTTTATTATGAAGAAAGGCACCAAGACTATGTACCGTTGACTATCCTTGACTTATATTATAGAAAAAAAGCCAAAAGGGTAGGCCAAATCTAATAAAAAGAAGTTGGCCAAAATGGGAATTTTCTTTTCTTTTTTACCATGAATAAAAAAGTTGCAAATTTGAGTAGGTGAAAAATATATGGCTAAGACAAATACCCCAAAATTTATATAGTAGTTGAAAAAAAAAAAAAAAAAAGAAAGAAAGAAAGAGAGAGAAATAGAGATATCCCTTTGGTTATTACAAGGCCACATTTACATGCCTCATGTTTTCCGCATAATATAAAATAAATATAAATATAAATATATAGTACAGTATAAGAGAGGAGATAAGAGAGAGAGAGAGAGATAGAAAAAAGACACGCACAGATACAACAACAACGCAACACAAAGAAGACTAGCACAACCAACACCCACACCACCATTGCCCCATAATCACAAACAATAATAAATATAAATATAAATAAATAAATAAATACCTATTTATATGTATTGTATTTTATTTTTTTTTCACAAACAATAACACATTATCACTTTCTCTCTTTCTCACATAAAAATCCTCACCTAATAATATCCATATTTTCTCGCTTCTCATAAGAACATGTTTGTGTGCTTTTCACTGAGGCAGCAGCAGCAGCAGCAGAAGACGAAGATGAAGATCCGAACGCGATCGATCGCTTTTTTTTGAATCGATTCGCTTCCGATCCTTCTGCTTTTCCTTTTTCCAGAGATCGATCTGTGAGTGCTTTTTTTTTTTTTTTTTTGCTTTCGCTGTTGTGCTTTGATATTATATGATAGTGATCGTTTTGAAATTGTTTTCAAAATGTTTAATTTTTTGTTGAGATCAATGATCGGTTTGAAGATTTTAAGCCTGCGCACTGTAATTCATGTCACTGATCAAAATTTATTTATTTATTTTTGTTGTGGTTGAATTTGGTTTAATAAGCTAATGTGTACGTCAATTTTTGTATATATTTGTTTATATATGCATTTAAGTGCATTGGCTTTGTTATTGAGGGAAACAAATTAAGATTTTGGGGGTGAATTTTTGTTTTACCAAAAATAGTATCTTTCTTTATTATCTATTGCTTTTTCAGTACGCAACTTTTCTTTCTGTTAATCTCTGATCCTCTGCATGACACAGCAACTGAGACAACTTTTTTTTCCTGCTATTTTTTTTGCCTCTTTTAGTAGTTTTTTTTTTTTTTTTTTAATTAAAAAAAAAAATCTATGTATTCACTGTAATTGTTGTAGTAGAAAAACTATTACATCATTATGGGGGAAAAAATTGATGTAATGTGATTTTCTTGCAAATGTTATGTTAAAGTTTCAAGATTTAAAATTATTTAACTTCATAACCAAAAAAAAAAAAAAAAAATTTATCTATGTTGGTTTATATGGAAAAGGGTGTATTAAAAGTTGATTTTTTTTTTGTTGTTTAAACAGCTTTCCTTGTATACATTTTTTTAATTTTGGTAGTATAAGGTGATCTTTTGGCTGCAGATGATCTAAGTAAGGGGATTTTGCCTTTTAGGTGAACTGAGTGGAATGTGATTTGCATGGGGTGAGGATGCCGGAGTTGAGAAGCGGAGCCCGAAGATCAAAACGAGTTGATGATCTTTACCCTGCCCCACAGCCAATCGATCAAGGAGATAATTGGTTACTGCCTGCTCAAAACAGGACCAGGAGGAGAGCTGCTGGAAGAGGAAGAGGTGGTGGCAATGCCACTTTAGCAAAAGGGCCTTCACCGGCAGTACCAACTAGGCCAACTGCAGCAGCTAGAGGCCGAGGCATTAGGTTGATAGATTTAGACCCAGAACCCTGTGAGGTTCTTCCTGAAGCTGTTGCTCTAGGGGCTGCAGAACCCCTTTATAATCAAGTTGAGGTAGTGGCGGATATAGATATTGGAATGGAGGGTGGAAGCGCTGACAAAGTAATGGGGGTTGAGGAAGAAGCAAGCACAACTCCTGTACCTGAGAGGGTATGTCTGGTTTACTTGGTTTAATCAGTATCTTTTGAAGTGTCTTGAACATAGCAGTAATATGGTTTTCTATTATGACTTATTTTTTTCTGGTTATACTCTCTTTAGATGACTATTACTGTCTGATAATGCTTGTGTCTCTCTATCTATCATTACTCCACTCATCATACTGACTTGCAATGGGCTATTTAAAATTAATGAGATGGTGTTGATGTTTGTTTTTAAAATTAAACCGACAATTGTTGTGCCATGTCACTCTGCGGATAATTCTGTTAGCTTAGATATCAATACCCTTATTAAGATAGTTTCCAATCAATGTATTTCTCATTGTGTAGTTGTTCATTCAAAGGTGTGTCGCTATTAAGATGGTGGTTCTGTTGGGTGCAGGTGAAAGTAGGTAATTCTCCTGTATATAAGATAGAAAGGAAGCTGGGTAAGGGTGGTTTTGGCCAGGTCTATGTTGGCAGAAGGGTAAGTGGTGGCACTGATGCTGACATGACTGAGGTATGACTTGAGACTTCAATCTCATTTTTATTTTGAGTAATTATAGTCACACGCTCCTTATTACACATTCACTGTACATACTCTGCCACATGGACTGAAATTGTGTTTTTAAAACAGGATTTCACAGTTTTGACTGAAATCGTGTTTTAAAAATACGACTTCAACAGGCAGTGTGTATGGAGTGTGCAATAGGGAGTGTAATAAGATTTTATGTTTTATTTATAGGATTTTAACAAGTGAATCACATGAGACGTGATGGCTTAAAGGTACTTTTCACAGGTTGCATTGAAGTTTGAGCACCGAAATAGTAAAGGCTGCAATTATGGCCCTCCTTATGAGTGGCAAGTGTATAAGTAAGTTGTGTGTCTTTATCATTTGGGTATGCTTATCGAGGCTATATTTGTTAAGCTTTAAATGTTTTGAATTAATTATCTGATTCTTGCCTATTTTCTTTTTGCTTTTTTTTTTTTTTTCTTTGGGATATTAAAAAGTACTCTAAATGGATGTTATGGAATTCCTTGGGTTCATTACAAGGGTCGCCAAGGAGATTTTTACATTCTGGTGAGATTTGATCTGGAGCTACTTATCATCAGGAATTCTGAACTTGTTGTATCTGATGGACATTAATAAATCTCAGGTCATGGACATACTTGGGCCTAGTCTCTGGGATGTTTGGAATTCTTTTGGTCAATCGTAAGATATAAACTCTCTCTCTTACCTACCAATGAACACGTGTGTTTGCTTGGATGTCTTATTTAGCTTACAAATACATGAACTGGATAAAAGTAGAACTGTAATTAGAAAAAAGATGCACTTAGTCAAATAAGCTGGAAAATAATAAGTGGAACTAAACAAGAATATATTTCGTTTATTCTATATATATATATATATATATTGTTAACTTTTACAAAAATTTTACTTTTAATTTGTTACTATCTGCAACAGGATGTCACCAAATATGGCTGCCTGCATTGCAGTGGAGGCTATATCAATTCTTGAGAAGCTTCACTTGAAGGGGTAAGTCCTGTCGAGAATTCTCATGCTTCCACTTTTTCTTATGTTCACTATATTTTCCCCTGTATCTGTCAAAGTCACAACTAATTTGCGATTATAATGATTTGCCCTGTCCTTGAACTAGGTTTGTGCATGGAGATGTGAAGCCAGAGAACTTTTTACTTGGTCAACCTGGAACACCCGATGAGAAGAAACTATATCTTATAGATCTTGGCTTGGGTATGTTGTCCTTGTTTGATGTCTTTCATCCCTCCTATTGTGTGTTTACCCCAAATTTCAACCTTGGGTGAATTCCTTTATCCTGTGAGTTTTTGTCAAGGGGAAGAAAAAAGAAAAGAAAGTGAGGAAAATACATCAACATTCTCCCTCTGCCACTTCCCCCACCCCCCCTCCTTCCACCAAAACAAAATTCTCCAGGAGGAGGAAAGGAAAAAAAATGTGATCAGTGGAGAAGAAAGGAAACAAGAAATGATTTTATATATATTTTTAGTATGATTAAAAGAAAAGAAGGAAGGGGGAAAGAAAATGAGTTTACTTGTCTGGGTTTGGGTTGAAAAAAGGAAAGTTAGGCATAAATATTAATTTGACAGTACACCCTATAACAAAATTATGACATTTGAAGCATTTAGGGAGGGTAACAATGTAAATTAACCAAGTAAGTTTGTTTCTCTTATCTTCATTTCTGTCCAAATTTGGTGGAATTTAAAAGGTGAAAAAATTGTGGGTCCTAAGGAAATGTTACCCCCAATGAATTTCCTTTCTTTCCTTACTTTTCCTTCAACCAAACAAATATTTATTTTCCTTTCCTCCCATTGTTTTCCGTTCTATCCATTTTCCTCTCAACCAAACATAACGTGATAGAAAGTTAGGTAAGAAAGGAAATCATTAAATGTTCGTTTTATTCTCTTTATTTTCTCTGCAGTTTCTTGCAATGACTAAACAAGGAAAAGTAATTTCCGTTCTTTTCCTTTCTTCATTTTATCTTCTCTAATGGAGTATTCATTTCTGGGGCCATTAACACGCTTCTGTTTCAGCATCCAGATGGAAAGATGCATCGTCAGGTCAGCATGTTGAATATGATCAGAGGCCTGACATATTCAGGTTTGTAGGTTTCATAATATTTACTCAGATGTGCTCAACATTATATATTGAATGCATACCTCTTTTGGCAGGGGAACAATAAGGTATGCAAGTGTACATGCACATTTAGGTCGGACAGGAAGTCGAAGAGATGATCTCGAATCATTAGCTTACACGTTGATATTTCTCATTAGAGGAAGGTTACCTTGGCAGGGATATCAGGTAAATTTGGTGGTGTTGCTTGGACAAGTTCATCTTTAGGTTTTGCTTAATCTGATATCCTTTTTACCCCTTTTTGTTTGTTTTGAAATTTACAGGGAGATAACAAGAGTTTTCTTGTTTGCAAGAAAAAGATGGCTACTTCTCCAGAGCTGATGTGCTGCTTTTGTCCGCCTCCTTTCAAGCAGTTCCTTGAAGCTGTTACGAATATGAAATTCGATGAGGAGCCAAATTATTCCAAGCTGATATCTTTTTTTGAAAGCCTGATTGAGCCATGCACGCCGTTAAGACCAATTAGAATTGATGGAGCTCTTAAGGTTATTGCCATCCTTACAGCATGCACACACACACATGTACCCATAAATTCATACATATATTATTTAGTTAGATTGCACATTTTGTTTCTTACCTATTTCCTAATGTCTTTTATATAAATAGGTTGGGCAAAAGCGGGCTAGATTGCTTATAAATTTGGAAGAAGATGAGCAACCAAAGAAGAAAGTAAGATTAGGTAGTCCTGCTACCCAGTGGATTTCAGTGTATAATGCACGTCGTCCCATGAAGCAAAGGTAAATTTTACATGCCTATTATCCTTATCCCTTTTCTGTTTTTGATAAGTCAATTTTGTTTTTCTTTTCTGTAATTGAATGTTTCTGTTTTCTTTACTTTCAACATGTTCTGGACTGAAATTCCTGCATTGTGGTAATATATGTTATTACTTGATATTTTAATTTCCTCTTTGTCCTTCCACTTTCCACCATATTTCATTAGTATTGTACCTTTTTCTGTCACTATATTTTCTTTTCAAGTTGGTTTTTCTTATTGGAACTTTCCCGAATTTTACTTCATTTAATGCACCTAATTAATAGACTGTTGTATAATACCTGTATAAGCTCTTGTTTCCAGTGTTTGTTGCTTGCAATTTGAAGGGTTTTGATACTCCATGACATGTAATGGCAAAATGTTCTAGAACAATTATATGATGTCAAACCATCTGAATTTGTTCTCGGTAACGGTGGACATTTTTTGCAATAGAGAGGGGTAAAGCTACTCATCTTATTTAATATATTAAAGCTGAATCTTAGAGAAATTTCAACTGTAGAAACCCTAGCATTGTCAAAATTATGCCATTTGGTTGTGTTAGGCTTAGACTTCAGCCGCGTCTTTTTTCCTTTATATATATATATATTTTTTTTAAATTTATTATAGAAAAACTCAATTAATATTATAATTCAATGCATTAAAAATTATTGTTATTAACTTCTCGTTAGATATCTCATTAAAGTTATATCTCCTCATTATCAATGATTCCGCTTGGTTCTTTCAATGAAAAAATGATCTTTTTGATCATTATTAGATATAATAGTCAAAGCTTAAAATAAGTTCAATCCTGAGCCTAGAGTAGCATAATATTATACCAAGTGGCTAAGTCAACACAAATGTCTTGTCTTTAAAGCCCTCATGTTGTCGCACATACAAATTAATGCTTAACACTAAATATTATATTCAATGTAAATTAATATTGAATAGTTTTGCTTAGGAGAATTCTGTAACTGGTTGTTGGATGATTGAGTTGTAATACTATGCTTATTATGCCCTCTAATATCTATTTCTTACTTTCTGGGTGTACCTTACATATGATATAATTTACAAGACTTCATAGGTTTTGCCTTTTGAATTAATTTTTATACCTACTAACTTTAAACAGGTAAGAATGTCTACAAACAGATATGCCATCATTAAATACTGATCAATGCTTCCCATCCCCATGCAAGTTCCTAATGTTTGAAGTAAGCAATTAAGTTTATATACTAATTTGCCCCCCCCCCCCCCCAAAAAAAAAAAAAAAAAGAGAGTTTGAAAAGTGCTGTAAGGTTCTGGATAGCAAAGAAAATGACAAAAAAGGGTCACCTCCTATCTTGCAGGAGGTTTTACACGAGCTTTCTTACAAGCTTACATTTAAAAGGAAAAGCAAAAATCACAAGTAACTTAACCAAGATTTGTATGTTACTATATTTACACTTTAGAGGTAATGCTTTAATTTCTGTATTCATAATATGACCATGTGATCTTTTTAACTCACAATCCAAACCTATACACTTAATCAAGTAGTCATAAGTACTGAAACTAATATATATAGTTAGAACAAAGGTTAAATTATTAAATTCACCCTCTACTAAAAGCCTAAGCTTTTGGGACAAGTGGTAGTTTATCATGGTAATAGACTAGGTGGCTCTACGTTTGAATCTTGATTTTGCTCTACCTCCCATTTCCATTTAAAAAGTTAAAATTTTCATGTGTTAGAATAATGGTTAAATGATTAAATTCACCCTCTAATAACATCTAAAGCTTTTGGGAAAAGTGCTACTTTGTCATGTTTATAAAAACGAGGTCAACAATGTAAAAATTCTAAATTCAAAATATTAGTGAAAAATTTCAAATCATACATGCGCATGGTGCAGGTTGTAGAGTAGTGATAATGATTATAGAGAATATTAGTAGTTCTCTTGCCTTTTGCTTAGGAGTTACTTTTCGTAACTAAAGATTTCTTATGAAAGATTGTTGGTTATCTAGTTATTCAACTTTTAAGCAAATTATGTGATGAATTTAATGCATATTGTATTTTTAGGAAGACCTCTGTGTTGTTTCTCCTTTTCCCTTGCATTTGTTTATTGTCGAATATGTTTTTTCATGCATGCATGTAGTAGATCCATGTGATCTGATATGTGCATAGAAACATGCTTGTTTAGGCATGAGCAATTTTGTCTTGGAAATGGTGTACTTTGTATATGTGAATGCTTGTTGGGGTTTGAATGCATTAGCTGGTTCAGTGATTCTTTTATGTGGCATTAAATAAAAAAATTTCTTCAATTGCAGATATCATTACAATGTAGCAGATACAAGGTTGCGTCAGCATGTAGACAAGGGGAATGAAGATGGATTATATATCAGCTGTGTGGCCTCAGCAACAAATCTCTGGGCCCTAATAATGGATGCTGGAACGGGTTTCTCTTCCCAGGTTTATGAACTGTCAGCAGTCTTCCTGCATAAGGTTGTTATTTTAAAAGTGTTGATCTATCATCTTTTCTGAGTGCTTCTACAATAATATATTTATGGATCTTTATTATTCTGTTTGGATTCTCATCAGGACTGGATTATGGAACAATGGGAAAAGAATTTCTATATCAGTTCAATCGCTGGTGCAGCTAATGGGAGCTCCTTGGTTGTTATGTCCAAAGGTTAGTAACTATCTATGCTGTCATAGAACTGTATATTATTTGTATGTATGGAACTATGGGTATAGCTGAATTTAAAGATTGTGTGTGCGCTCCTGTGCTCACAGTCTTCCTTCTTAATTTCCATTTATTGTCTGTCAATTATTGTCTATGTGAGTTTTATGCTACTGATTTATTTAGCTGTCAACCTAAACTGTATCACTAGTGAATGGTGTAATCACCGTCTTTGTTGTACATGGCCGAGCCATATCAAGTGGTTTCTTTTGTGCGCGCGCGTGATGCACATGCATGCTCTTCCTCAATTTTCATTTCTTATCAATGTCAATTTTATGCTACTTATTGACTTATCAATAGTCAGTCGAGCAATTACTGTCTTTGTTTCACATGCCCAAGGCATATCAAGTGGTTTCTCGTTTATTGTCTTCAGTTTCATGTCCTGTCTTGTTCGGTGTATCTTTAAGCATCATTCTCATTTTATTACGCATATTTTATCTTGTCTCATGATAGCCTAAAACGTTATACCTTTAGGTGTGCTTAGTCTTATCATCTTATAGAATGTCACCTTGTCTAAATTCATGTTTTGATGGGTGTATGTCAGCAAATATTTAATTTATACTTCTTTGCAGAAATTTTGACTTGGTGCTTGTGCTAGGGTTTTTTGCTACTGAGTAGCTAGCAATATAAATTCTGCAAGTCTTGCTTCTCAGCTTGTTTTGGGGCTTATGATTAGTCTGAGGCATGGCCCTTTGTGGTTTCACAGAATTTGTAACTTGCTATTCTCTCTCTTCTGATTCAGAATCGTGGTGTAACATGTATCCCCTGTCTGGTCGCATCATACGTCCTCTTAAGGAGAAGTTTGGCATCAAAGCCCAATTTTGATTTGGTTTGGCCTCAACTATTCCCCAAGCCTGCCGATTAGTTAAACATAGACATATTTTAGTTAATGGTCATATAGTAGAGATGCCAAGTTTGTTTCCACCAAGCCATTGTTTGTAGGAGTCAAGTCTGCTACAGCTCTAATTTTTATAATCAGCTCCATATATTTATTTATTAATCCCAACAAGAAATATTGAAATTATCTATTACTTCCAGGGTTTGAATCTCAAGCATTTTTTGATTGCCAATTTCCATCCCATGTTTCCACCTAAAGGACTGCACTACAACACTTCATTTCTTAACTTTGTTGTCACTGAAATTGATGCAGCAACTTGATATTGTGAATTAGTTTTTATGATGACTACTGTATAACAAACTTCTAAATATCTATTATGATGTTTGTTTATGCTTCTAGAAGATGTTAGTTTGGATGCAAGGCATGCTGGGTCCTGTCAGTTGCCAAACCCAAAGTTGATCATGGAAACTCATTTCTTGTTTGCAGTGTTATTCTTTTCCTTAAATGACTGATTAGGAGGCATACCTTTCGTTATCTCATGGGTTTCCTATATTTTGCAGGAACTCCTTACACTCAGCAATCTTACAAAGTGAGTGAATCTTTTCCTTTCAAGTGGATAAATAAGAAGTGGAAAGAAGGTTTCCATGTTACATCCATGACAACCGCTGGCAGTCGCTGGGGTGTTGTAATGTCCAGGAATGCGGGATATTCTGATCAGGTATGACTAAGTTACTATCATCGAAGTTTTAAATTTTGATCTGGTGACCATTTAGAGCTTTCTTATTATATCTTATGATTCTAAAAGTCCACAAAACTTGTTATTTTAAACAAGGCCCCTAAAACTTATTTAGGCTCACAAATTCAAAATAAAAACAAAATCCAAAGAGACCCAATTTTTTTTTCCTTCTTTCTCTCTGACCATAACATCTTTTCTCTCCAACTGATCATTTTCTTTTAAATTCTTTTTCACTGTTTTCCTTATTTTCTCTCTACTAAAATCTCCTTTTCTTATCTCTTCCACTCTTTTTTTTTTTTTGACCAGTCTATCCTCTTCCTTATGTCCATTCTTTTATCACTATGCACTGCTCTCTCTCTCTCCTCTGTTAGCAGCCTCCCCATGGATGGGTTTGTGTGCGCAATGGTATCACATCCTGGTGCCCATCCTACTTCCACCTTCCAATCATATGTTCCTTACAATTCTGTGGTGTCCATCGGCTCTTGGACTCCCAGCCTCCCTCATCTCTGATGCCAAAATCTCCAACAAAATTGGAAACTAAAGTTTCAAAAAAAGAAAAAGAAAAAAGAAGAAGGTTTTATTAAAATAAAAAAATGGCCTGAACTACACAAACTGGCCAGTATTGTCGGGTACTGAGTGGAATTTGAACTGAGATGAAACTAAGGGTTTCCTGTACTGGTTTTGGTATCGCTATGTTAAATACTGTGTCAACTGGAATGATATGGAATTTGAAATTTTGCTGTCAATTGAAATCAATATTACCCATATGTCTTTTCAAGCCTCAATGAATGTATGAACACCAAGCTTTTATGTTTCTTTTGAACATAGCTGATCCATCTCTTCCCCCTGTCTGTTGATTCATTGGTGGAAGGTTGTGGAGCTTGATTTTTTGTATCCAAGTGAAGGAATTCATCGGCGATGGGAAAGTGGTTACAGGATAACATCCATGGCTGCCACTGCTGATCAAGCTGCTTTTATACTAAGCATACCAAAACGTAAAACGATGGATGAAACTCAAGAAACTCTGCGTACCTCTGCCTTCCCAAGCACCCATGTAAAGGTAGGTGCATGCCCTTATTGTCCCCACATAAAAGTAGTTCAATGGGTTGGGTGCTTGAGCATGCTCCCTTTTCTAGGGAGGTTTGTGTGCTTTAATTAGACTCCAACATGTTTGTTGCTCATTCAATTTAATGACTCTGCTTGTTAAAACTGATGGTTTAGATGATTTGCTCAGCAGTCTCTGCAATATTGAGTAGCTTCCATGTCGCAGCTTCTGCTTAAGGGAAAAGGAAAATGGAAATTAGAAAATTAAAACGGAAATAGAAACAAACAAGGGTGCTTCCATGCCTAAGATATTTCATAAATGAGTAATTGATTTAATGTGGTTTTATTGTATATTTTCTCATATTTTTCTGCTTTATTTATCTGTTTGTTTTTCTCCTGTTGTGCAATAATGACTGCTCACTTATATATATATATATATATATATATCCTTTTTGCAGGAGAAATGGTCCAAAAATCTGTACATCGCTTCAATATGTTATGGAAGGACTGTGTGTTAAGTTGTGGAGGTGTATCATTGGTGTCGCCCCAAAGAAGAATTTTGAAGGCTGAGAGGGTTTATGCAGGCTTGATATGGGAATGGGCGGGTTAGATTTCTCATACAGGTTAAAGAAAATCGAGGCTCCTTATATAAAATCTTCTTCATAGATGAATGTAAAAATGAAAGGAAAAAGAAAATAGAATTGAGAGTTGGAAAGCAAAGTACCCCTAACCAATCTGGTCTACTGGGGTAACATCGGTTTGCCAAAAACATATATATGGCAATTGCTACCAAAGTTGTGTTTCATAACGGCCAATGTGCTTTTAAATTATTTTAAAATGGGAAACAAATCCCATTTGCATCACTGCATTTTCTTATTGAGAGAAAGATCAACCAATATTATTAACGCTTTGGTAAATCAGCTACAAGCCTACAACAACATTATTTATATTTATGTCTGGAGGACAGATTCCATTTAAACTGAAAGCACCAAAAAAAAAAACTTGCTCTCCTAATTAAGGCATGAGCAACAACAACATTACCTTGTCTAATTGTATCACAGAAGCAAAAACTCTAAAGAGAGCTAGAAAAAGACTTAAGTGTCTTGAATTAAATTATCAAAAAAAGAAGAGAATATGTCAGAGTTTATAATAAATCTCAAGAGTCCCCTTCAAAAGAGAATGATTGAAATCCAACTCAGGAACTAATTGAACTTCCCTTCTAGTTGCTAAGGTCTCCAAATTTTTTTTTTTTTTTTTCAAATAGGGCTGCCCTGAAAAGTTTGGGTGTGGTTTAAAGTTTGGCTGCCCTTGTGTCTCTCAAGCAGCCAAAAAAAACAGGAAAGTTTAGAAATCCCACATATTGACATATAGGCACACGTGAAATTAATGTGATTTTTTTCTTCCTCTGGGTAAGTGTATAAGAAAAAAAAAATTAGATACAATAGAGCATGATATAGACCAAAAATACAAAGAAAGAAGCCAATAAAAATCCAATCCAATTGAAACCAAGGCATCTACTGAGAAAGCACCCAGTGTCCAAAGATAGCCTGAGGAATGCGCTAGGAACATTGTTGAGTCATCTTTAGCCCGCTTCTCATAGTCTGTTCTTTTTTTCTTTTTTTGAGAAATTATAGTCTGTTCTTGATTCCGAGGAATTTGACTATAGTGTGCTCAATTTGTGTCTGTAACATATGCTAATTTCATTCAGTTCAAATTTTAACCTGCCGGGACTTATTTCCGGAGTCTTAGATATTTGGGAGAAACTTGACTCTTGACTTTGTTTTTTTAATTGGTTAGGAATTGGTTGACATGCATGCATTGGATTAACCTTATAGAATAATTAGCAATTTGTAATTATTAAAACTAATTAATTATTCTCACAAAACAATAATTAATCTTGATAATTAAAGAGCGTAATTTCTTTTGAGATCACCTAAATTAGGGCTTTAGTTGGGTTGAGTTGAGCCAAGTAGTGAATGACCAAGCATGACCTAATAATAAAAAATAAAAGGTTCAAGTTTTAACTCAAACTAAGCCTACAAACATTGTTCGAACCCAAACTTGTCATTTGAGCTCTATTGGGCTCTTCTTTATTTTTTAGCAAAATTGAGTCCAAACTTAAAGTTAAAACCAACATAAGCCTTTGAGGTTGCCCTTAAAACACATGCTTATTATCGAGCTAAAATTTGAGCCTTATGTTAAGCTCCTGAAACGAGGTGGGAAGCGAGCAACATAAATCATAGTACATCGAAAGCAAAAAAAGCCCCAATACAATAAGAAAAGGAACATAATTACCACTTTTACACAGAGTCTAGCAACAAAAACAAAACAACTATAGCACAAATGTATTAGATTACATCAATTAGACACCCCACTTATTACACATTGCTCTATTAACATCAATGTTTGGGAAACCAATCAAGATTATTATTATTATTATTATTATTATTATAGGGCAGCACTTTCTACCGTTAATCCTTTAGAGAGCCATGTCAAAACTCATAATAAAAAACACACACACACAAAACAAAACACAGAGAGAGAGAGAGAGAGAGAGAGAGAGAGAGAGAGAGATTTGCCTTCACGGATGAAATCACTAACAGTGAGTTAAACAGGTTGACATGAAGTTGATTAATTTCTTATTTGACCTATTTTAACACAAATCTATTTACATTAATCACTAAGCATTAGCATCCGGGATGTAAAAAAAGAAGAAGTTATATTTGCATCCTCACATACCACTTTATCTATTTTACAACTCACCCTACATCCCAGATTCTATTTTTACATACAATTCATTAAAATAATATAAACTATACAATCAAATAATAATAAAATAAAAAAATTGTTTCTCTCTCTTCTCTTCTATCTCTCTTCCTCTTTGTCTCTCTCTCTAGTAAACCCATGCAACCCGCCTTCCACCAAAACTCAACCACAAACACCAATTCTTCACAGCAATCACCACTAGTACAACAATCAAAACCAACCACCTCAACCTGGAATCCAACACAACCACCATAAAAAAACCACCAGAATCACATAGAGGGAGAGAGACGAGACATAAAGACCTTGCCAAACCCATCACCAACATCCGTTGCACAACCCATAACAACCACCAAACAACCCACCACTGAAACTCACCATCACCGAAACCCACCATCATCGAGACCCATCACAGTGGCCCACCACCAAAACCCAGCCACCAATTTAACTCCACCACCGAAACCCAACCTAACAACCACCGAATTGCCACCCCTGAAATCTAGCCACCATTGAAACCCACCATCAGCGAAACCTACCATCAGCATGACCCACCACCAAAACCCACCCACCGATTCAACTCCACCACCAAAACCAACCCAACAACCATCGAATCTCCCACCCCTGAAACCCAGCCACCACCGATTTGATCCAACCAAAAATGTGTCAAACAAGAAAAGATAGATTAGAGAGAAACAAAGAGAATAAAGAAAAGATGGAGAAATGGAGAAAGGAGAAATAGAGAGAGCAGAGGGAGAGACGGAGAAGAGTGAAATAGAGAGAAAAAAGAGACATGGTGAAGAGTGAAATAGAGAGAAGACAGAAAAGTGGGAGAGTTAGGCCTCATTTGGGAGAAGGGAATGGAATAGAATAAAAAGAATAATTTTAGAATATTCTTCTCTTCCCTTATTTGGGAGTTTTAATGAAAAGAATGGAAAGTTAATTCCCTTATTTGGGAGTTTAAGACCTTGTTTGAGAGGAGAAAATGGAATGAAATGGAAATGAATGAAAAGAATAATTTTAAAATATTCTTCTCTTCGCTTGTTTGGGAGTTTTAATGGAGGGAATGAAAAATTCATTCCCTTATTTGAGAATTTAAATGAGAGAGAATGTAATGGGTAGGAGGGAATACTCATTCCTCTCTATTCCCTTAAAATCTCAAATTTTTATTTCCCTTGAAATTAGGAGAAATAGGAGGGAATAAAATTAGATTTAATGATTTTTTTTTCCTAATACTCCCAAAATACCCCAAATATTCAACCCTTTATTTTAAAATAGGGGTCTAATAGTAATATTGTCATAAAACGATTTCATTCTATTCACTCCATGTTATTCCCAAACAAGATTACTTACATTCTATTCATTTTCATTCCTTTCCATTCCTTTATTTTAAAACATCTAATCAAGATTATTTAATTACATTTCGTTCCATTCCTTTCCATTTCCTTATGATCATTTTATTCAATTCAATTTCATTCCCTTATGAACTCCCAAACGGAGGGAGAGAATAGAATAGATAGGAGGAAATACTCATTCCTCTCTATTCCCTTAAAATCTTAACTTTTCATTCTCCCTGAAATTGAGAGGAATGTGAGAGAATGAAATTAGATTTAATGAATTTTTTACTAAAACTCCAAAAATACCCCTATATATTCAACTCTTTATTTTAAAATAGGGGTCTAGTGGTAATTTTGTCATAAAATGATTTCATTTCATTCCTTCCATGTTACTCCCAAACAAGATTACTTACATTCCATTCATTTTTATTCATTTCCATTCCTTTATATTAAAACATCCAATCAAGGTTTCTTAATTCCATTCCATTCCATTCTTTTCCATTCATTACATTCTATTCTTTTCCATTCCCTTATGATCATTCCATTCTATTCCATTCCCTTATGAACTTCCAAGCGAAATTTTAATAAAATATTAGTTTTTAAGTTTACATCTTGTGAACAGTGAAGTTGCATATATGCAACCTTAGTACATTAGCATTGGGGGGTGTTTACAACTCAAAACACCCAAAACCCACTCCATCCAGATTTGTAAACATAAAAAAATTTGCAAACTATGAATAGTAAGGTTGCATATATACAACCTATTACTGTTCATAGATTGTAAAGAAAAAAAATATTATTTTAATCTTGTGGTTTTGTGTGAAGAGAAAAAGATAGTAAGAGGAAAGAAAGAGAAAATAATACTTTTTATTATTTTATTAGGTAGTTTATATTTTTTTATTGGATTGTATGTAAAAATAAAAACTAAGATGTAGGGTGAGTTCTAAAATGAATTGGTAAAATAGATAAGATAGTGTTTAATGATACAAAATATGATTTTTTTTTTTTTTTTTTTTTTTTTTTGGGCATCCCCGGATGCTAATGATATTGTTGCTAGTATGGAAAAAATTTTGGATTTACAAACTCAGATGGAACATAATTTTAAGGATTAAAGAGGTAAAATGAGGAGGAATTGTTAGTGATGGGTTTCATGAGGGGGGGGGGGGGTTAGTTGAGTCATTTCAAATATTGTAACAGTTAGGCATACATTTAAAACCCTAAACCCCTCTCTCCCATGACTCCATAAGTCCCCATTCTGCGAGACTGCGCCTCTCCCTCTCTATCGTATATAACTCAGGAGCCACACTCACTACTCACTCTCTCTGCTTAATCACTGAACCATGAGACCACCGAGAGGCGGGGGCCGTGGGCGCGGTGGCGGTGGTTTTAGAGGTGGCCGAGACGGAGGTCGCGGCGGCGGTTTTAGAGGTGGCCGTTTTGGTGGTCGTGGTGGAGGCGGTGGCTTTCGTGACGAGGGCCCACCTTCCGATGTCGTAGGTCTGTTTGGTTTCATGGTTATGGTTTGTGTTTTGTTGAAATAATGAAGCTTTAGGAGTAAATAACGTAATGGTTTTTTTTTTTTTTTTTTTGTGCTTGTGCAGAAGTCTCGTCATTTGTTCATGCATGTGAGGGTGATGCAGTGACAAAGCTCACAAATGAGAAGATACCCTTTTTCAATGCTCCAATATATCTGCACAACAAGACCCAGATTGGCAAAGTTGATGAAATCTTTGGCCCCATCAATGAATCTGTCAGTTCTGTTCTTCTTCTCTTCATTTGGGGAAGTTGCTTTTTTTGTGTTTATTTTTGACATGTGGTATGGTTTTGATAGTTATTTTCAATTAAGATGATGGAAGGCATTGTGGCAACTTCATATGCCGCCGGGGATAAATTCTACATTGACCCTGCTAAGCTTTTGCCTCTTTCAAGATTTCTCACACAGCCTAAGTATGTTCTTACACTTGCCCACTTTCTTTTATGAAAATTGCATATGTTGGTTCTGAGACTGACAGCGGATGACTATGGTATTTTTCATAGCTTGGATTTGTTGGTTATTAAAAAAAAAAACTTTTGTGTAAGAAATGTACTACTTTTTTTCTTAGAGATATGAATTAAGTCTTACATAAGAATGTCCACAAGCCCATTGTCCAATTCAGAATATCATTGATAGTTTGTGTGTGTGTGTGTGTGTACTGAAGAAACTTAGTATATGATCCCACTAGAAGTGCAAAAATGAAAGATTAACCTCACATTAAAAAGTATAAACACTCAAAGTGAGCCTTTTTTGTTTTATGTTTTTTAAAATCTTGTTATTTTAGGGGGTGGGGGTTGGGTGGCCATGAAGGCATTGCAATTTGAAACCAGGCTTTGTACTGAGCATATGTAAGAAAGGGATAAGTCTATTTTGATTTTTTACATATGGCACCTTAGAAGGAAGATGCTAGGGCCTGGGCTTTAATGTAAGCTTGTAGGAAGACACTAGTCAATGTTCAGAGGGTTATGTCTGGTCAGTTGATTTAATGAAATGCTATATTAGATTTCCCATTAAAGCAAAACTAGCCTAAGTGCTACAGTTTCATTAAATGAGTCGATCATTTATACACTATATATATATAGTATCATTTTATACACTTTTTGAGTTTCAAGCAATAGATATGCCTCTTGAGTTACTCTTTTAAAAGCTTGACTACTACTTCTTGTTTTGCCAGTGATGGTGGTTTGTTTGGCTGCTTTGGCATGTAAATGCTTACACAATGAGCTTGTTATAGCTTGGGATTTGCCTGCAAAGGGACTCATTTTTGTATCTGATTTTGAAAGATTAAATAAGTGATAGGATTTTTCTAGTTATTATGTATGCTTTATATAATTATTTATCAAAAAAAATGTATGCTTTATATAATTGTTTGTTCCATGACACCTTCAAGACATCCTACTATCCGTACCATGGGCTTCACACCTTCATAACATTTTAGATATATGCTATTGTACTGGATGCTTGTTATACACTTGTTGAAACTGGGTCCACCTATCTACTGCATTTTCCATGAAAGTTATCGATGGTAAGTAACATGTCATAAAGAGGAACTTCCAATGATTTTAAAATAATATTGGGCTTGGAAGCTGCCAATGAGCTCTAGCTAAAATGTCACCTCCTTCCCTTGTAAGATTAGGCTGGAGAGTGAAGTCATGGGTTCAGCATGTAACTTACCAATAAACAAACAACATTTGGCTTGGAAGTTGGGATAGACATGATTGACAATATTAAATCGTTTCTTAGATAGTTAACCTACAGCTTCTTGTGATTTTAGCATGTATTAATGACATTATTTTGTTTATCCTCCACCTCAACCTCAATCTCCTCTCTCTCTTCATTTAGCTTAGCATAGCAAATGAGGGTTTAGTGTTAAATGCTTTACTATCCTATTTTTAAACCTGTGAAATATACATCAATTGTAGCAATACTCTTTACACTAATAATATTCAGGAAGAAAAAATATACAGATCTTTGCTGGGCCACTGGGGTGTTGATAATGCATTAGTGTGTATTTCAATTGTTGTCTGATGTATCACTAGTGTTGGAACTGTACCTTTGTCCAATTGGGGATATGTGTATGGCACAGGCATTTTGTATGCTTTTGCTGGTTAGGATACACTATTTCC
The DNA here is from genome assembly GCA_023621385.1 of Quercus gilva. Classification (NCBI taxonomy): domain Eukaryota; kingdom Viridiplantae; phylum Streptophyta; class Magnoliopsida; order Fagales; family Fagaceae; genus Quercus; species Quercus gilva. Next base: position 17,983,222 of record CM042479.1, on the reverse strand, counting down.
AGTTATACACTTTCACCCACAATGAGCCCTTGGCTGCTATTCATGCAATTTTCACTCCAAACTATGTTTTCACTCATTTTTCTCCAATTGTTACTGTTGAAGATTTTGATTGCTTGCAGCTGTTGATTATAGCACAGTTATTCAGATTTTGATTGCTTGCAGCTGTTGATTATAGCACAGTTATTCATTCTTGATTTGCTGCAACAAGTGCTTGTATTCAGTCCTGCAACTTGATTCTTAATATTATCTTTATTAAGATGTCAATTGATTATCACATCATATATGAATTGCTCACCACTTTGAATGCCTACCCAACTACTGGATGAATGGAGAGTTATATTAAATCGCTTGAATGTACACTCATGCTTTTGAACACCATTGGTGATATCTGTTTTGAGTTGTTGCATGGTTCACGTGAGATTTTGTTAATTTTGTGCATGTTGTTGAGATCTGACAATAGTGGCTTGATGTTTTAGGGGACAGGCACAAGCTGGTGGTAGAGGAGGTGGTGGTCGTGGAGGCAGAGGTGGTGGTAGAGGAGGTGGTGGTCGTGGAGGAGGAGGTTTCCGTGGAAGGGGTGGTCCAAGGGGTGGTAGAGGTCCTCCTAGAGGCGGTAGCCGTGCTGGTGGCTTCAGGGGCAGAGGAAGATTTTAGAACACCAATGTGTAATATTGTTAGTGCTCTTCTCGTCTGCGTTGTCATTTTAAGAAGCATTGGGCAAAAAAGAATCAAAATTTGAAATGCTGATTTTAGCATTGGCTTTTGGATGTTATTGGAATATTTGTAATCCTTTTTCTAATTGCAATTGGTACCTAGAAGCAATTTAGTTCAAGAATATTATAATTGTGATTTAGTCAATGTTCCTTAGATTTGATTAGTGGGCCAGTTTTGGCATGCATTTGTTGCAATCCATTATGTTCAGAATATCTTCACTGTGTGGCATAAGATTAAACTCTCTTCTATATCCGTACTCCTTGGTAATTATAATATGCATTCATTTAGTGATGAACTACCCCTTTTTTTTTGGAGAGAAACCTATGTTTATTTTGAGTGCGTCTTAATAGGACTTAATGGTTTTCTTTGGACTCTCTCTCTACCAATACTCTTGTTTTTTTCCTCCAAAAAAAAAAAAAAAACTTTTGGTACACTACATTCTTTTTTATTGTTCTAGTATTAACGGAGAAGCTGTTTAGAATTATTGGGAATAGCCATTAGAAAAATTATAAGTCATTGTGCCTGGTATTGCCTCAAATTAAGGATTTATTGCTATAAAATGAGAGAGTTGCTGTTACTCTGATCAGTCTGTCAGCCTTAAGCTGACATTAAAATGAAGAACGAAAAACTTATACAACTAGTTAAAAAAAAAAAAAAAAATCTCTGAACTCTGTAGTGTTATTGAATGCATGTAAACAACAGAGCCCTTTGTAAAATCACACGCTCAAGAGGAATACCGAAAGGCTCTCAACAGGAAAATGGTTGAGAATCATTGGAGCCTTTATTTGAAAATTTAACCAATTAACTCAGGCTTCCCAACCCCTAAGAACAGTAGCCCTTGCAACCCGATTAACTCCAAGGGTAAAGGCTCCCATACGAAGATCACAGTTGTGGGTCTTGCACATCTCCTTCACATCTCTGAAACCTCTTGTCATGTAAGTTTTCAGCTCATTGTTCACTTTCTCCTCGTCCCACATGAATCCTTGGATGTTCTGCAATTAATAAATCCACCCAGTAAATATAACTACATTAACCAACCCAACATCTTTGTCAATGGCAGTTTTATGTTTGACTAAAATAAAGGAGAAAAATGTGTTTTTGTTAATTCATGGTTGTAAACTCCACAAATTGCTGCATCTGTATGCTCTTTTCTTTAAGAAAGAACATGCAAATAATGAAAAAAATTCTGTATACTAAATAATAGTAGGTGACAACCTGTAAGGAAACTGCCCAGGACTAATAAAGTGTAAAACAGGAAAATAAAAATACTACCTGAACCCACTCAAAGTAACTAACAGTAACACCTCCTGAGTTTGCATATATGTCTGGAAGGATAACAACGCCTTTCTTTGACAATATCTGCAAGGTATTGCTATGAATTACAAGGTTTTCCTTTTCATTGTTGTTCTTGTAGTTTTTTAAATATCTCATACTGCACTGACCTCATCAGCCTCTGGGTCAGTTGGATGGTTAGCTGCTTCAATAATAAATTTGGCTTTAATTTCATTTGCATTTCCCCTTCAATCATTTACCAAAAGTTAGGCAATGATCATCATTAATATCCAACCAAAAAAGCTAATAGCAATTATGAAAGGCAAAGTAATGAGTGAAGGTTGAACTTTCTGCATCCTGGATGAAAAGTCATTAAGCCGAGTAGATATGGAAATTATAAGGATGCTGAAAATTTTGGGTAGATATATGTTGAGGGAAATCTTTTTCTCTTCTCCAATTTAAACAATGTTACACTTTAGTTCAAAATCAATTAGAAACAAGATCTTCTGTGAAACATAGATATGGGTAGGAAAATAACCTGTTGATAACACCTCCAAGAGCAGCTGGAATGAGAATGTCACAGTCTTCAATCAATATTGTATTGGGATCAATTGGATCAGCACCCTTGAAACCTTTGACTCCTCTGTTTTCTTTGGCATGCTTGAGTAGGCTTGGGATATCAAGTCCTTTGCTGTTCTTTATGGCTCCAGTGATGTCACTTACAGCAACAATTTTTCCACCATTCTCACTAATCAGTTGGGCAGCCCAAGATCCCACATTTCCAAAACCCTAAGAGGAAATATATGATGATGGCTTAGATGATAACAAAAAATTGTGAAAGGATTGATAATTTTTTTTTTTTTATCACATCAAGCTTCCCTCCCTTTACCATATGCCCCACCTTCCACGGTTTATTTTATTTATGATACATTCTCTTGTAATATGAACAACCTAGATGGTACTTGGTATTTATTTTTATCTTTTATTCTTAAGCTATACACACGACCTCACCTTCCACCTAGAACTTACAAGGATGAGGAGGTGCTAGTTGAGTTAGAGCTCATTTGCAGCACTTTGTTATTTATTACTTATTACAATAAAAGGTTATTAAAACTTGATTGTTGTTGTTGTTGTGATTCTTGTTCATGAATTACTAGAATTCATAACAGAAGTTCAATTTTAAATGTGAGCATCACTCCACAGCATAAATGATAAAGGATAGTAGTATGGTATGGAAGCTGCACCTGTATGACAAACCGTTGTCCAGAGATGCTCTTCCCATGCTCATTGAGAAGTGCCTCTGTTGCAAAGAGCACCCCTCGTCCAGTAGCTGCATCTCTGCCTAGAGATCCACCAAGGTCCTAATTTAGACCAAAAGGGTAATATAAAAAAAAGGCCTTAGGATATTTAAATCATGTACTGAACCTAAAGTCTATAGAAACAGAATAAATCACAGTGATTTCACATAATTATCCTTGCACTTGGGAGCTATTATGGTACATAAAATTATTTTTGTAGTGCATGTGTTATATAAAACCTCAGAAGGTAATATTTAAGAATGGATTGAAAAAACGTAACCAGAAAAACTCCAAAATCTCCCATTGAACAGAAGTAACTTGTGTTCATGTCATCAGGCAAGTTAGGAGTCTATAAGAATCTAGCCACAATTGGATGCAGAGTTGGATTTCTCTCTCTCTCTCTATATATATATATACTTACAGTAGGTTTTCCTGTCACTACTGCTGGGGAGTAGCCATGAAATTTTGAGTACTCATCTAGTATCCATGCCATAGTCTGTTTAACCCCAAAACAGATGGAAGTGCCAAAATCAGTCAAAATTCATTACAATGTCAAGCCTAACGCACAATTATTCCACTTGTTAAAAATAAAAAGTACAGATTTAATGAATTTTTGCATGACCTGTGGACCTGTTCCCATATCAGGTGCTGGAACATCCGTGTGAATTCCAATAAGATCATGTATCTTTTGGGTGAAAACTCTAGTAAGTCTTTCTAGCTCAGAGATGCTTAATTCCCCTGGATCACATCCTATTCCCCCTTTTGCCCCGCCATATGGGATGTTAGCTACTGCTGTCTTCCAAGTCATCAATTGTGCTAAAGCATTTACTTCATCAGGGTCAACCTGTATCATCCATAGAATTATTCAAATTGAAATCCAAAATAGGAAAATAAGTAGCAAGAAGTATCGTCAACTCCCGGTCAGAAGTGGACTGAAATTTGACTTTAACAATTGATTTAAGTCCTCTGTGGATTTTTTTGACATTTCTACTTAATGCTGCATATTGGAAAAACTTACAGTATATTGGAAAAACTTAAAATGAGGAAAAGAAACGAGAAGTTGTTGTCACCTTATTGAATATTTATATTTTGATTCCTTAATTACTAATAATGATAAGAATACATAAAAACTGCTTTTTGTTTAATCAAAATAATGACATTCCTATGAAAAGAAACTCCTTACAACTATAGCTTCAAAAGATTTCAAACATCAGAATGTAAATAACCTCTGGGTGGTATCTGATGCCTCCCTTCATGGGGCCTCTAGCATTATCATGCTGAACCCTGAACCCAACAAAAGATGCCAGAGTGCCATCGTCTTTGGGTATGGTACACTCAACCTGCAATTTTTGCTCAAAAGCAGTGAAAAGAATCAGTGTCAAACAAACTAAATCAAATGTTATACATGTGGGAAAACTGAGCAAGTGATTAACATTTAATCTAATCAAATCAGTCTCATGGTCATCCAAACATGACAAGAGGATATAATAAACCCCCACCAGTCAAAGAGGAATCTAAATAAATGATTTATCAAATTATGAACACTTTCCCTGCATGATTAGTGTAGCAGTACTTAAAGATAAGAACAGTATGTATGCGGACTTGATTAGTTTATTTATGATTGTATGGTCTATCCGATGGCTTCCTGAACTAAGAAACAATAATTAAATAAAAAGGTTATAGAGTCTTGGAAATTTAAGCATTTAATGCCTCCTAGCTTCTAAAATCAGCATGAAGGATGCAGCTGAATTAACTAACCGAACGTTTTTAAATCCTATCCCCACTTGACATATGTACTTAATTGAGAAAAAAAAAAAAAACAGAAAGTTTGAATTCTAAGTGAAAGAAAAGAAGTGATACTGGAGTTAATCTTGACATCTAATTAAAAAAAGATATGAAGTGGTTGAATGAGCAAACCATCTGGGTTGTTGACACTAAAATCACACTATAAATGAAAATGAAAATTTTCTTGAATACTCTTGATCCATTTCGTATGTTTTCTAACTACATAGCAACTACATTTCGAAAAATATGTAACATCAGAGGAAAACTGTATTGGGAGAATATATAGAGAGCTTCAATCACCTTGATTTCTCTAAAAGGAATTAGTAAGCTTTTTTCAAGCTTGGAGTCCAAACCCAAAAGCCGAGCTGCCAGCTTAAAGTTTCTGTTGGTTGCAACTAATGCATTCATGGTTGTCTGAAAACTGTCTGTAGAGCCAAACACAGAAGACAGGTCTCTGTCTTGTAAATGCAAATAAGGAAGATAGATCAATTTATATATCACTTACTCCAAGTCAATATAGGACAACAATTAATTAGTGATATCTTAATAATATATCACTTATCATTAATGTGGAACATGCTGCAGAATAAAATAAGAGGAACAATGAAAACATAATTCTCTAAGGAAACGTATGAGACGTGCTGATGCCGCCTACAGTGTCTAAGCAAAAGTTACTAGACAACATTGGCAATAGTTTGCATTTACAAGACACAATTTTGGTGAGCAGAACATTTTTAGTGGCAACGTCAAACTATATTGTTTCCATAAGAATTATAAAAGACTACTGTTTGACGAAGATATTTTGTTTGTTTGTTTGTTTTTTTCTTGGTTTGTTTGAAGTTCACTTTTATTTCTCTGAACAGATACCAAAGACATTTTATCAAAGTAACCTACAATCCTAGTGGAAAAGAAGCAAAGCTAAAAAGCCTCAAATGTCTTGTCATCCAAAATTGATATAATTGTAAAACTATTGTAGCCATATATTAATATTCAGGTTCTGTATATTTCCTTAACGACATCATAGGTTCTGTATCTTTCCTTAAGGACAATCATATATATAGTGACAGACCATTCTAATCAATTATCTACTACAAGAATTACATTTTAAAACCGTTAGAAAATTAAACAGATAAGGGAATTCCAATGAAGGGAGAGACACTAAGAAGACACTGTTTGAAGAGGACTAGGAAATTGACCATAGGATTTCACATAGATCAATTTGTTCCCTGCAGGCAAGTACCACATGCAATGTTTCTAGAATCTTAATAACAATATTAAATGCATTTAGCGGATAATATGGAACTATAGTATATATTTTAATCAATCTAACCCAATGTTAGTGATTAAGTTTATGAAGTTATGCGAAAGATCACAAAGCAGAAGAATTACTTGTATTATTCAATACATTATACATTTGTGCTAAATAAAAAAACGTTTTGCTGACTCGATTTCTATCTTGCAAATGGATATATACATATGTGGCACAAGGGAAACGTGAGAATTTCGATTTTCAAGTCTTCATCTCAAGGAATGTGATCTTACTTCCAGGTCAGGTATGATTAATATGTATGTAATTGCAGTCTTTTTTCTGGATTTCCAACTAGTGGCGTAAAATAATTTGATATACTGGAAACCTGATCTGTACTTTTTTTTTTCTTTTTTCTTTCTTTCTTTCTTCCTTTTTTGCTATCTACAAGCAATTGAAAGAAAATAAAATGGGCTTTTCTAACCACTATACTTAGAATAGATTGGATGAAAATAATACATATTACTAACTTTAATTAATATATTAAGGATCTATAGCTAATCCCAAAACTCTTGATCTCAAAACTTTGTTGTTGTTGTTGTAACTTGACTATTATAGGTTATAAAAATAAAAGGACATTCAAACTTAAGCTATACATACATATATATATATATATATATATACACACACATGTACACACTATATTACGTTCGATAATTTCCCGAAGGGGGTGATTTCCCTTTTACAATGGAATCAAAGAAAAAGAAACATAATAAAGAAGACAAGGATGACCAAAGATTTTTTTTTTTTTTTTTTTGGAGAAACAAGGATGACCAAAGATTAAGTAGTCATTTATTCCAATAATTTTTTAAATCATGAGTTGGTAATTTGCTTTTTGCAAAAGGATCAGTCTCACTTAAAAATATATAAATATTTATTATTTACCATAATTAAATTAAAAGGTATACTTTACCTAGGAAAGGAGGTGGCATGTATGAAACGTATATGTACAGGCTAGCAGATGCAAATTTTAAAAATTTAACAAAAAAAAAAAAAAGAAGGGGAAAAGGGAACGTATTAAGAAGATTTTACAATTAGTAGGCATGCAATAAAATACTAGCAATAAAAATCTGATTTGTACATTCTAGCCATAAAATATACTAAAATTCAGAACAATAATTAAGAATTAGTTTTTAAAAAGTAATATTTTGAGCCAAGATTTTTATTTATTTTTTATCTCAACTGTTACTTCTTACTATTTTCAATAAAAATCTTCAAGGTTCAAAATTCCCTCTCTCCTATTATAACAATTAAATTATAATAATCGTAAAAAAAAAAAATTTAAAAAAAAGGAAAAAAGAAGAAGAAGTAATCTTTCGTAAAACAAATTGGGGGAATACGTAATGAATTTACTAGAACTAAATTCTAATAAATTATTTAGTAAAAGACTATCTAGAACTGGAATTCCTAGGTTAACCAAGCAAAACCTTTGAACCACGTTAGTTTTGGGCTTTGACTCTAATAAGAGTGGCTTGGATTTCAAGGTTTTATGGGCCCAGATATCAGGGAAGTTTACTCCAAGCCTAAATTTTCCAGACTTGGGTCAAATAGGGTTCACTAAGTGCTCAAGTTGGCCCAGCCCAGCTCTTTTTTTTTTTTTTTTTTTTTCACTCTAATTTTTTTTTATTTGTTTATCTCTAAAAAATGTATTGCGCTTGAAGTGATTTTAACCTTTCTTTGATATTTATACTCTCCTTTCATTTGCGCATAAAAGAAAAGAACAATATATCTATACCCTTAAGCTTTAGGCATTTGAGTTACAATCTTTTTCTGATAAAAAAAAATGAGGAAAATTTTTTTTAAAAAAGGGAAGTTCAACATACATTTGAAATATTTATAGATAATGCTAGTCTGACCCAAATCCTAATCCATAAACATACCTAGTTAGAATTAGGGTAGATATTGCGCTTAAAATCATATGAAAGAAATTAAATAATAACGATATTAAATTACTCATCACCTCTCTCTCAAAAAAAAAAAAAAAAACTCATTACCTAAACTAAATATCATGTAGTATTCGTGAGCAGTAATTCTAATTTTTCATCCTTTAAAAAAGAACTTAGAGGTGGAACTAGTCTACTGGAAATGTCAGAGTGCAACAGAGAAAATGGGGGGGCCACAATGTTGTTGCTAATTTCAAACCCAAAAGCTTGAATCCAAAAAAACTAAATTATTACATGTTCCTTAGATGTAAAGTCAAGGATCGATGAAACAACTATCAAAAAAAAAAAAAAAAAAGGATCGATGAAACAAAAGTGTCCCCGAAAGCTCACAAATCTTTGGGACTCTGGCCCTTGGTAATTGAGAAGGGCCAAGCAGAAGTCTCTCCACAAAGGTCACCAAAGGGCACCACTCTGGAAAAGCTTCAAAAAGTGTTTATGAAGCTCAAAGACATGAAAATTTTAAATAAAAATGGACCTATATACATTAACAAAAACAAACACAAAGAGACAACATGATCACCAAGACTCGATTGTAAAAAAAAAAAATCATATAGAATAATAAGACATTAGAGAGGATTGTTACAAAAGTTTCGTACCTAGATAGAACTTCAATCTAAATTTGGCAGCAAATGATGAATGTGATGGGGGGGGCTTGAAGCAAGCAAGCACAAGATACAAGTTAATATAGCACCGAATCCAGGAATATATATATATATATATATATAAGTAGAGAAGTAGACGAGGAATCAGAATCGAATTCCTGAGGAATCCAAGAGAGCTCCAAAACCCTGTTAAATGTAAATTCAGAATCTTGCAGACATTATAAAGAGCAACAGTGGATGATGGAATACCTCAACGTCACACTCCAATATGTCGTGTTTCTCAAAAGAATATGATACCCTTTACCACACAGCATCAAACTCATCTTCCATTAATTAGCATTGTCATTTGTCACATTCTTGGGTGCGATGGGAAGTGTCTTTTACCAAAAATAATGACTGGCTGGTTTGAATTAAAAAATCAAAATAAATTGAAAATAAGACTGACTGGCGACTGCTATGACGTCTCTCAGAGCCCATAAAAAAGTGAGAATTTTGTGTATTTATTGATACGACTTGTGGCACACTTGCATACTCTCAATCGGTCAAGGGAGAGAAAAGTGAGAATAATCAGACGTGGAAATGCAAACCAGAAACCATTAGCAACACAAATGGGTATACAACTACGTGCAATCCAACGCGATTCCCATACAAAACTATACCATCATTTGGAAAAGATGATGAAAGGCCAATGTGTTAATTATTATAAGTACTTGCCATAAAATCTTATCTTTTAGTCGTTGATTTGATTCTCAAAAATAAAATAAGTCGTTGCTTTCAAATTTGAATCTTATTATTAATATTATGGTGGGTATTTCATATTTGTAGGGATTCAATTTGAATGCCTACTTGCGTGTTTGTGCCTGCTCATCTTGTATTCATGTATGTTTGTTGGAACAAAAAAGAGATATGTTTTATTTATAACAAAAATTTTGTAGTACCAAGATTTAAGTAGTACAATTATGAGGTTTTACACAAGTTTCATAATCAAATTTAAAGGGATGTCAATCGATATTTTTTTGATGTTTTACTTTTAAATGAAAATATTTAGAGTTTAAACTTTAAATTTTGACACTTATAAAAAAAAATAATTAAAAAAAAAACCTTTTTCTTTATTTGTGATTAGTTTATAAATTTTGTGTCATAAAATTGTAATATTATTAAATACCATTGATAGTATTATTTTTAACAGTCCAATTTTATTGGAGAAATTAAATGTTCAGCACCTAAAAATCTAATAAATCTAGTTTTGTCCTTTAGTTATCATTGGGTTATTCTTTCTCAAAAAAAAAAAAAAAATCATTGTGTCATTCAAATCTTTGCTTTTTTGCTTTTTCTAAGGTTTTGTCAGCCAAAAAGATTACGGTAAAGATGAAAGCTCTTCAAGCAACTTTTTTAAAATTAGATCATACTCTCCTTTGCTGACCTGACCACAATTATTGAACAATTTCTGGCTGAAATCGTGCAAGCATTTGCCTTTACTCACAGGTAGGCCATGTACTTAGCCTAATGGTCACACTTATTTTAAGTCATAACCACCGGTGGATGTCATCGAGCGTGTTTATTATTAGTAATTTTATAATACTCATATGTACTACATTGTTTAAAAAATTAATTTCAATTATGTATTATATGTCACTAAAATAATGAAAAAAATTGTAATACAATATATCTATATATAAGTACTCATAATTATTTAGACACTAAAATTGCTATTACATGTCTATTGATATTATATATATATATATATATATGGTTCTTACATTTGACGTTTTCAATATAAAAATTCTTATTATTTCTTTTTCTTTTTTTAGGAGTATTTTTTAGAGAAAACACATGAACTTTTGAAAGTTCAACATTTAAGATTTAAGGTTTATAATTTTTAATTTGCAAAACTAAATATACATGTCAAGAGATTAAAAATATAACAACAATTGAATAGAGAAATATAAAATTATATTATTTAATATCTTAAGTTTAATTTTATATACATGTGAGTACCTAGGCCCTTTTAGATATATACCACTATAAGTTTCTTTAAAAAACTTCTCCCCTCTCTTCATGTGTCTATGTGTGTTAAAAATACTTATTATTCTAATATATATATATATATACACACATGTGAGTACCTCAATCACTTACAAAGATTAAGCCCTTTCCAAATATATAAATAAAAACAAATAACACATACAAAAACTCTGTCTTCCCTAAAAATAACTTTTAGAAACCCCAAATATCGCTGAAGCATTGTATCAAGCTTTGACAGTATTATTGAGAGGTTTAGATCATATGCACCTAAAACTAAAGCTAATTTCATACTTTTCTTGATGTATAAAATAACATGCATTATAACATGAAAAACTAATGAAATTAAAAACTAAATGAAATACTACTTATATATATATATATATATAGTTTGAATATCTTTATTTATTTATTTATTTTTTTTTTTTGCATTCTGAATATCATTATTTTACACAATACTAGATAGTAGATAGTAATGTTTATGGATGTCACTAGAGAAAAGATTGAAGGCCTTTCTATTAAAGGGCTTGTTTTTTTTCTTCTTTTTTTACCATCACACATGTGATTTGCTTCATACTAAAAATGTCCAAAATATATCAACGCTCCAATCTCATACTCTGTTTAGAAACAAAGTAAATCTCAACATTTACCTTACTAGAAGAAAATGAAAGATTGAAAAGAAAATGACAGTTCTCACTTCTCATTAAAGCAAAAATAATATGAACTTCTTAAAAAAGGTATTAGATCAGAAAATAATGCAAGGCCAAAGAATCACGTTTCAATTTTAACATGTGGACATATATAATATATCGATCGGGGAAAGGAAAACAAATGGATAGACTACTAATAATAATATCAAAATAGCATGGCATAGGATTTAACAAATGAAGCATCCATTAAAGTAAAAGTTAGAATATTCGCAGAGTTAGAGCTTGCATTGCATGCCTACCAATTCTATAATCTTCTATTTTAAAATAGTAAATACAGTGTATTAAAAAAAAAAAAAAAAAAAAGAGTAAATGCAGCTCCACCGGTCACAAGTATTATTCGAATCTATGCAGCAAAGTACATAGAAGAAGGGGCTTAGCTTAAAAAAATAAAAAGAAAGAAAAGATGCATTGAGATTTGAGAAGGGAAGCACGTACTAATTAGGCAGCCTTTGGTAAAGGTTACTGGTTTTAGATTTTAAATTATGGCATAATGAAATTTAGCAGAATGAATTTTGGTGGAATGTATTACTTTAAATAAAATGTTAGGACAACAACTTTTGTCATAATTTGCTTACATGGTAAGTTGTGAGCGTTGGAGTTACACCCACCACTTTTATTCCACCCCTCACAATTTGCCACATGAGCAAGTTGTGACAAAATTTGTGGTCCTAACATTACTCTTATTTTAAAATTCTTATACAATACTTGGATGGAAAGAAAAAGAAGGGAAGAGAAAGATGAGGAGGGAAGTGCTTGTATTTTGGAGTGTGCATAGATCCGATCAGGTCAAGTTAGAGGATTTTTTGGTTTGAGAAATCCCCAACTCATCACATGCATTCAAACCAACTCAACCTACTCCACATGGGTTGGGTTGGGTCGAAAGATTGTTTTACGTTTTGTAAAAAATTGGACTTTTATTAATTATTTAAATACTTTTTTTTTCAATAAATTATTACAATTCACATAAGATGTCAAAATTATAGTCCAAAATTTTTAATTCATCAAAACTAGTTCTCAAAATACCAAAATAAATCAAATTAAAATTTTGAAATAAGAGTAATAAACTAAATTTATTATGATAGGCTAAGTTGGGTTAGATGAGTTGAAGGGTCAAAATAAAATTCCAATCTAATCCTCAACTCACAAAAAACAAACTTGAGGGATTGGATTGGATAAGGTGGGGTCAGTTTTGTTCTGTTGATGGGTTGAATCAATGCATACCCCTAATGATGTGGAAGGATGCATTATCTGTGGGGCACACATTTTTGTTTTCAATCCCAATTCGGCTAAACAAAGGGCAAAGGGAGAGAGACTTTGAGGTGATTTTAACCTTTATATTATAAAATCACTATAATTTACCCTTAATATGTTATCACAAGTAACAAAAGTATTTAATTTCTCCAATTATATAGGAAAATTATTTGATATTCTTGGAGAACAATGATGCGATGCAACATTTTCTCACATTTACTGTGGGTTCTATCATGAATTTAATTAATGAGATCTACAATGAATATAAGAAAAGAGAGCACTACATCACCGTGCTTTGAAAGTACTCGATAATTACTTTTAAAAGTACAAAGATAAAAACATATAGGTATTTCTCTTTCCATTCTTTTTTAAAAACAAATAAGGAAAGGAAATAGTTTTTCTTTATGCTTTTTATTTTATTTTATTTTTGCTATTTTACTTTCCCATTTTTTCCCTAGGAATATCCAGACATGGTGTTAGTATAAAGTAACTATTTTGGTGAAATTGTATTTAATTATGATACTAAGGGTATATTGGTAGATTGTAATAAACATCGTAATGTAATTTTTTTTTTTTTTTTATAGGTTGTAATGTAATAGTTATTTCTATGGTTTAGTTATTTTGTAATTTGGTCTTCTTTTTATAATAGGTAATAATCATTCATTATGATTTAGTATTCTCTAAAATGAGGAATAATTATTCTTCTCTAAAAAAAAATTGTAATAACTATTCCTAAGTAAGTGTAATAATTTTTAAAATTAATATATTTCCAAATATACAAACTTTTCATATGCATATAACAATTATAAAAAAAAAATCATAAAAAAAACCCTCTCTCTCGAAATTTTAAAAATATTATTTTTTTAGAAATATAATTGTATAAGTAAGATATTTCCTAAATATAGATATTCAGTTTTATTTTATTCAAATATTATAATTTATAACTAATCTTATGAATGAGTTTAGTTAATCCATTACAAAACCTTTTATTCCCAATAATAAAGATTAACATTCTTGTTGTAATCTTCATTTAGTGTATCAAACATGTTTTAATAAATACATTTTTTACCGCAAAATAATACTCCTTCCGGCCCAATGTAATCTCCATTTAGTGTATCAAATGTGTCTTAATAAATATTTTTACCATTCTTGCCCTAATCTCCATTTAGGGTTGTCATACTTCATATTTATATGTTTCTCTTGAAATAAATATATAACTTTGCATGGATATAGCCTTGTTCCAAATATACGTCTAATGTAATTACTATATCTATTTAAATACAATTACATAAATACAATGAAAATGAATATATATAGGGGAAATTTTGCTTTTTCCCTTTTTTTAAAAAATATCTAGCATAATGTCCCTGTTTTGAAACTATTAAACACCGTGTCCTTGTTTTGAAACTCGATTTTTAGAAAATCGAGTTTCCTATAGAACTCGATTTTATGATTATCGAGTTTTAGGTAAGTTTTTGCAACGCTGGAAGAGCACCCATGGCTGTCCCCAATTTAAAAAAAAAAAAAAAATCAACTGGAACTCGATTTTACTAAAATCGTGTTCTAGGGAAAAACTTACCTAAAACTCGATAATCATAAAATTGAGTTACATTGAAATTCGATTTTTAGAAAATCGAGTTTCAAAACAATGACAATTGGCTAGATATTTTAAAAAATAAGGGCAAAAGCCCATTTTCCCATATATATATATATATATATATATATTGTAAGGTCAATTTTTGTTGGACCAAGCACAAGTTTTGTGGACTTAGCCCAATGAGACCCTGAACAATAAATTTATAGAGAGTGGGTTAAACAACTGGGCTGAAAATGGAGTTAGCAACGGTTCAGGTAGACCAACAATTAAAAATAGTGTTCAGATTAGCCTTTGGCAAGAATCTTCCTCAATCCGAAGAGGTTAAAGTTTTTGACTAAGAATGAATACAAATTTCCCCCCCTATTCTGAGAGACCTATTTCCTTTATATACACATCTTCCACCTCATCTTCACCATACACTTGTTCTTCATCTAAGCGTCCATTTGAGTACTAGTCACATCAGCAGTTTGCTTTAGTCTGCCGTGAGTGGTAGTGGTTGAGGTTTCACTGTTCAGGTGTCTTCTCTACATAAATGCGGCCAGGAAAGTCGCTGCAGTGCATTAAATGCGGTGGTAGCAGCTTTTTCTCTAAGATATTTCATGATCTTCTCACCCTTAGGCGTGCCCAGAGTTCACTCCTTACCGAGGAATCTTTTAGGAGGGTTGCTGGGAACTTCAATATATCTACTTGATCAACTTCTCCTGCGATTAGATGAGTGGAACCTCTTCGGACCAACCAGGTTGTCTTCGGATGCAACATTCTCCCCTTCTTGATTGTATTTTCACCAAACGGACTAAGCGCTGATCCCTTTCACCTCTTCGGACAGGTGGTGATACTCAAATTGGGCCTCAGGCCCAATACGTGGCGTTGGGCTTTTTCCCCCACATATATATAACTCATTCGTAAGTCTCAACGACAATAGAAAGATTTCCAAACAAAATAACTTCGAAAATGTTGCACCCATACCTATAGTAATTTAAACATAATCATCTTCATCTTCTTCCTCATTTCCTCCAACTCCTAAACAATTAATCCCACTAATTTCTGTCACAACCAACATTGTTGATTTCCCTATGAGCCACAACCAATATCATCGGTTTCGTTGTGACCAATGATAATATCGTTGTGCTTCCTCATGAAATGTGTATCCAGCTCCCATTGATGGCAAGAATGAAAATTAGAACGGTAAAAACAATTAACATTTTTGATATTTGAGCTAATGCTAGTCAAGTCCTAGACACTTCAAAACCGACGAACTTGGTTTCTAATCACAGTAACAAATAAGTCAATTTTGAAAAATCTTGGACCTAGTTAGCATTAGCCCAAACCTCAAAGGTATTGAGTGTATTTTATCAAAATTAAAAATTAGAATATGATTTTCATTCCACCTTAAAAAGAAGGGGGAAAAAAAAGAAATCACAAAATCCAATACAAAGCAAAATTAACAAACAAGACAAGAAAAAAAAAAAAGCAAAAAAAAAAAAAAAAAATTATCATGTCTAGAAATCTGTGAAATACATTTTAAGTAGAGATACCAAAGATAGTCTTTATTCACTATACTTGAATACAGGGACAGATCCAGGATTTTGAGTTAGTGGGGGCTAGAGTATAAGTATTAACAAACTATCAATAAAGACATTTCATCAGAATAAGCATCAACAAAGACAAATAAGCATTGTTTCATAATACATTACAATCTAATCATCTACTAACAAACACAGATCCAGGATTTCAAATAAGTGTCTATATAGTATTAAAAAATTATCAACAAAGATAAATACACAAAATTATTGTTTCATAATACATTACAATCCAATCATCTACTAACAAAAACATAGATACAAAACACCATTGTTTCTTACTACATTAAAACATTTGCATCAACTCATGCAAAAGTTTATGTCTATTTTAGCGTAATAACCTAATTTTTTAATTTTATGTACTCAGTTTTCAAAATACCTCACACCAGATTATTTATTTTACACTACATTTCATCAAAATATTATTTCCTTATCAATTTTTTTATTTTTATCTCAAATTATCTCTCTCTTCCTCAACCAAAAACCATTGCCCTCAATCTAAATAATTTCTAAAACATTCATTTGCATAACTATAGTAATTGTGTAAATTTGTCCAATCAACCCTAAAATACACCCACATCAGTCTACGTATCATTGTATAAAAATACATTTATGTTATAGTAATTATATAAATTTTCAAAAATGCATAGATTGATGTGGGTGTATTTTGGGGTTTATTGGACAAATTTGAGGCCTTATGCTATTTTACAACTGATGCAAATCAATTACAATGAAATTAATGTAAAATTTTAGGGAAGGGGGCTCAAAATTTTTGAAAGAGGAGGGCCCATATATAAAATTGTAAAAAAATACCTATACATATATATATATATATATATTATTTCTTCTTAAGACTAGGGGGGCCCCGGCCCCCACCTAGTTCCATCCTTGCTTGAATCTATTTTCAATTTTAAATTGAAATTTTGTGGTAAACTACAAGTATAATATGATTTATATTGTTAGATTGAGTTGGTAATTAAATTTATAAAGAGATTTTAAAGGTAAGAAATGACAAAAAAAAAAAAAAAATCACAATAAAAGTGTTGTTATTTTATAAATAATTATTTGGGTGGAATATAGTTAATGCCCCTGAAGTTTGAACTAATACCAACTAGGTTCAAGATTTTTCAAAACTAACTAACTCGGTCCCTAAACTTAACTTGGTCGCTAAATCATTACTCATTTTTCTTCTCTTTCTCACAATAATTAGGGACTAAATTAGTTAATTTTGAAAAGTCTTGAACCTAACTGACATTAACCTAGACTTCAAAGGTATTAACTATATTTTACCCTAATTATTTTTATACTTGAATCCAAATACAAATAAGAGAAAATACTCTTCTCTCTCCCTTTTCACTCCTCTCATGCTCATTCTTCCTAAAATCATTCTTACCAAATGTAGTTCTTAAAATTTAAGGCTATAAGTCATAGAAATTAAAAATTATTGTTATTATTGACTTTTATACCATGGGAGTCAATTTCATACCATTTCAAGATTATATATATATATATATATATTACATATAATTTAAAATACACATATTTTATAAGCCTAAACATTAGACTAAGTTAAATAAACCAATATATTAGCTTAAGTAACATGTTTTATAATTATTTTTATTATACAAACCCCGAAAAATCTCTGATACAACCTTGTATTTTATTTGGTATATTTTAGAAGAATATCTTTATTTGGTATATTTTAGAAGAATATCGATACCGATTTAATAGTCGGTACGATATATATTGCCGGTATGAGTACGCATTGACTTACTTGCTCGTACCTCCCTCTATGTCGTCACAAACCCACTACCAAACTTGAGGAGCTTGGATAGAAGCCCCACCTCCGATATCCTATATCCAAATGTTTTGCATTGTAGTGGTTATTGCCTTTACACTCAAATCTTCACCATGCTTTTGTTGTGGGGGCAAGAAGAAGTGGTATACAACATGACGGCATGGTCATGAGTCATGACCCATGACAAATAACAGTCACATTCATATGCTTGTTGGATCACAGTTAATGTTTAAATAAGGAACACTGATTATTTTCACGCAGAAAGATACAACGGACTTGGGAGTATTGATCATTAACTGGGGTCCATATTGTGACTTCACTACCAAATATTTTGAATAAGTGCTAATTATTTAGCATGACTCATGAGAAACATGCTGGAATCTCTCACCTCCACCGAAACTAGCAACAATTTTTGAATCTCAGGAATTCGATCTTAATTCTATAATCATGTATGATCAATCATACAACAGATACCCTATAGTGGTCATTGAAATAATATTTCCTAAAACATTTGAGACTGGGTGCTTTTTCTTCGGAAGAAAGGTGGTGATGAAGCCAATGGGAATTGTGGGTCAAAAAGATTGGATTCCACTACATCCTTGTCCCTTCAAAGTTGCTTAAGAGAGAGAAGATCAAGATAAAAAGAAACCCATACATTGATAGCATTGATACCTAAGCAAAAAATTTCACATAATTTTGTGCAATAATTTGATTGAAAAATTTTTACTAGTTTTCATTCGAACTCACTACTAACATTATTTTTTTACCTATCACTAAATTTATCACGTAAGCAGCTGTAAAAAAATTGATTTTTTTTTTTTTTTTTTTTTTTTTTTGTGGGTCTATAGACTTTCTCTTTCATCAATATCACTCCCAATTCATATAGAGAAGCTTCTTGCTTGCAACATGCTGTGTACATTGTTGCTCACTTTATGTACAGCTTAAAAGTTTCCTTTGGTATGATAATTATATACTGATTTTTTAGACAATTGTTGCACCGAATGTCAGGCAATGAAAGGGTGATTGTACTGAATTGAACCGAATATTATGTATCAGAATGGTGGAAGAACATTAATATTCATGAGGCATAAACTTAAAACAAGGTGCGTAGTAGCTAGGTCTAATTAGCATAGCAGTAAAAGCTAGGCACAAGACTTTTTAAAAATTTGGCAATCCTAATTTTTTATTTTTTCGGAACAGACTTCTTGGAGTCTTAATTTGGACTTTTTTTTTTTTTTTTTTTTTTGCACTAATTATTTGCCTTATCTCCGAATAAGTTAGTATATGTAATTAATAGCCACTACAAAAAATACGCCAAGACAAAAAAAAAAAAAAAAAAAAAAAAAAAAAAAAAAAAAAAATGATAGATATTTTACACTTTTTAATTCTCATTATTTGGAGTTAGAAAGAGATAATTTTTTATCCCCTATTTCATTCTTCATACGTCAGAACTCAGAACCTGGCCACTTAAACAAGTTGCTCGAATAAAGTGACTTGAAGTTATCCAAAAAAATATTGTTTTTTTTTTTCTTTTCTTTTTTTTTCACTTGCTTCTCCTTTTTAGGATTAATAAAAAATTTGTTTCGATTTCTTTTTCTCTCTCTCTTTTTTTTTTTTTTTTTTTTCAAAATAACTAATATTAATATCCAAATAGAATAATATATTGGATGGACAACTTTAAAACTTCACTACAAGGAGAAATTTAATCCCAGTAGCATTTAATATAAATAATGTGGGGGCCAAAGCGTAGTGAGAAACTTTAGTAATGTAACGGCACTATAGAGTAAAGAGAATGGTTGATGGAATTCCATCTCAGAATCTACTACACCTCCTCCATTACGGGCATAGGATAGATTCCCTCATATTGGAGAAGCACTTCGAATTTATTTTATTATAGAAGCACTTGCAACTTTTTTGTCTTCGGGCTAAACTACACAGAAATTAAACCATGATTTCATCCTTTCTTAACTCTTTTTCTTTTTTTTTTTAGTGGGTATGGTATTGTTACTAGTAATAGGATTACACTTACACTTACACTTACACTTACACTTACACTTACACTTACACAAGGTTGTGAAACCCGGACCGGACCGTACGGTCCGACCGGATTACTCGGAAACCGTTCATCAATACGGGTTTTTAACTCTCAAGAACCGGCCTATACAAGATAAGTAGTGAACCGTGCAAACCGCGGTCAAACCTTCCGGGTTTGAAAACCGCTGACGGTTCTTGCAGTTCAGACTTGAATTTTATTTTTGAAACTTACCACCATTGTTAATGCTTCAAACTGCCATGTGATGCTGTTAGACCTTTAGATTGCATCGCCTCTCTTCTTCTTTTCTGTCTCACTCGTGCTTTCCCTCTAATTTTTTTGTGTTTTTTTGCCTTTTTGCCGTTTCAGTTTCAGTTTCAGTTTCTACATATGGACTGAGAACTCTGGAGTTGCTTTGCAGACGATGGAGATGGTGAAATGGAGCAAGACTGAACTTTATTGAGAATGGGGCGACCAAAGCATCGTGTGCTCTTTAGGGAAGAAGAGGCTGAGATTTTACGTAGTAAGAAAAAGGTCAAAGATGTCCACCACGCCGGGTTCAAAGTTGGAAATAGTGAAGGTGGTTCATCCCGTTGGCATCAAGAAGCATGGGGTTTGCCTAAAAGGTCCTTTAAGGATAAGCTTGTGGGAGAAATCCCAGGTGCTTTCGCCAAGGCTTTTGATTTTACTGATGTTATGGAGGAAGAAGCCGAATCAGATGATGAAATGCTGGATCTTCGTGAAGGTCTAGCAGCGGTGAAACTGTCCAAGGAAACCAAAATGAGGATTAGGAGTCCGTGGGCTTTAACGTTAATTATCAAACCTTTTGGAAAGGCAATGGGTTTTACCTTTCTCCAAAACAAACTCAACTTGCTTTGGAAACCATCGGGGAGGATTGATTTGGTGAGGTTAGGACACGGCTTCTACTCAGTCCGTTTTGCTTTGAAAGAAGATTTAAATGCTGTTCTTGAAAAAGGGCCGTGGTTCATTGGTGGACATTTTCTTGCCATTAGGCCATGGGAACCTCTCTTCAAACCAGCTATAGCTAACGTCAACTTCATAGCTGTGTGGGTTCATCTCTATGGTCTTTCCATGGAGTTATACGAAACAGAGGTACTAAAGCAGATTGGTGACTCCATTGGTAAGGTCCTACGAATAGATTCTCATACTGCTACAGAAGAGAGAAGGGAGTACGCGAGGTTGTGTATACAGATAGATATATAAGCCTCTTATTAATATGGTTCTCATCGGCAGGTTTGAGCAGCCAGTGACTTATGAAGGTATCCACAATTTGTGTTTTTCGTGTGGGAGGGTAGGACACAGGAAGGAGGTGTGTCTGTACACTATTACGAACCAAAAGCTGCTGGAGTGTGGAGCTGGTGATGAGCGTGAGAATCAGGCCGTTACCCCTCACACAACGCATGATACGGATAGTACTATGGTTGGGACTGATGTGTTAGATGGTAGTGGAGTGGATATGAACAAAGATACGTACGGGGCATGGATGATGGTGACACGTAGAAAATCTGGACAAAGAAGGACAAGGAATGCCACGGGGATGGAAGGGCATACTGAATCGGGCTTGAATTCGGTTAGACAGCAGGATGATAAAAGGCTTGGCTTTAACTCTTCTAATGTGGGCTGGGATAGAAAGGCCAACATGACAGAGCCGAAAGGAGTCACAAGGAGTGGGTTTGAATGTATAAAGGGGGTAGAGTCCAATGGGCTTTTCGTTGTGGGTCGAGAACCAATTGTTGGTCACAAAAGGGGTGTTAATCTTAATGAGGCCCGATCTAGCTCTTCGGTGAAGGGAAAAAAAGAGTTAGCAAGAAATAGGGCTTCTAAGTGGGTGTCGAAGTCAGAAGTAGGAGTAGAGGGCAGAAACGCTGCTCACATAAATTCGGTCTGGGTTTTGCAGGGGCAGGATGGTGATGGTCAGGAGTCCGACGATTTGTTCCAGTTTGCAGCAAGTAACCGAGGTGTGGTGGGGCTTCAATCTCAGGCCGAAGATGGTTTTGGCGTTTTAAAGGTTGGGTTTGGCCGATTGGGTGGTGGTGCGAGTGTGAAGGAAGACTCTTATTGCTAGTACCAGTGAGGTGCGAAGCAAGGTGAGCAGAGATGTCTGCTCCACCGATGGTAGTTTGTGTGACCAAACCCATTTTAGAGATCAACATCCAGGCCGGGGCAAAGGAGTTGATTTGGGTTCTGTTGAAGATGCCAGCGACTTTGTGGCTAGAGATGGGAAGTGCATGGGAGAGGATGGCATGGATGGTTTGGAATTCAGGAAGGGAAGCGGAGAGTTTGTTCACTCTGCTTGACTGGTTTGTTCCTTTTAGTCTTTTAATAATGAATATTATAGTGTGGAATTGCAGGGGCGCTCTGAAGCCCAATTTTCAGAGGCATGTTAGGGAGTTGGTTAGGACACATAATCCTGACATTTTGGTTGTTATGGAAACACGAGTTGGGGGTGTCAGAGCAAAAGAGATTACGGATCGTCTTCCTTTCGATGGTGCTATTATTGTAGAGACTACTGGTTTTGTGGGTGGCATTTGGCTTTTTTGGAATTCAGCTAGAGTGAAGGTTGTGCAGCTAGTGAGTACAGAGCAAAAATTCATGCCGAAGTAAAGGTATTACCTTCTAACCTTTCTTGGATATTGTCTGTTGTGTATGCTAGTCCTAGATTTGTGGAAAGGCGGGTGTTGTGGGAAAATCTTATGAGAGTTGCGGAGTTGCATAGTAAGCCTTGGATTATAGCGGGTGATTTTAATGAACCCCTTGTAGAGGGTTATAAGTTTGGGGGAAGACCAGTTAGCATAAATAGATCGCTTCTTTTGAAAGATTGCCTGGATAAATGTAACATGGTGGATATGGGGTTCAGTGGGCCGAGATACACGTGGACGAATAGAAGGGAGATTAGTAGTCTTATTCAAGAGAGAATTGACAGATTTTTTATGAATCCAAGTTGGTGTCTTCTGTACCCAGATGCTAAGGTGACGCATTTGACTAGGTGTCACTCAGATCATTGTCCAGTTTTGATGGAGACTAATCCTGGTAGACAGATGCACCTTACGAGACCTTTTAAATTCCATTCTTTTTGGCTGTCGGATCCGTCCTTCCCCGATGTGGTAAAACAAGCATGGCAGCATCCTAGGAAGCTTCTTGAAGCAATTGAGATGTTTACCAAGCAGGTTAGTTTATGGAATAAGAACCAATTTGGGAATATTTTCCATAAGAAGAAAAGGGTTATGGCTTGGCTTGGTGGGGTTCAAAGAGCTTTGGCGAACCAACCATCTACCTCTCTAGTAGCACTGGAACATCAGCTAATTAAGGAGCTGGATGATGTGCTAGAACAAGAAAAGGATCTATGGGCTCTTAAATCCAGAATTAATTGGATGATTTTGGGAGATAGAAATACTTCCTTTTATCATGTTTCAGCGCTGGCTCGTAGGAAGCGTAATTTGATCACTACTATCAAGAATGAGGCGGGGGAATGGTTGACGGAAGAGCATGAGGTGGCAAATTATATCAGGGAAAGTTTTATTAATATCTACTCTACATCTCAAAAGGCAGTGACTTGGGACTTCAAATATAGTTTACAATGGCAACCTAAGCTCTCGTGTGAAGAGAAGGATAGTATTAGTCATATGGTGACAGATGAGGAGATTAGAGCCGCTCTCTGGTCTTTAAAAGCTTTTAAAGCCCGAGGTCCAGATGGGTTACATGTTGGATTCTTCCAAAGATTTTAGCTTGTGGTGGGAAGATCGGTTAGGGAAGAGATGCATGCTGTTTTTAGGAATCCCAGAATACATGAATAATACAAACATTGTGCTAATTCCAAAGAACCAAGGTCCTGAAACCATTGGTAGCTATCGCCCTATAAGTCTGTGTAACTCAGTGTATAAGATAGTGTCTAAGATCCTGGTGGGAAGAATTAGACCACTATTGGAGCAAATTGTTTCCCCTTGCCAAACAGCTTTTGTTCAGGGTGAAGGGGTGTGGATAATGCGATTATAGTGTAGGAGATTATTCATACTATAGGGAGAGCTAAGGGAAAGTGTGGCTATATAGCTCTTAAAATTGATTTGGAGAAGGCTTATGACAAGCTCGAATGGGGCTTCATTAGGAGTATGTTGATCAGATACAACTCCCCTGAAAACATCATTGAGATCATCATGAGCTGCATTACGACTACTTCGACATCAATTCTTTTCAATGGAGGGAGCCTCGAACCCTTCAAGCCTTTGAGAGGTATAAGGTAGGGGGATCCGCTATCGCCTTACATTTTTATTTTGTGCATGGAGTTCTTAAGTCAGCTCATCCAAGAAAAATGTGAGGCTAAGGTGTGGTGTCCGGTCAAGGCTTCTAGGAGTGGCCCTTCTTTTTCCCACCTCTTCTTTGCCGATGATCTTGTGTTTTTTGCCATGGCAAATGCTGAGAATTGTAGCGCCATCAGTGAGGTTCTTGACACCTTTTGTAGGTGCTCCGGGCAAACTGTGAGTGATTCTAAGTCTAGGGTCTACTTCTCACCGAATATTGATCAGGATGATAGGGAGGCTTTTAGTGATATTCTCGGTTTACACCAAACTGAGTGCTTGGGGAAGTACTTAGGTTTTCCTATCAAGCACCAAGGCAACAGTAATCAGGACTTTGGTTTTGTGTTGGATTGAGTGAAGACTAAGCTTGCGGGGTGGAAGGCCAACCTCTTATCTATGGCAGGGAGAGCAGTCTTAATTCAAGCTTCTTCTTCAGCTGTTCCAGCTTATATAATGCAAAGTAATCTGCTGCCTAGTAAGGTGTTGGATGGTATTGATCGAGTTAATAGAGATTTCTTGTGGGGATCGACCGAGGACAAGGGGAAAATGCACTGGGTGGGCTGGAAGAAGGTTACAAGACCTAAAGATGAAGGAGGTTTGGGGCTTCAGATGGCTAAAGGAAGAAACACAACTCTTCTAGCGAAATTGAACTAGAGGTTTCACACTGAAGATAAGGCCCTGTGGACCAAAGTCCTTAGAATGAAGTACTGCAGCCCTCAGAGACTAAGTTCTAGAAATGCAAGCAAGCTCCCTAGCTCTAGAATTTGGAAGGGAATGTTGCGAGGTAAAGAAGTTTTTAAGAAGGGAAGTAAGTGGCTTCCGGGGTTTGAAAGTAATCTGGAGGTTTGGAATGATAACTGGTCTAGTTTCGGCCCGCTAAGGAGTATCATTCATGGGCCTTTATCTAGAGAGGCTGCAATTTTGAAGATCAAGGATGTTGTGGATTTGACGGGTAGATGGGACTGGCCTCTACTCCAAATGGTTTTTCCAAAAGAGGTCCAGAGAGACATTCAAGCTACTCCAGTACCTTTTTCTGACAGGTTTGAAGACAGGTTGGCATGGAAATTCTCGGATAAAGGGGAATTTGATCTTAAAAGTGCGTACTTGCTTGCTATGGACTATAAAGGGGAGGCTCCTTTTAATGGGCAGTGGATTTGGAAGTTGAAAATTTTGCCCAAAATTCAATTGTTTGTTTGGAAGTGCATGCATTTTAGTCTTAGGGTGAATCAGTGTTTGTTGGAAAAAGGGCTTCCAATGGAT
Source organism: Quercus gilva (assembly GCA_023621385.1). Classification (NCBI taxonomy): domain Eukaryota; kingdom Viridiplantae; phylum Streptophyta; class Magnoliopsida; order Fagales; family Fagaceae; genus Quercus; species Quercus gilva. The sequence continues at coordinate 17,957,739 of CM042479.1, read as the reverse complement.
GCCTGCTGCCCTCGGTGCCATTGCGAGGTTGAATCCATTTTGCATATGTTACGTGACTGCCCTTTCAGCATCTCTGTGTGAACCAAATTAGGAGGCCGGGTAAGTAACTCTAATTTCTTCTCCTTAAGTCTACGGGATTGGTTGTTCTCTAATGCCACTTCTAAGTTCATCCATAGCTCGGGTTCCCTGCCTTGGAATCTAGTTTTCTTGTTTAGTATCTGGATGCTTTGGGAAGATAGGAATTTGTGTGTTTTCAAACAAAAACAGCCATGCCCAAACCTGAACAAATGTATCATGGACCGGGCTTCTGAGTTTTTCTTTTGTGCCTATAATGGTTTGGTCACCAAAATGAGGATTATGAAGAGCATTAGATGGGAGAAGCCGGGGGCAGGTTGGTTCACTCTGAACATTGATGGTTTGGTGGCTAGTAATTCTGGTTCAGCAGGGGGAGGTGGGCTTGTTAGAGATGAAAATGGTACTTGGGTTACCGGTTTTGCAAGAAGGATTGGGAACACCTCTTGTTATTTAGCGAGTTATGGGCGCTTCGAGATGGTCTTTAGTTGTGTTTACAAATTCAAGCTCATTCAGTGGTTATTGAGTTAGATGCAAAAACTATTGTGGAGACTCTAAACTCACCAACCTCTCCAAACTCTAGTGGAGCTCCGTTAATGGAGGAATGCTGGCATATGGCTACCCGAATCCCTCAGAGGAGAGTTAGACATATTTATAGGGAGGCTAACAGATGCGCTGACGCGTTGGCTAGGCTAGGTACTTTACTTGATAATGAGTTCGTTGTTTTCAATGGTCCGCCTGTGGACTTAGTACCCTGCTTGGAGGCAGATGCAATTGGTCGGTCTGTTAATAGGGTGTGTCCTGTTCCTTTTCTTGCTGTTTAGTTTTTTATAAAATTTCCCTTTCTACCAAAAAAAAAAAAAAAAAAAGGAGATGGTGAAATGATAATGCTTGGCTGTCGTCTACTCACTGACCAACGACTTTATTCTTGGGCTTTGTTTTGTATTAAATCTATTATTTAATGAGTAGACCTCTAGCTTCTTTTAATGCTTGGCTGTCCTTTTATCTTTTTTGTTTTCCACTTTTAAATTTCATCTGATAGTTAGACCGTTCAAATGGGCTTGTTTAATTTGTGCCTAAGGTATGGGCTTAATTTAGACGTAGGTTTCATAAAATATATATATATATATATATAAATATATATAATTTATTTTTATAAAATTACATTTTTGGTACCTAAATATTTTCTTATTTTAGTCAAATTTTCTATTATTTCTAATTTAAAATATTTATTTATTTATTAAATAATTATTAAATTAATTATGACCTCATCACAGTTCGATTCCGATTCAATCTTGATTGAACCTTAAAAACCTTGAACCTCTTCCTTTTACGGTATGAACAGTCCGGGTCTGAAAACGTTACTTACACTTACACATAGTAGTAATTTTATTACATCTATTACTAACACGTGTCATATTAAGCCGTAACTTTGGGAGAAAATCAAATAAAATAGTGTTTACGTCAAGTTTTTATAGTGGATTCCATCACCTTACATGTTTTTCTTTTTTGGGGGCCAAATAGTAACAAGATCGCCCTCAATAAACTTATCACATTTGTTAGTCATCATGTTGAACATTAACTTAATGTTAGGTATCGTAGAAGTAGTCCTAAAAAACATAGATATCATAGAAGGCCCGATGTGAGAATTTTTGTATATCGGCCCTTTCTGTCCTTTTGGGTATCAACCCGCTGTTAAGAATTCGACTTAAGATAAAATTGCTGACTAGTTTCAAAGCCCAGGTGAGTTTCAAATTCATTATGCACTGTAATAAGCCCAAAGGATGAAACTCTAGGCCTTGTAATAATGGGGCCCAGCGCATTCAAAAAAGGCCATCTGACTCGGCCTTCTAGTTCTAGAATCTCAAGTCAAACAATCCTTGCCAACCATGAATGAAGTCAACAATCATCCTGGCAAGTGCAAGAGGTATGACCCACATCCTTTTATTATTATTATTATTTTTCTAATTCTAGAAACACTAAAATATACCAACTAGTTGAGTTACCAATGCTCTTAACAAATCCACAAGAAATTAACCACACAACACAGTCCATGCACAAACTTTCCAAATTTAACAAATTTATATTTTTTAAAAATCAGAAATATTTCTCAAATTAATAGTGAGATTTTAATTATTTTTTTTCCAATTAAAATTCTAATGTTGTTAAAAATACTATAAGATGAGAACCCACATATCTCTATTACATTATACAATGGATAAGAATCACAAAAGACTCCAATGGACATTTGGAGTCTACAAAATTTATAATATATTTTTTGAGAATCATGAAAATTTTAACATTAAGTTAATTGTGATTGGTTAAACAAATGTCATTGGGGTTGACTATTTTTTCACTTCAAGTTTGGAGTGGAGTAACATTTCTCCAAACCTTAAGAAGGGAAGTGCAGTTACCTAAAAATAAAAAAAAAAAACTACTTTTGCTGAAACCTAAAAAATTTGGGCCAAACATTAATAGTAGAAACTTAACTTTTCCAACGTTGCTTCTCACTGGTAGTTGAGAGTGCCATCACCATCACTAGGGTTGTCCGTGGGTCGAGTTCGTGCCCAACCCGCAACCAACCCAATCGGAGCGGGTGGAGAGTTTCCAGACCTACAACCAACCTATAAGGGTGTCGGGTTTTTGTCGAGTGGTGATTGGTTTCGAGTGAAGCCAAAAACCAACGAGATCTCATCAGATCCAGGAGATTTTCGACAAATCGTGCAGAGAACTCACCATATTTGAAGAATTTCTTCCAGATCTAGTATATCTCCACCAAATCTAGTTGGTTGGTTGTCAAAATCCATCAAATCAAGCTGAAAAAGTAGTCCAAAAGCTTGAGAAATCGTCGGAAATGACGTATTTAGGTCGGGTCAAGTTTCACTGGTTTTGAAGAAGAAGACTCGGAACCAACCAGCCAGGAACAGATTTTTTAAGGTCGGGACCTGCATCCGACCGCCAAAGCTGTCGAATCTGGTGGATGCAAGTTAGGTATGGCCAAGTTTGGTAGGTTAGACACCCCTAGCCGTCACAATTACATTCTCTCTCTCTCTCTCTCTCTCTCTCTCTCCAATACACAAATTGCATTAAGGAGGTTCCCGGCGACAAACCTCAAGTACCATAACTATTTCTTCCATTTTAGTTCACTTGTAAATGTAGTTTGATGGATAAAGTAACAGTTAGATGGACATTTTGATGACAGATGCTTGCTTTCTTTTTACATCCAAATGGTTGGTTTTATTGTAATTGGTTATGTATGCAATATCCTACCTTTTGCTACTAACAGAAGGATGTTTGGGTGTGTAAGAATAGAGATGAAATGATATCACTAATTCATTTTTAGTTTCTTCCAATATTTTAGTAATTTTCTTTGTATAAAATTATAATCAAACTGTTCTCTTTTGTAGACAAAATAGAGGGCTTGTGAAACTTTTGGCTATGACAACGACATTGGAGTGAAGCTTGGCAAATCTACAACGTTGGTTGTGTGGTTGGTTTGAGAAGCTTGGTTGTGAAACCAAGGTTGATGTTGTGGGCTTTTGTGTTGGATTTGTGAGATGTTTGTTGACTACCAAGGAGATCTATGAAACAATTGAAGGAGGTGGCTTTGATGCCATGTTAAAGATGCTTTAATACCATGTTAAATAAATTGTAGGAGATTGAAAATAGATGCAAAGATATAAAAGAATAACACAAGAGCACACAAGAAGAATTAAATGATTTGGACTAATGACCTACGTCCACAGAGGAAAATCATTGAGTGTTGCATCTTTAGTATAAGCTCAATTCATGTGTTACAATGAACTTAGTATGGGTATTTATAATTGGTTTAACCCAATGATGGAGTCGTGACCTTTTAGGTTGGTTAAATTAAAGATTCGACCAAAGTAAATGAAAATAGTTTCGGGATGCCACTTAATAAGAGGTAGCGGATTTCAGTCAATGCCATCAAGCCACATGCTTGATTGTTAGGAGGAATCACTCAGCTCTAAAGTAAGAACATTTGCAAATAATTTTATGAGTCAAACACTCTTTACCTTACTTTTGATTTATGATTGATACATACATACATATATATATATATATATATATAGAGAGAGAGAGAGAGAGAGAGAGAGAGAGAGAGAGAGAGAGAGAGATTGCATTGTATTAGATATACTTGCATACAAATAAATGCTAGACAACTTCCTAGATAAAAGTACTAGATGGGAGTACTACCAACAAAACTCCATAATTAACTTTGACTGAATAATAAATATAAATAAAACATAACTGGACTCATAAATAAATGACACAGGTTGTCTATGTGGTTGCCACATAAGTCGCCACTATGCTCTTACATTACCCTATATTAACTACAATTAAAAGACTTCTAGCACAAGTATATGTCTAGACTTGCACACCAAGCATTAATGGGCATAGGCCTTGATTACTTGGACTAATATATCTCTATTCTCTAACACTTAGTATTTACTACTCCTCTCACTTTATCTACTTTAAAAAAAAAATACAATGGTGAGATGTTGTATCTCCTCATTTACTAGAAAAAGTATCATTAGATTATAAAATTACTAAATATATATCTTAATTTTTAATGTATGAGAATTCTTGTACTTATTTACATTTTATGCATCAATTTGATCACTCGTTACATCGATTGCCTTTGTTAAGCCTTTAATTTTATGATTTGACATTGTTATAAAAAGGTATATATATATATGTCCATAATATTGTCTCCACAAAGAGGACTTTTCTCTTGTCAAGAGTAATTAAGTCAACTATGCTACATCAATTATGGGGATAAGTACTGTAAGGACCTAAAGAACATACAATGGATTAGGCCTTAACTGGACTCTAACTGGGCCCAACTATAGGTATGAGTGATTTGTATAAGCTCATCCAAGCCGAGAAAGAAAAATCGTCCGAGGAAATTGTAAGTATGAAGAAAGGGCTAGGAAGCAGACGAGCCGAAGAAGCCACAAAGCTCATAGGCAAAGTTAAATATGCCCAACTGAGGAGGTCAATAGTAGTTGACCTGGATAAGTCTCAAAGGAAACTTCCTGGTAAAGACACCTCCTCCTCCACATTAAATGTTTTGTACTAACTAGGCATGCTACATTAATAACTAAATGACACTTGAACAGTACCCGCATAGCCTGTTTCCTACTCAACATAACCTCAAAGGGAGGGGATAAGGGAAATGTGACAAATATCCAAAAGAAGAATCACTTGCCATCCAAGTGGAGGGCCAGGATTGAAATAATGAGACTATAAGTAGGTTCTTATACTAAAATAAATATAAATTTTTGCACGAGTTGATGTAAATGCTCAATGTATATTGAAAGAGAGATCATTAAGAAAATTTAGAATAGAATCATAAATGATTTTAGTACTATAACACGAAAATGAAGTTTTCAAAGCATAATTTCATCTTTTTAAGTAGTGAGCTTAGTTTTTTTTTTTAATATATATATATATATATATTTTTTTTTTTTTGGCATTAGGATTTAATTGAGTTTCAGATTATTTTGAATAACATTATATGGGAAAATTCTACGAAATTCACATTTTCTTTTGTGTGTGGGTATGGTCCTATTAGGCTATTACTAGTAATATGATCACATAGTAATTATGTCACGTCTATTACTAATTCACGTTTCATTAAATAGTAATTTTGTGAGAAAGCCAAGTAATATAGCTTTTACATCAAATTTAATAATAGATTTCACTATGTTACACGATAACACATGTTTCTTTTATTATTATTTTTTTATTTTTTTATTATTTGGACAAACACTTACAAAATCACACATGGAAATATAGTTCACATTCATTACCCATATTATATTTGATGATGCCGAAAATCGTTAGTAAGTCACACGGTCCTCACATGCTCAAGACAATACCTGCACAACACAGAACAAGAAGACCTTAAGAGAGTACCAATGTGGTACTGGCCAAAGACCCTCCGAAAGTTAAGTCAGAAAGCTTCTCACAACTCTAGAGTGTTAGAGCTGGGATGAATTATGCGTACCTTAGTTTGTGAGAGCCTTGGGGTTTTAATAGTAGCATGGGGCTGATATTCATTCCTTGGCTTAGAAGATCTTTCCTTATGGGAAAGATCTTCTTTAATTCGCATATCTTACGAGATCCTTTCCTTATAGGACTCTCCTTGATAAGGGTTAATCATGGGGTGCAATATATTTCCTTATATACTTGTGCGTGGAGGCCAAATAAGGCCATGTCAGACTTGTCAAAGGTTTGCTTATTCCCTACAGCTTCCTTTCGTCAGCTTCTTATCCTGTCTATGTGCTCTAGTCGTCTCGTTCAAATGCTTGTCGGCCTCAAGGCGCACCCGTCAGCTTCGTTGTGGAATTGTCGTCTTTATATTTGGTTGTTTATGAGGGCGAGGACGACGAGTTCATCAGGGCCATCTCCTTTGCCTAATATGGACGAGTTCATCATTATTATAAATTTACTCTTATCAGCTGTCCCTTACTCCATAACCTCGTCGGCTTCAGCCAACGGGTTATGGAGTTATCGTAGCTTTTTATTATTATTTTTTGTTTATTTAAAAAGAAAGGGCATTTATGGGTGATTCCTTGAGCAGCCTTTTATTAAATGCTTGAACACGTAGGTCAAGTGAGTTGGCCCTGCTTCTGGACGAGGGTGTCGCTTTGTCTTTCGTGCATTTTTCACCCTATATATATCTCACTTCCTTCCTCATTTTCTCCTATTTCATCATTGTTGATCTTTAGAGAGAGAGCTCGTCACTTCGCGAACTTTGATCACGTCATCTTGCCTTGCTGCCTTTGTTGTCGTTCTTTCGCTGAGACCGTCACCTCTCAAGGAGCCGTCTACTAACTTGGTGAGTCACTTTTTCCTTTTATTTCATCCCGTTTTTTATCTTTGTTTTTCTAGTTGATCATTTAACTCTTTTAGAGAGGACGTCAACTTAGGTTCTTAGAATACTTCCGTCGCTTATAGGTAAATAGATGTTTAGAGAAGCGACGAGTGAGCAGTAATCAGTCCGTGAGAGAGCGGGCTATGATGAGGTCTTCCAGACAGGTCATGAGCTTGAGGAGGGCCTTTTCTGGTCTTCAAAAAGGGAAAAGTTAGCCCATTCTCTTGACGAGGAAGTGGAAAGTTGTGTGGGAGAGGGAAGTGAAGAGTAGGAGATAGATGATAGTGAGGATGAAGGTGATGAGGGAGAAAAGGGTGACGGGGATGAGGGTGATGCTAACAAGAGAACCCTTGAAGTTGCAAGTTCTAGAAGCCCTGGGGATGGGCATACCCGTCCATTTATCCTTCCAAAAATGTGGACCGTCAATGACTTCTTGCCAACGATGATGGCCAACATTTTTAAGAATCTGAGGGATCGTTACCAAATTCGTGACCATATCCCAATCCGTCTCCCTGGGAAATTTGAGAAGTGCTACTCTAGGAAGACTGCGAATGTCAACATGTACGACGCTATGTTCGCAGTGGGACTAAGGTTGCCACTAACGACATTGCACCTTCAGTTGGCTAATTTTCTTGGATTATCTGTCAGCCAGATTGCTCCAAATGCCTAGAGAATCTTTATAGGGGCTGAGATTTTGTGGGGTCGTTTGAGTGGTGGGAACTGTCAGCTTTCGTTGGACGAGTTCTTTTATTGCTATAGACCTCAGCATATCGTCTTGTCCCAAGGAATATACCATTTTGCTGCACAGAAGAAAAGGTTAAGGCTCGTGTCAGACATGCCCGACTCTAACAGGAACTGGAAGGGTAGATACTTCTTCGTTCAGGGGACAGATTGGGTATGCCTTCCAAAAGAGTGGGGTACAATGCCCTATGGTTTTGACAATACTTGGGGTATTGTCAAAGATTCAGGTTTAGCACCGTTAGTTTTTGCTTTAACTTTTTCCATTTATTTGTTAAGTTTTTTAATGTCATCGTTTTCCTTTTTTCAGTTAGTGTTCGTTCGAACATCTCTAATGAGCAAGAGGACTTCATTCACCGGGTCCTTGAAATTCCGTTTGAACAAAAGAAGTGTAGGGATTTGATCACCCTCGATACGTTGCATGCATACCATGGTGGCCCGGAGCTAACGCCTATAGCTCGTAGGTTAAAATACTTATTCCTATCGGCGTAAGTAACACTTAACCTCTCCCATCGTCCTTTTTTTTTCTTTTTCTTTTTTTTTTTCGTCTCTTGGTTTAACGCTCGTCACTTGTTCTTTGTAGAAATGGAGTTAGCCAGGCAGAGGGCGCAGGAGAGGTCAGTTGTTGCACGCAAGAAACAAGAAGAAAAGAAAGTGAAAGGGAAGGAGAGGAAGGGGCATCCTTGTTAAACCCTAAGGTCGTCGGGAAGGGGGCGGGAAGGGGGCACCCAAGAGGAAGGCTGACGGGAAGGATTATCGTCCACCCAAGAGAGTGTCTGTTACCCTCGGGGAGAAGCTCCCCAAGAAGCCGTCGCCTCCCAAATCGAGCCACGGGGCAGAAAAGGGATTAATGACAACGTCAGGCCCCGTCACTCAGGAACCTAATCGTCGTCTTCTTACTCACAAGGACTATGCCATTAAGGTGATTGAGTCAATCATCAAGGATAAGGACATGGACCCTTATGCTGAGCAAATGACGGAGGATCTGGGGGCGTCAGGCCTTTTTGACCTTGCCCGTGTACGTCTCTTCCTTTTTTCTTTCTTTTTCATTTATTCACTGCTCAAAAATTGATGGTTTTTCTATTTGTAGGCGTTGGTCCGCATGAAGGCATTGCAAGATAGGAGCGTCACCCAAGATGGGGTGATTACCCGTCTGCGCAAGCGCAAGCGCAACGAGACCTTGATCGACGAGCAAGGGCAATACAAAGAGGCTCTTCTACTCTCAATAAGGAGGTGAAGAAGCTAAGGGAGAAGCTAAAGGAGGAGGGTCGTTAGAAGAAGAAAGAGCAAGAAGCTAAAGTGACGATAGAAAAAGAGCTGACGGCCCTTCTTGGGCAAGTGGAGACGGCCAAGGCTGATGCCGTGAAGGAATTCAAGGCTTCACAGCCATTCATAAATTCCTGCGCCATCTACTATGGTGACGGGTTTGAAGATTGCCTTAAATAGGTTAAATCCATCTACCCTCACTTGAATTTATCCAAGGTCACCATGGACAATCCCTTGCCGTTAACTCCTGCCAGCAACACTATCCTTGATGAAACCAACGACTCTACAGAATCGAAACTTGATCCAAAAGATGATAGTGTCGTCCTTGCTCAACCAGCTACGAATCCTCCTGTCACCCCTTTGGTCTCATCCACTGAGCCCTTGAATGTTGAAAACTCCCTTGCTCAGGACGTTCAAGACAAAAATGACAAGAACCCTCAGGATGCCCCGACCTCTTTGACTTAGCTTTTTATTTTTGAATGATAATCTTATTATGTATTTAGTTTAACTTTCAGACAATGTTAAATGCCCCTTTGTTTTTGGGCTCTTTTTGTAAAGACCTTATTTTATGTAGGGTACACTTTTTACATCCGTTGCTTTTTAGCATGTGTTGATCTTTATGTATTGATCTATGTTTGCTCATTCTTTGTGCCTATATGTAAGAGGGCTTAGGATGAATCCGTCAGCCATGAGAAAGACCTCGTCTTTTTTGAGGACAAAATAAGAAACTTGTCTTCTTGGTCTTTAATAAATTGAGGCATCAAACTTAATAGTCTTAACAATGAACTTGTCTGCTAGTGGGTTCTTGTAATAAACCCGTCCACTTAAAGGCTCAATAATTTTAACAAACCCCAAAGGGATGAACTCGTCCATTTTTAGATTTTATAATGAATGTCTTTTTTTGTGGACGTTAGTTTTAAGGCATCTTGAACTCGTCCATTTGTGGACTTAATAACGAATTCGTCCATTTATGAATTCATCCACTTGTGGACTTGATAATTTTAAGGCATCCCCTTAGAATGAGCTCGCCCACTTGTGGACTTTAACCATGTACTCGTCCACTTTGCTTGACAGTCTTAAGGCATCCTCTTAGGGTGAACTCGTCCACTTTGCAGACTTTGACATTGAACTCGTCCACTTGTGGACGATAATTTTAAGGCATCCGCTTAAGATGAACCGTCCACTTGTGGACTTAATAATGAACTCTTCCACTTGTGCACTTGAAAATTTTAAGGCATCCTCTTAGGATGAACTCGTCCACTTGTGGACTTAAACCATGAATTCGTCCACTTTGTGAACTTGATAATGAAAGTAGTTTATAGAGAGAGATAAATACATAGGTTATATCTAAAAAAACTCCTCTTATTGTGATAAATGCATGCGTAACTTTAAAAAAAATTGTTCTTTTTAAAAAAGATAAAAACTTGCCCTTTAGGCTTAGAAAGTACTATAGGCAAAAAATTAACTAAGGAAATAAATTGGAAAATGAGGAGTGTCGCTCTTTATGCTGCCATCTATTGGTAGTATCTCCTGAGATGCTCTGTGTTCCATTAATGGTACAACTTCTGTCTGTGTAACGTCTCCAGGTGATAGGTGTCTTTCCTCTGCCATGATGTAATTCTGTAAGGTCCCTCCCAGTTAAGGCCGAGCTTTCCTTGGGTGGGGTCTCTAGCGGCACCCATTACCTTCCTCAAGACAAGGTCTCCAACCTTGAAGTCTTTGTGCCTAACTTAGGAGTTGTAGTGCTTGGCCATGAGGTCTTGGTAACGTGCGAGTCTTTGTTCAGCTGTCACCCTGACTTCATTTAGTAGATCGAGCTGTTGGCGTATAGCCTCGTCGTTCTTTCTTTCATCATGATTACCCACCTTGTAGCTTGTGAGTCCAACCTCTGCGAGGATAACTGCCTCGCTTCCGTATGCTAGTCGAAACGGTGTCTCTCCTGTAGGTGTTCTAGCTGTTATTCTATACACCCATAGTACGTTTGGCATCTCTTCTGGCTATACACCCTTTACTCCCTCGAGTCAATTCTTGATGATTTTAAGCAAAGATCGGTTCGTGACCTCAACCTGCCCGTTGGTTTGAGGGTGGGCAATGGAGGAGTTGTGGTTCTTGATTCCCAACTGTGAGCAAAAATTCCTAAAGGAGTCGTTGTCGAATTGTTTCACGTTATCTAAGACCAAGACTCTGGGGATTCCATACCTGCAGACGATGTTTTTCTAGACGAAGTTTCTCACATTCTTCTCCACAATGATAGCTAAGGCTTCTGCTTCTACCCATTTAGTGAAATAGTCTATGCCGACTATAAGGAACTTCAGCTATCGCATTGCTATTAGGAATGGACCCATGATGTCGAGTCCCCATTGAGCGAATGGCCATGGGGCTGTCATCGGGGTCAGTTCTTCCGTTGACTATCTGATGATGTTGTTGAACCTTTGACATTTGTCGCAGGCTTTGACATAAGTCTGGGCATCCTTTTGTATAGTAGGACATTAATATCCAGCTCGAATCAGTTTATGTACCAATGACCGTGACCCTGAGTGGTTCCCGCAGATGCCTTCATGTACTTCTCTCATGACATAATCCGCTTCTTTGGGGCTTAAACACCTTAGGTACGGGCGGGAGAAGCCTCTCTTGTACAAAATTTCCCTTATCAAAATGAAGCCTCTCTTGTACGCTTGGACCTTCAGCTTCCTTGCGGCTTCCTTACCATCTGGTAATGTACCGTTTTTCAAGTAGGAAACTAATGCTGTGGTCCAGTTACTTTCTAAGTCAATCGTACATCAACGGGATCTATTAATGATGAAAACTAATCAAAAGAAAGTACCTTGTCGGGGAAGATCATTTGTTCTGCTAATGCAGCCTTGGCAAGATAGTCGGCTCGCTCATTCTCCCCTCTAGAGATTTGAATAATCTTGGCCTATAAGTCGTCTACCCTTCTCTTTACTTGCTCCAGGTACTTCTTCATCCTTTCGCCCTTACATTCGTAATACCCATTTACTTGGTTGGTGACAACTTGGGAGTCACAATGAATAACCACGCTCGCGGCCCCTGCCACTTTAGCAAGATCTAGTCCTGCCACCAGAGTTTCATACTCTACTTCATTGTTGGTAGTAAAAAAGTCGAGATGAACCATGCATTTAATCTCATCCCCTTCCGGAGAACGAAGCACAATACCCGCTCCCCCAGCCTGTCGGTTGGATGATCCGTCAATATGTACGCTCTACCGAAAATACTCTTTTGCCTCTTGGCTCTCTCTGTTAATGAACTCCGCAATGAAGTCAGTGACTACCTGCCCTTTAATGGCATTACGCAGTCGATACTGTATGTCAAACTCACTCAACTTTATTACCTATAGTGCCATTCTTCCAACGAATTCAGGATTGCTCATTACTCGTTATAAAGGCTTGTTAGTGAGGACGATTACCGTGTGGGCCTGGAAGTATAGTTTGAGCTTACAGGCGGTTGTAACCAAAGCAAAGGCAAGCTTCTCCATCGGTGGGTACCTCTCCTCTGCACCACGAAGTGCTCAGGTTTTTGCACCTTGTCTTCTTCTCTAATCAAGGCCGCGCTGATAGCGGCTGGGGATACAACCAAGTAGAGAAACAATTCTTCCCCTGGTTTTGAGGTACTCAGCAATGGCGGGGAAGAGAGGTAGGCCTTCAGATCCTCAAACATTTGCTGACACTCGACCATCCACTCAAAAGATTTCTCCAACATGTGGAAGAAAGGTAGGCACTTATCCGTTGCTCTGGACATGAACCTGTTCAGCGCGGCTACCTTGCCGTTGAGGCTTGGTATTTCTTTCATGTTCTTAGGGGGTGCCATTTCTATTATGGCCTAGATCTTATCTGGGTTGGCCTCAAAACCTCTCTGTGACACTATGAATTCTAGGAATTTTCCTGTCGTTACCCCGAATGCACATTTGCTTGGATTGAGCTTCATGTTGTAAAAGCAAAGGGTGTCGAAGGTTTCCCTGAGATCCTCCAAATAATCATCCTTTCTTTAGCTTTTTACCAGCATGTCGTCGACGTAGACTTGGACATTTCTCCTAATCTGCTGTGCGAATATCTCGTTCATGAGCATCTAATATGTCATGCCCGCGTTTTTTAGGCCGAATGGCATTGCTTTATAGCAAAAGAGGCCCTGACAAGTAACAAACGAAGTCTTCTCTTGATCCGCTTCGTCCATTTTGATATGGTTATAACTTGAAAAAGCGTCCATGAAACTCAGTAACTGGTGTTAAGCCGTAGAGTCAGCTAGGACGTCGACCCGCGGAAGGGGGTAGCTATCTTTAGGGCAAGCTTTATTTAGGTCTGTGAAGTCCAAGCACATTCTCCATTTCTCATTGGCTTTCTTGACCATCACGACGTTTGCTAGCCAATCGGGGTAGTAAACTTCCCTGATGAAACCCGCCTCTTGTAACTTGCGAACTTCTTCCGCTATAGCTCGATCTCGTTATGGGGCAAACACCCACTTTTTCTAACGGATGGGTGGAAAGGAGGGTGACACATTTAACTTGTGCATCATGACCGATGGGTCGATTCTTGGCACGTCTTCATGGCTCTAAGCAAATACATCCTGGTTATCTCTGAGAAAAGTTATGAGTGCTTGGCAAACCATTAGGCTGGCGAGGGTGCCAATCCTGGTTGTTTGATCTGGCTTGGATTTGTCGAGAAGTATCTCTTCAAGCCTTTCAACAGGTTCTGCCACTGTCCACTGTTCTTCTATGTTCATCATTTGTAGATGATCGTCCATCTCCAACATCACTATGTAACACTCGCGAGCAGCCACATGATCTCCACGTATTTCTCCTACTCTGTATTCAATAGGGAATTTGATCATCAGGTGGTATGTCGAAGTCACGACCTTCCACGAGTTAAGGGTAGGTCATCCGAGGATGGCATTATAGGCAGACGAGCAGTCGACAACAAGGAATGTAACATCTTTAGTGAGTTGCTGAGGATAATCACTAACCGTAATAGGCAGCTTGACCGCACCAAGAAGGTATACTTTAGTCCCTCCGAACCCCACGAGTAGGGCATTGGTCGGGACCAACCATTCTCTGTCAATCCTCATTTGCTAGAACACCGAATAGTAGAGGAAATTAGCAGAGCTTCCATTGTCAACCAGGACCCGGCATGTGTTGTAGTCTTCTATCCGTATGCTGACGACAAGTGCATTGTCATGTGGGTGGTGGAGATGTCGGGCATCTTCTTCTGAGAACTCGATGATGGGGTTGTCAATCCACACCAGCTTTGGGACGAAGCCCATTAGCTGGACGTTCTGAACCATCATGAGATAAGTCTTTCAAGCCTTTTTGGACGAACTAGAGGCCGCCGTGCCTCCCACAATCATTCTTATATCTCCTATGGGCGGCCTTGGACGCTCGTTCTCCCGTCGGGCCACTTGCTCTTGATGTGGGTTCACTCTCTCCTTGTTGACGAACTTTTGCAACTTTCCTTGCCTGATGAGAGCTTTAATTTGTTGCTTCAAGTCGTAGTAGTCGGCTGTGTCATGACCGTAGTCTCGGTGGAAGCGGCAATACTTGTTTATAGACCTCTTATTAGGATCTCCCTTTAAATTGCCAGGAAATGTCAGGGCTCCTTCGTCCTTGATTTGCATCAAGATCTGGTCGATCGGGGCAGTTAGCGGGGTGAAGCTCATGAACTTTCCCGTGGGGGGCTCGGAGCGCCTGTCCTCCTACCGTTCTCCAGTCCAATCATCTTCTGCCCCCTATCCTGCTGTACGTCTTCCTGTCTTTCCCTCTTCTTGGGCTTCTCTTTTCGAGCCAGCAGTGCGTCTTCCGCGTTCATGTACTTTGTCGCCCTATAAAGCACATCTGACATGGTCTTCAAGTCGTTCTTATATAGAGAAAATAGAAACTTAACCTTCCATAGCCCATTCATGAATGCAACCACAAGTATCTTGTCGTTAGCTTCATCAACTGAAAGTGTCTCTTTGTTAAAGCGAGCTATGTAAGACCTCAGGCATGCAGTAGAATTCTTATTTCTGTGCCCTCCGATAAAATGTGAGACAAATTGGGCGCTTAACTTCTTAAAGGTATCAATGGAGTTGGGCGTCAATCTACTGAACCAAATCCTTGCGAGACCCTTCAACGTAGTGGGGAAGGCCCTACACATGATCTTGTCTGCCACTCTTTGAAGGTGCATTAAGGTCTTGAAGGATTCCAAGTGATCTAGGGGGTCCTTGGATCTGTCGTAACTTTCCACCTATGGCATATGAAACTTCGATGGTAGGGGGAATGAAGTGATGGACACAGTGAATGGTGAATCAGTTCGATGGACCAAGTCATCGAGGTCGCTGGACGCTCGTCCTCTGAGGGCGTTCATCATAAAGTCCATCCATTCCTTCATCATCTATATCTCTGCGACTATGTAAGGTGGAGCCGTATCTGTGACGGATGGACAGCTTGTATCCAATCGCTCTTATCTGCTTGGGGCATTGCTGCCTTTCGGCCCCTCTTGATTTCTTCTCTTAGTGCTGGTTCCTTCTTGGTCTTCCTCCTAAGTGTTTAGTGCCACGTTCCTTTGGCGTAACTGTTCCTTTAGGTCAAGATTTTGCTTGGTGAGGCATTCTATTGCCGCTGCGAAAGTCTGGACCTACCTCTCGAGGGCAGTGGTACGCAGTTCATCTCCTTGAGCATTGTTGGTGGTTGTCATTGAGCAAGTAAGTACCATGCAACTCTTTGTCCAGGAAGCGATAGTATGGCTTGCAAACTAAGTTTCCCACAGACGGCGCCAACTAATGATGCCGAAAATCATCAATAAGTCACACGGTCCTCACGTGCTCAAGACAATACCTGCACAACACAGAACAAGAAGACCTTAAAAGAGTATCGGTGTGGTACCGGCCAAAAACCCTCCGAAGGTTAAGTTAGAAAGTTTCTCACAACTCTAGAGTGGCAGAGCTGGGATGAATTATGTGTACCTTGGTTTATGAGGGTCTTGGAGTTTTTATAGTAGCATAGGGTTGATATTCGTTCCTTGGCTTAGAAGATCTTTCCTTGTGGGAGATATCTTCTTTAATTTGCATATCTTACGGGATTCTTTCCTTATAGGACTGTCCTTGATTAGGGTTAATCGTGGGGTGCAAGATATTTTCTTATATACTTGTGCGTGGAGGCCAAGTAAGGTCATGTTAGACTCATCAAAGGTTTGCTTATTCCTTACAGCTTCCTTCCGTCAACTTCTTATCTCGTCTATGTGCTCTAGTTGTCTCGTTCAAATGCTTGTCGGCCTCAAGGCACATCCGTTAGTTTCAAGGTGGAATCGTCGTCTTTATACTTGGTTGTTTATGAAGGTGAGGCCGACGAGTTAATCATGGCCGTCTCCTTTGCCTAATATGGATGAGTTCATTAGTATTATAAATTTACCCTTATCAATATTGAACCCTAACTGAACGTCAGGGAGCGTATTCCTAAAAACATTGATCGTACCATAGAATGTGTGAATTTTTGTATATGGTCCCTTCTGTCCTTTTGGGCATCAACCTGTTAAGAATTCGACTTAAGAGTTAGCAGAAGTCACTGGCTAGTGACTAGTCCAAAGCCCAAGTGAATTTCAAATTCATTGTGCACTGTGACGGGCCCAAAGGATGAAAATTCTAGGCCTTGTAATAATGGGGCCCAACTCATTCATAAAAGCCCATCTGACTCGGCCTTCTAGCTCTAGAATTTCAAGTCAAACAATCTTAGCCAACCATGAATAAGTCAACAATTATCCTGGCACATGCAAAAAGTAGGACCCACCACCACAACACACATCCATGCATAAAATTTCTAAATTTAACAAAATAAAAATTTATAAAAAAACTCAGAATTATACTTCTATTTTAAATTAATAGTGAGATTTTAATTTTTTTAAATTAAAATTATATTGTTGCTAAAAGACTATAACGTGAGAAGTCCATTTATCTCTATTATAAAATGGAGGAAAATGATTCTGAAAAAAATAATAATAATAATAATAATGGAAGAAAAATGGGTTTGGTAAAATGATCAATTTCTCAATAGCTTTTTTTAACTCGTCTATGTCTCTTTCTCCTCCTCTAGATAAACCAGTAGACTAAATTGTACATTACTTAATGGGAGATTCTAGCCTTTTGCCCTTATTGGGCAAAATATTTGGCAATATACCCCTATTTCCAAACTATATATGGCGTGCCCCTGTTTCGATACTCGATTACCTTAAAATCGGGTTACTTATGGTACTCAATTATTACAAAGCCGAGTTCTAGGCAAGTTCTTGCCACGTTGGATCGCCACCTTGGCTTTTCCGCATTAAAATATTCCCGCATTACTGCTTAGAACTCGGCAATGGAGAAACCGAGTTATGTGCAGAATAAAAAGGAATTTTGAATGTAACATCTCTAAAATAGTTTGTCTCCCTTCCTTAATAGTTTTTTTCCCTTCCTCAGTCCGATCGGTAGCCACCCTTCCCAAGTTCAACGCATCTTCAAGTTCACTTATTTCTACCCGTACCCAAACCAAACCGTTCAGTAGACCCTTTCCAAAGCTCAATCCAAGCCCACACCCAAACCCAAACCCATGCCTTTTCACTCTCACCATAGTCGAAGCTCAACCCAATCCATCTTCAGAGTTGAAGGATTAGAACCGTATTAAGGTAATTTCTAAATACTAAGTTCAAAATTTTTTTTTTTTTCCCTTTGCAATTAATCTAAGTTAAGTGTTGCTTGTGCATGTACTCTAATTTGAGTGTGGCTTGTTTTTCTCTGTTATATTTTTCTCTATTCATTATTATTGTTGTTGTTTTAGCTTTGTTGGGTTTGGTATTGAACTGGGTTTTGATGCACATCTAGGGCACAAATTCATGTAAAATACAGTTGGCATGACAACGGTGTTCATTGTTAGGGAAAATTGCTTTTTAATTCATATAGTTTGAAAGTGTATCAAATCAAACTCTATAATTTCAACAAATTATGTCATAAGTTATGTCATGATTTTAAATTAGGGAAAATTGCTTTTTAATTCAATGCTGAATGATCTTGAATTGAGAAGCTATTGGTTTATTTCAATAGAGCCAATTAATACTTTTATATATTTATGTATTCTTATTTTCATAAATAGAATACATAAATAAAATGATTTTATTTGACAAAGGCAATAAGGAAAATTACATACGACATTGTAGATCTTACAATTTCAAATTCAGACTATCTACAAAATCTAAAACCAAAAACCAAATGTGAGGGAATATTTTTTAGCATAATCATGTAATTATAAAAGCATTGTAACAATGATTGTTTGATCATAATGATTGGCTGTTCAAATCTATCAAAAGTTCGCAGGTTTTGCTATCCCCAAACTATCCATAAGATGCACAATGGAATCGCATCCCAAACTTTAGAATTTCTGACTCTGAAAACTCCCTCTCCAAAAAATTAGCATTTGCACCACTGTCTTCTGCATGACCCAAGACAGTCCAAAACACCCATAGAAATGACCAAATATCTCTAGCTACGTTCTGTTTGTAAAAGGTGTTCCATGATATCTGTCAGTCTTACACATGCAATACCAATTGACAATCATCATGTCACGCTTCCACAAATTATTCACTATTAAAATTTTGTCTAGTGCTACCGTCCATGCAAAGAAAGCAACATCTGTAGGAACCTTGAGTTGGCAGATGCTTTTCTATGAAGAACTTGCCCCTACCCATCAAAGCTTCATAATAAGAATGAACTTCAAACTTACTAGCTTTTACAAGCTTCCACTCTGTAAAGTTATTATTATAATAGATATAATGTGTGTGTAATGGATATGCATGCATATATCTACACACAGACCATAAAATGCACATTATGGACATCCACTATCATTGAACTAAATTGAACTTATAAATGCCCTATATATCTACTGTTTTGGGTTCCTAAAACCTTTGTTGCCATTTACTCTGCTTAGGGCTCTAACTGTGCCATATTGTCTTTATTCAACATCTTAGGTTTTTTTGTTTTTTTTTTTTTTAGGTTTCATGTCATTATCCTTGTAATATCATATGGGAACATATAAACTTACCACATCAGTTGAAAGTTTATTACATTTTGTGTACAGATGCATAATTGATTGTCTTAAGAGATTCTGGTAATTATCTCAGGAAAGAACTTCTGATAGGCTGTTATTTTAAAGCAGGATTTCTGTTAAGTAATAGTTTAGGTGAGGCATAGGTGAGGCACTGTAAATATTAGTATTGAGCTGTTATATTATTAATATTTCCCTCAAATATTAATATTGAACTGCAATTTGCATAATGTTTAATATTAATATTGAACTGTACTTTGATGAATGTTGTTCAGGCTTCCCACTAATGAGTAGCCTGCTTTATACAAATTTAGGAGTATCTCATTTCAACCTTTTGGTATTTTTTTAGTTCTATTAACTTATGTCATGATTTTTTGTTTTCTAACTATTTTGAAGAATACGAGAAATAGAAAGGATTCATTATCCATAATCTCAAAATTGTTAACTCTTGGACTGTATTCATAAAAAGAATTAAAAAAATAAAAAATAAAAAAAAAAAAAAACCCAAAAGACTTGTAGGGTCTGTGGGACTTGACTTTAAAGACTTATAAATTATGACAGAAAGCTAGCTGTGATGCTCAAGCATTAATTTGGGATGTTTTGGATGATGGAGAACTCTCTAGGGGACCTTGCTTAGTCAATCTAAAGTTGAATTGAGTCTTATGTTATTGTTTGTTTTTGTTTATTTGCTGCTAGATCAGTTTTAATTAAGTTTTACTAGAATGAGGGCAATTTGGTAATTCTTAAATTCCTCGAATGGTCTGTCCTTGGTTGTACCAAAGCCCATCAATCTTATTTTGTGTTTTGAATCCTTTTCTATTTGGTTTAGAAGTTCTTAAAGTACTTTTTTTCTTTGTTATTAGAATTCCTAGTCTTTCTAAGAAAGGATTTAGAAATAGCTTTATTGTAGTCGATAATATTGATAGATTTTAATAACATTCCACCTTTTTCAAGCATGATTGCTATCTCCTACCTCATTGTGACTACTTAGGAAAGCCTAGGTGTGATTGCCCAGTGTTTATCTTTCTTTATATTTAATGTTCTTTTCATTGTTTTAATACCAAACAGCCATCAACACATTCAATATCTCATCAAGAATCTAGTTTAGTGCTGAAATTCCTAAAAATCCTACATCAAATTTGGTATTAAAGCCCGTTCAAGCTTCTGTCTTGTGTTAGATTAGCAATCATTTGTGGGTTATGTTTGTTCACTAAGTACATCAAATTATTATTATTATCATCTATTACATTTAGGGTTGAAAAGGGAACTTAGTGGCCTTTTATGGTCACCCAATCCTTTCCTAATAGGTTGGGTTAGGTTAGGGAGCATTAACATTTGTGGTGACTTTGGGAATGGAAATAGTAAATCCTCTGAAAAGCCAACTGTTTTCAGGTGTCGGTACTTCTAGGGTGCTTCTGACGGATCTAAGGCTTTTTTTTTTTTGGTGGTTTGGCCTCCTATACTTATTTCCCAAGGGTATTGGTAGAGATATTGATTTCTCTATGTCGGAATTAATTTTTGTGGGTATAAAGGTTTAGGCTTTTGAATGGGAATTGATAAATAATTTAATTAATGGAAAAGAATGGAATATGAATTGCTGTTCTTATTTTGTGTGAATGATGTAGAACGAGCTTTGATACTAAAATTTGATGCAAATGGAAAATTGCAATAAAGAAACAAAGATGAAAAATGATAAAAAATTAAAAACCTAGGAGTTAGTGATGGAAACGTAACTGGCAGTTTCCTTTAAAGAGTTTTTTAATTTGGGATGTTTCAGGTGATGAAGAGTTCTATTGGGACCTTCCTTAGTCTAAAGTTGAATTGACTCTTATTTTATTGCAGTTTCCTTTAAAGACTTTTTAATTTGGTATGTTTTAGATGATGAAGAATTTTCTTGGGACCTTCCTTGGTCAATCTAAAGTTGAATTGACTCTTATTTGATTGTTTGTTTTTGTTTTTCCCTATTGGATTGCTTTTAATTAAGGTCTCCCAGAATAAAGACAATTTGGTACATTCCAGGTCTTCTAGAATGGGTTGACCTTGGCTGCACCGAAGGCCTTGTCGCCTCACACCTCAGGGCCTTGGGCGATATAAGGCCTTGGCACCTTAAGGTTACCTTTCACCTTTAACTACCTTGACCCTATTTCTAGTTGACTTAGGAAAGCCAACTATTGATTTACAAAAATGTGCTTGATTCGAAGAAAATAAATGAATTACTAATAACCTAATTTACGACCAAGACTTGACCAATAAAAAACTTATTGACTTCTAATATTAACAACATATTTAATTTGTAGGTTTCATAAATTTTATGTACATAATTGACTTTGCAATTCTTGAATTCTATCTAGGGTAAAATAAAATTTGATTTCTTTTTGTAAGGCTTGTGGCTTTTATAAAAAAAATGCTAGATAATCTTTTTTTTTTCTTCTTCTTGCAAAAATTTAAGAATTCTTTTTCCATTTCTATCTCGTTTGTATCCATAATCTCAAAATTGTTAACTCTTGGACTGTGGGGTTCATAAGAACAAATAAATAAATAAAACCCAAAAGAAAAGAAAGCAAAGCTTTTGGACTGTTATGGTCACCAATTCAACGTTCATTTGACACATAACTATGCACACACCATCATTTAATGGTATAGGTCTCACAATTGTTTAATCCATTTAATTAAGCTCAATATTAATTTGATTAGTATTAGTTGCCTCCAAAGCTGTGCTTGTGAGTGAGATGTCCATTGCACTAGACTCTCTAATGGCACCTTTACCTACTTCCATGTTTGTCTCCCCCTTTTTTTGTTGAAAACACACCTCACTATTCACTAAGTTACAATGAACCTTTTTCACTTCTTGGTTTATGAAATAAAATTTCTTTTAGAATGTGATGTCGAGTATGGAAAAACTTAAAGATTAGGGGAACAAGTACCTCTACTACTAATGGGTGGCAAGGCTTGTTTAGGGGTAATTTGGTTAATGTCATTCAAAGCCATAGAGGTACTGATCCTAATTAGGCACCTTTTAATTTTAGAGCTATGTTTTAGTGTTTTACAATGGTGTTTTTTTGTGGTGCTTAATTGATTCTTTAGTTTGCATTTTTCTGTGTTCATTTGTTGGTTTACTTTGTTTGATTTAGACATTGATTCTCACGTTGGTTGGTTGGTTAGGTTGCTTATACATTTTGCAATTATGTGTCCTTTTTGTTTATGCCTTGCAGCCATGAACAATAGGATCAAGTTAGGCATATATGCTCAGGCTAGCTGTTTTATATTTTAGTATTTTACTTTAACTCTTCCTTGATATGATTAAATGGATTGAAAATCAGTGTATATATAGATGCATGATGTATAATTCAGTTGAGCAATTATATGTTTTCAATTTTTTGTCAAATCTCTCTCGCGCTTTGTTTCTCTTTCACTCTCTCTCTCTCTTTATTTGTTTCTGTGAGTTTGTTCTAGAACATTCAATTACTTGCTTGTGTTTCTTCCAAAAGCCAAGCTTTTCTTCACTATTAAACATAGACCTACATGTCTAAAATGATTGCATGCATGTCAGATATGCAACAACTACAAAATGTGGATCCTAGACCCACGGTTGGTACACAATTGACACAGCAGCCGGGTCATTAATCCACAACGCTGTGGGAGACGCTTGCCGATCAAGTACGTAGTTGTACTGAACTTCGGACATGTCGAAATCGTTTCTTTTTATTTCTGTAGGGTTCTTTGATTATTTGTAAATAAATGTTGGACATGGTAGCATTTCTCTTTTGGTTTAGGCAGAATTTTATTTAATCCAAAGAGAAAATGGTATGAAGCAGAAATAATCGTGAATTTAAAAACACTCTTTCATTAACAACATCAAGAAAATGGTATGAAGCAAAAATATTCAAAGTCAGTAGATCTCATTTAAAAGTTACAGTAATCACCAGCCCGATGAATCCGCTGCCATTATTTTTCCAAATGTGCACACACAATTAGGCATGGCTACACATAAGACAATTGACCTTGATTCCTAATTCCCTACTCCATTTGACATAGTGAGGCACTTTGTTCATTCATTTCAAAACATAATGCCCATCACCTTAGTGCTAATTTTAAACAATGTCATTGATCTTGAATTGATCCTATCTGAGTGAATAACCAGTTAACATCGTAACTAACATATTGCAAAGTGTTCATAATTAAGTAGTTAGCCTACTATTTCTTGCATATTATTATTATGTAGCATTCTTATAGTTATTTCATGTGCATTATCCTAAGACAATGCTCTTTCATGTGCAGATAATTCCAGGCGTGCTAAAGTGCAGACGTCGATCTTGCAATTTACCTCGGCATAGGCTAGACCCACGGATTGCCCACTACATAACTAAGGCGGGTTTTGAAGGGTTATTCAAGGTTCTAAACTTGGAAGTGGATCACGTGTTGATCACGAGACTAGTCAAGCATTGGTGTTCGGAGACGCATACATTCCACCTACCGCATGGAGAGATGGGCATCACCTTACAAGATATTGAGGTGATGCTAAAGGTTCCTGTTGATGGGTTGCCAGTGACTAAGAATGTCAAGCTAGATTGGCCTAGGTTGTGTCTTGAGTTACTGGGTCATCGTCCTCTAGACCCGATACCGCATCCCCATGAAAACAAGTCTATCCTTGCTGGGGCGAGGATAAGAGTCAGTTGGCTGAAGGCACAATTTAGAGATCCCCTAGCTGCAGATGCTACTGACGAGGTAGTGCAGCAACATGCGCACTATCACATACTCATCCATTCTGTTTATGGACAAGTTGGCAAATCAGGTGTCGGTGATGCCTCTACAATTCCTGAACCCAATCAACAACGCGAAGAGGTACAGTTGGGGTAGTGGAGCATTAGCTTGGCTGTACAGGCACTTATGCAAGGCATCAAAGACAAAGGCAACGCAAATTGGAGGAGCACTGATGTTGGTGCAGCTATGAGCGTATTCAAGGTTCCCACTGATATGCCCTGTTACGAGGCAGCCACAACCGCCGGTGGAGGCAGGTCCCCTTGCTAGTCGGTATCTTATTTGATTAGTTTGATACGATTGTCATGCCATTTGTCATTCACCATGCATGTGTCTATAGTTGGTCATAATCCCTACATGTATGCCACTTGTAATACATTCACTAAGGACACTGCTGTAGCATTGCAAAACCCTGTTTCAAACCAAAAGTCTAATTGACATTAATTTAATGGATTACTTAACAAGATAGCATGCTAATATACACTGTTATGAGTGCAGAAGAAAATTACAAATACAAAATACTTTTTTAGCATATATAATGCTAATACAGAACACTTAGATGCATCTATTAGTGCAATGCCAATCACAGTCACACACGTCATTCAGTACTTAATATGTACTCGGCCACAATTTATAAAAATAGGTTGTACAAAATATTTGTAAATAGTATATAAACTGATCATATTTAAGTTTAATATTGAAGATGTTTGTTTTTGAATTTTGGCGAACTCATGAAAAAGTCTCTGTATTAATTTCATTTGGTAGAGTATGTAAATTGGTCATTTTTGTTCAACAAGGAAAAAACGGGTTGTTTGTTAACCAATTTATATACTTTGTTTTGAATTTATATCTAAATTTTTATTATTATGAAACAATGAATTTATTTGTGTTTATTATATTTTCCAAAGAGTTTACTAAAATTTAACCATAATAAAAATCTATTGAAATGCACAACTATATTTTGGGATATGATATTGTTAAAATTTCTTTTATTGATATTTGTTCTTAAGTTTCGGGATTCAAGGATTTTTTTTTTCTTGGTTGAGATAGTTACAACAAATTATTTTTCTTGGTACACTAGACCAGATAGCTCCAATATCAATATCATGTTTATGACAACATCCTAATTCACTTTTTTTTCCCCTATCATATGGAAATTAATCTCTTTTTAGTTCTGAAAGCATAAAATTAGGAGAGAATTGACAAGAATGAACTAGAAATTATTTGTTTGCAACACTTCATCAATATCCTCTAGAAATCCATCCAAATTTTAAGCCTTGCAAAGGTTTTAGGTATTTCCTTACTTATTTCTAATAAGTATTTTCCACCAAAAATACGAAAGCTAATTAATGGCTTCATTTTTGCTACACATTTATTTTCATGGCAGCATTGTTGTTTGATATTAACTAATGAGCATTGTCTGAAATTGTATGTTTACTGGATGGAAGGGGCCGAAGAGCACAACAGAGCATGCCACACGTGTTAGCTGCGTATCGTGCATCACTGTTAAGTATACGGGCACAATAGGTATTCTATTACTTCATGTCACGAGGATATAATTCTCCATATTTTTGTTTTTCACTTGGTAGGGTTGTCAAGTACTGCATGTGTATAGTTAATAATGTAACTTTGGTTGATTAGACCATAGATATACAAGGAATTAGTTACGAACATTTCAAAAAGGTTGGCAGTCAATATAAAGTACCTTCATTAGTAATTTTACATTGATGTTTGTCGTTTTGATTCCACACATATTTAGCTGTGTACCCTTAAAATTTCTCCCTTGGTTTTAGCTAGTGCAACTAGTAGTATCTAGGTGCATATTACCATGTCAAATCCAATAAGAGGGGGAAATAGGTCAAGAATGTCTTAGGATTTTTTGTGAAGTGGTTCTTCAATGGTCTTCTACATATTTGCTCACATTGAGGATTGACACAAATAAGTGCGTATTTGATTTGTTTTTTTGTTAACCATTTATCCAGGTTGTCTAGGAGCCGTATAGGGATGTCCTAGACTTACTGCCACCATATTGCACTGCCAGCTGACATATATGGAGGGCCATTGTGCCATTGATCTATTTTTGGATAGTAGAGGATCATCATCCTGAACGTGTCTTTCGTCAGTTCGAGATGAAGCAAGCGCCACCAGATCTTGTGGATACGTCGGTTGATCTCCACAGAATCTCCCTCCAAGGTAAACTAGAGAGGGATTGGGTGCGAGAACATGCTGTCTACATTGATCAATGGGCCTACAGAGGGGAACTTATTGCCGACGCACCGACATTGGATGGGGACACAACGTACCTTGTTGCTTACATGGAGTCGTACCGAAGGACGAACAGACGGTAAATTACACACGAGTCAACGTATTAGGAAATCCTGGTAAGGCAACAATTCGATGCTTCTTTTATGGATTGACAATATATGTGTGTTGTTGCATGCATTCTAAAAATTAAGTTTTATGGAGCCATTGAACCAAATTTTTGACATTCAGTCTAGAGAACATTTCATTTCTTGCCACTAGATATGCATTTGTCACAACCAATATGTACTGGTGTACCATTTCAATGTTCATATGCATATGAATAAGCTCATCATGCATAATCTGTTTCCAAATCGGTCATGAATTACCTGCCAAGAGATATAGTCAAAAATCATACGATTTTCCCTTAAAGGCATAGCGTTGCACAACACAAAAGTAACTAGAAAACATACAATACGTGACTCCTTTATTTCGCAAGTTGAGTCCAATGTGGAATTACTAAAGCAATGCGAACCAGACTCCCAAGTGTACAACCACCTGAAGAGTACGCTAGATCTTGTCGAAGAGTTGAGCCAAGTGGCATTGGAGAACGCACGTGCCACAGCGACTGAGGCAAGCACACAGGCCATAGGCCATGGCAGGCAAGGTTGTGGGTCTACAGGGCGTGGACGCAGTGGAGGTCGTGGAGGTGGTAATGAGGATAAGGATGACTCGGGTAACTTCCAACTCTAACAACTCCAATTCTTACTGACTTCCACTTCTAGTACTTTCAGTTATAAGTATTATCACGTATTATAGTAGCGAAGTATATATTGTTTGGTAAGTAGTTTTTAGGGTTAATTTGCCTTCTCTTAATTATGGTCTAATTAGTTACAATGTTCTCCCAAACTTTAAATATTAAAACTAAGCACTTTAAATATTAACCAGTGGGAATAAGCACTTTGTCCCAAACTATTAAATATAATTTTTTGTAAAATTTAAGAAAAATCTTAACTCAGAAGAGACAAAGTACTTGATTAAGGATGGACATTCTAAAGGGTATACTCTATACTCTTTCTTAGCATATGGTATCTGTTTTTTCTTTTCATAAAGTAAAGGGGAACAAATCTTTCAAATAATACTGTGTCACATTATATGCAGTAGAGATGAGAGGAAGCTGTGTCCAAGAAGAGAGAATGAGAGCTGTTTGTTGTTTTACCCTATACAGGATGTATATTCTGGAATCACACTTCATATCTAAAAGTTTGTGTATTGTATTAGTTGAAGTACTTTCAATTTTAAATTTACATAATTTCTAAAAGATATTTATAAGGTAAAAAAAAATTTAAAAAAAAAAAAAAAAAAAAAAAAAAACTTCAAAGTTGTTTATCAGATAATGTTTTTCTTTTTGTGTTGAATATCAATATGTGTGTACCGTCACTTTATGTTTTAAGGTAACAACTAATTACATCTTAGTGTTCTTTAAAATATAGAGAATCTTAATCCCTAAGGGCTTATTTGTATTCACTCTCTTTTTATAAATCTTATTGACTCTTCTTCTTCTTTATTTTTTTTTTCTTCCAAGCAAAATATATATGTATTGAAATATAAGACATGCAAACCTGTTTCATTCATTCATTATAAACTACAATCACAATACTATTATAAAATTTAAAACCAATGAGACATTAACTGATATTGCAAGTAATCCTTCTCCACTCTCGGTCAGAAAATTTTCTCCATCCTAAAACCTAAAATTTTATCACTCACCTCAAGACTTTTCTTACATTTTTTTGTTAAAGTTGAAATAATTATTCAATAAAAAAAAAAGGACAGCAAATAGTAGACGACTTTTTTTTGGGGGGCAAAATATGATACGTTCATTGCAAATGGAAAAATATTCAGTCATAATAAAAAGTAAGAACACCAGAAGAGAAAGCAACTATGAGGCTGCAACTGGGACGACATTTTGTGTGTGTGAGTGTGTAAATGAGAGGTTTCATTCCCCAAATTAAATCCCCTGTAAAGGGTCAAATGCCATTGAATCATATCTAGGCTGCAAACAGTAAGACATTTTCTTACTCAATCCCTTGTTGTCATCTTAATAAATACAACTGTTTGGTACAGATGATGAGGCGTTCAACGATGATTGGAACATGTACATGGATGGCGCCAGGTCATTGCAATGCACATCTAACGCTGCTGCCCAGCCATCCCACCCCACTGGCCATGAAGATAGTGCAGAACACACATCCCATGCTCAAGTCGGCCCTCGATCCCCACTACCCACTCGGCTGTCTCCCCCATTGGTCAATGGCTCTGCCCACGAGGGTGCTTGTATATTTGTACCCACACCTGGCCGACCAACCCCACCTGTAGTTCAGCATGAGTCCACCCAAGAACCTTCACTTCCTAACCCTGACGAACCGACTGCATAGATTGAACAGATAGGGAGTGAAAATATTGAGCGGGTACATGGGTTGCGAAGATCACTCTGCACTGACATACATCCCCCTGGTTGCGGGACCGGTGACAATAAATACCATGCATTCCCTGCAAACTTCTTCCAAAATTATTTAATTAAACAATAAGCTAAGAACCATGCATGCGTGCATTTACGTGATCACAAAAACAACCCAATGTACATGTATATATAGCGCAGTTGTTGAGATTCTCTTTATTTAGGCTTCCATCCCGTTAAATGTTGCATTAATGTAACCTAATAGTTCATTTAGATATGCCAATGGACTAAATGCATCTAATATTATCAATAACTGCGAATTAATTGTGAATGGCTACGGTTGTGTATATGGTAATTTTTTCAAAAACACACATGGTGTACAAACACTACTTTTATTCCGAACAATAATAACGGCAAATGATATTAATAGTAATAACAATAATACACATACACGTACACGTACACAGTACAAACCATGGGCTGTCCCTCTCTTTAAACTCTACTTTGGCTATTAGTGGCTATTAGGGAATGTGCGCATTCAAGTAATGTGCTTTGCTTTCAATTTTAGGTAAGACGAGACCGGCCAAGGCAGCTGTGAGGAAACAAAAAGATCGTTGAGCTGTTGATGATGTGGAGCATGTGGGGGTAAAACCTTACCCAATATCTGGATTTATTATTTTCTTTTAGTTGTTGAGGTTCATTTTTTGATAATTAACATTCACAAGAAAGTTGTGAATGTTAAGAAAGTTGGGATTCTTCTTGGCTACAAAAGGAAGTTGTCACTTTTAAGAAACCGAATTCAAACCATTTTCAAAGTATGTTTGGTTTAGGCTTCTGGGGTTTTGGGTTTGTTTTGGCCGTGTTGGTATGCTTGTGGGCTCCATGGGGTAGCCGCGTGTCTTGCATTCACGTTTTCTCCCCTGTTTGAGTGTTACCTCCCCTGTTTTCTTGGTCATTAGCTGAAAAGGAAGAAACTTTTGGAACATCCATTTCCATCTTTTATCTCAAAAAAAAAAAAAAGGATCATCCAGATGAGCCTGCAATAGGCCACCTGATAGATGGGTTGAAATTGATGTTTTAGAGGTTTAGAAGAATGAAGATATGGCATGTGGTCCGGGGAGGGAACAGTATCAGACTTGTTAGATGTTGAACCTTAAGAATTGTCAATTATCTACCATTTCCCAACCCTACTCCCTACAGTTGTTATTTTGAATGATAGAATGTGTTTTGCTGAGATACAGAATCCTTAGGAAAATGCTACTACTAATTGTACTTCAAAATTGTAGAAACTGATATGATAATGAATGTGATTAAAGTTACATCAACTAGATAAATTCTTTAAATTCTTTTAAAAAATTGATTTAAAAAATTGATATGAAAATTGATTTAACTTTCTAATGTCTCTGCACAAGTGATACAGTAAAAAGAATTGATTGCTAATGCTAACTGGGTTATAGTTTAACAATTTAGACCTGCAACTACAAGTGATACTGCTAAAGACGCAAAAATCACTTTTTTATTTTTGTTTAGTACTTAAGAAACAAAATATCATCAACCAAAAGCAATTGTTGGAAAAAGAACATTCTCATTCTCACTATTTTCCATTCTAGAGTGGCATATTTATTCCCTCTTCACGGAGTGAAGAATCCAAATAAAAAACAGTGTATATGCCTGCTCACTATTGGATTTAGACACTTAATTTTTATCTCACACCTTTAAATTATGCTTTTGTTTTTACTCATAAAAAAAAAAAAGCTTTTGTTTTACTTTATAATCATATGAGCTGGAGAACTGATGCATTGCTCGGGTTCAATGCAATGCTCTGCCTTTTACAAATGGAATCCACTTCAAAAAGAAAAATATATATATGCTACGGGAAATTGCAACCCCCATATATGTCTATTTTAGATTTCTATCTGGTTCAATGGACTACATAGGAGACCTTGGTCATTTAATATTGGAGATTTTCCAAGGATAGGTGTCCAGGTGAAGTTAATGGAATCCATTTGTGGTTGGGGGAAAATGGACACTGAATGAAAGAAAAGGTAATTACAGATTTTTCTCAAGGGGGTTAGATTTGGCCAGGTGAAATAATATAGGTATTTCAGTTGAAGGCAACTTAGAACTATTAGTTGAGGTATTGGAAAGCTGAGAGTTCAACATGTAGTGAAAACTACTAGCTCAAGGTCAAGCAGCAGTGTCCATTTTGTCATGTATCACTTCTATGTGGACAATTGGTTACAAATTCAAACAATTTTCCTAGTAAGGAGACAACTGGCAGGTTCTTGATGTTTGGCTTAGACACATATTTGCAATCTTAGATTTTAGAATGGTTTTGTTTTTCATGCACCTGTAGGAGCCACCTCCTCCTGGTCTTTTATTTCCTGCTTGTAAACGGGGTCTGTGAACAAAAGCAAGCAAATTAAATCGTAAATGGTCTTTTCTTTCTCATGTTCTGGGAGGTTAGTCACCTCTAATCTGACTAACTTAATTCAATAAACACCCCGCATAACTAACAAAGAAATTAGAAATCCTTTATCCTTTACATATAGTCAACTTCTGCAAAACCATGTTTTTGTTTTCTTCTTTGCCTAATTCTCTATTACTAACGTTTTGAGACATCAAAAAATGGACTTAAAATTAGTGATTATTCCATTAACGAAAAAGAATAATGAACATTTAGAGCAAGCCAAGTCATTGTTTGATACAATACTGGAAGAAACTAGACAAATCAGTGTTTGATCACTTTGGTTGCTGGTGGCTGATGTGCACTCGGGGTTGAGATTGAAAGGATCTAAACCTGAGGATATAGTTGCTGCCTTGCTGGGAACCTGGGGTGGCTTATTTGGGTTTTGGACTGGAGTTAACTCTGGTTACAAATGAGCTGGAATGTTATAGGCCTTTGATTGTTTTTAGGCAGATCCTAACCCTTAACTGGACACTCTCCATTTCAAATAGAAATGGAGAGGGTCTGGATCCCTTAAAAACATTAATCTTGTTCTCTACTTCTCTAAAGATGTACATTTCCCAGGAATTCTACCAAAAATTTGTCAGTTTTATTATTATTTCGGCAAACCCATTGAAACAGAAGGTATGGCTACTGGTTAGATGACCAATATCTTTGAATGTCTGATGCTTGAGTACAGTATCAAGTTAGCCTAAAACAAGATTTTTTAACTCGCCTGTTTATGGTCTCTTTAACGAAATTGCAACTTTGAAAAAATGGCTTTATGATATTACAGTGCATCTAATTGGGACTGATAGCCACCTTAGATATCCCGTAGATTGGAAACGAATTCAATCTGTAGATCATCATGCAAAATACCCAATTCATTAGAAGCAGCCGAAGAAGAATAGTTTCAAGCAACAATCATCTAGTTGTAATCATATCTATCCAATCCATTCTCTTCTCAGTGTGTTCATTTATATGATTATAGCTTATCATTTGCAACTGAAAAACATGAAACATATGTTCTTATGAATCACTATATCATACACCCAAATAAACAAAGATACATGATATAGTAGAGGGTGTTTGTCATGCAGGGCCACATTTGCAAATAAACATTGTAGGTCTATACCTTACCTGAATCTTAGGACAGTTGTAACCTGTGCCTCTGCTTGAGCAGTAGTCATTTGGAAGTTTGAGCTTTAATGGGTTGATTTTTTTATGCAAGTTTTTGTTTTTGTTATTGTTTTTTTTTTCTTTATGAGGTAACTAAGATGCAAGTAATTGTTAACCTTAATTTTTAATCATGTTCTGAAGGTTTGAAGCAGGAATTAAAAGACGGACAAAGCTCATGATTTATATTTACAAGTCAAGTCTGAGGTTGGAAGGTGCCTTGCTTATTTGAAGGAAAAAAAAGAGAAAACGATCCTTACCGAAATTTATTGTCTTGGTTAATTTACCAGGCCACGCAAGGCTTTACATCTGAAATTCCTACCTTTAAACTTTGAATTTTTTGCTCATTGGAGATGTATACACCATTTTCTTTTTCCAAAGATGCCCGTGAGCTTTACTCTACTTAGGGAAGAGCTTAGGATTTTTGGTTTTTGATTATATATTGTAGCGGGCTTACAGACACGTTGTCGCAAAGTAGCGGTATATTAACCTATCACATGGTCACTGGGCTGGGCTTTGTTACAGGGTTATTTCACAGTTTTGGATTTTCACTTGGTGAACAAATCTCTCATCTATCTTTGTGTACTAGTATATTTGTTCTTCACTGCATTATATATATGGGTCTATTATAGTGTTTTCTCATGACCAACATTTATTATATTTAACTATGTATTTAGGATTTTAGTTTGGTTTGGCTGAATTTTATAAATTCATTGTTGCATATAATCTTTTTAGGTATTGACAAAATAAGATTGTTGTCATACTGTGAAAGTTTTTTCTTTTCATTTGATCTATCAACACTTAATTTGGTACGCAAAATTGGTGTGAATAAATTATTAGAAATTACTTCATTTGCCTATTTAAATTTTTATTTTTGAACCACGATACTTATGTTGGTTGAATTCCGAATTATAAAATTTCCGTTTTCATCAATTTTGATGAACAAATATTATCATTCTTTTTTATATACATTAAAGTGCAGCGGGTTTGTATAGTGTTTTTCGAGTAAAAGCAAGAATTTTTTTTTTTTTTTTTTTTTTTTTTTTTTTTGAGAAAAAGCGGGTTTGTGTCTCTGTTTTCACGGTAGACTATTTCCAAGGGATAAATTTGGAACAAATGACGATGATTGGGGAGTAAATTGAAACTGAACTAGGCAGGTAATATGCTATTTACGTCTTTATCTTGTTGAGTGAAAAAGGATGAGAGGGATGATTGCATTTGTGTGTGGCAGAGATTTTTTACTGTATTCATTTTTTTTTTTTTAAATAGTGTTATAACATTTCATTATGTATTAATAATAAAACGATTTTTTAAGGTTCATAGTATCATATTAATTAACAATACATAATAATAATGTGTTTACGAATTTTGAAATGAGTATACATGAATTTGATGGTGAAATGGTTAAATTCGTATAGAATTTTGTATTGCAATTGGTTCTTAATGAACTTAATTGTTGATATCCGTGAATATTAACAATTTACAGTTCAATGAATCAACCAACACGAAAATTAATGTCCAACCCTGTTTTCTATCCAGTACTATGAAACTCGACACTAGTGTAGTCGAGTATTGATGACGAATTTCCCTCCCTTAGATTAGTCGAACTGGGATTCAACCCATCGAAAAAATGCATGAGTCCAACCAAACTTCTCTGTAAAAACCAATTGGTATTCGATTGGTATTGGATCGGTTAGTTGTTATTAACTCGGCTTTAGAGATAGTGAGTATTATTGTACTCGGTTATGTGACCATCGAGTACTGTGTAATCGTCTCTCCCTTATTAATTACCATGACCAGATTGTACTCGGCTTTAGAGGTAGCGAGTAATAATTATAAAACTCAACAGTAAAGTAGTGGAGTATTGATGACGAATTTGGATCAGTTGAACTGGGCTTCGACCCATCGAAAAAATGCATGAGTCCAACCAAACTTCTCTGTAAAAATAGATTGCTACTCGATTGGTGTGTAATCGGTCATATTTTATGAAACTCGAATTTAGAGGTAGCAAGTACTATAGTACTCGGTTATGCTAATATCGAGTTATGTGGATTATCCATATTTGGACTAGGCAGTTTTATTTCTGGTGTTGGATTGCTGCACTTGACTCCCCACAAAAGCAGCAGTTCGATTGCTCTCAATTCCTCAGGCTCGAAAGCAACTACCTGAGCTCCAAACATCGATCCTCAACTATAGTAAGACTCTTTTACCCTTGCTTCCCATTCAAATTAATTGAAAATCCTACATTAATCTCCCTCTAAAAGTTGAAATTTTGAACTATGCAAGTTTGGGGATTTTCATGATGGATTGGTGTTGTGGTCTGAAATGGTTCATGGGTTTTTACATATGCATTTTGTTCATACAATTTCTACCCTTTAAATACATAAACATAGCTGATTTGTAAAAGCCCATTGAATTTAGGGTTCATGTGTTCATATGGAATTTGGGAATTTTCATGGGTGTGGGTGTTTTGACGTGAAATATGTAATGGGTTTTTTTGTATGGATGTTGTACACACGTTTTCTACCCTTTAATTGCAAAGAACTCATGATTTGTGAAAAATGGGAAATTAGGGTTCATGTCTTCATATTGGGAATTTGGGGATTTTGATGAATAGGAGTAGTTTTGATCTGAACTGGTTCATGGGTTGTGTATGCATGTTGGTGACACGTTCTCTATCGTTTGTATTCAAATTTTTCACATCTGGGTATGCATGTTGGTTCATTCGCCAATCTTGTTCTTCATGGAATTTGGGGTTTTGTTGAATTGGGTATAATTACTTGAAATTGACCACTGTCTAAAGTTTGATGGATTGGTAGTCACTGCTTTTACACCCGCTGCACAATGTGCAGTGTGGGTTCGCATGTTTTTCAAATAACTTGACTGCATGGGTCAATGTTTATATATTTCCAGAAAATTGATCATTTCAATGCATTCACTCATGCCCCAATTGTATCCATGCATCATGTAGTCTATTCCTCATGCATATGTATAGTGTGTTTTTGTGTCTCTAACGCAGTTTTGAATATTGGTTTTCTGTTGTGCTTTCGTTCTGTCTCTGTAGAGCCTAGTTATGGCTCTTAAGAAGTCTAAAACCATTAAAACCAAAGCCAAAAGAGTGTCTGCCTCCTCATCTAAGCCTGCAATTGTGTTTGATCAAATAAGGTTTCAAACGGTTACAAACGAGCAAAGGTTTGAAAACGTAATTCAGTATTGGAATATTTGGCCAAAACAACAAATCAATCTAGATGAATTACCTCTTTCTGTCCATAGGAATCTACAATGTAGGAATTGGTTGTCTCTGTGTAAAGATTTACAACCCCCTCCGGCTGCCCTGATTAAAGAGTTCTATTCCAATCTCCATATTCATTTTGATGATGATCTAGGTACTTGGATTCGAGGTCAAAGTTTTGTCATAACTAAGGATGATGTATTTGAGGCTCTTAATGTACCTCATGTTTGTAGACCTACTTATACTCAGAACGTCCTCCTATATCTGATGTCATGACTCTTCTTTGCGAAAGATCAGTGACATGGGGATCTGACCTAAGAATTAACTTGAGTGAGTTAATCGAGCTTAATTATATCTTCTTTAGGATTGCTTGTCACAACATCTTCCCCATCTCCCATGTCCATACTATTCTTATAGAGAGAGATGTTTCTTTTTGTATGCCCTCGTCACTAATGCCTCTATTTGTTTTCCTTCCCTTTTCATTCAAACGCTTGCTAAGGTACATAGGAGCAAGTGTAAAAAGCATGGTCTATTCTTTCCAATTTTCATCTATAGGGTTCTATACTATTTACACTTAGAAAACTTTCCTTCCCTAGAGTTAATCCACATCAACCCCTATAGGAGCCACCTTTCTCAAACAGCGGAGTGCACAAAAGAAGAATGTTGGACCGAGTGTTGGTTCATCAAAAAGACCACGAGTACAGTCCACTGCTGCAGATGTTCATGTTGAGGAGAGTCCTGTTAATCCTACAATTGCTATTGTTGATGATGGTGATGATGAGGTACATGTTGACAGCGCAGCTACGGAGCCCACCATTCCTCCTCCTCTCTCTCTCTTCGTGCTATAATAGAGACCTTTATGGCAACTCAAGCAGCTCATGGACAGCTTTTAGATGGGCTTATTGCTGAGGTTGCTGCTTTGAGAGCGGATTTTTCAGAGAATAGGAGTGCTTTTCCACCTCCTCCACCCTCTGACTCTTGATGATTGCCTTTGGCAATACATAACAAACATGGGAAGTAAGGACTGTAGCATAGGGGGGAGAGTAGTTTTTGTAACTTCCGTAGATTATATGAAAGTTATTTAATGTGATTTTCAATTATTTGTATATTATTATATGTACTCTTCAAGTTCCACAAACATGGTTTTAATTTTATGATAATATGACCATATTCACAATGTGTGATGACTTTTATATTGAATGATCCTTTTCTTTGTTTTTTTCCTTCAACTGGAATGTGGATAAGGTAACCTCACTGATAACATATGCATATTTGAAGAAAACCTACAGTAATTGAAATGATAACAAAAAGGAACCTACCTCATCATTGTATTATAGATTAGTTTTGCAATGGCTATACCAAAAAAATAAAAAGAGATCATAAAAGTAGATTAAACAAATACTAGCCTCTGAGCACGCGCGTGCTCAAAGGCTAGTTTATAGTTAAAATTAGATTAAATTTCCCGTACTCATACACGTTTATACTTTTGGATGAATGTTATATAGATTTATTTTAATAATTAATACCTATGTTTCTTGTTTCCTATCACTGATTATCCAAACGTATATATGTTTCCACTTCTCCATCCGATGGAGACCAAGGCACCGCTTTGAAGGATCTCGTTCAAGTACCAATTGGGCCAGTTACGAGAGCACAAGCAAAGAAGTTCAAGGATGTACTCAACGGACTCATCCAAGAGTTATGGGCTCAAGCAAATTCGTGGAGGCCCATTGAGCATGATCCACGTGGGCAGCAAAGAATCGTCACCTTGATTCAAGTTCTAGAAGGATCCGGTCAAGGCTAAGAATTGGCAAGAAATATTTTGGGCCTATTCTAGAAGGATCGTGATGCACGACACAATTTACTATTTAATTATTGCAATTTATTATTTTTGGTATTTTTATATAAAAAAACGTTATTTTAGGTTTAGGAGATTTATTTCCTTGTTTTTAGGTGCATTTAATGCTTTTTAGGTCAAATTTGATTCCTGATATGGTTAGGTATCAATTAGGAGTTTTTTTTAGAATATATTTTCTTGTCTGTCAAGTTTTATGGAGCCCTTAAATAGGCTCCTAAATCTGTAAACGTTTTTGAAAAGACATTTTTGAATATTCATAAAAACTTGTGAAGTTTATTCTCTTTGGTTCTTTGAAGAACTATTCGAACTTATCGGGATTTCCCGTGGCGTTCATCTTGACTTATCAAACGGAGTTTCCACCACCGTTTGTGGCGTCTTCCTTATACCGAGGTTCTTGTTTGTCATAAACAACGGATTGAGGTCTTCCATTCGAATCTGTCCATAGAACAATCTTGAGTTCCCTTTTGTTGTTGGGTCTCGTTATTCTTGACGGGGTTCACATCATTTGGTATCAGAGCACGGTTTCTAGTTCAGGTTTGCCTATCCTTTAACATCTTTCGTTCCTTTGTTTCTTCTTAGCCGAATTTCCTTTACCCTATCTATTCAATCTTTGTTTGTTCTTGTTGATATATGAACTCTTGGTTTGGTCTCACATCTCTTAGTTATTTTGAAATTTTATTTCATTATTCTCAAAAGCTAGTTGCTGATCGTTAAAAAAAAAAAAAAAAAAAAAAAAAAAAAGAGTGGAAATTCCAATCTGCCATATTCCTTCTAATTCTATTCTGAAAATTTCCATATTCCTTGTATTCAAATCTGAAATTCCTTAATTAATTCTTGGTAAATTGTTGCTGAAAATTTTTGAGTTGTTTGTTTAGTTTCAAAAAAGAACTGAAAGAGAATTATCGAGGGGAAAAAGGCAAGAGTGGTGAGAACATCAGAGGGTAAAAGCCATATTATTTTGAGTGAAACACGAGTGGAGAGTGATCCATATTCTTGAGTGTAAATACGTAAGGGAGTGATCCGTGAGGTCCTTTTTTTTTTTTTGTTTCTAACCTTTGTTTTGTAGAAATCATGTCTCACGATAATGGTAAAAGCATTACCGAAGATGAAACAAAATTGGTTGATCCGAAGGTATTTATGGAGGCCATGATGAGTGAGATGAGGCGTGTGATGAAGATGGAGATGGAACAGGTTCATGAACAAATAGATCAAATGGAGAATAGACGTGAGGAGCAACCACAAAAAGGTCGTAATTTGCGAAGAAGGGAAAGATATCCATCAAGGGAGGAGGATGAAGAGCTTTATGGGTCTGGTTTTGATGAAGAAGAAGATCGAGATTCTATTGTTAACAATAGGAGACCTAGAGGAAGATATAGAGGAGCTAGGAATCGCGAAGATAACAACTTGGGTGGTATTAAGATGAAAATTCCGTCCTTTCAAGGTAGATCTGATCCTGAGGCATATCTTGAGTAGGAAAAAAAGATGGAGTTCGTGTTTGATTGCCATAACTACTCCGAGACAAAGAAGGTAAAATTAGCCGTGATTGAATTTTTTGAATATGCTATTACTTGGTGGGATCAGCTTGTGATAAACAGGAGGCGGAATAGAGAACACCCAATAGACACATGGGAGGAGATGAAAGTAGTGATGAGAAAGCGGTTCGTTCCAAGTTACTACTACCGAGAGTTGCACAAAAAGCTACAAGGTCTTAGACAAAGGAGTCAAAGCGTAGAGGATTACTACAAGGAGATGGAGATTGCTATGATCCGCGCTAATGTAAAGGAGGATCGGAAGGCTACAATGGCTAGATTTTTACTTGGCTTAAACCGGGAGATCCATGATAAGGTAGAGATGCAGCATTATGTGGAATTGGAAGATATGGTGCATATGGCTATCAAAGTGGACAGCAACTCAAGAGAGGGAGTGGGACACGTGCAGGCCATAACTTTAGTTCTACCTCTTGGAAATCGAGTCATGCCAAGCCGTTGGACAAGTCACAAACGCCCAAACCCGAGCCCAAGTCCTCAACCACCAGCCACGTTCCTTAAGGTAAAACCGAAGCCTCTACCTCTAGGAATCGTGATATTAAATGTTTTAGATGTCAAGGCAGGGGCCACATAGCAAGTCAATGTCCAAACAAGCAAGTCATGGTGTTGCAAGCCAATGGATCATCACAAGTTCCAGCAGATCAACAACTACAGACATACACAGACCACTATGGAGGAAAATGGGTTAGAAAGAAGAGAGATTTCGTTAATATGCCAATATACACGTACGAAAGTTTTGGAAGCATCGGGCACATCATGGTCGGTAAACCTACAAAACTAAGTACAGATACCACTGCAATAGAGTTTACCGTAGCAAAACTGTCACGCCCCAAACCTGATACTCAGATTTGTGACCATGACCGGCATGCTAATACCAAGCCTAAGCCTGATATTAACACGAACCAACTTAACTTTTACAAAACTTTTACAAAACCTTTCCTCTTTCTTTACATTCTTGTTTCTTTACTTAAAAGATATAATTTTTCCTGTGACATTCAGAGCATCTACACTATACTTAAAGAATCACATAATCCACCAGTCACTCCAATTCTAAATCTCACATAATACATCTCTTATTGCTTTAAGGTACACAACCTTCATTAGATCCTAAAATACACAATATTACAGACTAACATCAAATTGCTAATTTAGAATCTATACATTTAAAATTTAAAACTAGCTCCTTCCAAACTCGACTAAGGTTCCCTCTGCTCCAAATTAAAACCTGTTGACTAAAAAATAATAAGGTGAGCTGCGAAACTCAGTAAAGGTAAGATATATGAGAATTCAATAAGGATGCATGTAAATCAAACCATTTCAGTTTATAAACGTTCAGATAGGAGAACATTGTTCATGCCTAGTATTTTATACTATTTATAATAATAATTTAATGCTTTTCGTAGAAATAATTGTTCTCCTTTTTCTTATCAGAATAATTTTAGTAAAACCTTTTAGATTAAATTTCTTTCATTTCTTACAAAGTCACCATATATATTTTCATTACAAAATAATCATTTTAACTTAAAATCAAATAATCGGTAACTTTGTCTTTAACTGGGAGCATCTTAAAAATAATAAAACTCTCTCTCATAAACTTCTTCTTGTAAAATATTATGACTTTCATAATTATAAACTTATCGTTTCATAAAGAAAAACAGATATCTAATACTTCTTAACGTAAATTTGTACTTTTATCAGAAGTTTTATCTTTATAGCATAACAAAATTCCTGAAACTTTTATTTTTAATAAACAGCTTTCTTTTTATCAGGAACTTCTTCTTTTCATGAGAGCTTTTAACTTTCCACAATGCATTTAACAAAATAATTCTCTCATGATTAATAACATAATATAGTTGTTCATACATAACTTATTGGTTAGTCCATATCTGATAAGTCTGTACTTATTTGGGAGGCTTCTAGCACCACGATGCTAGGCATCCAGCATTCCCCACAATGCCAGGTATTCCTGGGATCACATCATAATACATATCTTCCAACCATGGGGGAAGCACCATGGGGGTAGGTTGGCTTCCCCCAAGTTGGCCGTAACCAACAAGGGTAGGTACAACAGAACCAGTCCCACTTAATGGCCAATCATATAACATTTTCTATGGAAAGCCCATAATTAACCCCTACTGGCAGAGTTCAGATCACCAGAGAACATAACCCGAAAACATTTTATATTTATTCATCATACTGAAATTCATAGTTTGCATTACATTTCACAATAATAGCATTCCTATTGTTTTCTTTAATTATCATGTTCGTTGAATTAGTAATAGCATCAATATGCTTAAATCATATACATAATGTTTCGAAAGCATCACAAACAAATCTTTGTCTGGTAATGTTTACATGCCATATCTCTAATAAAAAACCTTTTAATGCATAATATATTTTAAAATAACCTCATGACTTACCAAATGCTCATATAACTTATCCCTTACCTGAAAGCAGAGGAACCAAGAGCCTAAAATCGAAGGAGCTTAGACCTGGCAACTGGTAACACCTAAACCAAATATCAAAACTTATTACTATCCATTACTCCTTATCATAAACTTACATATTCATCTCAACGCCTATCTCTTAGAATCAAGGAAATCCTAATCCCACCTCAAAGAGGTTCCCACAAACATATCATGCATACATCAACAAATGACGTACCAAACTAAAGAAAACCATCATTCTCATATTTATATCATAACTCCATAGGAGCCAAATTCATTTCAAAAGGTACTTGGAGATTAGGGCAATAATGCAAACATAAACATAAACTCTTTTAAGCATTGTCATGTAACCATAAACACTCGCATGGCAACATACAACACGTTAAACAAAACAGCAACATGAAAAGCAGTAGAATGATTTAGAACTCCTCCTTTGAGTTCTAAACCTTGAACCAAGTTATACAAATTAATTTATGATCGAGACATACCAAATGATGAGTAAAATAAATTATAGCTCAAATCATTCACCCTAACTTTAGAATTAAATCCTCAAAGTTAGGCATGTCCCTTACTGTACACTGTTTTATTCCAGCAGCATATACTTAACTTATAAAATACAAATGGGCTATCAATTCACATCCAATCCTCATGCAATTTTACAGAGAAGTTCCCCAGTATGTCCAGTATATACCATAAAAATTTCGTAGTCAAAGCATAAAATCATGATTTATTAAAAATCATACAAGACAATGTGTTCAAATCTGTCCTGACAGAAACTCATGCAAATTAGAAATTAAATCATTATTTTTCTATTCATCCAAATGCTGTGAAACCACTTCCACAACAACCATACGTGTCTTAGGGTTCATACAAACTATTCGTAGCATCCTACTTCACAAAATATGATTTAATACAGAATTTTCTTGTTGTAAACACCCAATCTGTCACAGTGACAGCTTCAGCACATATTCTTTCTAAAATCATCAACAAATAGAAATTGGCCTTCATATCACTTAGGTATTTTTATTCCTATAATAAACATATTAAAATACCTAAATAAGCATCTAATAGACTAAATATCATCAAACTTTCAAGTCACTAAAACAGAATCATAAGTTCATCTTCTAAAATCAGAACAAAGAACAAAGAAGGAAAATAAACAAAACAAGTATACTATCAAAACACCCAAAAACATATGAGGTTTAATTTACTTACCCACACACTTTGAAGATGAAACCTTAGTGTTTAGGCTCTTAATTTCTTCTTAGAGAGATATCTATGATTTTTGGTGTGAGAGTGAGGGAGAGACGCAGCCGTGCAAGAGCAAAGAGAGAAGAAGAACCAAGAACAAAGAAAAAGGAGTACAGAAAGAAGATAAGGAGCTGCTGGACTTCTGGGGCAGCCAAAGAAGATGAGAAGTGTGGACTTTTGGGGTGGAAGGTACGTGTACTGCTAGGGTAGAAAATATCACACCTACTTTTTTACACTTTTCTTGCATTCACACTTAACACTTTTTTTTTTTTTTTTTTTTGGAGAAACACACACTTTTCTATAAAGAATAATACCACTTTGCATGTATATATATATATATATCCCTACCTTTATACTTAAATAAACACCAACAAATATATATCTAATAACTTAACCACTTAATATAATTTTGTACATACTTATATTTAGTGTACGTTTGGCTGGCACGTTTACGTTTACGTTTGCATTTTTTCAGCTTTTTTTTTTTTTTTTTTCACGCGTTTTCAGCGAAA
The DNA here is from genome assembly GCA_023621385.1 of Quercus gilva. NCBI lineage: Eukaryota > Viridiplantae > Streptophyta > Magnoliopsida > Fagales > Fagaceae > Quercus > Quercus gilva. The sequence goes on along the minus strand of CM042479.1, from coordinate 17,914,773 downwards.
TTGTACTGTAGTAACACTGTAGCGGCTACTATTCAATGAACAGTAGCCGCAATAGTTGACTTTTCACACAAATTTCACTATTTATGGACCCACAAATTTCACTTTTCAGCAACTTTTTCATTAAAAATGGGTCCCACGGTACTATTTACACATTTAAAAATTATTTGCTACAGTGTTTTTCAGTTTTCAGTTTTCAGTTTTCAGCTATATCCAAACAGACCCTTAGTATATATGTATATAATACAAATAGCCATTCAATTATATATAATCTTTACAATTCTTATTCAATGGTATTATAAAATAATATGTTTATTAAATACTCTTATATTAATTTAGAAAGTAGGTGATTAAAATAATAATTAACCACTTGAACACATAGTTTAATTATAAAATGGAGTAGGGGTGTTACAAAAACCACCATGGTCAACCCTATACTAGAAGAGGTGTGAGTTAGAGGTGTATTATCGATGGCGCGGGTTACGAGTTCCTAAGGCATGCTCAGCCGAGTTACCTAGAGATGAACCTGCCAACATACTTGCTCGTCTTGAACAAGAGGACAATTAAATGCAAAGGCGACTAGACCGTTTTCATGCGATCCAAAAAGCTAGGAAGCATCTAAAAGGGAAGGCACAAGAACGAGCCATGAAGTCTATTAATGAAATTACTGCGTTAGATGATGAAAAAGATATTTCAGACTTCTCAGATTCAAGCAACGATGATTTCTAAAAATTTCTACCTATGAACATTAGACGTTGTTGTTAATGTCTACACATTCTGTGCAATACAAAATGTTGTTGTTAATGTCTAACAAATGATGATTATTTACGTTCTGCTTTTGCAAATCTAAAGATTAACTGTTCATTAGTTTTGGCCAAGTTTATATGAAATCAGTTTCTCATTTTTTCCCTGTTGTTCTTTGTTGCTACATATGAAAATTTCATAGATTCAATACATACAGACCCATCCAAACCACACAGACTAACCACTCTTTCACAGAAAAACCATATGGCTCCTAAAGCAAGGACTCGCCGGAGTAGAGTAGGGCCCAACTGGGACCATCATCGTCAAGGTGTAGACACTCACATTTGTTCAAAATAATACCCCCTTCGACCATGTGTGACATGAAACTGGTAATGTATTACATTGCTATGTCAGTATGTTGCAATATTTTCAATGGATTGGCTAAGTGTTTATGAAATCACTTACTCATTTTTTCCCTGCTGTTCTTTGTTGCTACATATGATTCTTGTGCTTTGGTTGAACAATATCCTCTGCTCTTTAATGTAGGAAAAACCTTAAATATGTTGATGTTTCCAATATTCTGTCTATGTAATTTGAAATGTTACCCATATAACACTCATCACCCAACTTAGATTTATTGCACATTACTTGTAGGAAAATTTAATAGATTCAATACATACAAACTCATTGAAACTACATAGACCAACCACACATATGATTCAATAATACGAATAAGTCATATATATGACACCGTGAGTCGCTGTATCATATACCCATATCCATGTATCTTAGTTCTATTGGTGTACTACTTTATACAGATACATTACATACAGACTTATCCAAACCAAACTAACCACTCATTCTCTCTTCGTCTTTATGTACAAGAAAATTTTTTCATAACTTTTCTTCGACTTCATGTTTTGTGGGCAAATCATCTGAGGGATATATTTGTATCATCTTCATCTAAGTCTATTATTTCTACCTAATAATGTTCCAATTTACAGTTCTTGCTGGGTGGATATTGAATCTCAGTGGCAGTCTTATCAAATATAAGAACATGGAAGCTTGAATTTCCTTCATATGTTTGAATCTCAATGGCAGTGTTATCATCTTTCTTCAATCCCACTTGCCAAATACCACCATAGGGAGCGGTGAGTGTAGCTATAGTGGATAGCTTAACACTGTTGAACCCTGACCACAAGCACCCATCCACACTAACGTGAAAACACAGAGCATCCCTGAAAATTTTATGCATCAATTTTGAGGGTGAGCTATCCACCATTGCTACATTAATGTTCGCAGTGCTACATGTGCTGCTCAACAGCTTCGCACTGTTGAACCATGTCCAGTCATATCACCTACACGCACGTCAATACACAGATATGCATCCTTTTGCAATGCACCGTTTTCAAGGATGCAAAGCATCCCTGAAAAGTTTATGCATCAATTTTGGGGGTGAGCTGTCCATCATTGCTACACTGATGTTCACAGTGCTGCATATGTTGCTCAATAGCTTCGCACTGTTGAACCATGTCCAGTAATATCACTTACACACACTTCAATACACAGATATGGATCCTTTTGCAATGCACTATTTTCAAGGATGCAAAGCATCCCTGAAAAGTTTATGATACATTTAACACAACTCGGCACTGTATCATCAAGTCATGTCAGAAGAAGCACAGGAATGCTGAATAGTCTTTAAGTGAATAAATACACAACCTCCTTTGCAGTACACATCACCAGCCCGCTACTGTAGCACAAGCTATAGCCATATTAAACAACTACCTCAACGAACCACATGTGCCAACAGACGCCACTGTACAGCCAAGTCATGTTCGTAGTTTTGCATGTGCTCCTCAACACCTCACTGAACAATACACTGTCAAGTCATATCACCTTTATTCACGTGAATACTTACCCTTACATATAGTCACATCCACGTGAATACTTGCCCTTGCAAAACTCTTATATAAAGTCCCATTTACATCTACCATTGCAAAACATCTACACATACCGAAGTCTCATTTACATCTACCCTTGCAAAACATCTACACATACCAATCTGAAGTCACATTTTCCAATGTCAATGCGAAACTAGATGCTACCTCGTTTTCCAGATAACTATAGGAGAGAGAGAGATTCTAACGAGAGGGAATACTATGCTGGACTGCGGCGGGAATGAGACTTTCGCGTGAACGAGTCCAACGCTTTGCATGATGATCTCGTGCGACTCAGAGCACCTCTTGTTGACCGTATCTCGCTCACACTGCCACGGCGAAACATGCACCAATATGAGTGTGCAATGACTAAAATAAAAAAAGAGAACAATATTATGATACTCCGTAGGTCCAGGTATCACATGCTACAACTGACAGAAGAGCTGGCAATCGCAACGAACAGGCAACTCACTCTGGTAGAACATAACAATGTCCTCAACTACGAGGACTACCTGTCAGAATGAATGCCTATGTGGTGTGTGTCTTATGTCTACGGGTTAAGTTAATAATGTTAGTAGCATTAGTGTTCGATATGCAATGCATGCATATTGGTGGCATCGTGTAAGAATATTTAAGTTTTCTGTGTTATGCCGTAGGTGTAGTTGCCACAACCAACAGGCAACTCACTCTGACGGAATGTAACAATGTCCTTAACTATGAGGATTACCTGTCTGCGTGAATGCCTATGTGGTGTGTGTGTGTGTGTGTGTGTGTGTGTGTGTGTCATGTCTACAGTTAAGTTAATAATGTTAGTAGCGTTAGTGTTCAATATGCAATGCATGCATATTGGTGGCATCGTGTAAGTTATTTTAAGTTTTCTTACTTATGTTGTAGGTGCTTATTGAAAAACATCATGTGTGGGAATATTTAACTTTTATGCGTTATGTAGGAATAATCTAGATTACGGATAACGTGCATGCTCCTCACAATCAATAATAAGGTTTACATAGTACAAATGCAACAACAGTGACACACATACATATAAAAACATAGTTAAGCAAAATAGTTCTCCAACAAAGTCTAATTACACCACGACACAATTACTCTTCATCTGACATCTCCACATCTGACTGATAAATGGGATCAGCAAGAAGTGATTGCACGAATTGTGCGTGCTCGTACCACCCTCCCTTCACTGACTCTCGAATCTCAACTTGGGTCCGATATCGATTAAAACGTATCTTCATTCAATTATTTTCTTCTCTTATACGGTTCAATGCTTTACGAAGTTCGTCGATCATGTCTCTGGGCATCTGCAATGCGAGTCGCCGAGGCACTAGCAACTTATAACCAACCAACTCATCATAAAACATTTGTTGTTCACGAAATAACCAAGCCCACTCCTCTTTCATGGTATTGTGAACGTAAGCACTATTTCGCAGATTCAGATTGATTGGATAGCTGAACTCATCTTTCAATACCCAGCAACGACCCATAGCAGTGAACACATTGTAAGGCCTATAGAGTTGTGGATTGCCAGAACCAGACATTAACGCTGAATATAATAACATCATATGATCAAGTTAACAGTGTGCATCAACTGTTGGTAAATAATATAATGCTGCATAAGATGGTACACGACAAAGACATTCATAAATTTGTGTACTATTACATGCTAAAAATGAAATACTAACACTCACTTTTGACCATAAACATTAGACGTTGTTGTTAATGTCTAACCAATGATAAGTATGTACATTCAAATTTTGCAAATCTAAAGATTAACTGTTCATTAGTTTTAGCAAATCTAAAGATTTTCATTTTTTGTCAATGAAATTTACACCAACAAAGACCCAATATAACCCTAATGTACTCACATAACACTCATTCAAGAAAATACCAAAGTTCAAATAATACAACCTATTAAATGAAAATTCTTCTCTAACAAAAACATACATTATGGTTGATAAACTTTTATAATATCTACAACTACTTTTACCTACACAATAAAATTCTCTATGTATTTCAAAGAAGAAAATGAGTTTCTCACCTGAGATGATAGAGAGATAACACCAACTTCCGGCAGAAAATTCTGAAAATGTGGAGAAGCTAATCTGAAAATGATGAGAAGAATCTAATGTAATGTTGCATGAGAAGCTAATCTGTGTAGGTGAGATGTAAATAGAAGAACAACTTGATAATACCAGAGCCGAGTAACATTAATAACTCAATTTGCCATTCATCAGGTTGAGCTTCATGTGCAAACAGGTGATTTGAAATCCCGTCAGTAACTCGGTTTCCCTATTACTGAGTTATGAACAGTACCCTGTAATATTTTATTACCCAAAAGCCACGCTAGAGTGCCAATGTGGCAAGAACCTGCACAGAACTCGGCTTCGCAATAGTCGAGTTATTAAAGCAACTCGATTTTATGGACATCGAGTATCGAAACAGGAGCACACCCCTATATAGTTTGAAAACAGGGGCATAATGCCAAATATTTTTCCCAATAGGGGCAAAAGGCTAGAATCCCCTTACTTAATGTGCTACCGTTGTATTAGTACCTTTTTCTTTTTAGATTAACTCAACAAAAATTAGTAGACTATATTCACTCCTTTTAAAAATACATACACACACACATATATATATAGAGAGAGAGGATTAACTTGAAACGAAATTAAAATCTGGATAATTTGTTAAACACCAAATATATACTTTAGCTATTTTCTTAGTATTGACTACTCCTCTCACTTTTTCTTATTTTTATTTTTTAACACAATCGGTGAGATTTTTTTTTTTTAAGTCGGAACCAAATGAATATCATTAATGAAGAACACCAGAATCCAAATACAGAGCATCAATTGCTAGTGGAGGATCCTCCTCTAACTTTACAGTTTCATTATCAGATAATTTAGTAAATTTAGCCAACGCATGAGCAACACCATTGGCACCGATGTTGGATCTCCTCTTTTACAGAAAAAGTACCATTAGATTATAAAATTATTACCTATATATCTTAATTTAAAATTTTGAGAATTTGTTTGTATTAATTTAGGTTTTATTCATGGATTTGATCAAAGTGTGATAATTGCCTTTGTTAAGTCTTTAATTTTATGATTTGACATTATTTTCAAAAAGTTATGGGTCTATAATAGTTCCTCCACAAAGTGGATTTTTCCTTTATTGAGAGTAATTAATATTCGTTGAGTATGGAGATTAGTACTAAGTAACAATTAAGTCGATGAAGATGATATTTTAAAAGGCTTACGATACAAATAAGAAAAACATATGACATTTATCACTTAAACAGTGTATAGACAAATACATACCTCCACGGGTAAATTAGTAAAATCTTTTTAAAAACTTTGTGTCTTCTAAAAGTAAAAGCTAGTACAAAGCAGGCATTGCTAGCTACAAAGCTAGTACAAAGCTAGTAGAGAGCGTTCAACATGGTATTGCTAGCAAAGCAGGCATGGCGGTTGATACATCACACTCACTCTCTCTTCTATCGGGTCTACAAAGCAAGATATTTTCCAGAGTGCTCGTTTTTGGAGGCTGAGTTGGGACACAATCCATCCTATGTTTGGCGTAGCCTACTGGCAGCAAGAGACATTATAAAGGTGGGGTCACAATGGAAGGTGGGGGACGGTAAAAAAATTAGAGTGGCAGTGGATAATTGGCTGACACATAGACCAGTATTCATTGGAGAAGTCCAAACCAATATGCTAGTCAGTGACCTTATTGAGGAGGTCACGGGCCAGTGGAACAGACAAAAGGTGCATGACTTATTTGCACCCATTACTCGAGGTGAGATATTGGCTATACCCTTGACTACCTTATACAGAACAGATGAGTTAGAGTGGAAGGAAAACAGGGCACAAAGGTTTTCAGTTAAGGCTGCATACCAAGTGGCTTTCCGCCTCTTGCATCATGATGGGGCTGAACACTCAAATGCTCAAATAGATGGCAAGGTGTGTGTTAGGACATATGTGGTTCACATGTTAAGAACATATGTCATACTTTTATGTAATTGGCTGATCCTTTGACAAAACGTACTTTACTTGTAATTGGATAGATTTAGGATGTGTTGAAATACTTCAAGAAACCATGTTTCAAAATCAAGTGTTGAAGCCGTCAAGTCTGTTCAAGAAAACAAGCTGAAAGTGCAAATTCATTAAAGCTCAACAGCTAGCTCAACAGTTGCATCTATCGAGCTTCAGTAAAGCTGTTCAAGCCCGTAAGCTCGACACCTTCTCGACAGCTTCTTGATAGCTTTTATCTGTCTAGGTTTATAAAATCAAAATTTCTAATATAATTTCTTGGGATCCGTGAATGTGTTTTTGGGCCTTCTTTTCTCCTAACCCTAGACATATAAAATGATTGTTTTTAGGGCTGTCTAAGAGTTCACAAGTTGCACAAGCATTAAGCAAACTCTGTTCAAGCAAATTGTGACCAGAGACAAAGTTCTACCCTAGTTCATCTCTTCCAAAGAAGTTGTTATGTCTGTGCACCTTTGGGTTTTGTAACCAAGTACTTTTTGATCTTCATTCTTGATGAAGTGAAGAACTTTGCAGCCAACATCTTCTTCTAGTTGATGATTGAAGTCGCGTACTAGGATCCGCGCAATTGGTTAGTCACGTACTAGGATTCGTGCAACAAAAAGAGTGGCGTTCATATAATGAAGAGTTCAGAGGTTCTGAAGCGATAGAAGGTTTCTGCTGTGAATTTATCTACGGGGATTGTAGAGTCTAAGGACAAAAGTTTTGTACTAGATCTGAAACTTCTCTTTTCTATAGTGGATTACTTTTCGGGAAGGTTTCCCCCCAGGTTTTTTACTGTGAAACTAGTTGGTTTCATTGGTTTTCTTGGGTCATCATATCTTGTCTTATTTACTTTTCCGCTGCATATTATTTTGACATGATATTGATGTTTGTTTGTTTTAACAAGTTTTATTCATAATAAATCTAATTAACAACTTAGATTTAAAACTTGTTAATTCTATCAACCGTCTGTTCTTGATTCTGATGTTCCTTCCTCGATACTTCCTCGACACCTGTATCTGTCGAAGACCATTTCCCCGACACCTACCTCGACATATGTCTCGATACCTCCTAGACACCTCATCTGTTGAGATTTACTGAAGAGCTATTTAAGCCCCTCGTGCGATCCGGTTCTCATTTTCTCGATCTCTCTCGATCTGTCTGCACCTGTTCACCTCCCAAACTCACTTTTCTCACTCCAAACCTTCAACCCACGTGATTTTCAGTCCTTCCTTGCTTCAAATCACTTGGTATGATCTCTTTTCTTTTCATTCTTCATGCATTTCATGATTTTTGAAACTTAGGTTTTTGAAAAATTTTGGGATTTTTCAAAATTGATGAGTTTTTGTTAAAATTTTGGGATGGGTTTTCATTTAAATGTGTTCAAAATCTCATGCATTGCATCACATTTTCATTATAATGGTATTTTCATGCATTTAGATGTGTGTAATCTGTTTGTGTGCTTGTAGGATTGGATTGGACTGAGCCCATGATGAAATTTCTTTTGCATGTCACATGTTCATGCATTCCCCATGCATGCGTGCTCTCTTTTCAAAATATATGGATATATTTGAAATGCTTTGGGACTTTTCTGATTGTCTCTTTCTCCCTCTCTCTCTCATTCTGTTTACGTCAGTAGTGTCTATGGCACCTAAACGTAAGTCTGCTCCGTCTCGGAACCTTCTTCATTCCAGGGCATCATCTTCTTCTGATCCTACTCCTTCCAACATTCAGTTCCATGATGAGGATGCTCGTAAAGCATACTCAGAGAACTTCTCTAGAAGAGGTGTTTATTCAGAACGCCGAGTCATTTTGGCGGACTTCACCGACACTGACCTTCCCGATGTCATTCACAGTCGAGGATGGGAGTCACTGTGTGACGTCCTAGTCACTTGTCCTCTCGTGATTATTCAGGAGTTTTACTCCAACATGAACGGGATTGATTCTTCAGTACCTCTCTTTCACACTCGCGTTCGAGGTACGCGCTTTGCTGTCACACCACAACTTGTTGTGGATGTGCTTTGAGTTTCGAGGGTAAAGCATCCTAATTACCCCGGTTGTGAGCGTTTGACGACTGTGTCCAAAGACGAGATGATGTCTGCTTTCTATGAGCACCCATTTGTTTGGGGTAAGCATCAGTTTACACCATGTCGACCTTTTGCTAAAGGTCCTAGATTCATGAACATGGTGATGACTTTTGTGTTGCACCCACTCTCTCACTATAACTCTATCACAGAGCCTCGTGCTCGATTTTTGCTTTCTTTATTAGAGCACCTCACTATAGATTTTCCTTCACATTTCATTCTTTCCATCATAGATGTGTTTAGGGATATGGCTACCCATGATAAGCTCATCTTTCCTTCTGCTATCACGAGAATCCTATGCCATTTTTCTATTCCTTTTCCCTCTTCTGATCACTTCTCTGTCATGTGTGCCATAAATGCCGCTACCGTAAAACATAGTGAGGCTCAGTTTAGGTCACAACAGGAGTCAGCAACTCTTCCTTTTAGTTCGACTTCATCTCGTTCGGCACCCTCTCGATCTGCTCCATCTACATTTGCTCCCTCCTCTTCTTTGGGCGATGTATCTCTTGGAGACATCATGGCGCAGCTGCAGCGCATGGATGCTCACCTTGATACGCTCTCTACTGAGTTGTATCAAGTGAACATTTGTGTTGGTCGTATTGCACAACGTCAAGCGACCATGGGTGATTTTGCTCCTGAGGCTACTCCTTCACCACCTCCTCCAGTGGCTTCTGATTCTAATACTGAGGATGATGATGCTGATGGTGATAATGATGACACTTCGGATGATGATGATGGAGATGCTAGCTCTACTGATGAGATGTCTACTTGACACTCTACCCTTTGTCACTCGTGACAAAAAAGGGGAGTAATTTTGGGATATGAGAGTAGTCATCTTAGGGGGAGAGTTAGTATAAGACATTTTTAATAGGGGGAGTGTTGATACTTGAGGGATGTAGTGAGGATATGATGTATTCTTTGATATGATGTATCTTTTCTTTTCCTTCTTATATAGATACATTGTTCTTGTATATTTGGTCTTGTGATCACTTTTACATACATTATACTTATCTTCTTTATATGTGGATGTATATTTTTCTTTCACCTATCTCTTACATGTATTGTTTCATTTCTCTCTTTATACACATGTTTCTTTATTTGTATGCAATCTATTATTTCTGTTTCACACAAAGTTGCCTTGATGAGTTTTGTTTAAAGTGTTTCAGAAATACAAGTTGTCAAAGTCTACTTGCCATAAACTCTCTTTTTGCAAAGTTTTTCAAGAGTTTGTGTTAGGATAGATTTTACTGCATGTAACAAGTGAGTATGAGTTGAGTGATTTATGACTTCTCTCATATGTTCATTTGTTTGTTGTGGTTTTGTCACGAATTGCCAAAGGGGGAGATTGTTAGGACATATGTGGTTCACATGTTAAGAACATATGTCATACTTTTATGTAATTGGATAATCCTTTGACAAAACACACTTTACTTGTAATTGGGGTAGATTTAGGATCTGTTGAAATGCTTCAAGAAACCATGTTTCAAGATCAAGTATTGAAACCATCAAGTATGTTCAAGAAAACAAGCTAAAAGTACAAATTCATTAAAGCTCGACAGTTGGCTCGACAGTTGCATCTATTGAGCTTCAGTAAAGCTGTTCAAGCCCGTAAACTCAACACCTTCTCGACAGCTCCTCAATAGCTTCTATCTGTCTAGGTTTATAAAATCAGAATTTCTAATATGATTTCTTGGGATTCGTGAATGTGTCTTTGGGCCTTCTTTTCTCCTAACCCTAGACATATAAAAAGATTGTTTTTAGGGCCATCTAAGAGTTCACAAGTTGCACAAGCATTGAGCAAACTCTGTTTAAACAAATTGTGACCGGAGACAAAGTTCTGCCCTAGTTCATCTCTTCTGAAGAAGTTGCTGTGTATGTGCACCTTTGGGTTTTATAACCAAGTGCTTCTTGATTTTTATTCTTGGTGATTGAAGTCGCGTATTGGGATCCACACAATTGATTAGTCACGTACTGGGATTCATGCAACAAAATGGGTGGCGTTCATATATTGAAGAGTTCAAAGGTTTTGTACTAGATCTGAAACTTCTCTTTTCTATAGTGGATTGCTTTTCGGGAAGGTTTTTCCCTAGGTTTTTTTACTGTAAAACTAGTTGGTTTTATTGGTTTTCCTGGGTCATCATATCTTGTCTTATTTACTTTTCCGCTGCATATTATTTTGACATGATATTGATGTTTGCTTGTTTGTTTTAACAAGTTTTATTCATAATAAATCTAATTAATAACTTGGATTTAAAACTTGTTAATTCTATCAACCGGTGTCTAAATTTTCCAACAGTATGGAAGACAATTTGGGCTCTCAAAGTACCACGAAAAGTCAGGAATTTTATGTGGAGAGCGTGTTCAAATATTCTCCCCACTAAGGATAATCTACACCACCGAAAGGTAATGGTGGGTTCGAGATGTGACATCTGCTGTCAACAACCTGAAACAACCTCGCACTTGCTATGGGAATGTCCAATGGCACGAAATGTGTGGGCAATATCGAAAGGAAGGGTGCAGAAATGTAGCAACCAGGTACAGGACTAGTTCCCATTATTTGGGATGATGAAGAGTAAACTAACGAAGACAGAGCTAGAGAGGTGGGCCACGACGTCATGGGCAATCTGGAATGCTTGGAACAAATACTACTTTGAGAAGGTGCAGTTGCGGCCAAGGGCTATTATGGATCACGCTACTGGAATTCTGGAGGACTATCAGCGTCTTGCAGCATCTCAAAATACTATAACAGTAGTACCATAAGACCCTGGGGCTGTCTCCCTCTAAAGAGTAGTTTTCTGCATGGCATGAGAGACCACTACGTGGTATAGAGAAATATGTAATAGTTGTGGGGTTGAGTGTAGGTGGGTACACGAGTCAAAGCTCCCTGTAATACTGTTCTTTTGCTTTTTTCAGTCAATAATATATACTTCTATCGTTATCTCAACGAAAAAAAAAAAGCTAGTACAAAGTAATTTTTGAAATTTAACATTAAATTTTCAAGGTATAAGTAAATTATGGCAAAATCATATGACATTAATATATTTTAGAAAAAACATGTATAAATCCAAAAGTTATTGTAAAATCATCTACCTACAAATGTTAAAATTTTAGTTAAAAAGATTCAAATATTTGAAACTACTAAAAAAAAAATTAACTTCCTTGTAACACTAGTTGATTTGAGACCACATTTTTTAGCTGTTAAGATTGTCAAACAAAAGATCATCATAAAAATTGAGTTTTTGAGTGATTATCTAACAATATATATAACATATAGAAAGATAGATAATTAGGAAATTTAGCATAGAATTATAAAGGGTAAAATACTATTTTGGTCCCTAAACTTTGCTAAAAGTTTCTTTTTCATTCCTAAACTTTAGAAGTTCATTTTTCGTCCTTAAACTATTGAAAAGTTCATATTTCATCCCTAAAATATTAACAATATTTTATTTATGTCCTTAAATTTTACTAAAAGTTTGTTTTTCATCTCTAAACTATTGAAAAAAGTTCTTTTTCCATCCCTATTGCTGTCTCTAAACTTTTGAAAAAACTCTTTACAAAGTTTAGGGATGAAAAAAGTAAGGTTTTGAAACCCGGACCGAACTATACGGTCCGACCAGTAAAATCTCGAACCACTCATTTTTGCAATTCTTTTAGCCTCAAGAACCGCACAATGGGAAAAAAACAGGGAACCATTCGAACCGTGGTCGGACCGCACAGTTTTAAGAACCGTGATCAGACCACTTCTCACGGTTCCCTTTGAATCTGAACCTAAAAAAATAAATTAAATAAATTAAAAAAAAAAAACACAGAAAAACAAAAGAAAAAGAAACACAACTGCTGGGAGTACATCATGTCTTCAAAAACTTTGCCACTACCATCTCCAGAGAAACACAACATGTCTTTATGTTTCTTCTTCTTCTCTCTTCAAAGCACATCACACAGCTCCCTCTCTTCAGAAACTCTTCTCTTGGGCAAAGCAAGCTTTAAATTTTGGCTTTGTTCTCCGCTGGTAATGTGTGTGTGACAGGGTGAGAGTATGAGAGAAAGAGAATGAGAAAGAGAAAGCTAGAGATAACGAAAGAAAAATAAAAGTAGAGAGGAGGACACGCTATGTGGAGGAAGAGTCTAGAAAAATGAAAACAAGATGAGAGGAGTGGGGATGGAGATACATGTGTGGAGGAGAAAAAATAAGAGAAAAAAAGAAAAGAAAAGGAAAAGAAACATATGGATGCAAGGAAAGAAAGGAAAAATAATAAAAAGAATAAAAAAATCACAATTAAATGTTACTACAATATTTTTACAATATTTCACAATAAATTTTAAGTAGCAGATTGTTATTAGCTAATATTGGTGAGTAAAAAAAATAATTTCAATAGTGAGTTTAAATTAGAACTAGTAACATCTTTTCACATAAATTTTATTGTGAAAGTTTTGCTAAAAATGTTGTAGACTTCTTCGTTGCTTTTGGAGACTTCTTCTTTGCTGCTGCATGCTTTACACTGTGTTTGATTAGAGTGAATTTAGGGAGGATGGAAAACATAGGGTGGAAAACAGTGTTTTCCACTGTTTGGCAAAGGGAGGAAAATATTGAGGATGGAAAACTCGGGAGAAAATTTTCTCTCCCAGGGCCACAAATTTCATCCTCCCAACTCGAGTGGAAAAGTTTGGAGAGAAAATGCTCTCACAGCACTTTTACAATAATACCCCGTTCTGGAATCAAGTAAAAAAAAAAAAAAAAAAAAAAAAGAGAGAGAATGAGAGCGCTGAAGTCAAGTAAAAAAAAAATAAAAAATAAAAAACAACGAAAGAGCACTGGAGGAAAAAAAAAAAAAAGAGAGAGAGAGAATGAGAGCGCTAGGGTCAAGTAAAAAAAAAAAAAAAAAACAGAGAGAGAGCGCTGGAGAAAGAAAAGAGAGAATGAGAGCTGTGCTGAATGAGGAAGAAGATAAAAGAAGGAAGAAGATAAAAGAAGGGGGATAGGGATAAGGACAACGTGTGTGGAGGAGAAAAAAAAAAAAAACGTATGGATGAAATGAAGGCTGGGAAAAGGGGAATAACATAATGAATAAAAAATCCTAATTGAGAAATGTTACCACAATATTTTCACAATAAATTATAAGTAACAGATTGTTATTAGTTAATATTGGTGAGTAAAAAAATAATTTCAGTAATGGGTTCAAATTAGAACTAGTAACAACTTTCCACATAAATTTTGTTGTAAAAGTATTGCGAAAAATGTTATGGACGTAATACTTCTCATTGAAAAATATAATTATTGGTAAATTTTATATTATTTAATGAGTACAAATAAATCTATTTCTTACCTATTATGTAACAAGGGTATAATAGTCAATTTATATAAACTACATTTTCTATCCTCTCATTTTTCTTTTCAACCAAACAAAAGAGTTTTCCATCCTTCCACTTTTCCACCCCTCCAACCAAACACACACAAGGGAAAACTAAATATTTTCTATCCTCCCACTAATTTTCCATCCTCCCACTTTTTCACTCCTCCAACCAAACAGACCCTTAGTGTCAACTACTAACATATAATGCTTGCTTGCTGTCAAGCACTTCCTTCTTGGGTTTTGTTATTTGTTTAACTTTAACAATTTTTAAATGCATGGACATCTTCAGATCTAGCTTTTGATTTTTTTTTTTTTTTAATTCATAATAAATGGTGAACAGTGACTATTCAAATGGACTTGGGAAAAAAATGATCGGCAATCAAATGGGCTTGGCCATGAGCAAATAAATTCATTTGTCTCTTAACTATTTTATTGGGTTTCATAAAATAAAAATTATTGGGTACTAAAGTGTGCTTTGTCATGACTTAGAAACTCAATAGCTATTGTTTTTTTAGAATTTAATAATTTTTATTTGTATTATGAAAGTTATGTTATAAAAAATACTATCTATATTTGTTTTGGACTATTTTAGTTAATTTTTCTATTTTTTTATTAATTTCATGTTTTTATATATATTTAAAATAATTATTAAATTAATTATAACATCATCACGGTTGGACCTTAGTTCGACTTCAAAAACCTTGAACCTCCCTTTTATGGTTCAATGAACGGTCCGGGTCTGAAAACCTTGGAAAAAAGAACTTTTTAAAATTTAGAGACGAAAAACAAATTTTTGTTAAAATTTAGAGACTAAAATAGTATTTTACTCAATCATAAATGATTTTAGCACTATAACAAAATATAGACTATAATTATTTTAAGTAAAAACTAATTTATGAAAACATTTTATATTTGTTTAGAATAAAGGCCTATTTGGATACCGTTTATTTTGTTAAAAACAGAAAATTTATTACTGAAAATACTGTAGCAAAATATTTTTTAAATGGCAAACATTGTTCACACTGTGCCATGGGTCTGCATTTTTCTTCATTTGTTTGCAACAATTCCGTGGGTCCCAAGCTTAAAACGTGTAAACAGTGCCTAACGCTGCAAAACGCATTACCCAAACGCACGCTAAAAAAGAGAGATTATTTTGATATAAATCTTATTATATATGAAACAATTAAAGAAACTATTTATTTGTAATTTCAGACATATGACTTATTTAATGAATCATATAATTGTTTTAAAAAAATTATGATTCCTTGTCACGGTCTGAAGCCGATCATTACTAGCTGACATTAGCTTAGGACCGTTGCATTATATGGAAAGTGGCCTCCACGTTCTGCCTAAGGGCTGGTTTATTTGAATAGTTCCTACCCAACATAACATAAAGCTGGTATGTATAAGGAATTGACAAAGCAAGTTTTGTAGTAGTTGGTGAAAATAGCGTTGACATTGTAAACAAACTATTGGCATACCGAGTACCTAGTCATAACAAATAAGCCTTTCAGAAACTTCCATCACCATTCAGTCTCACCCACAACGCGTTTTCCATATCCATCACTCTCATATGCTTTACTATTTTTAAAAACCACAGCCTTTTCATTCTTTTCATTGTCTTTGTTTTGCAAGCCTTCTTGGTGAGAAAGCCATAGGAAAGTTTTTGTTAGAGAAGCTTCAACCCCTTCATTCATCTCTCTCTTCTTCCTCTCTGTGATTCCCCAAAAACCAACATAAGAAAATGTGTCCTATGAGGTTCATCTTGGTGTTTTTCTCTGCAATACTAGCAGGATATTTTGCATGGCGGACGGTTCGTTCTTCGCCAGAGACAGAAAACATTTTTGAGGACTCTACGGTTGAAAATATATCAATGAAAGATAAACAAGAATTCAATCTGAGAAAGGTATGGTATCAACTTTCCCGATTTCCCCCCTTTTTCTTCTGTTTCCTTTCGTTTTGTTTCTTTCTCCTAACTTGGATGTTGTACCATTTCAGACAATTCATAATGGGTTCTGGGTATTCGTTGACATGGCCAGCGGGAGGTACTTATGGAGGAATCTGAGGGACATGAGGAACAATGAGAAAATCAAGAGCTGCTAATATTTGATAATGGAAGTAATTACAAGTTCTGTAATCAGTCTCTTTTTCTTTTCTTTTTTATTCTTTTTGAAGGGATCTGGATCTAGGTTGGGTTAGAGTGGATATAAAAGTGTAGACTTCATACAATTCTGCAAATAGTAAAGTGTCAAATTTTATTTTCAAGTGCACCTCTCTCTTTAGCTTTCGAAGAAAAAGGATAAAGAGCGAACAAATTGGTGAAGACAGACTAAATTTCAACAACAAAAAAGTCAGTAATACAATCAAAACAGGTATATATTGCTCCAAAATTAAAAGATCTGACGAATCCAAATTCTTGGTCCAACATGAATTTCAATGTCTAATCTGCAAAATTTACAATTCTATTCATCAAACATGTAGACACTAGAGTTCTATATCCAACAGGTGAGTATATATATTATGTACAACAAGAAGAACATCATATGTCAGCATATGCACAACTTCATTCTAAAGAACAAAGACCTGTAATTTATTACAGAAGATAAGATAGGAGTGGCAAGAATTACTTTAAATCGACCTGCAGCTTAATAGACATGTACAGAAGAGTAAGCAGTGCGCCCTGTGGAAGTGGTGCATACCTTGCAAGAGTGGAGCCTACCCACATGGCTACCACCACTAGAGCAACTATACTGCTACTGGTTTTTCCACAAACCCAACTTGCAAATGAGAGGCACAATGTTAGCAAAACGCCACCCCTCCCACCCAATATCCATGCAATTACATAACCAATCTTATACCCAGCATCCAGCTTCCTATCAAACAAAGCCATGAGGCTACTAAAGGTGAGAGACAATCTGGATCCAAATGTCTGCAGTAAAAATAAAGATAGAAAGGCAGATCTAAGCACTTCGGTGAAGGGACCTCTCTCTTCATCTGTATTCCCTTCTTCAACCACCTCATCTACTTCATTATCGGAGGAATTATCTTCCCTGACATTATTTGGTTCCCAATGTCTCTCATGTATTTTCCACCTCAGTTCAGCCCACCTATAAATCCTTACCCTGCCTTCATATTCAGGGCTTTGGTCCCATTTTCCTCTATATGGCCTGTCAGTATCTTCATGAAATTTGAGTTCTTGGTCATACTGAGTCCTTGTTGCTTCATTAGACAGTACCTTTAAGAGGATACATAAAGCAGAAACATTGTCATAAACTTTTAGAAGTATGAGCCAACAAAGGAGTTTCAGGAAAAGGAAAATGCACTATTTGAATGTGGAAGCAAATGTTTGACATTTCTATTACGACCAAGTTCATTAAAATATGGAGTCAGTATTTTACCAATATTGAATGTGGAAGCAATTGGTTATGACATTTCCAGTACAACTAAGAATTATCTCAGTCAATGTTTTCAATATTCCAGAAACTATTTCAACTGATAAACAGCATTCAGGTTTTCAATATTCGAACTTTTCTAAAACTGTTCACAACATATCTTTTCTTATGGTCACAAATAAAATAGAATTGTTTATATCTTTTTCAATAGAATCACAAATCAACTACTTCCGGACACCCCATGAAAAATTACCAACTTCAGAGCAAGTCACAAATATCTCCTAACCTTGAGTAGTAAAATAAGAAGTTCATGTGAACAGATAAAAAGAAGTTTTTAATTTTTCATTCATATATAAAGCAGTTGCTGTAAATCACAGATGATTTAAGAATTGCTCACTTCATATGCATGACGGATACTCTTGAATACCTCACCAGCTTTTGAATCCTTGCTAACATCAGGATGATACTGTAATCAAAACAGACAAATACATGTAAACAAATTTTTTGTGCCTTTTGTAATAGAGAATTAACAAAAAAAAAACTCATAAAATTTAGACTAAACTACACCCTCTAAGTTTGTGAACATTTTGATTTTACTCCCTTATATTTCAAATGTTGGATTTTTGTCCTTGAAATTATTTAGTGTTCTAAATTTCATCATTCCATCCATGTCCGTTTATGATGTGGCCGTAAATGCCACCTAAGCATGCTGTGTTTGTTAGTTGAACCAATCAAAACATGTCATGTCCATTTATATGGTAGCTCAATTAAATAGCGAAAAGAAGCTTTAAAAAATTAAAACAATTCTCTAAAATCCAAAAATTACATCTACTCAAAAAATAAAATAATATATTTTTTCTAGCATTTCCTCAGCATCCAAATGGAGTGCCAATGACCCAATCTCCCAAAAGCACCAATTTGTTGTTCCATTCAAAGCAACTCTGACCATTGCCAGACTCCATCGCTCAACATTGCCATTCAAATAGTGCTCTTTTACAACCATTTTGGGTGAAATCAAGGATTAGTGGAAAGTTGGATGAGATGAGTTGTTCGGCTTTCATGGTGTAGTTTCATGGAGTTTGTGTGTGTTAATTCAGCTAATAGGCTGGCTGTGTGTGGTGGGGTTTGGTCATAGCATACCAGCAAATATTTAGATGAAGGTGACAGCTCGTCCAGGTTGGGATTTGGGGAAAGCTCAGTATCTAGATTTGGGGATCACCTTGGCTTGGAGGGCCATAGATGTGGGAGACAGATTTGGTGAGGGTGGAAATAGGATCACCAAGAAACGAGCACCTTGGGCTAAAGAAAAAAGAAGGGTAAAGGAAAAGGAAAAGGGGAAATAATAAATTGATTCTGTGAATTAAAAAACTTAAATACTAACAAAGTCAAAAAGGGCATTTAATGGCCACATCATTGACAGACAGACAGAAGGATGAAATTCAAAATGCTATACAATGTCAATGATGAAAATCCAAAATTTGAAACATATAGAGGGTGAAATTTGACTTGGTGAAACTTCCCAACAACAGAAAATCCATCAGGAAAGAGCATTTCAGTTTAATTCTGCAATTTTGTAACGTTATCATATTGACTAAAAAGAATAAGAATGCATACAGTGATCTGGGAAGAAATTTTAGAAAAAATTGAAAACATGAAGTAAACAAAGTGGAAGGGCATTAGCCCAAAAAATAACATCCATGCAGTGTGCACAGTGCACAAAGGTATCCCTGACATCATTTGGGCCACATGGAAGGCACAAGGCATGCAACTACACACTTAACAAACATTTTCAAGTCAATCTATGATGCATTGTGAAAGTTACAATACATTAACCATAGTCCATATACAATGAACACCGAAGGCATGCAGTCCTGATGATATGGATGAACATTCGGCGACAGAAACTCCCTATATTCTGGAAAAGCACAGTGATCCAGCCATAGAAGACTAACTTGTTGTTGCTTCGAAATTTTATCCACTCAAGATTTTTTTCTTGAGTCAATGTGTGAAGTTCAATTGAAGCAAAACTCGTATTTTATTTTAAAGGTCGTAGAAGTATTCTAGGGTTGAAAGAATTTTATTTATTATTTTTTTTTTAAACATGTTATGGTCAGTTTTGTATTTAGGGGCAAAACTGTAACTTCAGAAACTCATGCATATAAGTGTTAGTTTGGTAATTTAGTTGAGACTAGAATTATCTAGGAGATTCTAAGTATCTTAGGTTTAGTTTCTTTGAGTCCAAGTTGTCTTTTATTACCTTATAAGGAGGTTAAGATTTACAGTGTATGTAAGCGTGTTATTGTACTTGAATAAGATGGAGTTGATTAATAAAAAATTTTTATTTGATAAATAACAGAATTGTATTAATAAAAAATCTAGGTACGCCAAGGGTGTACATGGATAACAGTACATCAAACTCTTAAATTACAATGATCAAGCATTTCTAAAAATTTAGAACAAGGAAAAAGATTAAAGGACGAACTCCACTCCAGCAAGGTGTGGAAAAGGAGAGATTTAAGTTCAGAAATAGACCGTTCCTTCCCCTCCAAACATCTTGAGTTTCATTCTCGCCAAATAAACCATGGGACACAATGTGGTATAGCCCTCCATAAATCAATGCTCCGATGTCCACCGAAGGAACCTTGCCAACTTGAAAGTAAATCAACAACACTTTGGGGCATAACCCATAGAAGACCAAATAGAGTCCACACCATAGACCATAACTCATAAGCAATAGGACAATGAAGAAGAAGATGATTCATTGATTCCCCACTCTTTTTACACATATAGCACCAATCTACAACTGCGACACCCTTATACCATAAGTTCTCAAGAGTCAAAATCTTACCTAATGCGGCAGTCCATAAGAAGAAAGCAACCCTAGGAGGGATTTTTGAACGCCACACAAGTTTCCAAGTGAAAAGAGTGTTAGGAGTAGAGGAAAGGGAGAAATAGTACTCGCTCACTTTAAAACTCTTATTCCTTGCCCGTTTCCAACAAAGTTTGTCTTGGCCTTCACCATTAAGAGGCATAGAATTGATAAGATCCAAAAAAGTGTAAAAATGTTCCAATTCCCAATCTTGGGCATCCCTAGAAAATTGAAGATCCCAGTGGAGCCTATATATGAATAGATTTAGGAAATCTTTCTTTGCTTGCTTGGGGTGAGTTTGGCCTTAGGAGAATTTATCAAAGGGAGGTAGACTAACTATGATAAAGAGTACTCCTTCTAGATTGCCAACATATTTTCTCTCATTATTCCCTATTCCCTTATCTATCGCTGCTCGTATTGTGAAGTTGCAAATGGATTTTTTATGGGGCAGTTTTGGGGATGAATTTAAATTCAACCTCATCAAGTGGAAGCAGGTTTATAATCTGATTCAAGTTGGCAGACAAGGGTTGAGGCATCTAGCTTTGTTTAATAAGTCTTTAGTGGGTAAATGGCTTTGGCAGTGAATGGAGCAGTTGGTGTATGAAATCCGTCATGGGTACTCAAGGTTTTTTTTTTTTTTTTTTGATAAGTAATAAGTTTATTGATATCAAAAAGGGAACACCCTAGTACACAGAGAGTGTACAAGGGGGTCAAACAATCAAGAACAAAATAAGGCTAGGAAAATTTGCTGGTAGACAGGACTCTGGTTTCTATGGATTGGGTGGATCATTTCAGGGATGTGTCTCAAAGGGTGCTCCCTCGTGTTGTTTCTGACCATTGTCCGCTTTTGGTGGAAGTTGGTGGAGTCGGTAGGGGTCGCTGTGCTTTTAAATTTGAGAACATGTTGCTCAAAGTTGAGGGCTTTGTTGGGAGAGTTAAACAATGATGGGAGGGGTATAGCTTTGTAGGCTCCCCAAGTTTTGTTCTAGCTCAGAAATTAAAGGCTCTCAAAAGAAGACCTCAAGAAGTGGAATAAAGAAGAATTTGGAGATTTGGCATTTAGGAAGAAGTGTTTACTGTCTGAATTAATGGGGTCTTGATGCTAAGGAAAAACTGTTGGGTCTCTCCAATGCAGAACAATCACGCCAAACACAGGTGAAAGGTGAAATTGCAGCATTAGCAGCGTTAGAAGAGACTTTTTGGAGGCAAAAGTCTCATGCTTTGTATGTGAAGGAGGGAGATAACAATACTCGG
Source organism: Quercus gilva (assembly GCA_023621385.1). Taxonomy (NCBI): domain Eukaryota; kingdom Viridiplantae; phylum Streptophyta; class Magnoliopsida; order Fagales; family Fagaceae; genus Quercus; species Quercus gilva. Next base: position 17,893,102 of record CM042479.1, on the reverse strand, counting down.
TTCTTTCATAGATTAGCGAATTCTCATAGAAGAGCTAATCGCATTAGAAGCATTGAGGTAGATGGAGTTTTATATGCAGACGACTCTGCTGTTAAATCTCAGGTGATTCAATTCTATCAAAATCTCTACACGGAGACAGGTATGTGGCGTCCAACTGTGGATGGACTTGATTTTGCTAGTATTGGAGAGGATGAAAGGTTGTCTTTGGAGAGGGAGTTCTCTAAAGAAGAGATTACCCAGGCATTGATGGAGATGGAGGGGAATAAAGCACCTGGGCCAGATGGATTCACCATGGCTTTTTTCCAAAAATGTTGGAGTGTGGTGGAGGTGGATGTCATGGCTGTTTTTGAGCACTTTCACAGGTATTCAGTGTTTGAAAGGTCTTTAAATGCCTCGTTTCTCTCTCTAATTCCCAAGAAAAATAATGCTATTGATGTTAAGGACTTTAGGCCTATTAGCTTGGTAGGGAGCATGTACAAGCTACTATCTAAGGTGTTGGCAAATAGATTGAGGGTGGTGCTAGATAGTCTTATCTCTGAGTCTCAAAATTCTTTTGTTGGTGGGAGACAAATTTTGGATTCAGTGCTTATTGCTAATGAGTGCATAGATAGCAAATTGAAGAGTCATGTTCCTGGTGTGGTTTGTAAATTGGACATTGAGAAAGCCTATGACCATGTGAATTGGGATGCCTTATTCTATTTGTTGGGTATAATGGGTTTTGGGGTGAAATGGAGGGGGTGGATTAAGGCCTGCATAACTACTGTTCGCTTCTCTATTATTGTGAATGGTTCTCCAATAGGTTTTTTTGGAAGCTCCCGTGGGTTGAGACAAGGTGATCCACTATCCCCTCTTCTTTTCCTTTTAATTATGGAAGTACTAAGTAGGATTTTGAAGAAAACTGAGGAGTGTAGTCTACTTAGTGGTTTTCATGTGGGGCCAATTAACTTTATAGGGGTACGCATTTCACACTTGCTGTTTGCAGATGATACCATTTTGTTTTGTGATGCTTCTAGAGATCAGTTGATGTCTATTAGGTTGGCTTTGACATGCTTCCAAGCAGTTACTGGTTTGAAAGCAAATGCGAGGAAGAGTGAGATTGTTCCAGTTGGGGAGGTTGGAAATATAGATGCTTTGGCTGCCATACTTCGTTGTAGGGTGGGTAGTCTGCCTATGAAATACTTGGGAATGCCATTGGGTACTCCATATAAAACAGCTTCTGTCTGGAATCCTATTTTGGAGAGGATGGAAAAGAAACTCTCAGGTTGGAAGCATCTTTATTTATCAAAGGGGGGTCGACTTACTCTGTTGAAGAGTACTCTTTCTAGCCTTCCTACGTACTATCTATCCTTATTTGTCGTCCCTGTAGCTGTGACTAATAAGTTGGAGCGTATTCAGAGAAATTTTTTATGGCTCAGAGGAATGTTTCAAGTATCCTTTGGTGGCTTGGAAGAAGGTGTGTTTACCATTAGATTTGGGTGGTTTGGGGATCAGGAAGTTAGTGCACTTTAATAAAGCCCTGTTAGGGAAATGGTTATGGAGGTTTGGCAGAGAAGGCACTCATCTTTGGAGGAGGGTTATTGCAACTAAATATGGAGAGGGTCAAGGGGGGTGGACTACTAAAGCATGTCAAAGGGCCCACGGATGCGGTCTGTGGTATGGTATTCATGATGGATGGGAGAGTTTCTCCAAACATGTGGCCCTAGTGGTGGGTGATGGCACTCGTATCCTTTTTTGGCATGATAAGTGGGTTGGAGAGAACACACTTAAAATGCTCTATCCTCAGTTGTATGCGTGTTCTAATGACAAGGATGATTGCATTTCTAATGTATTATGCTACCGGGAGGGTGGAGATGATAGATTTTGGAATGTGAGATTTTACAGGGATTTTCATGAAAGGGAGTTACAAGCTGCCTTCTCTTTCTTTGAGTTCATCCAATCCCGAATCCCTAGGGGTGTTGGGAGTGACACTTCTCATTGGTGTCTCAATGGGAATGGCAAGTTTGATACTTGGTCCTATTACAATAACATTCAGGGTACTTCTGCCTCCAATTTTCCATGGAAGGGCATTTGGAAAGTTAAGATTCCTAAGAGGGTGGCTTTTTTTGTATGGACAGCGGTTCATGAGCAGATCCTTACATTAGATAATCTTAGGCTTAGGGGGCGCATTTTGGTGAATCAGTGTTGTATGTGCCATCGTAATGAGGAAACTATGAATCATCTCCTCCTCCATTGTCCTCTAGCTCACTCACTATGGGTTTACATGTACTAGATTTTTGGGATCCAATGGGTTATGCCGGGCTCTGTGGAAAGCTTGGTGTATTGTTGGCGCAATTGGCTAGGAAAATTTAATTCAGAAATATGGAATATGGTTCCTGGCTGTTTGATGTGAATTGTTTGGACAGAAAGAAACCGGCGCTCTTTTAAGGATACTGAGAAATCTTTGGTTCAATTACAAGCTCTATGCCAGAAGACATTATTTGAGTGGTCTAAGAGTTGGGGCTTCTCGGATTGTTCCACTGTCTTGGACTTTATTTCTTCTCTTAGTTGTGCACTTTAAGTTTTTCTTGTTGTTTGATGCTGTTTTGTTTGTTTGTTGCTTTTCCTTGTGTTCACCATCATGAACACCTTGTATTTGCTTTCGTTAGTGTTAAAGTTTGTTTAATAATATACTTATTACCTATCAAAAAAAAAAATGAGGGTTGTTCTGGCACCAAGGTTCATTTCTGGTAGGATTGGTGGTGCGGGGAGAGAGCTTTCTAAGATGCTTTTCCTAGATTATATATGCTGGCTCAGAATAAGGATGCTGCTGTAGCAGATTTTATGAGTAGGAGAAATGGGTCAGATTCAGCGGGATGTGAATTTCTATAGGGTTTTGAATGATTGGGAGTTGGGCATGTTGGCAGATTTCTTCCTGATCCACTAAACCAAAATAACAAGGGATGTCATGCCAACAAAAGGTAAGCCTTTTGAAGTTAAATCGTATTACAAAGTGTTGAATGTAGGGGCAGAAACTCTGTTTTCATGGGTGCTAATTGTGTATCAGTGCTGTATGTGCAAGCAAGATGGGAGTCTTGTGACCATTTATTGTTACATTGTCAAATGGCTAGAGAGTTATGGTCATTTCCATTGTGTTTGTTTGAAGTGCAGTGGGTTATGCCTAAAAGGGTGCTAGATATGCCGGCGTGTTGGAAAGGGCAGCATGCTAGGAATGGTATTGGATTGCTAGGACATTCAAAGGCTCGGAACACTCTACGGTGGATATGAAGCTCATGTTTTTATGTACTTTATTTGGTTGGATGACTTCCTTGCATGGTAATTCAGCCTCCAGCTTATTGAACTTCATAGACAGTTGTACTTTTCTTGTTCCTTGATGCACCTACAGTATCTATCGATATATACCGTATTGTTTCTTTTTTTCTTCTAATTAATAAAGTTTTACTTTTTTTTAATAAGTGATAAAACTTCATTGAAAAATAAATAAATCGTATAAGGAACCAAAGGAACCAAAGCAAACAGGCAGTGTACTAAGGAACCAACAAAATATCAAAGCTATATTGCATGGAAAGTACAACTATCAAACAAATCAGCTAAAGAATTAAAAGTAAAAACACCCGAAGCATTTGTCCACTCTAGCAAAGTTTATTTAATTTTTACAATTTTTTTTATATATAAATAAATAAAATTATTTAATTAATAAAGGTCTACTTATTCATCAAAAAAAAAAAAAACAAAAAAAAAACTGTAATGGCTCAAAATTAAATAGACTAGAGTTTCATAAGATAGACATAGGGAAAATATACAATTTCTTGAAGCAAGCAAATTACTAGAAGATTATGAACAGTTTTTTGTGAAGGAACTAAAGGTTAATTTGAATATAGGAAGTATGGACACTTCATTTGGGATGCTGTACCCGTGTTGTATCCGTGTCGAACACTTGACATGCCTATGAAACTTTTGCACGCGTGTCTCAGCCGTGTCCTTTTTATAATAATAAAAAATGCGGGACATGGCCAAGACATAAGAACAAGAGGAATCAAATACCCTTTCAGAAAACAAGAGAGCGTTAATGCTCAGAATAGTAATAGTGCATTTGAAAATGAATAAATATCCTTTACTCTTGATTTGTATTCTAATTTCTAAACATCCTTTAATAGTCATGGATTTGCTTTATTATCCATTATTATTCTTAATCTGATATATATTTAATGTTATATGAAAAATAAATGCTTAATAATCTATAGAGAGTATAAATAAAAAAATATTTAATAATTATTTAATAGACGTGTCTTGCAGTACCCGTGTCCTTTTTTTCAAAAATTGCCATGTTGTACCCGTATTCTTGTGTTCTTGCTTCTTAGGATTTGATGAGTTATTTGGTGACTATTTGGTAGAGAAAGCAAATGGGGTTCTAGGATTTTGATAAGTAAGAAGAATAGATTAAACTTATGAGTCAAGGTGACGTAGATGTGAGAAGAAACCAAAATCAAACATGCCCATAATATAATTTATGACCTACAGCGTGGACAGTAACCAGTGATCTCCAGCTTGACTAGCACCTCCTTCCCTTGCAAGAGGTAGGTGGAGGGTGAGGTTGTGGGTCCAAGACCCACGAGATGTGTGTGTAATTTACCAATTAAAAAACAAGGACAGTACATGTAAACAGTCACTTGAATGGTAAAAAACAGAGAAGAGAAAAGGAGAAAAAGAAACAAAGAAGGCCAACATGCCTTAATATTCAAAACAACCAATATTTTATTAATCAACTCCAACTTGTTACAATACAATATCACACTTACCTATCCAAAAAAAAAAAAAAAAAAACACATTACAATAACTCACTTATAAAGAAGATTCTTGATGCGGGAGACGCAAAAAGATTTTTATTTAATATTATTTATGTTTGCAAGTCAATTGTATTTTTATGTTTTAGGTCCTAGTAGTTTATTAGGCTATTAGGGCCCGTTTGGTAGATGTGTTTAAAAACTGAAAATTGTTGTTTAAAAACTTTTGTGGAAATACGTGAGAGAAAAAGTGTGTGAAAATGCGTGAAATGTTGTTTAAAAACTGAAAATTGTTGTTTGGAAACACTCACCAAACACACCCTTAGCATTTTAATTTGAAAGCAAGATTATTTTTGTAATAAGACAATTAGATTTTTCTAGCCAATTAAAACTAGGGTTTAGCAATCCTTTCTAAGCAATCTATTGTATTCCTTGAAGGGATAATTGATATTTTGATAAATGAAAAAAATGGCCATTTGGTCTCTTTTGGTCTAGTGCTAACTCCAGGTCTACTCTAGATGCTGACTCCTAGTACCCAACAACCAACAAACCCCACAACCAGACCTGGTCAGGTTCTTTCAAAAGGTTTCTTTGCACGCCACCACCCATTGGAAAACCAACGCTGCCATCCCAAAAAACGATTAAAGCGCCAACCTATTCCCAGGCCACTTAGAGTTCCTCTTCTGTCTTAGTGCAACACCACTCCATCTTGCTATCTCAAAGTACCACGTTGCCAACCCACTCCACAAGATCAGTACCGCAAGAATTCATTAATGTCGATCTCACCCTGTTGTCCCAGAGCCGCCGCCAACAGCCATCACAAAACCGCCGCTGTCACAACAAATAGCCAATCCATCGACCCCATATCAAAGGTAACCTGATAGTCCCATTTGAGTTCTTTCTTCCTAGCAGCACTAGCATCCTGTTTCACTCTCAATACACACTTATTTCAGCCCATAAAAGAAATACCAACCCAACTTGCCATTTAAAAATAAAAAATAAAAATAAAAAAAATTTGAAAGCCCAAGCTTCACCAGCCCAATTGCCAAAAAAAAAAAACCGAACAGCTTTTAACCAAACCAGTTACCAACCTTTTTAAAAAAAAAGACTCAACCCATTTTTTTAACAAGCCCCCAACCCACCTTTTACAACATCAGTTTTCATTTTAAAAAAAAGTACAAGACCCTGCCCATGAAATCCAAACCTGTCAACCAGCCCAGTCCCGGCAACTATTTGAGAGTAGTCCTAGAAGCCTATTCCAAGATAATCACAGCAACCCATGCACAACAAGTGTTCTTCAACTTCTCATAAATTTTCTGTATCGGTGTTTTGTGACTCCAAGTTTGAGCTGAAAATGACTGCCTTTGATAGAGAATTTAAGAAGGAGATTAAGGCAGCTGGGAATACGAGTAACCCTCCTTCCTCCATTGATGATCTCCTCACTCTTCTTGATAAAGTTGAAAATTTGTTAGCATATGTGGAGCAAGAACCATCCAAATCAATGCGAGATGCTCTTTTACCCTCAGTGAAGGCACTAATCACTAATAAACTTTTGCGACATGTTGAAATGGATGTGAAGGTTTCAATTTTATCTTGCATTATTGAGATTACAAGGATAACAACTCCAGATGCCCCATATAAGGATGAGCAAATGAAAGAATTTCAATTGATCTTGGTAGCATTTAAAAAAATGTCTCATGTGTCTACTTGCTCTTATAAGAAGGTGGTTTCAATTCTTGACACCATTGCAAAGGTCAAGTTATGCTTGGTGATGCTGGATCTTGAGTGTGATGCATTGGTTGTTGAGATGTTTCAAAGTTTCTTGAAGATAATTAGGTCCAACCATCCACCAACTGTACTTTCAGCCATAGAAACAAGTACGCATCTGGTCATAGATGAAAGTGAAGACATTTCCTTCAATCTTCTCAGTTCACTTATTGCTAGTGTAAGAAGGGAAAATCAGAGTGTTTCACCTATTTCGTGGAAATTGGGGGAGCAAATAATCACTAGAATTAATGCCCAACTAGAAAAGATAATGGCACCCACTCAAAAACAATGCAGCAAGCTTGAGGGTGCACATGATGTGAAAGTTGAAGTTGTTGAATGTGCTTCCAATCAAACCCTCCATGGCGCTTGAAGATCTACATCTTGGTGAAATCGAAGAGGTTAAAACCATATTGTTTCCTATGGCTCATAAGGTTCAAGACAAGATTATACTGATTCCACACATTGATTTTGTTATTCCAAATGAGTTTGATGTGGTGGAATTCAAGGTTTTTCTTTTCCCTGTGCTCTCTAAGGTGGTTCCAGACTTGAAGCAAGTGTTACTTGTCAGCATCCTAATCTTTCAATGCTTTAAAACTCGAGGTCGAGTTTTCTCCAATCAGAGAAGAATGATGCGGAAGACGCAAGAAGATTTTTATTTAATATTATTTATGTTTACAAGTCAATTATATTTTTATGTTTTAGGTCCTAGTAATTTATTAGGCTATTAGTATTTTAATTTGGAAGCAATGTTATTTTTGTAATAAGGCAATTAGGGTTCTCTAGCCAATTAAAACTAGGGTTTAGCAATTTTTTATAAGCAATCTATTGTATTCCTTGAGGAGATAGTTGATATTTTGATAAATGAAAAAAAATGGCCGTTTGGTTTCCTTTAGTCTGGTGCTGACTCCAGGTCTACCCTAGGTGTTGACTCCTAGTGGTTTCCCCGCTTGGTGCCGACTCCAAGCCAGGCTTAGGTGCTGACTCCTAGGTCATATTCCTTTATTTTATTGTTGTTTCAGTTTTATTCTGGTTGTCCTGTGTCAATTCTAAGTATAGGGTTTAATTTGAAACTTCTACAAGTGTGGGGTTTAATTTGAAACCACTCTACACTACATGGTTTAAAATGTAATTTACCCAAACTGTCTTAACCCTATAATACTTATAACTACACCTTTAAAACCATATGAGTTATGCTTCAATTGGACCTCACACATTGACCCAATAAAATAAATCTTGAATGGATAGAACTCTGATCTGAAGTAGCACCAAATAGTGTTCTGTCACTGCATTACATAGCTTCATAACTGTTCATGAATTCAATATGTTTAACTTATACATGACTGGGTGGCTGGGTGTGAGGATGTGTGGGTGGGGTATGTATATGTGAGTGTGATTCATACATGAAAAATAAATAAAAAATAATGAATAAAGAAATTGATGCAAGTGTTGTGACATGCATGAAAAGTAGGTAAATAAGTAATGAACAAAAGACATGAAATACTTGAAAAATATTTTTAAAGTAAAATAAAGGTCAAATCTGTTCCAAGAATCCCACCATCACAAGACACAAACGTCATGTCTTATGTACTCACATCCCAGATTCAACATTGAGAGTGTTTTATAGAGGTATCAGCTAAATATTTTCCTTAGACATGCCTCAAATATCAATTCAGAGGAAAGTTTTGTTTATACATGCCTCAAATATCAATTTGATGCAAGTTTAAGGGAAACTGCCTGAAGAAATAACCTTGTGCTCACAAATATTACATCACGCCCATGTTGTGATTGAGGGCCTCACACATCATGGTTCATCCTGGCTCTAAGAATGCACCACATATACCAACAGTAATAAGTTGCATTCACCAAAAGGAGGGAAGAACAAACATGAAATAGGGTGATGGGTGTTTAAAAACAAAGACATTCCAAATGGCGGTGATAAATAAAAAATAAAAAAGGGAAGAAAAAAAAAAAAAAAAAACTATTTTTACCTTTGTAATTTAAAGGTCAAGTTAATATCTCCTTAACCTTCTAAGCATATATACCATTTTTTTAATCATTGGATTCTGATTCACATTAGACATTATCAAATGATGAGCCACCAACTGGACCCAATTGGAGAACACCGGAGCTCACTAATCATTTGATTTTTTATTAGAAAATATATTCGTAACCAATTATATCAATTGACACCACACAAAAGTGTCATAACCACAAACATTACATAAGGTATTTCCTGATCACAAAAGCAAATTCATCAAGCCTAGTGATTTCAAAATCATCCCCAAGATATAGCAATAAAATACCCATTTTGTGTACTAGCAAAAAGAGATTTATATTTTCTTCCATGCATGCCTCTCAAGCAAATTTGATTGAAATTCACCATACACGGAGTTCATAAATGGATGAAATGGAATAGATAAATTACAAAGGAATTTAATGGAATGGAAAGAAGAAGACTTTTTCTAGTATGTGGGAGTTTATAAAAGAAGTACAGGAAATATAAGGAAATACATCTATACTTTTTATTATTATGCCCATTATATTATATTTTGTTTTTAAAAAATGAGGATTAAAAAAAGAATTTCTCCTCAAATAATAAGGGGAAGACATCAGGCATTCTTTGTTCCTTCTCTCAAAACTCTCAAATAGGGGGGAATACATGGAATATCCCTTCAAAATTCATTCCATTCCACTCCTTTCCCCACTCCCAAACAAGCTGATTTGATACTGATATCTTGGCAATTCAAACATCAAACCATATATGTATAGATTATTTTCTCCAACTTTTTTGTTTAAAGTGAAATGTCTCCCATTTTCACAGCTTATGCTTATAAAGAATAGAAATAATGTTTTGAATTGAAAAGATACTTAGCATACTTTATGTGCTTTTTAGAGAAAAAGACTTTTAGAAATGATAGATTTGCCAGATACAACAAAACAGACTAGGGATTCTAGCCACACACTTTTTGGAATGATATCTTTTAAATTTGAAAATATGTGGTTTACAGTGGATAGGTTCATTGAAATAGTTCAAACTAGCGGAGTGCTTATGAGTTATGACTATCATGGAATCCCTAATCACAAAGTTGAACTGAAAGCTCTTAAAGAAGATTTGAAGGTTTGGAAGAAGTGCGGGTTTAGGGATCAAATAAAAGGAGATTGCTTAATGATATATCATGCTTGGATGAGAAAGAAGGCAGAAACGGATTAACTTCTGAAGATAGGGATCAAAGGGGGAATTTGAAATCTGAATTGGAGAGGCTGGCAACCTTGAAAGAAATTTCTTGGAGGCAGGAACCAGAGAGCTGTTTGGCTAAAGGAAGGAGATAGCAACGCCAGATTCTTCCACAGGTTGGTGTATTCCAACAAGCGATCCAATCATATTGGTCAATGAGGTGAATGGAACAGTTTATTAGGAGGATTCTGAGATAAGGAACTAGATAGTTAATCTTTATGAATTCCTTTACAAAAAGACCGAGTTTTGGAGGCCAACAGAAGATGGGTTGGCTTTTTCTTTCATAGCTGAGGCAGATAAATTGGTGCTGGAACAGGATTTTGAAAAGGATGAGATAGTCAAAGCTCTTAAGGAGATGAGGGGAGATAAAGCCCCTAGAATGAATGGATATTACTATGGCATTTTCCAACATTGCTGGTGGGTGGTAAAAGGGGATGTTATGGCTTTCCTCAAGGAATTCCATGATACTCGTAAGTTTGAAAAATATCTTAACGTGTTTTCCCAAAGAGAACTAATACTTTTTTTTTATAAGTAACAAATCTTTTTTAAATCAAAAGGTTGCAAGTATACAAAAAAGGGAAATGAAATCTGCCTCTCAAATTACACCGCTCAATCATCTCTAACAAGGAAAAAGAAGGATCTAATTGAAGAACCCTAAGAGGACTAATACTATAAATATAAGAGATTTTTAGGCCCATTAGCTTGGTTGGGAGCATTTATAAGCTGCTGGCGAAGCTGTTGGTATTGATTGAAATTGATGTCAGATAAATTATTATCCAAATCCCAAAATACTTTTGTGGGAGTGAGGCAAATTTCGGATTCTGTAGTCTGTCCTAATTGCAAGTGAATGTTTGGATGGTAAGCCTGATATTTAAACGGCTTATGGTAATAAGTTGAAATGTATGTATCAATCTCTAGACTTTGGTATAACAAGGGGTTTCCCATAATGGAAATAAGTGAAATGTGATTACATAAAACCTTGAACCACAAATAGCATTATTAAAAAACTAAAAAATAAATAAATAAAAAAAAGCAAAACCCAACTGAGGTTCAGATGCATTATCGAAGCCTAAAGTTTCTTAGAGGGAAAAATAAAGGAGAAACCTTTTTAGGGTAGGGCGTTGACTTGAAATAAGCAAAAGCCTAGTGTTCATGAAGGAACTAACAAGCCAAAGGCGATATATTATTGATAAATTAAGAAAATTATCTTACAATGATATCATAGTTTTGTAGTTAGAAGAAGAGAAGAAAAAGCCCTAAATAAATATATTAAAAAAAATTAATTAATTTAGACAAATCCTCTAGGCATACATGATACATGAACAAAAAAGAAATAGAAATAGTGGAGTAAGGAATCTAAGGAGTCGGAGTCAGAGTCCGGGATACCTTACGGGCGAGAAGGCGATAAGCCAGTTTGACGTCAGAGGAGGAGGCATTGGGACTGATGCCAAGCACGGTGTAGAGCTCCTGCTCCGCCGCACGAGATGATGATGACACCACCACTGGACCCCACCTCCGGTACCGCTGGTGCTGACTTCTACTTCTACTTGGAGAAGATGCAATTGAATCAAAGAAGAAGAAGAAACCACTACTACTACTGCTGCTGCCAGTGCCAGTGTTGATGATGGCCGCCAATTTCATTTTTTTTTTTTATCTACTACCCTTTTTTTTTTTTTTTGGTTATGTGTTGAACTTGAATCTGATATTATTACTTACTCTTCAATCGAGTAATAATGTGATTAGAGGGAAGCTGCTGGATTTTTTTCCAAAATAACACCAATTTTCAAACTATTTTATTAGATAGCAAAGTTTTCAACTATTTAGAAAACTAACAGGCTGAGTATAATTTACTAAAGCAAATCGAGTATGAAAGGGTCGAGTTTCGCAAACGTGATTTGTATGGAAATCGAGTCCTTAAAACTTGAGTTCCCCAAAGCAGATCCAAAACAAGAACGCAGCAACTCTAGCAACCCAGCAACAAAAAACGTAGCAATGCAACCCAGAAAACGCAGCAACGCACCAGCAATGGTTCGGATTCTCTCTCTCTCTCCAAACTAGATTTGTAGAAACCCTAGCCTTTGGGTTTTGGGTATTTTCTAAATTTTGATTTGGGTAGAAAGAAAATCATATTTGCAAAAACAGATTTGCAGATTTGCAAAAACAGCGCCTTTGAGTTTTGAGTATTTTCTGAATTTTTTATTTAGGCATTTTCTGAAATTTTGATTTAGGTGTTAAGAAAGGAAAAAGAAGGAAGACCAGAAAAAACTAGAAGGGAAAAAGGGGACAGGAACCGGAACTCGAGTCCTAAAACTCGAGTTTTTCATTCTCGAGATGTTAGTTTCTCAAATAATTTAGAAACGTTGCTAACTAAATAAATTGTTTGAGAAATAATGTTATTTTGAAAAAAAAAAAAATCCAAACCTGCTTTGCTTCCTTTGTTGGACATGGGTTGGGTTCAAGTTCAAGTTAATGGACCTTTTTCTGCTTTTTATTTATCAAAAATAGGTGCAGCCCATTTTCTATTTTACCATTACTACATGACGTATTGCAAAATGGATTCTGACCCGACGCATTTTTCATAATCACGTTTCATTTGCTTAAAAAAAATATGCATTTTAGACTTTTTTTATTTTTTTTAAGATAATTCTACTATTAATTTGCCCAAGCCAAATGAATAGTAGAATTAAAAATTTTCAAAAAATTGAAAAACATCATTCTCGCTTTATTTCTAGCCAAACTGGACTAGGATAGACCGAAAAAGCGATAAAAATTTTTTCGTACCGAGTACGGTTTCTACCTTATTTGTGTTAGACCATTGTCCAAAAGATTCAAAAAAAAATTAAAATAATTCAAAAAATTTAAAAACATCATTCTGCCCTCTTTTCATGCCAAACCGAGCCAGAAGTAGAAGTGTTAAGAACAGAGTATGGTGTTTTGAGTTTCTAGCTGGATTCGAGGTCAGTTGGTCCTCTAAGAAAATGAGAGATTAGAACAGAGATAGGAAAAGAGAAAAGAACTGAATTATGCTTAGTCAATGCTTGAATCAGTACAGCTAAGCTCTGTTGGTTTTATACCCTTCCCACCCTCTAACTAACTTTAGAATAGCTAACTAACTAATGCCAGCTGTAACTACTAACTACCCTTACTTCAACTAACAATTACAATCAGTACTACCCTTCCCAATTCTCAATTACAACAATTATCACTTGATACAATCCTAACAATACCCCCTCCCCATTAAAACACCTTGCCCACAAGGTGTGGAAATTGTTGTTGCAGCAAGTATAGACTCTCCCATGTAGCATCTTCCACTCGTTCACCTTGCCACTGAACTAAGACTTGAATGACAGACCTATTCCACAGATGATGAGTCCTTTCTTGTAACACAGCAACAGGTTCAGGCTTGAGAATTCCCTCAGAATCCACAGGTGGTAAGGATGGCAAAGGCACCACATGTTGACCCAATCTTTGCTTCAAACAAGAAACATGGAAGGTGAGATGAAGTTTTGATTCAGGTGGTAAGTCCAATTTGTAGGAGACAGTACCAATCCTCTACAGTATCTAAAAAGGACCATAGAATCTAGGTGATAGCTTTCCCAAACGTTTCTGCCTCAAGGACATCTGTTTGTAAGGGTGCAGCTTAAGATATATCCAATCACCAACCTCAAATTCTCTCATAGTTCTATGCTTATCAGCTGTAACCTTCATTCTCTCTTGAGCAGCCACCAAATTTTGCTTCAGTAATGCAATAAGCTACTGTCTATCTCTCAAATGCACCTCCACACTTTCCACCTTAGTAGTGCCAAGAATGTAATCCAAGAGTCGTGGTGGAGCAAAACCATACAATGCCTCAAAGGGTGTCATCTTAAGAGAGACATGCAAATTGGTATTGATCCAAAATTCTGCTAAGGGTAACCAATCCACCCAAGACTGTGGTTTGTCTGCAGCAAAGGCCCTTAAATAATGCTCCAAACTCTTGTTCACTACCTCTGTTTAGCCATCTGTTTAGGGGTGGTAAGCTGTAGACATGGCAAGCTGAACCCCTTGTAGCCTCATCACTTCTTGCCAAAAATGTGATGTAAAAATTGGATCTCTGTCACTCATAATGGTGGCAGGCATACCATGCAATTTAAAGACATTTTGCATATAAAGTTGAGCTACTTTGGCTGCAGAATAAGGGTGTGACAAAGGTACAAAGTGAACAAATTTAGTAAACCTATCCACCACTACTAACACCACATCCTTGAACTGAGATTTAGGGAGTCCTTCAACAAAATCCATACTAACATCCATCCAAGACTTTTCTGGTATTGGCAAAGGTTGCAGGAGACCAGTTGGGTTACAAGTCTCATATTTCAATCTTTGACAAATATCACACTCTCTCACCAACTGCCTCACATCAGTCCTCAAACTAGGCCAATAGAAATCCCTTTTTACCCTATGCAAGGTCTTAAGAAAACCTGAGTGACCCCCCAATGGACTGTCATGAACATGATGCAAGACTGCAGTCTTCAAAGCATCACAAGTGCCCAGGTAAACCCTCCCTTTGTACAACAACAAACCATTCTACAAAGAGTAACCTTTAGGAGCAGCTTGGCCTGAACCCAAGGCATGTATAATACCCTGCACCTATTGATCCGTGGCATAGCTTGCCTTGAGATCACTAAGCCAAGTTGGGGAAGGAAATGAGATCATACACAAAACTCCTTCTTGAGAGTCTAAATCAGTCCCAAGAGTAAGATAATTAGATCCAACCTTAGTAGAAGGTCCAGCAGTATTCAAATCATCATCAGGTTCAACTTTTCTGGACAAGGCATCAGCCATAAGGTTATCTTTACCCTTTTTATATTGAACCACAAAGGCATATCCTAATAACTTGGCAAACCACTTCTGTTGAGTAGGAGTACCAATTTTCTGCTCTAATAGGTACTTAAGACTTTGTTGATCAGTTCTAACAATAAAAGGTCTACTAACCAAGTAAGATCTCCACGTCTTGACAGCAACAACCAGAGCTAATAACTCCTTTTCGTAGGTAGACAAGGCCAAATTTCTACCCTTGAAGGCTTGGCCATGAAAGGCAATAGGCTTACCTTGTTGCATCAACACTGCTCCCAACCCTTTGCCTGAATGACATTATATGACAAATGGCATATCAAAATTAGGTAGAGCTAGCACAGGTGGTTGAACCATGGCAGCCTTTAATTTTTGAAAAGCTTGCTCAACCTCCTCAGACCAAGAAAATGCATCCTTCTTCAATAGGGCAGTTAAAGGAGCAGCAATCTGTCCATAACCTTTAACAAATTTTCTATAGTAACCTGTGAGCCCCAAAAACCCTCTTAATGACTTAAGATCAGTGGGGGTAGACCACTGTTGCATGGCTGCAATCTTCTTAGGATCAGTGTGAATCCCGGCACTAGTGATGACATGCCCTAAGTACTCCACTTCATTACAAGCAAATTTGCACTTGGACTTCTTAGCATATAGTTTATGTAAGGCTAACACCTCTAAAACAGATCTCAAATGGGTCACATGCTCAAATAAGGAAGTGCTATACACCAAAATATCATCAAAAAAAACTAAAACAAATTTTCTGAGATAAGGCTTGAAAACCTGGTTCATCAAGGATTGAAAGGTTGATGGAGCATTGGTTAAACCAAATGGCATCACCAAGAACTCATAATGTCCTTCATGTGTTCTGAATGCTGTTTTAGGCACATCCTCCTCCTTCATCCTGATTTGATGGTATCCAGACCTTAGATCAAGCTTGGAAAAAACAGTTGCTCCATTCAACTCATCTAATAGGTCATCAATGATTGGAATAGGGAACTTATCCTTTACAGTAATGTTGTTCAATGCCCTATAGTCAATGCACATACTCCAAGAGCCATCTGCTTTCCTTACTAGCAAAACAGGTGAAGCAAAAGGACTAGTGCTATTTTTGATTGACCCAGTAGTTAACAACTCCCTCACAATGTTTTCAATTTCATTTTGTTGATAGAAGGGGTATCTATAAGGTCTCTAGCATATTGGTTGAGAGCCCTCCATGAGAGTAATCTGGTGCTCAACACCCTTCATAGGTGGTAAACCTGTAGGAGTCTCAAAAACCCTTCCAAATTCCTGCAATAACAACTCCACTTCTGCAGGCACACTCTCCTTCAACATCACCTCGACTGTAGAATAAATTTGAAGCAGCAAACCCTTCCTCACTGATCCCTTAAGGAACTAATTACAATCTATGAAGGAAGTGCCTGAAGGAGGACTTAAACCCTGCAACAAGACCTGTTGATCCTTGTAATGGAACTTCATAGTTAACAACTGAAAGACCCATTGTATTATATCCAAGGTACTCAACCATTGAGTGCCCAACACAGCATCACAACCTTCTAATGCTAAAACATGAAATTGAACACAGAATTCCACTCTTTGCACACACACTGGTACACTACTACAAAAACCTTGAGTTCTCACCACTGTGCCATTAGCCACCTTAACCTCCAAAATTCTTGAAACATCAACCTCTAACTGTAAACTAGAGACCACTAATGCATCCACAAAGTTATGAGTGTTACCTATGTCCACAAGTAACACTAATCCACTGCCATTAATCTTGCCTCTAACCCTCATGGTGCCTGGTGTAGGAGTTCTAGTTAAAGCATACAATGTAATTCCTACATCTTCTTCCTGTTCAAATGGTTTATTAAGATCACTGCACACTTCCTCCTCTAACTCTGTAATTTGCACTCCAGATTGCACCCTAGGTGTTATATCAATTCCATCTAAAAGAAACAGTTTAACACTCTTACATTTATGCCCAGGCCCCCATTTTTCATCACAATTATAACACAAGCCCTTCTTTCTCCTTTCATCCATTTGAGCAGGAGTAAGTCTCTTAACTGGTATTTTTGGTTTAGTATCTAACACTACATTACTTGCATTACTTTTAGGCAAACCAAGAATTGAAGTGTTACCTGATTCTTGATGACTCCTCATGCTGTTCCTGCTACTCCACACATATTCTTCTTGAATCTTAGCTAATCCAAAAGCTTCATTCAAGGACTGAGGATTGAGCATTCTCACTGGTAATCGTATTTCATCCCTTAACCCACTCAGAAAACAGCTGAGCTTATGTAAAGGAGAAAGGCCTCTGACTTGTTTAGACACAGCTTCAAATTCTGCCTTATACACAGCCACAGTTGAAGTTTGCCTCATTCTGGTTAGCACCTCTATAGGATCATCGTAGGCACTAGTTCCAAATCTCACATGCAAGGCTGGTACAAAAGATTCCCAATCCGAGAACACCCTTGCTTCTTTTGCTTCTTAAAACCAAATAAATGCCTCCATATCCATGTGGAAAGAAGCTACCAACAATTTTTCTGCAATTGGAGTTTGATAATACCCAAAATACTGGTTAGCCTTGTAAACCTAATTAGCAGGATCAACACTTGAGAGACGTGGAAAATCCAACTTCACAGACTTGGTCAGTGACAAGGTTGAAGAACTTGGAATTGAATTTGATTGCACATCTCTCTGAGGAGAATTTTGATTCATCGCATTGATATTTTGATTCATCTTAATGATATTTTGATTCATCTCATTGATTGTCTTGGTATGAATGCTTTGAATCTTTTGTATTTCTTGGATGTCCCTATTATGGTGATCAAAAGTTGTGCAAAGAGAAGCAATAGCTTCATTCACTGTATTTATGGCCGCAGCTCTTGTTTCAATCATGATAACACAGGAACGATGCTCTGATACCAATGTTAAGAACAGAGTATGGTGTTTTGAGTTTCTAGCTAGATTCGAGGTCAGCTGGTCCTCCAAGAAGAAGAGAGATGAGAACAGAGATAGGAAAAGAGAAAAGAACTGAATTATGCTTAGTCAATGCTTGAATCAGTACAGCCAAGCTCTGTTGGTTTTATACCCTTCCCGCCCTCTAACTAACTTTAGAATAGCTAACTAACTAATGCCAGCTGTAACTACTAATTGCCCTTATTTTAACTAACAATTACAATCAGTACTACCCTTCCCAGTTCTCAATTACAACAATTATCACTTGATACAATCCTAACAAGAAGAAAAAGAGATAAAAAAAATTTTCATTCCGGGTATAGTTTCTCCCAACCCAAGTTAGAGATTTCCCAAAAAAATAGTAAAAAAATTAAAAAACGTCATTCTCACTTTATTTTTGGCCAAACCAAACCAGGATAGGCTGAAAAAGCGATAATTTTTTTTTTTTTTTTTGGTACCAAGTACAGTTTCTACCCTAACTGTGTTAAAGCATTCTCCAAGAAATTCAAAAAAAAATTAAAATAATTCAAAAAAATTAAAAACATTGTTCTGCCCTCATTTCATGCCAAACCGGGCTAGGACAAGAAGAAAAAGAGATTAAAAAAAAAATTTGTTCCATGTATCGTTTCTCTCGACCCAAATTAGAGCTTTCCCAAAAAAATAGTAAAAAAATTCAAAAAATTAAAAAAACATCATTCTCGCTTTATTTATGGTCAACCCAGACCAAGATAGGCCGAAAAAGCGATAAAATTTTTTTCGCACCAAGTAGGATTTCTACCTTATCCGTGTTAGAGCATTCTTAAAAAAATTCAAGAAAAATATTAAAATAATTCAAAAAAATTAAAAACATCATTTTCCCCTCATTTCATGCGAAACTGGGTCAGGAAAAGAAGAAAAAGAGATAAAAAAAATTTTCATTCCATGTACCACTTCTCCCGACCCAAATTAAAGCTTAAAAAAAAATAGTAAAAAAATTCACAAAATTAAAAACATCATTCTTGCTTTATTTCTGGCCAAACCAAACCGGATAGGCCGAAAAAGCGTTAAAAATTGTTTCATACCGAGTACAGTGAACTCCCTTTCTAAATAACAATAAATATCAAAAAATTTAGTTAGTTGCCATATTTCAAAACAATGTTGAAAACTAGCATCTCGAGTGTCTAAAACTCTAGTTCCAAGATGAAATTCGAGTTTTTAAGTCTCGATTTGTAAGAGAAAGGCTGAAAAATCCACGTGAAAATCGAGTTTTAAAGACTCGAGTTCCATAAATTGCAGGAAAATGCCGATATAGGGCTCTAAAACGTCACTATAGAGCTTAAAAATGCCACTATAAGGCTCCCTAAACCAGATATGGAGTTAGCACACTTACAAAAAAAATTTGCAGGAAAACGTTGCTATAGGGCTTTAAAACGTCACTATAGGACTTAAAAATGCCACTTTTTTGAATTTTTTTTGCTATTTTTTCAGGAATTCTCTAGTTTGTGTTGGGTAGGAACGGACCGGAACTAAATTTTTTTTCCCCCTTTCTCGGCCTTTCCCAACTCGTTTTGGCTTTAAATAATATCATAATGATATTTTTTTAATTTTTTGAAATTTTTTGCTATTTTTTTCGGAGTTCTCTAGTTTGTGTCGGGTAGGAACGAACCAAAACTATTTTTTTTCTCTCTTTCTCGGCCTTTTCCATCCCGTTCTGGCATGAAATAATGCTAAAATGATGTTTTTTAATTTTTTGAATTTTTTTGCTATTTTTTTTTCGAATTACCTAGTTTGGGTCAGATCGGAACGGACCGGAACGAAAATATTTTTCTCTCTCCTTCCCGACCTATCCAGACCTGTTTTGGCTTGAAATAATGCCAGAATGATGTGTTTTAATTTTTTTAATTTTGTTTGCTATTTTTTCTGGAATTCTCTAGTTTGTGTCGGGTAGGAACGGACCGGAACTAAATTTTTTTTTTCTCTCTTTCTCGGCCTCTCCCGTCAGGTTTTGGCTTGAAATAATACTAGAATGATGTTTTTAAATTTTTTGAATTTTTGTGCAATTTTTTTTTCGAAATTCTCTAGTTTGGGTCGGGTCAAACGGGCCGGAACGAATTTTTTTTTTCTCTCTTCCTCGGCCTATCCCGGCTCGTTATGGCTTGAAATAATGCCAGAATTATATTTTTTAATTTTTTGCTATTTTTTTCTGAATTATCTAGTTTAGGTCGGGTAGGAACGAACTGGAACAAAAAAAAAAATTTTCTCTCTTTCTCGGCCTGTCCCAACCCATTTTGGCTTGAAATAGTGCCAAAATGATATTTTTTAATTTTTTGAATTTTTTTGCTATTTTTTCCGGAATTCTTTTGTTTGGGACAGATCGGAACGGACCAAAACCAAAATTTCTTTTTTCTCTCTTTCTCGCCTATCCCGACTCGTTTTGGCTTGAAATAAAGCCAGAATGATGTTTTTTAATTTCTTGAATTTTTTTGCTATTTTTTCCAGAATTCTCTAGTTTGGGTCGGGTAGGAACGAACCGGAACTAAATTTTTCTTTAACCTTTTCTCGGCCTTTCCCAACTCGTTTTGGCTTTAAATAATATCAGAATGATATTTTTTAATTTTTTGAAATTTTTTACTATTTTTTCCGGAGTTCTCTAGTTTGTGTCGGGTAGGAACGAACCAAAACTATTTTTTTTCTCTCTTTTTTGGCCTTTTCCATCCCGTTTTGGCTTGAAATAATGCCAAAATGATGTTTTTTAATTTTTTTTGAATTTTTTTGCTATTTTTTTTTTGAATTCCCTAGTTTAGGTCAGATCGGAACGGACCGAAACGAAAATATTTTTCTCTCTCCTTCCTGACCTATCCAGACCTGTTTTGGCTTGAAATAATGTCAGAATGATGTGTTTCAATTTTTTGAATTTTGTTTGCTATTTTTTCTGGAATTCTCTAGTTTGTGTCGGGTAGGAACGGACCGGAACTAATTTTTTTTTTTCTCTCTTTCTTGGCCTCTCCGGTCCGGTTTTGGCTTGAAATAATGCTAGAATGATGTTTTTAAATTTTTTGAATTTTTGTGCAATTTTTTTTTTGAAATTCTCTAGTTTGGGTCGGGTCAAACGGGCCGGAACGATTTTTTTTTTTTCTCTCTTCCTCGGCTTATCCCGGCTCGTTATGGCTTGAAATAATGCCAGAATTATATTTTTTAATTTTTTGCTTTTTTTTTTTGAATTATCTAGTTTATGTCGGGTAGGAATGGACCGGAACAAAAAAAAAAAAAAAAATTTCCCTCTTTCTCGGCCTGTCCCAACCCATTTTGGCTTGAAATAGTACCAGAATGATATTTTTTAGTTTTTTGAATTTTTTTTCTATTTTTTTCGGAATTCTTTTGTTTGGGACAGATCGGAACGAACTGAAACGAAAATTTCTTTTTTCTCTCTTTCTCACCTATCCTGACCCGTTTTGGCTTCAAATAAAGCCAGAATGATTTTTTTAATTTCTTGAATTTTTTTGCTATTTTTTCCGGAATTCTCTAGTTTGGGTTGGGTAGGAACGGACCGGAACTAATTTTTTTTTTTCTCCCTTTCTCAGCCTTTCCCAACCCGTTTTGGCTTTAAATAATATAAGAATGATATTTTTCAATTTTTTGAAATTTTTTGCTATTTTTTCCGGAGTTCTCTAGTTTGTGTCGGGTAGGAACGAACCGAAACTATTTTTTTTTTCTCTCTTTCTTGGCCTTTTCCATCCCATTTTGGCTTGAAATAATGCCAAAATGATGTTTTTTAATTTTTTGATTTTTTTTTCGAATTCTCTAGTTTGGGTCAAATCGGAACGGACTGGAACGAAAAAAATTTTCTCTCTCTTTCCCGACCTGGCCCGACCCGTTTTGGCTTGAAATAGTGCCAGAATGATATTTTTTAGTTTTTTGAATTTTATTTGCTATTTTTTCTGTAATTCTTTTGTTTGGGTCAGATCGGAAAGGATCGGAACGAAATTTTTTTTTTCTCTTTTTCTTGCCTATCCCAACCCGTTTTTGCTTGAAATAAAGCCAGAATCATTTTTTTTTTTTTTAATTTCTTGAATTTTTTTGCTATTTTTTCCGGAATTCTCTAGTTTGGGTCGGGTAGGAACGGACCGGAACTAAATTTTTTTTTTCTACCTTTCTCGGCCTTTCCCAACCCGTTTTGGCTTTAAATAATATCGGAATGATATTTTTTTAATTTTTTGAAAATTTTTGCTATTTTTTCCAGAGTTCTCTAGTTTGTGTCGGGTAGGAACGAACCGAAACTACTTTTTTTTTTCTCTCTTTCTCGGCCTTTTCCACCCTGTTTTGGCTTGAAATAATGCTAAAATGATGTTTTTTAATTTTTTGAATTTTTTTGCTTTTTTTTTTTTCAAATTCTCTAGTTTGGGTCAGATCGGAACAGACCGAAACGAAAAAAATTTTCTCTCTTTCCCGACCTATCCAGACCTGTTTTGGCTTAAAATAATACTAGAATGATGTGTTTTAATTTTTTGAATTTTGTTTGCTATTTTTTTAGGAATTCTCTAGTTTGTGTCGGGTAGGAACGAACCGGAAGTTAAAATTTTTTTTTTCTCTCTTTCTCGGCCTCTCCTGTCCCGTTTTGGTTTGAAATAATGCTAGAATGATGTTTTAAAATTTTTTGACTTTTTGTGCAATTTTTTTTTTCGAAATTCTCTAGTTGGGGTAGGGCCAAACGAGCCGGAACGAAATTCTTTTTTCTCTCTTCCTCGGCCTATCCCGGCTCGTTATGGCTTGAAATAATGCCAGAATTATATTTTTTTTAATTTTTTGCTATTTTTTTCTGAATTATCTAGTTTAGCTCGGGTAGGAACGGAACGGAACAAAAAAAAAAAAATTTTCTCTCCTTTTCGGTCAGTCCCAACCCGTTTTGGCTTGAAATAGTGTCAGAATGATATTTTTTTAGTTTTTTGAATTTTTTTACAATTTTTTCCAAAATTCTTTTGCTTGGGTCAGATCAGAATGAATCGGAACGAAAATTTCTTTTTTCTCTCTTTCTCGCCTATCCCGACCTGTTTTGGCTTGAAATAAAGCCAGAATGATTTTTTTTTTAATTTCTTGAAATTTTTTGCTATTTTTTCCGGAATTCTCTAGTTTGGGTCGGGTAGGAACGGACCGGAACTAATTTTTTTTTTCTGCCTTTCTCGGCCTTTCCCAACCCGTTTTGGCTTTAAATAATATCATAATGATATTTTTTTAATTTTTTGAAATTTTTGGCTATTTTTTCCAGAGTTCTCTAGTTTGTGTCGGGTAGGAACTGATGTGAACCCCATCAAGAATAACGAGACCCAACAACGAAAGGGAACCCAAGATTGTTCTATGGACAGATTCGAATGGAAGACCTCGACCCGTTGTTTATGACAAACAAGAACCTCGGTATAAGGAAGACGCCACAAACGGTGGTGGAAACTTCGTTTGATAAGTCAAGATAAACGCCACGGGAAATCCCGATAAGTTCGAATAGTTCTTCAAAGAACCAAAGAGAATTAACCTCACAATTTTTATGAATATTCAATGTCTCTTCCAAAAACGTTTACAGACTTAGGAGCCTATTTAAGGGCTCCATAAAACTTGACAGACAAGAAAATATATTCTAAAAAAACTCCTAATTGATACCTAACCATATCAGGAATCAAATTTGACCTAAAAAGCATTAAATGCACCTAAAAACAAGGAAATAAATTGCCTAAACCTAAAATAACGTTTTTTTACATAAAAATACCAAAAATAATAAATTGCAATAATTAAATTGTAAATTGTGTCGTGCATCACGATCCTTCTAGAATAGGCCTAAAATATTTATTGCCAATTCTTAGCCTTGACCGGATCCTTCTAGAACTTGAATCAAGGTGACGATTCTTTGCTGCCCACCTAGATCATGCTCAATGGGCCTCCACGAATTTGCTTGAGCCCATAACTCTTGGATGAGTCCGTTGAGTACATCCTTGAACTTCTTTGCTTGTGCTCTCGTAACCGGCCCAATTAGTACTTAAACGAGATCCTTCGAAGCGGTGCCTTGGTCTCCATCATTCCCCTCCTCTTGAAAAGGATTTGCCCTCAAATCATCACCTACATCAAAAGGACTCAAATCAGTAACATTAAAAGTGGCACTTACATTGTATTCACCAGGTAAATCTAGCTTGTAAGCGTTGTCATTCATACGCTCGAGGGCTTGGAAAGGACCATCTTCTCTTGGGAGTAATTTGGAACGTCTTTTTGTCGGGAATATTTCTTTTCTCATATGCAGCCAAACCCAATCTCCGGGTTCAAAAACCAGATTGCGACGTCCCTTGTTGGCTTGTGTGGCATATTGCTCCGTTCTACGCTCAATGTTGACTCTTGCTTTCTCATGAATCTGCTTCACAAAATCAGCTTTCTTTTTGCCATCTAACTTAATGTGCTCCATCAAAGGTAAAGGAGATAAATCCAATGGAGTTAAAGGATTAAACCCATACACAATTTCAAATGGCGAAAATTTGGTAGCAGAATGAGCAGCTCTATTATATGCAAACTTAACATGTGGTAAACATTCTTCCCATGTCTTGATGTTCTTTCTAATGATTGACCTCAATAGAGTAGACAAAGTCCTATTTACTACTTCAGTTTGACCATCAGTTTGTGGATGACAAGTAGTGGAAAACAATAGCTTAGTACCTAACTTACACCACAAAGTCTTCCAAAAATAGCTTAAGAACTTAGCATCTCTATCTGAAACAATTGTCCTAGGCATGCCATGTAATCTCACAATCTCTCTAAAGAACAAATCAGCAACATGTGAAGCGTCATTCGTTTTGTGACATGGAATAAAATGTGCCATTTTAGAAAATCTATCCACGACCACAAAAATTGAATCTCTTCCATGTTTAGTCCTAGGCAATCCTAACACAAAATCCATTGAAATATCAATCCAAGGCTCACTAGGAATTGGTAAAGGAGTATACAAACCGTTGGGCTGCACTTTGGATTTAGCTTGCTTACATGTGACACATCTACCACAAATCCGTTCGACATCTCGTTTCATGTGAGGCCAATAGAAGTGTTCCTGCAAAATAGTTAAAGTCTTTGCAACTCCAAAATGTCCCATTAATCCCCCTGATGCGAACCTCAATCGACACGCTTTGAGACCCAACAAAAATATTGGAATTGATGCGAACCTCAATCGACACGCTTTGAGACCCAACAAAAATATTGGAATACTTGCCCAAGAAAGCTAAAATTCAGATTTTTGATAGAAACCTTGACCCAACGTTTATAATCGAAACGCGAGCCAAAGGTATAAGTAATAGACCTTGACCCAATGATTATAATAAATCACGAATCAAAGGTATAAAGTTTGAACGCCACAAGGAAGAATCCCTGATAAGTTCACAGTTCTTGAAGAACCAAAAGAAAAGCAAAGCCTCACATTTTCTGATTTTTTATTCAATAATATATGAAAAACGTTTACAGACTTAGGGGCCTATTTAAGGGCTCCATAAAACTTGATAGACAAGAAAATATATTCTAAAATAACTCCTAATTGATACCTAACCATATTAGGAATCAAATTTGACCTAAAAAGCATTAAATGCACCTAAAAACAAGGAAATAAATCACCTAAACCTAAAATAACGTTTTTTTACATAAAAACACCAAAATAATAAATTACAATAATTAAATAATAAATTGTGTCGCACATCACCCCCACCATGTGATTCCTGCACTAATAACTCCCTCATAGAACAGTTAGGCACACATAGCTTATTTTCTCGAAATAGGAATCTATCAAGCCTAAAGAACTTACTAGAGGCGATTTTCTCACAAGCTCGATATTCCTCACAAAATTCGTGGTCTTCAGCATATAATTCTTTAATGTGTTCATAACCAAGCAATTTTGCATCAAGTGTGGAGAGTAAGGCATACCTGTGAGAAAGTGCATCGGTGACTACATTCTCCTTACCTTGCTTATACCGAATGACATATGGAAACGTCTCTATGAACTCCACCCATTGCGCATGCCTTTTGTTTAGCTTGTGTTGGCTCTTCAAGTGTTTCAAGGACTCATGATCGGTGTGAATCACAAACTCCTTAGGCCATAGGTAGTGCTGCCACGTCTCTAAAGCCCGAACCAATGCATACAACTCCTTGTCATAAGTTAGGTAGTTTAAGGCTGCCCCATTAAGTTTCTCGCTAAAATAAGCAATTGGTCGTCCTTCTTGCACAAGAACGGTGCCTATACCAATACCTAAAGCATCACATTCAATTTCAAACGTTTTAGAAAAGTTAGGTAAAGACAACAAAGGTGCATTAGTCAGCTTCTCTTTGATTAATTGAAATGCCTTCTCTTGTTCTTTTCCCCACCGAAACCCAACTTTCTTCTTGATCACTTCGGTAAGCGGTGCGACTAAGCTACTGAAGTCTTTCACGAACCGCCGGTAGAAACTAACAAGTCCATGAAAACTATGAACATTAGCTACACTTGTGGGGCTCGGCCATTCTTGGATTGCACGTACCTTCTCTTCATCAACCTGTATACCTTGTGCACTAACAAAAAATCCCAAAAATACAAGCTTATCGATGTAAAAAGTGCACTTCTTTAAATTAGCAAACAACCTTTCTTTCTTTAGCACATCTAAAACGGATTTCAAATGTACTACATAATCGTCTATGTTTTTGCTATAAATGAGTATATCATCAAAATAGACAACAACAAATTTGCCTATAAATGCACGCAAAACATGGTTTATAAGTCTCATAAAGGTGTTCGGAGCATTAGTCAAACCAAAAGGCATAACTAACCATTCATACAAACCATATTTTGTTTTGAAGGCAGTTTTCCATTCATCTCCTTCTTTTATCCTAATTTGATGATAACCACTTTTTAAGTCAATCTTAGAAAATATGCAAGAACCATACAGCTCATCTAACATATCATCTAAGCGTGGGATAGGGTGACGATACTTTACCGTTATGTTGTTGATGGCTCGGCAATCAACACACATTCTCCATATCCCATCCTTCTTAGGCACAAGTAAGACCGGAACCGCACATGAGCTCATGCTCTCCCTCACGTGCCCTTTCTCCAACAATTCACTTACCTGCCGTTAAAGCTCCTTTGTCTCCTCAGGATTGCTCCTATAAGCTGGTCGGTTTGGAATGGTTGCACCGGGAACAAAATCAATTTGATGTTCAATCCCTCGAATTGGAGGTAACCCATGTGGTGTTTCCTCGGGGAAGACATCCTCGTACTCCTGCAAAAGAGAAACAATAGAACTAGGCAAAGCAAAGTCAAGTTCGTTAGTATTTAAAAGTGCCTCTTTATACAAAAGTACAATCATCGGCTGATTTGAAAACATTGCTCGCTTAATCTCACTCACTTTTGCATAGAAATTCTTTTGTTTTCTCTCTGATTTTCTCTCAAGGGCCGAACTTTGATTTTCTTTTTCTCTCTCATTTTTCTTGGCCTCTCTCTGATTTTCACTCTTTTTCTTTTGCTCACTCTCTTTCTTTTGATCACTCTCCTTTTGTAATCTCACTTGATCCTCGTATACTTGCTGCAGTGTCAATGGTACAAGAGTGATTGATCGTTGATTAAGTACAAAAGAATACTTGTTCATAAAGCCATCATGCTTCACTTGCCTATCGAATTGCCATGGACGCCCTAGCAATAAGTGTCCCGCTTGCATCGGTACTACATCACACAACACTTCATCTTCGTATTTACCGATTCGAAATGCAACTAACACTTGCTTGTTCACCCTTATCTCACCACTATCATTTAGCCATTACAACTTGTATGGCCTAGGGTGCTTTAACATGGGCAATCCCAATTTCTCTACCATAATTGTGCTTGCAACATTAGTACAACTACCACCATCAATAATCACACTACATACATTGTCTTTAACGTAGCACCTAGTGTGAAAGATATTCTCCCGCTGTACTTCATCAACTCCTTTTACTTGCAAGTTCAATGCTCTCCTTGCCACCAATGTCAATGCGTCAGGGGCTAAATACTCCTCCTCGGAAACATCCTCCAATGGCAGCATGTCGTCAGTGTCGGAATCTTCATTATCGGTCACAATTTCACCATTGGCTTGCAACACCATGACTTGCTTGTTTGGACATTGACTTGCTATGTGGCCCCGGCTTTGACATCTAAAACATTTAATATCACGATTCCTAGAGGTAAAGACTTCAGTTTTACCTTGAGGAACGTGTGATGGAGACCAAGGCACCGCTTCGAAGGATCTCGTTCAAGTACCAATTGGGCCGGTTACGAGAGCACAAGCAAAGAAATTCAAGGATGTACTCAACGGACTCATCCAAGAGTTTTGGGCTCAAGCAAATTCGTGGAGGCCCATTGAGCATGATCCACGTGGGCAGCAAAGAATCGTCACATTGATTCAAGTTCTAGAAGGATCTGGTCAAGGCTAAGAATTGGCAAGAAATATTTTGGGCCTATTCTAGAAGGATCGTGATGCACGACACAATTTAATATTTAATTATTGCAATTTATTATTTTTGGTATTTTTATGTTGAAAAACGTTATTTTAGGTTTAGGTGATTTATTTCCTTGTTTTTAGGTGCATTTAATGCTTTTTAGGTCAAATTTGATTCCTAATATGGTTAGGTATCAATTAGGAGTTTTTTTAGAATATATTTTCTTGTCTGTCAAGTTTTATGGAGCCCTTAAATAGGCTCCTAAGTCTGTAAACGTTTTTGGATGACATTTTTTTATATTCGTAAAAACTTGTGAGGTTTATTCTCTTTGGTTCTTTGAAGAACTATTCGAACTTATCGGGATTTCCCGTGGCGTTCACCTTGACTTATCAAACGGAGTTTCCACCACCGTTTGTGGCGTCTTCCTTATACCGAGGTTCTTGTTTGTCATAAACAACGGGTCGAGGTCTTCCATTCAAATCTGTCCATAGAACGATCTTGGGTTCCCTTTCGTTGTTGGGTCTCGTTATTCTTGACGGGGTTCACATCATTTGGTATCAGAGCACAGTTTCTAGTTCAGGTTTACCTATCCTTTAACATCTTTTGTTCCTTTGTTTCTTCTTAGCCGAATTTCCTTTACCCTATCTGTTCAATCTTTGTTTGTTCTTGTTGATATCTAAACTCTTGGTCTGGTCTCACATCTCTTATTTATTTCAGAATTTTATTTCATTATTCTCAAAAGTTAGTTGCTGATCGTTAAAAAAAAAAAAAAAAAAAAAAAAGTGGAAATTCCGAAATTTTATTTCATTATTCTCAAAAGCTAATTGTTGATCGAAAAAAAAAAAAAAAAAAAAGTGGAAATTCCAATCTGCCATATTCCTTCTAATTCTATTCTGAAAATTTCCATATTCCTTGTATTCAAATCTGAAATTCCTTGATTAGTTCTTGGTAAATTGTTGCTGGAAATTTTTGAGTTGTTTGTTTAGTTTCAAAAGAACTGAAAGAGAATTATCGAGGGGAAAAAGGCAAGAGTGGTGAGAACATCAGAGGGTAAAAGCCATATTATTTTGAGTGAAACACGAGTGGAGAGTGATCCACATTCTTGAGTGTAAACACGTAAGGGAGTGATTCGTGAGGTCCTTTTGTTTTTCTTTTTCTTTTTTCTAACCTTTGTTTTGTAGAAATCATGTCTTATGATAGTGGTAAGAGCATTACTGAAGATGAAACAAAATTGGTTGACCCGAAGGTATTTATGGAGGCCATGATGAGTGAGATGAGGCGTGTGATGAAGATAGAGATGGAGCAGGTTCATGAACGAATAGATCAAATGGAGAATAGACGTGAGGAGCAACCACAAAAAGGTCGTAATTTGCGTAGAAGGGAAAGATATCCATCGAGGGAGGAGGATGAAGAGCGTTATGGGTCTGGTTTTGATGAAGAAAAAGATCGAGATTCCATTGTTAACAATAGGAGACCTGGAGGAAGATATAGAGGAGCTAGGAATCACGAAGATAACAACTTGGGTGGTATTAAGATGATAATTCCGTCCTTTCAAGGTAGATCTGATCCTGAGGCATATCTTGAGTGGGAAAAAAAGATGGAGTTCGTGTTTGATTGCCACAACTACTCCGAGGCAAAGAAGGTAAAATTAGCCGTGATTGAATTTTCTGAATATGCTATTACTTGGTGGGATCAGCTTGTGATAAACAAGAGGCAGAATAGAGAACGCCCAATAGACACATGGGAGGAGATGAAAGTAGTGATGAGAAAGCGGTTCGTTCCAAGTTACTATTACCGAGAGTTGTACAAAAAGCTACAAGGTCTTAGACAAGGGAGTCGAAGCGTAGAGGATTACTACAAGGAGATGGAAATTGCTATGATCCGCGCTAATGTGGAGGAGGATCGGGAGGCTACAATGGCTAGATTTTTACTTGGCTTAAACTGGGAGATCCATGATAAGGTAGAGATGCAGCATTATGTGGAATTGGAAGATATGGTGCATATGGCTATCAAAGTGGAACAACAACTCAAGAGAGGGAGTGGGACACGTGCAGGCCATAACTTTAGTTCTACCTCTTGGAAATCAAGTCATGCCAAGCCGCTGGACAAGTCACAAACGCCCAAACCCGAGCCCAAGTCCGCGACCACCAACCACGTTCCTCAAGGTAAAACTGAAGCCTCTACCTCTAGGAATCATGATATTAAATGTTTTAAATGTCAAGGCAGGGGCCACATAGCAAGTCAATGTCCAAACAAGCAAGTCATGGTGTTGCAAGCCAATGGTGAAATTGTGACAGATGATGAAGATTCCGACACTGACGACATGCCGCCATTGGAGGATGTTTCCGAGGAGGAGTATTTAGCCCCTGACGCATTGACATTGGTGGCAAGGAGAGCATTGAGCTTGTAAGTAAAAGGAGTTGATGAAGTACAGCGGGAGAATATCTTTCACACTAGGTGCTACGTTAAAGACAAGGTATGTAGTGTGATTATTGATGGTGGTAGTTGTACTAATGTTGCAAGCACAATTATGGTAGAGAAATTGGGATTGCCCATGTTAAAGCACCCTAGGCCATACAAGTTGCAATGGCTAAATGATAGTGGTGAGATAAGGGTGAACAAGCAAGTGTTAGTTGCATTTCGAATCGGTAAATACGAAGATGAAGTGTTGTGTGATGTAGTACCGATGCAAGCGGGACACTTATTGCTAGGGCGTCCATGGCAGTTCGATAGGCAAGTAAAGCATGATGGCTTTACAAACAAGTACTCTTTTGTACTTAATCAACGATCAATCACTCTTGTACCATTGACACCGCAGCAAGTATACGAGGATCAAGTGAGATTACAAAAGGAGAGTGATCAAAAGAAAGAGAGTGAGCAAAAGAAAAAGAGTGAAAATCAGAGAGAGGCCAAGAAAAATGAGAGAGAAAAAGAAAATCAAAGTTCGGCCCTTGAGAGAAAATCAGAGAGAAAACAAAAGAATTTCTATAGGCCTTTCCCAACTGGTTATGGCTTTAAATAGTATCAGAATAATTTTTTTAATTTTTTGAAAATTTTTGCTATTTTTTACGGAATTCCTTTTTTGGGTCAGATCGGGAAGGAGGGGATCGAAAATTTCTTTTTTCTCTCTTTCTCTATATCCCGACCCGTTTTGGCTTGAAATAATATCAGAATGATACTTTTTATTTTTTTTGAAAATTTTTTATATTTTTTCCGGAATTCTTTTCTTTGGGTCAGATTGGAACGGACCGGAACGAAAATTTCTTTTTTCCCTTTATCAAGCCTATCCCGACCTGTTTTGGCTTGAAATAATAACAGAATGATATTTTTTAATTTTTTGAAATTTTTTACTATTTTTTCCGGAATTCTTTTGTTTGGGTCAGATCGGAACGGACCGGAACGAAAATTTCTTTTTTCTCTCTTCTCACCTATCCTGACCCGTTTAGGCTTGAAATAACATCAGAAGCATATTTTTTAATTTTTAAAAATTATTTGTTTTTTTTTTTTTTTCGGAATTCTTCTGTTTGGGTCAGATCGGAACGGACCGGAACGAAAATTTCTTTTTTTTCTCTTTCTCACCTATCCCAACCCGTTTTGGCTTGAAATAAGGCCAGAATGATGTTTTTCGATTTCTTGAATTTTTTTGCTATTTATTCCGGAATTCTCTAGTTTGGCTTGGGTAGGAACAGACCGGAACTAAATTTTTTTTTTCTCCCTTTCTTGGCGTTTCCCAACCCGTTCCGGCTTTAAGTAATATCAGCATAATTTTTTTAATTTTTTGAAAATTTTTGCCATTTTTTCCGGAATTCTTTTGTTTTGGTCAGATCGAAATGGACCGGAACGAAAATTTCTTTTTTCTCTCTTTCTCCCCTATCTCGATCCGTTTTGGCTTGAAATAATATAAGAGTGATATTTTTTTAATTTTTTGAAATTTTTTGCTATTTTTTCCGGAATTCTTTTGTTCGGGATGGATCGGAACAGACCGAAAAGAAAATTTCTTTTTTCCCACATTCTAGCCTATCCCAACCCGTTTGGCTTGAAATAATATCAGAATGGTATTTTTTAATTTTTTGAAACTTTTTCCTATTTTTTCCGGAATTCTTTTGTTGGGGTCAGATTAGAACGGACTGGAACGAAACTTTCTTTTTTCCCTCTTTCTGGCCTATACCGTCCCGTTTTGGCATGAAATAATATCAGAATGATATTTTTTAATTTTTTGAAACTTTTTCCTATTTTTTCTGGAATTCTTTTGTTGAGGTCAGATTAGAACGGACCGGAACGAAAATTTCTTTTTTCCCTCTTTCTTGCCAATCCCCACCCGTTTTGGCCTGAAATAATATCAGAATGATCTTTTTAAATTTTTTGAAAATTTTTGCTATTTTTTCCGGTATTCTTTTGTTTGGGTCAGACCGGAACGAGCCGGAACGAAAATATCTTTTTTCCCACTTCCTTGCCTATCCCGTCCCGTTTTAGCTTGAAATAATATCAGAATGATATTTTTTAATTTTTTGAAACTTTTTCCTATTTTTTCCCGAATTCTTTTGTGGGGGTCAGATTAGAACGGACCGGAACGAAACATTCTTTTTTCCCTCTTTCTGGGCTATCCCGTCCCGTTTTGGCTTGAAATAATATTAGAATGATATTTTTTAATTTTTTGAAACTTTTTCTTATTTTTTCTGGAATTCTTTTGTTGGGGTCAGATTAGAACGGACTGGAACGAAACTTTCTTTTCTCCCTCTTTCTAGCCTATCCCCACCCGTTTTGGCTTGAAATAATATCAGAATGATATTTTTTAATTTTTTGAAACTTTTAGCTAGTTTTTTCCGGAGTTCTTTTGTTTGGGTCAGATCGGAACGGACCGGAACGAAAATTTCTTTTTTCCCCCTTTCGAGCCTATCTCGTCCCGTTTTGGCTTGAAATAATATTAGAGTGATATTTTTTTAATTTTTTGAAATTTTTTGCTATTTTTTCCAGAATTCTTTTTTTCGGGACAGATCGGAACGGACCGGAACAAAAATTTCTTTTTTCCCTCTTTCTAGCCTATCCCATCCCGTTTTGGCTTGAAATAATATCAGAATGATATTTTCTAATTTTGTGGTACTTTTTTCTATTTTTTCCAGAATTCTTTTGTTTGGGTCAGATCGGAACAGACCGGAACGAAAATTTCTTTTTTCCCCCACTTTCTAGGCTATCCCGTCCCGTTTTGGCTTGAAATAATATCAGAATGATATTTTTTAATTTTTTGAAACTTTTTTCAATTTTTTCCGGAGTTCTTTTGTTTGAGTAGGATTGGAACGAATCGGAACGAAAATTTCTTTTTTCCCTCCTTCTAGCCTATCCCGTCCTGTTTTGGCTTGATATAATATCAGGGTGATATTTTTTTAATATTATGAAATTTTTTGCTATTTTTTCCGGACAAATTTTGTTCGGGACAGATCGGAATGGACCGGAACGAAAATTTCTATTTTCCCACTTCCAAGCCTATCCTGTCCCGCTTTGGCTTGAAATAAAATCCGAATGATATTTTTTAATTTTTTGAAACTTTTTGCTATTTTTTCCGGAATTCTTTTGTTTGGGTCAGATCGGAACGGACCGGAACGAAAATTATTTTTTTTTCCCTCTTTCTAGCATATCCCGTTCCGTTTTGACTTGAAATAATATCAGAATGATATTTTTTAATTTTTTGAAACTTTTTGCTATTTTTTCCGGAATTCTTTTTTTTGTATCAGATTGGAACGGACCGGAACGAAATTTTTTTTTTCCCTCTTTCTAGCCTATCTCGTCCCGTTTTGGCTTGAAATAATATCAGAGTGATATTCTTTTAATTTTTTAAAAATTTTTGCTATTTTTTCCTGAATTCTTTTGTTCGGGACAGATTGGAACGGACCGGAACGAAAATTTCTTTTTTCCTTCTTTCTAGGCTATCCCTTCCCGTTTTGGCCTGAATAATATCAGAATGATATTTTTTAATTTTTTGAAACCTTTTGCTATTTTTTCCGAAATTCTTTTGTTTGGGTCAGATCAAAACGGACCGGAATGAAAATTACTTTTTTCCTCTTTCTAGCCTATCCCCACCCGTTTTGCCCTGAAATAATTTCAGAATAAAATTTTGAAATTTTTTGAAATTTTTTGCCATTTTATCTGGTATTCTTTTGTTTGGGTCAGATCGGAACGAGCCGGAACGAAAATTTCTTTTCTCCCACTTTCAAGCCTATCCAGTCCCGTGTTGGCTTGAAATAATATCAGCATGATATTTTTTAATTTTTTGAAACTTTTTCCTATTTTTTCTGGAATTCTTTTGTTGGGGTCAGATTAGAACGAACCGGAACGAAAGTTTCTGTTTTCCCTCTTTCTAGCCTATCCCCAACCCGTTTTGGCATGAAATAGTATGAGAATAATATTTTTTAATTTTTTTAAACATTTTGGTATTTTTTCCGGAATTCTTTTGTTTGGGTCAGATCGGAACGGACTGGAACGAAAATTTCTTTTTTCCCTCTTTCTAGCCTATCCCATCCCGTTTTGGCTTGAAATAATATTAGAATGATATTTTTTAATTTTTTGATACTTTTTGCTATTTTTTCTGGAATTCTTTTGTTTGGGGTCAGATCGGAACGGGTCCGAACAAAATTTTTTTTTCCCCCTTTCTAGCCTATCCCGTCCCGTTTTGCCTTGAAATAATATCAGAATGATATTTTTTAAATTTTTGAAACTTTTTGCTATCTTTTCCGGAGTCCTTTTGTTTGGGTCAGATCAGAACGGACGGAACGAAAATTTCTTTTTTCTCACTTTCTAGCCTATCCCCACCCGTTCTGGCCTGAAATAATATCCAGATGATATTTTCTAATTTTTTGAAAATTTTTGCTATTTTTTTCCGGTATTCTTTTGTTTGGGTTTGATCGGAACGAACCGGAACGAAAATATCTTTTTTCCCACTTTCTAGCCTATCCCGTCCCGTTTTGGCTTGAAATAATATTAGAATGATATTTTTTAATTTTTTGAAACTTTTTCCTATTTTTTTCCAGAATTCTTTTGTTGGGGTCAGATTACAACAGACGGGAACGAAACTTTATTTTTTCCCACTTTCTAGCCTATCCCATCCCGTCCTGGCTTGAAATAATATCAGAATGATATTTTTTAATTTTTTGAAACTTTTTCCTATTTTTTTCGGAATTCTTTTGTTAGGGTCAGATTAGAACGGACCGGAACGAAACTTTCTTTTTTCCCTCTTTCTAGCCTATCCCCACCCGTTTTGGGTTGAAATAATATCAGAATGATATTTTTTAATTTTTTGAAACTTGTTGCTATTTTTTCCGGAGTTCTTTTGTTTGGGTCAGATCAGAACGGACCGGAACGAAAATTTCTTTTTTCCCTCTTCCTAGCCAATCCCCACCCGTTTTGGCTTGAAATAGTATAAAATTATATTTTTTAATTTTTTGAAACATTTTGCTATTTTTTCCGGAATTCTTTTGTTCGGGAGAGATGGGAACGGACTGGAACGAAAATTTCTTTTTTCCCTCTTTCTAGCCTATCCCTTCCCGTTTTGGCTTGAAATAACATCAGAATGATATTTTTTAGTTTTTTGAAACTTTTTGCTATTTTTTCCAAAATTCTTTTGTTTGAGTCAGATCAGAACGGACCGGAACGAAAATTTCTTTTTTCCCTCTTTCTAGCCAATCCCCACCCGTTTGGCCTGAAATAATTTCAGAATGAAATTTTTTCATTTGTTGAAATTTTTTGCTATTTTTTCCGGTATTCTTTTGTTTGGCTCTGATCGGAACGAACCGGAACGAATATTTCTTTTTTCCCACTTTCTGGCCTATCCCGTCCCGTTTTGGCTTGAAGTAATATCAGAATGATATCTTTTAATTTTTTGAAACTTTTTCCTATTTTTTCCGGAATTCTTTTGTTGGGGTCAGATTAGAACGGACCGGAACGAAAATTTCTTTTTTCCCTCTTCGTAGCCTATCCCCACCCGATTTGGCTTGAAATAGTATCAGAATGATATTTTTTTAATTTTTTGAAACATTTTGCTATTTTTTCCGGAATTCTTTTGTTTGAGTCAGATCGGAACGGACCGGAACGAAAATTTCTTTTTTCCCTCTTTCTAGCCTATCCCATCCCGTTTTGGCTTGAAATAATATCAGAAAGATATTTTTTAATTTTTTGATACTTTTTGCTATTTTTTCTGAAATTCTTTTGTTTGGGTCAAATTGGAACGGATCGGAATGAAAATTTCTTTTTTCCCACTTTCTGGCCTATCACGTCCCGTTTTGCCTTGAAATAATATCAGAATGATATTTTTTAAATTTTTGAAACTTTTTGCTATTTTTTCCGGAGTCCTTTTGTTTAGGTCAGATCGGAATGGACCGGAACGAAAATTTCTTTTTTCCGTCTTTCTAGCCTATCTCGTCCCGTTTTGGCTTGAAATAATATCAGAGTGATATTTTTTTAATTTTGTGAAATATTTTGCTATTTTTTTGGGAATTCTTTTGTTCGGGTCAGATCGGAACGAACCGGAACGAAATTCTCTTTTTTCCCACTTTCTAGCCTATCCCGTCCCGTTTTGGCTTGAAATAATATCTGAATGATATTTTTTAATTTTTTGAAACTTTTTGCTATTTTTTCCGGAATTCTTTTGTTTTGTCAGATCGGAACGGACCGGAACGAAAATTTCTTTGATCCCTCTTTCTAGCCTATCCCATCCCAGTTTGGCTTGAAATAATATCAGAATGATATTTTTTAATTTTTTGAAACTTTTTGCTATTTTTTCCGGAATTCTTTTGTTTTGGTCAGATAGGAACGGACCGGAACGAAAATTTCCTTTTTCCCTCTTTCTAGCCTATCCCATCCGGTTTTGGCATGAAATAATATCAGAATGATATTTTTTAATTTTTTGAAACTTTTTGCTATTTTTTCCGGAATTCTTTTTTTTGGGTCAGATTGGAATGGACCGAAATGAAAATTTCTTTTTTCCCTCTTTCTAGCCTATCCCATCCCGGTTTGGCTTGAAATAATATCAGAATGATATTTTTTAATTTTTTGAAATTTTTCCTATTTTTTCCGGAATTCTTTTGTTTGGGTCAGATCGGAACGGACCGGAACGAAAATTTCTTTTTTCTCACTTTCTAGCCTATCGCATCCCATTTTGGCTTGAAATAATATCAGAATGATATTTTCTAATTTTTTGAAATTTTTTTCTATTTTTTAGGAAATTCTTTTGTTTCGGTCAGATCAGAATGGATCGGAACGAAAATTTCTTTTTTCCCCCTTTCTAGCCTATCCCCACCCGTTTTGGCCTGAAATAATATCTGAATGATATTTTTTAATTTTTTGACAATTTTTGCTATTTTTTCCG
This sequence comes from Quercus gilva, assembly GCA_023621385.1. NCBI lineage: Eukaryota > Viridiplantae > Streptophyta > Magnoliopsida > Fagales > Fagaceae > Quercus > Quercus gilva. The sequence continues at coordinate 17,855,742 of CM042479.1, read as the reverse complement.
GTATTCTTTTGTTTGGGTCAGATCGGAACGAACCGGAACGAAAATTTCTTTTTCCCACTTTTTAGCCTATCCCGTCCCGTTTTGGCTTGAAATAATATCAGAATGATATTTTTTAATTTTTTGAAACTTTTTCCTATTTTTTCCGGAATTCTTTTGTTGGGGTCTGATTAGAACGGACCGGAACGAAAATTTCTTTTTTCCCACTTTCTAGCCTATCCCATCCCGTTTTGGCTTGAAATAATATCAGAATGATATTTTTTATTTTTTTGAAATTTTTTGCTGTTTTTTTCCGGAATTCCTTTGTTCGGGACAGATCGGAACGGACCGGAACGAAAATTTCTTTTTTCCCTCTTTCTAGCCTATCCCTCCCGTTTTGGCTTGAAATCATATCAGAATGATATTTTTTAATTTTTTGAAATTTTAGCTACTTTTTCCGGAATTCTTTTGTTTGGGTCAGATCGGAATGGACCGGAACAAAAATTTCTTTTTTCTCACTTTCTAGCCTATCCCATCCCGTTTTGGCTTGAAATAATATCAGCATGATATTTTCGAATTTTTTGAAATTTTTTGCTATTTTTTAGGAAATTCTTTTGTTTGGGTCAGATCAGAACGGACCGGAACGAAAATTTCTTTTTTCTCTCTTTCTAGCCTATCTCGTTCCGTTTTGGCTTGAAATAATATCAGAGTGATATTTTTTTAAATTTTTTGAAATTTTTTGCTATTTTTTTCGGAATTCTTTTGTTCGGGTCAGATCGGAATGGACCGGAACGAGAATTTCTTTTTTCCCACTTTCTAGCCTATCCCGTCCCGTTTTGGCTTGAAATAATATGAGAATCATATTTTTTAATTTTTAAAAAATTTTTGCTATTTTTTCCGGAATTCTTTTGTTTTGGTCAGATCAGAACGGACCGGAACGAAAATTTCCTTTTTCCCTCTTTCTAGCCTATCCCATCCCATTTTGGCTTGAAATAATATCAGAATCATATTTTTTAATTTTTAAAAAATTTTTGCTATTTTTTCCGGAATTCTTTTGTTTTGGTCAGATCAGAACGGACCGGAACGAAAATTTCCTTTTTCCCTCTTTCTAGCCTATCCCATCCCATTTTGGCTTGAAATAATATCAAAATCATATTTTTTTAATTTTTTAAAAATTTTTTGCTATTTTTTCCGGAATTCTTTTGTTTTGTCAGATCAGAACGGACCGGAACGAAAATTTCCTTTTTCCCTCTTTCTAGCCTATCCCATCCCGTTTTGGCTTGAAATAATATCAAAATGATATTTTTTAATTTTTTGAAACTTTTTGCTATTTTTTCTAGAATTCTTTTGTTTGGGTCAGATCGGAACGGACCGGAAACGAAAATTTCTTTTTTCTCACTTTCTAGCCTATCCCATCCCGTTTTGGCTTGAAATAATATCAGAATGATATTTTCTAATTTTTTGAAAATTTTTGCTATTTTTTAGGAAATTCTTTTGTTTGGGTCAGATCAGAACGGAAAGGAACGAAAATTTCTTTTTTCCCTCTTTCTAGCCTATCCCCACCCGTTTTTGATGGAGACCAAGGCACCACTTCGAAGGATGTCGTTCAAGTACCAATTAGGCCGGTTACGAGAGCACAAGCAAAGAAGTTCAAAGATGTACTCAATGGACTCATCCAAGAGTTATGGGTTCAAGCAAATTCGTGGAGGCCCAATGAGCACGATCCACGTGGGCAGCAAAGAATCGTCATTTTGATTCAAGTTCTAGAAGGATCCGGTCAAGGCTAAGAATTGGCAAGAAATATTTTGGGCTTATTCTAGAAGGATCGTGATGCACGACACAATTTACTATTTAATTATTGCAATTTATTATTTTTGGTATTTTTATGTAAGAAAACGTTATTTTAGGTTTAGGTGATTTATTTCCTTATTTTTAGGAGCATTTAATGCTTTTTAGGTCAAATTTGATTCCTGATATGGTTAGGTATCAGTTAGGGGTTTTTTTAGAATATATTTTCTTGTCTGACAAGTTTTATGGAGCCCTTAAATAGGTCCTAAGCCTGTAAACGTTTTTGGATGACATTTTTTTTTAATATTCATAAAAACTTGTGAGGTTTATTCTCTTTGGTTCTATGAAGAACTATTCGAACTTAACGGGATTTCCCGTGGCGTTAATCTTGACTTATCAAACGGAGTGTCCACCACCGTTTGTGGCGTCTTCCTTATATCGAGGTTCTTGTTTGTCATAAACAACGGGTCGAGGTCCTCCATTCAAATCTGTCCATAGAACGATCTTGGGTTCCCTTTCGTTGTTGGGACTCGTTATTCTTGACGAGGTTCACATCAGTTTTGGCCTGAAATAATATCTGAATGATATTTTTTAATTTTTTGACAATTTTAGCTATTTTTTCCGGTATTCTTTTGTTTGGGTCAGATCAGAACGAACCGGAACGAAAATTTCTATTTCCCACTTTCTAGCCTATCTCCTCCCGTTTTGGCTTGAAATAATATCAGAATAATATTTTTTAATTTTTTGATACTTTTTGCTATTTTTTAAGGAATTCTTTTGTTTGGGTCAGATCGGAACAAACCGGAACGAAAATTTCATTTTTCCCTCTTTCTAGCCTATCCCATCCCGTTCTGGCTTGAAATAATATCAGAATGATATTTTATAATTTTTTGATATTTTTGCAATTTTTTATGGAATTCTTTTGTTTGGGTCAGATCGGAACAGACCGGAACGAAAATTTCTTTTTTGCCACTTTCTAGCCTACCCCGTCCCGTTTTGCCTTGAAATAATATCAGAATGATATTTTTTAATTTTTTGAAACTTTTTGCTATTTTTTCAGGAGTCCTTTTGTTTGGGTCAGATCGGAATGGATCGGAACGAAAATTTCTTTTTTCCCACTTTCTAGCCTAGCCCGTCTCGTTTTGGCTTGAAATTATATCAGAATGATATTTTTTAATTTTTTGAAACTTTTTGCTATTTTTTCTGGAATTCTTTTGTTTTGTCTGATCGGAACGGACCGGAATGAAAATTTCTTTTTTCCTTCTTTCTAGCCTATCCCATCCCGGTTTGGCTCGAAATAATATCAGAATGATATTTTTTAATTTTTTGAAACTTTTTGCTATTTTTTAGGGAATTCTTTTGTTTTGGTCAGATCGGACGGACCGGAACGAAAATTTCTGTTTTCCCTCGTTCTAGCCTATCCCATCCCGTTCTGGCTTGAAATAATATCAGAATGATATTTTTTAATTTTATGAAACTTTTTGCCATTTTTTCCAGAGTCCTTTTGTTTGGGTCAGATCGGAACGGACCGGAACGAAATTTTTTTTTTTCCCTCTTTCTAGCCTATCTCGTCCCGTTTTGGCTTGAAATAATATCAGAGTGATATTTTTTTAATTTTTTGAAATTTTTTGCTATTTTTTCTGGAATTTTTTGGTTCGGGTTTCATTGGAATGAACCGGAACGAAAATTTTTTTCTTCCCACTTTCTAGCCTATCCCGTCCCGTTTTGGCTTGAAATAATATCAGAATGATATTTTTTAATTTTTTGAAAATTTTTGCTATTTTTTCCGGAATTCTTTTGTTTTGGTCAGATCGGAACGGACCGGCTCGAAAATTTCATTTTTCCCTCTTTCTAGCCTATCCCATCCCGTTTTGGCTTGAAATAATATCAGAATGATATTTTTTAATTTTTTGAAACTTTTTGCTATTTTTTCCGGAATTCTTTTTTTTGGGTCAGATCGGAGCGGAAATTTCTTTTTTCTCTCTTTCTAGCCTATATCGTCCCGTTTTGGCTTGAAATAAAGTCAGAATGATATTTTTTAATTTTTTGATACTTTTTGCTATTTTCTCTGGAATTCTTTGGATTGGGTCAGATCGGAACGGACCGGAACGAAAATTTCTTTTTTCCCTCTTTCTAGCTTATCCCATCCCGTTCTGGGTTGAAATAATATCAGAATCATATTTTTTTAATTTTTTGAAACTTTTTGCTATTTCTTCCGGAATTCTTTTGTTTGGTTCAGATTGGAACGGACCGGAACAAAAATTTCTTTTTTCCCACTTTCTAGCCTATCCCCACCCGTTTTGGCCTGAAATAATATCAGAATGATATTTTCTAATTTTTTGAAAATTTTTGCTATTTTTTCCGGTATTCTTTTGTTTGGGTCAGATCGGAACGAACCGGTACGAAAATTTCTTTTTTCCCACTTTCTAGCCTATACCGGGAGTTTTGGCTTGAAATAACATCAGAATGATATTTTTTAATTTTTTGAAACATTTCCTATTTTTTTCCAGAATACTTTTGTTGGGGTCAGATTAAAATTGACGGGAACGAAACTTTCTTCTTTCCCACTTTCTAGCCTATCCCGTCCTGTTTTGGCTCGAAATAATATCAGAATGATATTTTTTAATTTTTTTGAAATTTTTCCGATTTCTTCTGGAATTCTTTTGTTAGGGTCAGATTAGAACGGACCGGAACGAAACTTTCTTTTTTCCCTCTTTCTAGCCTATCCCCACCCGTTTTGGCTTGAAATAATATCAGAATGATATTTTTTAATTTTTTGATACTTTTTGGTATTTTTTTCCGGAGTCCTTTTGTTGGGGTCAGATCGGAACGGACCGGAACGAAAATTTCTTTTTCCCGGTTTCTAGCCTATCTCGTCCCGTTTTGGCTTGAAATAATTTCAGAGTGACATTTTTTTAATTTTTTGAAATTTTTTGCTATTTTTTCCGGAATTCTTTTGTTCGGGTCAGATTAGAACGGACCAGAACGAAAATTTCTTTCTTCCCACTTTCTAGCCTATCCCCACCCGTTTTCGCCTGAAATAATATCCGAATGATATTTTCTAATTTTTTGAAAATTTTTGCTATTTTTTCCGGTATTCTTTTGTTTGGGTCAGATCAGAACGAACCGGAACGAAAATTTCTTTTTTCCCACTTTCTAGCCTATGCCGTCTCGTTTTGGCTTGAAATAACATCAGAATGATATTTTTTAATTTTTTGAAACTTTTCCTGTTTTTTTCCAGAATTCTTTTGTTGGGGTCAGATTAAAACGTACGGGAACGAAACTTTCTTTTTTCCCACTTTCTAGCCTATCCCGTCCCGTTTTGGCTCGAAATAATATCAGAATGATATTTTTTAATTTTTTGAAACTTTTTCCTATTTCTTCTGGAATTCTTTTGTTAGGGTCAGATTAGAACGGACCGGAACGAAACTTTCTTTTTTCCCTCTTTCTAGCCTATCCCCACCCGTTTTGGCTTGAAATAATATCAGAATGATATTTTTTTAATTTTTTGAAACTTTTTGCTATTTTTTCTGGGGTTCTTTTGTTTGGGTCTGATCGGAACGGACCGGAACTAAAATTTCTATTTTCCCTCTTTCTGGCCTATCCCCCCCCCCCCCCCCCCCCGTTTTGGCTTGAAATAGTATCAGAATGATATTTTTTAATTTTTTGAAACATTTTGCTATTTTTTCCGGGTTTCTTTTGTTTGGGTCAGATCGGAACGGACCGGAACGAAAATTTCTTTTTTCCCTCTTTCTAGCCTAGCCCATCCCGTTTTGGCTTGAAATAATATCAGGATGATATTTTTTAATTTTTTGACAATTTTTGCTATTTTTTCCGGAGTCCTTTTGTTGGGGTCAGATCGGAACGGACCGGAACGAAAATTTCTTTTTTCCCTGCTTCTAGCCTATCCCTTCCCGTTTTGGCTTGAAATAATATCAGAGTGATTTTTTTTAATTTTTTGAAATTTTTTGCTGTTTTTTCCGGAATTCTTTGGTTCGGGTCAGATCAGAACGGACCGGAACGAAAATTTCTTTCTTCCCACTTTCTAGCCTATCCCTCCCCGTTTTGGCTTGAAATAATATCAGAATGATATTTTTTAATTTTTTGAAACTTTTTGCTCTTTTTTCCGAAATTCTTTTGTATGGGTCAGATCCGAACGGACCGGAACGAAAATTTCTTTCTTCCCTCTTTCTAGCCTATCCACACCCGTATTGGCCTGAAATAATTTCAGAATTAAATTTTTTAATTTTTTGAAATTTTTTGCAATTTTTTCTGGTATTCTTTTGTTTGGGTCAGATCGGAACGAACCGGAACGAAAATTTCATTTTTCCCACATTCAGGCCTATCCCGTGTCGTTTTGGCTTGAAGTACTATCAGGAGGAAATTTTTTAATTTTTTGAAACTTTTTCCCGCTTTTTCCGGAATTCTTTTGTTGGGGTCAAATTAGAACGGACCGGAACGAAAATTTCTTTTTTCCCACTTTCTGGCCTATCCCCACCTATTTTGGCTAGAAAGCGTATCAGAATGATATTTTTTAATTTTTTGAAACATTTTGGTATTTTTTCCGGAATTCTTTTGTTTGGGTCAGATCGGAACAGACCGGAACGAAACGAAAATTTCTTTTTTCCCTCTTTCTAGCCTATCCCATCCCGTTTTGGCTTGAAATAATATCAGAATGATATTTTTTAACTTTTTGATAATTTTTGCTATTTTTTCTGGAATTCTTTTTTGTTTCGGTCCGATCGGAACGAACCGGAACGAAAATTTCTTTTTTCCCTCTTTCTAGCCAATCCCGTCCCGTTTTGGCTTGAAATAACATCAGAATGATATTTTTTAATTTTTTGAAACTTTTTCCTATTTCTTTCCAGAATTCTTTTGTTGGGGTCAGATTAGAACAGACGGGAACGAAACTTTCTTTTTTCCCACTTTCTAGCCTATCCCGTCCCGTTTTGGCTCGAATATATCAGAATGATATTTTTTAATTTTTTGAAACTTTTTCCTATTTCTTCTGGAATTCTTTTGTTAGGGTCAGATTAGAACCGACCGGAACGAATTTTTCTTTTTTCCCTCTTTCTGGCCTATCCCCACCCGTTTTGGCTTGAAATAATATCAGAATGATATTTTTTAATTTTTTGGAACTTTTTGCAATTTTTTCTGGGGTTCTTTTGTTTGGGTCTAATCGGAACGGACAAGAACGAAAATTTCTTTTTTCCCTCTTTCTAGCCTATCTCGTCCCGTTTTGGGTTGAAATAATATCAGAGTGATATTTTTTTAATTTTTTGAAATTTTTTGCTATTTTTTCCGGTATTCTTTTGTTTGGGTCAGATTGGAACGAACCGGAACGAAAATTTCTTTTTTTCCCACTTTCTGGCCTATCCCCACCAGTTTTGGCTTGAAATAGTATCAGAATGATATTTTTTAATTTTTTGAAACATTTTGCTTTTTTTTCCGGAATTTTTTTGTTTGGGTCAGATCGGAACGGACCGGAACGAAAATTTCTTTTTTCCCTCTTTCTAGCCTAGCTCATCCCGTTTTGACTTGAAATAATATCTGAATGATATTTTTTAATTTTTTGATACTTTTTGCTATTTTTTCTGGAATTCTTTTGTTTGGGTCAAATCGGAACGGATCGGAACGAAAATTTCTTTTTTCCCACTTTTTGGCCTATAGCGTCCCGCTTTGCCTTGAAATAATATAAGAATGATATTTTTTAATTTTTTGAAACTTTTTGCCATTTTTTCCGGAGTCCTTTTGTTTGGGTCAGATCGGAACGGACCGGAACGAAAATTTCTTTTTTCGCTCTTTCTAGCCTATCTCGTCCCGTTTTGGCTTAAAATAATATCAGAGTCATATTTTTTTAATTTCTTGAAATTTTTTGCTATTTTTTCCGGAATACTTTTGTTCGGGTCAGATCGGAACGAACCGGAACGAAAATTTCTTTTTTCCCACTTTCTTGCCTATCCCGTCCCGTTTTGCCTTGAAATAGTGTCAGAATGATATTTCTTAATTTTTTGAAACTTTTTGCCATTTTTTCCGGACTACTTTTGTTTGGGTCAGGTCGGAACGGACCGGAACGAAAATTTCTATGATCCCTCTTTCTAGCCTATCCCATCCCGGTTTGGCTTGAAATAATATCAGAATGATATTTTCTAATTTTTTGAAACTTTTTGCTATTTTTTCCGAAATTCTTTTGTTTTGGTCAGATAGGAACAGACCGGAACGGACCGGAACGAAAATTTCCTTTTTCCCTCTTTCTAGCCTATCCCATCCTGTTTGGCTTGAAATAATATCAGAATGATATTTTTTAATTTTTTGAAACTTTTTGCTATTTTTTCCGCAATTCCTTTTTTTGGGTCAGATTGGAATGGACCGGAATGAAAATTTCTTTCTTCCCTCTTTCTAGCCTATGCCATCCCGGTTTTGCTTGAAATAATATCAGAATGATACTTTTTAATTTTTTGAAATTTTTCCTATTTATTCCGGAATTCTTTTGTTTGGGTCAGATCGGAATGGACTGGAGCGAAAATTTCTTTTTTCTCACTTTCTAGCCTATCCAATCCCGTTTTGGCTTGAAATAATATCAGAATGATACTTTTTAATTTTTTTAAACATTTTGCTACTTTTTCCGGTATTCTTTTGTTTGGGTCTGATCGGAACGAACCGGAACGAAAATTTCTTTTTTCCCACTTTCTAGCCTATCCCGTCCCGTTTTGGCTTGAAATAATATCAGAATGATATTTTTTAATTTTTTTAAACTTTTTCCTATTTTTTCCCTAATTCTTTTGTCGGGGTCAGATTAGAACGGACCGGAACGAAACTTTTTTTCTTCCCTCTTTCTGGCCTATCCCGTCCCTTTTTGGTTTGAAATAATATCAGACTGATATTTTTTAATTTTTTGATTCTTTTTGCTATTTTTTCTGGAATTCTTTTGTTTGGGTCAGATCGGAACGGACCTGAACGAAAATTTCTTTTTTCCCCACTTTCTAGCCTATCCCATTCCGTTCTGGCTTGAAATAACATCAGAATGACATTTTTTAATTTTTTGATATTTTTGCTATTTTTTATGAAATTCTTTTGTTTGGGTCAGATCGGAACGGACCGGAACGAAAATTTCTTTTTTCCCACTTTCTAGCCTATCCAGTCCCGTTTTGCCTTCAAATAATATCAGAATGATATTTTTTAATTTTTTGAAATTTTTGCTATTTTTTCTGGAGTACTTTTGTTTGGGTCAGATCGGAACGGACCGGAACGAAATTTTTTTTTTTCCTTCTTTCTAGCCCATCCCCTCCCGGTTTCGCTTGAAATAATATCCGAATAATATTTTTTAATTTTTTGAAACTTTTCCTATTTTTTTCCAGAATTCTTTTGTTGGGGTCAGATTAAAACGGACGGGAACGAAACTTTCTTTTTTCCCACTTTCTAGCCTATCCCGTCCCGTTTTGGCTCGAAATAATATCAGTATGATATTTTTTATTTTTTTTGAAACTTTTTCCTATTTCTTCTGGAATTCTTTTGTTAGGGTAAGATTAGAACGGACCGGAACGAAACTTTCTTTTTTCCCTCTTTCTAGCTTATCTCGTCCCGTTTTGGCTTGAAATAATATCAGAGTGATATTTTTTTAATTTTTTGAAATTTTTTGCTATTTTTTCCGGAATTCTTTTGTTCGGGTCAGATCAGAACGGACCGGAACGAAAATTTCTTTCTTCCCACTTTCTAGCCTATCCCCACCCGTTTTGGCCTGAAATAATATCAGAATGACATTTTCTAATTTTTTGAAAATTTTTGCTATTTTTTCCGGTATTCTTTTGTTTGGGTCAGATCGGAACGAACCGGAACGAAAATTTCTTTTTTCCCACTTTCTAGCCTATCCGGTCCCGTTTTGGTTTGAAATAAGATCAGAATGATATTTTTTAATTTTTTGAAACTTTTCCTATTTTTTTCCAGAATTCTTTTGTTGGGGTCAGATTAAAACGGACGGGAACGAAACTTTCTTTTTTCCCACTTTCTAGCCTATCCCGTCACGTTTTGGCTCGAACTAATATCAGTATGATATTTTTTATTTTTTTTAAAACTTTTTCCTATTTCTTCTGGAATTCTTTTGTTAGGGTAAGATTAGAACGGACCGGAATGAAACTTTCTTTTTTCCCTCTTTCTAGCCTATCCCCACCCGTTTTGGCTTGAAATAATATCAGAATGATATTTTTTAATTTTTTGAAACTTTTTGCTATTTTTTCTGGGGTTCTTTTGTTTGGGTCTGATCGGAACGGACCGGAACGAAAATTTCTTTTTTCCCTCTTTCTAGCCTATCCCCACCCGTTTTCGCTTGAAATAATATCAGAATGAAATTTTTTAATTTTTTGAAATTTTTTGCTATTTTTTCCGGAATTCTTTTGTTTGGGTCAGATCGGAACGAACCGGAACAAAAATTTCTTTTTTCCCACTTTCAGGCCTATGCTGTCTCGTTTTGGCTTGAAGTACTATCAGAATGAAATTTTTTAATTTTTTGAAACTTTTTTCTGTTTTTTCCGGAATTCTTTTGTTGGGGTCAGATTAGAACGGACCGGAACGAAAATTTCTTTTCTCCCTCTTTCTGGCCTATCCCCACCCGTTTTGGCTTGAAATACTATTAGAATGATATTTTTTAATTTTTTGAAACATTTTGCTATTTTTTCGGGAATTCTTTTGTTTGGGTCAGATCGGTACGGACCGGAACGAAAATTTCTTTTTTCCCTCATTCTAGCCTATTCCGACCCGTTTTGGCTTGAAATAACATCAGAATGATATTTTTTATTTTTTTGAAACTTTTTCCGATTTTTTTCCAGAATTCTTTTGTTGGGGTCAGATTGGAACGGACGGGAACGAAACTTTCTTTTTTCCCACTTTCTAGCCTAACCCGTCCCGTTTTGGCCTGAAATAATATCAGAATGATATTTTCCAATTTTTTGAAAATTTTTGCTATTTTTTCCGGTACTCTTTTGTTTGGGTCAGATCGGAACGAACCGGAACGAAAATTTCTTTTTTCCCACTTTCTAGCCTATTCCGTCCCGTTTTGGCTTGAAATAACATCAGAATGATATTTTTTAATTTTTTGTAACTTTTTCCTATTTTTTTCCAGAATTCTTTTGTTGGGGTCAGATTAAAACGGACGGGAGTGAAACTTTCTTTTTTCCCACTTTCTGGCCTATCCCGTCCCGTTTTGGCTCGAAATAATTTCAGAATGATATTTTTTAATTGTTTGAAGCTTTTTCCTATTTCTTCTGGAATTCTTTTGTTAGGGTCAGATTAGAACGGACCGGAACGAAACTTTCTTTTTTCCCTCTTTCTAGCCTATCTTCACCCGTTTTGGTTTGAAATAATATCAGAATGATATTTTTTAATTTTTTGAAACTTTTTGCTATTTTTTCTGGGGTTCTTTTGTTTAGGTCTGATCGGAACGGACCGGAACGAAAATTTCTTTTTTCCCTCTTTCTAGCCTATCCCTTCCCGTTTTGGCTTGAAATAATATCAGAATGATATTTTTTAATTTTTTGAAACTTTTTGCTCTTTTTTCCGAAATTCTTTTGTTTGGGTCAGGTCAGAACGGACCGGAACGAAAATTTCTTTTTTCCCTCTTTCTAGCCTATCCCCACCCGTTTTCGCTTGAAATAATATCAGAATGAAATTTTTTAATTTTTTGAAATTTTTTGCTATTTTTTCCGGAATTCTTTTGTTTGGGTCAGATCGGAACGAACCGGAACGAAAATTTCTTTTTTCCCTCTTTCTAGCCTATCCCATCCCGTTTTGGCTTGAAATAACATCAGAATGATATTTTTTAATTTTTTGAAACTTTTTCCTATGTTTTTCCAGAATTCTTTTGTTGGTGTCAGATTAGAACGGACGGGAATGAAACTTTCTTTTTCCCCACTTTCTAGCCTATCCGGTCCCGTTTTGGTTCGAAATAATATCAGAATGATATTTTTTAATTTTTTAAAACTTTTTCCTACCTCTTCTGGAATTCTTTTGTTAGGGGCAGATTAGAACGGACCGGAACGAAACTTTCATTGTTCCCTCTTTCTAGCCTATCCCCACCCGTTTTGGCTTAAAATAATATCAGAATAAAATTTTTTAATTTTTTGAAACTTTTTGCAATTTTTTCTGGGGTTCTTTTGTTTGGGTTTGATCGGAACGGACCGGAACGAAAATTTCTTTTTTCCCACTTTCAATCCTATCCCGTCCCGTTTTGCCTCTAAATAATATCAGAATGATATTTTTTAATTCTTTGAAGATTTTTGCTATTTTTTTCGGAGTCCTTTTGTTTGGGTCAGATTGGAACGGACCAGAACGAAAATTTCTTTTTTCCCACTTTCTAGCCTATCCCGTCCCGTTTTGGCCTTAAATAATATCAGAATGATATTTGTTAATTTTTTGAAACTTTTTGCCATTTTTTCCGGAATTCTGTTGTTTTGTCAGATCGGAACGGAACGGAACGAAAATTTTTTTTTTCCCTCTTTCTAGCCTATCCCGTCCTGGTTTGGTTGAAATAATATCAGAATGATATTTTTTAATTTTTTGAAACTTTTTGCTATTTTTTCGGGAATTCTTTTCGTTTGGTCAGATCGGAACGGACCGGAACGAAAATTTCCTTTTTCCCTCTTTCTAGTCTATCCCATCCCGTTTTGGCTTCAAATAATATCAGAATGATATTTTTTAATTTTTTGAAACTTTTTGCTATTTTTTCCGGAATTCTTTTTTTTGGGTCAGATTGGAAAGGAACGGAATGAAAATTTCTTTTTTCCCTCTTTCTAGCCTATCCCATCCCGTTTTGGCCTGAAATAACATCAGAATGATATTATTTAATTTTTAGAAATTTTTGCTATTTTTTCCGAAATTCTTTTGTTTGGGTCGGATCGGAACGGACAGGAACGAAAATATCTTTTTTCTCACTTTCTAGCCTATCCCATCCCGTTTTGGCTTGAAATAATACCAGAATGATATTTTGTAATTTCTTGAATTTTTTTGCCATTTTTTAGGAAATTCTTTTGTTTGGGAAAGATCAGAACGTACCGGAACGAAAATCTCTTTTTTCTCTCTTTCTAGCCTATCCCCACCCGTTTTGGCCGGAAATAATGTCTGGTTGATATTTTTTAATTTTTTGACAATCTTTGCTATTTTTTCCGGTATTCTTTTGTTTGGGTCAGATTGGAACGAACCGGAACGAAAATTTCTTTTTTCCCACTTTCCAGCCTATCCCGTCCCGTTTTGGCTTGAAATAAAATCAGAATGATATTTTTAAATTTTTTGAAACTTTTTCCTATTTTTCATGGAATTCTTTTGTTCGGGTCAGATTAGAACGGACCGGAACGAAACTTTCTTTTTTCCCTCTTTCTGGCCTATCCCTTCCCGTTTTGGCTTGAAATAAAATCAGAATGATATTTTCTAATTTTTTGATACTTTTTGCTATTTTTTCAAGAATTCCTTTGCTTGGGTCAGATCGGAACGGACCGGAACGAAAATTTCTTTTCTCCCTCTTTCTAGGTTATCCCATCCCGTTATTGCTTGAAATAATATCAGAATGATAATTTTTAATTTTTTGATATTTTTGCTATTTTTTATGGAAGTCTTTTGTTTGGGTCAGATCGGAACGGACTGGAACGAAAATTTATTTTTTCCCACCTTCTAGCCTATCCCGTCCCGTTTTGGCATGAAATAATATCAGAATGATATTTTTTAATTTTTTAAACTTTTTGCTATTTTTTCCGGAATTCTTTTGTTTTGTCAGATCGGAACGGACCGGAACGAAAATTTCTTTTTTCCCTCTTTCTCGCCTATCCCATCTCGGTTTGGCTTGAAATAACATCAGAATGATATTTTTTAATTTTTTGAAACTTTTTGCTATATTCTCCGGAATTCTTTTGTTTTGGTCAGATCGGAACGTACCGGAACGAAAATTTCTTTTTTCTCTCTTTCTAGCCTATCCCATCCCGGTTTTGCTTGAAATAATATCAGAATGATATTTTTTAATTTTTTGAAACTTTTTGCTATTTTTTTCCGGAATTCTTTTTTTTGGGTCAGATTGGAATGGACCGGAATGAAAATTTCTTTTTTCCCTCTTTCTAGCCTATCCCATCCTGGTTTGGCTTGAAATAATATCAGAATGATATTTTTTAATTTTTTGAAACTTTCTGCTATTTTTTCCGGAATTCTTTTGTTTGGGTCAGATCGGAACGGACCGGAACGAAGTTTCTTTTTTCCCACTTTCTAGCCTATCCCGTCCCGTTTTGCCTCGAAATAATATCAGAATGATATTTTTTAATTCTTTGAAACTTTTTGCTATTTTTTTCGGAGTCCTTTTGTTTGGGTCAGATAGGAACGGACCAGAGCGAAAATTTCTTTTTTCCCACTTTCTAGCCTATCCCCACCCGTTTTGGCCGTAAATAATATCTGAATGATATTTTTTAATTTTTTGACAATTTTTGCTATTTCTTCCGGTATTCTTTTGTTTGGGTCAGATCAGAACGGATCGGAACGAAAATTTCTTTTTTCCCACTTTTTAGCCTATAGCGTCCCGCTTTGCCTTGAAATAATATAAGAATGATATTTTTTAATTTTTTGAAACTTTTTTCCATTTTTTTCCGGAGTCCTTTTGTTTGGGTCAGATCGGAACGGACCGGAACGAAAATTTCTTTTTTCGCTCTTTCTAGCCTATCTCGTCCCGTTTTGGCTTAAAATAATATCAGAGTTCATATTTTTTTAATTTTTTGAAATTTTTTGCTATTTTTTCCGGAATACTTTTGTTCGGGTCAGATCGAACGAACCGGAACGAAAATTTCTTTTTTTCCCACTTTCTTGCCTATCCCGTCCCGTTTTGCCTTGAAATAGTATCAGAATGATATTTCTTAATTTTTTGAAACTTTTTGCCATTTTTTCCGGACTACTTTTGTTTGGGTCAGGTCGGAATGGACCGGAAACGAAAATTTCTTTTTTCCCTCTTTCTAGCCTATCTCATCCCGTTTTGGCTTGAAATAATATCACAGTGATATTATTTTAATTTTTTGAAATTTTTTGCTATTTTTTCCGGAATTCTTTTGTTTGGGTCAGATCGGAACGGACCGGAATGAAAATTTCTTTTTTCACACTTTCTAGCCTATCCCGTCCCGTTTTGGTTTGAAATAATATCAGAATGATATTTTTAATTTTTTGAAAATTTTTTGCTATTTTTTCGGAATTCTTTTGTTTTGGTCAGATCGGAACGGACCGGAACGAAAATTTCCTTTTTCCCCCCTTCCAAGCCTATCCCCTCCCGTTTTGGCTTGAAATAATATCAGAATGATATTTTTTAATTTTTGAAAGTTTTTGCTATTTTTTCCGGAATTCTTTTTTTTGGGTCAGATTGGAATGGACCGGAATGAAAATTTCTTTTTTCTCTCTTTCTAGCCTATCTCGTCCCGTTGTGGCTTGAAATAAAGTCAGAATGATATTTTCTAATTTTTTGATACTTTTTGCTATTTTTTTCGGGAATTCTTTTGTTTCGGACAGAATGGA
Source organism: Quercus gilva (assembly GCA_023621385.1). Classification (NCBI taxonomy): domain Eukaryota; kingdom Viridiplantae; phylum Streptophyta; class Magnoliopsida; order Fagales; family Fagaceae; genus Quercus; species Quercus gilva. Next base: position 17,840,457 of record CM042479.1, on the reverse strand, counting down.
ACGGATCGGAACGAAAATTTCTTTTTTCCCACTTTCTAGCCTATCCTGTCCCGTTTTGCCTTGAAATAATATCAGAATAATATTTTTAAATTTTTGAAACTTTTTGCTATTTTTTGCAGAGTCCTTTTGTTGGGGTCAGATCGGAACGGACCGGAACGAAAATTTCTTTTTTTCCCACTTTCTAGCCTATCCCGTCCCGTTTTGGCATGAAATAATATCAGAATGATATTTTTTAATTTTTTGAAACTTTTTGTTATTTTTTCCGGAATTCTTTTGTTTTGTCAGATCGGAACGGACCGGAACGAAAATTTCTTTTTTCCCTCTTTCTAGCCTATCCGATCTCGGTTTGGCTTGAAATTACATCAGAATGATATTTTTTAATTTTTTGAAACTTTTTGCTATTTTTTCCGGAATTCTTTTGTTTTGGTCAGATTGGAACGGACCGGAACGAAAATTCTTTTTTCCCTCTTTCTATGCCTATCCCATCCTGTTTTGGCTTGAAATAATATCAGAATGGTATTTTTTAAATTTTTGAAACTTTTTGCTATTTTTTTGCAGAATTCTTTTGTTTGGTTCAGTTCAGAACGGACCGCGAACGAAAATTTCTTTTTTCCCACTTTCCTGCCTATCCCACCCCGTTTTGCCTTGAAATAACATCAGAATGATATTTTTTAATTTTTTGAAATTTTTTGCTATTTTTTCATGAATTCCTTTGTTCGGGACAGATCGGAACGGACCGGAAGGAAAATTTCTTTTTTCCCTCTTTCTAGCCTATCCCATCCCATTTTGGCTTGAAAACAATATCAGAATGATATTTTTTAATTTTTTGAAATTTTTTGCTATTTTTTTCCACAATTCCTTTGTTTGGGTCAGATCGGATCGAACCGGAAGGAAAATTTCTTTTTTTCCCTCTTTCTACCCTATCCCCATCCCATTCTGGCTTGAAATAATATCAGAATGATATTTTTAATTTTTTGAAACTTTTTGCTAATTTTTCCGAAATTTTTTTGTTTGGTTCAGTTCAGAATGGACCGAACGAAAATTTCTTTTTCCCCACTTTCTAGCCTATCCATCCCGTTTTGCCTTGAAATAATATCAGAATGATATTTTTTAATTTTTTGAAATTTTTTGCTATTTTTTTCCGGAATTCCTTTGTTCGGGACAGATCGGATCGAACCGGAAGGAAAATTTCTTTTTTCCCTCTTTCTACCCTATCCCATCCCATTCTGGCTTGAAATAATATCAGAATGATATTTTTTATTTTTTGAAATTTTGCTATTTTTCCGGAATTCTTTTGTTTGGGTCGGATCGGAACGGACCGGTACGAAAATTTCTTTTTTCTCACTTTCTAGCCTATCCCATCCCGTTTTGGCTTGAAATAATGTCAGAATGATATTTTCTAATTTTTGAAATTTTTTGATATTTTTTAGGAAATTCTTTTGTTTGGGTAAGATCAGAACTTACCGGAACGAAAATCTCTTTTTTCCCTCCTTCTTGCCTATCCCCACCCGTTTTGGCTGGAAATAATATCTGAATGATATTTTTTAATTTTCTGACAATTTTTGCTATTTTTTCCGGTATTCTTTTGTTTGGGTCAGATTGGAACGAACCGGAACGAAAATTTCTTTTTTCCCACTTTCTAGCCTATCCCGTCCCGTTTTGGCTTGAAATAATATCAGAATGATATTTTTCAATTTTTTGAAACTTTTTCCGATTTTTCCCGGAATTCTTTTGTTGGGGTCAGATTAGAACGGACCGGAACGAAACTTTCTTTTTTCCCTCTTTCTGGCCTATCCTGTCCCGTTTTGGCTTGAAATAATATCAGGATGATATTTTTTAATTTTTTGATACTTTTTGCTATATTTTCTGGAATTCTTTTGCTTGGGTCAGATCGGAACGGACCGGAACGAAAATTTCTTTTTTCCCTCTTTCTAGCCTATCCCATCCCGTTCTGGCTTGAAATAATATGAGAATAATATTTTTTTAATTTTTTGATAATTTTGTTATTTTTTATGGAATTCTTTTGTTTTGGTCAAATCGGAATGGACCGGAACGAAAATTTCTTTTTTCCCACTTTCTATCCTATCCTGTCCCGTTTTCCCTTGAAATAATATCAGAATGATATTTTTTAATTTTTTGAAACTTTTTGCCAATTTTTCCGGAGTCCTTTTGTTTGGGTCAGATCGGAACGGACCGGAACGAAAATTTCTTTTTTCCCTGTTTCTAGGCCTATCTTGTCCGGTTTTGGCTTGAAATAATATCAGAGTGATATTTTTTAATTTTTTGACACTTTTTGCTATTTTTTCCGGAATTCTTTTGTTTTGTTCAGATCGGAACGGACCGGAACGAAAATTTCTTTTTTCCCACTTTCTAGCCTATCCCATCCCGTCTTGGCTTTAAATAATATCAGAATGATATTTTCTAATTTTTTGAAAATTTTTGCTATTTTTTAGGAAATTCTTTTGTTTGGTTCAGATCAGAACGGACCGGAACGAAAATTTCTTTTTTCCCTCTTTCTAGCCTATACCCACCCGTTTTGGCCTGAAATAATATCAAAATGATATTTTTCAATTTTTTAACAATTTTTGCTATTTTTTCCGGTATTCTTTTGTTTGGGTCAGATTGGAACGTACCGGAACGAAAACTTCTTTTTTCCCACTTTCTTGCCTATCCCGTCCCGTTTTGGCTTGAAATAATATCAGAATTATATTTTTTAATTTTTTGAAACTTTTTCCTATTTTTTCTGGAATTCTTTTGGTGGGGTTAGATTAGAATGGACCGGAACGAAACTTTCTTTTCTCCCTCTTTCTGGCCTATCCCGTCCCGTTTTGGCTTGAAATAATATCAGAATGATATTTTTTTAATTTTTTTATACTTTTTGCTATTTTTTCTGGAATTCTTTAGTTTGGGTTAGATCGGAACGTACCGGATCGAAAATTTCTTTTTTCCCAATTTCTAGCCTATCCCGTCCCGTTTTGCCGTGAAGTAATATCAGAATGATATTTTTTTTTGAAACTTTTTCCTATTTTTTCCGGAATTCTTTTGTTTGGTTCAGATCGGAACGGACCGGAACGAAAATTTCTTTTTTCCCACTTTCTAGCTTGTGCCATCCTGTTTTGGCCTTAAATAATATCAGAATAATATTTTCTAATTTTTTGAAATTTTTTGCTATTTTTTAGGAAATTCTTTTGTTTGGGTCAGATCAGAACGGACCGGAACAAAAATTTCTTTTTTCCCTCTTTCTAGCCTATCCCCACCCGTCTTGGCCTGAAATAATATCAGAATGATATTTTTCAATTTTTTGACAATTTTTGCTATTTTTTCCGGTATTCTTTTGTTTGGGTCAGATCACAACGTACCGGAACGAAAATTTCTTTTTTCCCACTTTCTAGTCTGTCTCGTCCCGTCTTGGCTTGAAATAAT